>OX387654.1:17734103-20162826 GCA_947568875.1 Fissipunctia ypsillon | reverse complement strand
ATTCTATTCTGTTCTGTTCTAACCAATTGCTACTGGCCACACTTCGGGTTTTAGCCGTAACATACTCGTATATCTATTATACAATATCACAAATGGCTAAACTAACGCAGGTTCGACTGTTTTCAGTTTGGCCTCTCCATGTACAGTCACGAGCTAATATGTTACTATGAACAAGTCAGCAATAATATCTGATTTCATTATTCATCCATTAATATCCGACGTCAAGATGATGGCAAATATATGTGATCATTTGTGGAAGGCATATAAAAGTGGCCGCACAAATACGTGACATTAAAGGAACACTAAAACTACATAACGAGACTAAGGATGCCGAAATATAGGATGCTGCATTCTGCATTGGCTTCAAAAAGATGTATCAAGACAGGCAATATTTGCTCCCCTCATTTCGCCAATTATGTTTAAGTTCCATGTAATAGGGTGCGTAATGATGGTATAAATGTTTACTTACTCAACCGTCTTGCAAATATTTCCGTAGTCCCGATAATTGTTTGCGTCGTATTCGGCAGTAAGTTCAGGGTGCAGTGGTGTATGATGGAGCTTGAATTTGTTAGGTTACTTGTTTCGCAATTTCCAAAATCCGTTGCTGAGATCTAAATACAGAAACACATTATTATGTTAATACAGTACTACCATTTAAGTTTTGCGCCTCGGTAATCATCGGCTAACTTCAGAAGAACAAAGGCACGAACTATTGTCTATTCTATGCTAATAGTTCTCAAAAATATGTTTGTGAGTAAGAGACAATTGTCAGTGGTGCAGACTACCAGACTTTAAGTAAGCTGAATAAATTGAGGTTCGATGTCACAAAATATATTGTAAAGATACAAAAATTACTTACGATGAAAGATTTAATGTATGGTTCCTTTGGCATTTTAACAGTGAAAACCACCTGCTGCCATGTAATGCTGCCGTTGTTCCTTATCTAGATAAAATACAAAGTAAATTAATTGTAGGTAACTACATAACAAAATAACATCACGCCTGTTTCCCCGAAGGGTTGGGCAGAGGTGTACCTATAGTACACCCACATTTTGGCAGGTAACTAGAAGTAAACTAAATACATAAAGGGATTTTATACGACCAATTATTATAATTATTAGGATAACAAGCCATTTATGTTTTTTTTTTTTATTACTATTTTTATATGGCCACAGTTACACGAATTTTGTATATTTTAACTTCTTCTTCTGTCTTGTGACTGACAAACAGACGGCGTAGACTAAGTATACCAATGGACCCTTCCATTGGTATCTATTGGGTACGAAACCTTTTTTTTTATTTGAGATAGGTTTGCTCTTGACTCTAGTCTAGGTCAGAGATGACAGAGACGAAGTCGACGATGGAGCGAGCTTACCCAGGAGAAGCCTGTTCACTCTCACTTTGAAGAGATCGGGGTTGTATGCGTTCGGAAAACGCAGACGCAGGCAGAGAGTTCCACTCCTTTGCTGTGCGCATCACAAAAGACATTTGGAAACGCTTAGTGCGAATTGGTGGAATAGCAACTAGATAGGGATGGTAACCTGCAGTGCGTCTAGATGTCCGATGGTAGAAGGAGGCAGGCGGAATGAGGTCGTGGAGTTCTCGAGCACACTCACCGAAGTACAATCTGTAGAAGACTGACAAGTAGAAAACCTTGCGGCGATGAGTCAAGCTGTGAAGCTTGGCATCCACCAGTCTTACATCGCCAATGAGCCTCTTAGCTCTGCGTTCCGAGTCAAGCGCGGCAAGTTGGTATTTAGCTGAGCCGTCCCAAAGGTGGCTGCAATACTCCATGCAGGATCGGACTTGCGCTTGTAGAGAGTTAAAGGCTGTCCAGGCGTAAAGTATCGCTTCACCCTATTTAGGATGCCCGGTTTCTTGACCACAGTTTGGGCTTTGTATTCGATGGTGGCACCAAAGTTGAGACATGATGTCAACTCCATGCCTAGGAGCTCAAGCCGATCAGTTACAGGAACAGATGTACCCCGAAAGGTAGGAGTTTGATCGAAACGACTTCTTTTACCTTTTAAAAGAACGGGGGCAATTCAATATTATTTTATTCAAAACTTACCTGGTATTCGTGATGATCATAAACAGTTGCATTTTCCAAAATCTGTTTGTCTGTGATGTTCAGCTTGTGAGTGTCCCTGCAAAGATTCGAATTGCCTAAGGTTATATAGCTGATACGAAAAAAATGCTATTATCCGAACTAACAAATTGAATGCAGGTGGGATTAGGCACGATCTTCACGGGCGAGTGATTCGCAGCGGTAGTCTCGTCACACTTTAATGTCATCAAATTAAATAGAAACTCCATGAATCAATCTCTACATGGCGATATCATTGCAAAGATAATTTGATGGCAGCGGTTTACTATCGCCGAGATTCTCTCACCGTCGAGATGGCGCTTAACTTCACCGGTTTTTAAGGCACAACATTTTTCTTTATCACTCACCCATTAATGGAAACGGCTTCTGAAGTTAAAATAAATGGTTTTACTAGTTGATCGCTACTGTTAACATTTTCTTGGTAACAGTTTTCATACAGAAATACTTTGACGAGGAGGTTATCTGCCATGTTCGTTGGTTTTGTCATGTTCAGCATCAGGTCTATGGAGTACTGTAAGAAAAACATGTTTTTGACATCCATACTAATATACTAATACTAATCATATTATCCTAACCTATTTTCCTACTATAATCCTTCCTAGTTATAATATAAAGTCAAAGTCAAATTATTTAATTCAAATAGGCACATAAAAGGCACTTTTGAACGTCAAAATATAATTTAATATTATAAATGCGAAAGTTTGTCAGGATGGATGG
Source organism: Fissipunctia ypsillon (assembly GCA_947568875.1). Classification (NCBI taxonomy): domain Eukaryota; kingdom Metazoa; phylum Arthropoda; class Insecta; order Lepidoptera; family Noctuidae; genus Fissipunctia; species Fissipunctia ypsillon. The sequence goes on along the minus strand of OX387654.1, from coordinate 20,160,002 downwards.
ATGGCTGTTTATTACTATTTCACGCAAAAACTACTAAACGGATTTCAATATAACTTGGCAAGGGGATAGACGATATCCTGGGAAAGGACATAGGCTACTTTTTGTCTCAAAAATAATCCTAAAGGTGAAAACGGGAATGAAAGTTTGTATGGGAAATTTAGCATTTCTGTTAGGGATGAAAATACATGCTTTAGGTCAGAAACAAAAAAATTACGTGTTTCACCGATTTTGTAAAATTATCATCTAAGGGGGTAATTATTAATAAAATTCACACGATTAGTGAAATATTTATTTAAGTACCTCTTTTTAAAAGATTTAGGGAATTGGAATAAAGTCAGAATCCGCATCTTGAGGTAATATTTATTTTAGCATGTATTTCATTAAATCTATTAAAGCTAATATGTTGGTATTACGTGGTCAATGGCGGCGCTAGAGTATTTCAAATTAATGATGATAGTACTATTATTATCTCCTTTATTGCAATAAATACATATAAATTATATTTTTAAGTATTAGAATATAAAGATTATAAAAAAACATTTAAAATATAAAAAATAGTAGCCCACCGGTATCGGGAACAGGGTCCAAGCTACCGGCGGTCAGGGCTCCAGAGAGAGGAACCTCCTAACAATGCGAGCCGTGTCTAGAAGTACCGCTTTCTGAATCAATCCCTTAATCCAGCTGCCCAACGAGAGCCTCCTTATGTGTAGGTCGAGGCTCTTGGCAATTAAGCCATTGGCTGATACGACTATCGGCACAATGATCGCTGAGTCCACATCCCACATGTCAACAACCTCGCGAGTTTAGTCAAGATACTTGATTTGTTTATCTTTCTCGGCTTTCACGAGGTTCCCATTATGCGGGACCGTTATGTCAATAATCATTGTACGCCGCTCTATTCGATCCACTACCAGTATATCAGGCTTATTGGCAACAATAGTCCTGTCAGTGATGATGGATCGATCCCAGTACAATGTGATATTTCCATTTTCAAGAACTGGGTCGGGTACATACTTGTAGTACGGCACTTCCGATTCCACAAGACTGTATTTCAGAGCAAGTTGCTGATGGATAATCCTGGCTACAAGGTTGTGTATATGCAAGTACTCTTCGTTAGCTAGACGAGAACACCCGGAGATGATGTGTCGGATTGATTCTCCCGGACGGTGACATGCCCGACAGATGTCAACCATGCCGACCTTCACAATAAATCTCCGGTAATTTTTCGTCATGATAACTTCGTCCATAATTGCACAGACAAAACCTTCGGTTTCCCCAAAGAGGTCACCAAAACGCAGCCAGGCTACGGACGCTAGAAAATCTACATCAGGTCCATGTAGGGCCCGGAAAAAGCGTCCGTGTAGCTCCTTACTTTGCCATACCTCCATGCGATCGTTAGTGTCAAGCACTACAGGCTTGCGCCAGTTCTCTTTAGCCAAGGAGAGCGGGGTGAGGCCCTTGTCCACTGCGACCACATCTCGATGCATCCCCACCTCGGCTTCAAGGAAATATTCCCTGAGGCTGCATATCTCGCGATTGTGGAAGCATTTAAAAAGCCTCGACCTCCACACTTCCGCGGGATATACAGTCTCATTACCGATGATCGTGGGTGATGCATTCGATATGCAGTCAGTAGCGTACGGACCCTCCTATGCAGGGCGTCGAGTTCAGTCTGAGTCCATTTGAGTATGCCGAAAGAGTACATCAAAACCGGCATGACCCAACCGTTGAAGGCGCGCACCTTGTTTCCGACTGATAGAAGACTATTGAATACTTTCTTCAGGCGGCCAAAGAAGCGCTCCTTCAACGATTGCTTCATGTCAGCAGCATTAATGCCCAACGCTTCCGACATACCCAAATACTTATAGGTTTCGGTTGCGGAGAGGGTTCTAAGGTTTATAGAATCCGAGAGTTGGGTTCCCACAGAATCCACAATCTCCCCTCGCTTTACATGCATAACCGCACATTTGTCCACACCAAATTCCATCCTGATGGCGCTACTGAAAGTTTCAGTTACTTTCAGTAGCTCCATCAGTTGCAAATTGTTAGGGGCAAAGAGTTTTAGGTCATCCATGTAAAGGAGGTGAGATATTACCTGACCACCTCTCCTCAGCCGATAGCCTAGACCTGAATCCTCCAGCAGTGTGCTTAGGGGATTCAAGGCTAAGCAGAACCAAAGCGGACTCAAACTATCAGCCTGGAATATGCCTCGCTCAATCCTTATCGGCTCGCTATTCCTCTGGATATTTCGACATCCTGGATAGTGAAGGACCGTCCTCCATTGCCCCATACACGACATCAGGAAGGTGCGCAGAGTTGCATCTACTTTATACAACTCTAGCACCCTCATGAGCCATGTATGTGGCTCCGAGTCATAGGCCTTCTTATAATCTATCCAACATGTCGACAGATCCTTTCGGGAACGACGAACCTGTTGGCTAATGGCCATATCAATGAGGAGTAGCTCCTTAGTTCGGCGGGACCCATTCGTTATTATTATTATTTTTAAGTCAGAAATTTAGAATCATAAAAATCTGTTTAATAAAATAAAAAAGATTATTTCCATCAGTCTGTCTGTTTTGTTAAAAAATCAGCTGTTCCCTACATTTATGTTCGCATAACTCGTCAAAATGTAAGGAACTCCCGATTTTTTTTTCGCGATTTCATGTTTGGTCCCACAGTAAAAGTTGTTGATAATGATGAGTACAATGATCACCTAGAGTTATGCGACATCAAAAGGAACACGTTGTATACAGCATTACGTATCCTAATGGCCTACCCAAATGTCCTTTCTTTGGTATTGTTCGTCGAATCGTTGAGCTCCTTAACTTTTATGTTGAGCTGTACGATTACTGACAGATGCTTGCACTGACTGGACAGGTCCACTCAATCTGTGTGGTTCTTTCCTCAAAAGACCATTTCAGACACCAACCTACATGGTCTTCACATGATCTGACCAAGATTATGTCTGGACTTTAAAAGAGACTGTGACCTTTGAGTTTGTTTCGGCCTTTCTTCTCAGAGTAGTCAGATAGGAAGCGCCGGCTTCATCTAGTTAAAAAAAAAAATGTTTGACGTGTAAAAGTGTTTGTATAAACCTGCTTACAGAAATAAAATCATTTATCATTTATCAACTGTCAAACAATTATCAACTGTCAAACAATTATCAACTGTCTCATACAAAACTTCAATACCCACTAGACCCAAATGTATGGGACGGCTGATAATTTTTTCTCGATTACGATGTTGGTTCCATGGAGAAACTTGTTTAGTTTGATGGTCTGTACACACCCACCGTTCTGATACACCCTGAATTTGGGCATAGTTAGGTGATATATTTTGAGCCGACCGTTGACGTTACTAGACCCCGGTTATGTTTGCACCCTTACAAGGTTATCCTAGTTCCGTAACGTTTTAAGAAAAATATTAATTATTTACTTCTGTATCCCTCCTCAGTGGTTTCGGTAGATAGCATCTGTAGCCTCCATGGTAAGATTCACAGTCGACTCGGGACAGCGGTGCACCAATCACGCGCAGCCAAACGCACGCTGAATAAGACGCGTTGCCATCATTACGCACTTTTATCGTTACTGTCTCGTTGGCAGTGGAGCCGAGGACGTATGTGTCTCTGTAATTAAATTTTAAGAGTAAATGGAGCTACAGTACAATACTTTTTCTGTTGTTGTATTCTTCCGAATAATGTGTAATGTAATGTATCGTGTAATGTAACGCGATTAGTGTGGACGGCATACAAACGAGGCACTGTGTTCGCGCTAAAAACCGACGGCCGATAGATCGCGTATTACTCGTAGTGCGTCCACACGCAGAATTCGTGTTATATTACACATTACATACGTCTGTACACGGCCTAAAACGCTTAATTTTTAACTCACGTCAAACTCAAACTCCAAGCATTTATTTCAATTAAACCAATTACCTACAGGCACTTTTGGATAGTCTAGGAGTCCGGCAATTAGAAATATGAAGCTAGTTGCCCATTTCAAAGCATGCCGATATAGTTGTCTGTGATGTTTTAAGGTAGGTGTAAAGAGATAAAAAGACAAGTAAAAACGCGTTTAAAGTTATGTGGCGTTTGAGTATTATAAGATGAATTATTTATCAATGCAACAATAAACTGTTATATTTAAAAACGGACCAATTATTTTATAAGTCCATTTTATGTCAATTTTTATTTTATGTTGTATTTTTTAAATTGTTTTAGTGCTATTTAAAAAAAAAATATTTGTGTATGTTTGTTTCTCTTACCCGCCAGACCATAGAAGTTCCAAAGACAGCTTGGGTATGCAATCGTTGCCCGTACAATGTCGGGAAACCTCTAAACTTGTGTCCAGTTTACTATACGGGCTCGCGTCAACCCACGTATTGTTGAAACCTGTTGAAATATAAATAAATCAAGATTTATTGTTCAAACTAGGAACAGGTACAGGACAAGGTAGTGTGTAAAACAGCATTAAGTTCCTTAATAAGCCGTAGGTACTGTTCTCCTAGTTAATAACAGAATCACCTGTGCGTAGAAGAAACAGTTCCGATCGCCATCATAAGCGGTTGTCATATAGCACGTGTTAAACATGTATTTTCAGAGTAATCATTACAAGCAGTTACAAAATGAACGACAAATTAAAGGTTTATTAAACAAAAAGTAAAAAAAAAAAAAAACATTATTATATTATTATAATACGATAATTTCCTTTCTTCCTTTTTCTACACAATTGATTAATATTCCTTACAAAAATGTTTGATAAAAATTGGAATTGTCCGCTTGAATAATTAATTAATTACCTTTCATATTTCTGTCAGACAGGAAATTGTTTTGTATTCGTGCTTTCGATTTAAAAGTGTAATCGCCTGGCTCCTTGTCTGTCTGCAAACAATGAAATACAACAAAATAGGAAAAGTCAAGAATTGGACAATGTCCAGTGCCCGTCTAAATGCAGTTTTACGGTCCGGCCGTCAAGAGAATGCGTTCCTGACAACCTGTCAGTTGGACAATTTATTGTAATAAGGATCAAATTCAAAACACATATTCGTTAGTATGAAACTGACATGTATCAAGAACGCATTCTCTCAACGGCCGGACTGTAGTCATATGTTATAGGCTTGCTTATTGCTATAAGCCAAATACCATAAAGGCTTCTTAAAACAGGCGCGACAAGCGACGCGAATCGCGTGCGACACAAAGGCACCGCTCGTCGCGTGACATGCGGTGCCTTGTGTCGCTTCACGTGCCGCGCCTGTTTGCAGGAGCCTTAAGTCGGAGGCAGTCCAATTAAGTGATTTTACTAACAATTACTACCTATAGTAGTATAGGACTATTCTCTAAACCTAGGACTGACACTGGTTTATCATCAATCAATCTGCCTAGCCTTTTCCCAACTATGTTGGGGTCGGCTTCCAGTCTAACCGGATGCAGCTGAATACCAGTATTTTACATGGAGCAAGCGCTCCATGTAAAATAATGGTATTCAGCTGCATCTGGTGGTATGTATTGAGCTGATAGGCAGTCGCCTATCTGACCTCCACAACCCAGTTACTGGGTAACAAGAAACCCTTTGGTGAGACTGGTTGTCAGACTTTTGGCCTTCTGACTGTAAAGACTGTCAAAAATCTACAAATGACGCCGGGACCAACAGTTTAACGTGCTTACTGAGGCACGGAGGGGTTATTATGTAATGGATGGTCACCCATCGACGAACCGACCGCGGCAAGCGTAGCTTAACCTTCAATCGACCCGTGCGGCTGTTATCATTTAACCACGAGCCCCTCATACAGTGACACTCGTTCAATCGACACTATCCCGTCATCCTTTACTAGAAAAATATTGACACGGCTGCATTTAAGATGTCAAGGACATCATTGACCTGTGCCCTTACCACGGAAATAAAAAAGCTACAGTAAAAGAAACCTAGATACAATGCGTTAGAGCCCCCGATATTAATATCGAGTTTGGCGAGGCCCACTTATCAACATCGATGCCACTTAAGTTCCTAAATTAATTCTACGATTATTTGATATCTTTCAAAGAGGCTCGCAATAAAAGAAATGTATCGGAAAACAATTGATTAAGTCCTTCATTACGCCAAGTCGATATAAAACTGAGAATTAATTTTAAAAAAGTGGGTCTTTTAATATGGGAAATATTTAACTGACCCCTAAAGACTTTTTGCGCTTGTAATGATAGACACTATCTTTAAAAATTGAGCCTCTTTTTACTTTCTGACCTTTTCTCATAGTTGGTTGCAGTAATTATAAGCTAAGGTACCCCGACCAAATGAGTTAGGTTAGGTTAGAACTACCCCCCACTTTCGGCCCTAGACCCCACTTCCGGCTGGCGCCCAAGTTGATGGGAGCGGCTGGGGGGCTGTCAACGCTGCTTCCCAATCTGGGGGGCCCGAGCGCCGCCTGTAGGCGACTCTACGTGGGAATCGTGCGATCGATGGCCCTGTACGGGACCCCGATCTGGGCGGCTGACCTGACGGCCGGTAGCATTGCTGTTCTGCGGAGGCCGCAGAGAGCGATGGCCGTCAGAGTCATCAGGGGGTATCGCACGATCTCCTACGAGGCGGCTTGCGCACTGGCCGGAACCCCGCCCTGGGACCTGGAGGCGAAATTACTCGCGTCATTGTATCGGTGGGGCGAGGAAATGCAGGCGCGAGGTGAGCGACCGATGCAGCGACTAATGGAGCAGCGTCGGTCGCTGCTTCGCGAGGTCCTGGTGGCGGAATGGCGGGACAGGCTCTCACGCCCTACCGCCGGCCTCGGCACCATCGAGGCGGTCCGGCCGGTGTTCGACCTTTGGCTTGGGAGGAGGCACGGCTCCTTGTCGTTTCGGGTGATGCAGGTGCTCTCGGGGCATGGTTGCTTCGGGAAGTACCTGTGTCGCAAAAACAGGAAGCCAGACGCCCGGTGTCACCACTGCGTCGACTGTCGGGAGGACACGGCGCGGCATACGCTGGCAGAGTGTGCCGCTTGGGAGGAGCCGCGCCGTGCCCTCATCTCTAGAGTAGTCAGTGACCTGTCGCTGCCGGCTGTCGTTAATTCGATGGTCGGCAGCGAGGAGTCCTGGGACGCGGTGGTTTCCTTCTGCGAGACAGTCATCTCGCAGAAGGAGGCTGCGGAAAGGGAGAGGGAGATCACATCCTCTCACCCAGCCCGCAGCAGGCGCACTGGGCGTCGGCGGAGGGCGGACAACGCCCTCTTCCAGCCCCCCTAAATGGGTCCAGGGGCGACGGACTCGGCGACGTCCGTCGCCCCCCATACATCGGACTCGAGGTGGCGGCGCGTAGTGTTCCACGTGCGCCCCTCTTAGACGTCGCGGGGGGAGTCAAACACCTCACTCCCCCCTCGACACGAGGAGAGGCCTGCCGTGGCGGGCCGGCACCAGCCGGGGGTTGCGGAAGGATCGTAAGTTCCCGCGACCCTCGGCGTAGGTGTGAGATGGAACACCGGGGTGGTTTTTAGTCAGTAAGAGTCTGACAGACCCCTCCGCCCACCCCAGGGCGGAGGACATCCATGAGGATTTTCCACCCCGAAACAAAAAAAAAAAAAAAAAGGTTAGAACTATGACCAACCGCGCTTCATCCAAGTTGGTCGCAGTTACCTGGCTGTTTATTATTTTTAGGACCACAAAATAAGAATTATTTTAGTTTCACAAAAAGAGGCGCAATCATTATATTAGAGTGTTCAATAATATTTTTATATTATGTATTCAATGATGCGCTCTACGATCTTTTATAAAATATCAACCAAATTAATTCATCAGTTCGAGATAAAATCGTGAAGACCTTATGTGGGCGTCCAAGCAAAAAGGGACCAGTAGTGGGGTATTGAGTTAAGACCAGATTCGGTATCTAGAATAGTCAATTGATAATAAAGATTAAGAAAATATTCAAAAACTGGCACATTTTTTTTATCAGACATTTGAAGTTGAAACTCTGAAAAAACATTGATTTCAGAAACAGCCTTTTCAAAGTTTGATTTTTGGTACAACTTAGTACATTTTCTGCTACTTAGAAACATCATAAAAAGTCATTTACTATAATTATGAACTTGTAGATAATTGAGCATTAATTAATACTCAATTAAAATCGAGAAATGCAATTTTTTCACCCAACTTTACAAAACTGCGTATAGCTCAGAAACTAAATGCCGAGAACTGGACCCTTTTTGCTTGGATGCTCACATATACTTAGTTAAATGTGGACTATTGCATCCGAAATGATTTTTAACACTGCGGGACGCAAACGAGACAAAATAGAAGTTTTATTGTTATAATTACTGCTATAGCCGTATAGTGTCCTTCAAAGCGTTAATATGAAGTCTAGGTGTGTCTAGAACAGGCTGTATCGAATAAAAGTTTCCACTACAACAGTGATGATTCACAGTCTTCCACCTTCCTCCTCTGAATACTATAATACTGGCTACGTCAAAGATCTACGAACGACATCCAGGCTTAAAAGGTGCTTGGCGGAGCACGAATAAAATAAAAGCACTTATAATAAATATTAATAGTAAATAGTTACTTACCAATTCTACGGTGACATTCTTGCACAGGTTTTTCCTGTCTTTGTGGCAGCTGTAGCAAGACATGTCAATGACAATATTGGGCTGATTAACGATGGCCGCTTCGCCAATAATACTGTTTTCAATGGTAATGTCTGGAAGCAGAATATAAAGTAAAAAAGAAAGAAAAATAAGTTCATTTGTCACGGAAACACGTGCATAAAAAAGATAACAGTAATCAGAAAAAGAAAACAAAATGGAACTAACAGTCGGCAGCTGCACGTCATGACTGTGACAAGAAGGCTTCCACTCAGCATGATGCTGTGCTTTGAGGGACGCACAGCACAGTGCTGATTTTCAATGATCGCCCGAAAAAGACGTACGGAATTCAAGTCAGGTTCAATGACTTATACATAAATAGGTAACAAAATAAAATAAAATAAACAGACAGATAACAAGGTACATCATCAGATATATGTTCATCATCAAGTATTAACACTACAAGATAGAAAGTGCAGTGTAGTATTGTATCTACTGTTTTTGATGTGACGCAAATTTTCCCCCAACTTGTTTCTTTTTGTGTTTGTGTTCTTTTTTTGCGTCATGTTTACCGCAAATAAACGTATTTTCTTTCTTCTTCTTTCTTTCTTTCTTCTTCTTATCTAACTACCCCTGAGAAGAAATGGCGAAACTAACTGAGGGCAGGAGGAGCAGTGTTCGATAACTTACTTCCAATTATATCAGCTGGTAGTTCAGGAAGCTGCACTCGAGCGCACACTTGAACATAAAAAAAATTATCTTGCTCTCTAACTATCTGTGAACAAAATATTTTATATTTAACTATCAAGGATCGTACGAATATGTATACAGGGTGTAAAGGACAGCCCTATACTAACATGGCTGGTACATGAATTTTTTTCAGGAACGTTAGGAGAATCCAATAAACCAGATTGGTTTTATTTCCTCACACGCAATGTATCGATACTGTGGCAAAACGCGCGTAGCGAACGGCAGCGCAGCGAGCCTTCGGCCGCCAAGTAGGGCAAAACTTGGCTAATTCGTGATATGCAGCTATCCGGTGATAGATAATTGTGTTTTATTACCAAGTTACTACTGACTTGATAAATGTACATTTTTCAATCATTATAGTATTTGCCACATTTTTAGATATAAGTTAGCAAAACTTATTTTGTCTACTATATCACAGTAAATTTAAAAAATAGTCTGATCAATGAATCGAATTTTACAAGTAAAAAACAAAACTATCACCGATTACCCAAGTTTTGCCCTATTTCAACATCCATTGTCGATTTTTTTATTTTAGCTGTTTTATTTACATAAATGGAGTGCTGCGTACAGAGAATTTAAATTGAGGAATAGTAACTGAAAATACGATAAAAAATATGAAAATTTTCCTGAGAATATTTCCGGTGGAATATGATTCTAAATAAGGAGCTGAATGCACTCTGTTAAGTGCAGTTAAGCGCTTCCGCTAATTCACGAGTGGTAGCATCGATTCGATTGGATTCAACTGCAGTTCGCGGCGTAAATCATTCATTCACTGCGGGTGCTCGTCTTGAGCGTGGCTGACTTTCAAGGCTCCTGTCTCCTGATTTAAAACGGTTTAAACCATCGGGACACCGTCGCATGGCTTGTACTTCCAGCGCCCAATGCAGTGTTGATATTGTCAGCCGCAGCCGGCGCACTGTGGCCTAACAAGTATTAGTATAAGTATAGTGTTCGAACTTGTCGCTCGTCCATTTTTCTTCAAACTGACTAAACCGATCGCGAGGGCGGCTTTATATATCCCCACATCACAAGTACCTAGAATGTTCTACAACCTTTAGAATATTATCGAAATAAATTAACTTGAAAAAGGAAATGTATAGAGTTTTGTAGAGTGTCTCATTACTTTTGTGCCAACCTGATATATTGAGGTAAACACACCATATTTTAATCACTAACGCACATGGATGCCCATAACATCTATTAATTCAATACCTTACATGTCTGATTAGTCAGTTTATATAAACGCATGTTTGATAAATACATTATCTTTATCTTTACCAACTTCAGCAGTATCTCAATTATCTTAATTAAAAAAACCAGTCCAGTGCGAGTCGAACTCGCACACGAAGTACCACCGTACAATATTTAACACTACATATTTAAAAAAAAATACTTCAGTTTAAAAAAGAACAGGTTTCTTGTTTAATTTTAAACTATATTTTATTTTTATTATTTGGTATTATAGCGGCAATCGAAATACACAATCTGTGAAAATTTCAACTGTCTACCTATTACGGTTCATAAGATATAGCCCGCTGACAGACAGACGGACAGCGGAGGCTTAGTAAAAGGGTTCCATTTGGCGATCTTCGGGTACGCAACACAAAAAACATTAAATTAGGTACAGGGTGCAGGGCGAGGCCCACTCACACCGTAATAAATTACTAATTATGTTTAGCGCTAAACATAATATTTAAGACATCATAATTGTTGTCTTTATCACCTTCAAACGATTGAAAGAAAAAGAACGATGTTTTAAATTCGTGTAGGGCATCAGCCGACATTCGCACGGACGTAAAAATATCGCGGCGAGACTTTATCGTGCACTGGATTTTAAACTCTCGGTGTTGAACCGAGTATTGACAATCCAACAGAGTGCATTCCAGAGCGTTGAAATAACACACCATTGGGTTTTCAACTCTCGGCGCTAAGCAGAGGGTTGAAAATCCAGTGCGCGAAAAAATATCGTCACGATATTTTTACGTCCGCGCGAACAGCAGCTACTTAGTCTCAAAGCACCTGTCCCACTGCCGGTGACTAACGAGAAGCGAATGCACGACGGCATCGAGCGATTACTCGCTGGTATGCGTATGTGCCAAGTGTGAATCTCTCAGCGAGTGCTCTGCCCGCCAAGAGCGCGTCGCTGAGCGAGTACTCTCTTTAATAACTCTTGTCGCTGCGACAAATGAGTACTCGCCGTTGGGATCTACAGTCTTTTGTATGTTTCTTGAGCGAGCAAGTCGCGAGCTAGTCACATCCTCGTAGGCGATGGGACAGGTGCCCATGTCAAGACTGCGCGTTCTGGCAATGCTCAAGAGGATACGCAGTTAAGAATCTCCACAGCATAGATAATCGTCCCCATAGAGCGAAAAGTCACTAAGTCTAAAAAGAAGAGTTAGAAGTTTTTCTCAAGTTATAGTTCTTAAAATATAAACATTATTTTATTACCTTTAAAATTAAGCTAAAAACGTAAAGGTATGTAATGGCATGCCAAAATTATGACGATTTATATTTTCAAAAACTTTAACCCTCATTAACTCAATACAGGGTTTTACGACTTAATGACTTTTCGCTCTAGGGCGACGTGCAAGTATAGATAGGTATAACAAAGGAACAGTGTCTATCAGAATGGTATCTTCATTGGCTCGTCCAAGTGTCGTGTTACTAACAAGACAGACCTACGTACCTGTTCGCCAATTAGTTGGCTGGACAGCGTCACGTTGATCTTCTGCACGCATTTGAACAGCAGTACTTTACTTGAGCCCGGAGAACTTGCCGCCAGTTCTGTGGAACAATGGAACAATATGTATGACGTATATATAAGGTTAAATTTTAGTAAGCGCTAATATTTTAAACGGGTTTTATCTACTTACTAGCTGTGCCCTTCGTTCGCGTGGAAGTCGTAAGATAAACAATATTATAAAATAACAGCCACATTTTAATAACACACATTTTAATTCAATCATGATTCGAAAGACACGTGGCGCCATCTATTACCATAAGAACGTTATTGTTGTTTTCCTCGGGAACAATACTTTTTTTTGGGATGAAACGTACCCTATGTCCGCGTCTGTACACCTGACAACGTATATGCAAAATTTCAGGATGATCGGTTCAGAGGTTTAGGCGTGAAAAGGTAACACACAAACTTAATAAAACTAAACAACTTTTCCTAATAAACATTGGTCGTTATACGATTTTTTTTTTGGACTGTCCATAAAATTGTACGCTCAGCTGACTGGTTTAGTATCGGGTGAGATTTTTTTTTTTCACATTTTGACCCATGTTTATTGGGAAAAGTTATTTAGTTTTATAAGTAGATAAACTTCTGAAAATATTTGCGCTTACTAAAATTTGACCTTATATATGGAAAAACTATAGAATATGATCTTAATATTAAAATTTGTGTACCAAACAAACCATGTGTTGTACAATAAAACAAGTCTTTCTCCTGTGTGTAAAGTAGGTATGTAACATTAATTATTTTGAGTAGAATCAACTGTCGATCGACTTTTTGACAGTGCGAGCCATATGGTCTCGTCTTGGCAACATTTTAAATAAAAATGTTTTTTGGTGGGATAATGTTAGTACCTATCCGGATGAGCGTCTTTACAAAGAGCAAGATTTATATATTCCACTATGACTGCACTTTACCAAGTAAGCGTCTCATTCGAATGTGACCTTTATTCGTTTAAGTATAATTTTGATATTCGTATGAAACGCTTACTCACATTCGCTTATACGTTCATGAACAACGCGCTGAGAATAATAGAATATTCAAATGAAACGCTTACTGTACTTAGCAAAGTTAAAATGCAATCTGTAAATCTTGCCCTAAGAGCACTAAGGTGACTACTACTAAAAATAGATTTTCTAACAAACTATTTTATACCCACCATGACATCCATTCTCATCAATATCTTCAATAAACTGAAGACTGAAGCCGAGGGTCCTATACGACTCCTTCTGGATCCGCTGCGTCAGTTTCAGATCTGACAGCTGAATACTCTTGAAGTCCTGGGACTTCAGCAGGGTATTGTAAACCTCGTAACCTGACAGTATGTAAATGGCTCCGTTTCCACGGTCCTCGTATGGCGCGCTTACTACTAGTTCTGTAAAATTAAAAGTATTTTAAAACTTCCAGAAGGGCTATTCCCGTAATTAAAAACGTTGAAAATCTAGTCGCAGTCTCATCGCAGCGACAACTAATGTCAAAAGTCCCATACAATTTTGACAGATTGAGACAGATTAGAATGCGTTCTTGAAAATACGGGAATTGCTCCTCAGCTTGCAAACTCTTTACATAATATCTTACATCAGAAGCCATATACAGGTGTCCCAGACCGAGAGATCCAAAGGTAAATGGGGTATAGCCGAGAAGGTTAAAATTGGTTAAAATTACACCTTGTATAAAGGAAAAAAAGGGAGAACTCATTGGGCATCAAAAAATTTGCCCGCATCGCTGTCAGTGGGAAAAGTGCCCAAAAGGCTGGCAACGTTGCCACGTTGAATGGCAATGCTGATTCTTTGACCTAAAAATTGGCCAGCCCTCTGGTCAACCAACCGCAGTCGACCAACCGCTTGGCAATGTCCCGAAGTATCCGATAAGCACTCGAACCCCACGGCCCTAGTGTTTCAACCCCAAACGGATCAAACATATAGTTCCCAATAAGGTATTTCTGCTGTTTGAGGTTTTCTGCAACTGCAGCAGCCGCCCCAGCACAGTCCACCGTGTTAGGAAGATGGAATGGTGCGAGAGTGTCGACACAATTTACATCCCACACCAAAAGCCTACCCAACTTCCAAGGCAATATGGTCATTTCGTCTGGCCTCTTCCCACCGTCGCGTGCCAAGCCATTGGTTCTAAAATAACTGGCACCCCGGCGGTGACAAGAGCCCAAAGGATGATGTCATTAATGCTGGTGTGTCATTCCAGCGTTCTTGCTGCAGGAAAGGCCATGGTGTCCGCGGCGGTCAACTGCTTCACCGCACTGACAGCGGTGAGGAGCCCCGCAAGGAGCGCGCCGACGCAGACTTGTAGCGATTTTCTTTACTAATTAAAAATACAAACCTGGTTTGCCGTCACCGTCTATATCTTTCGCAGCAATGGCTGTGCCGAAGCGACCAAAGCAAGCACTGGCGAAAATTGAACGAAGCCTTTTCGGTTCATTGATAGTTCTCTGAGGACAACAGTGGACGATAAGTGAATATTATAGCTTATACAGCATTCTATGACCTATGGTGCCGAGACGTGGGCGTGAGACAGTTGGGCTGGTCCACAAATTCAAGGTTGCTCAGCGCGCTATGGAACGGGCTATGCTTAGAGTTTCTTTGATGGCTAAAATCAGGAATGAAATTATCCGGAAAAGAACCGGAGTAACCGACATAGCCTGCAAACTGAAGTGGCAGTGGGCTGGCCATGTTTGTCGAAGGACCGATGGCCGGTGGAGCAGACGAATCTTGGAGTGGAGACCACATATCGGCAAGCGTAGTGTGGGATGCCTCCCAGCTAGATGGACCGACGACCTTAAGAAGGTGGCTGGGATAAAATCAGGAATGAAATTATCCGGAAAAGAACTGGAGTAACCGACATAGCCTGCAAACTGAAGTGGCAGTGGGCTGGCCATGTTTGTCGAAGGACCGATGGCTGGTGGAGCAGACGAATCTTGGAGTGGAGACCACGTATCAGCAAGCGTAGTGTGGGATGCCTCCCAGCTAGATGGACCGACGACCTTAAGAAGGTGGCTGGGACAGAATGGATGCGGAAGGCGGAGGACAGGGAACACCCTGGTTGGTCCCACGGAGAAAGTTGTTCTGTTTGATAGTCTGTACCACACCCTTAAACATGATTTCACCTTTCTGATACGTGCTGTGTAGTATTAAATCTACCACACCTGCTTTAAAATGCGGATAACCAGGCTTTTGTTGACTGTACCTACTGTATTTTCGCTTTCGTTATTGAGCGTATCAAAATTTCGTTATCGAAATCATTATCGCATTAGGTGACAAACCTGTAAAGATAACTGTATGGTGGGAAATAAATAAAATAACTAGTTCAAATAATGTTAGTAAAATCAGGGAAATTAATTGTTATACTGGCAAGTTCAATTGTCCGTTCAAATCACAAAGCTGTCATTCTTTGACAGATGCATGATATGGCTATTATAACACGGCAAATTGACGTAGTGTGTTTTGCTTGAATATTTATTTCCCTGACTGAACCAACTACAACTTTAATCCGATCCAGCATGTCCCCTTGCTGTCCTCTCCCAGCGACGCCCTAAGCCGAGGTTCGTACCCCACAGGGGGTGCCCTTAGCGAGTAGTCGCTTAGTTTTAGTTTTATGCCTGGCTGGAGGTCTTAATTTATTGAGGCATCCACAGCAAAGTCCGGTTAAGCAGTCGCCAACCTCCTATAGGTTGAACTGCGAGATGCCACTCCCCAAAAACAAAAACAAAACAACTACAACTTTTTTGTGTGTCTTACCATGTCTCCACCTGTGTAAATATGTAAGGCTCCACACTCGAAGCATTCGTCATCAGACTGCGCAGGCGCACCAACTAATAGTTCATCCAGTCCATCTAAATTGAGGTCTGCAGCGTTCATTGTCGTCCCGAACATTGTGCCAACAGCATTACTTTGCAACTGGATGAACTTCAGACGTGTGGCCTCCGCGCGATTTCGGGCCAACATAGATAACCAACCTTCTTTCTTTCGATATACGAGGAACGATATCTGAAAAACCGTAAAGTTATTGAATCAGTACATGAAAATCAGAGGGTCTAGTCCGAAGCGATAAATACGAAGTATCGGCCGAATGTTCGGACGTACCTACTACCTATACTTAATTCCATTTTGTTCGGTCGATTCGGATCCGACCGAACTTCATTTTGACGTTTTAATTTTTTTTCATAGTTATTATAATTATTTGTGAGTGGTACTTAAATAGGGAAAATTTTTCAAGTATGTGTTGATGGTCTGATTCGAAACTATAAGAAGGAGCGAAAAATAGTAAAAGGAATCTCAGGACCGATTTTATTACTTGTAGATCTCATTTGATTACTTACAACTCCTTCCATATTTTTCTGTAGCATACTGAACGCATACACTGTTTGGTCTGAAAAGAATTTTCCAGCAGTGAGGCCAAAACCTGCAATTAAATCGAATATATCATTTTTATTTATCTCCATATCATATTACACATATACCTACTTACAGAAATAAATGATTTTAACTAGATAGGGCCGGCGTTTCCTATCTGACTACTCTGAGAAGAAAGGCCAAAATAAACTCAGAGGTCACAGTCTCTTTTAAAGTCCAGTCATAATCTTGGTCAGATCATGTGAAGACCATGTAGAGTGGTGTCTGTAATGGTCTTTTGAGGTAAAGTAAGTATTCATGTCATTGTTTATATAAAATTCATCAATGTGTATAATACACATTGGTGTATATAAGAAAAAAAAGTTAGCAAAAAAAAGAACAAAAAAAAAACAATCAGTACCTAGGTACTTATGTAAAAAAAAAAATATTGGAGCTGCTCAATCCCAAGCCTTTTTGTCTTCAATATAATTTTTAACGGTATAAAAGGCTTTCTTGCACAATTTACGTTTAATCAGTCAGTGGGTGAAAAAATGCACAATCTTACAGATCACCCGGCTCTCTTAGATAGGACATGTTAATTTACTACAGGTGTAGTCAAGATTATAATGATGTGTGTAATTGTGTATATATGTTGTGAATTGTGTAGTGAATTGTTTTTCGATTTTATTTTTTGTTTTCTCTTCTACTCTTACGCACGGCGTCAACATATTTTCTTTATATTTTCCTATCGTGCTGCTGGAAGAGATTTCTTCAGAAATAAGCATAACTTTTGTAAGTTTTTGGTGCTCCTTTCTCTTCTTATCTGTTTATATGTGTATGCGTGAATGGTTAAATAAATAAATATATAATATGATCATAATAACATCACGCCTGTAATCCCCGAAGGGTTAAGCAGAGATCTACCTATAGTATACCCACATTTCACCAGTTATGTTTCTAGTCCCATGTAATAGGGGGCGAGCCTATTGCCATCAACCGGGCAAAAATCTAGACTCCGGGCTGCTACAGAGAAATTCCAGATGGAAAACCCAATAACACTTTACCCGACCCGGGAATGGAACCCAGGACCTTGTGCTCAGCAGTAGCACTTGTGACCACTGGACCAACGAGGCAGTTACACAATAGGGTATGTTAGAATACATATATTCTTATGACGGTTATAACTACGCAAGCGAATTCGATAAAATATTGTGAATTTGCATTTTTCATTCCCAAAATATGCATTTACGTCATTAGTAAAACCTACCGTGTGCAAGTCTATTCGTAAAAGCCCGAAAAATAGAATTTATTATAACATAAACAGCCTATAATGTTCCTATTGCTGGGAAACAGGCCTCCTCTCGGTGAGAGAGAGCGGGCCGTAATCCACCGCGCGGGCCCAGTGCGGGTTGGTAAGATGTCACATGGTTTGTCACAGGTTTTGTCTCTAGGTCATGCCGGTTTCCTCACGATGTTTTCCTTCATCGTTTTGAGAGCAGTGGTGATGAAATAATTTACACAAAGTAAAGCGCCTGTCTTGGTTTGAACCTACGACCTGCATCTCATAAGTTGCGGTCGCGGATTTACCACACTTTACACAAAAAGCCAAAAAAAGAACAGTAATATCAACATCATCATTTCAACCGAGAGACGTCTAGAGCCCATAGGCCTCCCACAAGCGTCGCCACATCGACCGGTTCTGTGCTTCTCGCATCCAAGGGCATCCTTCATCAGGCATACTCCATCTTGTTAGTAGCTTAGAAAAGAATTATTAGTTCTTGAACAAGGTTTGCAGGGATGTGCCCAATAAAGGTTATTTTTCGCACTTAGGCTGGCTTTCCACCAGAGCTTCATATTCAAAATGAAGCAATTCTGATCGTTGCTTTTTCATCGCTCACCGTTCCGCTTCCTCGACTAGTAAAGTCAAAGTCAAATCATTTATTTCAAGGAGGCCATAAAAAGGCACTTTAGAATTGATTCTACACAACCAAGTCGACTCAACATCATACAATCCGTGCATACAAAGCAGTTTTTTTTTTCAAAAAGTTCTCATCCCATTTATGAAAAAGTTTTTTTTTAAAGCCGTTTTTTTTAAGGTGGTTTAAAAATCGGTTAAGTAGTTTTCTAGTAATTGCTATTTGAGTCGAAATGCATGATTAGGAGTTGATTCGATTTGGTTGCTCGCAGTGTTGTTGTCCCTTCCAAAAGGCAGTTCCGTATGGATAAAGATGAACAAAAAACCAAAATTACTCTATTAAAATGTTTTACAATACATACATACATACATAAACTCACGCCTTCTTCCCATGGGGGTAGGCAGAAACTACAGAACGCCACGTGCTACGATCCTTACATACTCCTTTTGCCTCATTTACATTCATACATCTGGTCATTCACGCACGCCGGTTGCGAGTACTACGCACCTGACCTTTCTGAAGAACATCACCAATAAGATCACTATATGTCTTCCTAGGGCGTCCCCTCCCGGCGACGTTGGCGTTGGCATTATCGGTGGCGGCGGGTGTTTTACAATATTTTTTTAAATATTAATTTAAATGTGAAGACAATGCTCTCTCAGCTGTCCTGTCCTTAGCTCTGGTGATAACCCAGCCTTAGCACTGATCCCATCCACAAAAAAATCTTCCCATCCACAAGAAAAATAAAGCACTGATAATAATAAAGTGTGGATTAACTTTACCTATGTTCCAAAAATTCGGCAAGTAAAGTGTATAAATTTCCTGGTCTTTCAATGATGTGACATCCGTATAGGGATCTGACCCAGGTAAGTAAAAAACGTCTCCGGACAACGACGTCTTCGCTATCAGCAACAGATCATTATCCTCGTCAATTAACGTAGACCAACCGGCTCCACCAGTAAATCTATCTAGAAATAATATTTTTGTTTAAAATCAAAATCAAAACATTTTCAATCCACATGGGCACTTATGAAACGTCAGAAGCTAGGTGCACGGTTCCAATTGGTCGTTTCCTATGGAAAGAACCGGCAAGAAACTCCACGGTTACTCTTTTAAAAATAATTGGATTTTACAATGTTTTCAAATTACAGAGTAGGTCTGTCAATAAGTACCAGGTACTTAATAAAATAGAAAATGGTCTACAAATCTACAGTATATTAAGCCTACAACGTTCTCACATTCACAAAATATAAAATAATCCATTTAAAAGTGAAATGAAATAGTAAAAATAAAAACCTATTTAAACCAAATGACATGATTGCCAGTACAACTGTAACAAATCTGAATTAATATCCCGTTCATAAGATTTTACTTATTCATAAACATAACATCACGCCTGTATTCCCCGAAAGGTTAGACAGAGGTATACCTATAGTATACCCAGATTTCGTCAGTTATGTTTAAGTCCCATGTAATAGGAGGCGAGACTATTGCCATCAACCGGCCACAAATCCAGTCTTCAAGCTGCTACTGAGAAATTCCAGATGGAAAAACCTAATAACAGTTTGCCTGATCCGGGAATCGAACCCTGGCCCTCATGCTCAGCAGTAGCGCTGGCGACCAAAAGACCAACGAGGCGTTAAGGTTTTAATCATTTACTAACAATACCTATATAACATGACAGGTGACAAACATTTGTGAAACGGCTTTCACAAATGTTTGTCACCCTCATTACCAACCTTACTTTCTCTCACTTTTACTCTTACTTCTGGAGCTAGACCACCACCTCTTAAAGCAGTATTATTGTAATCTTACTTCAGTGTGGGAAAGAGATGGAGCTAGACGTCCTGTATAGCTCCATCTCTTTCTCACACTGAAGTAACATTAAAGTAATACTACTTTAAGAGGTGGTGGTTGGCCCCCAGGCCATATCTTTTATAACCACACCACGAGCGTTGTTCGTGACGTATTCGTAACGTGTATCAAACACAAATGAAAATCTAATCATGATTAGAGAATGCTCACCAATTAAAAAAAAAAGCAGCCAAGTGCGAGCCGCAGACGAAGGTTCCGTACCACCGTACAATATTTTACACTACCTTTTTTTTTTCAAATACAACTGGCGGTCCCCATACAAACAACACGTTTCTTCTGTGGACACCCTTTAATTTTTAACTTATTTAATTTGTATTATTTGTTGTTATAGCAGTCATAGTACTACACACTCTGTGTACATTTCAAGTGTCTACTTATTACCGTTCAAAAGCTACAGCCCTGTGACAGAAAGACGGCCCCGTTGGCACCCTTTGGGTACGGAATCCTAACGACAGAAAACGGGAACACTTACCAACTTTGAAAGACTTTCGTATTGATTTGAAACCTTTTTTCCTCGCACTGGATTTCAGGTAATACTCTAAAAGGCCTTGATAGCGACTTGTGTCGTCATGTTCATCATGTAGGAAACATGTCCCGAAAGCATCTGATAGTACAATTCTTTTGCCACTTTTATCAATTGTATTTATATTCGTGGTCCATAAAGGGGCACAGGTCTGTGAAATAAAAAGTTAGTTATGACTAAAATGGACAAAATAGAATAAATAAATAGTAAATACTTGGGCAATTTTTTTTTACCCCGTACTGCCCGCGGCTGAGCAAGGTCTTCCCAAATCCTCGCACAAACTTTTTTCCCGGGCTACGCGGAACGCGTCCAGGTCGTGTCATCTCTTACTTGGGCAATTAATTATTAACATTAGCTGTTGATTAAAATGCATACATAAACTGGTCTACTCCTCAGTTGAAGATATCTGAGGAGATAAGTCACTTTTACATCTGGTGGGCCAATACCTGCCGAAATTAATAACGTATCTTAATCCGCGGTCTTTGACGGCGTCTTGTGATTCGCCCTCTCAAAAACTCAGATTGGCAAACTCGGCCGCTGATTGGTTACACACAAAGATCGGGATCGTTATTAGTTTTGGGCGCTTGTCAATAAAAGTATGACACATCCCGTCCGACTCAAATCGAAGGATATATTCCACACGTAAGTTGGGCCACACGCATAAAAATATAAAAAAATATCTAGTTGTGGCGAGTGGTAGGGACAAACTGGAGACACCGGGTTCCAATAAATTTTCAACTACTGCAAATATATCCTTATTTCTTCTATTTATGGACGCGCGTCAGTGGTAACAGAATCTGGAACTAGACCACCACCTCTTAAAGCAGTATTATTGTAATCTTACTTGAGTATGGGAAAGAGATGGACCTAGACGTCCTGTATAGCTTCATCTCTTTCTCACACTGAAGTAGCATTAAAATAATACTGCTTTAAGAGGTGGTGGTTGGCCCCCAGAGCGACGATAGCCAACTTTTAATAATTTTAAACTGAAAATAACGTCTAAACGAGTAGTGTTAATGATTTGGAAAAAATATGTATTAAATTAGAGATTTTTTTTTAATATCTTAATATTTTACATTATGTTTATAATACATAGTATAATTAATTTGTAAAGATATGTTTAACGCGGATAAAAAACTGAGAATCACGCAAAAACTAGCAAGCGTATTTTTATGTAGCCTTCACCATTTTAGAGATAATTTAATTGTTTATCTTTTAGTTTAAGTGTTTTAATATAATGCCTTTTGTTTTATGTATAATAAATTAATAATACATCTAATTTGGGACAGCGCTCCTTGATGAGCGAGTCTTATTCCGGGTGGACGTACGACGCGTTGGGTGAGCTCAGCATAGAACACGCAAGCTATGCTCTCAAGCCCTTTGGCGTATCCTTCTCAAGCCAGCTTCTCCAGCTCAAAGTAAAAATGTTACCACTGACACGCGACCTACTTTTATGTACAACAGGGTAAATGCCTCTTGATATGAAAAGAGCCAATGATAATTTAAAATTCAGTGATTTTTAATTTTAAATTTCTTATAAAGAAAACAATAACGAGGATAAAATATAATTTTACATTATCTATTATATACTAACTTAGTTTAGTTTTCCGTGAACTTGTTGTAGGTACAACAAGGTAGGCAGATTTCTATAAATAGTTTGTATGTGCAAATATTTTAATGGTGTTTAAAACGGACCAACAAATACAGGGTGGCCAGCTTGAATGTACATGTCGCCGTGTACCTAATTATGAACTTCGTTAGTTTATTCTATCTGTATTATTTCCGTTAGAAAACCATTACAAGTAACGAATCGATTTCACGCCAGGTCTTGACTTTTTTCTGTAAAATTATTTAATAGGACGTATCATGGTTATTCTTGGACACTAAAAGCAGAATATTTGTGACATTGTTGGTGGGATACCCAATAAAGTGTGTGAAAAATTGATGAAAAACACATTGAAAGGCGATCGCATGTTTAAATAGTAAAAGTTGGAGATTTTGGCAGATGTTATTTTCCATACTAAATTGCCAAGCCAAAAATAATATTATTATGCGTTTGTGATTATGGAAAAACATCTATAAAGTTAAAAAAAAACCAGCTGGTAGCTGTGTATAAATAAAAATCAGCTGTTCCCTACATTTATGTTCGCATAACTCGTCAAAGCTGATTTTTTTTTTCGCGATTTCAGGTTTGGTCCCATAGTAAAAGTTGTTCATAATGATGAGTACAATGACCCCTCAAGAAGTTGTGCGTTATTTAAGTTACACCATGTATATGACGACACCTTTCTGATACATGCTGTATATTTATCAATTCCGCTCGACATGGAATATTTTCTACACTATTTAAGACTTACCCTATCAAGCACTGATTAATGATACAAGAAATCATCTTTTGTTGCGCGAATCTCAGGGGTCCAACAAGCTTCTTATTTATTTATTTATATATACTTTATTGTACACCAGATTATACATTACTTTAAGATACATTATAAACTACAAAACATACAATTTGCGGACTTATCGCATACTGCAATCTCTTCCAGGCAACCTTGGAATATGCAATGATTTTCTGGACATAAAATGGGGTTTGTTTTTGGTGCAAATAAAAAATATATAAGTACAATATACTATAATAGATACATTGATATATACTATAAAGTAGACACGTATTGATGCTCGTTTGGACCGTAAACAAATAATAATAATTACTGATTTCACTTAAGTTCGAAAAAAATCTTCATACCTACATATTCAAAATGATTAAAAGTAAATCAAGAATATACTTACAAAAACGTAATCATTTGTAGCAACTATTGTAGAACCCATATGAAAGTGTTGTTTAGGAAAGCTTTCTGAAAAAAATAATGCACTTAAGTACTTTTTTTTTATTACTTCTTCATTCATCAAATCTACCAATAAACCCTTTCGCGTATTTTTATTAGTAGGTTTTTGGTCGAATAAGGATTACACTCAGTATATGTTATTATAGCGAAAGGACGAGTAGGTACCTATACAAAAATACAGGGTGTGGCGTAAATACGTACGTCGTACGGTGTATCGACCCCTTAACGTCGGACCACTGTCCGACGTTAAGGGGTCGATACACCGTACATTCAGCTATCACCACAATTTGAAACGTTTTTTCCATAGGTCTCAGAATAAAATATTGTTCTATTCTTTTTTGAAAAATGTACATCTTGCTTTACTAATATGGCTGTATTTTCTAATAAAGATATTATTTTATCATATTTTTTCCTGATTATAACTGTGGATTACTTGTGCTATCACATGCAAGTAATTTTGTAAATGTAATTTTATAGGTAATAAAGAAAAATGTGTTTATTTCAAAATGTAACTCAAATGTCTAGAAATTTGTGTGCCTTTGCTTTTTTGTGAAATTTGGTGCGAAAGGTACAAAAAAAATGTAGGACACTGTCGGTGTACATTATTTTAAAAACTTTTTCAATTAATGCAGATTCTAAAATAGTATAATAATAACTGACTCCTTAATTTAAACAAAAGTTGTAGCCATTTTCTATTCAAAAAGTACTGAATTAGTAAAGCAAGGTGTAAAACTTTCAAAAAAGAATAAAAATATTTTATTCTGAGATCTATGGAAAAAAGTTTCAAATTGTGGTATGTGACAGCTGAGTATACGATGTATCGACCGCTTGACGTTGGACCACTATTTACGCCACATCCTGTATATTAATTTCCATCATCATAATTTTTTGCGATGTCTGTCGTAGATACAGTCCTATAAATTGCTATCATCAACAATATATTAAGGCACTACTACGCCCGAACGCTATTGAAGGTAGACAGTGCAATTCTGTCTCTTCTTACGTCAGATCGGTAAGATTCCATATAGATTATTGGGACGTTAACACCATAGGTAGATAGGTTATTCTATCTCTAGTATGCCAAAACTGGTGATAGATAGGTTATTGGGTTCGGCCGTTAGTTGCTTACGGCCGATCCCTATAACCTATCTATCACCAGTTTTGGCATATTGGAGATAGAAAAACCTAGCTATGTATCTATGGCTTTAACGTCCCATTAATCAACAAGAGATTATGGAATCTTACCGGCCTGACATAAGGACAGATAGAATTGTACTGTCTACCATCATTAGCGATCTGTCTTTTTACTGAAAATAGGTTATTGGGTTCGGCCGTTAAAATCCCACATATTCTATACTAAGCTAGCGATCCGCCCCTGCTTCGCACGGTTTTTACAACTTGACAAAACATGAACATTTCCTTATTATATCTATATTATCTATGCTAAATATTAATGAATTTATACACATAAACCTTCCGGACTAAATTCTCTAAATGATGTTGGAAACCGCATCAAAATCCGTTGCGTACCTACTTTCATTTGTTTGCCCCGGAAAAAGTCCATGCCATTCATGCGACTACGATGAAAAAAAAACCCATCGCTGATAAAATCATCGAGCGAAGCCGTGGGCAAAGGCTTTAAATGATTGATACGGGAACACCCAAATACTCCGAAATATTTTATTCCGAATTTCGATGTTCCGATTTTCAAAAGTCCTAATAGCTATGAATTATAATATCTTTTATTAAAAATCACGAAATTTATTTTACCGAAAGTCGTAAATGCGATTTGTTTGTTTTCCGATTTTCATATGTTCGAAGAATAAAATGCTCGATGGGTTCTCGGACTGAAAAACGACATTCCGATTTTCAATACTTCGAATAAACTGCTAAAATTAAGATTCTGATTTTGATTCAATTAGTATAATATGGGATATTAGTGAGAGAAACGAATCGCTGCAAAAACGACTCCACGTGGTCTTATTTGCCCTGCCCCTAGAGTGTAATTTAAGCCCGCGTAGGCGCGGAGGGGCGAGACGGGTCGCGAGCTGAGGTGCAGATAGCTTTACCGCCCGCCGCCGTGGCTGAGGCTGGCCGGCGAAGCCGGCCAGCAAGCCGAAGCTGCGGTGCTGGTGAGCGTTAGAATCATCTGCGACGGTAAGCTCGCGTGGGACCGCCGGAGGTCCACAGCGCCGGAGCCGTGACAAAAACCATGCCTGCTGCATGTTGCATGCTCGCTTACATGATGCATGCTTGCTTGCATGTTGCATGTTTGCTTGCATGCTGCATACTTGCTGCATGCTGTATGCTTGTTGCATGCGTGCTGCACTGCATGCTTGCTGCATGCTTGCTTGCATGCTTGCTTGCATGCTTGCTTGCATGCTTGCTTGCATGCTTGCTTGCATGCTTGCTGCATATTTGCTGCATGCTTGCTGCGTGCTTGCTTGCATGCTTGCTGCATATTTGCTGCATGCTTGCTGCGTGCTTGCTGCATGCTACTTATAACTGTAAACAAACACTTAACTATGCAATAAATTATGAGTAGGAAAATGCATCTGTCATTAATTTTTTAATTCTACCTCCTCATACTAAACATAATATTATACTTATCAGACGAGTAAATTGTATTTATTTGTCTTGGTATTCAGTTTTACAAGGCGTTTTTTTTTTTTTTTTTTGAATTTTAATTAATCGGTACTTTAATAATCGGAATTCGTATTTTTGATGGTTCGAATTATCATTAAGTCTGAATTTTAGTTATTCGCTCTATTGATACTCGGTATTTTGTGGATAGTAATTATAAACGTTGGGAATATTGAAATTTCGGAATTATAAAAGTGGGATGAATCGGAGTTGTTATATTAGAAATTTCGAACCATTCGAAATTATGAATATCGGTATTTTGAAATTCGTATTTGTGACTGGCGGAATAAAGTTAATCATATTTATGTAGTGTACCCGATTGATACACATTGATGCGCAAATTGACCGTCTACCAAGTGCAATTGAAGAGATTGTCAATATTACTACAACAGGAGCTAGACCACCACCTCTTATTTATTTATTTATTTAAACCACAATTATAACACCTTCACAGAATCACCCAAGGCGATGTTATAACAATCTAAAAATATAAAAATAAATGACCTGTAAGCAAACTTACAAAGAACCACGACCTAGACGTCCTGTATAGCTTCATCTCTTTCTCACACTGAAGTAACATTAAAATAATACTGCTTTAAGAGGTGGTGGTTGGCCCCCAGAAATTGATGGCAATGGATCAATCGCAATTGATCGTTTCAGGGAACCCTAAGTAAAATAGTGTTGATGTTTGTTACTATTTATCCGGGAGTTAAGTAAAGGGAAGGAACTTAATTCTTTCTTACCTGTATTATATTCGGACGGGCTGATATCAATGTTTTGCTCTTCACAATAAATGTTATGACTGACTTTAGCGTTTTCTATTTCACAATTGAATAATTTTCCTATGAAGTCTGCTTTCGGTGCGCCAACAACTGTCAAAATAGAGTCAATGATATTATTACACATGATATGTTACGTTTTTACAACCGAACCCAATAAACCTAACAATCACCAGTTTTGGCATACTGAAGATAGAAAAACCTATCTATCTATGGTTTGAATGTCCCAGTAATCTACAAGAGATTATGGAATCTTACCGGGCTGCCATAAGGACAGATAGAATTATACTGTCTACTATCAATAGCGATCTGTCTTTTACTGAAAATGGGTTATTGGGTTCGGCCAGATTTTAAACGTCGGTTACTAAACCGACGTTTAAAATCTGGGCATGATATGACTACACAGCATTTAGCTTTGACGCGCGGACTAAAGGCAAAACGTCCCAATTAGGACGTTTTCGAGTCCTCACGACGCGCGCGCTAGAAACATATCTACCCTTTTATTATCATCTCTTTAATATCATTGGTTAAGGTACCTACTGCAAAAGATGTAGGTTAAGGTCTGCCGATCTAATCTGTAATCTCAGCGTGATAACTTACGTGAAGTGAGCTTTAATTCCACTTGATGCTAGGGATTGACACTTACACACACATGTACACACACCCCCACTCACTTTACGTAATTTTTCACGGCGAGATTTACAGAAAAGGCCAGCTTTTAATTCTGCCGCCGAGTTCTGCAAGCGGGTTTTACGTGGGGCACGTTTTAACAATTTCGGACGTATTGGGGCCAAGCTGGCTTCGCACCCTCCGGGTAGTAAACAGTTCTGGTCCCTGTCTAAAGCGGCTGAAGCGAATTTCTGTCGACCCACTTTGCCTCCAATGATGAAACCTGATGGGTCGCTGGCTCACTCTGCAGGTGAGAAAGCAAATCTATTTGCATCTCTCTTTGCAAGCAATTCACGTCTGGACGCTGGCTCCAAGCAACCACCTACTGTGCCTCATTGTGACTCCTCGATGCCGGAGATCGCAATTCACATTAAAGAGGTCCGAAGAGTATTGTGCAGTCTAGACGTGAACAAGGCCAGCGGGCCTGACGGTATTCCAGCGAGAGTGTTGAGGCAGTGTGCGCCTAAACTGTCTCCTATGTTGACACGTTTGTTCCGCCTCTCTCTTAAAAAACGGACGGTACCAAAATCCTGGAAGCTTGCAAATGTGCAACCAGTGCCCAAAAAGGGCGACCCTGCCCATTACCGTCCGATCGCCATTACCTCCATTCTGTGCAAGGTTATGGAAAGGGTACTGAACAGTAAGTTACTGACCTACCTTGAAAACAATGATCTCCTCAGTGACCGTCAATATGGCTTTCGCCGGGGACGGTCAACTGGCAATCTTCTTGTGTATGTCACGCACTGCTGGGGCGAGGCCATCGAGAAACACGGCGAAGCACTTGCAGTATCGCTTGATATCTCGGAGGCTTTTGACAGGGTCTGGCACGCTGGTCTATTCAGCAAGCTTCCTGCTTATGGCATCCCTGCTAATTTTTGTAGCTGGATATCAGACTTCCTTAGTGAACGGTCGATCAGAGTAGTCGTTGACGGCTGCTCTTCCGACCTTATGGCTATTGATGCCGGAGTTCCTCAGGGGTCTGTTCTCTCTGCAACTCTTTTCCTGCTACACATCAATGACCTACTTCAGTCTGGTATTGTTGGGTACGCAGATGACAGTACAGTTTCAGAGAGATACTTGTCCAGCGCAAAAACCAGCGGGACCAGAGTTGTCCAGAGTCCTTGAGAGAGGCCATGGTAGAGCGGACAGATTTAACCTTAAGCCTTGTCTCCCAGTGGGGTGATGATAATCTGGTCTCTTTTAATGCCACCAAAACACACGCGTGTCTTTTTACCGCTAAAAGGAGTCGTTTCGATCAAATTCCTTCTTTTCGGGGTACATCTGTTCCTGTAACTGATCGGCTTGAGCTCCTAGGCATGGAGTTGACATCATGTCTCAACTTCGGTGCCACCATCGAGTACAAAGCCCAAACTTTAGCCAAGAAACTGGGCATCCTAAATAGGGTGAAGCGATACTTTACGCCTGGACAGCTTTTAATTCTCTACAAAGCGCAAGTCCGATCCTGCTTGGAGTATTGCAGCCACCTTTGGAATGGCTCAGCCAAATACCAACTTGCCGTGCTTGACTCGGTGGAACGCAGAGCTAAGAGGCTCATTGGCGACGTAAGACTGGTGGATGCTAAGCTTCACAGCTTGGCTCATCGCCGCAAGGTTGCCTGCTTGTCGGTCTTCTACAGATTATACTTCGGGGAGTGTGCTCAAGAACTCCACGACCTCATTCCGCCAGCCCCTTCTATCAGCGGACATCTAGACGCACTGCAGGTTATCATCTTTACCTAGGTGCTATCCCACCAATTCGCACTAAGCGTTTGTGATGCGCACAGCAATGGAGTGGAACTCTCTGCCTGCGTCTGTGTTTCCGAACGCATACAACCCCGATCTCTTCAAAGTGAGAGTGAACAGGCTTCTTCTGGGTAAGCTCACTCCATCGTCGACTTTGTCTCTGTCATCTCTGACCTAGACTAGAGTCAAGAGCAAACCTATCTTAAATAATAAAAAAAAGCTTTTCCCCGAGAATGCTGAGGATTGTCATATTTTTTGTGAAAATACGCTTGAAATTCTTATTTACGTAATAAATCAAGAGAATTAGACCGCTGTCAGTCGTAAACTGAGTAGTAGATTTTCAAGACTTGGGACATTAGTCCCAAGTCTTGAAACTCGTGACTCGTGAGACTATTAAGTCTCACGAGTCACAAGTTCTTTGAGTCTTTTGAGTCCTATGAGTTCTTTGTGTATTTTGAGTCCTATGAGTTCTTTGAGTCTTTTGAGTCCTATGAATTCTGTCCTTTCAGTCTTATGAGTTCTTTGAGCTGGATTGAGTCATGAGCTTTAAAGTTAGTGTATTAAGTATGTTATCAATATTTAAGTAATAAAATCATGAATGACTAATTGGTTATACAAATATTTCTATTTACATTTTTTTTTTAATTTCAACTTCATTCACTGCCGCACTGGGCCCGCGTGGTGGTTTACGGTCCACTCCCTATCACAGTGCGGAGGTCTGTGTCCCAGCAGTGGGAACATTGTAGGCTGATTATGCTATGATATGCTTATGCTGACCTGGAGTCCAAGGTCAGCTCAAGTTTTATGAAAAAATACAAAGTTTCTTACCTAGTGTTTTAATGTCATTCCTATAGGCCATAGCAAAACCGAAATCTGAGCCATTTCTTGCTTCCCCAAACTGGATGACCACATTTGATGGTTCATGGAAGAACATAGCAGAAGCACATTGTACTGCTTGGACTACGGCTAGAACAGCTAATATTTTTCTTTCTGTAATGTAATATAATAACAATTTAATATCGAGCAGTAGGTACCCTTCTTTTTAAGGCTCCCGCAGACATTCGCGACGCGACAGCGCAACGCGACTCTAGTAGAACAATTTCTATGAAAACTTCATAGAAATTGTTCTATCTTAATCGCGTCGCACCGTCGCGTCACGCATGTCTGTGGGAGACTTTAGCATGTTGATGGTAATCTAAATAGAGTCAGCCCAGATTTTGGCTACGAGTTTGGCATCTTCAGTAGGTACATCAGGAGCTAGACCACCACCTCTTAACGCAGTATTATTGTAATCTTACTTGTGTGTGGGAAAGAGATGGAGCTAGACGTCCTGTATAGCTCCGACCTCTATCTTTAATATTTTTCGTTATTACATTTTTTATTTTTTGAGTAGCGATTATGAACTACTTTACATTTTTTGCCATATCTCCGATTTTGTTGGCTAGATTTGGATTCTGTTTATTATTTCTAAAAGCTTAAGAGTCATTTTATCGGATTAACTAACATTTTTTGTTAAAATTTATCGACTATGGAAAAAAATGAAGGTGAATCATTTTTTTTCTAAAAAAAAATCAATATTTAAAAAATTGAATAACATGAAAAATGTTTGGTTACGTTGTTGACGTGTGAGGGTAGACTTACTGGGTCTGAAGAAATGATAATCCTCTTAGGTAGTCCAACACTTTAATCTTTCACACAACACACTACAACGTTTACAGTTATGAAGGCACAGTAAATAGCGAGCGTAGGGGTACAAGCAGTAAGCATAAGAAAGTTCACATTACACAGCGATTTAGCGAGGGTATCTTGGGATCGCGAAAATAGCGCAAGCGAACGTGCGTCCGACGTCTACGATAGATCGGGACTGGCGATCGGCAGGCTCCGAATTCGCGGCGGAGGAATGCGTGCGCGCATCTGTCATAAGATGCGTAACATCACGCGTCTTAGACAAAGGGACTCAGCAGGCGACGCGCGTGTCCACTGTACTTATGTAAATGACGGACGGACTGTACGGTAAACGTGATAGTGTAGTTATAATAAATGCTGATAATTATTGTTTAGTGTTTTATGTTTATTGTTATAATGTATATTATAGTTGTCTGTTTGTGTTTATTTGTGTAGGACGTATAAATATATTATGTACATATAAGTAGTGTAAATATAATGTGAGTCACCTACATCACTCCCCTCCAGAGACCGTGCTACGGGCGATAGTAGTTCGGAAAATGGACTCTTCTGCCTGAACGCGTGGTTTTAACTGCTGGAATGGAAGGTCGTGGCTCGGGATCTGGTTTATTTAGAATAGGGGTGTCATGGGTGTCGGTCAGTATGTAGGCTGGTTTTAAACGGTCTACAGATACTGTGACGGATTTTCCCTTTACTTTAATTTTAAAAACTTTGGCACCTCTGTCGATCACCTCGTAGGGACCAGTGTATGCTGGCTGGAGTGCACCCCTCAACGCATCGTCCCGAAGAAAGACATGGGAACAAGATGCCAGATCTTTGTGGACAAAGATTTTTTCTTTCGAGTGGTGCGACGTGGGAACTGCCTGTAAATTGTTGGCAAATGATCTGATACGGGCTGTGAAGTCCGTTATATCAGTCGTACATGTGTCAACCTTATGACCGAAGAATTCACCCGGTAGCCTTAAAGGTTCACCGTATACTAACTCGGCGGAAGACGATTGAAGGTCTTCTTTGAAGGAACTTCTTATGCCCAGCAGTACAAATGGTAAGGATTCGGTCCAGCTGCTATCGGCATGGCACTTGATTGCTGCTTTTAGCTGCCGGTGAAATCTTTCGACTAAACCGTTGCACTGGG
The DNA here is from genome assembly GCA_947568875.1 of Fissipunctia ypsillon. NCBI lineage: Eukaryota > Metazoa > Arthropoda > Insecta > Lepidoptera > Noctuidae > Fissipunctia > Fissipunctia ypsillon. Next base: position 20,127,799 of record OX387654.1, on the reverse strand, counting down.
GATGGTATGCAGTGGTCTTGCGATGCCTAAACCCAATGGCCTTTGCGAGATGTTGGAAGATACCAGACTCGAATTGTCTCCCACGATCAGTGACAATATCGGTTGGGCAACCAAATCGTGCTACCCACCCCGACAGAAACGCTTTGGCCACAGTTTCCGCTGTAATATCGGGAATAGGGACGACTTCAGCCCATCGCGTGAAGCGATCGACAAGTGTCAGGCAATACCGGTATTCTTTGGATGGGGGCAATGGGCCGATGAGGTCTAGGTGGACATATTTGAATCGCGCTGAAGGCAGATCGAGGGTACCCAAAGGGGTGGAAACGTGTCGATTCACCTTCGTGCGCTGGCATGCCAAACATGCCTTAGACCAATCGCGACAGTCTTTCCGCATCTGTGGCCAAACGTAGCGCTGTGCTACAAGTTTAGCACTTGCGTTTGCACCGGGATGGCTTAGCGAGTGCAACGAGTCAAAAATTTGTTTGCGCAATGGTTTCGGAATGATGGGCCTGGGAGTCGTTGTGCTGACATCGCAGTACAATTCAATACGACTTCCTGGAATTATTATTTTCTTAACGTGCAGGGATGAGTCTCCTGTAAGTAATTGCGCAAGTTCTGAGTCAGAGTCTTGTGCTTTGGCTAGTACGTCTAAATCTACTGGGCTTTGCAATTCTTCGACTCGGGAAAGTGTGTCGGCCACTACGTTATCTTTTCCGGCGATGTGTTGAATGTCGGTTGAGAACTGTGAAATATAGTCTAAGTGTCTGTACTGACGTGGTGTGCAGTTACTTTTCCGCTGTTGGAAAGCGTAACATAGTGGCTTGTGGTCAGTATAGATGGTGAAAGTGGTAGCGGCTAACCAATGTTGGAAGTACCTAATGCTTTCGTAGATAGCAAGAAGCTCTCTATCGTAGGGTGAGTGTTTTTGTTGTGATGGGCTCAGCTTGCGGGTGAAAAATGCCAATGGCTGCCAATTGCCGTCTTTGAACTGCTGCAAAACTCCGCCGATGGCGAAATCAGATGCATCCGTGACTAGGCCCAGTTTGGCATTTGTGTCTGGATGTGCCAGCAAAGCAGCATTACAGAGGCTATCCTTACACTCCTCGAAGGCCTGTAACGAGGTTCCGCTTATGTCGACCGGCTGTGAGGCTTTCACGTTACCGGTCAGTAAAGTGTGTAAAGGCGCTTGGGTCTGGGCAGCCCGTGGTATAAACCTCCGGTAAAAGTTAATCATGCCCAGAAACCTTCTTAGTTGCCTAGCGGTTTTAGGCACTGGGAACTCCCTAATAGCCTGCACCTTGCTTTCCAAAGGCTTTGTTCCGTGTTGCGAGATGTGGTAGCCTAAAAATTTTACCTCTGGTGCACCAAATACGCATTTGGCGGTGTTGATGAGCATGCCATATTCCTGCATCCTTGCGAAGAGTTGGCGAAGGTGCTCTTCATGTTCTGCCTCGTCCCTAGAGTACACCAGGAAATCGTCTAAATATGGATAGCAGAACTCCAGGCCACGAGTCATTTCGTCAACAAATCTTTGGAAAGTCTGCCCGGCGTTCCTCAGACCGAACGTCATAAACGGAAACTCGAAAAGTCCGAAGGGTGTAGTGATGGCGGTCTTTGGTATGTCTTGCTCAAATACTGGTATCTGATTGTAAGCTTTAACAAGGTCTATAGTGCTAAAGATCTTACAACCAGATAGACTGTGGGCAAAGTCATGTATGTGCCTGATTGGGTACTTATCTGGTATTGTCCTTGCGTTGAGCTGTCTGTAATCACCGCAAGGACGCCAGCCATTGTCTTTCTTTGGGGCGAGGTGGAGAGGCGACGACCAAGGGCTCTCTGACGGTCGTGCTGTACCGTTTGCCAGCATTGCCTCGAACTCGGCCTTGGCAATTTTCATTTTATCCGGGGCTAGTCTGCGTGGTGAACAAGATACTGGGGGGCCTGACCTGGTGCGAATGTGGTGTGCCGTGTTGTGTTTTGGTGTGAATGGTGCACCTGCTGGCCGTGTTATTTCCCGAAATTCGGATAGGAGATTTCGGTATTTGCATTCGCCAGTCACGACCTTTACACTAGAGATTAAGCTATCAGGAGAGGCGATAGAAGCTACAGCTGACAAATTGGTAGTGCCGTCTGTTAGGCGTTTGTTGCGAATATCTACGATTAAATTAAAAAATGAAAACAAATCTACTCCTATAATGGCTTTAGTGACGTCGGCAACAATAAAGCGCCAAGGGAAATCCCTACGTAGGCCTAAATTTAGTACAACCTGGAGGTAACCGTAGGTGTCGATTGTTGAACCATTGGCCGCGCACAGCTGGTACTCGGTCTTCTCACGACGTTTTTGTGGGAGCGCAGATCGAGGGTAGACGCATAAGTCGCTTCCAGTGTCCACTAGGAATTGGACTTTCGACCTGCGATCTGTCACGAACAGGCGACCAGTTGTGGATGGGCAATCTTCAGCCGCCATTATTGACTGCCCGTTTCGTTTCCCGACTTGTAATCACACGGGCGGACGCATTTCTTCGCGTGGCTACCGAATTTGTAGTGGTACCAGCACTTGGGAAACTTCCTGTAGTTGGACTGCGACCTTTGTGATGGGCTGCGACTTCTATGGCCGGAGGTCTTCCTGGTGCGTTGGCGGGAGCGATCGTACCTTTCAGTGGTCAGCGCGTCGACCTTTCTCGTCAGCTCCATGATGAGCTTCATCATGTCCGTCTGTGGGTCAGCTCGTGATGCGGTTGTTGCTGCGACTTGCGGAGTAGGAGGCGCCATGTCGTGAACTCTATCAGCGAGGTCTGCGAGCTCGGTGAGGGTCAAGGTCATCTGCGATGCGATGATTGTCTGTAGATTACCTGGCAAGCGACTCGTCCATATGGTGCGCAGAAAATCCCCTGGGATCGTTGGTCCCGCAAGATGTTGCAGGTGGCGCAAGAACTGGGACGGTTTGCGGTCACCTAGTTCTTCTGACTGAAGTAGCTGTTTCACCTTCTTTTCTTTTGAGACTGACAGGCGCTTGATCAGCTCACTCTTCAGCTTCTCGTACGCGCCAGTAGCAGGAGGCGCAGTTATGATGTCTTCGACCTCCACGGAGTACTGTCGATCCAAGTGAGCGAGGACGTAGTGGAACTTGGTGTAGTCGTCTGTTATTCTGGCAAGCTTGAATTGGCCTTCTATTTGACAAAACCATATGGTGGGTTTTTCAGGCCAAAATGGTGGTATGCGAACGCCTACACGAAATAACTCCAATGACGGATGTTCGGGTTCCGGGTCAGTGGAAACGCGCGCACATTTAGTCGGCCGGCGGCCAGGCTGTTGGCTGCGCTGCGATGTTTCTGTATCGCTGCCGTCGCTGCTCATGGCAATTTCTAACTCTCTACACTCACTATTATACCAATGTTCTGAACGGGGACACCAGTTTGGTTACGTTGTTGACGTGTGAGGGTAGACTTACTGGGTCTGAAGAAATGATAATCCTCTTAGGTAGTCCAACACTTTAATCTTTCACACAACACACTACAACGTTTACAGTTATGAAGGCACAGTAAATAGCGAGCGTAGGGGTACAAGCAGTAAGCATAAGAAAGTTCACATTACACAGCGATTTAGCGAGGGTATCTTGGGATCGCGAAAATAGTGCAAGCGAACGTGCGTCCGACGTCTGCGATAGATCGGGACTGGCGATCGGCAGGCTCCGAATTCGCGGCGGAGGAATGCGTGCGCGCATCTGTCATAAGATGCGTAACATCACGCGTCTTAGACAAAGGGACACAGCAGGCGACGCGCGTGTCCACTGTACTTATGTAAATGACGGACGGACTGTACGGTAAACGTGATAGTGTAGTTATAATAAATGCTGATAATTATTGTTTAGTGTTTTATGTTTATTGTTATAATGTATATTATAGTTGTCTGTTTGTGTTTATTTGTGTAGGACGTATAAATATATTATGTACATATAAGTAGTGTAAATATAATGTGAGTCACCTACAAATGTTACCCCCCCCCCCCCCTTTAAAGTTAATTTTCTATAATTTTTCATGAATATTCAAAAAAATATGGTCGGTCACATGCCCATGGGCGGCATTGTACTATAGTATAGATTATGTACATTCAAATATTTCGATACAGGATAGTAAGATTGTCATTCATCATCCTGAATGTGAGCATATGAGTAAAAAGCACCACTAATTTTAAAGCTAAAAGCGTCTGTTAACTTAATGATAATTATTATATACAATCACGATCAAAAGTATGCATGAAAAAGTAACAAACATCCATCCATCCATCCTCCGAAACTTTCGCGTTTATAATAGTAGTAGGATTTATAAATCTCTGCACAAAACAATATTCTCTATTTCTCTTTAAAATACAAGAATAATAATAATACTTTTTAATACTTTCAACAATGGCTCTGGGAGATTCAACACAATGTTGAGTCTTTTATAAAAAAACATGCTCGATATATTTTATTCAATATTGAAAGATACAATTAAAACATGATTTTTTTTTAACGTTCAGCGCAGAGGAGTCTAAATAAAAGCGTACCCTTGTCCAATGAAATGTGAAGTTTATTTTTGTGTTTACCGTACAAGATAATTAATAATAATTGTGTAATATTCATTTACACAAGAGTCACGCCTGAAAACGTTGATGATCCTACGTCTAGGATTTTGAGTTTAAATTTGAAAAAACCTGAAAACGCGAAACAAAGTCAGCTATTCCGTACAGCTAAGAACAGAAATAACGACGAAGATGCGACGCCAGCAGCCAAGGCAACGGTCGCGAACGCTGCGCCCTGCATGCGCGGCGCCCCAGTCTCTGAGCGCGACTGCGCCGCAGTCATCAGTGAAATGACAGTTTCATCCGTGACATTTATACGTAAAGTGAAAAATTGTATTTTTAGTTTATTTTTTGTGTTTCTGTTTTAGTACGAGTGCGTGTGTATATAGTTTTTTTTAATTTGTTTTTCAGGTAAGTTTAACTCGGTTAGTCTAAGTGTTTTATATGTTCAATGCCGGCTGTAGCGACGCCGGAAATTGTGCCAGTCAACCTGCCACATCGCTTGATGTGCAGCTGGTGAGATGTCCACATTGCTCCCAGGCACGCTTTTTTAAAGGCGAACGGGGGCTGAGGATACACTATGGCAAGATCCACAAATCACATAGTGTACCACTGGGCCCCCCAGCCACATCCCCAACATCAACACCTCTTGAACAAACCTTGTGGAAAAAGCTAGCTAAATTCAAAAACTCTACCCCAGTGCTAAAGAGAGTTCCCCGGGGCGCGAGACGATCTGTTGCACTGAGTTTGGCGCAATGTCTCCGTCTTGTGACCCAGGAGAACTCACAAAGTGCCTGGGAGCAGTTACTTACCTTCCCTTATAGGATTCTGCATGTTCAAAAAAATCTGGCAACTAAAAAAACCTTAACGAACCTAATTAAAGAAAATTGTATCAATTCGACCCCAATTTTAGATCCAAAATTCCCCGCATTCAATAACCTATCACAAAAAAGCTTATGTTCACATGTAGAATCCAAATTAGGTGAAGGTGACATCAGGGGAGCGGCCAGGATACTGTTTAGCAGCGATGTGGTGGCGCCTTACTCTCCAGAAACGCTAACAGCTCTAGAGAGTAAACACCCCGCGCCTGCGGATAGTCTCACCTTTTCCGACCCCCCCGATCCTCCCGACCTAAATTCAACCTTCCTAAACGTTTCGGCTCCCCAGTTGATTGCAGCCGTGAGCTCCTTCCGAAGTGGTTCCGCCGGCGGCCTCGACGGCCTGACTCCACAACATCTAAAGGACCTATTAAGTTCAGGCGCCGGGGAAGCTGGTGAGTCGCTATTGAAGGAGCTTGCGGCCCTGATTAACCTCATGCTCACCGGCGGTGTGAACGAGGCCGTCATCGATGTCTTGTACGGGGCCAACCTATGTGCCCTGCGCAAGAAGGCCGGCGGCATTCGTCCCATCGCCGTTGGGTTCACGTACAGGCGTACGGCAGCCAAAATATGCTGTAAGCTGTATAGCGAATCGCTTACAGCTAAGTTTCAGCCCCTACAGCTTGGTTTTGGCTCAAAAGGGGGCTGTGAGGCTGCCGTGCATGCCCTTTCCACCTTTTTAAACTCCAACAAAGGTGAGGTCGTCCTCAAGGTTGACGTTAAGAACGCCTTTAACTCTGTCAACAGGGACACTTTGTTGGCTGAAGTCAAAAAAGAAATACCCGAAATTTATGGTTTTATGTGGCAATGTTACAGGTACCCTTCTAAATTATTATACAAGGACAATGTTTTGGAATCTGCAGTAGGATGCCAACAAGGTGACCCTCTCGGGCCAGTTATTTTCAGCTTGGCTATTCATCCAGTTATCCAGAAACTAAATTCAAAATTTAACGTGTGGTATTTAGATGATGGAACGCTAGGAGGTGATGTAGACACCGTTTTGAAAGACCTACAGCTTCTCAAAGAGGAATTTAAATCTATTGGCTTGGACCTTAACCCATCAAAGTGTGAAATTTACCTTTCTGACATTACCGACAGGCAACTGACTCTAGAAAAATTTAATGCAATAGCCCCACAAATCAAAATTTTAGATAAAAGTTCACTGCACCTCCTAGGTTCCCCAATTTTAGAAGACAGCTTTTCTCCATTTATCAACGAAAAAATCAAAAACTTCAACGACATTTCGGACAGACTCTTCAAAATTAATTTACATTCGGCATTCACCCTGATTAGATACTGTTGTTTTGGCCCAAATTTTATTTACTTTTTACGTTCTTCCCCTTTATGGAAGCAGCCAAACCTCTTGGACAAAATTGACCAAATTATTCGCAGCACACTAACTTCCATTTTAAATGTGGCCCTGGACGACCGAGCGTGGCTGCAAGCCACACTACCCATCCGTTTTGGTGGCCTCGGCGTCCGCAAAATTACCAGTATTAGCTTACCGGCGTTCCTGTCCTCTGTCCACAGCACGGAAAAGTTGACCGCGAAAATTTTAGCCCCCTCCTTGATTGACTCAGAAGTGCCGTGTTTGACTGACGCAGTGAACGCCTGGAAAGTGGCTTGCCCGGATACAGATCGGCCCTTGAACCCATCTTCCCAGAGGCAGTGGGATGAACCGCTCTGCAGGTTGGTACGGAATAATCTAATTAATACGACCACCAATACTGCTGAGCGTGCCCGCCTGCTGGCTGTGGGGGAGTGGGAGTCGGGCCTCTGGCTTCAGGCGCTACCGTCACCCAACATAGGCACTATGCTGGGTGACACTACCTTCCGGCTCGCTACTTGTCTGCGTCTGGGCGCTCCTTGCGTGGCTCCGCATCGCTGCCAATGCGGTGTCAGTGTCGACTGCCTCGGACAACATGGCCTATCCTGCAGTAAGAGCGCAGGCCGGATAGCACGGCACGCCAGCATCAATGACATCATCCGTCGTGCTCTTGTCACCGCCGGGGTGCCAGCTGTTTTAAAACCCAATGGCTTAGCACGCGACGATGGAAAGAGACCAGACGGAATGACCATAATGCCTTGGAAGGTAGGTAGGCCTTTGGTGTGGGATGCAACGTGTGTCGACACCCTTGCGCCATCCCATCTTCCTAGCACGGCAGGCTGTGCTGGAGCGGCTGCTGCGGGTGCGGAAAACCTCAAACGGCGCAAATACTCCAGTCTTATTGGGACTTATATGTTCGAGCCGTTTGGGGTTGAAACACTTGGGCCATGGGGTCCGAGTGCCCACTTAATTTTTCGAGACATCGCCAGGCGGTTGGTCGACTCCACACGTGACCAGAGGGCTGGCCTATTTTTTGGCCAAAGAATCAGCATTGCTATACAACGTGGCAATGCTGCCAGCCTTCTGGGCACTTTTCCTGTTGACAGCGATGCGGATGAATTTTTTGATGCCCTCTGATTATTTACCCCCTCCCTTTTTTATATACTTGTACATATTATTATTATTATTATTTTAAGATTGTTAGGTTTTAAATTATGTCAATAGTAGAATATATTAGATAATTTTATGTTGATTTAATCAAATTAAAAAAAAATCACGATCATAAATACATACACTTACGCAAAATTTAAACTTAAACAACTTTAAGAAAAGACGTAAGTATTTCATAATCGTATATGTAGTTTGGAAAATACTATGTTCGTAAGAACATAAAATTTCTATCAATACTTTGGATCACCTATAAATCTTGCAGAAGTATAAGCGTCGCGTCGTGCAGACATCGTCCTAATACAACGCGACTACGCGGTCATCGCAAGTTCGCGCGAATTTAAGTCGTACGAATCCGCTATCAAACATACTGATGTACGAATAGGTGTCTTAATTGAATTCGCGCGATAATCACATCGCGCCGGTCGGAGAGCTGGGTCAAACTGCAAAGCGGACTCCGTGGGCGCGACCGCTCGAGACGTTAATTCGCGCGATGATCGCGTATTCGCGTTCTATAAGGACACCCAGTTTTTTTTGATTGCGTGACCACGAGATGGTTGCATCGCTTTTTCGCGCGATGATCGTGTAGTCGCGTCGTATAAGGACGATGCCTGAGGTATGCTCGTGACAATAGAAATACAAAAAACTTTTTCTTATATTTATGCACGTGACTGTAAGTTATATTGTATCGAAAAGCTGTTATTATGCATTGAAGTCTTTGACACATCTCGGGACCCTGGGGTTCCGGACCTTTGGAAGGCATACGAGGGGCCAAAGCCAACTCGCGGCGGCCCGTTAGACGTTTTTAATGATATGAGACACCAACCGACGATTATCCCTGTATGCACTATGCAGGTGCACCGAACGAAAATCCCCGGTTGGTGTAGAACTATTGCAGGATATGAAAACAAAGATATTGGACTATGGGTTTGAGTGGCTAAAGTGGACTGTTTACCTAAACCTATGGAAGGACTATAGCCCCTGCCCGAACAAGAGAGGCTCGTTATTATTATTAATTATGCAATTTTTGTCATATTCCTTACACTTAGTGCATGTTAGAACAGTATATAAATACAGTTTTGGAAATCACTATCGCTCTTTAATGTACGTCACGGTCACGACACCTGATTCAGGAGGCCAAGCACCAAAGCAACCACCATTAAAGCAGTATTATTTCAAGGTTACTTCAGTGTGAGAAAGAGATGGAGCTACACAGGACGTCTAGCTCCATCTCTTTCCCATACTCAAGTAAGATTAAAATAATACTACGTTAAGCAGTGGTGGTCTAGCTCCTGGTGTCGGTATATATGTATGTAGATAGAGCTGTTTTGACAAACACCTTTGAGGTGTCGCGATATCCGAGCAGAGTTTATCAAATAAATATATTTAAGTGACTAAATGAAACAAAGAAAACTAAACATCAAAATCCGTTACGAAGTTTAGAAGAACAACGCGGTCACGCAGACAGACACGAAAAGCGACTTTAATAATATAATATATGTAGATATAGTTGTAGAGAGCTTGGAAAAATTGGGTAAAAATTCACACAGCTCCTTAAAACAAGCAAGTAACTTCTTCTCTGGAGCCTAAACACACTGACAGCTCACGATTAGTAAAAACTAAAAACCCATTTTTTCCTCGTAAAAACGAGGAAAAAATGTTTACGATATTATGAATGTGGAGCATAAATTATTATGATTGAATAATAATATTGTAGGCACTGGTCAATAATGTGCGTCGCTTACGAAGCATGTGTGGCGTGACTATGAATGATAGGCTGAGGAATGATATGATAAGGCAACGGTGCGGTTTAAAAGAAGATGTAGTGACCAAAATTTAAAAGAGTATGCTTAAGTGGTTTGGTCATGTTGAGAGGAGGAATGAAAGGCGACTAACAAAAGGTATTTACACGGCAGATGTGAGTGGAAACGCCGAGAGGGGACGCCCTAGGAAGACATATAGTGATCTTATTGGTGATGTTCTTCAGAAAGGTCAGGTGCGTGGTACTCACAACGGGCGTGTGTATATGACCAGGAGCTAGACCACCACCTCTTAAAGCAGTATTATTGAAATCTTACTTGATTGTAGGAAAGAGATGGAGCTAGACGTCCTGTATAGCTTCATCTCTTTCTCACACTGAAGTAATATTAAAATAATACTGCTTTAAGAGGTGGTGGTTGGCCCCCTAAGCGGCAATTCCGGTAATTTTAAGTATGTTCGCATTCTAGCTCAGTCACAATCTGTCAAAAGTTGTATAGCGTTTACCTAAATATTTGCGACTAGATTTTGAACGTTTTTGATTACGGGAATTGGATGTATGAACGTAAACGAGGTAAAATGAGTACGTAAAGATCGTAGCAAGTGGCGTTCTGTAGTTTTTGCCTACCCTCATGGGAAGGCGTGATCTTATGATGTGTATGTATGAGGTCAATTATATATGTTGTTAATGAGTTAATGTCATCGACAAAAAAAATATACAATGTGTAAATGTGCGAATGCACATTATGAAAGTACTCGTAGTTTGTTCAGAATCGTTTACTGAATCGAGATCTGTCATTTTTATTGTAGGAAGTTTTTTATTCCAAAAATAATGTAAAAGTACTTAAATTACAGTCACGTTTCCGCTATACAGTCAAAACAAACCAATATGGTCGAAGTAGCTACTACGCTAGACTCATTACTATGTGTGTCTCTGTGCGCGCGTAGATTTGTAATGTGACCACAATTTTCTCCCACAATCAGTATAAGTAATTTAATAAATAAACAATGTTTTATACATAATAGTAAATATCAAGTGTTATATTGTAAAATAACATAATATTCTAATTGGGGTGTTTGGTGGTGTGCGTTAATTCCAAAAATGTAAGTAATTAAAAAAATAAAACTAATGCCATCTATGATTTGTGAACTACAGGTTTAAAATACTGAGATCTTATGGATCTGGCCTGAATTAAAGTGTATTTATTTATTTAAAATCACTTACCTTCCATAGCTTTCTCGTAATATTAGATTAAATAAATTAGTTTAAACACTTATCTATATTTAGACTTAGACCTGATACCATGACATTTTCTACGCCTTATTCAAAATGAACTGTTCAGGAAAACACGAAGATTTCAACTGCTTTGAGTAAACAGGTAAATCCTACTGTGATTCGTTGTGTTACTGGTATAGTTTTATTGAGTAAATAGAAATATTTCCTGTTATTATGTATGGAATTTGTTCGCACGAATCGATCGAATTTTATCATTAAATACCTACATAGTATTTATATTTCCTTTATTTTTAATCAACTTCAAAAAAGGATGATGTTCTATGTTTATTTATTTTGTTATGTTTGTCTGTATGTTCATCGATTTCTCCGTGATTAGATATATAGATAGAATATCTTTTTATTATGTACACCATAAAAGGTATATTTAGACAATAATAAACATGAAACCGGGGCAGGGAACTTTATGTAATGATGAGTTGTAATGAGAGAGGAAGTGTTTTTTTACCATTTTTAAAAGTGGACAAAGATTGAGCACGCCTGCCTTATTACCACGGTTAAGGCATTCCATAACCGCACTGCTTGAACTGTAAAAGACTTGTCATAAAAACTGGTAGAATGCATCGGCATCTCCAGTCTCAAGTTTTCCGATGTCCTCAGATATCTATTATGTGTGTCATGGAGGAACTTGAAACGTTCTTTAAGATATGAGGGGGTTGTAGGATTGAACAGAATACTGTAGAGCTGAAATAAGATGTACGAATTCGGGCGAAGACGTATGGGAAGCCACTTGAGCTTTGTACGAAATTCAGAAATGTGATCATATTTGCGCAGGCCAAATATAAATCTTATGCAGAAGTTTTGTAGTCGCTCAAGTTTATCTAGTTGTGCCTCAGTGAGATGAGATAACTGACATCAGCATACTCAAGGATGGGAAGTAAAAGGGATTGTGCAAGTGCAGTTTTAGTGGTAGTTGGAAGAAAGTTCCACAATCGTCTCGGGGACTTATCAGATGCAAACATTTTGTGACTTACGTCCTGTAGCTGAGGACCCCAAGAAAGATGTTTGTCGATCCAAACTCCAAGGTTCTTAACCTTTCGCTTACTGGAATAGCAGTTCCGTTAAATTGAACTTGGGGAAGCTGCGACCAGTTTATCTTAGGGTTCATCCTTGAGCTTCCAACAATAATGATCTGAGTCTTCGATAGATTAACCTGCAACCCATGTGCTTCACTCCACTCGCAAATTGAAACCAAATCCTTGTTACTAATTGCATCAGCCAAATCCGAAAGGGCAGCTTGTTTATATATTTGCGCAAATCATCTGCATAAAGGTGGTAGGAAGAAAGAAGTTTTTTTGGAAATAGAGTTTATAAACATTGCGAAGAGTAAAGGAGATAAAACGCCACCCTGAGGTACATCGGCAGAAGTATAACACCAAGACGAGCAAGACTCTTCTATGCATATTTGTTGCTGGCGGCCATACAGGTAACTACGAAACCAGTCAATTGCCGTTGGAGATATGTTAAGCGAGCGAAGCATGCCAAGCAGTATATCAAAATCGATAGTATTAAATGCATTACTAAAATCCAGTAAACAAAGAACCGTCAGATTTCTTCCTTCCATGCCTAACAGTACGTCATCAGTGACGTTAACTAAGGCTGTAGCGGTGCAGTGATCAGGACGAAAACCAGATTGGAAAGGATTCAGCAGACTATTCTTACGAAGAAAAGCACTAAGCTGATTGTGGACAAAGCGTTCTAGGATATTGGAGAGGAAAGGCAAGATGGAGATATTTCGGTATTCGGAAGAAGAAGTAGGATTAGATTTTTTCGGTAAAGGAGTGATTTTTGCCTCTTTCCACATTGATGGAAAAACACCAAAGGATTTGGAGTGGTTTAGGATATAGCACAGAATAGGATGGATGTCGTCAAGGACAGGGAGTATCATTTTTCGACATACACAATCAGTACTAACTGCGTTAGATGTGATTGTAACTACGCTCTTCTTAACATCACAATCAGAGAATTGACTAAACATAAATGGGGGATGGTCCAGAGTTAGAAGGTTTGAAAGATAGTTTATTGTAGCTGCCTGCATGGTCCCATTACAGTGGGACGAAGATGAGAAGTGATGATTGAGTATTATTGAGTATTGGCGCGATTTTCCAACTCCCAAGGATTTAAGAAATTTCCAGACTTTAGCTGGATCTCCGTTTTCAACTGAGATGTGGATATAGCTGCATTGAGCATCTCTACACACCTTATTGCAGCGATTGCAAGCATCCACAAAGGTCTCCCGGTTCGACGCCAAGAGCCGACACTTAAATTTAGTTTTGGTTTCAGCCTTCTTGTGCACGATTCTTCTATTATCGTCTGTAAGCCATGGTGCCGGAAGATGTTTAATTTTTACAGCACGAATTGGAGCGTGGACATCGTACAGCTGCATAAGGTTGTCTGTCAGCAAGTTGACTTTATCGTCAATCGACACAACATTGTATAAAGGAGACCAGTCAATGCAGTTAGCATCTCTTCGGACATCATCTGTATTCATGCCACTATAATTGCGCTGCAGGAGAATTTTAGGTTTTGCCTTAGATGGGCGAATTTTGTAGGAGAGGAATAATAGGTCATGGTAAGAAAACATGTCAGCTGGGCATTGACCATGCTTGCTGACATGTTGAGGAGAGGAAACAACGAGAAGGTCCAGAAGTGAGGGATTACAGTTGGGAAAATTGTGTGTAGCACTTAAAGGGAGAATCGGTAAATTTGACGACTGAGCTATTGATCGAAGAGAAGAAGAACGGAAATCGAACGTGATTACTGAACCAATTTACGTGATTCTTTTTCATTTGGTAGGGGAAGCTCGCGAAGTTGTCCTTTACAAATTTTATTAACTTTGCTTGGGTAGTTTTTGAGTAAGCTTCAATAATACGTATTTTTTTCACTGTGTGAATGTTAATAACTTCCTGTTTTTGTTATTTACATAGCAAGTAGTGGTATACGAATTTGTGTCGAGTAGGTATCACAGTAAAAAGTGAAAAATAAATAACATTCGAGATTTAAAATCTATTTCGCAATTCAAATATAGAGTAAAAGAGCATTACAACAAGCCAACAGCATCAAGTCAAGCCAAGCTAAGAGTCCAACAGCATCCTGAGCACTATAGCGGACAGGTGGGACAGTCCCATACTGGGGCATTGGACACGCCTACATGCCACTGTGGCGTATAATTAATCATTGTTTTGTTTTGTTTTTTCTGTTAGATGTAAGTACTAACACTAGTTTCTAAGTTGTGTGTTGTACTAACCAAATGGACCTTGTCTGAATTAAAAGATTTTTTTTTAATTTTTTTTATTACCTCTCCTCTCAACTGTGATAATTTATATACATATATATAGGTTTATAGCATATTTATTTACTTAAGTATTTGTTAATTATTCCTTTATAGTATATGTGTAGGTATATATATTTTAGTTTAAGACGTCACTAATCATATTCTTCTATTCTTGTTCTCACACACTATTGTCTACATTTCTTTTTTAATTTCTCCTTTCGCAGGTCTGCTGGAAGAAATTTCTTAAGAAATAAGCAGTACCTTTGTAATCAATGATCATAATGTTCTAACTGTATAATGTTTTATTGTGTGTACATAAATAGTAAAATAAATAAATAAATAACATTTTACAAAAAAAAAAAAAACAACCAACTTCCAAAGAAAACGCTACTAAGTAAAAAATAACTTTAATTTCGGAAGTCGGTAGTAAATAAGTTGTTTTTTGATAATTCATCAAGCTCCGTTCACGACCTCCGACGATGCGACTTGCGACGCGATTTGAGTCAAGCGATTTCATGCCATGCTACGACCTGTGAGTGGCAACGGCGACTTATCAAACCGCGCTCGCCAACCGGTAGCATCCGCTCTGGAGTCGTGGCCGCCGCTCTGTTAGCTAGTACACTTAGCCTTGCAGCACACAGGCTACACGCTACTTGTAGCTGGAAGCGGCTACTAAGTAGCGGAAGTGCGTGACAGACACTTGTAGTCGGTAGCCTCTACTTTTATTAACACATTGTATGGCGTTCGCACACGAAGCGAGACGCGGCCTATCGTGGTGTATAGCGACCACCGGCTTTATCCGTGTGCGGCGAGTTCATATAAAATGTACGAAAACTGTAGTCCGCAGCTCGGTGGCGGCGTTTTGTGGCTGTAGCATGTGTCCGTGTGCGGCAAGGCTTAATTCACTCAAGCGCCAATTTGCTCGTCACCTGCTGGTCTGTTCTGTTGAAATTTCACCGTATAAACTTTGGTGAAGTGAGCTTGAAGTGAGCTGGCATTCTGAATGTTTGCCGAAGCCCTGCGAAAAAGGATTGCGTCCATGATGCGCAGAGTGCGTGGGGGCGGGCGTCAACGGCATTCTGAAGGTCATTTGTGAAGAGCCATGTTGCACCATTATGGCGCATTGGGTACATGTACAAGTGCAATTGACCATTTACCCGGTGCGTCAGATGAGTGCAACAGATACTTTACCTAAAAATTTTGTATTCCATTTTATTTTATTTGAGATAGGTTTGCTCTTGAGTCTAGTCTAGGTCAGAGATGACAGAGACAAAGTCGACGATGGAGCGAGCCTACCCAGAAGAAGCCTGTTCACTCTCACTTTGAAGAGATCGGGGTTGTATGCGTTCGGAAACAGACGCAGGCAGAGAGTTCCACTCCTTTGCTGTGCGCATCACAAAAGACATTTGGAAACGCTTAGTGCTTAGTGTGTGTGCGAGTGTGTTTATTTATTACTAACATAGCTTACAAGTTTAATACTTATTACATCAAGGTCTGAATATTTTTTTTTTTCCACCATAGGGATTAGCACTATTGATAACTCATTTCAAGCTCACTTCACCTAAGTTCTCGCACGGTGAGATTTTTACAGAATATATCGGTGGTTTCTGTTGTGGCCAAGGGGTTACCCGTTACGCTCCCCTAGGCTTGTATTGACTCGTTTTGAAAGAGGTGCACGCCTCGCAAGCACCGTCTCCGGCAAATAAAGAAGCAATGAAAATATCAATAAGAGGAATATTTAAAATGAGAACAAATAAGGTAAACGCGAAAAAATAAAACCCAATTACAAAAATAATAGGAAATATCAATGAACAAGTTCACGTGGAATGTACATATTAATTTAAATCCATGATCGTTATAAACATTAATAGCATTATTAAGGAAAAACATTAAAAGTTATTGTGACTTGCTGCCACCATATCCCTACTACACAAAGGGTTATTGTGCAGCCGTATAATAATCATCAAGGTAATAGACTCCTAATAGGTAAATACACATTCATGCAAAAACAAGTCTGGGAAATTAATTATAAGCAAATTGACTTGGAGCATTGGTGGCCCAGTGGTAACGGCCGCGACTTAAGGTCGTAGGTTCGAACCCAGACAGGCGCTTTACTTTGTGTAAATTATTTCATCATCACTGTTCTCAAAACGGTGAAGGAAAACAACGTGAGGAAACCGGCATGACCTAGAACCAAAAATTCGAAGACATGTGACATCTACCAGTCCGCACTAGGCCCGCGTGGTGGATTACGGTTACGGCCCAGTTTCGGTGAGAGGGAGTGCTGGGAAGCAGTGGGAACATTAATTATAGGCTGAATGAAATTGACTACCAACTTACGAGTAAATTGTCAATATATTTAAATCATACTCTGACAGTTGTATGAAATGGCTATTACACGGCAAATTGTCCTAAGGTGTTAATTTGCTTAGCAGATAATTTGCTTAGCTGATAATTTGCTTAGCAGATAATTTGCTTAGCAGATAATTTCCCCGACTTTATGATCTTTTTAATAGTTGGACCATCTGCATTGACGCAATTCTTGATAAATAGATTTAAACTGTACAATAAAGGCTGTTGACTATTTTTAGGCATCCCAGGCCGGTAAAAACCCTTAAAACTACTGCGGTTACTGTAAGGTTGCAATGTCGTGCACCTACTATTTATTATAACTATCAACAGCGAGTGTTATTGTAGTAGGCAATTATATAAACTTGCCTAGATAGGCAAGTCAATTTACCACTTTTCGACCTTTCGACCAAATGTCCACGATGGTACCTAAAGGAAGTTAAAAAATAATGCCATAGTATAGGTCGACTTTTGCCTATATCCATCCGCACTGTTGCAAAAATCAATATTTAAATATTATTGATAATTTTTCTTTTTTTTATATATATATTTTTTTTAATTATTTTTTTTTTTTGACTGCCTCGTTAGTCTAGTGGTCGCAAGCGCTACTGCTGAGCTTGAGGTCCTGGGTTCGATTCCCAGGTCGGGCAAAGTGTTATTGGTTTTTTCTATCTGGAATTTCTCAGTAACAGCCCGGAGTCTGGATTTGTGCCCAGTAGATGGCAATAGGCTCGCCCCCTATTACATGGGACTTAAACATAACTGGCGAAATGTGGGTGTACTATAATAGGTACTTACACCTCTGCCTAACCATTCGGGGAAACAAGGCGTGATATTATGTGATAATTTTTTTTCGGGCGTTGGCTGTCCGACGCAATATGTTGACCCGCAGGTTTGCACGTTGTACACCAGAAGTAAAAGTTACTTTTTTTTAAGGCTTTTTGCCAATCTGTACACGTGCACTCTGTGGGTTCGATATACACAAAGGGCATACAACGCCTTCAGAGTCCAGTATAATAATGCCTTCATAATGCTGTTGGGGCTTCCACGTTACTGCAGTGCATCAGGAATGTTTGCCAAAGCACATACTGATGGTTTCAATACCAGTGTGTGGGAGCGTCAACGGTATTCTGAAGGTCATCGGTGACAAGCCATGTTGCACCATTATGGAGCATATGGTGCGTCAGGTGAGTGCAACAGATACTTAAACTAAAAATTTTGTATTACATTTGTTACTAACATAGCGTGTAAGTAGTGTGTATTACTAACATCAGATGGATCAAGGTCTAAGTATTTTCATTTTTTTTTAAGTTTATGAATAGTTATAGGTGTTTTAGGTATAAATTTAAAAAGACGATGGACAAAAGTGGTCCAAAGGTCCACCACTCACGATACCTTTGTAACTGAAAAGTATATTAAATAAAGAGTCATTCATCTACAAATATCTTTATATAACCTTGAAACAATGAACAATATGCACTTATCCTAAGCTACTCACGATAAATAAGGCAAAAAAAAGTAAAATAAATAAAGTAAGTTACGATTCAGATCTGAGGGGCAATTCTCGTAATTTTAAGAACATTCTCAGTCTGAAGCCCAATTCCCGTAATTAGAAAAGTTCAAAATCTAGTCGCAATCTCATCTCAGCGACAATAAAATGTCCAAAGCTTGTCAAAAATTTAAGAAAATTATAGGTATTTTTGACATAATTGTTGGGGTAGGTAATAGGGTAATTAACAGGACAGTTACTTATTTATATGGCTTTATTAATATTTTATATGTGTTTTATATGACAACCATATTTTTCTCAATTGACATGACAAGTTATTATAAAAAGAACATCACTTCACTTTTTCTGTGAAGTAGTCGCATAGACAATTGAGGTTGTATTCCGACACTCCTCCTCGATTTTATGTGAAAATCTTTGGAACATAGAAATCGTTAAATAAAATTAAATATCAACATTCACTCCTCCTAGATAAATACCCACACAACTATGTGTATTATATCAATACTTTGCATTGTTCTCTTAGCATCTTATGTCTTGCAGTCGCTAGTGATTTTGTTAACATATCAGCCAAATTGTTCTCAGTTTGTATGTACGATATTGACATCTTTTTTGTAAATATCAAATCTTTTATGTGATGATATCGAATACCGATATGTTTCGATCGTTTACTATTTTCATAATCCTTTGAAATAAAAATAGCTCCTTTGTTATCGACATACAGCATTGGCGTTAGATTTATTCCAAAATCTTTTAATATTCCGTTTAAATTTATTCCTTCGCATGATGCTAATGATGCTGCTATATACTCCGCCTCTGCAGTTGACAATGCAACACAGTTTTGCTTTCTAGAGAACCATGCTACAACATTCTCATTGTATTTAACTATACAACCGCTTATACTCTTTCTGTCTCTTTTACTGTTTGCCCAATCTGCATCCGAGAAAACTTTTAAACTTATCTGTTCACTCTTTTTATATTGAAGTGCATAATCTTTAGTTGAACTAAGGTAGCGTAATATGCGCTTGCCATGTTTCCAACATTCTTCATTTGGTTTGTCCAAAAATTGACTAAGATACGATACAGAATAGCATATATCTGGTCTTGAGACTGTACTCACAAACATCAAACTTCCTATTAGCTCTCTATAAGGAACTTCTATAATTTTTTCCGTTATGTCTATGTTTAATCCCTTCTCCATCGGTGTATCTTTTTCCTTGCATTCAGTCATATTAAATTTTGCTAACATTTTCTCTATTTGTTTTGACTGTGTTATTCTTAACATTCCATCTTTTCTTTCTATCTCCATTCCAAGAAATTTCTTTATCTCTCCTAAGTTTTTGGTATCAAATTCTTTCTGTAATAACCTCATTATTCTGTCAGTTTCTTCTTTCTTTCCCATGACCAAAATGTCATCAACAAAAATTAATATCCAAACATTTTTATTAAAAAATAGACAAAAATCATTTTTTGATCTTTGTAGTCCACACTTAACCAAAAAATTAGTTAACCTTTCATTCCAGCATCTAGGACTTTGTCTTAATCCATATAGACTTCTATTCAATTTCAATACTTTCTTTCTATTTGCATTAACTCCTTGTGGTACTTTGATATAAACTTCATCTTTTAAATAACCATTTAAAAATGCTGTTGGTACGTCCATTTGGTAAATTTTGTAATCTTGCTGTACCGCTTGTGCTAAATAAGTTCTTACTGTACTCATTCTAGCTACAGGTGAATAATTTGTACTAAAATAGTCTTCTTCTTTTACTTGAAATCCTCTAGCAACTAGTCGAGCTTTCTTTAGACCGTTTTCTTTTGTCTTAAATATCCACTTTGTGTCTATAGCTTTCTTTCCTCTTGGTAAATCTATTGGTTCTGTCCATGTATTCAATTTTTTTAATGAATTTATTTCTTTACTTATAGCTTCTAACCATTCTTTATCTTTTGCCGCTTCTTTATACGAAGTTGGATCTTTATTTTCAGTTGTTATCAAACAATATGCACTATAAAGTTCATAATCGTTCATGTGTTTAGGTTGATTTACAATTCTACCAGATCTTGTAGTTATTTTAATAATAAAATAACTACAAGATCTGGTAGAATTGTGTAACATCTTGTACAATATCATCATCGTCATCTGTTATGTAGTTAGATTCATTCAGATCATCCGAATCATCTTGTTCACTTAAACTTCTTCTTATTTGTCTACTTCCTTGTATAGGTGTCGATATGTTTTTGTATTTGTCTTCGTCTTCGTCGTTGAATATTGTTACTTTTTCATCGGGATAGTTTACTACCTCCTGCTTTTCAGGTTGGTAAATAATCTTTGATTCGTCAAATATGACATCTGTTGAAGTAACAATTTTATTACTTTCATGATTCCATAATTTATAACCTGAACCAGTATAGCCGACCATTATCATTGGTTTGGCTCTTGGTTGTAGCTTGCCTGGCTTTGGTATTGTTACAATCCATGCTTTAGAACCAAAAACTTTCAGTTTTGATAAGTCATTATAACCGTACCATATTGAAGCTGGTGTTTGACCGTTCAGTGCTTTAGTCGGACTACGGTTGAGCTCATAAGCTGATGCACAAATTAATTCGCTCCATAACTCCTTAGGTAACTTCGTTTCTGCAAACTTGACTCTAACTTTGTCTAATAATGTTCTGTTCATCCTTTCGGATGTGCCATTTTGTTGTGGCGTGTATGGGCTTGTATATTCTAATATTATGCCTTTTTGGATACATGATTCCTTAAATCTTTTTGAAGTAAATTCTCCACCATTATCTAGTCTTAATCTCTTTGTTTTTAATCCAAATTGAGCTTTAATAAGCTGTATATGTTTCAAAATATTATGTTCTGCTTCATTTTTATTTTTCAATAGATATATCATTACAAAATGTGAATAATCATCTATCAATACTTGAAAATAGCATTCGCCATTTATAGACGTTGGATGGATAGGTCCACACAAATCTGAGTGTAGAAGATCTCCTATTTGTTTGCTTTCTCTTTTATTAGATATAAATGGTCTTCGTGTACTTTTCCCTTCTATACAACTCTCACATATTTTTTGCGAAAAAGGTAATCCAAGTATTTTTAGACCTTTCCGATTTAAATGACCTAAACGTCTGTGCCATAAATAATCATCCTCTTTATTTTTTGTAACATTTGCATATTCTTCTTTTTGTGATATAAGGTTAATTTCTAATGTGTACTAATTTTGGTATTTTGCATCATAAAAAAAATGTTTTTCCTCTTCTTATGCTTACTGCATTATTTTTGAATAGTACTGTGTAGCCATTATTTGTTATTTTATCAACTGATAATAAATTATGTGTGATATTTTCCACAATCAGTGCTTCAAAGTTTATTTTTATGTTATTACAATATCCTGTTATTGTTCCTTTTTTATTTGCTGTTAATCCTTTACCGTCTGCTATAGTAACTGTTATCGGTTCATCTAATTTTTGTATTTTAGTCATATATTTTTCTAATTTTGCGGTAACCATATGGTTAGTAGCACCGCTGTCTAATATAAATTTATTTTCATGAGTAGCTGATGCAGTCAAAGCTATAAAACCATTAAAATTTTCTTTCATTCCTCTTCTGTAATATCCTCTATTTATTTATTTATTTAAACTTTTCACACTTAAAAAAGTACAAAGGCGGACTTAATGCCTTAGGCATTCTCTACCAGTCAACCAAGGGTGGTGAAGAGATTAGATGGCAGGTGCTCTGTTAGAAATGGAACAATTTGTACATAAATAAGTCATAAACTTATAATACACATACATACATATTTACTATAATATATACCTATATTATATACATATATTATATACAAATTCAAGAGAGAGAGGTTTTGAGATGACTCTACGCTATTTATTTTGAAAATAACTCCGCAATCTCCGCTTAAATGCATACCGACTGGTGGCCATCCTGATGTCAAGAGGTAGCGCATTCCAAAGAAGAATGGACTGAAAATGAAAGGAAGAATGAACAAAGTCAGAAGTATGAGAAGGACAGAGTAGGAGAAGATTGTTAGAAGAACGAAGATTCTTAGCGTGTGAAGAACATAGATATTGGAAGTGAGACACTAGATAAGAAGGAGGAGTGGGAGAGTTAAGAAGGGAGAAAAGCGTGGTCAAAGCACGCAAATTTCTTCTCTGGCGAATGGGCATCCATTTGAGCTCAGACCTGTAGCTCGACACATGGTCATATTTTCTGAGGTTGAATATGAACCGGATACAATTGTTAAGCAGTCTGTCAAGCTTATCCAGCAACACCGCATTCAAGTCAAAGTAGCACACGTCACCATAGTCAATGATAGGGAAAATCAAAGTCTGCACAAGCATAGTTTTCGTCTTAGCGGGCAAAAAGTTTCTCAGACGATACAGAGATCGTAGAGTACCGTTGACCCTTTGACTAACATTAGAGACCTGGCGCTGCCAGCTAAGCGTCGAGTCAAGATGCAAACCGAGATCTTTCACAGTAGGGGTAATGGGTATGACGGTACCATTGAAAATGAGAGGAGGAAGAGAGCTAAGCGTCACCCTACCCATCATGCGCGAGCTTCCAATTACAATGGCCTGACACTTTGAGGGGTTCACTGATACCCCAAAACTATCAGACCACTTTTTGATTGCATCTAAGTCTCGGTTTACATCTGCTACAGCATCCAATAAACCTTCCACCCGCGCAGCTGTATACAATTGAAGATCATCGGCATAAAGATGATACGAACACCGAAGACAGTGAGTTATAAAATTAATGAAGATGGAGAATAACAATGGAGAAAGAATACCACCTTGTGGAACACCAGCATCCAGGTCACGCCAACTCGAAGAGCTCTCATCAACGCGAACCGACTGCCGGCGTCCCCGAAGATAAGAAGAGAACCATTCCAGAACCTCGGACGAAACCATGAGATGAGAGAGCATAGCAAGGAGAATATCGTGGCTGACAGCGTTAAAGGCATTGGAGAAATCAATTAAAACCAAAACAGTAACCTTAGTATCCTCCATCGCTTCTCTAACGTCACCAGTCACTTTAAGGAGAGCGGAAGCTGTACTATTTCCAATTCCTCTTCCTCTAAAAGGACGTCTGGATCTTGTGTAGTTATTATTATGGTTTATTCCTGAGCCTGATGCTTTAAATATTTGTTGTGAGTGAGGTTCACATGTATGCTTATTTTTTATTTTTATTTCTTCATCGAGTAATCGTGATTTTACGAACTCTAATGTTATATCCGTGCTGATAGTTTCAATTGCTGTAATTACGTGTTCATAATCTTCATTTAGAGACAATAATAAGTGACAGATTTTGTCAGAATCGTCTAATTTTTTATCAATATTTTCTATTTCAAAAATAATCTTCTCAAATTTTTGAAAATGTTCCTCTAACGTATCGTTTCTTTGTAATTTTAGAGTTAACAATCTCTTTTTCAATGTTATTTTTGTAAAAACACTTTTGCGTTGAAATACGCTGTCTAATTTGATAAGCATGTCTTTTGCATTCGAGCATTCTTGTATTATAGACAAATGCTTGTCTGATATGCACTGAATGATTATGGCCTTAGCTTTAGAATTGTCGACTTTTAATTTTTCATCTTTAGTAATTTCTGTGTAATCATAATCTAATATTTTGAGCACCTGTTTTTCTTCTAATAACGATTTCACTCTAAATTTCCAGTTTGAATAATTTTCGCCCTTCAATATTGGCAAAAAATTTATGTTTGTATTCATCATATTTTTTATAATTTAATATGTAGATATATTTCTTCTTACTTACTCCATTTATTTGCCCATAACCTCATGTTGGGGTAGGTAATAGGGTAATTAACAGGACAGTTACTTATTTATATGGCTTTAATAATATTTTATATGTGTTTTATATGACAACCATATTTTTCTCAATTGACATGACAAGTTATTATAAAAAGAACATCACTTCACTTTTTCTGTGAAGTAGTCGCATAGACAATTGAGGTTGTATTCCGACAATAATGAGGCTGAGATCAGACTGTGAACATTCTTAAAATTACGGGGATTGCCCCTCTGATGTCAGTCTCAATATGTCAAAAATACCTATAATTTCCTTATATTTTTGACATTTGATTGTCGCTGAGATGAGATTGCGACTAGATATTGAACGTTTTTAGTTACGGGAATTGGGCGTCTTGTACAAGGCAGAGTAGACTTTGGTACTCGCTACCTTTGACAGTGGAATACCTATAGTATTTTATTTAAGTACTTCCACCATGGTCCACCGCTTATCTTCATATTCACAGTAACTAGTGTCCTGTCGAATTTCCAGCCTCCAATCCAGCGCACGTGTGTGACCCTGTGGTATTTCGCTACCCAGAAACTACATTTTTTAATAGATTTATTATTTATTTAGCATTATAAAAGTCGTTGTGTTCCACAATTTATGCAGCTAAACCCATGTGTTCATAGGTGAAATCGCACAACACTCACTTAACTCACATTTTACAACACTGTTTCCACTTTATAACACATTTTTTTATTACCTTTAACTATTATAGATTCTAAAACTGTAATTTACGATAATCTTATATTTTTATGAATTTCATACTTGTTCATACTTTTCACCATAAATTTTCATCTGTCAGTTGTTCTTTTTCTCATAGAGTTAGAACAGTGAGGTTAGTCTTCATTATAACTTTTTGTGTTAAAGTCTTCATTGTAAACTCATATATTATGGTTATGTTTCCACTGTAAGCTAGTGTGTTAAGGCCAAGTTCTCACTGTACACCTTCCGCCTGACGCAGGTCCTCACCGGACACGGGTGCTTCGGGAGGTACCTGTTCCGGATAAGGCGGGAGGAAACGCCCGGGTGTCACCACTGTGTGGATCGCCCGGAGGACACGGTGGAGCATACGGTGGAGGTCTGCCCGGCTTGGGCGGAGCACCGCCGTGTCCTCGCGGAAGCGATCGGCGGCGGCGATCTCTCGCGTCCGGCCCTGGTCCAGGCCATGGTACGGAGCGAGAGTGCATGGGAAGCCATTACCTCCTTCTGCGAAGCAGTAATGCTCGTGAAGGAGGAGGCGGGACGCGTGAGGGAGAGGCAAGCTTTGCACCCTCACGCCCCTAGTCGCCGCAGGAGACGCCCTGGGCGTCGGGAATTGGCAGCTGATTCCCGGCCACCGTAGGCGCGGGCTTGCGGACGGCGAGCAATGGGTAGCTCGCCGTCCGGTAAGGACCAAGCCCGAGTCGACGGCGCGTCGTGTTCCACGCGCGCCTCAAAGAGATGTCAGCACTATTGACGGGGTCCGCTAGGGCCGATGCCAGCTAGGGTTGCGGGATGTTCGAAAGAGTTACCGTGGCCCCGGCACAGGCAACAGAAGGAACACGGGTGGGTTTTAGTCAGTAAAAGTCTGACACGCCCTCCCGCTCCGCCCAAAGCGGGAGAAGTCATTTGATGATTTCCCATCCACAAAAAAAAAAAAAAAAAGTTCTCACTGTAGCCGCCTTAGATGTTTCTGATCGTCAATCAATGGGGAAGGCAACTGTCAAAATGGCGCTGCCGTAGCTAGTTCCCAACACAAGCCAATAAATATAAGGCGTGAGGTGGTTTTATTTTATTTTTGCGAAAATGATGCGTTGTTGTGTTACTAAATACTCCGAAATTGGAGTCCACCATTTCCCGAGAGACCCTAAAATTAAAAGATGGTGGCTTAAAGCTATTCGTAGAGATGTTTTATAAATTAAACATAGTAGAAACATTTTGAAGAAAGTGACTTTGAGGATATATTTATGGTTTTAAATTCTGACACTTTCCATTATCATTTACTTGATTTAAAATATTGAAATCACCGAAAATAACGAAATAGCGAAATGAAAGTAAACTCATGACTGAACGAAATATCAAATTTATTGTAGGCCGTGGGGACCTAGCTATGATCACGCCATCTACAATTAGCTTTGCCCGACCTTCCCCATTAAGAAGGGTGTTGACTTAGGTTTGAAATGTTAGAGAGGTATTTAAGGAGAGACAGGAAAAAGTCTTGAAAAAACCTCAACTCTTAAGAGTTACATGTTCAGTCTTTAAATCTTATAATTACAAATATTACACTCTGCTGAAGTAATTACATTTGGAAGAATTTTCCTTCCGCAAGTTACTTTCGTTAAAGTGAAAAAATTTATCCGTCGTATTAGTTTATCGGAACCCCTACAGCTACCTGGACTCCTTCGAAAGGCATCTGACGGCCCTCTAGCGGCGTGGCTTAAGACGCCGCCGCCTTCTACTGTGGCCACCCTTGGACAGAGGTATCCCTGAAGGCCCTATAATTGCGTGGCGAAAAAGTATCTGACGGCCCTCTAGTGGCGTGACTTAAGACGCCGCCGCTTTCTACTGTGGCCACCCTTGGACAGAGGTATCCCTGAAGGCCCTATAATTGCGTGGCGAAAAAGTATCTGACGGCCCTCTAGCGGCGTGGCTTAAGACGCCGCCGCCTTCTACTGTGGCCACCCTTGGACAGAGGTATCCCTGAAGGCCCTATAATTGCGTGGCGAAAAAGTATCTGATGGCCCTCTAGCGGCGACGCCGCTGCCTTCTACTGTAGCCACCCTTGGACCGAGGGATCCCTGAAGGCCCTATAATTGCGTGGCGAAAAAGTATCTGACGGCTCTCTAGCGGCGTGACTTAAGACGCCGCCGCCTTCTACTGTGGCCACCCTTGGACAGAGGGATCCCTGAAGGCCCTATAATTGCGTGGCGAAAAAGTATCTGATGGCCCTCTAGCGGCGACGCCGCTGCCTTCTACTGTAGCCACCCTTGGACCGAGGGATCCCTGAAGGCCCTCTAATTGCCTTTATGTGTAATGGCGTAGGTAGGTGCATACGTATGCTGTACGTACTGTGTGATATTTTGGTTATATCGTAATAATAACTACAAGGTAAAAGTGTTTGGTTATCGTAGTTTGCGGTTTTTGACGTGTGATATAACCAGAGATCGGAATAGGTAGAGCTGTTTTATGTACTTGCCATAGGTTAGAATAATATGGATACTCCCCGAGTCCCGGGATTTGGTTTTTAAGTAGTAAAATCATAAAAAAACTTTTCTCGCCTTCGGGACTAATGAAAGATTACACTTCCTTTCTGATGGGTAAAAAAGATGGGATAAAAAGGATGGGATTAAGGATAATATAATAAATAGATAAACTTGATTCATTAAACCACATATATTTTTTTACGGAACAATTTCTTATTCAAGAATCAACAATCATTTAAACATTTTTATTCTGAAGTTGTACAAAAACATAAATGATAAATGATTTTATTTCTGTAAGTAGGTTTATACAAACACTTTTACACGTCAAACACTTTTTTATAAACTAGATGAGGCCGGCGTTTCCTATCTGACTACTCTGAGAAGAGAGGCCGAAACAAACTCAGAGGTCTCTTTTAAAGTCCAGACATAATCTTGGTCAGATCATGTGAAGACCATGTAGGTTGGTGTCTGAAATGGTCTTTTGAGGAAAGAACCACACAGATTGAGTGGACCTGTCCAGTCAGTGCAAGCATCTGTCAGTAATCGTACAGCTCAACATGAAAGTTAAGGAGTTCAACGATTCGACGAACAATACCAAAGAAAGGACATTTGGGTAGGCCGCATAATTTGCTCAAACTGGCAAACTATGATTAAAGCTGAGAGAAAAAAAAAAACAAGGACCCACATAGTCTTCACATTCACAGTAATTAAAATAATATTACATTTTACAAAGTAAATATTCATGTCATTGTATATATAAAGTTCATCAATGACAAAGTGTATATAAGAAAAAAAAATAGCAAAAAGAAAAGAACAATAAAAAAATCAGTATATATATTTAAAAAAAAATTAAAATTAGTTGGAGCAGCTCAATCCCACGCCTTTTTGTCATCAATGTAATCTTTAACGGTATAAAAGGCTTTCTGGCGCAACTTACGTTTAATAAATGATTTGAATTTATTAAGGCTCAGATCTTGAACGTTTATTATAAAAACGTATACATTGACATCTGAACGAGCCACCTATTTTCTTGAGCCTTGTTGTAGGTACAACAAATTTGTGTTTGTTCCTTGTGTTCATATTATGGATATCACTGTATTTTTTAAACAATTTTATATTTTTATGGGCATATAAAAGATTTTCAAAAATATACTGAGAACAGGCACAGTCATTATATTAATCTCCTTAAATTTCTCTCTGAGAGAGTGTCTTGGACTTAACTTATAAATTGATCGAACAATTCTTTTCTGCAAAACAAAGATAGTCTGAATGTCGGCGGCATTCCCCCACAACAGAATACCGTATGACATTACACTATGAAAATAGCTAAAGTACACTAAACGGGCTGTCTCTATGTCAGTTAAATTACGAATTTTTCTAACAGCGTATGCTGCAGAGCTTAGTTTTTTTGACAATTTATCCATATCTGGGCCCCACTGAAGCTTAGCATCCAAAGTTTAGCCCAAGAATACTGTGCTATCTTTAGGATTCAATTCTTCGCCCTTTATCAACACCTTAGTTTTCACCTGCGTAACGTGAGGCAGCGTAAACTTAAGGCATTTGGTTTTTTTTTTCATTAAGAAGTAAATTATTTACATTGAACCAGTGAACTACTTTTGAGATCGCGCTATTTACATCGTCAGTAACTAGCTGCTGACGTTTAAGTTAAGTTTAAACAAAAGTGAAGTGTCATCCGCAAACAACACTATATCATGATCGTCTTTTACGAGGTAAGGCAGGTCGTTAATATAAATATGAAACAAGAATGGACCAAGAATTAAGCCCTGCGGGACTCCCATTTTTACTGTAGATCCGGGAGATCTTTTCCCATTAACGTCAACGCACTGAATCCTATTACTCAAGTATTAAGTAAGAAGATCCAGAGCGGTGTTTCGGATGCCGTAGTGGCGGAGTTTTCTGATTAACGTTTCATGAAGAACGCAATCGAATGCCTTGGACAAATCACAAAAGATGCCCAAGGCATCGCATTTATCTTCCCATGCATTATAAATATGTCCTAATAGTTCATCACCAGCATCAGTACTTGAACGACCCCTTGTAAAATCGACTGTTTGTTATGTAATAATTTATGTTTAATGTTTAAAAAGTCTTTGCAATTGTTCTAAAATTAATTTCTCAAAAATTTTACTAAAGGTAGGTAGTACTGAAATAGGTCTATAATTTGTGGGATCGGATGTACTACCTGATTTAAACAAAGGTATTATTTTAGTATTTTTCATAAGGTCAGGAAACTCCCCACAGTCTATACAATTATTGAAGATAAGAGCTAAAGTAGGTGCTACAATGTCAATAATAGACTTGGCAACTTCTACAGAATTACCCCACAGATCTGCTGTCTTTTTTACATTTAAATTGTGAAAGGTTTTAATTATATCTCTACAGGTGTTCAAAATGAAATTCCGTATCGCAAACATCAACATTTTCCTTAAGTAAAGACTCAGCAACAGAAGGTGATGAGTTAAGGGATTTAGTAGTTGAAACGGGAATATCTGCAAATATGGCTTTAATTAGAAGTAGGCTGGACTACGGGTGCTTCTTATATGACAATAGTGCTAAAACAAATATTTACAAATTAGAAAAAAATCAAAATCAGGCTTTAAGAGTAGTAGGGAGTTTTATAAGAAGCACACCGATACACGTTATGGAGTGCGAGCTCTGTGTTCCTCCACTGCACGTTAGGAGAAGATGGTTAGAATTTAAATACTGCTTAAAGTCATATTCTATATCCGATAACGTAGTAATAAAGCAGCTATCAGAGTTAAGCGCTCTTAGACATACCAGATATTGGGCAAATAAAAAGCCCCCACTACTTGTTAGTGTCTTTGAGGAAGTTAGGGGGGAAAGTATAAGGTCATCTCCGATTTTAGATATGTTCTCATTAGAGGTATGGGTAACTAGGATTAACATTCAAAATATAATTAAGATTAATTTAGACTCAATTAAAAAACCTAAGAAGACGTATGGTGTGAATTTAATTAAAGCAGAAACTTTGAGAGAACTATCGGATAAATATCAAGATTATTATAAAATTTATACTGATGGGTCTAAGAGCGCTACTGGTAATGGCGCTGCTTACTATGATCCTATGAATTCGGATAATGATAATACTTGCTTTAAAATAAATAATTATGTGTCAATTATGTCTTTAGAGCTTTTTGCTATTTCAGAAGCGCTTACTTATATTATATCCATTGAACATAATAGAAAGATATTAATTTGTGTAGATAGCAAAAGTGCACTACAACATATAGCTCGATGCGCCTCTGGTTACAGAGGTGCACCGATAGCTTATGAAATTCTTTCTAGAATACAAAACCTAACTAAAAGAGATATAGATCTAAAGTTGCAGTGGGTTCCCTCACATATAGGTATAAAGGGTAATGAGGAGGCTGACCGTTTAGCAAAGTTGGGTATTGTTGGGGGCAGGGAAAAAAACATTAGAACTAATTATATACAAATATTGCCTAGGTACAAAATTAAATGTCATGAAGTTTGGAATGAATATTTTAATCAAAGATCAAAAGAAAAAGGAATTTGGTATAGATCTCTAGTTTCAGAGCCTCCTCATGTACCGTGGTTTTGTTATACTAAGCTTAGCAGGAAAATTATTGTTACAGCTCACAGACTGAGATCTGGACACATGCCGCTCAATAATTTTGGATTTTTAATGAAAAAGATTGATTCACCTAATTGTGATGTGTGTGGCACACTGGAGGATGTGATACATTTATTGACGGAATGTGTCAGATTTCAGTCTGCAAGAGAGGATCTACTAAGAGAGCTTGAGATAAATATGTACGATGTTAGCATGTTCCATCATATTTTGTCCTCACCTAATTCTAGAGCTGCTCATACTTTAATCAAGTTTGTGTTGTTACGTTTTACATAATTATAAGGTCCGATGGGACTGGCATGTACACCTGTATAAAAGTCCCTAATAATAAATAAAGAGGAAAAAAAAAAATAACAAAAAAGTGCATGACGAGTCGCTATTACGAAAGGTGTATTTGGACAAATTTTATAAAAATAAAATTGCCTCCATCTATGAAAACGTTAAATATGAGAAACTTTGGATATCGTTAGATGAAACAACTGACTGTTTAGGTCGTTATATTGTGCATTTCTTAGTAAAGCCATTAAATGAAAACTTTTCTGGTCGACCTTATTTAATTGCCTGTACATTTAATTGCATGCTCGAGGTGGTTAATGGCCAAACTATTTCAAATTTTGTAATTTAGGGAAATTATTTCGCAAGACAACTTTGAAAGAAAAGTTGATAATGTGCTAATATTATGAACTGATAGAGTTGCATACATGTTGTATGCGGGCCGAAAATATTTTTTTTTACCTCAATTAAGAGCGGACTTACTTTTTATAAGTGGGTAGATGAAAAGTTAAAAGATAAGTTGCTGCCGAATTCTGTGGTTGTAATGGACAACGTGTCTTACCACAGCGTTCAGGTTGAGAAGAAACCAACTATATCAAGCCTCAAAAGTGAAATGCAGAACTGGTTGCTACGCCATAATGTAGAATTTGCAGGAACCATGAGAAAGGCTCAACTGCTACTTCTTATCAAAAATACACAAAAAGAACCCGTGTATAGAATTGACGAACTCCTGAAAGTCAGTGGACACACTGTTCTGCGTTTACCTCCGTACCATCCAGATTTAAATACAATTGAGTTGGTCTGGGCTGATGAAAACAACATAGCCCAAAACTATATTAATTCTTCTCTAGACGAAAAGATAATCTTATTGGATAAATTGTTTTCGGAATTCACGGCGGAAAAATGGCAACGATGCGACGATCATGTACAGAAAAATGAAAATGATTACTGGAGTCGCGATAGTAGGTTCGATAATGTTATCGATTCATTCATAATAAATTTGCAAGACTCTGATTCAAGTTCCGGTGACGAAGTGGAAGATGAAGATGATGACGAAATGGAAGATGAAGTTGAAACAGAATCTATGTCAGAATAACTTTCGTTAGAATATATAATTGTTTGTAAATTTAAAAAATGTTCAATAAAACTGTAATGTAGGTAGATGAATATCAATATTTTATATAATTGTAAGTAAGGTAGGTCAGGCGCCGGCCGCCGCCTGCAGTCCGCAATATACGAGCTAAGCGACTACACGCCTTTTATTTACTCCACCGAACGAACATCACAGTGGCGACGAGAGTAAATTACTTTTGTGCTCGTACGTTGAAAGAACAATAGTCAAGATGTCGATTGGGAAGTTGAGCGAATATGACGTGGAAACGGGGCACTGGTCATCCTACGTGGATAGGTTGGAAATGTACTTTGTAGTGAATAAAGTGGCGGAGGAGTTGAAGTTACCGACCCTAATTTCTATAATCGATGATGAAGCGTATGAGTTACTCGTCAACCTATCGAGTCCAAAGAAACCGTCGGAGTTAAAGTACGGTGAAGCCGTGGGTATAATGCGTCAGCACCTTCAGCCGACGCCATCTTCATTAGCGGAAAGGTACCGTTTTCGGCAGAAAAGACAGGGAGGGGACGAGAACGTGGCAACCTATGTCACGGAGTTAAAAAGATTAGCTCAAAACTGTAAGTTTTCAGAATATTTAAGTGAGAGCTTGCGGGACCAGTTCATATGCGGACTCAAGAGTGACGTCATCAGGCAACGGCTGTTTGCGGAGGATGACTCAATAACATTTTCACAAGCCGTGAAGATAGCGAACGCAATGGAAGCGGCGGAAAGAGACGCAGCAGCAGTGGATGGAGCGTCCACATGCAGTCCAAAGGCGGAAGCGGTACATTTGATCGCATCAACTACTGGGGACAGCTGCGGAGCGAGTCACAGCAGGAGTGGTGGCAGCACGCGGCCACACAGCCGCCGCGTACCGGGCGGCGCGCCTGGTGGCGGCGGCGGCGGCGGCGGTGGCGGTGGCGGCGCCGGCAGGCGAGCCGCAAACCGTGTGGCGCGCCCGTCTACCACGAGTTTCGCATCGGGACACTGCAACAACTGCGCAGCTTGCGGAGCCACTAACCACAGTGTGGCAAGCTGTCGCTATAGGGAGTTCGTGTGCAGCAAATGCCAGCGGACGGGGCATTTACGTCGGGTCTGTCCGGAGAACGTCGAACAATCGTCGCGAGGAACTACATATCGCCGCGGTCGACGGAGTGGAAATATGTATTCCGCGGAGGTCGTCAGTGAGTCCGACGTGGAGGACATCGAAGAAAGTTTAAACCTGATCGGACTCAATAACTATAAGCCCGTAAGTTTGCCTATTTTAATAGATGATATCGTGATAAAAACGGAGGTAGACACAGGGACGGCGATTTCATGTATAAATAATTGTACCTACGAACGTTATTTTTCACATCATATTCTTATGAATGATGATACAATTTTAAAATTTTATGATGGTACTAAAATAAAACCTTTAGGAATAATTCGCCCACGAGTTCGATTCCAAGGGCAGGAAAAACATCTAGAATTGTTTGTAATAAAAAACGGTACTACATCTTTAATAGGTAGGCAATGGTTAGCAGACCTACAAATAAAAATACCGGTGCTTACATGTACCCACAAAAACATGAATAGCATGAATATTGTGCAAATTAATGAAGGAATTAAAAATATTCTCGTTAGATATAAGGAGTTATTCAGCGGCGGACTGGGTCGGTACAGGGGCGGCAAGGCAACGCTGCGAGTGCGCCCGGGGGTGACGCCGGTGTTCCAGCGCGCGCGGCCCGTACCATACGCGCTGCGCGAGCGCATCGACGCTGAGCTTGATGGCATGCTGCGCGACGGCGTCATCGAGCCCGTCGACTGCTCCGACTGGGCCTTTGGCCTTTGGTACCGGTGACTAAAGCAGACGGTACGTTGCGGATTTGTGCAGACTATAAGGCGACTCTGAATCCCGCCTTGCTGATCGATCGATATCCACTTCCTAAGATTGAAGATGTACTGGTAGGCCTCAACGGGGCACAGTACTTTAGTAAAATTGACCTTTCACGTGCGTACAACCAGGTAGAACTAGATGATTCAAAAAAATATACTGTTATCAATACACATCGGGGTCTGTTTCAGTATAATAGGTTAGTTTACGGTTTGTCGTCAAGTGTAGGTATTTTCCAACGTATAATGACAAATTTATTGGGCAATTTACCGAATGTGCAAGTGTTTCTCGATGACGTCATAATTAGCGGGAAAAATAAAAGCGAGCATTTACACGCGCTCGAACAAGTCTTACAGCGGCTATCTGAGAGTGGGCTAAAGCTAAAGCAAGAAAAATGTGTTTTCTTGGTTGATGAAGTGACTTATTTAGGCTATGTTGTTTCCAAAGAAGGGGTCAAAGCGGACAAATCAAAAATAAAAGCAATAAGTAAACTAGAAGCTCCCAATAATATTAGCGAGTTACGTTCCTTTATAGGTATGGTGAATTTTTATTCAAAGTTTATTAAAAATTTCAGTTCTATGTTAGTACCTTTACACAGACTATTACGAAAAGGTGTAGACTGGAACTGGGATGAACAGTGTGAGCGTGTGTTTACACAGATAAAACAAGCATTAATGGGTACCGAAGTATTAGCACACTACGATCCCAACAAACCTCTGATAGTGACGTGTGACGCGAGCGCGCGCGGCGTGGGGGGCGTGCTGGCGCAGCCCGGGCCGCAGGGCGAGCGCCCGATAGCATATGCGTCACGTACGCTTACCACCGCGGAGAAAAACTACTCGCAAATACACCGGGAAGCACTAGCGATTATATTCAGTATACGTAAATTCCATCAATATATTTACGGAAGAAAGTTTATTTTGCGCACTGACCACAAACCCCTAGTATCTATGTTAGGCCCGCAAACGGGGATACCTACCATGACGGCGAGTAGGATGCAGCGATGGGCAGTGATATTATCAGCATACAATTACGACATAGAATATATTCGAACGAATGAAAATTGTGCTGACGGCTTATCACGTCTGCCAGAAAATAATAGCGTTAAAAACGTGAAGGAGGAGTCAATTCCTGAACAAACGTACCTACACTTTGCACAAGACGGGTTGTTGCTTGATTATAGCGAAATAAAAAAACAAACGGAGAGGGATCCGCTTTTAAGTAGAATTTTAAACTACCTACGAGACGGATGGTCAGATAGGTGTGAAATCGTAAACTTACAGCCGTATTTCAATAGGAAAGCGGAACTGTACGAGGAGTTAGGTTGTGTCATGTGGGGTTACCGGGTGGTGATACCGGAAAGATGTAGGAATAAGGTTTTAGCAATCATCCATGAGCCACATATGGGCATCGTAAAGTCGAAGGCGTTGACACGCAGTTACGTATGGTGGCCGGGCATCGACGAGGCGGTGGAGCGCGAGTGTCGCGCGTGCACCGTGTGCGCCGCGTACGCGGACGACCCGCCACGCGCCTCCCCCCGCCCTTGGCCCTGGCCCGCCAGGCCGTGGTCTCGGCTGCATCTAGACTTTATGGGGCCTATATGTGGTAAAACTTACTTAGTTATAGTAGACTCAACATCCAAGTGGCTGGAGGTATTTCAAGTTCCCAGTACTGCAGCGAGTCATACGATGATGAGGTTGCGCGAGCTGTGGAGTAGGTGGGGAATCCCTAGGCAGATAGTGACGGATAATGGACCGCCGTTCACTAGTAGTGAATTTGCCCAATTCATACAAAGTGACGGTATCCAGCATATATTTACAGCCCCCTATCATCCCTCATCCAATGGGGCCGCGGAAAATGCAGTTAAGACTTTAAAAAGGGTTATTAAAAAAGCTAATTTAGATAATAACAGTGTAGAACAGGCTCTGAACACATTTCTATTATATTATAGGAATACCGAACACTGCACTACGGGAGTAAGCCCATCAGTCGCACTCATAGGAAGACGGTTGCGAACCAAGTTGGACGTGCTAAAACCCGATGCGGAAGTTAGAATACAAAAAGTGCAGCAAGGGCAGGTTGATAGTGCGGGAGGGACGGAAAGGAGGGTGGAAGTAGGAGACGACATTTGGTATCGACAATATCTAAAGGGGGAGAAATGGCTGCCCGGTACTATAGTTAACTTGACAGGGCCAAGCAATTATAAGGTACTAGACAGTAACGGTAAACAAGTACATAGGCATATCGATCAGCTTAGGCGAAGGACTAGGAGTTCGCTAGTGGTCCCCACAGATTGGTCACGTTCACCAGAAGCTTCAGCTCCTACGTCGCCCCTCGAAGGCGGGTCGGAGCGGCCGGAGGTCTCGGTGGCATCGTCGTCGCCTGCGCGGGAGCCTGCTTCGTCACCGCCTCAGAAAAACGATCAGACCGATCAAGATACAGTGGCAGAAGAGTTTTCGACGCCACCGTCTATACCTGTACCGCCCCAGTCTCGCCCCATTAGGAAATGTAGGTTTAATAAAGATGTTAATTATAAGATTTAATTAAGGATTTAGTTAAGTATTTAATTGTTATATGTATGTTAAGTATTTAGTTAAGTATAAGTTATGTTACCAGTATATAGAGTAAGTTAGTTATTGTAATTATTAAGTTAGTCACTTGTAGTTAATTAGTGGTGGAGGGATGTAATGTAGGTAGATGAATATCAATATTTTATATAATTGTAAGTAAGGTAGGTCAGGCGCCGGCCGCCGCCTGCAGTCCGCAATATACGAGCTAAGCGACTACACGCCTTTTATTTACTCCACCGAACGAACATCACAAAAACAAGCCCTGCTTTGAATTATAAGTTTAGTTCTTATTTATCACCTGCATATTTTTAATAAAATATGAGTATATTTGGGTTACATTTTAATCAACTAAGTAAGTATAATAAAGGGTTTTCCAATAGGGATGGGTCGATGTTGACAGTCTGTGGCAGCCATACTATTTTGGTGGGATCTGTAAAATCTGTTGTATATTATGCAGTCAGTGATGCCAAATCACCATGGCACATTACACGGTTGAGCAGCATGTGCAAATGATAAAACTTTATTATCAAAATGAGTGTTCGTTAGTGCAAACGTTGCGCGCATTGCGCCCATTTTACGGCAGACGCGGTGGCCCTTCAAAGTCCACTCTCCAACGATTGGTGACTAAATTTGAGACGACCGGTTCGGTAAACAACCAACCAACACCTTTACGTCAAAGGAACGCCAGATCGGCCGAGAACATCGCCGCTGTACGTGAGAGTGTTCAGGAGACTCCGAGGCAGTCGATTTCTCGCCGTGCTCAAGAACTCGGCCTTTCGCAGACCTCAACTTGGAGAATTTTGCGTCGGGACTTGGGTCTGCATCCGTACAAGATCCAACTGACCCAAAAGCTCAAAGTTAATGACCATAGACAACGCCGTGTGTTCGATCGTGTGATTTGACTCCGCTAGACTTTTTCTTGTGGGGTTTTCTGAAGTCGCAGGTCTATGCCAATAAACCACATTCGGCCGTTGCCCTGAAAGCCAACATAACGCAGGCCATCGCTCGGATTCAGCCGGATCTATGCAGCAGAGTCATTAAAAATTCGACCTCTCGGATTCGTGCCACCATACGAAGCCGCGGCGGACATTTGAACGATGTCATATTCCATCCATAATGGCATAAATGGGCCTTTTAAATAAAAAATAAATTTCGTTAATATCTCACACACATCTTGTTTTATTCAATTTTAACATCGACCCGTCCTTGTTGAAAGACCCTTTATATTACTGATAGATAGCCTCCGACCATCGTCCCGCCACAAGTCTTGCCTTAGAAATGCAAACTGATACCGTAAGATCTGTCCGACATATATCGATCTCATGTGAACTCATGCACTTTTTTCTTCGCCTCCCACCTCGCCGCCCATACCTCAGGGAGTGCACAACACTAATGGCCACACTATACTAATAGTTCTATGCTTGAATGTTATGTTGCCAAATAAATGTGTCAATGTTGTACATGTGAACAAGGTTGTTGTTGGAGTAGGTAATGTAGTAGGTTGTGTTGGAGATATGGCCGTGTGCCGGATGATTGGTGCAAGGCTGTAATCGTACCACTATATAAGGGAAAAGGCTCTCAGCAGAACTGTAAAAACTACCGCGGCATTAGTCTTTTGAGTGTTGTTGGCAAACTGTATGCAAAGGTTTTAATAAATAGAGTGATAAGAGTGACAGAGGAGAAAATATGGGATGTGTAGGCAGGATTTAGAGAGGGAATGGGCTGTATGGATCAGATCTTCTCCCTAAGGTGCATAGCCGAAAAACATCTGGCAAAGCACAAGAAAGTCTACTGTGCTTTCGTTGACTTGGAGAAGGCCTATGACAGTGTGTGGAGGGAGGAACTGTGGTCGACACTGTCGGTGTACGGTGTGGACTGGCGTTTGGTACGGGCACTGAAATCTTTATACAAGGATTCCAGTGCTTGTGTTAGGGTAAATGGGGCATACACGGACTGGTTCTGCATCTCGAGAGGTGTTAGACAGGGTTGTGAAGCGTCACCATGGCTGTTCAACTTGTACATGGATAGTTGTCTGACAAATTTGAAAGAGGGTGAGTGCGGACTGAGGATGAATGATTTGCTTGTGAAATGCCTTCTCTACGCAGATGATCAAGTTCTACTTGCATCGTCAGCAGAACAGTTGCAAGACATGGTGACTGTCATGGATGAAGCATACAAGGTGAAAGGGATGAATATAAATGTGAATAAGACGAAGGTCATGGTGTTTGAAAGAGAAGAGGACGTAGGTATCGATGTGTGATGTGAAAATAAATGATAAAAGTGTGGAGCAAGTAAGTGAGTTTGTATATTTGGGGAGTCTGTTTACAAGGGATGGAAAGATAGATGAAGATGTGGAAAGGAGAGTAAATGCGGGAAATAAAGTGAATGGTGCTATACATGCAGTTGTGACCAACCAGTTAATGTCCAAAAAGGCCCGACTGGCTGTTCATAATGGTGTGCTGGTGCCTACGCTTATGTACGGAAGTGAATGTTGGGTATGGCAAAAGAAGCATGAAAGTAGAATAAATGCTGTGGAAATGCGTTCCTTGCGAAGCATGTGTGGTGTGACTATAAATGATAGACTGAGACATGATGTGATAAGGCAACCGTGCGGTTTAAAAGAAGATGTAGTGACAAAAATTGAAAAGAGTAAGCTTAGATGGTTTGGTCATGTTGAGAGGATGAATGAAAGTCGACTAACAAAAGGTATTTACACGGCAGATGTGAGTGGAAACGCCGGAAGGGGACGCCCTAGGAAGACATATAGTGATCTTATTGGTGATGTTCTTCAGAAAGGTCAGGTGCGTAGTACTCGCAACCGGCGTGCGTGTATGACCAGATGTATGAATGTAAACGAGGCAAAAGGAATATGTAAGGATCGTAGCATGTGGCATTCTGTAGTTTCTGCCTACCCCCATGGGAAAAAGGCGTGAGTTTATGTATGTATGTTTATTTTAAATTGTTTTTAATCAAATACATTGGTCTCATATATAGGAGCACCAAGAATAACGTACCCAGAATTTTGTAATAATGTTAATTTAAAATGTCCTTGGAGTTTCTTGCCCGTTCTTCTCCATTGTGATCTACGTTTTGGAATGGGCAACTAGCTTCAACTTTCTAACTGACCGACTCTTTGACAATTCAAAAATAACTGTAATTGGTTTAATTGAAATAAATGCATTGAGTTTGACTTTGTCTGTCTATCTGTCTGTTCGTCTGTCACAGTCAATTTGCTCCGAATCTAATGGACCGATTAAGTTAAAATTTGGTACACATATAAATTTCTGTGACCCAAATACGGACATGTTACGTAAATAAATGAATTTTGAATATGGAGGTCACTTTGGGGGCCAAATAAGAAAATTTAAGAAAACAGGTTTGGAAACTCTACCGTGTGACATATCAAATGAAAGGGCTTACTGTGGGGGTCTCAAATATATATTGTTTTATAGTTTTGAAATAAACAGTTTTAAAGTTATTTAATAAAATATATGAACATTTATCATAACGGGTTTATCTTAGAAACTACCGATTCTAAAATTTTGAAACTTATAGATTACAGGAAAATCAATAAGAAGTTTATGGTCTTAAAATAACATGGTAAATCTCTCAATATTGTGCATGCAAACTTATATTTGCAGTTGAAATGTATGGGAGAACATGTTTTTCAATTACAAAGTTAAGCTTGTTCTTGGAATAATTCTGAGACTTCTTTCTGCATCCCAACTACGGAACCCTTCATTGTGCTTGGTCCGACACGCACTTGGCCAGTTTTTTATTAATTTGGTTGAGTTAGCTACAATAATACGTATTTTTTCCACTTAGTGTATGTTTATGAAAAGAAAGAAAATAATGAAAAGAAAGAAAATACGTTTATTTGCGGCAAACATGACGCAAAGAAAGAACGCTAACACAAAAAGAAACAAGTTGGGGAAAATATGCGTCACATCCACGCAAATCGGCCATTATTGGTCTTATTGGTCCCATGGAGAAAGTTTTTAGACCACCACCTCTTAAAGTAGTATTATTGTAATCTTACTTGAGTGTGGGAAAGAGATGGAGCTAGACGTCCTGTATAGCTGGTGGTTGTGTAGCTGGTGGTGGTGGGTGGTTGGCCCCCAGTTCGAGCGTCTCTAACACAAGCTTAATTAAATTTTAATATGACCACACCTTTCTGATAGAGGTTGTATACCACTTGCTCTTGGTTAAGTTGGTTATTAATACCTACCTAGTAGTTAAACATGGTAGACTAAAGTAGTCCCAATGAAAAATTTAAACAAATTAAGTCAATTAATTTATTCAGTACAATT
The DNA here is from genome assembly GCA_947568875.1 of Fissipunctia ypsillon. Classification (NCBI taxonomy): domain Eukaryota; kingdom Metazoa; phylum Arthropoda; class Insecta; order Lepidoptera; family Noctuidae; genus Fissipunctia; species Fissipunctia ypsillon. The sequence goes on along the minus strand of OX387654.1, from coordinate 20,086,893 downwards.
TACTTTTTAGTACAAATTAAACCGTTTTGAAAGTTTAAACGAATTGTCTCTGACAGGATTAAGCTAAAACTTTACAGACATAGCGACTTCATTTAATTTTACCTCTCAATATGTTTTAGAGAAACAAGTTAACGAACGGAATACGTGACGGAGAGGTGTTTTGTCATAATTAAAAGTTTCATTCGGAAACGTGTTTCAAGGAGTTTCAATAAAGTTTAAAGTTATAGGAAAATTGTTATGCGTGTTAGATACATTTATTTGTTCACAAATTATGTTAGTTTTATTCCGATGTGGATATTGGCTCATAATTCATTCTAATGTTGTCTAATGTATGTGTAATTACTAAATATAAGTTAGTAATAAATCTATACCAATAAATAAAATTGAAGTATCTGTTTTTAATGTCAAAATAACAGTTTTTTACTTAATGCGTATGAAAGTATTCCTTACTACAATACATCTTCTTTAACAAAGAAGAGTGGTGGTAAATCTCTTACTTCCAAATACAACTTCACTTACATCAAAGTGAATACCTTAAAATGTTTCAGCGAGAAAGATGTATTTTCTTGTTTAACTCAGCATGCACTTGCTCAACCTTCCACATTTAACCACAGAATTCATCTAATTCGAGCGATAATAAATAAATACGCAACTATGCGTTTATATCACGAAGCAAAAGTTTTAAAATAATTATTTTTGTGAGCGTCAGAAACTAACTAAATTAATTTTGTTTAAAGGTAAATAAAGTTTATATCCAATTTCATTGATGGTTTTTTATTTCACTTCGTTCATTCTCTTTTATCGATTTAAAAAAAACATGGGTAAATGCATAACATATCTTTTTTTTTAACAAAACATAACTGGCGAAATGTGGGTGTTACTATAGGTTACACCTCTGCCTAACCCTTCGGGGAAACAAGGCGTGATGTTTATGTTTATAATTATTTTTTTTAACTTTTGTATTAATTGACCTATTTTACTAGTAATGCAGTATGAAATAGGGTATGCATTGTAGGTACAAAAGCAGTGTCACTTCTGCGGTGTAAAACCTATAAGGACAACAGTTTGTTGCATGAAACGCGTAAGCACCATGAAATTCTCGACGCTTACGACGTTTTGGCCGCGAGAAAACTATACGTTTTAAGCAGTCTAACGCTGCATGTTTTATAATTTGGTGAGACGACACCTTATGTTTAAGCGCTGCAGCAAATACTGAGTGAATCTACGGCACCTCGCCCCGCACAGCTCCCCCGGCTGTCATCCAGGCCCCTAATTCACTATGACCACTTAGTGATTCCTTACTTCGAAATCACGTCAATTCCTTAGCTAAGTACGACATCTGCTAATAACGTATTCTCTTTGACACAATGAACGAAACCGCGCGAAATGAACGCGATGTTGGCGTGGTTTGAACTGTCAAAATACCACGCTTGGGAACCGTACGGAATCGTCAGTTTACAGTTAAAAGTTTTAAATATTTGAAGATTATGTTGTGTTCTGTGTTTGTGTCGGGTGTATTTCAGCATAATTTATATTGTAGAAAGTAAGAAATAATTGTTTTTCATATATACATACACCAGGGACATTGAAATATCATGCTTTATAAGAACTTTATATAATATTGTCGAAAATGCTTTCTATGTGATCACACTAATGTTAAATACCTTGGTTTCATTCACTTTGCTAAACATTTTCCATATTTTATACAAAAGATTCCAAAGTAACTAATAAAAACTTGTATAAAAATAGTGTAGGTGGCAAATGATAATACTTACGATTCTTCCCTTCAATCACGAAATGATCCAATCCAGTTATTGGTGGTCCAGTAATATATTATTTCGAAATCTACAAGAACCCTCAAAACAAATAAAATGTACATGTAAACAAAATCACTCTGACAACTCTAGAAAACATACGCAAGTACCTACCTACGTTCAAAAATTTTAACACTGCTGTCAAATATTATCATTGTATGTTTTTGTTAATTTTCCAATAGATTTAAAAACCTAAAATTACGTTTTTAATGTCATAAATAATATTAAAATATAATAAAACACGATACTTTAGGCATTATTGATGTTCAAAATGGAATATTTGCAATTACTAGTTTTAGGACCAAATACTGCCCAACAAAATATCAAAACGCATGCGTGATTTCATAATGTGCTATAGACAATTTGTCTTGGACCATACAGAATATGACATTTCGATTCCTTACCGTTACATGGTTTTCAACAAGACACGGCACTGACGTGGTTTGCACGTGGTAAGATATAAGCGGGGAATAATATTTACCATACAGAATTGGGACCCTGTTGTGACACTGTTTTTGCTTCGGATAGCCTCTCTATACGTAGTACTTTATCGCAGTGCATTCAAGTCACATTCTACTACCAGTGGCAAGTGGTCTGACAAAGCACACCATAAACGTCATACACATTCCTGACGGAGGTCACAGCCGCTTCAGTCACTACGCATATCCAGCCACCTGTTTGCCCCATGAGCCACATTCACAACTATAATCTAGCCACATTCTAATGTTTATATGATTAGTTTATGTTCTTATTTTTTTGTGCTAGTCCAACTTTGTCTCAACTTCGGTGCCACCATCGAGTACAAAGTCCAAACTGCGGCCAAGAAGCTAGACATCCTAAATAGGGTGAAGCGATACTTTACGCCTGGACAGCTTTTAACTCTCTACAAAGCACAAGTCCGATCCTGCATGGAGTATTGCAGCCACCTTTGGGATGGCTCAGCTAAATACTAACATGCCGCTCTCGACTCGGTGGAACGCAGAGCTAAGAGGCTCATTGGCGACGTAAGACTGGTGGATGCCAAGCTTCACAGCTTGGCTCATCGCCGCAAGGTTGCCTGCTTGTCGGTCTCCTACAGATTGTACTTCGGTGAGTGTGCTCAAGAACTCTACGACCTCATTCCGCCTGCCCCCTTCTACCATTGGACATCTAGAAGCACTGCAGGTTACCATCCCTACCTAGTTTCTATTCCACCAATTCGCACTAAGCGTTTCCAAATGTCTTTTGTGATGCGCACAGCAAAGGAGTGGAACTCTCTGCCTGCGTCTGTGTTTCCGAACGCATACAACCCCGATCTCTTCAAAGTGAGAGTGAACAGGCTTCTTCTGGGTAGGCTCACTCCATCGTCGACTTTGTCTCTGTCATCTCTGACCTAGACTAGAGTCAAGAGCAAACCCATCTCAAGAAAAAAAAAAATTCCCACCTAAATTATTATACAGTATGTCCGGTTTCTGACTGTTCAAACTTAAAGGGGTGGTACAGACTATCAAACTGAACAACTGTCTCCCGGGCACCAACATCGTAATAGCGAAAAAAAAATCTGTCGTCCCATAAAAAACTTCAATACCTACTCGACCAAATGTATGGGACGACCGAGAATTTTTTCGCAATTACGATGTTGGTCCCCGGGATAAAGTAGTTCAGTTTGATGGTCGGTGCCACCCCTTTTTTGTACAGTCCGAAACCGGACATACTGTAGATTGACGCGCTTATTCCGTTACTCCCATATTGGATCATCATCATTATCATCATCAGCCTATAGCAGTTCACTACTGGACATAGCCTCTCCAATTGCACACCATTCAGCTCGATTCTTGGCAACTCTCATCATATTGGACCAGTCACATTTAATTCGGCAGTTTGGTTTTTCCGAAAATGATGAGGAGTAACTATCCTTTAAGATGGCCTAGGGGCTAGCCACCACCTCTTAAAGCAGTATTATTTTAATGTTACTTCAGTGTAAGAAAGAGATGGAGTTATACAGGACGTCTAGCTCCATCTCTTTCCCACACTCAAGTAAGATTAAAATAATACTGCTTTAAGAGGTGGTGGTCTAGCTCCTGGTCAAGGTCAAGGTTATCATTTACCACTGATGTGCGGTCGACTGTATGGTTGACATCTAAGCGCAGTGTGCCAAAAAAAGAAAGGGACAAAATTAACTGGTTCATTTAGCATTTCCTATAAAGAAATGATTGGCTAGCCAAGTTCTGCAATCTAGTCACTAAGCAGCGCGTCTTTCGAATCTGCATTTTCACAAATGGTTCAGCGTGAAAGATAGCGATGTAAGATTATAACTTTGTCTCTTTCTAGCCATAGGAAACTAGGTCTAATACCTTGGCAAGGCTCACATGTTGAGTAACTATTTGCATAATTTGTTGAAATCGAATGCTATACCTACCCGTGGTGCAAGTTTCCTACTCCCACAACCACTGTGAACTAAATTAATCTTAATGTACTTATGTGACTTGAAATACCTACCTTTTTGTGACTTTATTTTATTTTCAGTGAAGGTGGGTTACTTTTATTGGTGTGAAGTGTAAATTGGAGTACTTTTGCACTTTGGGCCCAGATTTTGCAGCCGTACTTGTAATGTTTGTGTATTTTAGGCTAAAAGTAGTGTTACGCCGACGTCGGCGTCGGTCGCGTACGGATTTATATGGAGTCGCGCTTGCTGACCGTCAACCCACGTTCGCATGGACGCGAAAACCACGCGCGCGGAATAATCGCGTACAGCGCTAGGAATGGAACGATTAAAAAGCGGTACATCTGCTTACACGGCCGTGATTTTTCCATGCCGCGATTTTATACTGCGCGGTGTTCGATTTTCAACGCTCAGCGTTGAGCGTTGAATGAATACGACATACGTATTGTGTTCCCACGGACGCGAAAAAATCGCGCGCGTTGGTCAGTACGGCTGACCTTCCGCTAATAATTTTAAGGAGTCAATGGTACGTGCGCACTGCACGACGAATCAGTTCGAAGTGATTTTTTAGCGCTCGTTTGAACACTCTATTCAAGGCGCGAAAAAATCGCGTCAGGCGATATTCCCACGCCGCGATTTTTCTGCGTCCGTGGGCTCAGTGCTGCACTATATACGTTCATTTATCGTCCGCGTCTTAGTACAGTCACGGGCACTAATTTGTATACACTTAGGGAAATTCAAAAGCGATTTTCTCGTAGAATAACGATAGCAACTTAGAGATGGCTACCTATTTCATAATTCTATGTGTTTCAAAACACTATGTTCGTAACAATATAAAATTACAATCAATACATTATTGTACGCGTTTTAATATAATACCCTCTGTTTAATGTATAATAAATTAATATTGAGTCTAATTTGGGACAGCGCTTCTTGATGGGCGAGTCTTATTACTGGGTGGACGTACGACGCGTTGCGTGAGCACAGAACACGCAAGCTATGCACTCAAGGCCGTTGGCGTATATCTGTGTCTTAAACTTTGCTTAGTATTAATGTATAGAATCAAGTTCTTGGATGTGCTGCTTTGTTGCGCCACTTCTTCTCCCCAGCTCAAGCACTAGGAAGTGATGAACGGCGGGCGTTCTGGGGACTGTCTTATGTAATTTTGACGTTCAAAAAGTGCTGATTTTCAGCCATATTTGAATAAATGACTTTTGATTTTGAAATGATTAATGTTAGTCTAGCTAGCTGGATAACATCTTGGTTATGTACCTCCTAGCCTTTTGGTACCTACTTAGGTATAGAGAACATTTTAAACAAGTACTTATACCTATGCACAATGAAGGGTTCCGTAGTTGGGATGAGTTTAACCCAACAACAAACTTAACATTGTAATTGAAAAAAAATTTCTCTCATACATTCCAAGTGCAAATGTAAGTTGGTCGACTATTACTTGTAAACTTATAACTGTACTTAGCTGTGATAGTTTGCCTTTTTACTTTGTTGTATATACTTTAAATTTTTTCACATTTCCAAAACAAACCGTTTAGCTGGCGGGGGCGGGGGGTACACTTGACTCAAACAAAAATTTGCACTTTGAAGCTTAATGTGTCAGAAACGGATCCTTTAATCGAAACATTGTTTTCACAAACCCGAAATATTTTTTAAAGACCTTTCCAACAACACCCCACAGCGTGGGGTAGACGAGAAAAGAAAACATCCCCACTTTACGTATACAGAAGCTAAGTGTGTACAAATTAGTGCTCGTGACTGTACGCCTGACCGACGTCAGCGCAACACTATTTACAGCCTTAAAAGGTACCTAGGGCTAAAATCTCTCAGTACACTCCAATACTTAGTACCTAATGAACTTTTAAAGAGTTTCAAATGAAGCGTTATAAGCGTTAAAGTGTTCCTTCAAAATACAAATCTCAATTTTATTCATAAAGTTTTAGTTCTTGAACAGAAATAAAATACTAATTCGCGACTTTTGAGGAATGAACCACACAGATTTGACTGGACCTGTTCAGTCAGTTCAAGCATTTCTCTGTAATCGTAGAGCTCAACTCAGGACTTAAGGAGCTCAACGACTCGACGACCAATACCAAATAAAGGGTATTTGGGTAGGCCGCATAAAGTACGCAAACTGCCAGACCATCATCATTAAAACTAACTGAGAAAGAAAAGAACAAAAAAAGAAAAAAAATGTCCACATAGTCCTCACATTCACAATAATCAAAGTACCTAATATAATACTTACAAAGTCATTTTACAAATGTCATTTTGTTTATAATATTCATCAGTGTCAATGTGCATATAAAACTGGTACCTAAGTATATTATGATGATTTTACATAATAGTTTCCTGATTTTATTACAAGGCTTTGCAGAGCGAGCAGCTCAATCCCAAGCTTTTTTTTTTCTTCTAAATAATCAAAAATTTTATAGGAACTTTTTTTACAAAGTTTGATTTTAATACAGCAAAATATTTTATACAAAAAAAAAAGATGAAGACTACTGCACAAAACCAATTTAATTTTTTCCGAATAGGGTTCAGCAAAAAATTGGGTCATACAAACAACGCTCGGAGAAAGCATTATTATACATAATCTACGAGAAAATTTAATCTAAAAATTACCTCAATTCTTTCATATGTAAGTGTAAATATACCCTACATTTATTATGTATGGTAAGCAATCTCCGAGCTTCGCATTCGTAATTTTTTTTATTTTCCAACCAAGCCACGAGGTAATTTTGTCGCCAGATGAAAGTCGGGCAATTGTTTATGATATTTTTGTATAACAGTGTGTGGCACAACGGCTTATGTTGCCCTTATCTACAGTTTTTTCAGTGTTAAAGATTATGTGCGGCTAGGTATAGTAGATTCTTTGTGTGGTTATACAAGACTAGCAGCTCCCTGCGGTTTCACCCGCATAAGTTTCGATCCCGTAGGGATATCGGGATAAAAAGTATCTAATATATTAATCCAGGTTACAAACTATCTGTGTGCCAAATTTCATCCAAATCTGTTCAGTAGTTTTGGCGTGAAAGAGTAACAAACATCCATCCATCCATCCATCCATCCTCACAAACTTTCGCGTTTATATTATTATACTATATAGGATTCTTTGCTAAGTTGTATGAACGTAAACGAAACAAAAGAAGTATGTAAGGATCGTAGCAGGTGGCGGTCTATAGTTTCTGCCTACCACAATGGGAAGAAGGCGTGAGTTTATGTATACAAGATGTAACATAAATAACCCACAACCTCTTAAGGGATCATTGTACTCATCATTATGAACAACTTTTACTATAGGACCAAACCTGAAATCGCGAAAAAAAATCAGCTGTTCCCTACATTTTGACGAGTTATGCGAACATAAAATGTAAAAATAAAATAAATAAATAAATGTTAAAATGTATGATGATAGAATGCCATCATTTAAAACTGTGAATTACTAACTGTATTAGAAAATATGTTCTTCTGCTGCCAACAAGCATTGCTATGTTTCAATTTGAAGGGTATAACTGAAAAAAAAACAACTCATTTTTATGATCAATTTCAAACTAGCTCAGAATCTTTTTGAACGTCAAAATTGCATAAGACAGTCCACCAAAACGCCTGCCCTTCACCACTTCCTAGTGCTTTAGCTGGGAAGAAGAAGTGGCGCAATAAACTTCCCAGCATCTGTCCCTTGAATCTGTAAAATTATAGACTTCAACACTATGGCTAGGTGACAGATAAATATGATTTCATTCTTTGCGAGATTCACAGTTGCCAAAAATTATTCGAGCAAAATATGAGTCTGAATTTATTCATTTTTCAGCTAGCTCGTAACCCAATTCGTTTTAATTACCGTCAGACATCCCGCATTTTCTTTATACAATATTTACATACAAAAGCTCTCGTCACATTATCTTTATTATATTTTGGTTCCATATTATCTTGCGTAGACAACAAAGAGTGATGAGTTTTATGTTCTAATATTTAAAAATGACAATTATTTCCTGGAAATGTGAATTTATTACTTACTTAGGACACTTTAATATTTAGTGTTGTTTGACGTCGCGCTTACGCCGCGTGGCCGCTGCGTCCGCGTTACGTTTACGCAGCGTAAACGTTCGATTAACTACGCTAGATGCTCCATACCAATATGCATTGCTACGGAAGAAGAAACAATTCTATCGGAAAATTTCATATTCAAAAATAGAACACTACATTTTTTCGGCTCGTACCTGCACACCTCCCAAGGGCTTTACTTTCGACGTAGCATGCAGGTTTTTACACCAATTCCCCAGAAGGTAGACAGAAAACGAAAATACATTTTCCGAATAACCTTTTACTGTGAAAAACCTCGAAATGTAAATAACGCAATACGAGGAATGGATGCGTGTATTCGTCATTACTTGAGAACGGTTTTTTTCGGGTAAATGTGACGTAAGGCGACCATTTTGTGCTGATTACGTTAAAATGTTTTGCGATGAGTTTGAAAGCTTACGTTGACAACGTCGTGCTTAATTTGTGTTAAATTTTTGTTGGGTATTTTAGGGTTGTAGTCTGCTGTCGCCTGTAGTTATATATATAGCGTAATGGTTACGTGAGTTAAATAATTGAAGAAGAAGAAAGTCTTATAAAGTTAGGAAAATTAATTGTTAAGCAAATTGATACCCTGCGTCAATAATATTTGTCGTACAACTGTCAAAGAATAACAACAACTGTTATTCTTTGAGTGATTTGAATATACGGACAATTTAAGTACAGACCGTTCACTATAACTTGTCCCTTGCTGTCCTGTTGGCACCGTTGCTTTTATGCGTTGTTACATACCAGCAAGCAATGGTGCCAATATGACAGCAAGGGAAAAATTATAGTGAACGGTCTGTAAGCAGGCAATTTGCTTAATAATTTATTTTCCTGACTGTGCAACACTGCTAACTGCGATAAAATATTACCTAATTACTAATAATAATAATACTTTGCTGGAACAGGTCTAGGGTGAGGAGCCAGACGACGAGAGATACAGAAACCCGCAGGGCAGCATGTGGCGAGCTGCTGGGCAGTAGCGACCCCACATACCCTATCTCCCGGGAGAAGTCATGTTCCTCATCTCTGGCTTGTCTTTATTGGTCGGCTGGAGTGAACACTGAGGAGAACTGACCTCCCACCTCATTCTTGCCTATATTGGCTGGCTTGAGTAGAGATTCGCAAAAGCAAACGTGCTCGGAGGAAGGAAATAGTCCAGTAAGATGCTGGTAGGGATCTTGACCGTACTTCCAGGATTATCCTGATAGCCGTGGAATACCTCTCCACGCCTCTTAAGCATATCAAGACATGTTGCCCCCTTGTCGCTACGACACTATGTGCTAGCGGCCGTTTCCGGGGGCCCATTGTTGAGTGTGCAAGTCACCCCCTGCCATTTTATCCGTGTATTGTATTTATCAAACATTGGTCAGGCAGGGGCCATAGTCCTTCCATAGTTTTAGATAACCAGTCCACTTTAGCCATCCAAACCCATAGCCCAATATTTTTTTTTCGTCTCCATATCCTGCAATAGTCCTACACCAACCGGGGGTTGTCCTTGGGTGCACTTGCATAGTACGCACAGGGATAATCGTCGGTTGGTGCCTCATTTCCATTGAAAGCGTCTAACGGGCCTCTGCGAGTTGGCTTCGGCCCCTCACATGCCTTCCAAAGGTCCGGGACCCTAGTGTCCCGAGAAATATCAAATAATAATAAATTCATTTATTTCAAGTAAGGAACACCCATTGCCAAAACATTATCAATCAAATAAAAATAAGACCAAATTAAATTAAATCAAATGAAATCAAATTAAATACAATCAAATCAAAATAAATAAAATCATAATAAATCAAATTAAATTAAGTCAAAATAAATAAATAATCGAATAAAATCATTATTAAAACCTTCTCTCCGGCACTGATACAGCAACATGTCTGCTGGAACAGTGCTGGATGAAGGGGCAGTCCAGTCTTCCCGCAATCATCACCAGTACAATGTTGGGGCTAACCCTTACCCTGCGCACCAAAGACGCGGCGCGCTTGCGCATGGTCGCGTGAAAGCAATCGGTGCGCGCCTCTGCGAACATACCTGAAGCGCTGCAGTATCTGGGCAGCCCCATCACCGCCCTGAACGCGTTATTGTACTGGACGGGGATGGCGCTGTAACTTCTATTAGAGTAATGAGCCCACAGACTGCATGAATACAGCGATGTACACTAATACTAAACTCCATTAGGTACTCTCTATTTGAACACACCTCACCCACACACACACATTTCCTTATGAAGGCTGCAGGAATCCGCTGAAGCGAATGCACAGAACCGGTCGAAGTGGCGATGCTTGGGGGAGGCCTATGTCCAGCAGTGGCCGTCTTTCGGCTGAAAAGATGATGATGATGGTGACTCTCTGTTTACCGGTTTAATAATTCTCCCCGTTATTGCCTTGTTTGTTAGCGAGTTTTCTTTCTTCTCTATCTATTTTTAACCGTCTTGTCTATGTGATCCGTCATATTTACGACTAGCTTCCACCCGCGACTTCGTCCGCGTGAAATTTCTTGTTCCCCTGACCCACCCCGTCGCATCGCATCGCCTGCCCGCGCTGTTACTTCGTTTTCGCTTAGCGCTCGTTCTTACTTTTTTTCTTTTTGCTCGGCTTTTTAGGGTCCTAGCGTAATGTTACTAACCTATAGCCATCCTCAAGAATTGGGCTATAAAAAGCAAAAATAATTTTTCAAATCCAACTAGTATTGACAGAGATTAGCGCGTTCAAACAGTCCATTAAAAATAAAATGTGCTAATAGACTAAGCGCATTTTTCTTACTTTAAGCATTTTTATACCCGTCGTAATTTCTAAATGAAAGATCCGATTCGGATAATTTAAAAAGGAATTTACATGTACTTAATCAACCTTGAATAATAAACTATTTATTTGGATAAGGATTAATACCTTGTTTATGAAAACAGCTTCGCAAATAATGCATTATTTTATAACAACTTTGATTACCATTAAAAAAAGTTGCAGTGAGCCAACCTTAAAAGATAGACATATGAAACATATGCTATCGTGGACTTTTTTTAGAACTTTCTAAGAGGAACAATTCTGTTGTACATGATTTTTACGTAACTTTAACCGTTTGCGCAACGCACGCAACGGAAGCTCTCAAAAAGAATAAATTTTCCCCGTTTTTGCAACACTTTTCATTGCTTTTTGCTTTTTGCGTTTGAAGAAAGAAAGAAAGAAAGAAAGAAAAATATATTTTATTTGGGACACGCACAGGAAATACAACAATAAAAAGAACATTAAAACTAACAATATCATAAATACAAATAAAATAAAAGGAAAGAAAAAAAAACAAAACAAAGAAGACCTGTGCGAGGCCAAAAAGGCTCCTATCTCAGATGGTTCTCGTCTTACCTTGTGAATAGGTCCCAAGCAGTAGTTCTCAACAACTATATGTCAAGCTGGGTACCTATACCTAGTGGAGTCCCGCAGGGTTCATTGCTCGCCCCACTGCTTTTTATAATCTATATCAACGACATTGACTCTTGTTTGACTTCATCCAAACTATTGTGTTTTGCAGACGACATGAAAATCTATGTCAAAGTATCGTCGCAAATGGATGTAACGGCACTCCAAAATGATTTGTGTCGTCTAGAGGACTACTGTCAAAAGAACAAGCTAGATCTGAATCCCGCTAAATGCTCGGTTGTGACGTATTCTCGGAAGCGCTCAATCATTGCCGGATCTTATACCCTAGATCATCAAATTCTACCTAGATCAAACTCCATCCGCGATCTGGGGGTTCATCACGATTCCAAGCTCAGTTTCGAAGTACATATAGATGCAATAGTCGCTAAGGCATCTAAATCATTGGGTTTCATTATGCGACTATCCAAGTGCTTCTCTCAAGCCAAGACTTTAAAGATCCTATACTGTACCTATGTGAGAAACCATTTGGAGTATGCGTCAGAAATATGGAACCCATGTTACCACAAATATATTAACCGAATTGAGAGCATCCAAAAAAGATTTATAAGATATTTATGTTACCACCAGAAAATTCCGTATCACTCAGAAAACTATCTTCATCTCTGCAAAAAATATCATATTCTTCCTCTAGCCAACCGCCGCGAGATTTCTGACTGTGTTCTGCTTTTGAAAATCTTTAACAATCACATTAACTGCTCCGATATTTTGTCAAAATTCTATTTCAACACTCCCAGGAGGTCTAAACGATATAATCCACCTTTACGTGTGCCATTTGCCTCAACAAAATATAGGCAGAACTCATACATCGTGCGTGCAAGCAAAAATTTAAACAAGCTTTGCAAGCAGCACGATTTGGATCCCTTCACAACTAGTGTGTCCTCAGCCAGGAGGTGCTTAAGCCGAAACTTTTTCCTATAAGTTGTTAAACATTGTTGATAGTTATAGTGATCGTTTTGCAGTGCGAGCAACTTTATATATAGTATTGTTATATTACTGAATAACTTGGTGTCAATGTCCATAGAAATTACTTACTTTTTCTATTTTTTATAAGTGAAGACTTGTAATTGGCTGACAGTCTTATTTACTGAACTTGGCCTGTTTGTTTTAGCTGTAAGTCTTCCATACTGCTTAAATAAATAAATAAATAAATAAATAAATGATGCTGCGATATTTGAAAATACAAAAACAAATACCGCAGCGCTGATATTCTGACAGGGCCCACTGTGATGCCACGGACACACTTGAAGCTCCGCACCTATTGGTTGCAACTTGATGTTATATAGCCTGTAGCCTTCCTCGACAAATGGACTATCCAACACTTAAATAATTTTTCAATTCGAACTAGAAGTTCCTGAGATTAGCACGTTCAACCAAACAAACACAGAAATAAACTCTTCAGCTTTATAATATTAGTAAGTATAGATAAGGGGTCCATATTGGCTCACCTAAAGTTCTTTACCCGAAATTGTTCTTTCTAATTATTTGTAATCCGAATGATCACTCTTCCTAAAATTTTTCATCCTAAAGTTTTCATTCATACTATTTGTAGTGCTTACCGGCTATGTTCATAACACTCATGTTTCCGAAAATTGTAATTAATAATATCATTAATGTAAATATATTTAAACTCCTACTGTTTTTTATCATAACGCTTTTATCCCTAAACATAACCATAATATTTTCAATGAATGAATTTCAGGTCAGTGTCGTCTTGGGGGCACTATGAAAAAAATACTTAGAAAAATTTCGCGACCAATTTCGAGGTAGCGCTCGCCGGCCGCTGCCGCGGCACCGCTCGCTTCGCTCGCTCGGCTCGCGCGTAGTTGGTCACAGTTCTAACCTAACCTAACCTATGGATCCCTTCCACATCGTTTTTACGACAAACCAAAAAAGATATGACTTTGAATAATATGTGTTCGGGATCGCTCAGGAGCCGTGGTGATAACACGCAGTAAGCTTATTTGCCGAGGAGTAAAACGGCGGCTGAAGTCTGAATTTTTCTTGCTTTACAGTAACAGAGAGCGGGAGCGGACGCCGTTACTTGAATAAAACAGTTGGAGTATTTTTCATCTAGTTTATTCTTGTCTCGCTGCTGGATTCGGAATGCCTGACCACGTTTTGTTTTTGGGGAATGGCATCTCGCAGTTCAACCTATAGGAGGTTGTCGACTGCTTAACCGAGCTTTCCTGTGGATGCCTCAATAAATTAAGGCCTCCAGCCAGGCTTAAAACTAAGACTAAAAACTAAGCGACTACACGCTAAGGGCACCCCCTGTGGGGTACGGACCTCGGCTTAGGGCGTCGCTGGGAGAGGACAGCAATGGGACATGCTGGATCGGATTATCCTGACCACGTTTTTTTTTTTTTTTTTTTTCCTAACTATGGCATCTCGTAGTTGGCCAAGAGTGGCCGTGACTACTTAACCGGTCAATCATGTGGCTGCCTTAAGCTAACTCAAAGCCTCCAGCCAGGGGCGTGTTACTTACAATACTAAGTGACTGCGCGCTAAGGGCACCCCCTGTGGGGTACGAACCTCGGCTTAGGGCGTCACTGGGGGGACAGCAAGTTGGGACAGGCTGGATCAAACTTGGATAATTATTATTGTCTGGGGAATTTAAAGCTACAGGCTCAGCTTCGGCGCGGGCTGGCGCTTCTTCGAGCAAGGGACGGGGGGAATTATTAATTCGGGGTTTTCGCGCTGGACCTCGGCAGTGGGGTCGGAATGTCGGTTTTTTGTTCTTGTAAACTGTACTAGAAGCCCTATTGCTTTCCTGGAGGAGAGTAATAGGGTCGTCTGGGTCTAACAGTGTATGCCTCGGATGGCGAACTTTACTGATGTTGGAGGGGGTATAATTTGCGGCCTTGACAACTAGGGGGTTGCGATGTTTGGCGGCGGTATCAAAGAAACGCTTGGAGTTACGTTTCATGAATTGGAGGATGGTGGGGATTTTGAGATCGAGGTGGAGGATCTCGTTCCGGACATAGAAAGGGGATCCCGTGATCATTCGGAGGGCACGGTTCTGGAGGGTCTGCATCCTATGGATGTGGTGGGGTTTTGCGTGGGCAAAGACTGCACAGGCGTACGTCATAATAGGGCGTATGCACGCCGTGTAAATGCGTCCTGACCACGGAAAATAGCCCCCTTTTTATAGAAAGTGCCGACCAATCGGAACACTTTAATTTTGCACACGGCACTAACCATTTTTCCCTCGACCAATCAGAGCGCTTCAATGGTGCACACGGCACCAATGCGACTTTGTATGGGAAACTAACTTTGGCTATTTTCCGTGATAAAACATCCCTTACAATGTTTATCTTAATTTCTAAATATAAAAATGGACTTATTCTAGCTATATACAAAAAACTGTGTCAAAAAAACTTATTTTAGGCCTTAAAAATAACAAAAATCCAAAACGGTTCCCTTTAAGGTAGTTTCTTAGTTATTAAGCTACTGTATCGTTTTTGGTACAGGTGGCGCCGCCAAGTGCTAAGAATGTGAAACAATTCCTCTTAGTAATCTTGATTTTACCACAGAACAATGTTCACCTATGATTTTATATAATGAAAATATGAAATAACTAATGATAAAATTATGTATCGTCGCTAAGCACTTAGGGTGTCGTGCACAATATGTAAAAGATGGTTATGTTGAGAAAATATAGTAAAACAAATAATAGTTTAATAGGTAGATGTTTATTGCTACTGAGTACTGACATTATGAATTTGAATGCTTCGGAATTATGAACATTAGAGACAGAGTAGTTAGGCATTGTGATTGTTAGGATGAAAAATGTTAGGAAGAACATTTTCGGATTTCCAATTATCGGAGTTGAAAATTTAGGTGAACTTTGGTGCATCCATAGATAAGGCTTAGATCCTTAAACTAGGTTCAGATTAGGGATAGCAAATATCAAAGTCCCTAGACGAAGTGCCTATGATAAAACTGTCTGGTTTGGCTCATTCTTCCTATATACGGAGCCTTCCAAACATACAAACTAAAGGTTCTTAATACTTTATTCATAACTAACAAAAGATTGAAACGAAATTAGATAGTCTGTTTTCTTGGAAAAATAATCTAGTGTAACAAATGAGATTCCAGGGCGTACCTAAATGCGAGTAACATTTGTAATTATATTTCGTAATAAAAGCTCCTTTATAATGTTAACATGAAAATAGTGCGTGCTTCCACTAGCCCATCAACATCATCAGCCGAAAGACGTCCACTGCTGAACATAGCCCCCCCCCCCCCCCAAGCATCGCCATTTCGACCGGTTCTGTGTTTCTCGCATCCAGCGGCTTCCTGCGTCTTCCGATACGCAGTCACCACTCCAGCCCCATCGGCCATCTGTTCTGCGAGCAATGTGCACTAGTAAAATACTTAAAAATGCTTAAATTGCCTGCCTTAAATTCCTTTCTTGTCGAATTCTGGTTTCTCTGTGGAGTAATTCCGTAACACACTCTCAGCCCCGATGCCATTCATTTCTCAAGTCGACGCATATATTATGTATATATTTTTTCGCAATTCAACAATGTTCATTGCGTTATTTTTGTTGTTGAACAGACGATTTTTTTTCAACACAATTGGTATGCAGCAATGGATTATAAATTTTCTTTAAAATCCTCCGCGTAGTGATGAAAAGCGTTACGCTATTGGGGTGCTGGTCTCGAAAGAAATATTTGCAACTTATTTTGTTCTTAAACGTTTGTAGAGCGTTCTTTTTAAAATTAAGTGTGTTTTAAATTGTCTAACATGTTTAATCATAAATGTGTATAAGCTTTAATTAACTCCCATCTTTCAACGCGTACAGTTAAAGCCTGAAGGATCACTCCAAAGGATTTCAGTCTCGCACGAGTGATTTTATTTTGGCTGAAACTCTCAAAGGGAAGATCCTTCCCGTATATATTAACCGATAAGTTTACGAGGGTAGTATTTAGTTGTAGGTATTATGTGTACGTGTGTTGGGGTGTACGTTGGAAATATAATATGCAAGAAGTTATTCCTGAAGGCAGTTGATTATTCTTTCGGGTTTTAAAAGTGAGTTTAAATTGTTATGATGAGATTTTGGTATTTTCAATTCAATGATAACTTCGATAGTGTCGTTTGCCGAAGAATATAAGACATATAAAAAGTAATTTCCTACTTTAATCCTACTAATATTATAAACGCGATAGTTTGTGAGGATGACTATTGATCGGATTTAGATGAAATTTGGCACACAGATAGTTTATAACCTGGATGTTAATCCAAGTTATAAACTATAGGATACTTTTTATCCCGATATCCGATCGGGATCGAAACTTATGCGGGTAAGTTTGTATGTTTGGATGTTTGTTACTCAATCATGCAAATACAGCTGAACGGGTTTGGATGAAATTTGGCACACAGATACTTTATAATCTGGATTAACACATAGGATACTTTTTCTGATACCCACTCGGGCGAAGCCACGGGCAAAATCTAGATGAATGTTAATAAAAACACTATTTTTGTTTTTTACCACTGACTCCCGAAATTAAAGCTATGATATTTTACACTTTGCAGGTTTTATTTGGAACTCGGTTGTTTTTTTTTTTTGTAAAAATGTTTTAATTTTTTACTTTTTAGTTGTTGAACCTACTCCATACAAGCTCGTATACTTACCACTCTTACTTAATCTATAAGTCTATTTTCTTAAATAAATTATTTTTTTTTTAAATGAAACAATATATATCGCACCTTCGGTAAGACAAGGGCCGAAGTGCTAAAATTTCTGAAAATGAGTTAAATATGCCAAAGCGCCTTAAAAACCTTTTCCAAAGCGCCTTAGGCATATTTAACTCATTTTCAGAAATTTTAGCACTTCGGCCCTTGTCTTACCGAAGGTGCGATATATTAGGTTGGGGGAAAAGTCTTTTCGCATTATAGTATGTATGAACTAGTAATAAAATCTCTTTGGCTATACTATTTGTATCTGGCTGATTTTGGTATAATTGGAAGTTTAAATTTTAAAGAACATAATTCCAAATTCAAATTAGGAAAATGTGTGATTTTCATTTGTTTTTCGTACTGTCAAGATGAGTGAATCTAATGAAGAAATTCGATACATTTTAAAATTTTACTACAAAAAAGGTAAAAATGCAACGCAAGCCGCGAAAAAAATTTGCGATGTTTATGGACCTGGTGCAGTGTCTGTGAGAGTAGCACAAATTTGGTTTAAGCGTTTTCAATCCGGAAATTTTGATGTCAAAGATGCACGTCGCTCTGGTCGCCCTATTACGGATAAAATGGATGCCATTTTTGAAAAAGTGGAGCAAGATCGGCATATCAGTAGTTACGACGTAGCTGAAGAACTGGGAATTGACTACAAAACAGTTTTGGCGCATTTGAAAAAAACTGGGTACACAAAAAAGCTCGATATTTGGGTACCTCACGAGCTCACTGGAAGAAACCTAATGAACCGTGTACTCATTTGTGATTCTTTATTACGACGTAATGAAACCGAACCATTTTTAAATAAGCTGATAACTGGTGATGAAAAGTGGATCACGTACGACAAGAACGTGCGAAAAAGGTCGTGGTCAAAGGCCGGTCAGGCTTCACAGACTGTGGCGAAACCCGGGTTAACTCGCAACAAGTTGATGCTGTGTGTGTGGTGGGATTGGAATGGCATTATTCATTATGAGCTGTTACCACCAGGCAGGCCCATCGATTCTGAACTCTACTGCGAACAACTGATGACATTAAAACAAGAAGTTGAGAGAAAGCGACCGGAATTAATCAACAGAAGGGGTGTGGTTTTTCATCATGATAACGCTAGACCTCACACATCTTTAGCCACTCAGCAAAAATTAAGAGAGTTTGGCTGGGAGGTGTTAATGCATCCGCCGTATAGTCCTGACCTTGCACCTTCAGATTTCCACCTGTTTCGGTCTCTTCAGAATTCTTTAGGCAGTGTCAGGTTAACATCACGAGAGGACTGCCAAAACCACTTGTCGCGGTATTTTGATCAGAAGTCCCAAAATTTCTATAGCAATGGGATCATGTCCTTACCTACAAGATGGCAAAAAGTTATCGAACAAAATGGTACCTACATACTTTAGTTAAATGTGAATAAACTATATTAAAAAATGTTTTGAATTTTCTTAAGAAATGCGAAGAAACTTTTTCCCCTACCTATTATATATTTGAGACCCTCGCAGTAAGCCCTATCATTTGATAGGTTACACGGTACAGTTTACAAAATTTTTTTTTATTAATTTTCTTTTTTGCCTCCCAAAAGTAACCCCATATTCAAAATTACATAACATAACATCACGCCTCGTTTCCCCGAAAGGTTAGACAGAGGTGCACCTATAGTATACCCACATTTTGCCAGTTATATTTAAGTCCCATGTAATAGGGGCGAGCCTATTGCCATCTACTGGGCACAAATCCAGACTCCGGGCTGCTACTGAGAAATTCCAGATAGAAATCGAACCCAGGACCTCATGCTCAGTAGTAGTAGTAGTAGTAGTACATTCAAAATTAATTAATTAATTTACGTTACACGTTTGGGTTACATAATTTGATATGTATATCTTTAAACTTAATCGGTCCAGTATATATGGAGCAAATTGGCTGTGACAGACAGAAAGACAGACACACTAGTGATCCTATAAGGGTTCTGTTTTTTCCTTTTGAGGTACGGAACCTTAAATAGAATCACGAAAATCGGTCCAGTAATCACGGCGAGATCGATGAACATACATTAAAAAAAATACATACAGACGAACACAGAACCTCCTTCTTTTTCGAAGTCGGTTAATAAAACACGATTAGGTACGGTCAGAGGTCTCTTTCAGACATTTATCTTGCTTGACGTAGCTGCCTGAAACGACCATGATATTGATTCGTTTAATTTTAAATTTTAAAGTTGTTACGAGCCTATTTTATTTTCATCATCATCTTCCTGCCCTTGTCCCATGTTACGTGGGGTCGCAACACGTTTTTTCCATTCTCCCCTGTCAACCGTCACGCTATCATTCACTCCCTTCTTTTTTATATCATTTTCTCACTCGATCCGTCCATCTTTTAACCTATATTTTAAATGATACATCTAAAGTAGTGACTTTTGCTTTTACGACTATAATACACTCCCGGCTCGCTAATCGCCTTCCACAAAACCCTAGAGAGAGTGGTATTCATAATTTGTTGGAAAATTTGTCGAGCCGCTAACAAAACAGAAGAAAGTTTTACACAGCATAATACTTAAATAACAAAGATCTTTAATAACACCGCAGTCAACACAAAGTCGCAAAGATTTTATCAATAATTCAGGAATATTTTCAAAGATGATCTTATTCGGCAACCCCAAAAGTGAAGACTAAAGTTTGACAAACTTTTTGTATCAAATGTATAAGATTGCGAAGGAAAATAATGACGTGTAGTGAATTCATAAAGATTTCTTGCTTATCTGTATTCCTCAGCATAGAAACCGGCACACACTTGGAAAGCGAACTCACTTATTTTAAAATAATTCGTCATCGCGAATCCCCATTTCAATGACGTCCGAATTTCGAAGCATTGTTTGGAAAACTAGCTTCTGCCCGCGACTTCGTCCGCGTGAAATTTCTTGTTCCCTCGTCGATCCCGCTGCCCGCCCTATTACTTTGTTTTCACATAGCGTTCTTTCTGACTTTTTAGGGTTCCATACGTCCGAATGAAAAAACGGAACCCTTATAGGATCACTCGAGTGTCTGTCACAGCCAATTTGCTCCAAATCTACTGAACCGATTAAGTTGAGATATACATATCAATTTGTAACCCAAACACGGACGTGTAACGTAAATAAATGAATTTTGAATATGGGGTTCACTTTTGGGGGAAAAATTAAAAAAAAGTTTTGCAAATTGTACCGCGTGACATAACAAATAAAAGGGCTTGTTATAAAGATTTCAAATATATTATTTGTTTTTATAATTTTAAAATAAATAGTTTTAAAGTTATTAAAGAAAATTGATGAAAATTGACCTTACCTCCCCCTTCTCCGAAAATGCAGTGCCTAAAATTTTGAAAAAATATATAGAATAGTAACGTAATTGTGTATTTCAAGAAAACCAATAAAAAGTCTGTGGTCTTAAAATAACATGGTAAATCACTCAATATTGTGCGCATAAACTTGCAGGGCTGCTTGACTTGATACTGAAGACGACGTAGCTCTTCCTCTGCTGTCAATCGGCTTGCAGTGAATTTTCAGCAAAGCACAAATCAGCTGTCGTGCACCATGATCGCGCGTCCGGTTCTGCCTTGCCTGGATCGAACTCGGACAGATCCATACAATTATTTGTTTAGGCGCTTGCAGGGCTTCAATAAGCGCTGGCATGTTTGCGTTTTGTTGTTCAAACATGGCACGCCAACGGTCACTTTTCAGCGTTTTCATTTTGCGCCTGAACCAACACTTATCCCAATTCTGATGACGGATAAGGTACATCTCTCTAGTTATCGTCAGCTGTACGTATATTTTAATCACTGTGGGCGTGCTATGGGTAGTGTTGGTTATTGCGCAATAGAAAAAAACGTTCACAGTTCAAATCAAATTTTAATTCACGATTAAATTAATCACACTAACTATTCACACACTGGTAGGTACACAACACAACTATACGGAACGCGGGACAGTTTCTAAACATGTTCACTGCTCGACAGCCACCGACAAGCTTTGCTTAACTCCGGTGACCAGTCGACGAGCGTTATGTTGAAGACTCTGTCGAGAGCCGCTTGGTGGCGCTGGCATCCCGATAGTCATACGACGACTAAAGTATTTCCGACAGATATATACATATCATATAGAGATACAGTAAGGCCCATTTGCACCAAAAATCACTAAATGCTAGCGCTAAAAGAATTTAAAACATCGTTCTATTTCGGTCAATCGTTAGAATAATAATGACAGATATAGAATGATGTTCTAAATAGGTTTAACGCTAAACGCAACATGCTGATACTCGTCCAGTCACTTTTGTTTCGTGACGCTTTTGAGAACATAGATTTAGTTGATCCTAGTAAAGGATATCGCAGACAGGTACGATGCGACAGCGCAACGCAAATTTATTAGAACAATTTCTAAGAAAACTTCATGGAAATTATTCTACCAGAATCGTGTCGCACCACCGCGTCACGCCTTTCTGCGGGAGCCTTAACCTCGTAATAAAGTCATTGTAACATTTCGCAAACAATACAATGGTTTTGATAAACTCCTCTTTTTTGAAGTCGGTAAAGAAATAATTAACGCCATAAAACAACCATAAAGCCTGCATGTAGGTAGATTTCTTCTTCAGCAATTCCACAGCACATTCTGGTTCCTGCAAAGCAATCGCACGAAAACTTCGCTTCAAAGAGGTATTGTTCCAAAAGCGCAAACCCAATTGGTTCCCGGCTTTATTCTCCATCTCAACGAACACAATCAACTAGCAACAAGGCAATACCCAAACTCCAGGGAACAGAAAACAGACTTCAGTTTAACGTTAGGTTTGTACGTTATCCAATTACCGTCTCACTAAACCTTGGTTAACACATAAACTTAGTTTACACATTAGGAGTTCCAATGTAATCATCCTTCATGTTTGTTTTACGGGTCAAAGGTCGGCTATTGACCTTATCTGTTTATTTTGATGGACGAAGAACTATGACCGACAATTAAATTTAATCACCCTTTAGGTAGATCTCTACCACTGCTAATAGTATTTGCTACATTTTGGTGCAGACGCTTTTTACCTCAAAGTTCTATTTGTAACGCATTTTGAAACCTTTGTTATACATAGGAAATTCCATAATTGTACATGGTGCTCCCAATCAATAGTATAACGAACGGGCAAAGGGTAGTGCACATACACACATTAAAAAAAAAGGGGCACAATACTAACTTTTCGACTTTTCCTCTAAAAAAATTGTCAACGCATGACAATTTATACCTTCATAGCTTGTGCTGAAATACGAAATTTGAACAGTCACAAGATGTGTATAGTGCTTGGTTCATTTCGCCCATGGTCAAAATCGGAACCATCTATCGCAAGCCGCCATCTTGTTTTTCGACGAAGTTCGGCTAACGCGACTTGCGGTAGGAGTAAACTAGTAGAAATCACGTCACGTAACGAAAAAGCCTTAGTCCTCCATGCGACTTTCTCTCCCCCGAGAGAGAAAGTGTAAATTTGGTAAAAATGAAAATCCAAGATGGCCGCTGCGAAAATTTTAAAATTTTTCATCATGGGTGTCGTTTTCTTGGTTTTAGAGGGTGTTAAAGCCGATAGTGACATTAAAATGTAAATCCCAGATGGTGGCTGCGAAAATTTAAAATTTTTGTCATGGGTATCGTTTTTCGAGGATGCTAAAGTCGATAGTGAGGCAAAAATGTAAATCCAAGATGGCGGCTGCGAAAATGTTGTTTTTGTTGTAAATCATACGTGAGCAAGAACTTCTTTCCTGACGGAGGTCCCCCGGCCGCACACGTTTTTTTAATACATTTCATTAAACATTAATTGCACAAAATATGTTTACCAACAGAGTCTCTTGCCAACGTCATTGGAACACCAAAAGTTCCTTGTAGAAGTTCGCTTTCGATTATAAGTGAACATAATTGTCGCTATTGACTGCAAGAAATGCTTCGCCGACCCCAAATATACTTGCGACAAGGTGACGGAAATGATTACATCGAGGTGACGCAGATAGCCATAGGTGGAACCCACTTTTCATTAATTTATTCGTCGGCTTACCAGCCTGAAATCTAATTAATGACAAAATTATCATCGCATAATTTACAAAATGCTTCCAGTCAGCGATTCTCTCTGATAACTTCATTAGCGAAATGCCCTGTTTTCTCTACTTAATAATTTATTTATCCCTTCGTGTATGAAATTTTCTAGGAACCTGAAGTTTTCAGCTCGTTTACTTACACACCCCTGGGGAGCATTCCGTAATTTCTTACCGCGCGTGACTTGCTTCAAAATTTCGTCATCGCTTCGCCTTCACAAAGTTTCATATTTATTTTGAGTACCGCGAATTCTGACTCTAAAGTTAAATTAGAAATTAAAATAATAACTTCTTGTTCTGTCTTATTAAATAAAATATTCGTAAATGCCTCGTTGGTCTAGTGGTCGCAGTCTACTACTGAGTATAGGGTCCTGGGTTTGATTCCCAGATCGGGCAAAGTGTTATTGGGCTTTTCCATCTGGAATTTCTCAGTAGCAGCCCGAAGTCTGGATTTGTGCTGTTGATAGCAATAGGCAGTTATGTTTAAGTCCCATGTAATAGGTTACATGGGACTTAAACATAACTGGCGGAATGTCGGTGTACGATAGGCACACCTCTGCCTAACCCTTCGTGGAATACAGGCGTGATGTTATGTTTATGTAAATCATTCATTCATTTATTCAGAAAGTTCTTTGTGAAAAGGCTTGCTCGAGAAAGAATTTTCAGCATGTTTTCGTGACGCCATTTCTGCCCTTATGTAACATTAGTACTTTTTCGATTTGCAAAAGCTGTGCTGTGACCACAGCAATCATGCAAACGGTGCAATGCTTACTTTCCATCAGGACAACCATAGACCTAATGCACCACAAAACAAATGCATCTGTAAATCTATTCTATATTCTGTAATTACGCCTCTACTTAACCCTTCGGGGAAAGCGTACGTGATAATAATTTTTGTTTGATCATATTTTCATAGTGTTTCTCCTAACTTCAAGTTGGATCATCTTGAAAAACTCTTCAAATTAATATTTTCTGAGAGTGGCAGAGTGGGCCACGCATATTTTTGGAAGCTTTTAAGTATTTAAGTACGTTGAAGTATGGTTAGTTTTTTGTTTTAAAATTATAGTGTCTACTCGTCATAACAAAACAAGGGCCACTCTCAAGATCTTTGCCAGTTGATTTAAGTAGGTACAAAAGTTGATTCAACATCTATTTTCTATATTCTTCTGGCTTAACTGACTTCTGTGCTGCTGGCGAGTTTGTTGCGCCACTTCTTCTCAGTTAAAACACTGGGAAGTGGTGAAGGGCGGGCTTTTGTTGGACTGTCGTATATAATTTTGACGATCAAGTTATTTATCGTTTTATTTCCAGCAGCGCCACGCGGTTTCACCCATATAAGTCTCGATTCCGTAAGGATATCAGGATAAAAAGTATTCTGTACAGGTCATAAACTAAATGTTTGCCGAATTTCATCCAAATCCATTCAGCAGTTTTTGCGTGAAAGAGTAACAAACATCCATCCATCCATCCTCACAAACTTTCGCATTTTTATTATTAGTAGGAGTAAGAAGTAGGATATTTCAAAAAGTGATAATTCTAAGCCTTATTTTTTTTAATTAATTTTGATTTATTCATTGTCATTGTTTGTTCTCACTTTCCTTTCCTTTGGGGGGGCTGATTTTAGTATCTTCTATCTAATCCTTGAATTTTATTAAAACCACTAAAGACTAGTAAAACGCACTATGAAAAATGACTAAGCACCTAGGATAATACATAGGTATCTAACATCACAAGTCATAAAACGATTAAAATATCACAGATTGGGGACCACCGCGTGCCTGATCGACCGTTTTATGTAATAGGTCTCTTGTGTCCGATAAAATGGCCGTAATAGCTCCCGGCGGCCATGACAGGGAATAGCGGCCTCATTTATACTAAACTAGGACGCTTAAGGACCATTCTCGTGTATTAAAAGGCTAAGTAGCCACTGATTAACCCGCGGGACAAAGCTAAGGTTCAGGGGAGTTTTATTATGGTGGATAGTTGGTAGCTATTACTTTCATTTTAAGACTAATATGTTTCATCAATCTTGGAATTTAAAGTCTTGTACCGGTAAGTAAAAAAAAGAAAATAAAGAAAGAAAGAATAACGTTTATTTGGACACAGTTCGTGAAACACAAAATACAAATAACGATATGAAAAATTGAAAATAGGTAATGTTTTAAACAACAATAGTGTTTGGTTCATCGCAGCAGGCCCAGACGGAGATGGCGGGATGAGGTAGACTCCTTCAACAAGAACTGCTCCTTAGCAGCTTTAAACAGAGAGAAGTCGAAAGACAATAGAGAGGACTTTGCCCCGCAGTGGGACATCACAGGTTTTTAATCATAATAATAATAGTGTGCCTCACGGCGGCGGCGCCAAAAACGTTCATTTCAGCATTAATGCCAGACAGATGCTGTCTGACGCTGGTACATTTAAAGTAACACATCTCGCACGTGTACCTACATGCTACTAATCGTATCATGTTTTGTACGCGTCGGTACAAAACAGGACTTTAACAATAAATAGTAATGGATCAACAATACAAGTTGCAGATAATGGGTGTTTCATTCATAATGAGCTTTTAAATGTAACTTTTTAATAGACATACCCTTAGATGAATGGGCCTTGACTTTGAATGAATGAATTTTAACTTAAAATGTTTATCTGTATACCAGTGGACTCTTAGTTCGGTCGGCGACTAACATGGTCACCAACTCATTACGACGTAACGAAGCCGAGAGGCAGACTAAAGAGCCGAAGCAGTTTCCTCAAGTCAACCATCCCACTAAATGACGGTAGCTCTAGTGCAGCACGATTTAAACCTTGGCTGCTTAAACATTCCCCTCCAACTGAGTATATT
Organism: Fissipunctia ypsillon; assembly: GCA_947568875.1. Lineage (NCBI taxonomy): Eukaryota > Metazoa > Arthropoda > Insecta > Lepidoptera > Noctuidae > Fissipunctia > Fissipunctia ypsillon. The sequence goes on along the minus strand of OX387654.1, from coordinate 20,060,541 downwards.
GAGCCTGCAGAAAATCTTCCAGCGGGCCACCAACTACCATTGCCCCCACCTGGAAATCTCAAAACCAACTAAGAAGCCAGGTGGGTCGCTGCAGGTACAACTTAGTCAGGTAGAGGTACTCCGATAAGCCACAGTGCGACTGTGGAGCCATATCACAAACGATGCCTCACCTCTAGTCGTGTTCTCTATGTAAAAACACTAGGGAGCCAACCACCACCTCTTAAAGCAGTATTATTTTAATGTTACTTCAGTGTGAGAAAGAGATGGAGCTATACATGACGTCTAGCTCCATCTTTTTCCCACACTGAAGTAAGATTACAATAATACTGCTTTAAGAGGTGGTGGTCTAGCTCCTGCACTATGGAAGACTTTTGCGAGACCAACGCTAACGCTGTCGAAGGAGCCGAATTCTGGTCGAAGTTTATATAAATATCAATACGACGAAGAAGAACACTATCTAATAAGCTTTCTAAAGTTAATGTGTAATATGTTTTTAAAGGATTAGTAATCCCATTATTTAACTATTTTGGAGGTCACTGCTGCCCATGTTGTTGACAACGTTGGCGTCATCCCTTGTACGGCAATGTACGGCAATGTACGGCAATGTACGGCAATGTACGGCAATGTACGGCTAGGCTACATAACTTGTCGATGGATGGTTATTAAGAATGAGCTGCTTAGCGACGGAGTAATGACTAAAGCCCGTCATAATCATTACACATTATCTAGCGATTGCAGTAGGTATAATAGAAAATGATAGCCAACGTCAGTAGGTGTGCAATATTACGCAAATTGACTGATATATTGCAGAGGTAATTGTGCCAGTTAAGATTAATTAGCAGCTTGTAAGCGAATACCTATTCACTCTGGCTGTATGTTACATACTTCGGGGAATTTCAGTTAGTTAAACAACACCCTTATTGCGAAATACACTATCAATCACAATCTGAATGATTTTGAAGTATACTGCTAATCTATTGCTTCATATGTTCGCAAAATTTGGCTGCTCAACAATGTAAATAACGCAATGAATGTTGTTGAATTGACAAAAAGAAACCGATTACTAGAGTGTGTTACGCAATTAGGGTGTAGGAATCATAAACAAATAGTATAGCTTCTACCAGTTTAAAATGAAGCTGTACCCATAATCATAAATCTTCATTAGACATATCTGTGATACAAGTAAAAAATCGACACTTTACAAGAGAAAAACAAGATTTAAAAAAATTTTGTTCGTGAACTAAGTGGGCTAGGTTACACATAAGTAGGTAGGTACCTTCTTTTGTAGACAAAACCATTCACTTTCAGTGTGCATTTTAATTTTTATGTTAAATATTACAGTTTTAAAGTAATTAATGAAAAACCTGTAAGTTGAACCTTTTTTTATTCATTATTTATTTCGGTCCCTATTACATGGGACTTAAACATAACTGGCGAAATGTGTGTGTACTATAGGTACACCTCTGCCTAACCCTTCGGGGAAACAAGGCGTGATGTTGATGTGAGGGAACAAAAAGTCAGATTTCAAAAATTCATTTTGCATTTGGTAGCCCAATTCTCGAGGATAGTTATAGGCTATTTAACATCACGCTATGACCCTTAGAAGCCGAGCAAAAAAGAAAAAAATCTGAAAAACACTAAGCGAAAACGAAGTAATAGCGCGGGCGGGCGATGCAACGCGACGGGTCGGGGAACGAGGGACTTTTATTAAAATGTGGCTGTTATTTTAGTATATTGTTTATTCGACTTTCGCGATCTTACGACTACCACGCGAACGAAGTCGCGGGGCACAGCTAGTGAATAATAAACATCCAGTGACTTGCAAAAACAACTCGTGTTTAGCTAATTACGTTAAAGTTCCATGTAATAGGCTCGCCCGCCCATTGCCACACATAACCAGGCATAAATCCAGACTCCGGGCTGCTACTGAGAAATTCATAATGAAAAACCCAATACCACTTTACACAACCTGGGGATCGAATCCAGGATCTCATGCTCAGCAGGGTTAATTAATATGGAAAAATATGAAATAATATGTTATATGTGTTATTGGGATTTTCCATCACGAATTTCTCAGTAGCAGTCCGGAGTCTGGATATGTGCCCGGTTGATGGCAATAGGCTCGCCCCCTGTTACATGGAACTTAAACATAACTGGCGAATTGTGGGTGTACTACAGGTACACCTCTGCCTAACCCTTTGAGGATGACAGGCGAGATGTTATGTTGTATTATTAAATAATATCAAATTATTCAGAAAAAAATACCAGGGTAATTACTGCCTCAGCAGCGAGCAAAAACAAGCAAGGTATTGATAATTGATTACAAAGAAAATATTGTTTTATTCGCAACATCCTTTGAATATTGATCAATCAATTATTATTCCATGCGTTATCAATGTTTTACAGATAAAGTATCAGTTTGAATTTCCCAATTTTAATCCCCGGTAAATGAGCCAATAAAATTATGAATCCGGTAGTAACATAAAAACTTTTTTACAAAAAAGAAAACCGATTTCCAAAACAAACACTACAAAATATAAATTAACTTTAATTTCGGAAGTAGGTGTCTTCGGTTTTGTATTTTCGTTTTTTGCCACCGACAAAGTTATTTGTTACTTTGTAGTGTTTTTTTGAAATCAGTTTTTTTTTTTGTAAAAAAGTTTTTATTTTTGAATTTTTAGTTGTGATACCCACCCCACACAAATTCGAATACCACACCTGCTATGTAAATTAATTACAGTGACAGGAAGTTATTAGAATATCATCCGCATAGACCGTGGGAAAAATACGTATTAAGGAAGCTAACTCAAAAACTACGCCATGAAATTTAATAAATTTTACATGGGACCAATTTCGAGGTATACCCGAATAATACAAGAATCGTTCAAATCGGACTACTTTGTAAAAAGTTATGCGTGGTGATACATAAAACGACTACTCGTCGACTTGAGAATCTAATCCTTTTTTTTTCGTGGGTTAAAAACAGGTAGGTCTGTATGCCATTAGGCAATCGGTAAGTAGGCTTATGCCCGTTTTCACTAACACCTGTGCGCTGTTGAATTTTCAACTTTCGGTGGTGAGCCGAGCGTTGAAAATCCAACAGCCCGCTTTTATTTAGGCAATTATTTAGGTGTCGCCTAGTGTTAGTGAAAACGGGAATTATTATTCATCATTTAGTTATACAATTATGAACATTGCTAGTTCCATTTTGTGGTTTAGTTATGTTGAAGCATCTCGCAGCGGTTACCAAAAGCCCGATTATCGGTTGACAGCTAAAACTGTTGTTTAGAGCAAGTGACTATAATTTATTTTGTTTCCGTTTTGAAGCTGTTTTGGTCTTTTGAGCCGTTTTTAGTCCTTCGAGCCGTTTTTGTTTGACGCGACAAGGGTTCGTAGGACTGAGTTGTGTTTTGTTTCTTGTTCGCGAAAAAGATGCCAATGTTTTATGAGTAACCTTTAAGAGTAGGCATTTGTAACATAGGTTTTTCTATTTTTAATGTTCAATTTTTTCATTCTTAGTAGTTGCAAACGTTTATAGAGTCTGTTTGGAAAAAGAGCCGTCGTGGCCAAAATTTGAACTAAGGTGACGTTCTGTTGCTCGATAAACAAACATGTTAATTATCAAGTCCATAGGATAAGAGAAAGTGATTTTAAATAAAAGCTTGTAAAAAGATAAGTAAGCACAGCTGCACACTCAAATCCCACGACGCACAACACTCAAGTTCTTAGAGTATTTTGTAGACAACAAAACTTTCACACTACCCCTCATATTTCTAAATAGTTCAGCGTAAATTAAACCAAAGTAAAGCGCTTCAGCAGCTGTCATCACATCGAACCATTCAACAGCGATTGTCATTGTCCGGGCTCACGAAGCAGGCCTGTCTTTGACACCTCTCAGATGAGATGTAGGTGATGTCGAGTGGACGAGTACAAAATAGATGGGTTCTTAGGTATCTACCTAGCGCGGCTACATGAGCTTCAGGAGTCAAAGTGATTGGGATTGATTTAACAATTAACGTGGAATAAATTCAGTTTAATCATACATTTTTTTTTATTAGGTTTAGGGCTCATTTAACCAAAGTCAGATATCTTTTATAACATAACATCACACCTTGTTTCCCTGAAGGGTTAGGCAGAGGTGTACCTATAGTACGCCCACATCAGATACCTTTTATCCGTGGAATAAAATTGACTCTGACAGTTTTGTATGGAAAATCTGTCACAAATTAAACATTTATTTGCTGGATTAGACTTATAGTAGGTATGAAAGTTTGGTCGAATTGGCTCTTATTGGCATACATTTACTCCGGGATGATTTTTAAGGGGTTATAGGGTTTTAAATAATATTTGTTAACTTTCAATTTCGGCATCAGAAGGTTACAAATTAGAACTGAATTAAAAGGAAATCATTGGAGACAATCTGGACTAATGAAATCACATACTGAGTAATCGTGGATAAGTAATAATTATTCATCCTTCTGAGATTTTCGACAATCTGCACTTCCGAGACTGCGGTATTATAAATCCACGCACTAACCACACAACGACTAAACAAATTGCGTCTAGTAAATACGTCCCCGGCGATCCCAGCAGTGGGATTCGCCTATTAAAGAACAACAACACTTCCAGTTCACAATTTGCGTTATGTCCACACAGTCGATTGTGCTAGAAAAGTTAAATTAACACTGTCTGTATGAGCTCGGAGGAAGCAAATGTAGTTTTCAAGGGGATCGTGATTTTAAGTTTTTGAAACAACCCGGTGTAGTTAGCGCTGGGGTCTAGTGGAAAATTTTGGATGTTATCTTATAAAGGCTACTGCAAACAGACGCAACACGCGACGCGACACAAAGCACCTGCGTGCCTCTAGATCTAGTGATCTTGCGGTCATTAGTGATACTTTATTTTCTAAGAGTGAGATCTTGGGTTCGATACTCCGATCGCCACTTCGGATAAATAATACTTTATCCAAAACATCAGAAGTTATATTATTTTTTAACAGTGGTATCATTAAGTTATGTACAATTTTATACATTTGTCCGGTGGATAGAGCTTATTCGTACGGTATGAGCAAGGCAGCCGTGCTTTGTCTTGCCTTGGGAAGCGGAGCGGGTAAGATGTCCTTGCCTTGCCCGGAACATCTTACCCACTCCGCCCTCCGCTTAGCTCTGGAAGTAATAGTCACATAGTTTCAAAACTTGACTTCACCCTTTACTACCTCGAACATCTCTGATGGAAAGGAAGCAGAGACGAACGGAGCTAAGCGGAGACGTCCAGGAAACGTCCAATCACAGACGAGACGAGAGACGCGATGAGGATTTCAACCATTTGTGACTGGTCGATTCCCGCACGTCTCCGCTCAGCTCCGCTCGTCTCCGCTTCAGTGGAAACGCACTCTTATTCTTGTGAAATAAATAAATATCTACTTACATATAAAATGTGTTTTATTTTGCAATGGCTTTTAGACCGTTCAAACACTATTTGAAAGATTCAACTTTAGACATAAAGATCGAGGTAACGACAGTTGATGCGTTTCTGGTGCACAAAGTTTTGTTTTGCAATATAAAATGTATTTGGAGTTGAGTCAATTAAGGCGAATACTCTAAGGAAACCCGTGAAATATACTTCGCGACTGTCATGTAATAGTTACTGAATTAAATTCATAGATGTTATCAACATATCATATTTCACGTTATACAACGTGTTTCTTGATGTACGACATTAAATGAAAACGAGCACAGTACTAATCCATTGTAACATTTTAAAACACGAATATTAGTAGTTAATGGAAAATTATAAAATTGCAGTTTTCAAACAAAATAATTAGTACAATCAACTGCATAAAAAGTAAACACGCTTTATCTACGCAAAGTCACTGACCAACGGTGCGGTGCGGGGTGCGGGGCGCGCCGGTGGCAATGTTTAGGTACCTATTATTACGGATTCAGATCTACATCATGTTGAAAAATAAGAAAATGAAAAATAATTTCCTGTGGCTTTTTTTTTTGGATTGATTGGATTTGATTGATTTTTTTTTAATTTTCATTGGATTTGATTGATTTTTTGTATACGGGCAAAGAACATGATTCTCTTTACGTGGTTTAAAGGAATGCCAATCCTCCTGTTACACGTGGTATATTTCATGACATGATGGAAAACATCAAATATAAATTCGTGGTAATTTGGAATATACCTACCTAATAGCATTTGTTTTATTTTAAAAAGAATATTAAAATGCTTGTTGACTTTACAATACACATTTTTTATTTGCAAAATGTCTTGTATTAATTTACAAGTTTGTCATTCAAGCCAATTCTGTACATATTGTGGTATATATCTGAGTGTTACTGTATAATTATGAACTTCGTTAGTTTGAACTGGGTGAAGGTTACGTAAGAAGTTTAACTAACCGCGCGTGAGCCGAGCGAGCGTACCGAGCGGTGCCGCGGGAGCGGCTAGCGAGCGCTACTTTCAAGTTGCTCGCAGCTAGACAAGCTATTCAGTATTAGCGCTAGGTGCGTCACGTCGCAAGCAAGTTTGATACTAGTTCACAATATGTCTGGTTGCCCATGGATATATTATAAATTATCAAAAAATAAAGCGTAAATGGTTTGTTGCAGTTCACAATTTTTCGACAGTTTACAGTCTAGTGGAAATAACACAGATAGATTTTAAACTAACGAAGTTCATAATAACTATACGGTGACATGATAAACTCGAAAATAACAAGCTCCAATTCCGTCCTCGTGAAAACCGTACTCGTTCACACAAATACGTTAATTTTTTGATGCCTTTAAACAATTTAATTGAATCGGTTTATAAAACAGCGCGGTTAAACCCCGAAGCCACTTTGCAAACAAAAGTTAGATTAGTTTGCATACTGTCCCACTTTCAATAGGTACCTACCTACCAAGGATATATTGCATGCACATTTTTTAATGACAAAGTTTCCGTATCACTGGGGATACCTAACTGGAAAATAATGGGTTTTCTTTGCAATTGCTTCGGAAAGAAAAATTGCGGTTTCCCCTCGGATTGGAATAGGGTGCCTGACCTGTAAAAGTTGTTTTATTTTTATGTTTGTTTGTAAATTATGTGCTCTTCTACGGTAAAGGTATGAAAATTGAGTGTAGTTTTTAGTGGAATTGAAGTGGAAGTAGAGTGTATTTCTTATAAGTGTGGCCAGCCATACTTATCATAAATTGCGTCCGTCGTGTCGTGGTCATTCCATTTGTGGCTCGTACGAAAGACCTCATCGGGAAATAGGTGTACAAATATAAATAGGTTCAACTGAAGTAGGATTCTTCCAATCTATAAAAAATAAATAAAATTGAAGTGTCTGTTTGTAATGTCAAGATAAGAGGTTTTTACTAAATGCATATGAAAGTATATTCGGTACTTACGTATAACAAAAGTACGTTTTTATTTTTTAAGTTTTGTCTGTCTGTCTGTTTGTTCCAGCTAATCTCCGAAACGGCTGGACCGATATTGACGGGACTTTGGCAGATAGCTGATGTTAAGTATAAGGAGTAACTTAGGGTACTTTTGTTTTAGGAAAAAGAATTTGGGATACCCACAAAAAAATTAAAACTCATGAAATTGTGAACAAATAGCGCGGGCGGGGATGAATCGCGACGAGTCGGGGGATAAGGGAATTTTATAATATCTTACGATTTCCATGCGAACGAAGTCGCGGGGCATAGCTAGTTTTCAAATAAATATTGAACGTTTTTGAACGTGTTTTTAAATGACCGCATTAATATTATATATCTTATGTACTTTTTCCTTTTATTTCCTCTTATTAATGAAAAGTTGTAGGTATGTAAGGATTGTGAATTAGATATTTGGGTAAATTTTATTTTTTTGGCAATCATTTAATTGACCTTTAGACCTCTACCCAAAGACCTGATTAGTATTCTGTGCTGTTTACTAATAGTATGAGTTTAACCTTGGTTTAATAAAATCCTTTTTACTGTGTTAAATTCTACCGTATTTTTCCCTAGCCGTACCAAATACTGAAGAAAACCGAACACAATAATAATAAATGTAGGCATTCGAAACAACAATAAAATTTATCTCACATTTTTTTACTAAAAAGCAACACCGTACCTAAAGCCTTCTTTTAAATCCGTCCGTTAAAACGAGAAAACGGAAGTAATATACGAGCAGCTAAATCCATCTGGGCAAACTGGGCAAAACTGGCCAAACTTGGGCAAAGTTTTTAAGCTATACTGTCAGCCCATTTGTTTGACTTGTTACTTGCACAACTATTTGCAGGAAACTTTATTTTGTTTTTGTTGATAGTGGTGATCTTTACAAGTGGAGGGTTTTAATACTTATCTCATGTGTAGATGTGAAAAATATTTAGGACGATGAGTTGGATTTTACATTTTTCCACTGACGACGGTTATTAAGCGGTTGACGCCATTCGTAATAATAATAATCTATTCGTAAAAGAATCAGTTGTTACCTACAATTTTATAACTCGTCAGAATGTAGGAAACAGCTGTTTTTTTCCTTATGTCAGATTTGGTCCCATAGTAAAAGTTTTGCATAATGATGAGTACAATGACCCCTTAAGAGGTTGTGCGTTAATTCCGGGACATGTTTTATATGTCAGATGGTCTAGAACTTTGAAAGTTGTTGAGATAATAAGAAAAATACTTATTAATACAATCAAGTTGAAGGTCCAAAGACATCAGAAGTGTTATTAACAAAACAAGTAAGTAATTCTAGCCCAAGAGAAATTATGGATGTACAAATGAGTCATAGAATTAACGAGCGATGAGTAAAGTTTGTCACTCAACGAGTAAAGTTATTATTTGGACTATCTTTTGATAAATAAAGTTCAATCCATGAAGTCTTTTATTTTTTCTCCGTCGTTGTTTTTTTATGAATGAACTGGGTAGTAATTCAGAAAATATATAGATAATTTCTATAAAATGTATAAATTTACGAAGATTTTTATGTAAAAAAAGCGACTTGAACAAAAATAAATAGTAACTAGGAGTCCTAATCTAATCTCACAAACAAGAACATTATTTTATTCAGTACAAATTAGAATAATTTTCTTGTTTGTAACAGTACCTACCTTAAATGGGTAAAAACATAGACAGATGGACAGGTAAAACGACAAACAAACGGACAGACACAATATAGTCATTACATAAGTGTTCCCATCTATCTTCAATACATAATTATAATACTTGTCTTGACTGATTCATCAAACGCAGAGCCTAAACCGCTGGAGCTATAAACTTGAAATTTTGCACACGGCTTCCTTTTATAGTGTAGGGGAGCACTAAAAAGGGTTTTTTGAAAAAGGATGGATTTCGTTTGTATGAAAAATCTTATTCCTTGAGTTAATAAACTTGGCACCAATACTCATCTTAGTAAATTATAAACATATTCATATTCTTTTTCTAAACTTGTCCCTAAAGGGGGATTGGGGGCTGTCAAAGTTTGTATGGAAGAATTTTAACGCGCGGTCCGATTAACTAGAAACTCAGTATTTATACCGAAAATAAAGAATAACGTGTATCAGGGTGTTTTGAAAATCTACCCCTTTTATTCAAATGACTTCTCCCGCTCTGGGCGGAGCGGGAGAGAGTGTCAGACTTTAACTGACTAATACCCACCCGCGTTCCTTCAGTTTTCTGTACCGGGCTACGGTAACTCTTTCAAACATTCCGCGACCCTAGCTGGCATCGGCCCTAGCGGACCCCGTCAATAGTGCTGAAATCTCTTTGAGGCACGCGTGGAACACAATGAAAATCTACCCCTAATGGGGTATTAAAGTACGAAATCCACGCAAATAAAGTCGCGCGGGAAGTGCTAGTATGCCAATAATTTTTTAAAGACTTTTATGTAGACTTCTCTTTTCAAGCAGAATGTTCCTATTCTGAAACACTAACCAACACGCAAATTCAAATGTAGCCCCACCCTGTAATAGCCCCATTTCGGGCCAGTTACAAACACTCCACTAGATTCTCTAGATAGTTAACACACAACCAGTTTATCCGATATCAGACGAGCTTAGCAAGTTCCCTCATAAATATGGATACCCATCTCCATATTTATAGTGATTGTTCAACTGTAAAGTTTGGTAACACTTCAATTACAACGCATACTAATGGGCTCTCGGTAAACACGAAAATGTAGCTTTTATTACTCGTAACATGTGTAGCTTCGTAACATCAAAGAACTTAGTTTAAACATGATTATATTTTTACCCGACTACGGCAAAACCAAAGGAGGGTTATGATTTTAACAGGCTATGTATAATGTATGTATGTTTAGAAAGCGTGGCGCTTTAATAGCGACATTATTTAACGCACGTATATGGTTTCGCGTTATCGTTTTATGAAGATATTTTAATTTAATTAATTAATCTTTATTATTCATTGATTTTTTTTTCAATTTTCTAAAACAGCATCTTGGAGCAACCTGTACATGAAGAAATGTAGCGCAGAGGTTATTTGCCGGGTCACGGATCATAACATTGCATTAATGAAATTAAAACAGATAACGTGCAAAGAGTAGGCGAATTGAAGGAAAGAGAGAACTTTATTATTTAGTTTGTTTGAAAAATTAAATTTTTTAATTTACTAATTATTTTATGTTAATATATTTTTTATGATTACTGGCCACTAGCCCTATCCGTGTGTTAAATAAATGTCGCCATTGTAGCGGCACGTTGTATGTATGTACATCTGTTCCCTCTTAACTCTTAAACTTCTCGTCGTATTTTGAGAAACGAGGTATCGTTGGAAGCGCAATGTTGTTCCACGGGTTTTAGGCTATATTGCGTCACAAAAAATTTTACATGGCGGCTCATAGCGGATGAAAAGTGTTACCGAAAAAAATATTTAAGATTTATTTATCGTGTTTGGTCTAATTGAAGGAGTACTTCCTGAAAATATATTGCTTATTTATGATTATTTATACATAAACCCCAAATTTTACTGTTCAATTCAAAACACAAAAATGGGTATAAGGATCCTTCACTCAGTGATCCTAAACCCCAAAATAATTGAAATAAAAGTTAAAAACTAAAACCCAACTACGACAAAAATGCCTACTAAAAAGGTACAAGACACCACAGACAGAAAAATTTAAAATCTGAAGTCACACGTCATCTGATTTTGATCATTTGTGTAAGTGGTCTCATGATTCTGGACTGGTGCTGAATGCTGGTAAAACTAAGACTATCCACGTTCGTTCCAATCACTTACTCAACTCTGACAAGCTAGATAAAACTTCTGTGCGCTAATGTACTTTTTTCATAATATGCATAAAATTATAAACGTGCCAGTTACCTAATGCCTCTTTTTGCAACTGTCGATTCGCCCACAAATACATTACTGTCGTGCGAGTCGCCACCGAAAATATAATATTATTAAAAAATGACGATTCGCCCAATTCGGGCGAGTAAAGTCGTGCTAGTTGACTAATAACCCAAAAATGTGGTCTTCAGCTCTATAGTGACGTTTTCAGATTCATCTGTTTGTGTACTTTTTTATTTTTATTTGATTATACTTACGAAGACGAAAGGATATGCCAGCCTCTTACCAGCTTCATCCATAGAGTTCCTTCAACTATCTTTTCCCGGATTTGCAGCTTGGCTACAGAATGATCTTCACACCACCTGCCGCTGGTTTTAGCAGGTCCATCTCCTATCCAAAATCTGAAGCATTGCTTTCAAATGTAAAATCATCTGCATCCAAGCCCACTGCACATTTCCAATATATTACGACTGTAAGCTGTACCCCAATTTATAGCATAGATACGAGACATAAAACACCAAATCTCTCACTCCAGTAATCGCGTTTAATGGGCACGTTAAATGCGAGAAAAATGTTACCGTTTGGAGTAACCATTTTATTTGTCAGGTACACAGGACGACTTAACAAGCTATACTTTCCAGTATTACTTAGCTATGCTCTTGTGGTTTAGGAAGCCTATGCAATGCGAGGGCAGGTTACACTGGAAACTATAGCTTGATATTGTAGTCGTGTGTACAGATTATACATGGCGGACTCATTGTACTGGGGGTGGGTTGTTTGTTCAATTTTGGGTGATACGCCTAAATTCGGCGAGTTTTAAGCAAGAAGTAGCAATTTTTATATGGGAAAGAATGTGTTCAAATGGCTAGGATATCACTGCAATTGAATATCTAACTACTACTGGTTGTTTCCGGCAACTTGTGTACTCGCAGTTCGCAATTAACTTTTTAACCAGCCTATTATTGTTCTACTTCCTGAAGTAGAACAATAATAGGCTGGTTAAAAAGTATTATTATTATATTATAACTGATGCCTACGTCATAGGAATTAGGAACTAATAAGGAATTGAAACTTGCAAGTTTTTACGCTACTATCTTTATGCAAACCACTCAATAAGTGATATGTGTTTCTCTTTTAACCGTATCTAGACAAGATGTTTTTTTATATGTCATAACTCTAGGGTATGAATGAGACCATATTAAAGAATCAACTGGCATATGAATTATTTTTCAATTATGTTTTTTTTTTTGTTTTAATTTTTCATACAAAATAATTCGACAAAGTCACGGTTATTATGAATGTAAAACACACGTGAAATATAACAACGACGCTTTTCCTTGGCTTTAATTATGAATGAACATGAATTACTCGTATTTTCAATGAAACTTAGATATCTACACACATCAAGAGTCTTGATGATATCTTCGAAACTATGCATTTATGGACCACATATTCTAGGACATTTTGCATTATTTTTACTTATAGAATAGAAGCCTAGAGTTATGGCATATAAAAAAACACGTTGTATAATATAAAGGCTTTTCATGAACCTCTTCCGTTTCTATTTGCATGTTACCTGACAATATTGACCATTAGTACCTACTCGCCCTAGTTTGCAATTCAGGCTACCACGCCATTCTTTTCTCAGAATACTTACCAACGTCGTTGCACTAATATTATAAATGCGAAAGTTTTTTTTCTTGGTGATTTGTTGGTTTGATCTACTTTCATGCAGAGCAACGGGTGAATGTAATTTTTTTCGAAGCTGTTTTATGGCTGGGAAAGTGACATAGGTCATTTCTTAACTCGTCAAATGTTCCTCTACTAGACGCCGTTTGCATATGAGCGTCGTTTCGAGAGTATTTTGCTTATGAACCTTTAGGGGCTTCATACGATATTTGAGACATTACTGAAAAATTCCTTGCATTAGGTAATATGACTGAAAGTAGACGGATTCTGATAAAAACACATGAGTATGAATTTTTTAAAGATTGCGTTTGATTGCCATACTATGTGTGGATGTAAGGCAGTCGCCGATGGTGTAAACTGTGAAGTAATCTATTCACTCGAGGCTTGCATACATCCAGGTTTTTTATATCGGGAAACAGACATCTAGCATACCCCACTCCTAAGTTACATAATATGTAATTTGAATGATTGTGTGTTCCAAAAATCCCCACGAATTATAAAACGACCGCTACACGGTCGCCAACCTCGTCCCGACAGAGGTGCCCTTGGTGGCTTATAATTGTGTAGATGGTGGTTTACGACCAAACAATTAAACAGCTCTGCCGGTCGCCAACCAAGGTCACCTCTGTCGGGGACGCGGTTGGTGACCGTGTAGCAGGCGCTTAAGTTAGAAATAAAATAAGGTAGGTAGGAACTAAAAAAATGAAACGCAAAGATAAATACGAACAATTTATTAATAAACAAATGAATGTTAATAGTAGGATTGTAAAAGGACGCACAGCGCCATTGTAAGCACCCACGGTGAGGTGGAGAATGTTGGAGTGCCGCCCTGATGCAGCTCAGCTAAGCTTTCACCTAAACAAGAAATTGAAGAAGTAAGAAAAGGGATAAGGAGATAAGGGGCAAAGAAAATAGATAGACAAAATTGGTTTCAGTAATTCATAAGTCGACAGCAAAAACGCAGCCGTGACCAACATTTCAAGCCCAAGAGGAGCAACAGATTATGACCTTGTTGTTTTTAAACTATACGAACATTATACTCTTATTTCAAGTGCGTGCAAAAAATTTACGCACCCCAAGCTCTTCCATTTGAAACAAGATGATTCAACAAGTTGTATTTACAATAAAAATTGAATATAGTATATTTAAAACCTTAAAGTATCTATATACAACATGTCCCAGAATTAACGCATAACCTCTTAAGGGGTCATTGTACTCACCATTATGAACAACTTTTACTATGGGACCAAACCTGAAATCGCGAAAAAAGTCAGCAATTCCCTACATTTTGACGAGATGTGCGAATATAAATGTACCTATAAAACGCTGATTTTTTTTTTCCCTTTTTCAGGTTTGGTTTCATAGTAAAAGTTTTTCTTAATGATAATCATAATCATAAATCTTTATTTATCTCAACATCATATAGGCACTGGTTAATAAAATGCACAATCTTAAATAGAGAAAGGTGTCTGAGGTAGGAGGGTCCTGAGTCACCCGGCTCTGTTTTAAAGAACATGTTAATTTACAAAATAATTAAAGTTAAGATATAAAAGGTATTATAAAGTTTGAAACTGCAATTGAGTGCAGAATGTAAAAAAAAATAAAAACAAAATCAAAGAAAAGCAAAATTCAAGGAATTATACAAATTGTGTATATTATTATTCATTGATACGTACTTAGGTATCTAATAAATACAATGAGTACAATGGCCCCTTAAGAGGTTGTGCATTAATTCCGGGACATGTTGTATATAATTAATATTCATTATAATTTTTAGATATCGTCTCTCAAATAGAGGGCACGGGTGGGCCAATATTTTGGCACACAAGTGTATGCACTAAAATGTTGCAAAACTTGGGTTTTATTGAGACTTTGACAACAAGGCATTTCTGAACTCCTTTGTGCTGCTCCAACTTTAGGAACCGCCTATCTCTTGCTAATGACGTTGATAGTTTTAGCATTACCTTAGGAGTATAACTGGTACCACCGGTTTGTTATAGAATTGTTGGTGATAAAATATTCCTCAATAGTGGCTCGTGGTTCCAGCCAAATAAAATAATTATGTACATGTGCAGTTGTCAAAACAATATACAGGGCATTTTTTTAATCACTATCCAAATTTTCGCAGGGTGTTCTACCCATGAATATGAACAACTTTTACTATGGGTCCAACTCTGAAATCACGAAGAAAAAAACAGCTGATTCATACAAAAGTTCAATACCTACTCGACCAAAATGTATGAAACAGCTGTTTTTTTTCGTGATTTCAGAGTTGGTCCCATAGTGAAAGTTGTTCATATTCATGGGTAGAACACCCTGCGAAAATTTGGATAGTGATTAAAAAAATGCCCTGTAACAGCAAAGTCCTACACTACTGATGACACAGGTTTTCCTACATATGAGAGACTCGGTCACCCCATGTTATCACAGTTAACTTTTCTACGCTATAGCCTCATCTTTTACCTTTGATAACGTGCAGTATGACATGAGCAGGCGGCGGCGAAGGGGGCGGGGCGCGTGCGATCGCGCACGTGTAACGTCCTGCGTCGTCACTGCGCACGCGCGCCACGCGCAAGATCGAGTTCGCGCCGTTTGAGCCGAACTCGGTTCGTACACTGAGATAGGAGAAGATGTGTGGTTAGAACTGATGAACAAATTAGTAAAGAAGACTTGAGATGATGAAACACGATGTAGGTTGCTATCAAGACGCCAAGAAGAAGATGACAAGTGTACTGTGGCTACATAATAAGATTTTTTTTTTCATAATGACGTAAGAGTTTGGCTTTGCAACCTTGCATCATGATTCAAGAGCGATCAGCTCGAGAACAGATGCACCGAACGTGTGAAACTAGTTAAACAATTCGCAAACTTACGCATGCGCAGAACAATCATCATTATTTTAAAGAACCCTTTTTGATATCTTCTATTTTGGCTACAGAAGCTTTCTTTCTTTCAATCATGTAAGTTTATCATTCTGACAAAGTACGATTATTAAGTCAATTTAGCCTGTTATAAAATGCTCCACTGGTAAACATGATCCTGTTGGAAAAAATAATATTTTATTGGCCATTTTTCATTGTCGTTTAAAATTAATCTCATACCGTCCTCAATTTTACTGCATTCATTTTATTGTTCGAAAAAAAAACAATTGTGATCTTCCATTCATCACCTTCTGCTTCATTCATCTTCTTCATGCGTTTAGTTTGTTTCATACATTACCCTGTTACATACCGACAAATGGATCCAAATCTCAAAATTCTCATTCAGTTGTATTTATTCAAAAGATCAAAACCTATAATACCCTCCACCATCTCCATAGCAACGGGTGCTCGACCAGTGAGGATCTGTTCTGGAAGCTGGATGCACTGAATTGCTTCATCAGGGACCTGTACTGGCCAGAGCTGGAGTTCTAGAGCTGATTCCAAAGGGGCTAGGATCTTCCGCTTTCTTGACGAAAAGCAACCAATAATGACGACGTCGATTCCATTTAAAAAAAAAGTGTGTGTCAGCTTCGACGCACGACTAGTTGCGCAGAAAAACGTAACGCTTTTGAGGTAACGCTTGTTTCACTCCTCATAAAATTTCAATACCGGGCCTTACATGAAAATCGATTCTTAAGGAGTAAACTCCAAAAAAATGTGTACCAATTGTCTGTTTCTTCATACCTAATCCCTCCTCTAGTGGTGTCATCATTCAGGAGGTCATCCTTCCGATACCACAGCAGAGACGGACCTCCTTCCATCTTCAGGCCGTTGACCTCACACCGCAGGGCTACGGTGCTGCCAAGCTCGCACACTTGTTCCGACACCGCTGCGCCAGCGCCGTCCACGATGCGGACTGACACTTCTTGAAAAAAAAATAAAAAAGTTTTTCACACAAGACACTCTAGACTGTACGGCCGATGAATCATCGCCGGTCCGACCTTTGCACAGAAGGCTAGGCAATAATATTGTTTCGGAACCTAATGGTGACATGAGGCGAGTGTGAGTGAGAGAACATGCGCGAAAGTTCGTAGTGCTTATGTTCAGACCGGCCATAATTCATCGGCCGTACTGTACCTATGTGTTTATAAATAGTAACAGTTCTTGGTAGCGATGACTTACTAAGCCACTCTCATCCTACTAATATTATAAATGTGAAATGAGGTAGGTACTTAAAATCCGTTTTGGATATAACTTGGCTCACAGTATATACATGTCCTGGATGATCTGTCATCCCGGTAATGCAATCCCGTGGCTTAATGTCCGAACCCCTTGAATGTGGGCGAAGCTGCGGCCATAGTTTTTTGGGAAAAGAAAAGATTAGCAAGAAATGAATGAAAATAAAATCATTTTGAGGAAGTCAAAGAACAATTTCTTTCTTCAAGTTCCTTGTTGTTAATCCAACTGAAGTTCCGTTAAATTGCTTGAGTGGCTTTTCTTAATAATGGTTAAAAAGTTTGTTGGGTTAAATTGGTTTACCTTGGAATATTAAGTGGGTACGGTGTATTAATTTTAAAATCTTTAATTTCTTGAAAAGCCCTGTCTAGACATAGACAAATTAGGTGAAGAGGTCATATATAATAATATATAGATATATATATATATATATATATAACGTGGGTATATATTATAGTAAATATGTATGTATGTGTATTATATGCATTATATTTATAATTATTCAATAAGTTATCCTATTAATATTTATTTTTTATTACTATTATCTCCTCTCAATCAGAGCACCTGCCATCTTATCTCTTCACCACCCTTGGTTTATTGGTAGAGAATGCCTGGTGTATGGTTGGTTGGTAAGTCTATCTTTGTACCTCATTGTGTGCGAGAAGTTATAAATAAATAATTGAGCAGTCAATTTATAATGTTAATCGCTAGCATCAGATGGAAGATGGAATGACAGCTCACTTCACATGGTGAGATTTCTACAGATTAGATCAGCTGGTATGTAAATGAATGGTGAAATTCAATTAACAACCTAGTAAGAACTGCTTTTATCAATAAATCCCTTCAAATCATTTCATCAACTAACCAGGCACCCGAAGCGTCACCCTTGCTGTGCGAGGAGGATGGGCAGACAGTTGACAGTCGTAGTGCGCCGCATCCGTAGGACGCACCTCCCGTACCTCTAGCCTCCAGATGTCTGGAGGGATGAAGCGGGCTGAATACCTGGGAAGAGTAACATTGGATATACCTTTTGCTAAACGCACCAATCATTACCATAATATGTTTATTAGGTATTCTTTCTAAAATTCACAAGTCAAATTCAAGCTTCACAGCTTAGCTCATCGCCGCATGGTTGCCTGCTTATCGGCCTTCTACAGATTGAACTTCGGTGAGTGTGCTCGAGAACTCCACGACCTAATTCCGTCGGCCCCCTTCTACCATCGGACATCTAGACGCACTGCAGGTTACCATCCTTACCTAGTTGTTATTCCACCAATTCGCACTCAGCGTTTCCAAATGTCTTTTGTGATGCGCACAGCAAAGGAGTGGAACTCTCTGCCTGTGTCTGTGTTTCCGAACGCACATAACTCCGATCTCTTCAAAGTGAGAGTGAACAGGCTTTTTCTGGGTAAGCTCGCTCCATCGTCGACTTTGTCTCTGTCACCTCTGACTTAGACTAGATTCAAGCGCAAAGCTATCTCAAAAAAAAAAAATTACGATGCGTCAATGATGTAACTAAAAAACTAAAGCGTACATATTAAAATTTTAATAAATAAACCTATTTTAATTAAAAAAATGTTTTGTCGATTTCTTTCGAATGATTTGAATCTGAAAGAACAAGACGAAACACTCTATAACTAAAATAGGCTTATAATACGTTTTAGTTTTTTTATGAATAAGGGGGTAAGTATATTGACGTACACATACATGCATAAACTCACGCCTTCTTCCCATGGTGGTAGGCTAAAACTATAGAACGCCACCGCTACGATCCTTATATACTCCTTTTGCCTCGTTTACGGTCATTCATCTGGTCAAACACGCATGCCGGTCGCGAGTACTATGCACCTGACCTTTCTGAAGAACATCACCAATAAGGTCATGTCTTCCTAGGACGTTTGCCTCCCGACGTTTCCACTCACATCTGCCGCGTAGATACCTTTTGTTAGTCGACTTTCATTCATCCTCTCAACGTGACCAAACCATACTCTTTTCCATTCTTGTCACTACATCTTCTTTTAAACCGCACCGTTGCCTTATCACATATATTATTAACACACACACACACCCCACACACAAACCCACACCCCCCCACACACACACACCCACACATCCCCCCCACACACACATTTATTATTTATATTGACGTATTTTTAAATAATAGTTCAATCTATATTATTAGGCTAGTTAAAAGTAGCCAGAACCCACCGCAGACGTGAATGCTTTCTCAAGTTTCGCCTCAGAAAATTAATAGCACCCGACATTGTTTAAACATTTCACCACGTAGCTTCGATCATTCACAAAGTTTTCCTTACAGCGAATAAACAAACTTCCAAAAGAATTCTCAAGGAGCGCTCTAAAATTCTTCATCATACATAATTTCACACAGTTTGAAAAGTATACGAAACTGTGCTTATCCTGTAGGAAGACACGCTTATTCATATTTTCGTTTCCCCAACTTTGTACAGAGTTTATTCAAGAGCAATATATTAAAAAGTTTCAGGAAGCCGTCGAGATAATTGAGTGCAATAAATAAGTGTTTTTGTTTTTATTAAGTTTGTAAAGTTCTACCTGTCATCCGCAGTATACTGTTGTGTACCCGTTGTTAGCAGCTCCATCGGCTCCTCATCGTTTTTCCGCCGCACCCACGACACCTGGACAACGTTAATCATTGTTTGCAGAAAAAGATAAACTTCCTTAAAGATAACCAGCAAATTATAAAATGATAGATGATGAAAGAAAGAAAACAACGGAAAGAAATAAAAAGAATAATGAAAGCGAATGAAACGTAACAAGAAACATACTTATTACCAGTTTATCATGAAGAGCGTCTACTTTGCAGTCTAAGTGAGCAGTGGAACCCACTAGAGCTTCAATCTCAGGCGCTGCCGCTGCATAAATGCTGTTCCCATTTCCGACCCTGATAAGACAGAAATCTTAAAACATCTTAAAGCCAAACATTCACTCGAAGAATCCCAAAAGTTACTCTCAAATATCAAAGGTGTTTCCAAACTTCTTAACTTTGAACTGTTTACCTTTAAATCTGTTTGCGAAATTATTAAATCATTTGAAATACGGCAAAAATTTCCCCTCTACAATATAAAAGGAAAGTAATGAAAATGAAAAGAATGAAAGACAAATAGAAGGAAATTATGTTCCAGGAAGTTTTCTTTCTAAAACATTTTTGAGAATTCCATGCTTACCAAATTTTGTATTCGTAAAGTTAGATTTGGATGTTTTAAATTTTTATTTGTAATATTATTCATCATTACAGTTTTGCTCTTCGCTGAGTCAACAGAATTTAATTAAGGTTTGTTCACAATAAGGTACTGTGTACTAGATTCATGTTTTTCTATTATTGTTAGTTTAATTTTGGCACCGTACCATTCTACCAAACCAATAGGCGTGGGCAAATAAAGTTTCGTAATAGATGGCCAAGCATTAATGTTGGTTCATCAATTCATTTGTAGGTTAACATGTATTGTTGATAAAGTACGGAAACAATGTTTTGTTGAGACTTTAGAGATTCCAACTCTGTCAAATACAATTTGGGTATTACCATATTAATTTGTTTACTGTTTACAAATGTTTCTGTCAGTTCCCAAGGGCGGTTTGTGTTATAATAGAGGTGAACTATTTTGAAGTGTTTGTTCAGGTCTATGAGCTAAGTTAAAACAATTATCTATAAATTTCTAATCTTGAATGAACTAGACAGAACTTTCCTGGAATGACACAGACCGTGGTAAAAAAGGGGAACGTTGGTTTACTTTGTCATTTGAGTTTTTTTTGTAATATTAATAACTGAATATTATTATTATGTAGGTACTTACTTCTCATTCCTATGCTGATGTGTATTAGAGTAAGTATCGAAAATGTAATTCAGTAGCGGGGCACTTGATCCAGTCTCCCCTGGTTTTCTTCTCCTCTCCATAATCGTCGGCGAGTGGCTCGACGGCAAAGACATTACCGTCGCTTCAATATACCGTCTCGTGTCACTTGTTGTTACCTCTATGAATGTTCTTACTACATTAACAACCCTTCTCTTTCTATTTTTTTTATTATCAGCTGGTGAATCTTCCTTTACTTTGTCTACGATTACTTTAGCACCCTCATTAGATAAACTAACATCGCTCTTACCAACCTGATCAACATTCAGACAGCAGTCAACGTGATTCTTATCTATACTCGTCGGATACTTGAGATTGTTGTATAAATTAAAACTATGTGTTAGATTGACACTAGAATAATTAAAGTTCTCGACAAGTTTGCTTTGATTATGTAGGTCAGAGTTCGTATGTAATATTTGATAGAGTTTGTTTATAGTTGGGAGGGAGCCGGTCTCCTGAAAATTGTTGGTTTCGTTCAATATCCTTGAGGCGACGTCTGCATCAGTGCCTGAAAATGGAAATGTAAATTTTAGACTCGATAAACAATCAACTATTTCGACCTGTTTGGGTACACTTTAACCTTTTCGTTGGTAAGTAAACTGGGAATTTTCTATTGGGTTGTAACCATTTTAGCCTCTGTTTGTTGCCTCTCCAAACATTGTAACATAAAGAGGTTTCTACGAACATGTTTCAATCTCGCATGAATGTTGTTTGTAAGATTAGAGAGGGAAAGTTACTTGGAACTGTTTAATAGCGTGGGTGATTTTCTGCAAGCAAGGTCGCCAATCGCAGCACGTTCTTACCGCATACCACACATACGTCTCCACCACTCTGCGGTACGGCGTAATAGTTTAGGGTACGGATAGGGAAGCTCAAAAAAGTGTCTTCATGCAGTATGCATGATCCAAAACATTGACAGATGCAAACCTTTTTTATTAATTTAATATTATTAACACTTCCGTCCCTATGTTAATGAAGTTATCATGTTTATCAAAAATAAACATAACCAATTAGAAACTCTATATCCACTACACGCCATCCAGGTGCACTTTAGTCAAAAACCCATCAAACCCCCCTATTCTCAATAGTTTCCTAGGAATCGTTCCAAAAATATTTAACAAACTACCTAAATCTATAAAAACTTCAAAAGACTTAAATTCTTAAAAAAAAAAAAAAATTCCCAAGTTCCTAATATAGAAAGCATATTAATAAATGAATATTATATTTAGAAGAAAAATAAAATCCGTAATACCTTCTTCTCAGATGTATTATATTTAACACCTTCTTACTTTAGTTTAACTATTGTTACTTTAAGTTGTATTATTTTGTTTATGTTTATTTTATGGCTTAAGAATTAGGACTTTACTGAACTTTACACCCTGTTCCTCATGCCTCTATAGTTACTTAGCAGTATTTTTTATAATTATATATATGTATATGCATTACTACCTGTAAACCTATTACATACTGTGTAAGCAATGTTTGTACGCCTTGCAAGGCAGCAAAATAAAGACACAATATCCTTTATTTTATAACATCAGTAGCTTTTCCCACGGCTTCGCCCACGTGGATGTCGGAAAATATCCTACGAGAACGTGCTACCGAGATTAAAAAGACCCTATGTGTTAATCCAGGTAAACAATGTCTTCTCGCACTGCTCATATGGTATCTGAGGAACGGCGCGTGGATTGATATATGATTGCTGGACGATAAAAAAGACGCCAGAGAGAGGGAGAGAGAGAGAGAGAGAGAAAGTGCGCTCGGAAGACGCCAGGAACGAAGTTTCTTCTCACATATGATTTAAAACAAAAACAAAATTTTTGCTGCCGCCATCTTTGATTTGCATTTAGACGTTACTATCGGCTTTAGCACCCTAAAAAACTATGAGAACGACAACCTAGAAGAATAGTTTGAAAATTTTCGCAGCCGCCATCTTGGATTTTCATTTTGACCTCACTATCAGCTTTAGCACTCTCAAAAACTATGAAAACGACACATGATGAATAATTTGAAAATATTCGCAGCCGCCTTTAGCAGCTTCGAAAACTAATAGAACGACACCCAAGACGAAAAGTTTGAAAATTTTCGCAGACGCCATCTTGAATTTTCATTTTGACCTCACTATCGGCTTTAGCACCCTCGAAAACTATGAAAACGACACCCATGACGGAAAATTTGAAAATATTCGCAGCCGCAATCATCATCATACAAGTATGAACGCTTTATCGTTTGTGACGATTTCTGCCAGTTTACTCCTACCGCAAGCCGCGTAAAAGAACTTCATCCAAAAAGTCCTAAAACCTAACAATAGTAACGCAATGTAATAACTCGATATCCGTGGTAATAACAGAACGGAAAATTACCTACTTGCATGCCAGATTTGAAGGCAACTTTAAAGCGAAAATATAAATTCTCTTTAATTCCTATCCCGTTGGAATTTCGAAAAAAATAGTTACCCAAATAATTACAGGTACGGAACTTAGTAAAGTTATTGTTCTCTGAATTACCTATAAGGATTTTAACCCCCTTTTTTTAGGAGGGAAATCATCAAATGACTTCTCCCGCTCTGAGCGGAGCGGGAGGGCGTGTCAGACTTTTACTGACTAAAACCACCCGTGTTCCTTCAGTTGCATGACCCGGGGCCACGGTAACTCTTTCGAACATCCCGCGACCCTGGCTGGCATCGGCTCTAGCGGACCCCATCAATAGTGCTGACATCTCTTTCAACTTTTTGAGGCGCGTGTGATTTTAACCCCCTAAGGGATGATTTTCCAAAAATGCCGAAACATGTCATTCGTAATTTCTAAAACAAAGGTTAATACCAATTTCTTCCTTACAAACTTTCATCCCCTATTTTCCCCCATTCATCATAATCATCATCCACAGCCTGTTTTCACCCACTGCTGAGCATAGGCCTCTCTTTTTGTGTGCCAATCCCCACGCTCCTGTGCCAACCTTATCCAGGTTCTACCCGCGATGGTAACAATGTCGTCTGCCCATCTCGCCGCCGGACGACCGACGCTTCGTCTTCCAGTCGTTGGATGCCACTCAGTCACTGCGCCTTGCCAGATGTCCTGCCTGACTCCATTTGAGTTCCATAACTCGTTTTCCGATATCGAAAACTTTCGTTCGTCTTCGAATCTCGGCGTTTGGAACTCGGTCTATCAATCTTATGCCGAGCATGGAACGCTCCATGGCTCTCTGTGTAACTCTCATCCTTTACACAGCCTCTTGCGTGAGTGTCCACGTCTCAGCACCGTACGTCATGGTGGGCAGAACACACTGGTTATAGGGACGGGACTTCAGACATTGTGGAATTTTGGCTGATTCTCCCCTATTAGGGGATTATTTTCCAAAAACGCTGAAATAGTGGTTTTTAATTTTTAGCCAGAATGCTAAATACCAATTTTCATGGTTGAAACTAAAAAAATTACGATTTTCCATACAAACTTTCATCCCCTATTTCACTCCCTTAGGGGTTGAATATCAAAAAATCCTTACTTATTCCTTGTCTACGTTGTAAAGGGAACCTTTGTGCAGAATTTCAGCTTTCTGGGTCCAAGGGTTTGGGCTGGGCATTGATGAGTCAGTCAATCAGTCAGTGAATCAGTCAGTCAGGACTTTTCTTTTTATTAAAAAAAGAAGAATAATAGATAGATAAAACATTCATGTACCAACGTTATACCTATGTGTACAAATGAATAAATTTGAATTAATATTTCAAACTTATCTTTGCCACTTCTTTGCGATTTCAGGGATAGCAAAAAATCTACGTGTAGTATTAAGCTCTTTTTAAGTTTTGCGTTTACCAACCTACCTACCTACAATGTTCTTCAAGCGCTAACTTAAGCTTCTAAATTCAACGATCTCATTCATATTATGAAATCAAGTAACAGCTTGCTTTTCAAACTCAAGCAATTTCCTCGCAAAGAGACTTCCGTACAGTTTATTTAAACTCCCTTTAGAATTAAAATATAATAAGGACACTTAGGAATACAAGCTGAAAGCTCCCGAGAATTTGCAATTTAATTTGTTAGACGACGCGTAAAGAAAATAATTTTTAAATGGTCGACGGCTTACGAAATGAGCCCTCTGAACACACTTCCTTCAAGATAAACAATTTTGGACGGCGATGAATTTGTAATGCTCTTGAGGGTCATTCTGAATCTTGGCTTCATGACTGCGAAGTACCATTGAAAAAAATGAAATACGAGACAACAAAGGAGGCAACGAAATGATTCAATTTGAAGAAATATTGTATGTAAATAAGAAAATTGCAAGTCACAATAAAGTTCAGAGGAATTGAGAATCTGGAGCAGGTTTTGACAGATCAAATTATGTTGAAGAGAAACAAGATGGATATTAAAGGCCTTATTGACATGGTAACAAGTAAATATGAAGTTGTTGCTATCCTCTAGAACCTACCTGAACCCCTTTTGTTCTAAGAATATTTATCCATCTTGCATTATAATTTATGTAACCGTATCAATTGAATGATTCATTATTATTTTTAAACTCGTTAGACTAGGTACAAGTAAATCAGCATAGTAGAATAGAAAAAATTAAGTTTAAAAAACTGTAACCCGACTACGTTAAAATAAAAGTGATCTAAAAAGTACGAAACAAGAAAATATTTCAGACAGAAATCAAGACATAGATACAAAAATGGTCAAGGTAAAGCCGTCGTCGCATGCCATTATAATTGTGTAGGTGTTCCTGGCACCCACATGGTATACACAGGCATGTGACCACGATTTTATCTTGACCATTTTTGTTGTTTGTTGTTTTTATTTTTTATTCATAGACTGCTAAAATCATAACCCTTCTTTTTGGCTTTGCCGTAGTCGGGTTAAACTAGTAATTAGCATTATTAACAATAAATAAATTAATGTTACCGGTATCAATCGTAGAAAAATCAATAACATGTCACATCCTGTCGTATATCACGGACCACTCCCTCACTCAGAGTGGAAGCTAAGTTCTAGCATGCCGGGACAATAACGTTGACTAGATTATGCGTATGTACTATTCCTTCTTTTCTTCAGTTGCTTCCTTATGATTGAGGAGCTTGACTATGATGGGCAATTCTCGTATGCTTTCTGGTAATAAAATTAAATTATTGTGTTCCTACCTCTACAGGGTAGTGCAGCAAGAGCGGCGAGCAGCAGCGCCGCTGTGGCCGGCGCGCACATCGCTACTACATCATCATTGACTCTGTAACAAAATATAATATCATCAACATATGTACATACATAAATATTTATGTACAAATCACTGAACTTGACTTGATTTCCGCGCGTCTTTTTCGGGTGACCACTGAAAATCAGCGCTGTGCTGTGGGTACCCCACAAATAGCACAGCATCATGCTGAGTGGAAGCCTTCTTGTCACAGTCATGACGTGCAGAAGCCGACTATTCTGTTTTATTTTTCTGATTTCTTTATCTTTTTGTATGCACGTGTTTCTGTGACAAATAAACTTATTTTTCTTTCTTTCTTTCAACATTTGTATAATAACTAATGTTAAACTATTAGGTGGTAAACAAACTTTACGGGATATTCGAAAGAATTACCGTGGCCCCGGCACAGGCAACTGAAGGAACACGGGTGGATTTTAGTCAGGAAAAGTCTGACACGCCCTCCCGCTCCGCCCAGAGTGGGAGACGTCATTTGATGATTTCCCATCAAAAAAAAAAATAAGGTGGTAAATAAACTGGTGGGTTGCCATAAATAGGCCCATAATTACATAAAATATATGTTTTAAATATGTTTTGTGAGTTTTTGTTACAAGCGGGCCTTAATGGTGAGTTGGTGGATGCTCACTGCCGCATAATGGACATCTTCAGGAGTCACCGCAGGTGCGTCATCTCAGAGACAATGCTGAAATGTTTGACGTACCTTTACGCTGGCAGACATACCCTATAAACTAAAATATAATATGTAGGAATGTTGATTGGCGGGACTTCCCCGCGCGAGCTCCTTCAAAACAATTTTTTTTTACATAATATATATCTCGGGATAGTGGCCACGCGATGGTTGCATCGCTTACTCGTGCGATGATTGTGTAGTCGCGTCGTATAAAGACGATGCATGAGGTATGCTCGTGACCATAGAAATATAAAAAACTTTTTCTTATATTTATGTACGTGGCTGTAAGTTATATTGTGTCAAAAGGCTCTTATTATGCATTGATGTCTTTGACATATCTCGGGACCCGGGAGTCCCGGACGGCGACTGCATCGTGACGGAGATTTCGTGAAAACAAAATCATATAAACATAAATGTCGGTGGCCGCACTGCAGAAGCGACAATTTGTTCATAAGTCGCCGTCACGTCGTAGTCACCTTAGCAGTGCGGCTGCGGCCTTAGAATCTTAGATATTCCGACATAAGTAATTGAGAATCTAGGTAAGCACTTAAACTGTAGGTATTTAAGTATATAAACTGTAGGTGTTTATTTTAAAAATTACGACGCTTCCGTCTAGATAAGTGTTCAACATAAAAGCAACATTTTCAGAAACTTTTCTTTTAAACTTGACCTTATAATTATTATTCACAAGTACTTTCGACTTTTACGTTTCTGTTTCCCAAAAAAACGCTCTCTGAATAATTTATTAGCTGTAGGTACGAGATTCAATACATTTTAACTTTTAAACAAGCGGGATTTGGGATTTGGGGAGATCCCTAGAGGATTTCCTGGGTGTACATTTTTATCGGGACCACGGAGAGACGGTGTTGAATATCCTCTGTGGTAATAAAAAATACGAAGTGTAGGTTTATTTTTGTCACTCTTATGTAAGTTTGTAAGTATAACATCTCAAACCTATCAGGCATAGGGTTACCATC
Organism: Fissipunctia ypsillon; assembly: GCA_947568875.1. NCBI lineage: Eukaryota > Metazoa > Arthropoda > Insecta > Lepidoptera > Noctuidae > Fissipunctia > Fissipunctia ypsillon. The sequence goes on along the minus strand of OX387654.1, from coordinate 20,032,683 downwards.
CGTTCCTGTTTTTGGCCCTCCATCCGGACTTTCTCCGGCATTGTCATTAATTTGCCCGGACTTTTTGTGTTCAGTGTTTTTTTTTTTTAATGAAATAAATATCCAAATATTGGTTAGTGTGGCGAATAGAGGCTAAAGGATCTTCTTGTATCAACCATTTTTAAAGACGGTCCCTTGAGACATCCTAGATTAAATTACTAGTCACCTTGTTTGTATTTCAGAAAGAAAGGAAATAAAGAAACTAAGTTTTCACACCACCTGCTCGAAAACATTAAATTAAACGTCATGCAAACCTAACATAAAGCTAGCCAATTGACATGGTACTGAATTTCATTATGACCCGCTGGTGCATAATGTGATTCAAATTTGGAACCTCAACTATAAAATTCGCATGAAAACTTTTTACAATAGGTAAATAATAATAGTAGATTATTCATTTCCCCTAATTTATGCTCTTGTGTCATGTTCTATTGCAAATAATAGAATATTATTCACTACGGAGAGCAGTGTCTTAATGTCACGGTCGCTATTTTTAATCCCGAATGCAATGAAGGATTCTAGGGCTCCTGACCGCAGAGAGGGAGCTGTGAGTTAATTCCTGAGCGAAGCGAGGGACTTAAGACTAGAATCCTGAGTGCAGCAAGGGATTCTAGGTCGCCAAAGACGAATATATCTTCATCCCCAAGGAGAATACTCTATTTTCACACCTACTGCGAAAACCAACTCGATTCGCGAATTAGTAGTTCATGAAACTGTTAATTAACCGGGGAATACATAGTTATGTGCAGTTTTATACACTATTTTATCTTAACTCATGCAATTTCATCAAAAACACAATAAATAATATCGTAAATATGACGCCCAAATCCAATATTCTGTTCAAACCGATCTGCTGTTGGGATGACATGCCGCCATTACCGCCACAGATGAAGTAGAAAAGAAACAGCGGTTGGCGAATCTAATAAATACATTATTCAATGATTTTGGACTTGGCCATGTGCAGAAAACAATGTTTTTATTGTTGTTATTATTTTTGTTTGATGTATTCAATTAATGTAAATGCATTAATGTAACTTATTATCCCACTATAATATCTCTTTTAAGTTGCTTTATCAAATATTTTGTTCGTCAATGGCAATTTAAATCTATGAAGTGAGAACTCTTTGGTCGAGTTGTAATTAATTAGAAAAAAAATAACGGTTATAGTTTTCATGCGAATTTTTTAGTTGAGATTCCAAATTCAAATCACAATGCTCCAGCGGGTCATAATAAAGTTCAGTACAAAATTATTGCGCGGCTAGAGCCTGTCTTTAATTTAATTACTTTCTATAAGTTAGGTTTGCATGACGTGTAATTTGTTAGTAGCGAGCAGTTGGTGTGAATTTTTTTTTCTCTATATGTACAGCTCGACCAAAGAGTTATAGGTGTTACCATTGGCGAACAAAATAAAGAAATTACGCAATTTAATGGAGATATTATAGTGAAATAATAAGTAATAATAATTTATATTAATTAAAAGAGACAAAACCAAATTAATTACATCATAGTGACCCTACGCGAAACAGAGCCACAGCGCCGCATGAATGCATTAAGACATGCTCTAACTCCTAGGGGTGCATAGGTCTAACCTTGGTTGCGAAACCTTTGCCAAAATTCTTCTTTCGACTTCCCGCTTAAAACATACCGATAATAATTCCGAACTCTAGGTATGTGCCGGTAGAGTTTACTTTGCTGGAACAGGTCTAGGGTGAGGAGCCAGACCACGAGAGATACAAAAACCCGCAGGGCAGCATGTGGCGAGCTGCTGGGCAGTAGCAACCCCACGTACCCTATCTCCCGGGAGAAGTCATGTTCCTCATCTCTGGCTTGTCTTTATTGGCCGGCTGGAGTGAACACTGAGGAGAACTGACCTCCCACCTCATTCTTGCTTTTATTGGCTGGCTTGAGTAGAGATTCGCAAGAGCAAACGTGCTCGGAGGAAGGAAGTAATCCAGTAAGATGCTGGTAGAGATCTTGACCGTACTTTCAGGATTGTCCTGATAGCCGTGGAATACCTGTCCACTCCTCTTAAGTACCTCAGGACATGTGCCCCCTTGTCGCTACGACACTATGTGCTAGTGACCGTTTCCGGGGGCCCATTGTTGGGCGTGCAAGTCACCCCCTGCCATTTTATCCATGTATTGTATTTATCAAAATTGGCCAGGCAGGGGCCATAGTCCTTCCATAGTTCTAGATAACCAGACCATTTAAGCCATCCAAACCCATAGCCCAATATTTTTTGTCTCCATATCCTGCAATAGTCTAACTGGGGGTTCTCCTTGGGTGCACTTGTATAGTGCGTACAGGGCTAATCGTCGGTTGGTGCCTCGTTTCCATTGAAAGCGTCTAACAGGCCTCTGCGAGTTGGCTTCGGCCCTTCGTATCCTTCCAAAGGTCCGGGACCCTAGGGTCCCGAGAAATATCAAAGACGTAAAAAATTAATAATTATATTATAGTCTATAATTTTCGCGCATAATAATAACTTTGAAATGGTTTCCGTTAATATGAAAACCTGTACCCTTCGCATTTTTCATATCTTATTGTTTTAGGGTTTTGGGAGAAATCTTCTCATACCCGTTTAATTCAAAAGTATAATAAATACCGTAAAAGTACAATGGTCATTTTGTCGCGAAAAACAAAAAATGTTTAATTATATTTTATTATACATTATTAATTTACATGTTCTTTGTCCATTTGGGGCAAAAACGTTTTTGAGGAGTAAATTAAAAACAGTAGGTATTAAAAAAAAATCTACCTACTTATGAATTTATGTTCGAATCGAAACAGCAAGTACCTACATACAGGGTGTAAAAGTACCCTTCACGAATGTCGTCAACGCATTTTTTACATCAAACTAAGTAAGTATGCGCAAAAATAATAGGGATAATGCCTGGGTAAAAAAAAAAAAATATATTTAGTCGTCAGTCAGGTAATATGTATATTAGACACGTATTTTTTTCTTTCTCATATAATAAAAATATACTCAGATAATACGCATTAAAATTGGGGAGTGGAGGCTCGCTACAACTAAGTATAAAATCTAGCAAGGCGTGACGTCATGCCACACTTTAACTCAATGTATCACCGTAACCTTTAGATTACGTATAAAAAGAAAAAATGCAAGTGCAATATTTTTTAATAATCTACCTACAGACGATAAAAAACATTTTAGTCATCATCCCTATTGATGGGAAACGACTTTTATTTTTGATGAGAAAATTCGCTGTTTACGGTAGTGCACAATGAACGCACGCAAAACATTGTGCTTATAGGTGCAGGCAACGGCACATGGATAGTAAAGGTAGGTAAGTTCAGTTATATTTTAAAACTGGTTTACGCAAAAAAACATCGGAAAAAGTTGGAACTTTGACCTTCAATATCTCCATAAACCAAAAAAGTGAATACAATGACGTGAAGAACAAGTGACTCTAGGCTTCGTTAAGGATATTTTTACACCCGTTAAAAAGAACACAATTGAGTTCAAATGGTAACGCACTAAAAACTTTTTAGCGAGACTGTCACGTGACTGATAAATTTCACTCATTCGAAAACTGAGGGGCAATTCTCGGAATTTTACGAACATTCACAGTCAGATGCTCAATTCCCGTAATTAAAAACGTTCAAAATCTAGTCACAATCTCATCTCAGTGACAATCAAATGTCAAAAACTTATCAAAAATGTAGGGAAATTACAGGTATTTTTGACATATTGAGACTGAGATCAGACTGTGAACGTTCTTGAAATTACGGGAATTGCCCCTCTGATCTCAGTCTCAATATGTCAAAAATACCTATAACTTCCCTACATTTTTGACATTTAATTGTCGCTGAGATGAGATTGAGACTAGATTTTGAACGTTTTTAGTTACGAGAATTGGGCTTGTGTTTCTTATTTCGAGTCGAACTGTCAAACTCCATTCGATCCAAGTAGGTATTACGTGTGGGTACAATATTTTGCTCTTTTTTCGATTGCTTTGCATTTTTCTAAGTTCAAAGGGCCACTGACGTCTGTAAAATATAACAAGGATCGATTCCTCACAATTCTGAGTTTGGCTTGCACAAAGATAATCATAAATCGTTGCAACTACTCCGACGAATAAAAATATTCATAACTTTAAACGCCAAAGTGTTAAAACTATACTAATATAAATTCATCATGTCTTCTCACACCCCTCAATATTAACTAAACATCCCTCCAACCGCAACAATTATTTTTTGCGCTTCGAGTAAACTCGTTTAAGAAAATAATTGTCTGGACAAGGCAACCAACAAAGTTCCTTCTCACTAAATGGCACGAAGTGTTAATTGAATGCCACCAGTACTTTACAGCTTGGCCGACAGTGGACCACGCTTGTCCAAATTGGCCTTACAACTTGGTCCTCCCAAAAGTTCTCGAAAGTTTTCCACTGACAGTCGAGAATCTAAATACAATATGAGCCGGTTTCGTCAGAAGACATAGAATGTTTAATTAAATTTTGTAGGTGATTTAGTTACAATAGAACGCTGGTCGGAACGGTAATTAATTACGAAACAGGTAGTCTCAACTATAATTTAGGGCTTTGTTTGTATTGGAAATTGTAAAGCCTCCTGTAATTACGTCTAATTCTGAAAGTGGCATGAATATGAAAGCTATTCGAGTTTATATTTCTCATGCATTGAATATTGACCATGACGTCTTAAAAACATGATTGTAAGGTTCCCCGAAACGATCAATTGCAATTGTCAATTTTTACGTGATCAATACACATTGATGCGTAAATTGATCGTCAACAAAATGCAATTGAAGCGGTTGACAATTATATTACGACAATTGAAATTGATGACAATTGATCAATTGCAATTGATCGTTTCGGGGACCCCTTATAACTTGAGAAACTGCGGCGTTATTGCGTAACACACATAGCATGACAACTGAAGCCCGATTCCCGTAATTAAAAACGTTCAAAGCTCATCTCAGCGACAATCAAATGTCAAATATTATAGGCATTTTTGACATATTGAGACTGAGATTAGACTGTGAATGTTCTTAAAATTACGAGAATTGCCCCTCAGATCGCAATAGCTTTCATTTTGCCAGTTCAGCCACGTTCATTGCGTTATTTACGTTGTTGACTTTTTCAAACCGAAGAAGCAATGGAAGAACGAAGCAAAACGTGTTTCGCAATAGGGGTACAGATTGATTTTACATAGCGCATAGAAGAAATCTACTGCCCAGTACAATGGTATTCGAATTTCGAACCTCACTCAAGTGACAGCACAAAATAAATTCCAAATTCAACTCATTTATTTTAAAAAGTAAATTGTCGTGGATTCGCATCTCGACTCCATTCGAATTTCAAAGTAAATAGCACAGTATAAAAATATAGTTACCAGTCATAAAAAATAACACTCCTGAGCCTTGAGACTTCTACCTACATGCTCGAAATAATATTTCTTTTGACACATTTGTTACCAACGGCTGACATTCGATTTAACTTATCTGCTCACCTCCACTGGCCTGTGTGTTTGTATTTTTTTATTTATTTATCAGATCTAAAAAGAAACCTGAAAAAATATTATTGATTATTAAAAAAAAATGTTTGTCTTTGCCCTGTAGCTGTGATCGATTGTGCACGTACCTCAGGGACCGGATTCAATTCCAAGATAAAAAGCTTCTAGGTTGTGATCTGAGCAGGATTATTTACAGTGGAGTCTGCACAGAAAGTGTAGGTATATGGTATATAAGAGTAAATCCGCCCCGAAGACGACCCACTGACGGTGTATAGTATTTTATTCAGATATTGCAGTACAGCCCATCAAGGATTGCAGTGCATAAAATCAAAATATCTGAATAAAATCCCTCAAGGATTTTGAGGGACTTGTGAATAAACGATAGTCGCTTGGATCGATCCGTCTGTGAGGTAAAGCTACACTTTACGCGGCCAGTTCATAGAGGGGTAACCATTCTTAATATAACAAGACTACGAGTTCGTCTATCCGTTGTTTCGTAAATTCAAATCAAACTATAATATTACTGTATTTTTTATAATTCTTTATAACAAGTTCGCGGCGAGTACGGTTCTCCGTACCAACTGTCCTTTATGAAAACATTTCAACCATATTCAATACCAACATAAAGAAGTTTAAAATTCATCAAAGTTAAAGCGACCGTAAAAAAACAAAGTAGAAATTACGTTAAAACAACGCGGCGGTCTGAAAGAGACGACAAAAAATATGATTACCATAAATAAATTATTCAAAACATAATTCTGTTCCATAAACCTTAGTGCCACCTTAGACGGTTCAACTGGAAGACGCATTACACCTCACATAATCCCATTGGCTTCTGTGCATAATGAGGTTTAAAGAAGTGGCTTAGACAGTAAAGCTTGCGACGAAGGCTTTAAATGCTTATTAGATTTTTTTAACTCAACTTTATGCTTTAATATCTAAGATTTACGCAGATTTCCTATGGTATGCTGGTAAGAAAAAAATAATGAATACTTATATTTATTTTGTTGTTTTTATCACTTTTTGGAGACGAGATAGAGAGAGGAATATGGTAATTCTCAAAACAAAATATGGCAGAGGTAGAAATAGATTGTATCAAATGATAAATGATTTCATTTCTGTAGTATGTAGTCGAAAACTCTTACAAGTAAATTTTTTTTTTTTTATAAACTAGATGAGATCGGTGTTTCCTATCCGACGACTCACCGAAACAAACTCGGGGCTCACAGTCTCTTATTCCAGACATAATCTTGATCAGATCATGTGAGGACCATGTAGGTTAGTGTTTGAAATAATCTTTTGAGGCCAGAACCATATAGATTGAGTGATCCTATCCAGTCAATGCACGCATTTGTCAGTAATCGTGTACACTGATTTTTAATTTGATGGACTAAAATTACATAACATAACATGATTAAAATGTCAAAATGACAAAAAAGGTCGATCGCAGCTGTCATTTTGGTCTAGCAAATTAAAACTCAAAGTTTAGCTCAACGTGACCACGTTTCCTCTTAATAAATTACCTTATAATTTCTTATCTCATGGGAAACCATCAGAATAACTACATTTCACTTAAAATACCGCTTATGTGATGAAGTTTTCAATATACGTTTTTACTTGCGAACCGTAAACCAACTACTTTAAGGCTCCCACAGACAGGCGCGACGAGACAACGGTGCGACGCGCGAACCGACTCTGGTAGAACAATTTCCGTGAAGTTTTCATTGAAATTCTTCTACTAGAGTCGCGTCGTGCTTATCTGCGGGACTCTTTATATAAGACAACTAAGTAGCGACCCGCCCCTGCTTTGCACGCTTTTGACATCTTAACAAAACATCGAAATTCTTTATCTTATGTAAGTTTAATACTGATGTATTATCCCTTTAACTGCTTACGCGGATGCGGATTAACCCGACAAATATTTTCGTGTCCATTTCGCCAGGGTCGTATATTTACGACCAAATATCATAGTTCGTGTTTTTTTTTAACTTAATTTCGCTGTATTCTATCAAAAAGATGTTTATAATATTAGATACATTTTTCGATTCACTGTGCTGGGCGCTGGGGGCACGACAGCTGTTATTAACTATATAAAAACCCTTCGAAATAAATTGTAGTGAAAACAGCATACATACAACTGGTGCTGAGACGTGGACGCTCACGCAAGAGGCTGTGTACATGGTGAGAGTTGCACAGAGAGCCATGGAGCATTCCATGCTCGGCATAAGACTTGTAGACCGAGTTTCAAACGTCGAGATCCGAAGACGAATGAAAGTTTTCGATATCGGAAAACGAGTTATGGAACTCAAATGGAGGTGGGCAGGACATCTGGCAAAGCCCAGTGATGACAGTTGGAGTAAGAAGTGACTGAGTGGTGTCCAAGGACTGGAAGACGAAGCGTAGGTCGTCGGGCGGCGAGATGGGCAGACGACATTGTTACCATCGCGGGTAGAACCTGGATGAGGTTGGCACAGGAGCGTGGGGATTGGCACAAGAAAAGAGGCCTATGCTCAGCAGTGGGTGCAAACAGGCTGCGGATGATGATGAAAACCGCATCAAAATTCGTTGCGTGGTTTAGAAGAACAGTGCGGTCACACAGACAGACAGGAAAAATTACTTTAATTTTTAGTACGTAATTACTAGCTTTTGCCCGCGGCTTCGCCCGTGTGGATCTCAGAAAATATCCCATGGGAACGTACCTATTGCGATTAAAAATACCCTATGTGTTAATCTAGGGTATAAAGTATATGTGTGCCAAATTTCATCCAAATCCGTTTAGCTGTTTTGGCGTCAATCCAGAACATGGATCCAGACAAACGGACAAAAATTCTAAGAACTATATTTTCGGCATCACACCTGCTCGTTCCCATACCTCATAGCAGTTACTTACTTTTTATCAAAAACATTCAATGTACAGTCTTGACTTCGTTACTGTTTTATTATATCTAGGGTAAGTCCAGGATAGATGCTCCTATGGGATAAGTGCCGCGACTTCGAATACTCTATGTTAGAAATATCATAGGCCAAAATCTAACTAAATAATAACAGGAAGCGGTTCCCCGCACAGACCCCAGTGCCACGCCAACCGTAAGGGAGAGTGCACGTGTTACGCTCGTGAGTGTAAAAATCTTTCGCGGCGAGACTTTAGCAATCGTTGAAATTATAATCGTAAGAACTTACTATCGAATATCTTTTCACTCCGTTATAAATTCTATTTTTTATGTGCTGATTTTACACTATAAAGTAAACGGAATAAAGCTTAAATTACGGTTTTCTTTTTATCTTATTTTTGAGTAAAAAAGGCATCTATCCTGTGCTAAAAGTATTTTGTTGCTCCATCTGCTGTAGCTATAGAGGCATCTATCAGTTTTCATATCGCATATTGAAGAAATGCCTCGAAAAGATAAAAGAAAACCAGGCGTGGTCCCCCGTTGCATTAGTTGGACTGCAAGAGGCTTTCCAGGAAATTACAGAATATTCTGTCGGAGGCATCAAACCCTTGAAGCATTTTTTACTAAGAGTCTTCTATCCCTCACGGTAGGCATCTATCCTACTTTTGAGAAGGTAAAAAAAACACAATTTCCTCAAAATCAACTTAACTTATGTACAAACAAAAGAGGTACGTATCGTCATAGATTAAAGACCAAAGTTACTATAGACAAAATACGTATTGCCAATAGATTTTTAATTAACAAGTTATGACTCCCTATCAAAAAGTGGGGCTTCTATCCTGGACTAACCTTATAGATAGATACAGATCAATCAATCTGCCTAGCCTTTTCCCAACTAAGTTGAGGTCGGCTTCCAGTCTAACCGGGTACAGCTGAATACTAGTATTTTACATGGAGCGACTGCCTATCTGACCTCCACAACCTAGTTACTGGGTAAAACGTTACTCCTTGGTAAGACTGGTTGACAGACTTTTGGGCTCCTGACGACCCGTAACGACTGTCAAAAATCTACGAATGACAGCCGGGACCAACGGTTTAACGAGCTTTCCGAAGCACAGAGGGCTCTCGTTATGTAATAAATGGCCACCCATCTACGAACCGACCGCGGCAAACGTAGCTTAACCTTCAATCGACAAGTGCGGCTGTTATTATTTAGTCACGAGCCCATTATAAATATACATATTATTTATGTAACTGGTCATAGCCGATTTCAGGCCAAACTAGTTTGTTCTAGGCCAAACCGGTTTATAACTAAGCCAGGGCACCCCAACCTAATACGTTAGGTTAAGTTAGAACTGTGAACAACAGCGCGCGAGCTGAGCGAGCGATGCGAGCGGTGCCGTGGCAGCGCCCGGCGAGCGCTACTTCCAAAGGCTAGGCTGTTAAATGAAGGGCTAATTAAGCTAGATGGCATGCTTAGGATAAACCGGTTTGGTCTAGGATAAACTAGTTTGGCTTGAAATCGGGTTTGGCCGGTGACATATATAAGGTGTATCTATTCATACACGAAATCTTTTAAGGGGTCATTGTACTCATCGATATGAACAGCGTTTACTATGGGACCAACCCTGAAATCGTGAAATAAAAATCTGGTGGTAAAATGTAGGCATTTTGACGAGTTATGCGAACATAAATGTACGGAACAGATGATTTTTTTTCGCGATTTCAGGTTTGGTCCCATAGTAAAAGTTGTTCATATTGATGAGTACAATGACCCCTTAAGAGATGACGTGTATGAATAGATACACCTTATATACAGATAACCAATTAGTAAGAAGTAACTGAACCTAACGAGTGCATAATGTAGCTCGCCCCCAATTTCGTTTGTAAACGTAGCTCCGGCTAATCTCGTCGTGAAGCGGGACATAAGTTCAAACTGCTCTCATTAGTAGTTCTAGTCTTTAGTCTGTCATCCATGATATGGCGAATGTTTACGTGGATAGTTAAGATAATAGGGTATGGTTGTAAGTGGAGAATAGTCCTGAAATAGTACAACAATGTTGCAAAATAATTACAAGGTGACAAAATGCGCAAGAAATTTGAAATTCCTTTTGAACATTTCCGTTCTCCTACATATAATAAAATAGCGATTTACTTTACTAAAAATAGTGTGGAAATGTACCAATATACAGAAACATATTACTTATTGCAGATTTTAGTTTGTACTTACATAAAAATTAAGAATTGTCAATCTATTCCGTAATATCTTCGAAAGTCGAGATGCTAAGCCAATTCGTGATTTTATAAAAACAAAAGAGCTTGCTTTCGAATTGTGTACCTACCACTTGAGTGAGGATTAAACTCTTGAAGTGAACTATAGATACAGATAGCAGAACAGTGCAATTTCGTTTTACAATTTATCATCATCTGCCTAGTCTAACCGGATGCAGCTGAATACCAGTATTTCACATGGAGCGACTGCCTATCTGACCTCCACATCCAAGTTAAGTACTAGTTAGGTAATATGATACCCCTTGGTAAGACTGGTTGTCAAATTTTCGTGCTTCTGTCGACCCATAACGACTGTCAAAGATCCACGAACGACAGCCGGAACCAACGGTTTAACGTGCTTGCCGAGGCACGGAGGGATCTTAGTATGTAAAGATGGTCACCCATCCACGGACCAACTGCGGCAAGCGTAGCTTAACCTGATCGATCGACCCGTGTAGTTACTTAGCCACACGCGCCTCCTCCACCTTTTACAACTTATAATTTAAAAAAAAATGGATTAAAACTATGCGGAGTTCCCACCCACATACGAATTAAAAATTCCCAAACGTTTGTCTTCACTAACTCGGTTAGTAAGCTTTACGCCTTACAAACAAGTTGTAAACAAGTTTGTTTTAAGTTAGTATTTTATTGCCTCATCAAACAACTTAGTTTGCATCCTCTTGATTAACAATTCATTATCTTAAGAGACTGTTGATGTAATTAGATTAGTTGGATGCTCGTGTATCAACACGTACTTAAGTACCGAATGCAAGTACTGTGTTAGTAGTTTCAAGTACTTGGAAGCAGGCCCCATGTTTATTTTAGACGTGGAACCTAAAGAACTGCTAAATGATAAATGATTTATTTCTGTAGACTTGTACAAACACTTTTACTCGTCAATCATATTTTTTTAAACTAGATGAGGTCGGCGTTTCCTATCCGACTACTCTGTGTGGAAAGGCCAAAACAAAAGCAGAGCGTGAATCAGAAATGAACAACTTTTTCCATGGAACAAACGTCAGAATCGCAAAAAATAATCAACTCTCACCATTGATATACAAAAAACCCCTCACATACAAAACTTTACAAACTACTTGACGCAAGATAAACATAAATGAAAGTCATGTATATGAAGTTGTAAGTGCAAATGGTGAACTTGTCGCTAAAAACGATCACATCTCTACGAGACATCTACGTTTTAAAACCGCAGTATAGAATTACTTTAGTATACTGTGTTAAAAATTAAATGCTAGTTTCGTGATTTAAATAGCTTTAGCCCCCTCGAGATAAATAATAGTAGCTTCTTTTGCTATAATAACTTTGTAATTTCACTCATTTTGTAACTTAATAAGATATAGAACTTTAACCCAAGACCGCTTAGCAGCTCCCGCTTACGAAAGCACTGAGGCGGCTGGAAAATTTTGTACAATTTTCGAAGTCTAAATTCTCGTCTATATTTCTAGCCAGGCCTCGGGCTACGGGCTATAACTCATGGCTAACTGTGTTAGGTAACATAACAGATGGCCGCGTGTATTTCCTTAGCAATTTTGTATTTTTTTAGTGTTTCCGTGCCATATTTGCTTCGGGAAAATTGACTGAGTTCGCTCGTGTTAGGTTTTATTTTCTACTTCATGCTTATTGGTTCATTTGGTTGTTTTGGTTGCTTTGGTTGCTTCTCCGTTAGAAAAACTGATTAGGTACTTCCTAAGGCCAGGATTTAAGAATTGTACATTGGTCTAGTATTCCAGTCCAGTTTTGCTGGATGAGCAATAAGCCAACTAGTGGCTGCTTTATTCAAACCCAGCGCTTGATACTGGATGCTGGACTTGGGCAGTATTGGAAAGTATTCTAACCTATTATTTGTTTGTTACGCTTTCACGCTAAAACGGCTAAATGGATTTGGATGAAATCTGGCACATGGGTAGACCATGACTTAAGTTAGGACATAGGATAATTTTTATTACGATATTCCCTCGGGATCGAGACTTATGAAGGTGAAACCGCAGGGCGTAGCTATTTATAAAATGAAAATAAAAAATACCATTTATTCCACTACTTTTACAAATTTTACATGGTTATAATTTGGTCATATTTTTAAGTAAAATTAAACGTAAATTCACAAAGACATAAGGTATTTATTTGTCTTCCTGATTATATTCTTTTATTCGCAGTAGTAAGCGGACTTTTTATTTTGGTTGGGAAATCATCAAATGACTTCTCCCGCTCTGGACGGAGCGGGGGTGTCAGACTTTTACTGACTAAAACCCACCCGTGTTCGCCACGATAACTCTTTCGAACATCCCGCAACCCTAGCTGGCATCGGCCCTAGCGAACCCCGTCAATAGTGCTGACATCTCTTTGAGGCGCGCGTGGAACACGACGCGCCGTCGACACGGGCTTGGTCCTTACCGGATGGCAAGCGTAGTAAGCGGCCTTTGTCATTGAAAAGTGGTCAAATATCGATCCAGTGTCAATAGATTCTAGCGCTAGTGAGACCTAAATCAATGTACTTCCTTGATGTTATGACTGATAAATACACTTTTAAAGAAAGTTCTTCAACTAATTTTCAACTCTAAGTATAATTTCATTCCCTACCATCTAAAATGTAAGCCTGAATTTCTGATTCTCCTCAGCACCTCACAAGGAGCTCATTCAATAGAATTGCCGAACCAGTAAATAGAATCTATTAGTAATTTTGAATTGAACTTCAAACTGCGTCGTTAATGGAGATTCATTGTAAGATGTAAATTGTCGCTTCCATTCGCTTTCAAGATATTTTGTCAGATAATTCAAGTTGGAAATTGTGTTCGGGAAACCGATAAATACGTATCGTCTTTAAATACGGTTTTCTTCGGTCCGTTGTTGATTTAAATGTGGTTGTGTGGGAAGTTACTGTGATCTCATTTTGGGAATTGAAAGTTTATAAAGGTCCTAAATCTAGAATGATAAAGGAACGTTGTTTGTTTATTCTCTTATAAAGTTTCCAAAGGAAATATTGCTGTTTTATCTACCAGTTTGCTTATTCGGCTTAGTTTTTTAAGCTCAAATAACTAACAATACTGAAGATTGGTCCAGGACACCAGGCCCCGTTCACACAACGATGACAGTTCTGGCAGTTTGAGTAATTTATGCGGCCTACTCAAATGTCCTTTCAACGGCCCACGAACAATAGTTCGTGGGCCGTTGGGCTTCTTAAGTTCTGAGTTAAGCTGTACGATTACTGACAAATACGTGACTGGACAGGTCAATCTGTGTGGTTCTTTCCTCAAACTACCATTTCAGACACCAATCTACATGGTCTTCACATTATCTGACCAATATTATGTCTGGACTTTAAAAGAGACCGTAACCTCTGAATTCGTTTCGACCTTTTTTCTGAGAGAAGTCAGATAGGAAACACTGGCCTCATCTAGTTTAAAAAAAAATATGATTGACGTGTAAAAGTGTTTGTACAAACCTATTTACAGAAATAAAATCATTTATCATTTATCATGATTAGTACGACAGTTTACTGTATTATTTTGAGATCATAATGTGGCAGTTTCATTTGCTGATGCCCTTTGATTATTTCCCTCCTTTTTCATACACTTGTAGGTATATATTATTATTACCTGTATTGTTTATTATTACCTGTTTACATTTATCTCGGCACCCTGGGGTCCCGGACCTTTGGAAGGCGTGCGAGGAGTCGAAGCAAACTCGCAGAGGCCACTAAAACAATTTTAAATGATGAGGAGGCACCAACCGACGATTATTCCTATATGCATTATGCAAATACACCCAAGGACAACCCCCGGTTGGTGCAGGACTATTGTAGGACATGGATACGAAACATATTGGGCTATGGGTTTGGGTAGCTGTAGTAGATTGGTCACCAAGAACTATGGAAAGACTATGTCCCCTGCCTGATCAATGTTATGTAATACACGGATATAATGGTAGGGGGTGACTCATTTTTGGACCCCAGAAAACGATCGCTAGCACATAGTGTCGTAGTGATAAGAGGGCAAAATGTCCCGAGGTGCTTAAGAGGAGTGGAGAGGTATTCCACGACTATCAGGACAATCCCAGAGCCCGGAAAATGGTCAAGATCCCTACCAGCGCTTGTTGGAACACTTTCTTCCTCCAAGCACGTTTGCTCTTGCGAATCTGTTAGCTATTAAATTATGTAATTATTATCTTTAAATTAAGTTCTTTATTTCATTTTCTGTACATATCATTTACATTTTTAAATATTTTTACAAAAACAAAAAAGAAAACAATTAAAAATATAAAAAATTGTGGCCCATCGGCATCAGGAACAGGGTCCAAGGTACCGGTGTTCAGGGCTCTAGAGAGAGGAACCTCCTCACTATGCGTGCCGTGTCCAGGAGTACTGCTTTCTGGATCAAGCCCTTGACCCAGCCGCGCAATGAGAGCCTCCTGAGGTGTTGGTCGAGACTCTCCGCTATTAGGCCATAAACCGTAACGATTATCGGTACAATGATTGCAGAGTCCACGTCCCACATGTCGATATCGTGTGCTAAGTCTAGATATTTGATTTTTTTATCTTTCTCAGCTTTCACGAGATTCTCGTCATGAGGAACAGCGATATCAACAATCATTGCACGGCGCTCTCGTCGATCTATCACCACAATATCAGGCTTATTAGCTACAATAGTCCTGTCAGTGATGATAGATCGATCCCAGTACAATGTGGCATGACCGTTCTCGAGAACTGGGTTGGGCACATACCTGTAGTATGGTACTTCGGACTCCACAAGGTTGCACTGCAAGGCAAGTTGCTGGTGGATAATCCTAGCCACTAGATTATGTTATTATTATCGTTGGTGTGACAACGGTGTTTGACATGTCATAATTTTTTATTTTTATTTAAATATTATTAACTGCGCTTTACGATATCAAATTAAGACATAACGTTCCGTAAATTAATTCATGTACATACACTTCAAAATAATATAAAAAAACACCAACTCCCTCCGTTTGAGTTTTCTCTTTCAAGCAATGATGTTATATAACCTCATTAACCGGTTCTATATACACAGAACTTACTACTTCCATAGCTTTTTACCCACAATTCAATGAAATTTCACAAAACCGAAAGCTCGCCGTACTAGGAAGATGGGATGGCGCAAGGGCGCACATGTTGCATCCCACATCAAAGGCCTGCCTAACTTCCAAGGCATTATATGGTCATTCCGTCTGGTCTCTTCCCATCGTCGCGTGCCAAGCCGTTGGGTTCTAAAATAGCTGGCACCTGGTGACAAGAGCATGACGGATAATTTCATTAATGTTTGCGTGCCGTGCTATCCGGCCTGCGTTCTTACTGCAAGATAGGCCATGATGTCCGAGGCAGGCGACAGCTTCACCGCACTGGCAGCGAGGAGGAGCCCCGCAAGGTGCGCCCAGACGCATACAAGTTGCAAGCCGAAAGGTGAAGTCACCAAGCAAAGTGTTATTTATTTAATTTATTTATTTAAACCACAATTATAACACCTTTACAGAATCATCCAAGGCGATGTTATAACTTATAATAAGTCACAATGCTACAAAAAAACAAAATTACAAAGAATTATCTACTTACTAATATAACAATTATAAACATGGAAAAGTTTATAATATCAGACCTTTTTCAATTATTATTTGTGCCATTTGAATGAATTTCGGCAGATTTTGTCCAAATATATCCTCCGATACTGTAATAATGTTAATAATACTTGCGACTCGTGACAAAGGGGTAAACTTAAGTAGGTTAGTCCTAGCCGCTGGCACGTCTAAAAGAGCGGGATGTTGGGTGAAGGTAGTGCTTGAAGCCAGAGGCCCGACTCCCACTCACCCACAGCCAGCAGGCGGGCACGCTCAGCAGTATTGATGCACGTATTGATAAGATTATTCCTTACCAACCTGCAGAGCGGCTGATCCCAATGTCTCTGGGAAGATGGGTTTACGGGCCGATCTGTATTTAGGCAAGCCACTATCCAGGCGTTAACTACATCAGTCAAGCACTTTAGAGCCAACCAATCTTTCTTTTCATTTTTTTTTTTATATATGTACATGTACATATTATTATTTTAAGTCTGTTAGATTATGTAAACGTTTAGATATACCCATCGAGTCTACGGAGTTTAGCTAGCCAATTAAAAATAACCCTGTTTATGCCTAGACTATAGGCGTATTCGAAATTAAAATAACTAATTATTATTAATTCACGATAAACTCATCACTCTGTTCCACGGAACAAAGTCAATAGAGCGAAAATGTCAAAATAAATTCTCTGTTACACGAAAAATCAAACAGCCTCGAGTGTATCACACACATATTTGCACAGGATATTTAAACAGGAAGGAGCTAACAAACGCCTACGTCACGTCCACAGGAAGCGCTCGAAATACGGCTAGGGACGTAGCGAGCGCAGAGCTGAAATTCAAATATACATATGTAGAATATGCATGGAAAATACTGCAATGCCAGTATCATGCAAGGTCCTTGCAGGTAAAAGATGAACCTCGCCCTGTCTCCAGGGAGTAACCAAGGTATGCGTATCATTTTGTACTATCCTAATAATGATTTGATTTACGGCTGTATTTGTTTGGTAAATGAGTGAGATATTATCTCAATTTCAATCTACATCCCGATCCTTGTCTGTAACCAATCAACGGCCGAGTTTGTCAATCTGAGACTTTGAGAGGGCGAATCACAATCAGCCGTCAAAGACTGCGGGCCAAGATTGGGATTGAGATACATTAGAGGTGCTGATCCACGCGTCATGTTCGTGAACGGGCGCCGTCAGTGGAGACTGGTCATCTCTTAGCTGCCAGGGCTTATTTTTAATCTTATATTTTAAATTGTTTTAATTATCTATTTTTTACATTGTTCTCACATATAGAAGCAACAAGAACAATAACAATGTACCTACCCAGGATTTTGTAACAATTTTGATTTAAAAGAGTGTCCATGGAGTTTCTTGCCCATTCTTCTCCATAGAGATCTACGTTTTGGAATGGGCGACTAGCTTCAATTTTCTGACTAACTGACTGACTCTTTAACAATTCAAAAGTGCCTGTAATTGGTTTAATTGAAATAAATGCTTTGAGTTTGAGTTTGAATTATAGAATTCTGGCTTTAGTTTCCATTATGCCTGCTTAGCCAAAACTAAATTATAGACGATAAGACAATTACTTTATTTATAAAAGGTCGTAAAAGATTAGTACTTTGAGTACCGATTAAGTATAAGATCAGTGTACCTAATAGCAATATGCTATCTCCACGTTCCCGATGTAATTTCCCGAACACACATAAATCCGCGTCTCCGTACTACAAGCTCTCGATGCATCCATACCATCTGCTTACTCTCCATACAATCCCTTATTTATGCCATCCTGTGTAGTCTTCATCGCTAATTGCACCACAACGCACCCGATATTCAATCTTAACTCCAAGTAATAAAGTTTATTATAATAAAAATATCTCGCAACTTACTTCATTGCCGTCTTCAGTTACTGTTTTGCAGTAGGTAAGTCGTCTTTTACGATATGATAAAATTAAATAAGCATTTTATGCAAGATTGGCCTGCTCGTTTTAAGCTGAAAGTTATTGCTGAAGCTAGAAAAAGTTGAGAAAATTATGTTAGTGTTTATGTAAGCCATAGCTTTGTTGCGCCAGTTTGCTTTTTAAAGTAGGTTTGCTTGCATAGAGGCCATCAGGCCAATCAGCCCCCTAATTGCGTAACATACTTACAGTAGGAATCGGTTTCATTTCGACAGTTCAACAACATTCATTGCGTTATTTACGTTGAAAATTTTCGAACATAATGAAGTAATGATAATCTACAAAATCATTCAGGTTATGCTTGATAGTGTGTTACGCAATTAGGGTGCATGTTCCCTTATGAGTTTGAAAAGACAGGTAAGCGATTTTACGTCTGGCGCACTTTAGGTAGTTCCAATACCAATCTTGCTTACTGGATCTTTTCAGTACACGGCTATGCTCGTTTATTTCATTCTGTTACGAATTATAGACCGTTACTGGGAGTTTCTTGCGCCACTGTTTCTACCAAGTTTAAACAGAGGGGCAATTCCGGTAACTTTAAGAACATTCGCATTCTCAGTCACAATCTGTCAAAAATTGTATAGAGTTTACCTACTTTTTTAAGAAAAGAAAGAAAATACGTTTATTTGCGGTAAAAATGACGCAAAAAAAAGAACACAAACACAAAAAGGAACAAGTTGGGGGAAAATATGCGTCACATCCACGCAAAACGGCCATCGCTCAGCATAATGCTGCAACCCTATGTGAGACAGAGCCCCAACGTTGGTTTTCAGCGACAGCCGGCGATGACATTTGATTGTCGCTGAGACGAGATTGCGACTACATTTTGAACGTTTTTAATTACAGGAATTGGCCTTCAGAAGTGGTGAAGGGCGGGCGTTTTGGGAGCTGTCATTTGTAACTTTTGACGTTCAAAAAGTCCAAAGTTTTAGATAGATAGAATACTGTGTAATAGCCTCATTTGAATGAACGATTTTATGGTTTTGGATGAATTTAATAAAATTGTCACTAAGTTTAATACTAGGAAAGAGTAGCTGGATAAATCTAGTGATTTTTATTCTACTCTTGAATAATTGTATCAAAATAATATTACAGGAATAAAAAAACCTACCTACCTACATACAGGGTGTAAAAAGACACATCACATAGCCGTTAACTACGCATGCTGCCCATCGAACTAAGTAACATAGGGCAAAAATTATTGCTAGGAAACGACTTTCTTTTTTGGTGTGAAAAATCACGTTTTATGGTAACACGCAATGTAACACGCGCAAAACGTAGTGCTCACTGTTGCATGCAACAGTATAGGGGTCGTGCCGGTATTTAAAGTACAGTTATAACATTAAAAAAAAAATGTTATATTCGAAACAAAATTTGTCTTAACAATAATGAGGTTGACTTCTCCTTTTATGTGTCAAAACACATTTGCCAGGAGAAGCCGCACTCCCTTAACTAGAATACATTAAATTAGCTTAACAAATGTAGGTATTTTAACAACCTGTTTTCATACATTGAAAACAGGTTTCATAAAAAAACGTAAGTAATAAAGTTGGAACTTTGACCTTCAATATTTTCGTAACCAGAAGGTTCCCAGGTATGGTCCAGAACAAAAAAAAATCGCAATGAAGGGAAAAGCATGTAATTTTCGGCTTCGTTAAGTGTCTTTTTACACCCGATATTTTTCAGGACCAGTCAAATTTTATTTTTAATAAAATAGTTGGACTAGTATGCAATTAACTTTTGTTCCATACGAAAGAATTTTATAAGTGCAACGGAGCATTTTTCTTCATTTGGGTTTACAATGCTTGGCGCCACGCCAAGTGAATTCCTTAATTATTTCTACCATTTATGCTTTTCATTGTTTAGTTTTCAAATATAATGACTGTTAAAAGTATAGTTTATGTACGATTGCGGTTTTAATATTGATCGTTGAAGAAGTTATTATAAAATGGCATGCGAACCTATACTCATTCCCATTTTGCACATTCTAATTATAATGATTGCGCTCTTTTTATGAACCTCTAATAATTACAATTTTGGCCTCACTCTGTTGGTCACAGTTCTAACCCGTTTGGTTCGGGTGCTCTAGCTTAGTAACTGCGACCAGATCGGCGAACGCGTGGTGGATCACAGTTCTAACCTAACCTAGCCCATTTGGTCGGAATATCCTAGCTTAGTTATTGCGACTTTGAGAATGGCCAGAAATTTAAAAAGACGCTCGTTTATAAAAAAAAGTGCGCATCGTTAGAAGATGAGTAAGTTTTTAGAGGATCAGTTAAATATTTCTCTAATAAATCAGGTTTTAATAGTTTTGCTTTGAATGAAGTTATTTTTTTTTCAATTTTATTCGCCTCTCCAAAACCCTGTTTGTCGAGCTCAGGGGTAGAGTTTCGTAACACCGTTAGGTACTAAGCGCACTTATGCACCGTCTAAATACATATGTAGGTAGGTGTTTTCATTTCATGATTTAAACCGCACAACGTCAACGAGAAACGAGATTATTCGAACCGTGACGGCGTGTGGTGGACACGCGGCCATAGTAAATGTAAAGTATCGCTACTTTGGCATCGCCATCATCTCGTTCTTGTTGACGTCCCGTTGACGTGGCGGTGGACAAACGGCCCGGTATTTCGACAGAATTATGAAATATTAACAACTACGCACATAATGCCTATAAACCAATTACTGATTTCTGAAAAATATCAATGAACATACATGTATACATTTATATCATACAATTTAGGTATACAACGTGTATCTGGATGTACGACATTAATGTCGTACATCCAATCCATCGAAACATTTTAAAACATGAAGATTAGTAGGTAATGGAAAATTTAAAAATTGCAGTTTTCAAACAAAATAAATAGCAGAATCAACTGCATAAAAAGTAAACACGCTTTATCTACGAAAAGTCACTGATCAACGGTGCGGTGCGGGGTGCGGCAGCGGCAATGTTTACCTATTATTACGTACTCAGATCTACATCATGTTGAAAAATAAGAAAATTAAAAAAAAGGAAAAATGAAAAATAATAATGGGTAATTGAAAAATAAGGAAATGAAATAATTTTCTGTGGCTAAAGTATTCATTGGATTTGATTGATTTTTTGTATACGGGTAAAGAACATGATTTTCTTTACGTGTATAATAAAATAGTACTGAACTCAAAACTGTGCATTGTATTTAAAAAAAAAAGGAATTGCTACGAGGTGGGAGCGAGTTTGTTGCCGAAAATATGGTTTTTAGAATTTTACTCCGTTTTTCAATTTGTTTGGATGTATGTACTCGTATGTTTCGGAATAGCGTACAAACGGCTGTACGGATTTTGATGAAATTTGACACACGGATAGTTTGATGATGATGTGATGCGATCCGACCGACTTCTGCCATGGCGATTGCTTCAACTCCGCAGTAGTTGTCGTTCGTGAGCTCGCATGTGTGTGTGGTGTGGTGTGTGTGGTCCGTGGATAGTTTATAAACTGGATTAACACAAAGGGTACTTTTAATTCCGGGATATTTTCCGACATCCACGCGGGTGAAGCCGCGGGCTAAAGCTAGTATCTCAAATCGTAAACATAATTATTGGATCTCAGCAACTGTGGATACAGCAACATTATAATTATTATAATCACGGTTATCATACTCACACAGAAGTACTTACAGAGTTAAAAGGAAACTATGATAGTAATCAATTCGAGTCTTCATCATAGAGAAACATCAAAAGAAGGACTGCCTAGTTGGTCTAGTGAACGCAAGCGCTACTGCTGAGCATGAGGTCCTGGGTTCGATTCCCGGGTCGGGCAAATTGTTATTGGGTTTTTCCATCTGAAATTTCTCAGTAGCAACCCGGAGTCTGGATTTGTGCCCGGTTCATGGCAATAGGCTCACCCCCTATTAAATGGGACTTAAGCATAACTGACGAAATGTGGGTGTACTATAGGTACACCTCTGTCTAACCTTTTGGGGATAACAGGCGTGATGTTATATTTGGATATGTAAATAAGGTACCTACTTTAAACACGAAAAATAAAGGGACAAAGACGGATGAAGTCTCTGGAACGGTTACTGCGACTCTTCAACGTTGTCGAGCGGAATTGACAAGATTGGTATTTTACAGCTATGTACAATGTGGATCTGGATGTACGACATTAAATGAAAACGAGTACAGTACTAATACATTGAAACATCTTAAAACACGATGATTAGTAGTTAATGTAAAATTTAAAAAATACAGTTTTCAAACAAATTAAATAGCAGAATCAACTGCATAAAAAGTGCGATGCGTAGTGGCGGCGGTGCGGGGCGCAGGTATGTAGGCGCAGGCGCTTTAGTCGGAGAACAATACAAACTCAAAGTTGCGCGTTGTTAATTAAATGATCACTGATTGAATGATTAATCACATAATATAAAATCACAGTCAGAATTTACATCATCAATAGAGTCAAATTTTTAAATTTTCAGTGTCCGTTGTTAATTTTGCACAAGCGACATCGTCTTATTAAATTTTCACGGACTCGTCGTAACGTAACAAGTCCCTCATTTGCCATTATTTTTAGTTTGTCGAAGGTATTAATTATTTTAATTTTTAAATCGTCTACAGTGTTCACTTCTCATGCATACACCTCGTTTTTTACGGCCCTCCACAAAAATAAATCCAGTGGTTTCAGGTCAATAGCAACTAAAACTTTCATTATAATCACAATAATGTGCGCGCGGCTAGTCTCGTGATAAAAACAAAAATAACACCTGCTCTCCTCAAAGGGCGCCGTTGCACTGACTGACCTAATTTTATTATAGAGTCAGAGACTTTTTGCAGAAAAAATTCCGCTCACACACACTCGCAACTGTCTATGCACCACTAATGCATAATTTGCATAAGTAATATTTCTTTTTCTTTATAATTGTAGGATTTTGTGGGACTGGGCGGGCCGTGTTAGAGTGGAAACGTGTGACACCTTTCTCCGTCTTTCAAGCATAGTCTGGTCTTTTGCACAGGTTCTTGACCTTATAATGTTTACCTAATATTACGGACTCAGGTGTACATCATGTCGAAAAATAAGAAAATGAAAAATTATTTCATATTTTCATTGAAAAATTATTTCAGTGGCTAAAGTATTAATTGGATTTGATTGATTTTTTTGTGTACAGGTAAAGATTCTCTTTACGTGGTTTAAAGGAATGTCAATCGTTCTGTTCCACCTTGTAGGAAGCAAATCAAGAGCTTCCTCGCGTTAGTTAATTAACGATTCATGGAACTACACTCGCGAGCAACCAAATCGACTCAACCACATATAACCCGTGCACACAAAGTAGTTTTTTTCAAAAGTTCTTATCCTATTTTAAAAAAAAGTGTGACGTTTCAGCTTTAAGGTGTACCTTAAGTATTAAAATTGGTTTAGTTTTTTTTTTGAGCTATTTGAGTCGAAATTCATGATTAGGAGTTAAATCGACCTGGTTGCTCGCAAGTATACCTACTTTAATTAACCTTCTCTATTACACACGGGTGCTTACGTAAAGAAACAGGTTTCCGGTACAGACAAAGGCCGTACGGGTAGGTACCGATCGGTGCAGGGTTAATAAGGTAGTCGGCACCGACAAGTTTAAACCTGTTTCTTTATAAGTGAGCACATGGGAATGTTATACCTGCACCGACCGGTACACCCGCAGTGACTCGCCTGTACCGGAAACCTGTTTCTTTATGTAAGCCGCCTACTTTTGTACCAAAAGAAGCACTACATTTTAGAAAACTGAGCTAAATTTAGGTGTAGTTTTACATTTTTTATTGATGAGTTTACAATAAGCGACCCGCTCCCGCTTTGCACGGTTTTATGACTTGACAAAACAGTGAATTCTTTTTTATAAGTAAGTATAATATCAATGTATTTTACACAAACACCTTTCGGAATAAATTCTCTAAATCATGATGGATCGCATCAAAATATTATGTTGTGCAATTTAGAAGAACAATGAGATCACACAGACAGACACTAAAAGCGACTTAAATTTATAATTTACTTTACAAATTAATTTATAATTATAGTAATAATTAAAGTGAGTCCACGTTCGCACGGACGTAAAAATATCGCGGCGAGATTTTATTGCGCACTGGATTTTCAACCCTCAGCGATAAGCAGAGCGTTGAAAATCTAGTGCGCAATAAAAAATCGCCGCGGTAAATATAACCACTGTGAACCTGGTCTTACATTGTAGTAGTAGACTTTAAACCTACTCTCTTCATTATGTCTTCATTAAAAAAATAAACCAGACTTCCGCTTTGCGAGAGCGAGAGAGATAATATTTCTTGTTATAACATTTATTTATTTATTTTGTTCATCTTTAATTCAGGCACATTACCCATAAATGGTAAGTATTACTTAAACTATGAGAGTATATTTAAAGACACAAACATAAACAAAATAGAAACAACATTAAGTATTAAACAGCACAGCACAAATACATAACACAGTACAACTTAAGGATCATACATACCATCTTCTGGAGATACCTGGCAACAATACATGACATTGAAGTTACCTACTTGACTTAATTTATCTCTTTTTATTAGTGTTGTAAGAAGACTATCGCACAAATTAAAAACGTATGATTATTATGATTTGACCTTTATGGCAACTATAATTACGTATCCAGCTAGAGCTAAGTTAAATGTAAGAAGGTAGGTACTTAGGTACTAAACAAAGATCGCGAAATAAACATCAACTGTCCCATACAAAACTTCAATACCTACTCGAATCAAATGTATGGGACGTCTGATTATTTTTTCGCGATTACGATGTTGGTCCCATGAAGAAAGTTGTTCAGTTTGATGGTCTGTACCACACCCTTAAATGGTCCATACTGACCATACCTTTCTGATACATGCTGTAAAGTATCTTAAATCTCTTTGGTACTAAACTTCTAGTAAAATGGACATCCCCTCCGAATAAAAATTCCCGTCTCGTAATGCACAATTCCCAAATTGACAGCTGTCGAGTCGGTCGTTGCAAAACTCGTGGGGCGCGAGTTTTCGAACTCCGGGAAATCACTCACTAAAAACTCGTGCCATGATGATGTCAACTCGATTGGTACTGTGTACACTAGACCTTTTGTGCCAGGGGACAAGAGGACAATGAGTTGAAGGTGTCCATTGTCCAATTAACAGAAATTGGGTTTGTATATTGTATATAGGAACTTATTGGGTATGTCAACTTATGTTTTACATAATTACTTTTTTTCTTTTCTACCTTCTATTTTGTTTTTGTTTTAAATAGGCCTTTAAAATTAATGTGCCTGCCTACCCCACGAGGAAAGACGTAATTATATAAAACAAAAGTGGGCATACCCAATAAGGGTACCTATTATAGAACTATTTGGAATAAATGAAAAGCAAGCAAGCCGATATTATTCTATAATATTCTTTAGTCAAATATTCAATCCAATTTTGTTAGTAGTCCGACAATGTTAAATTATGTATACATATAATAATTACTTGTCCTGGCTGATTCATCAACGCAGAGCCTAAACCGCTGAGGCAACTAACTTGAAATTTTGGCAGTTGATGCCTTTTATGTTGTAAACACCCACTAAGAAAGGATTTTTGGAAATTCGAACTTTAAAGGATGAAAAGGGGCGATTTTGTTTGTATGAAAATTCTTATTTCTTGAGTTAATAAACTTGAAACTTGGCACGAATACCTATCTTAGTAAATTATGAAGTTTGTCATTTTCGTTTTTATAAATGTTTCGGGGTCGGGGTGTCAAAGTTTGTATGGAAGAATATTATATTATATTATATGCGCGGTCCGATTAACTCAAAACTCAGTATTTATACTTAAGACCGAAAATAAAGAATAACGTGTATCAGGGTTTTTTGAAAATCTACCCCTTTTTTTTAATCGGAAATCCACCCGTATTCCTTCAGTTGCCTGTGCCGGGGCTACGGTAACTCTTTCGAACATCCCGCAACCCTAGCTGGCATCGGCCTTATCGGACCCCGTCAATAGTGCTGACATCTCTTTGAGGCGCGCGTAGAAAACAACGCGCCGTCGACTCGGACCTGAACCTTACCGGACGGCGAGCTACCCATTGCTCGCCGTCCGCAAGCCCGCGCCTACGGTGGCCGGGAATCGGCTGTCAATTCCCGACGCTCAGGACGTCTCCTGCGGCGACTAGGGGCGTGAGGGCGCAAAGCTTACCTCTCCGTCACGCGTTCTACCTCCTCCTTCGCGAGCATTACTGCCTCACAGAAGGAGGTTATGGCTTCCCATTTACTCTCGCTCTGTACCATGGCCTGGACCAAGGACGCGAGAGATCGCCGCCGCCAATCGCTTCCACGAGGACACGGTGGTGCTCCGCCCAAGCTTGCAGACCTTCACCGTATGCTCCACCGTGTCCTCCGGGTGATCCACACAGTGGTAACACCCGGGCGTTTCCTCCCGCCTTTGAAAATCTACTTTTTTTTTTTTTTTTTTCCTAACTATGGCATCTCGTAGTTGGCCAAGAGTGGCCGTGACTACTTAACCGGTCAATCCTGTGGCTGCCTTAAGCTAACTCAAAGCCTCCAGCCAGGGGCGTGTTACTTACATTACTAAGTGACTGCGCGCTAAGGGCACCCCCTGTGGGGTACGAACCTCGGCTTAGGGCGTCACTGGGGGGACAGCAAGTTGGGACAGGCTGGATCAAAATTGGATAATTATTATTGTCTGGGGAATTTAAAGCTACAGGCTCAGCTTCGGCGCGGGCTGGCGCTTCTTCGAGCAAGGGTCGGGGGGAATTATTAACTCGGGGTTTTCGCGCTGGACCTCGGCGGCGGGGTCGGAATGTCGGTTTTTTGTGTTTTTGTACTGTACTAGTAGCCCTATTGCTTTCCTGGAGGAGAGTAATAGGGTCGTCTGGGTCTAATAGTGTGTGCCTCGGACGGCGGACTTTACTAATGTTGGAGGGGGTATATTTAGCGGCCTCGACAACTAGGGGGTTGCGATGTTTGGCGGCGGTATCGAAGAAACGCTTGGAGTTACGTTTCATGAACTGGAGGATGGTGGGGATTTTGAGATCGAGATGGAGGATCTCGTTCCGGACATAGAAAGGGGATCCCGTGATCATTCGGAGGGCACGGTTCTGGAGGGTCTGCATCCTGTGGTGATGTGTGGTGGTGTGATGTGGTGGGGTTTTGCGTGAGCAAAGACTGCACAGGCGTACGTCATAATAGGGCGTATGCACGCCGTGTAAATGCGCAACTTGCACTTTAGTGACAACTTGCTTTTTGCATTCATAATCGAGTGGAGTCTACCGAGAGCGAAATCGGCGCGCGAACGAACCTTCTTTATGTGCTCTGCGAAGGTGAGGTGCTCATCGAGAATCACACCTAGATATTTGGCTCGCTTCTCCCAAGGGATAGGCTTACCGAACATGGAGATTGGTCGGGGGGGGGGGGGGGGGGCTATGGCGCGGTTTTGAATAAAGAACCGCTTGACTTTTGTCGGGATTCACTTCAATTCTCCACTTCCTGAACCAGTCGCCAAGTTTGGTGACCGCTCTTTGGAGAGTGAGAGAAATCGAGGCTTGTTTAGTGCCTGAGCAGTAAATGGCCGTGTCGTCTGCGAACAGAGCCAACTGTGCCTTTTTGCTCCTGGGTATGTCGCTGGTGAACAGCGTGAAGATGAGGGGGGCAAGCACAGAGCCCTGGGGGACGCCTGCGCGGATAGGGTGGGGGGAGGATAGTGCTCCTTCGATGCGATAGCGGAAGGTGCGGTTCGACAAGAAGTCTCGTAAGATGAGTACGAGACGGTCCGGCACACCGAGTTGGTAGAGCTTATATAATAAGCCGTTGTGCCAGACTCTGTCGAACGCTTTCGCTATGTCGAAGTATATAACGCCCGTCATCATGCCGCGCTGGAAGCCAGCGCTTATGTGTTCGATGATGCGGTGGGCCTGATGCACACAAGAGTGCTGGGTTCGAAAACCAAACTGTTCGTTTGGGATGAGGCCTTTTGTTTCGGCATAGTCTCTGAGACGCTTATAAATAAGTTTCTCATAGATTTTGCCGAGGACATTGAGCAGACTGATGGGGCGGTAGCTCGAGGGCTCAGATTTGGGCTTTCCAGGCTTGGGGATGCCGATGACAGTGGCCTTTTTCCATGCATCTGGGAAGATGTTATTGCTCATGGCACCATTGAAGATGGTGGTCAGTAGCATTATGAGGTGGGCAGGGAATAGTTGTATTACCCTGTTTGTGATGCCGTCTGAGCCGGGAGCTTTACGGGGCTTTAAACCTTTGATGATATCGTGCACTTCGTCTGGAGTGACGGGAGGCAGAGGATAGTCAGGGTTTTCAACGGAGGGAAGGGAGGCTCTACGTTCGACTTCAGCGTCGACTTTTGACAAGTGAGCTTGGTCTACTGGTTGAGAGCTGGGAGAGCATTGAGCCTCGAGGCTGTTGGCTAGGCATTCAGCCTTGTCTGCATCGTCGAAGGCGATGGTCTTGTCAGGGCGGAGTAGGGGGGGCATGGAGACTACTTCTTTGGACTTTAGTTTCCTTTGAAGTTCCCAGAAGGCCTGATGAGTGGGCTCTAGGTCGCTTAGCATCCTGTCCCAGTCAGCGGTACGCAGCTCCGCTAGGCGTGTCTTTACAGCTCGCTGTAAATGGCGCATATGGGCTTTGTTCGCAAGGCAGGGAAAGTTGCTGTATGCACGGACAGCCGCGTTCTTCTCGCGCAACAGTTCACGCACATCGTCCGGCAATCTCCAGCGACGGTCATCGTCCGCTGGAGTTACCTTTGAACAGTCGTTCAGGACTGATTGTACGTGCTCAGTGAGCGAGTCGATCGCGGCCGTCGTGTCCGCGACAGAGTCGAACTGATCAGGGATGGAGTCCAAGTGATGGGAAGAAGTGGATTTCAGGCTTTTGCTTACTTTCCTCCAATCTGTGACTATTTTGGTGAGAGGGGGTTGAGTGGGGTCATGGAGACCGACACGGGGGGCCAGTTTCATGACCACTGGTCGGTGGTCAGAGGAGAGCTCATGTACCGCCTCTATAGAATCCAACCGTAGGTTGATATTCTTCAGAAGCGCTATGTCGAGGACGTCGGCGGTATGGTTGGGGTCGTGGGGAAAATGGGTTGGAGTCATCGGGGCGATGACATCGAAATTAAGTATGGGGCAGAGACCGAACAGTTGCCTACCTCTGGCTGAGGTGGTGTTGCTGTTCCAGGCAGGGTGTTTGGCGTTGAGGTCGCCCGCTATGATAACGGAATCACTCAGGCCGAAGAGGGCAGAGAGGTCGTCAGAAATCGACTGGGGATTTTCTGACGAGGTTTGGGGGGGAACATAGGCCGATACTAGGGTGATCGGTTGGTGGCCTGACATGCCTAGCCGGCATACAGACACTTCTAATTTGGATAGGGGGGGAGGGTCCATAGGGATGCAGTGAAGAACCTTTCTATAGTATATGAGGGTGCCACCCTTGTGACACCGAGTCCTGTCGTTGCGAACTACGCAGTAGTTAGCAATTGACGGGTTACGGACGTTGGGCTTGAGGAAGGATTCCTGTATAAGGAGAATATCAATTTGATGATCACGGAGGAACTCGGCGATCTCATCGCGTTGTCCGCGAATGCCGTTGGCATTGAAGTAGCCTAATTTAAGGGATCGGGGCTTAGTTCTCCCTTTGGCTTCTTTATCCATAGTGGGGGTTGGGAAGGTTGGCGAAGGAGGATAAGGCTTGCGTGATCTCGGGATATGAGTTATATATCTCCAGAATCTGCAGAAGGTTGCCGGCATTTCTGGCAGCAACTAATTCGCTTGCCATTTTCCTGGCGCGTGGGGTGAGGAAGGCCGTGAAGGTGCCCGAAATAATGTTGAAGGGGTCGAGGGGGTTGGGGCCAACCGTAGTCGGCGAGTGGGGGGGTGCATTACCGGCTGCAGGGGCGGTTTTAGGCGCTTGCACCGGTCTCGGGGGGAGGGTGGGGGCGGGCGCGGCGGCGCGGTTGCGGGGGTCCATCAGCGCTGGGATGGATGGGGGTGGGGGGCTGGTTTTGGCCAGGGCCGGGAAAGCCCTTTGATGGTTAAGGGCCGTCCAGGGGCTAGGCCTTTGAGGGCTTAGCCGTTCTGGCATTTGGGTCGAAGGGGCGGGGGCTTCCCTTTGCTGGCGGGCGACTGCGCGCTTGGCCAGTTTGGGGGATAATTTCGGGGCTTTAGGGCAGCCCCGGTAGTTTGCTGGGTGACCTGACTCACCGCATAGCACACAGCTAGGTGGCTCGGTGCACAGGGTGCGATCCTTGGGACGGGGGCAGTCAGAGGTGCCGTGCTCGCCCAGGCACTTGACACACCTGGGTTTGGCGTGGCAGTTTTTCTGCGCGTGGCCGTATAGCTGGCATCGGTGACATTGGCCGATGAAGCCATATTTGTTGGGCTTCTGGATCTCAAAGCCCATGAGATGACAAATGGTTTTTACACCAAAGATAGGGTGATGCCCTTCAGTTGGGGGACAGACAACGAGGACCATGTCGATTGAAAATCTACCCCTGACGGGGTACTAAAGTACGAAATCCACGCGGACGAAGTCGCGCGGGAAGTGATTAGTATGCTAAATAAATTTGTTAAATATATTTGTGCTCCACTCTTTTCGAAGTATCCATAATATGTAGGTATGAAATCCAATACCTAGTGGAATTTCTACGAAAAACCTTACTGGTATTCAGGCATTTCTACGTAACTTGTACTCAATTTTGATCCAAAAATAAGAAACCCTAAAAATTATAGACCTATTGAGGAAAAAATCTGGGACTAGGCCTATATATTTTTCGTACATGAAGTACATAAAACACACATGTGGTCCTAAATGAACGGTTACGGCGCAATATGGTCATCGTCTCTCAAAGGTTTTTATTTACGAACGTACAGAATATAACACATTTTTGTTACGAGAAAGTTTTTCTCTAAAAAAAAATTGGGAACATTTTTTTTGTTTCAGTTCTCAAGAGTTCAAAGTATTAATAATTATGCTAGTCACCCTGTGATCATAGAATTGTAACAGCAGCGCAAAATATCGGGACCTTATAATATTATTTTCACGAAAAATATCTCGAATATGAAAAAAGATTTTGTATAAAACGAAGCGTAATGGTATAGGTACCCACATCTAAATTTTGTGGAAGGAAAATAGTATGTTCAGAGGCGGAAATAAATTAAATCACAAGCTTCGACGCGGTCTTGTAAATAACTGATGAATATTCTGATTGATGTATGTACCATATTCAAATGGGATACTCTTACATCCAGTTTTTGAAATGAGAAATTTATAGTTGAGAACTTGTCAAACCCTACTTTAGCATTAGTCCTTAGTCTCCGTCCAGTATTCTAGAATACTGAATGAATGAATGAATGGAATTAGTACAACACTGGTCAATTTTGAATAGAGAATGAGATATTCATGCTTGAGCATCGTTCTAAACTACCAGATTACTTAATAATTCTAGTGCATGTGATCACCACCATCTGCTTAGCCTTTTCCCAATAATGTTTGGGTAAGTTTCCAATCTAATCGGATGCAGCTAAATACCTACCATAATTTTACACGTAACGTCTGCCTATCTGAACTCCACAACGCAGTAATCGGGTAGCACGATGCCTCCTTCTGAAAATTTTAATGCCCATTGAATTTGTAAAAAATATACTGACGTAGTACGTGCTTAACAGTCTGCTGCCTATCCATTATGTATTATTTTTGTATGGATTATTCCATTCTAAACCATAAAAGTTAACCGTAGACCTGTTTAAATGGTTTACTCTAAACATTGAATCGATTAAATTCCACTAACCGGCATTGTAAAAGTCAATCTACTGAATTGCGTGGTTCCGCAGAGAACATAAATTTTTAAATCCATTACATTAGGTATCTCGCTCGAAGCCTGCCAATAAAGTCGTCGTCTACCTAGCTAGAGTATTTATTTGAGCGATCTACTTTTTTTTTTACACATGTTTAACATAGGGCTTACCTAATTGTCAATTGTTACACTAGGTATTAACAGCGGAGTAAATTAAGTACATACATTAACATTTTGACAATTTAACAATGTTTTTTTACAGACGATTTTCATAAAAATTTGAAGCAACGGATTATGAATTTCCTTCAAAATGCTTCGCTTCAAAAGCTTCCTTTAAATTATTTGTAATAGAAAGTGTGTTACGCAATTCGAATGCTGTTTTTTAAATCATCATCATCCTATACCTTTCTAAATGTTGCATGTTGGAGCTATTTTCCTATCACATACTACCCGACTTGGCTCTAAACTTCGCCAGTCAGATCGAACAAAAAATCACAAAGCGTTCCTCGTTTGTCGTACATTTATTTTTGTCTCGATTTTTCAATCGCCGCTTCCTCATGTTCAATATTGCCTTATCCACGCTGCTCTTCAACAAAGCCAACAATATCAGCATAGATAAAAAAGTTAAAAATTACAAAGCTCTGAAATCTCTTTGCTAACTTCCAAAATTCCTCTTACCGTCAGCCCCGAGCGGTCTCCGTTATATGACAGGATATGTCCCGGAACGTTCGGACGTATGGAGCTCCTACGATAAAGGGAAATTGTTCAATACAATTTTATGCTTCAGTTTTTCGGGTACCGTCGCGTCGGTCCAGTCACTTGAATGTTTTTGCTAAATAAATCATCCGATTACCGTCCTTTTCTTTCGGACGTCGAATAAACGTCACCTGCCAATTTTGTATGGCTTTTATAGTGCTTCTGCTGTCGTTTTTTTTTGGGTTTTTGCTGGTTGAAAATGCACTTTACTATTCTGGGGCTAAACATAAAAGTGCTTGAGCACGACCTGTCTACTGTTAACTTTTTAAATGTTTTTAGAGCTTTATGATTAAGGTTTCTTTCATCGTAAGTTTGGCACACTTTTACTATATATTTCTAGGTATATCAAAAACATGCCTTGTCACGTTTGATGTAACCTACTTGTTTGACATTCGACTGACTTTGACGTTAAATAGTTAGGAAAGGGATAATTAACTAAGAAAGAAAAAGAAAAGCTTTGTACCGCAATATGGTTCTTACGCAGACTACACACACAATCATGTAAAAACATCTAATAGGTAGTATTTTGTACTATTATCATGTAATATTTTAAATCCTTTTCTGAAAACCCTCTAATGCCTACAGAAGCGCCGTTCCCTTTGAATTTCTTAACAACAGACTAAACCGCGATCTTCTATATTTATGTTTAAAAAAAGAACAAAATCTTATGCGGTTTAATATCTTCAATAGGCGTCGAGATCTCTTTGAAATCGTAAAAGATTGTAAAGAGAATATCTTTTATCTTTACCTTTGAATATTTTCTTAAAAGAAAGGTATTAATGTTAATTTTCACGCTTAAATTTGAATAAAAAAGGCTTTTCAGATTGTTGAGGTTTGGTGATTTTACTTTTTAACTGTACTTTTGTACTGTTTTGTTTTTAACTGATGTTTGCATACATGTCTGAAACTATTTAATAGATTTATTTAAAAATTCTTTCATTGTTTGAAAGCATCCATGTGGGAATGATTTGCGATTTGAATACCAGATTGGAATACTTAATTGAAATAACAACAGAAAATAGATCTTTATACAATAGATTTGAGGTATTTCACTTACGGCCGAACCCAATAACCTATTTTCAGTAAAAGACAGATCGCTATTCACTATTGATGGTAGTATAATTCTATCTGTCCTTATGTCAGGTCGGTAAAATTCCATAATCTCTTATAGATTATTGGGACGTTAAAAATGGTTTTAACGTCCCAATAATCTATAAGAGATTACCAATCTATCTATGGAGATAGATTGGTTTTTCTATCTCCAGTATGCCCAAACTGGTGATAGATAGGTTTTTGGGTACGGCCGTTAGAGCACCGATTTCAAAAGCACTTGAGCCAGGATATCTAAGCTATTCCACTTACGGCACTGAAACAAAATTTTGTTGAGTATTGTTGGGTAAATAAATTACAAACCAACCCACTAAAAAGTAAAAAATAAAAACTTTTTTGCAAAAAAACAAAAACAACCAACTTCCAAAAAAACACTACAAAGTGAAAAATAACTTTAATTTCGGAATTCGGTGGCAAATACCTAAACTACAGATCCAAAGACACCGACCTTCGGAATTAAAGTAAATTTTTACTTGGTAGTGTTTTTTTTTTGGAAGTCGGTTGTTTTTTGTTTTAGTTGTGCACGAAAGATGCCACATCCTGTGTACACATAAACAATCATCTTCGGCCATCTTAAGCCAAGATTTTATCTATACTACAAACTACAAATAAATAAAATTGAAGTGTCGGTTTGTGTGTCAAAATAACAACTTTTTACAAAATGCATAAGAAAGTATATACGGTACTTATAACAAAAAAGCAATTTTTAAAATTTTTGTCTATCTGTCTGTCTGTTTGTTCCGGCTAATCTCCGAAATGGCTAGACGGAATTTAACGGGACTTGCACAGGCAGATAGCTGATGTTACGGGGAGTAACTAAGGCTACTTTTATTTTAGAAAAATAACGGGTTTCCGCGCAAAAAAAGTTAAAACCCATGAAATTGTGAACAAAAAGTTGGATTTGAAAAGTTCTATTTGCATTTGGTAGCCCAATTCTTGAGAATAGTTATAGGCTATTTAATATCACGCTACGATCCTTAGGAGACGAGCAAAAAGAAAAAAGTCAGAAAGAACACTAAGCAAAAACGAAGTAATACCGCGGGCGGGCGATGTAACTCGACGGGTCGCGGAACGAGGAAGTTTTATTAAAATGTGGCTGTTATTTTAGTATATTGTGTATTTTACGACTTCCACGCGAAGGAAGTCACGGGGCACAGCTAGTAATAAATGAAAGTGTTCATTCAGGTTATTACAGACTGTAATAAAGCGTCAAACACGTGGGTGCGAGTGTGATCTCATTCCGATCACGAAGGGAGGTGAAATTATACTAAACGAGTTGATCTCACTGTAAGGCTTCGTTCAGACTACCAATAAGAAAAGTTAGGTATGGAAAATGACGCAGGAGATGCCCTGGGCGTCGGGAATGAAGAGCCGATTCTCGGCCACCGTAGACGCGGGCTTGCGGACGGCGAGCAATGGGCAGCTCGCCGTCCGGTAAGGACCAGGCCCGGGTCAATGGTCAGTGGTGTTCCACGCGCGCCTCGAAGAGATGTCAGCATGAACTGATGGGATCCGCTAGGGCCAATGCCAGCCGGGTCGCGGGATGTTCGAAAGAGTTACCATGGTCCCTGACACAGGCAACTGAATGAACACGGGTGGGTTTTAGTCAGTAAAAGTCTTGACACGCCCTCCCGCTCCCGCCAGAACGGGAGAAGTCATTTTATGATTTCCCTCCCAAAAAAAAAAGGTATGGAAAGTGAAAGAGATTGGTTTATTTTTTTCGCGGGTAGGTGTAAAAAGAGTTAACACGCAACTTTGTAAATCTTTTTTAATTAAAATTATTATAAAGTATTTTTTCTTGCTTTCGAGTTTAGAATCTTTTCTATAGACTACTAAATAAGCAGCGCTTACATTGGTGAAACATTCCATGTAACACACATTCTTAACACTGCACCACCTGCCAGCTTCTCACTAGTGTTGTCATAGTCGCTACAAGTTCTGCACACTTGTCATGTCTTCTCAACTGGATGATATCCAATCGGCCCAGAAGAATCTCGAGGAGTGCTTCCTTAAAAAGATGGGTGAGCTTGAGGCACAGATTCAATGTGCCGGTCCCGCAAAGGACACTGTAGCAAAGATTGCTGATGAGTTCCGGTCATTTCGCGAGCTTATGTTTGGCATGCTGGACTTCTTAGGAAGCAGATCATAGAGTGCTCTAGAGCGGTTGATGGATTGGAGACAAGATCTCGTCGGAAAGCTCTCATTTTCACTGGGTTTGTTGAGGCGGACAGGGAGGATTGTAGGGCTCTTGTGTTGGAAATTTTGAAGAACAAATTGGCGCTGCCTGACATCACTGCATCTTCCATCAAAGTATGTCACAGGCTTGGAACATCAAGCAGAGGACCAGCAATTAGCAGACCCATATTGGTAAGGTTCTCCAATGTTGACCTGAAATCCACTGTTTGGAAGGCAAAGTCTGCATTGAAGGGTTCTACGGTCACAGTCAAGGAGTTCTTGACCAGATCTAGGCAAACCGTATTCAGCAGGGCGCGCCTGCACTTCGGGATGCCGGCATGCTGGACTCAGGATGGGATTATTGTCATCAGATCCCCGGATGGAACACGGCATAAGATTTGTACTCTGGAGGAACTCAATCCCTTGTTGGCTAAGTACCCTAAGAAGACCGGCGAATCATCCGCTGGTACTGGAGGCAAGCCGGATAGTGGGGTGCGTAAAATCTAAATGCTTGCAACCTTTTTGTGCGGTTCTCCAACTTAACAGTTTTTTGTGCTTGGGACGTCAGTTCATGCCATTATTATGGTTATCGTACACGTCTACCTGCTTACTTTTTCTTATTTTCACCTCAAAACTACTAAAATCACATTCTGCCGGTAATTTGCGTATTGTTTGTATTACTAAAATATTAAATTGTTTCGTCATTACTTGTTACTGTCACCTGTCAATCTTGAATTTGTCTATGACGTCCTATTTTCCTTGTTCCACGTTCTTGTGTTTAGTTTTGTAACTTACGTTCCGTTTTTGCTCATGTAACTTTGTCATATATAATTTTGTTCTTTATTTGTTCATTTCTTAAGTTTATGTTTGTGATACTGTATCCTATTCTTAATTCATGTTTTTTCTTGTTTTGTATTGTTACTTCTGTACAGTGCTGCAGGGATCTTTTGGCGCTTGAATAAACTTTGACGATTTTCGAAACAATACACCTTAGTTCCGATTTTGGCCACGCGTCAAGAGATCCATGTACGTCTATACTGGTACTGCTGGTGGGTGGTGCACAGATAGTGCTGTTGCACCTAAAGCGAAGGCAATATTAGCTACCTATAGTTTATTTACATATTTAGCAGTTATTTATATTATTTTTATTAATATTATTTGTATTTTATGATATCTGATGATGATTCTTTTTACTCTGCCACTGATTCCTCTAGCTCATCCGTAAATGCAAGTTTTAGCTCCTTGACTGATACCATTGGTGACTTTGTGCGTCCGAGCTTCAGCCAACAAAAAGGCCACTTATTTAACGTCTGCCACATAAATGCGCAGAGTGTCCCAAGTCACTACAGTGATCTGTTGGACATCTTTACCGGCGCCAATGCCCATGCCGTTCTGGTTTCTGAGAGTTGGCTCAAACCTCATCTTCTCTCCACCACCTACTCTCTTCCAGGTTTCACTCTTATCCGCAAAGACAGAATTGGAAAGGGAGGGGGTGGTGTAGCTATCAATCTTCGTAGCGATTTCCCTTTCAAAATCATTGCCTCATCCCCCTCACAGTACCACGCCTCCGCCGAGTACCTCTTTTTGGAAGTCTACGTCAAAGGCGTCAAGACCCTTCTTG
The DNA here is from genome assembly GCA_947568875.1 of Fissipunctia ypsillon. NCBI lineage: Eukaryota > Metazoa > Arthropoda > Insecta > Lepidoptera > Noctuidae > Fissipunctia > Fissipunctia ypsillon. The sequence goes on along the minus strand of OX387654.1, from coordinate 19,994,961 downwards.
GGGTTGTCTATTGTCCACCCGCCGTTGACTATTTTTCCGAACTCGAACTGGCGCTAGAGTCCGTGGGGTCAGAGTACGCACATTGCGTCATCATGGGCGATTTCAACACTGACCTTGCTCATCGCACCCCTCGATCCCGTAAACTCCTTCACATCATTGAGTCCGTCAGTCTCCATATACTTCCACTGCAACCTACCCATTTCAATATATCAGGCGATGACACTTGGCTCGACTTAATTCTCACGTCCACTCCTTCCCTAGTTCCCTATCATGGTCAGTGTCCCGGTCCTGGATTTTCCCAACATGACCTCATTCTCCTCTCCTATGTCCTAAAACCGCCTAAACCTGTCCCAAAAGTTCTGCACATGCGGAGTTTTGCGCGCATGGACGTTGATAAGCTTCGTCAGGATGCGTCAGATATCAGTTGGGATCACCTGGCAGCGGCGACAGCTGTAGACGATAAACTGCGCATTTTCAATCGGGCGGTCCTTGCTCTATACGACAGACATGCTCCTGTTAAGAAAATTAAACTTTGGCGTCCTCCTGCTCCTTGGATGACGACCGGGGTTCGAATGGCGATGAGGCGCAGGGATCGGGCCTTTAATAAATTTAAAAAGGATCGCAGTGAAGCTAATCGGAACTTTTTCAAAGTTGCTAGAAATCGGTGTAATCAGATGATACGTAACGCTAAGCGCCGCCATATTCTCAAGAACATATCTTCTTCTTCACCTGCTGATATCTGGAAGTTCCTTGGTACTCTTGGTATCGGCAGACCACGTCATGTGGATTTTCCTAATACAATTGGCCTTGATGATATCAACCGTCACTTCACAACCACTTGTCATTTGGATTCCCAAATGTTGTCCCAGACGGTCAATTTCATTACTGGCTTAGCTAGTCCCATCATTGAACCATTTCACTTCTCTCCGGTCACCTTGGACGAAATTAAAAAGACCATCCTGTTCATAAAATCCAAGGCTGTGGGGGATGACGGCATCAGTCGTAGTATGGTCGTTTGGATCCTCGATACCCTACTTCCTCCGATTACCCACATCATAAACTTTTCTCTTGATTCCGGACAATTCCCATCCCTGTGGCGTATGGCCTATGTCCGCCCGCTCCCTAAAGTTTCAAACCCCTCCCTACCCACTCACTTTCGACCCATTTCCATTCTCCCATTCCTGTCTAAATTGCTTGAGGCCTGCGTTCACAAACAGTTTGCGGGATTTGTTCACCGGAACAACCTTGTTAGCTCGTTTCAGTCTGGATTCAGGCCTGGGCATAGTACAGCTTCCGCTCTCCTTAAAGTGACTGGTGACGTTAGAGAAGCGATGGAGGATACTAAGGTTACTGTTTTGGTTTTAATTGATTTCTCCAATGCCTTTAACGCTGTCAGCCACGATATTCTCCTTGCTATGCTCTCTCATCTTATGGTTTCGTCCGAGGTTCTGGAATGGTTCTCTTCTTATCTTCGGGGGCGTCGGCAGCCGGTTCGCGTTGATGAGAGCTCTTCGAGTTGGCGTGACCTGGATGCTGGTGTTCCTCAAGGCGGTATTCTTTCTCCATTGTTATTCTCCATCTTCATTAATTTTATAACTCACTGTCTTCGGTGTTCGTATCATCTTTATGCCGATGATCTTCAATTGTATACAGCTGCGCGGGTGGAAAGTTTATTGGATGCTGTAGCAGATGTAAACCGAGACTTAGATGCAATCAAAAAGTGGTCTGATAGTTTTGGGGTGTCAGTGAACCCCTCAAAGTGTCAGGCCATTGTAATTGGAAGCTCGCGCATGATGGGTAGGGTGACGCTTAGCTCTCTTCCTCCTCTCATTTTCAATGGTACCGTCATACCCATTACCCCTACTGTGAAAGATCTCGGTTTGCATCTTGACTCGACGCTTAGCTGGCAGCACCCAGGTCTCTAATGTTAGTCAAAGGGTCAACGGTACTCTACGATCCCTGTATCGTCTGAGAAACTTTTTGCCCGCTAAGACGAAGACTATGCTTGTGCAGACTTTGATTTTCCCTATCATTGACTATGGTGACGTGTGCTACTTTGACTTGAATGCGGTGTTGCTGGATAAGCTTGACAGACTGCTTAACAATTGTATCCGGTTCATATTCAACCTCAGAAAATATGACCATGTGTCGAGCTACAGGTCTGAGCTCAAATGGATGACCATTCGCCAGAGAATAAATTTGCGTGCTTTTACCACGCTTTTCTCCCTTCTTAACTCTCCCACTCCTCCTTCTTATCTAGTGTCTCACTTCCAATATCTATGTTCTTCACACGCTAAGAATCTTCGTTCTTCTAACAATCTTCTCCTACTCTGTCCTTCTCATACTTCTGACTTTGTTCATTCTTCCTTTCATATTCAGTCCATTCTTCTTTGGAATGCGCTACCTCTTGACATCCGGACGGCCACCAGTCGGTATGCATTTAAGCGGAGATTGCGGAGTTATTTTCAAAATAAATAGCGTAGAGTCATCTCAAAACCTCTCTCTCTTGAATTTGTATATAATGTATATATATAATATAGGTATATATTATAGTAAATATGTATGTATGTGTATTATAAGTTTATAACTTATTTATGTACAAATTGTCCCATTCCTAACAGAGCACCTGCCATCTAATCTCTTCACCACCCTTGGTTGACTGGTAGAGAATGCCTAAGGCATTAAGTCCGCCTTTGTACTTTTTTAAGTGTGAAAAGATTAAATAAATAAATAAATAAAGAGATCTAAAATAAATAGCATACCTATACAGGAGCTAGACCACCACCTCTTAAAGCAGTATTATTGTAATCTTACTTCAGTGTGGGAAAGAGATGGAGCTGGACGTCGTGTGTAGCTCCATCTCTTTCTCACACTGAAGTAACATTAAAAGAATACTGCTTTAAGAGGTGGTGGTTGGCCCCCAGGACGTATCAGAAAGGTGTGGTCAAATTAAAGGTTGTGGTACAGACCATCAAACTGAACATTTTTCCCCATGGGTCTAACATCGTAATCGAGAAAAAATTATCAGCTGCCCCATACATTTGGGTCGAGTAGGTATTGAAGATTTGTATGGATTAACTGTATATACGCAGTCGCTCCATGTAACAACTGGTATTCAGCTGCATCCGGTTAGACTGGAAGCCGACCCCAACATAGTTGGGAAAAGGCTAGGCAGATGATGTGTGTTACGAGAGAAACCGTTACTTTTAGTTTAAAATAGATTTTATCGATTTTATAGCTTACGAGTTTGAGATTTTAAGAAGCCAAGTAAAGCTCTTATATTAAATGGCTAGGCTGATAATTATGACTTCACTAACCACAGCTAGAATTATCATTAAAATAATCGTTATTTTAAAGTTCCCCAGTCTGTATAAGTAATCGTAACGGCTGTCTTCCACGGAACAGTGAATAAATAAATTTCCGGATTGATGCTATGACAATCACCTCATTTTCCTTCAGCTATTAGGATACCGCTCGCTGCCTTTTATTCGTCCACCTTTTTTGGATGGGAAATCTTCAAATGACTTCTCCCGGTCTGGGCGTAGCGGGAGGGCGTGTCAGACTTTTACTGACTAAAACCCACCCGTGTTCCTTCTGCTGTCTGTGCCGGGGCCACGGTAACTCTTTCGAACATCCCGCGACCCTGGCACATATTCGTCCTCCTAAGTTTGATTTTACAAAACCTCCATTTGCACACCATTCTCTGCCAGAAACCGACCCAACCAAACTCCAAAGTAATCAAACATTAATTAATACGTTTTGACCCCGAAATCAGACACCCGGGAACACGATTAGCATTTCCATGACTATATTACAGGGGCTGGCAAAAAAATATTGACAGTCATCCCGATTACATGTCGTGTGGAGCGAAGGGGAAGGGGGGGGGGGAACAAGATTATGCTAAACGACTCGATCCCTTCCATGTTATATGGAAATAACAATTTCGCAGCACATAAATTTGGTTGTTCCGGATGATATCTGTCACAATTTATACGTCTTCTTCTTGGGTTTGAAGGCAGTTTTTTTGTCAAGTACAAGGCTGATATTTTTTTTTTTTTTGAAGGTCATGCTTTATGGGCCAGTGGCTGTATGATTTTCCAATCTAGACACCGTTATCACCATCATTGGAATCGTTGGGATTGCTCGTTCCAGACAGGAGGCTACGGTTGGGCCCGAGGGAGAGACTTTTTAAAGTTCCGGCAACCCGTACAAATTTATTAAAGTTTGCTCTAGTGATTCGTGCAGTAAGGATGCATAATAGTGTCTCTCTGCGCTTGGACATATTTTCTTGCTCTTTGGCGGAATTCCAGAGGGTGACACTTAGTATGTTGTCCACTGTGTAACTTGTGCTGTACCCAGACCCGGTACTCGGGACTGGACAATTAGCAATTGATGACTACTTTTGTTAGCTTGGGTCTTACCTGTTAGAACAAATGTATGTGTTGATTAATAAAATAAATAAATAAATCAGTTTCCGTTCCCGATGGCTTCAATCATTTTTTTTCGTAATACTACATATAATTATGTAAAAACACCTATCTGATTTGCACGAAAACCTAAAGTAACTTATATACACGCAGCTTTTTTATTGGCTAGGGAGCAGCAACGATAGCGTTGTACTAATCATTATGAACAACTTTTACTATGGGACGAAACCTGAAACCGCGAAAAAAAAATTTGTTGTTCCCTACATTTATAACTCGTCAAAATGTACAGAATAGCAGATTTTTTTTTTTGTAAAAATATGTCCTATAGTAAAAGTTTTTCATAATGATGAGTACAACACTATCGTGGTAGCTCCCTAGACAATAAAAAAGCAGAGTACCTGTATAGACCAAGAATGTTGTTCTTTAACCCAGTACCCTAAATGACTACAACAAACCACTCTCATTTAAGAGCTCTCTCATAAATTATTCTGATTTATTAAATACAGCCCTAAGTAATTAGTCTCTCCTTCGATTAATCGAACTCCAAAACAGAATTCGATTAGCCCCGTCCCTAGTAGTACGTTCGTAATAATTACGTACGAACATGCGTAGGTATCACCCACGATTCGTATTCAACAAGCGCGCCCCTAACAACGTTTTCACATGCTCATATTGCTCATTGTTATCTTGTAACGAGTCGTACCTAACTATATTTTATAAGAATCGATATCGATTTGGGCTTCTACGCAAAGGGTAGAGTAATATGAATTTTAGAGTCAGAACGTTCATATTATTTGTCTCTAAGGAGAGTGATTTCTTTAACTTGGTCTTCTTGAGCTGTCTAACGTTACTCAGATTTCCCTTTCAAATAGTCTAGTGGTTTACTTCACACATTTCTTGCAAGGGGATTTCAGGTGAATTCCGAATTTCTGCGAGTAGATGCGATTCTTGAAATGTTGGGACACTGGGGTTTGACGCGTGTATCTAGACTTGGATTGTGTCCCGTAAGAGCTTTTTCCGAGATATTGGACTGCTATAAATTCTTCGGATCATTAAAATCAGTGTTGTTGGAGAAAGTCCTATATTTTTTATTTAATACTAGCTACGCCCCGCGGTTTTATTCGCATAAGTCTCGATCCCGTGGGAATGTCGGGATAAAAAGTGTTCTATGTCCTACCCAGGTTATGTTCTACACATGTGCCAAATTTCAACTAAATCCGCTCAGCCGTTTTAGCGTGAAAGCGTAACAAACAAATAAACAAACAATCTCACTTTTGCATTTATAATAGTAAGTTATGATTATTTTTAAGAACGGTTGAAAAGAAAAGGTAAAAAATAATGATGGTGATGACCCTTAAGTCGATATAAAGCAGTGAATTCACAGACCGCTGTTTTTACCAATAGTTACGGGGCAGACAATGTTGCTTAAAATATCTTTACATTTGTTAAGTATTTTTATCGTAATACTGGTGCCGATGCCGATTCTCTTGTCAAAAATTTATTTATTTATTTATTTTCCACCATACAATTATCTTTACAGGTTTACCACCTAATGCGATAATGTAGTCAACTATTTTTATTAAAACTAAACAATTCAAAACTAACAACTCTCCGTCTTGGTACATATTGCTAATACAATTATTATGTAACGGCAGGACCGTAACATATCTCAAAGAGAGCTCTCACTAAGAACCCACCCAGAGTACAACAAAATAGGTATATGTCTTCTGCTATACTGCTGAGAATACGGAGTGCGCGCGTAAACGGCGCCTCATTCACCAGCTGAGGGCGGCCGCGCGGCACCGCGAGCAGCCGCGGTCGCCGCCGCCGCCACACGTATCTGTCCGGAACACACATGCACACTTGTCTCAATACGTCTGGATTGTGAAAATGCGCCTAAACTAGACTAAAAGTCACCAACATTCAGTTTATTCCTATCAAACGACGATTTCACATTCTGAAATTGACTAAAGTGACACAACTACTATTTTAGTTTGACAGCATTAAGATGGTACTGAGTTATTAGTTTAGTGCAAATGGTAATTTTGCTATTCTGAATTTGACGTTTTTCACCTAAAATTTAGATTTTCTAACTAAATCTGACTATTTTTAATCGCGATTAAAAAGGTGTGGAATATAATTAGTTGGCATGAACTAAAATCCACACCAACACCTCAACTTCAGGTGCAAAAACAGTACTGTATTTTTTTTCTTTTCCTTTGCATATATCGCTCGAAAACGGTGTGTCCTATCGCAAAAACAATGAAAATTTCGTCCCCCTTTATAAAGCCCATAAACCTCTATAACTCAATATGTAGGTAATAATTTTTCATATTTTCCATGCAAAAAGTGAAAAATTCCTTATAAAACACGTCGCCAGAGGCGCGCAGGGGGTCAGCCTGACCCCCTGCGCGCCTCTGCAAACAAGTACTTACCACGTGGAGTCGCGATTGTCAAATTCGATTTACTTGTGTCAAAATTATTTTTAAATTTAGTGATATTGTTTTGCAGAATAGCTTTAAGATTCTCATAACCAAAAGTAAGGACTTTTAGTGATAGTTTAGTTCAGTGTACCTACAAGAGAATCGACACCATTGTCTTATAAAATACTTATAGAATTCCATGTTTTTGGAAGATAGTTAAGACGCCCAATGTCGCACAGGCAGAATATTACTTAAATGTCACGTGCATATATGTTATTTTATTGTGACATCTAGAATTACTATTAATTTATTATTCAATAAACTTCTTATAGGTTTAAACTACTAAATTAACTAACCAACTATTAAAATTAAAAAATATAATCACCTAACGTAACTAAAACTATTAACAAACTAAAATATGGCGTCGAAAATTTCCTCCGCATCGCTGTCGACTGGTAATGTACCCAAGAGACTGACGGCATTGCCACGTCGTATGGCAATGCGCCTCTGGCCAAGGTAAAAGCCAGCCAGTGTCAAAGGAAGTGTCAACCAGCCGTTGAAGATTCCGTTGTGACATCTTATTTTTATGTGCCTACAGTCTCAGCAAATAAATTCTACTTACTTCCCCATTCAAGTGACAAGCATTAATTTACGTAGTTGAACTCCGCCAAACCCAAATAACCCCGTTGCTAGGGTTGACATAACGCAAACACCTCACAAACCATAACTACTTTAACGCCTCTTAATATATTAGAAAATGTATACAAACGGACACTGTTATTATTCATACAAAGCTTATCTTCCCCTCGCAGTGTCCTGAGGAAGTCAGTTTTGCATAAACATGAAGCCAAGTCGGGCCAAGTGTTAACCTAGTTACATACGTGCAAAGTAGCCTTGTGGCTAAAACGCAATAAAATAGCGGTAAAGAGCCGTGATTTGTTGTGACTTAACGGTATGAGATTTAATTAACAACGGACTCGTTAGTGTACGTGGGGTTTTATTTTGTTGCTGGCCTGTTATTTTGTAACCGAATGCGTAAAGGGGCTCTTTTAGATTTATTGTAATATACACAAATGTTAAATACAATATACAATCTCACACTAAAATATATATAACGGCGCGTGATGATTTAGTCGATTTCTTGTAACACTTTTTGAAATTTGTAATCGATTATTTTTACTCTGTGGTGAATAATTTATTTAGTTAGTGATATTTTTAATTTAGAGCGGGTAACACCGAATGGGGTTGTGAGTGTCATGGCGACGGAGGCTATCACTTTTTGATGCGATCGCCACGCGGTGCACACACATAAATCCATTGGCTCTAAATTTCAAGTTGAACAATTATTGTAATTTGATTTAATCAGTGTTTATCATTGTAATCATTATTTTTTATGATTAACTTTTATTGTGATATTTGTAATTATATTAAGTGTGTTATTTTGCGAGTATTATTTTCGAAACACCTGCAAGTACACGCCCGCTATGGAGGACCATCAGATGACGGATCAGCAGCGACACGTGGTGTCTCAGCCGCTCGAACATCCGTCATATATATTATAATCATAATCATAAATCTTTATTTATCTCAACATCATATTACAGGCACTGGTTAATAAAATGCACAATCTTAAATAGAGAAAGGTGTCTGAGGTAGGAGGGTCCCGAGTTACAGATCACCCGGCTCTCTTTTAAAGGACATGTTAATTTACAAAACAGTTAAAGTTAAGATATACTTAATAGGTATTATAAAGTCTGATAATGCAATTGAGTGCAGAATGTAAAAAAAAAATAATAATTAAAAACAAAATCAAAGAAAAGCAAGTCAACATAAAATTCAAATGTACAAGTATATAAAGAAAATAAAAAAATAAATAAAAGGAAGAGCTCATTGGGCATCAAAAAATTCGTCCGCATCGCTGTCAGTGGGAAAAGGCTGGCAGCGTTGCCACGTTGGATGGCAATGCTGATTCTTTGACCTAAAAATAGGCCAGTCCTCTGGTCACGTGAAGAGTCGAATAACTCGAAATACTCGATGAACACTCGGAACCCATGGCCCTAGTGTTTCAACCCCAAACGGCTCAAACATATAGCTCCCAATGAGGTTGTTATATTTGCGCTGTTTGAGGTTTTCTGCACCTGCAGTAGCCGCCCCAGCACAGAAGCTTATTACGATTATGGGTTTGTCACGAGTATATAAATGATATACTTACGCAAGATTCAAAAGCGATTTTCTCCTAATGTACCATCAAGGCAGGTTACTTTGACTCTAGGCATAACTTTGGTCCAAATCTAGACTTGATGTTTAAACTCCCCGCCGTGTCGCGACCACACTACCGAACGTCGTATTCCTTCGGTAACTAATAGATGGCGATATAGACGCGTACTTGCGGAACTGTTGTGTGGATTTAATGACACTAAACATTTGTAGCGATTTGGTGCAAAGTTATGTCCTAGAGTTAAAATACGCCTTGACGGTATTGACAAAATTCGTATGATTTTGTTACGAATATATTATAGTACTAGCTGTGCCCCGCGACTTCGTTCGCGTGGATGTCATAAGATACACAATACACTAAAATAAGAGCCACATTTTAATAAAACTCCCTCGTCCCCCGACCCGTCGCCAACCGTCGCGTTGAATCGCCCGCCCGCGCTATTACTTCGTTTTCGCTTAGTGTTCTTTCGTGACTTTTTTCTTTTTGCTTGGCTCCTAATAGTCGTAGCGTGATGTTTAAATAGTCTGTAACTATCCTCGAGAATTGGGTTACCAATTGCAAAAAGAATTTTTCGAATCCGACTTTTTGTTCATAATTTCATGGGTTTTAGTTTTTTTTTTTTGCGCGGAACCCTAATTATTTTTCAAAATAAAAGTATCCTAAGTTATCCGCCGTAATATCAGATATCTGCCAGTAAAATCGGTCCAGCCGTTTCGAAGATTAGCCGGAACAAATAGACAGACAGACAAACATGTTAAAAATTGTTTTTTTGTTATAAGGACCGTTTATACTTTTCTATGCATTTAGTAAAAAGTTGTTATTTTGACATTACAAACAGACACTTCAATTTTATTTATTTGTATAGATTTAGATTTTTGAAACCATACTGTTATCAAATAGGTCTTTTTCCAAAGTTTTAATAGTTATTTTACTAGAAAATCGCTTTTGTATTTTGCGTAAGTGTAACATATTTATTCTCGTGACTGTACGTAATGGAATTAGGTTGTTTCCAATTATGTTAGGCGTGATCCTTTTATTGAACCACATTGGGTCGGTTTGAATATTCGAAAACTATAGGACGCGACAGCCATCTTAACTCTAGGTACAACAGAATTACTGGGAAATACCGATCCTTAGGATAAATCCACCATCCTCTCGGGCTTCTATCTGTCCGTGACTGTTGAATATTTATTTGTATGACAAGCGGGACCGACGATTGAACTTGCTTTCTGAAGTAAAGAATAAATGTACTAAGATCGGTTATCCATTCTAGGACTCACCACGTAAAGCCTGAATAGATTATTCATTAACCTTCTTCTTTTTCACTGTCTTTAAAAAGTAATATGTTAGAAAAGAAAAGAAAGAAAAATAGGTTTATTTGTCACAGAAACACGTGCATACAAAACGATAAGAATAATCAGAAAAATAAAACAAAATAGATCCACATTATAATCACGAGGTGAAAATAGAAATAGTCGGAAGCTGCACGTCATGACTGTGACAAGAAGGCTTCCACTCAGCTTGATGCTGTGCTACGAGGGACCCATCGCGCTGATTTTCAGTGGTCACCCGAAAAAGACGTACGGAAATCAAATCAGGTTCAATGATTAATACATAAATAGTTACTTAACAAAACAAAACAACCAATAACTACTTAAAATATGCTACAACTATACAACCAAATATAGGTGTGGATAAATATTATGAAATAACCTAAAAATTACTCCGCAGGCATCGCAGGTGCGTGCATAAACAATGTACCTACCTGAAACATAAATATTGTTACAATAATAGAATGTCAAGTGTTTCGTCCCGCTCCGTCGTATGTTCTATACTTGACTAATAATCCAAGACTTGACTGCCTCGTTGGTCTAGTGGTCGCAAGCACTACTGCTGATTATGAGGTCTTGGGTTCAGTTCCCAGGTCGGGCAAAGTGATACTGGGTTTTTCTATCTGGAATTTCTCAGTAGCAGCCCGGAGTCTGGATTTGTGCCCGGTTGATGGCAATAGGCTCGCCACCATGGGACTTAAACATAACTGACGAAATGTGGGTGTACTTTAAATACACCTTTGCCCAAGCCTTCGGGGAAACAAATCCAAGACGTATGTCTTACGACCCGATTTACTTTTATTATTATTAGTTAATTCACATTTTAATTGTCAGAGAAAAATTATTGGATTCATAATTATGATTACGTTATATTAATACCAGCTTAAATATATGTTATAGGCACAACCTAGGAATAATTTAATCGAGTTTGCCTGTCAACCTTATTCTTGCCGCAACTTAACAAGAATTAAATTTTGCGATAAGCTTTTTTATTTCTTTCAAACTCAAACTCAAAGCATTTATTTCAATTAAATCAATTACAGGCACTTTTGAATTGTTAAAGAGTCACTAAATCCTGGGTACATTGTTCTTGTTGCTTCTATATGTGAGAACATTTAAAAAAATAAATAATTAAAAACAATTCAAAATATAAGATTAAAAATAGGCCCTGACAGTTAAGAGATGACCAGTCTCCACTGACGGCGCCCGTTCACGAACATGACGCGTGGATCAGCACCATCCAGCTCAACCATTTTGCAGGGAACCGAATGATCCAACACACGCGCCACCATCAGCGAGACATTTCAAGTGAGCATGACATACTCTCAACTGCCATACTCTTTCAAGTCAACATACCTACATCATAACATAAAACCGCTCCATGGTACTCACATTTACAAAATTGAAAAAAATGCTTCTAATTTATACAAAATTATAGTTTGCAATGATTGTATTTAAAAGATTAGTAAACAATAAGGTCATAATGTCAGAAAAAAAGGGACGCATTTCTGCCAAAAAAAAAAATTTTAACAAAGCCCAAGTGGCTGTGGAGCAGGACCAGCATTTAGCCAAGCATTTTTATCTATGATATAATCATTCAACCTATAATATGCTTGTCTACATAGTGTGCGTTTAATGCATGTTTTAAATTGCTTCTCATTTAGTTGAAGAATATCGAAAGGTATTTTATTATAACATTTTACACAGTACCCCAAAAACTATGGTTTTACTTCGCTGATCATTCTAACCGCGGGATTTTCATTTAGTTTCACAAGAAAATTCAGATAATATACCGTGACACAGGTTAATCGAATGTCAAATCTGGTACTGATTTTGATACTGATTGGATCGGCTGGTGATTGATTTTCAATTCGTCGATGTTGCTATATGAAATCATGTCATGTTGGATATGACAACCTTCAACAAGACGTACCTATTAGTGTACCCATAGATATACTAGTTAAACTAGAATGTACGTATGTATGATACATTTACTTATGAAGAAAACATCCCAAAAATCATTTAAAAAAACAATGGGCATCTGAAGTCAGTGTCTTCAATTAGATTTCTATTCTTCCTTTTAGTAACTGCGGGGCAATTGAGTAACACACTTACAGTTGGAATCGGTTTCATTTTGACAGTTCAACAACATTCATTGCGTTATTTACGTTGTTGAGCAGACAAATTTTTCGAGCATACGAAGCAATGGGTTGGCAATTTGCTTCAAAATCATTCAGATTGTGGTTGATAGTGTATTACGTAATTAGGGTACTGGTTGACCACAAAATTTAGAATCTTCATTAATTTAATACCCGTGTCCCTCATAGTTATGCGATATGGCGTTATAAAATGAAATATTCTGTCAATATATGTGCTGATAATTTGTGAAAGGCAAATATAGAAGTGGAATAAATACCTATGTGACATCGAAGGAACTCCAAAACTATCTGAAATGAAATGAAATAAAATGAACTTGTTTATTCTGTAAATAGATATCGGAATAATTTTTACACGTCTTTAAAAAAAAATAAGCTAGATAGAGTCCACATTTCCTATCTGACTACCCCTGAGAAGAAATGGCGAAACAAACTCAGGGGTCAAATTACTGTGCGATTATAATATTGTACGACAGGTTTATCACGATCTAAAAAGTGTACTTATGTCGGTCGTTCGTCGGGTGGCGAGATTGGACCACGATATTCGCAGGTCAACTATAGTGGTGCTAAACATGGCAACAAAACAATGTCAAATGTCCTCCAAACGAAAGTTTATTCGCAATAGAATCGCAGTTACTTAACTGCGACTCTATTGCGAATAAACTTTCGTTTATATTACCAATCTCAATGCGAATAAACTTTTATTCGCATTGAGATTGGTAATATAAACTTATAGTACTTACCTTCGTATGAGGGACGGAAACAGTTTAGTTAGACCTATCAAATTATAAATGTACGCTACACGTACATAATCTCACGCCCTCTTCCCATGGGGGTTGGCAGAAACTACAGAACGCCACCTGCTGCGGTCCTTACATGCTCCATTTGCTCCGTTTGCGTTCATATATCTGGTCATGCACGCCACCAGTTGCAAGTACTACGCACTGACCGTTCTGAAGAACGTGTGTACGACTAAAGGCCGACAAGACTTTACTGCGACGGGACTCTTTGCCGACAGGACACTTCCACGACAGGGCATAATATAATATACACACATAATATAGGTTCATTAATACCTTATGTATGTTAGCAGGTCGACGGAGCCCCGCTGTGCGGGGCTCCTATTTCTGTGTAGGGTTTAAAGGAACCTAACCAAACCGAACCTCTGAGTGCTCTCAGGGTGCCTTTCGGCGAAGTGTATCGGCAAAGAGTCCCGTCGAAGTAAAGTCTTGTAGGTGTTAAGTCTGTCGGCGTAGTGTCTGTCGGCGTTTAGTCGTACACTGCTGAAGAACATCACCAATAGTGTGGTATATTTTAACATATTTTGCAATTAAACTTACCAGAACTGTCAGATCTACCAAATTGCTCACTGCCAGTAGTCACTGCCCCGACATGACCTGATCTCACATAAGTTCTAGCAACAAAATCACATGTATTTTTACAACAGAACTAAATAAGTTCCCATTCCTCTCTGTCATACTAATCAAACAGCGACCGGAACAGATGGCTATAAACGCTAGCTCATATATTATTCAGTGGTCGTTTGACTCGCTTTTTATACAGGAACCTTAAATATTATATGGGAGGCTAGCTACACTTGTTCGAGTGATCGCGGTCGTGTAAGAATATTTTGTAATTTAATAACACATTTCCAAAGAATTAGATTATGAATTTTAAGAATTCAGAAGTTGGAGCTTTTTGTGATTTTGAGTTTTTTTTTTTTTTATAAAAAGTTTACCAAACAGTCCACATTAAAGTTAATAATGTCACTTAGTTTGCAAGTGACATTTATTTATTTACCGACGAAAAAAACAGAAGAAGGTTCTCAATCGTTGAGCTCCTTAACTTGTATGTTGAGCTGTACGATTACTGACAGATGCTTGCACTGACTGGACAGGTCCACTCAATCTGTGTGGTTCTTTCCTCAAAATACCATTTCAAACACCAACCTACATGGTCTTCACATGATCTGACCAAGATTATGTCTGGACTTTAAAAGAGACTGTGACCTCTGAGTTTGTTTCGGCCTTTCTGCTCAGAGTAGTCAGATAGGAAACGCCGGCCTCATCTAGTTTAAAAAAAAATGTTTGACGTGTAAAAGTGTTTGTATAAACCTACTTACAGAAATAAAATCATTTATCATTTAATCGAACCGTAATTTTTTTTTCCCGAGTACACGACACCAAACTTTTCGAAGTTAATTTGAAAAATTCAAAGACCAAATCCAAAGAAAATATAGGTCACACGTGGTACCAGACAAAGCTGACAATAGGATTATGTTTCGACATAAACCTTCCCGTGAATACAGATGTCGTAAAGATCTCCTGAAGCCTAAAAAAGTCCCGAGGAAATAACACAATCGGAACACGTCTTAATATGTACTTGTCCTGTTCGTTTTATGTAAATAAGTACATACAATGTTGAATAAAAAGCATCTATTGTTATAGAAGTACCAAGTTAAGTAGATAGATGAACAAAAGTATTGATACGTTGTATTTATCAACGACCGAAAACCTTTATACATTACGGTACCGGTATCGAAGAATTTTGGTTACATCTACGACTAAGGTTACCGCTATCTGGGTAACCAAGAAAAAAAAAACATGTTACCTCTATTTAGATTACCGTTTTAAAACCGATTACCTAAAAATGACCTTGACTACGAGAAAGGAACAGAATATCGCAGACAGCCAGGGCCGTGATTGGTCGGCGTTCGCTGGCGCGCGGGGCGACTCGACTCTGACACACACACAGCGATGCGCGCCCTTTGAATAATGGCGACGGGCTCGTGTAAGCTAGAGGTAATTTATATGTCGGTTACCGGTATTAATATCGGTTGTACTAAATTTAAGATTTGAGGTAACCTTTAAAATATCTGTAATTACATACATGTTGTAACCGAAAAATACCCTTATTGATCATACCGGTTTCGGTCCCTGTTATTTATGTTTAAAGTTGATATTATCTTATGGTGGGTCCACACTATACTGTTGGTCGTACTTCATCAGTACAGACTTTGGAGTCTGAGAAAAAATTTTCACGCAGACATCTCCACAGAATGACGTTTGCGCAGACTTTTCATTACTTATTTGTTACGATAGTCGTGCGTACCCCGGCCGCGTCCCGAATCTTAATAATTAATTATTAGGCTCTGCAGACTTTCAAATGTTCTGACACACCGACATTTCTCTGTACTGCTTCATTGCACATACAAATTATAGGTATAGAAGTTGATGAATGTCTGTATCGGACCCACCTTTACCTACTTAGACAGGTACTACTTGCCAACGGCCACTTTCTGTAATGTGTATCCCAATCTTGATCCGCAGTCTTTGACGGCTGCTTGTGATTCGCCCTCTCAAAGACTCAGATTGACAAACTCGGCCGTTGATTGGTTACAGATCGGGATCAAGATTGGGATTGAGATTACGATTTTAGCAACTTGTTGCACAAAAAAATTTATTACGTGCGAACGAACTGACGGAAACAAGTGACAGTTTACATAAATATTGTGTGATTGACATTCTTTAATTCGAATATCGAACTTCCCCCAAAAAGGTTTTATTTAGAAGCACTTCTAAGAACTTTTTGATTCACCCTGGTACAATATTTTAGAAACAGTGTGGCGATTAGATTATCACATTAATGGAAAGCATGTATTCTACATTACGTATTTAAACATACAAAATTAAAATTATAATTAATAACAATTATCATTCTAGGCGTGGGACCTTTTTTTTCGTTTCCGTATTTAACAACATTAAACTTAATTTGTAATTATTTGGTAACAATAGCATAAAGTTTGTGTTGAATTGTTGATACCATCGCCCCGCGTGTGTCTAGTGCCTTATTATCAAGGGTGATTTATTTCGTGTCAATTTTTACGCTATTTATTTTGTATGAAAAATTCAGTTTTCTATTTTTAGTAAAATTGTTTATTTTATTATTTTAACAGACTGATAACAACTTGTACTAACCGCTGTATTTAATGTGATAAGCTAATCGCCACTCTGTATGATAAAAATGAAATGCAACGAAATGAAATGAAATGTATGATGAATGAGAACGGCTGAACTGATTGGGCAAATTTTTGTTTGTGGCAAATGTTCATATTAGTCTAATCGGGTCCTTATGGAAAGAAAAAAATGAAAAGTTATCGGGAAAATTGGAAAATTCGGGAAAACTGAAAAAAAATATCCAGGTACCTAGCGATTTTTCACCAATACCCTTTTAAACAGCACTTGAAACAATGCAAAACGTTAATCTACATTTTTGCCACGTGTACGATATTACTTTTCACGTAAAAACAAATATTTACAGCACTCACCCATAAAGTACACGAACAAAAACCACCTGCACTAACAGAAATTCAGCCATGTAATTGTAAACACATACTTACCTCGAACAAAATTATTTAAAAATCTTGAGTTTCCTTTTTTCTTTTCTAAAACTATTTTCTTCGTTAATTATGCAACTTTCCATATTTTGTCTCTACTTAAATGTATATTTATTTTATCCGTTCAATTTGGTGCCTATAAAATAACTCTCAAGCGTGGGATGTCCAATTTATCTACAATCGGACTTACAAGCTCAAACATCAATGAAGTTACCTTCCCTAAAAACATTAACCTCAACAATCGAACTTTAAAATTCAGACACGTGTGTTAACACATAGAAACCCAAAGGCACACATTCGCAAATGTTGGCACACACTGTACATATACATGTACAGGTATTTCACCACAACAAGGAATATTTGAAAACAACAGTGATAACCACAGAGAAACATAACCAGTCCTCCAACTAGTTCACGCCTGTCTAACTTATCGATAAGTTAGATACCGCTATTCAGACCTTTTAACTTGAGCAGTCGAACCCCAGCGGACGATACCTCGATAATATAAACGGTTTGTAGGCTGCCGTGAAAACTCTGGAATTATCAGGTTTTTTAGGGTTGTCACATCTGAAGCCCAATTCCCGTAATTAAAAACGGTCAAAATCTGGTCGCAATCTCATCAATCGCAATGTCAAAAATGTAGGGAAATTATAGGTATTTTTGACATATTGAGACTGAGATTAGACTGTGAACGTTCTTAAAATTACGGGAATTGCCCCTCTGGTATCCGTTTTTCTAACCTCAGAAAACGGAAAAAATTATTATATTATTGCCTGTCTGTCGGTCTGTCAGAGTAATAAGGTATTTGTTCTCGGCTTGAAGTAACGTTGTCGATTATAAAATCGACGACTATAAACTAGCGTTATGCTAATGCAAAAATAAATGTTAGCTTCTAGTTTATATTCCATGGTTCATTCAGAAGTCGACATTGAGTCTTTCCGAACTCAAATAAGGCTATCTAAAGGCTGCAGCAGAAGCCCTTTGAACATCGGTCACATCTTTGGACAATAGTCCAGAAATTGTGTTGTGGATGAAAAGGCAAGTCACTCCATGTAAAATAATAATATTCAGTTACATTTTCGTTCCAATAGAAGTCGAAACAAGAACGCTGGTCTGATTACTATTAAATAATCGCTCCTTCTGGCTCCAAGTATCTACAAAGGCCCCGTAATTTAAAGTTACCTTGACGAAAATGCAAACAAAAATGGCCCCATTAACTGATTTCCATTATGGACAAGCGAGCAACGTGGAAAAGTACAAAATTGACGACTAATCAAAGAAATCATTTTTTATTTGTAGACGAACCCGAAAGCCGAAAGAGTGCAGTGAGATACCAATTAAAAAATAAAAACAAAAATAAATGTATTTTCTTTCTTTTTTTTTCAAAAAGTGGCGAATGTTGTTTAAAATAAATACCAGCCAAGTGCCGGCCACGCACAATGAAGGGTTCTGTAGTTGGGATGAGTTCATTTAAGTAGTTGAAAAACATTAGGTTTAAAGAACTTTATTTCTAATAAGAACTTAAAATAACAGTTCGCTTTCAATGAGATACTTAAGTGATTACAACTAGTACTATTAACATTAGTTACTTATATGGTGTTGGAGACATTATATTAGTATTATTCTGTTTTAGACTAAAACTATTTGTACTTATTTATTCTGTGCTAAAACACAGATTAAGGCACTACACCACAACACCTGAAATAAACCAAAACTTTTAGTTCACCCCAAATGCTGCGATGTATTGCCCCAATCTGCGCTTACTAAACTATTAACTAAAACTCTGGTAAACTATTGAACAGCCGTGCGCCTTCAACCAATATCGATTTTTTACCATAATTAGTGCGAGCGTGCGCTGGTTCTGTTTTTTGTTTTTGGGGAATGGCATCTCGCAGTTCAACCTATAGGAGGTTGTCGACTGCTTAACCGAGCTTTCCTGTGGATGCCTCAATAAATTAAGGCCTCCAGCCAGGCTTAAAACTAAGACTAAAAACTAAGCGACTACACGCTAAGGGCACCCCCTGTGGGGTACGGACCTCGGCTTAGGGCGTCGCTGGGAGAGGACAGCAATGGGACATGCTGGATCGGATTATATGCGCTGGTTCTATCTGGATTTTGTTTTTATTCCTTACGTTGTATGTTATGTTTTTCATATGTAGTTGTATGTTTCATATTCTCTCATACATTCTAACTACAAATGTATTACTCGTTAACTTCTAAAGCCTACTAAGCTGTGATAGTTTTCCTTGTAACTTCATTGTATTTATATACTACTGCCGTGAATTTTTGCACGTATCCAAAAACAACCGTTTAGCCGGCAGCTTTAAAGTGTTAATTTTTGCTAGAGTCAAGTGTCCCCCACACTTAAATTGACTAACAAAAATTTGCATTTTAAAGCTTAATATGTCGTAAATATATCCCTGAATAGAAAAATGGTGTTCACACACCCGCAATATTTTTGAACGGCCTATCCAATGACACCCCACACCATGGGATAGACGAGTAGAAAAGTTATCCCCACTTAACGTGTAGGGGAAGCACCCAAAAAAATTTTTTTTTCTAGATTTTATTTTACCACTCTGTCGGCGTGATTAAAATGTATACCTGTGCCAAATTACAGATTTCAACTACTAAGAGTCTCTGAGCTAAGCCGCGGGCAGACAGACATACAGATGGACATGGTGAAACTATAAGGGTCCCATGTTGATAACGGAACCTTAAAAAGAAATGTCGTTTTTCCATGAAACGTCTTTTCACTGCGTCATTATAAATTCGTTATTTCGTCGAAAAAAAAATGGTAAGGCTATTCACAGATGGCTAGGATAAAAAGGATAGAAAACGAATGAATGCGCTTGGTCGAGCGAAAAAGGTGCAACTAGCTTAAAAGGGCCAGGGAAGGTAAAAGGCTGTTCCGTTGCAGAAAAGTGGTCCGGAAACCTTTTCTTTAGTAGTAGGTAGGTACCTAGTTCGTAGTTCGTTGATGTATGAAGGTGAACGAGGCAAAGGGAGTATGTAAGGATCTACTATGATCCGCCACCTACTAAGGTGGCGTTCTGGGCTTTCTGCCTACCCCCATGGGAAGAAGGCGTAAGTTTTATGTTATGTACCCAGTTCGTTAGTAGTTGTATCTATTGCAGCTTCAGTGTTCTGGTAGATATTCTACGTAGCTCAATTATTATTACTGACTTTCAAAAACCTGAAGAGGTTCTAAGTTATATCCTAAAGCCGCGTTCACAGTAAAGCGTATAGTCAGCTATCGACTATGAGCATCGAGTAAAAAATGTATGAAAAAGCAGCTCCAGCCTGGCCAACTGACTGTCCTTTGTTTTTCATACATTTTCACGATCAGCAGCTGAATATACACTTGTTGTGAATGCGGGCATAAGTTTTTTTTTTTTATAAGCCTGGGCGCAAGCATCCGGAATTTCTTTGAGAATTTAGAATCTGAAAACAGAACGTTCAGAATTGCACACTATTTTTATAATAAGTCATGCTGCTTTTTTTCCGGTTCTGATTTCTTCTGTTCCAAATTCCGGATCAGAAAAAAAGTCTAACTTTCAGTTTCTAAATTCCGGACTACGGATGTTTACGCCCGGCGTAAATGATAAAGAAATTTAATTTTATTTCATTTATTTGGGAAAAATACGAATATTTAAACGGTTACACAATTACCTAGATTATTACACAAAATTAGAGCTATACTTAGTCTGGCCATAAATACTATTACAATTAAAAATAAACAAAATATTACATTTGAATTTGGAGTCTGTCATTTTAATATGATTGTTAATTGAGTTTTCTCATTTTGGCGCCAATACATTGTACAATATTTTGCGATATTAAAATGGAGTGGGGTGATAAAGAGAACCGAATCGCTGTGATTGCATTACACAAAGTAGGTATGGAGCCAAATGCAATTTTTAAAACTCTCCATACGCTTGGTATTAGTAAAATGTTTGTGTACCGGGCTATTAATAGGTACAATGAGACCTTCTCTGTTTGTGACAGAAAAAGATCTGGCCGTCCACGTAGTGTTCGTACGAAAAAGGTGGTCAAAGCAGTAAGGGAAAGAATTCGAAGAAATCCTGTCCGAAAGCAAAAGATTTTATATCGGGAGATGAAGATAGCATCTAGAACCATGTCGCGTATTTTAAAAGATGACTTAGGACTTGCAGCCTATAAAAGACGTTCTTAACTGATAATTTAAAAAAGAATAGGGTGGTAAAATCGAAACAACTACTGTAGCGGTACGCAAAGTGAAGTCACAGAAAAAAATTGTTTACGGATGAGAAAATTTTTACAATTGAGCAACATTTTAACAAACAAAATGACCGTATTTATGCTCAAAGCTCTAAGGAAGCTTCCTAATTAGTCGACAGAGTGCAACGTGGACACTATCCGACTTCAGTGATGGTTTGGTGGGGTATTAGCTATGAAGGAGTGACTGAGCCATACTTTTGTGAAAAAGGTATCAAAACAGCGGCACAAGTGTATCAAGATACCATTCTTGAGAAGGTAGTGAAGCCCCTTAACAACACCATGTTCAATAACCAAGAATGGGCCTTCCAGCAAGACTCGGCGCCGGGTCATAAAGCTCGGTCTACGCAGTCTTGGTTGGAAACGAACGTTTCGGATTTCATCAGAGCTGAAGACTGGCCGTCGTCTAGTCCCGATCTTAATTCGCTGGATTATGATTTATGGTCAGTTTTAGAGAGTACGGATTGCTCTAAACGCCATGATAATTTGGAGTCCCTAAAACAATCCGTACGATTGGCAGTGAAGAATTTTCCCATGGAAAGAGTGCGTGCTTCTATTGATAACTGGCCTCAACGTTTAAAGGACTGTATTGCAGCCAATGGAGACCACTTCGAATAAGTTTTTTATATTTTAAATTGTTTTATAGGTATTTATGTATTAAACTAACACACTGTAAAAGTAATAAATGTCATTTGCAATAGAATTTTTTTTCTTTTTTTCAGTATTTATGGCAAGACTAGGTAGAGTGAGTAATTGTTATAACCTACTACATTTTCCACATATTAAAAGACAAGTTATAGATACAATTTATTAAGTTGATAGGTACAACAATTACATAATGTGTTAATGATAAAACTATCATACATATACAACTAGAGGAGCTCGTGGCTATGTTATAACAGCCGCACGGGTCAATCCATCAGGTTAAGCTACGCTTGCCGAGGTTGGTCCGTGGATGGGGATCTTTACATACCGAGACTCCTCCGTGCCTCAGAAAGCACGTTAAGCCGTTGGTCCCGGCTGTCATTCGTGGATCTTTGACAGTCGTTACGGGTCGTCAGAAGCCCGAAAGTCTGACAACCAGTCTTACCAAGGGGTATCGTATTACCCAGTTACTGGGTTGTGGAGGTTAGATAGGCAGTCGCTCCATGTAAAATACTGTTATTCAGCTGCATCCGGTTAGATTGGAAGCCGACCCCAACATAGTTGGGAAAAGGCTAGGCAGATTGATTGTGTTAGTGATAAAACTAAACAGGCATGCAAATAAAAAAGAAAAACAAGAAATTATAAAGATACAGTCTAGGAGAGTTAAAAATATTACGGAGCAATATCCAAAATAGTTTCACAAACAAGGCATCTAAATGTACCAGTTGGAAAAGCGAAGATGTCAATATTTTTTATATTGACCACTTAAGGAAACGTAGGGGTGCTTAATGGAACAAGAAATTTGTCTGAACGAGAGTGTGTGACGGTTTCAATGAATAAGTGAAGGTAGAATTTGTGTTTTCTATCAAATGGATATGAGGACTATGACCTCTCGATAAAGTTCAAAATAGGCCAAACAGAATGTCATGATACGCGTGCTGTAATTTCTGCTTGCCCTCATAAAACAGACTTGGTTATGTTAATTATTATAAAATATCAAACACTAAGCTCTACGAAGAATTTTTTTAACGGTAAAAGGAAGTTTACGCTTGAAAAAATCGAATCATATTACCGGCCTTTGGTTCATCAAAATTCATTAATTCTACCCTTATTAACAAATTCGGACAAGCTCACTGCTCCTGCTAAATGTTTTTGTTCGGAGAGGCTTTGTATATAAATGAAAATTACTGTTGTGTTTCCTTTATTTAGGTAAGTAGGTACTTATGTACCTTTATCTTTTTTGTTTGGTTTGTAATTCTGTCGAAGGGTCATTAGCGCCCGGCAACGGTATTTTTGTACTTATACACTTTGAAAGAGATCTTAAAATTATCCTTGTTTGCTACCTGAAGTTCATTTTGCTTATATATTCCAGCCTACCCACAAATGTATATTCCATTCTGTTCTGATCAGAATCAGAACAGAATGGAATAAGAATACATCAGAATGTATTTTTCTTTTGACTGCCTCGTTGGTCTGGTGGTCGCTAGCGCTACTGCTGAGCATGAGGTCTTGGGTCCGATTTCCATGTCGGGCAAAGTGTTGTTGGGTTCTTCTATCTGGAATTTCTCAGTAGCAGCCCGGAGTCTGGATTTGTGCCCCGTAGATGGCAATAGGCTCGCCCCCTATTACATGGGACTTAAACATAACTGGCGAAATGTGGGTGTACTATAGGTACACCTCTGCCTAACCCTTCGGGGAAACAAGGTGTGATGTTATGTTATTATGTTATGCAGAATGTATTTTTCTTTTGCAAAATAATGAAAACATGTTGGAGAGAAAATCTTTACTAACTAACCTATATTATAAACGGTGACTTTCTGCGATCGAACGGACGAATATAAGTACCTATGCACCTACCTAATCTTGACAACTACTTGGCAGGATGGATACTATTCTCCATCCAGCAACCATACAAATAAAAAAAAAACTTTTTTACAAAATAAAAACCGACTTCCAAAAAAAATATTACAAAGTGAAAAATAACTTTTATTTCGGCAGTCGGTGTCTTTGGTTTCGTATTTTCGTTTTCGCAACCAATTTCCGAAATTAAAGTTATTTTTCACCATGTGGTGTTTTTTTTGGAAGTCGGTTTTAATTTTTGTAAAAAAGTTTTTATTTTTCATTTTTAGTTCTGGAACTTACCCCACACAAATTTGAATACCACTACCTGTTATGTAAATTATAGTGACAGAAAGTTTAATAACTTAGAACATTATCCACATAAACTTTATGGGAAAAATACGTGTTGTTGAAGCTAATTCAAAACCGAGTGTACGACTAAACGCCGACAGACACTACGCCGACAGACTAAGCACCGACAAGACTTTACTTCGACGGGACTCTCCGCCGACAGGACACTTCGCCAACAGACTGACAGCAGGTCGACGGAGCTCCACTACGCGGGGCTATTTCTGTATGCAGGGCTAAAAGGAACCTAACTAAACTGAACTTCGAAGTGCCGCTGACGGATTCGATTTTCGGCTCAGGTTCGAAATAATCAGAAGTAAGGATGCCCTGTCGGCGAAGTGTCCTGTCGGCAAAGATTTCCGTCGAAGTAAAGTCTTGTCGATGTTCAGTCTGTCGGCGTAGTGTCTGTTGACGTTTGACTATTTGAGTGATCCTTCTAACTATAGATCTATATTTGTGCTGCCAGCATTGAGTAAAATATATGAAAAAATTATGCTAGACCAGATGTTATCACATTTTAATTCAAATGGGATTTTACACAGTTGCCAGATTGGTTTCACGAAAGGTAGGTCGACGACTGATGCAGGAGTAAAACTCATCAGTCACATTTTAGAATCTTGGGAGAAGTCCCAGGATGCAATTGGCATTTTCTGTGACCTCTCTAAAGCGTTTGACTGCGTTGACCACAATATACTGATCTGTAAATTACACCACTACGGAATTCGTGGACTAGCTGCTGACCTTGTTCTTTCCTATCTATCAAACAGATAGCAAAAAGCAAACGTTAACGGGGCGACTTCTTCGGGATCTCTAGTTAAGATGGGCGTGCCTAAATGTTCAATTCTTGGCCCTTTCCTATTTCTAGTTTATAGTAATGACCTTCCTTACATGATGGCTAAATTATCGAATATAATTCTATTCGCTGATGACACCTCGCTTATTGTTAAAATAGATAGAAAAATACGGATGTCTTACATGTCGATGATAGTTTGGCTATTCTTTCGAAATGGTTTACAGCTAATAATCTTTTACATAATGCGAACAAAAATGAATGTCTTAAGTTCTCATTACCAACTGTACCCCAAGTGGATCTATAACTTGATGGCAAGAAACTAGATGCTATTACGGAAACGGTATTTCTAGGATTTACTCTAGATTCTAAATTGCATTGGGGCACCCATATTAGAGCTATTTCAGGTAGATTAAGTTCAGCTGCATATGCAGTACGAAAAATAAGGCAGTTGACTGATATAGCCACAGCTAGGTTAGTATAATTTGCTTATTTTCACAGTATTAATATCTTATGGCGTTCTGCTGTGGTGATCGGCAGCTGACGTAGATTCAATTTTCTTTTTACAAAAGAGGGCAATCCTTGCGGTCTATAAAATGGGTCTCCGTGTTTCCCTGAGAAACAAGTTCAAAGAAATTGATATACTGACTCTGCCTTCTCTTTATATCTTAGAAAGTATTGTAAATGTTCGCAAAAACTTAGGACTTTTCAAAATAAGAAGTGATTTCCATAATATAAATACACGTTGTTAACATGAAATTTATTGTGATACCCAAATTTAGATTAACTAAAACAAGCAAGTCATTTCTTATGAACAGTATCCGCTTTTATAACAAGTTGCCAAAGTCGGTCACAGAACTTAGCGATGTAAAGTTCAAAACCCACATCAAACGTGTCCTTGTTAAAAAAGCATATTATGAGATTAGAGAGTACGTTGAAGACAGGGAAGTTTGGCGCTAATTCCTTCTGCACATGTGTGGCTTCCCTGGTATCTCATTAAACAGCATAACTATTTATGTAAATGTCTATTAACTGCTCCCAAATTAATTTAGTTTAATTTATTTTATTGTTTTTTTTTTTTAATGCTTCCATGATATATAATCTTTCATTATTTAACATTATGTAGTCTTGTCTTTTAAATAGATTCTTTTATATTTTTTGAATGTGAGAACGTTGTAGGCTTAATAGATTGTAGATTTGTAGACCATTTTCTATTTTGTTAAGTACCTCGTACTGGTTGACAGGCCTACACTGTCCTCTCATACTTAAAAACACTGTAATTTGAAAACATTGTAAAAGCTAATTATTTTTAAAAGAGTAACCGTGGAGTTTCTTGCCGATTTTTCTCCATAGGAAACGACCAATTGGAACCGTACACCTAGATTCTGACGTTTCATAAGTGCCCATGTAGGCTTATGTGAAATAAAATATTTTGAATTTGAATTTTGAATTTGTTTAGACGTATAGTGCAAAAACCACTCAAGCAAAGTAATTAATAAATTTTACATGGGACCAACTTCGAGGTATATATACCCTCCCGAATAAAATAAGAATCGTTCAAATCGGACTAGGGGAGAGGTGTGTCAAGGGTTGATTTTTTTTTGTTACTATGAAGTTTTTGTTATAATGATTACGCTGGGATGTTTAATTAAAACATTATTTTTAATTAAAAATCCCAGCGGAATCATTTTAGTCATAATATAGTTGAGTTATCTAAATATAAAATCAAATACAGAAAATAACAAAAACGTCGATAAAATTTACGAAAATGACACTTATTGAGATCAGCTAATAGTGTTACAATTGCTGCACCGAGAAAGTCAATTGTAACAACAACAAGAGTCAATTGTAACAGACAGAAATAGTCAACAATAAAAACATAAATGTAACAAAATTTTGTCAAAAGTTCACAATAAACACTTAAAAAAAAACTTAAAACACTTAAAAAATAATAAAATCAAAAACAGTCATTCCGACAAACAGAAAAAAAGGATCATTGTATGCACAGCAGGAGTGTGCTCATAATATGGCAGTCTCTGCATTGTAACCAATCTTCTCTACTCGTTTCTAAATGACCAGACTTGAACTGAAAATGACTTGAATTGAAATGAACAGACTTTTATCGTCGTCGTTTGCATCATCTGTATCTTCATCTGTCTCATTATTTTTAGTTCTTATAGTATTTTTTCAAGTCAGTTTCTTCCCTGTCGGCTTAGATTCAAAATTTCTTAAGTTTGGTATCTTTTTCTCATGAATCTTCCCTTGCCTTGACTTTAACTTATGTTCGCATAACTCGTCAAAATATAGAGAACAGCTGATTTTTTTTCGCGACTGCAGGTTTGATCCCATAGTAAAAGTTGTGCATAATGATGAGTACAATGATCCCTTAAGAGGTTGTGCGTTATTTATCATCTTGTACAGGCACATAAAATGCACTTTTGAACGTCAAAATTTACAAGAAAACAGAGTTGATTCTATTCGCCTCTTCCGAAAGTTACTATCATATGGAGAAGAATGGGCAAGAAACTCCACCGTTACTCTTTTAAAATGATTTACAATATTTTGTATACATTAATTTTATAATTATACGTGAAGACGATACACCTAAAATAAAATTACTATACCATAATAGGTAAAAAAAAAAATGAAGCAATGAACATTACTGAAATCTTATTCCACAGGATCCACAAACAGTCAATATTGAACTAAAAGGGTAACAAAAGCACTTCAACTCGTTTAATGTTCGTTTATATTCTGTTGTTATTATTATTCATGATTTCCGAGTATATTACGGAAGACTTTATTGTATTTCAATTAATGGAATAGGTAGTATATACAAGGTTATTTAAATTGGCTAGCTAAACTTCGCAAATGCGATGGGTATCGATATCTAAACACGATAAAATAAGAAATAAATATATTTGATTTCTTTTTTTTTGGAAGGTCAGCGGCTGCTGTTAGTGTTGTTACTAGAAGTATGAGTTGAGAATAGTTATTTGTGCAACAAGAGAGCAAAGTTGGTTTTTGCTGCGAGTGTAGATTTTGAATCCCGAGTGAGCGAAAGATTCTATAATTGAATCACAAGCGTCGCGAGTGATTCTAGGTTAGAATCCTGAGCATAGCGAGAGATTCAAAGACAAAATGCAAATAACTTTGGTCTCGTGTAACACATACAGTTTTTCACCTCAGCAGCGAGAACATATTACCTAAAGCAAAAAAATACAACATAGTAAATATTAAATTACATGTTCTTTTATCACTGAATGGGCCTGCTCTTTTGTAAAATAAACAATATAAAAAAAAGTTAAAAGTAAAATTATTACAGTTTTGCAAATTAGGTGGTTTATTTTTTGGGCCTACTGGGTATGGAATTTGAAAATCGAACTTCGACTCAACTTGTTTCTATCCCTCGCTTTTTTCGTATCGAAGTGAAAGTGACAGAACAAAGTGAAGTTGGAATCTTTCAAATTTTGTGAGTTGCCTAGCACTTGACTGTTCTCGGCAATTAAAAAAATATATTAAAAAGTTACTCCGTCTCACGCTCGCGCTCGCAACAAGGTCGAATTTTGCTCGTTGTCTTTAAACATCAAAACCTGCTTGTTTGAGGTGCTGAGGTGAAAAACTGTGTATTTTGGGGTCGGCTTCCAGTCTAACCGGATGCAGCTAAAATAACCCTGTATAATGTTTCTGAACAAAAGAGATAAATATAGATGGGGTATACATAAATAAAAATATATAGAAACAATGAGAACCACCTTGTGGAATAAAATTAAACTGTGTCGCACCAACCAGCACATAATTTGGTTTCGGTGCCGTAAGTGGAATAGCTCTCCTTTTTGTACCCATTAAAAACACAAACATGTCCTCCAATATTATATATTCAAAACAAACACCCACTCATACAATATTTACATCATGTAACACCTTGAATACCTCCACATATTTACCGCAAACGCTTGTAACACCGCGTTATAGATATAACAATGTTTAGAACAATGTACGTACTGGGTACTAAAACGCCGAGTATTTTGAGGTTCCCGCAGACCTTTGAACGCTAACCGAAATGGGCTGCGTGTACACTCAAACGATTAGTAAGAAGTATTAACATCTCCGATAAAAGGTGACGAGGAACATACTAAAAATAATTAGGAAAACTTCAATACTTTTTATATCAATTCAAATTGTAGTGTGTTCTACAATGAACAATCAACAAAAGAATTTAGTATGCAGGAGTATTAGCAGGTCTTGGAGCCATCAATAGAGAGAAAGTTGGAAGGTGCTGCATCCATGTTGCATCTACAAAAGCGTAATTCAAAAGTAGATTTAAGGAAGATGCAGGATGGAAATACATTAAGTATCTATAGGAAGTTCCGCTAAACGGGCATTATTAGCACATTTAGTTTTAATCATGGTCTGGCAGTTTCAGTAATTTTTGCAGCCTACGTAAATGTCCTTTCTTTGGTATTGTTCGTCGAATGGTTGAGCTCCTTAAGTTCCGAGTTGAGCTGTACTATTTCTGACAAATGCGTGTACCGATTGGACAGGTCCGCTCAATTTGTGTGGTTCTTTCCTCAAAAGACCAATTCAAACACCAATCTACATGGCCTTCACATGATCTTACCAAGACCACATGCACAGTATTGGGTTGAAATAGTAGTTGTCTTCTTCTGTTCTTCTAAGGTAGGACTTAGGATGAATATGGCCAAAACAAAGATTATAGCAAACATATTTGGTAATTCAACTCCTTCTGTTATATAGGAAATGAAACGTTAGAGATGGTTGACCAGTATGTCTATCTTGGCCACATTCTTTCACTTGGCAAAGAGCATCAGCAAACCGAGATTTCGAGAACAATACAGCTTGGCTGGGCCACATTTAGCAAATTGGATGACATACTGAAATCAGCCAAAATTCCACAATGTCTGAAGTCCCGTCTCTATAACCAGTGTGTTCTGCCCACCATGACGTACAGTGCTGAGACGTTGACGCTCAAGCAAGAAACTGTGTACAGGATGAGAGTTACACAGAGAGCCATGGAGCATTCCATGCTCGGCATAAGACTTATAGACCAAGTTCCAAACGCTGAGATCCGAAGACGTACGAAAGTTTTCGATATCGGAAAACGAATTATGGAACTCAAATAGAGTTGGGCAGGACATCTGGCAAGGTGCAATGATGACAGGTGGAGTAAAGCAGTGACGGAGTGGTGTCCAAGGACTGGAAGACGAAGCGTCGGTCGTCCGGCGGCGAGATGGGCAGACGACATTGTTACCATCGTGGGTAGGACCTGGGTGAGGCTGGCACAGAAGCGTGAGGATTGGCACATGAAAAGAGAGGCCTATCACACCCTAGCCCAGCTGAGGCCTAGCAGTGGGCGAAAACGGGCTGTGGATGATGCTGATGAGTAGTTGTCTGCCTGCATACTTCATATTATCTTCTTTGTTGAATATACAAAAGCGTGATCATTGGGTACGATATTTCATTTTATTTTATTGATAAATGATTTTATTTCTGTAAGTAAAGTACAAACACTTTTACATGTCAATCATATTTTTTTTAAACTAGATGAGGCTAGCGTTTCCTATCTGACTACTTTGAGAAGAAAGGCTGAATGAAACAAACTCAGAGGTCATTAAAGTTCTATTTCGCTTAGTGATCACATAAATCAAATCAAATCAAATCATTTATTTCTTTGCAAACATGGGTATAGTACATAGGTGTTTTTTATAATAAAGTTCTCCATATTTTACCGTCACATGGGCATGCAAAGGTTTACAATACAAATAAAAAATGAAAAATAAATGTCAGATCATTGGAAACTATACTAAAATACTAAAAAAATGTCAGCGTGGTTACAGAAATAAAAAGTAATAAGATAATACAATGAGAGGATCACAATAATTATGTCAAACAGAGTAACAGAATGTCAATCAGTCAGTGAATCATCATTAAGAAAATCATCAATCGTGTAATAAGTTTTCATAATTAAAAAATCAGTTAGCGCCCTTTTAAATTTTAATGTGGTCATATTTTTTACAATATTAGGTACTTTATTATATATCAGTGGGGCAATACCAAAAAAACTTTTTTTCATTAGTGCGGTTTTACATTTTACTTGACATAATTGATTGATGTATTGAGTCCGTATTGGATTTTTCTTAACCTCTGATAATTTTTTAAATAGATGTGGGTTACATTTCACAAACAAAGCCGTTTCTATTATATATAAACAAGGCAAAGTTAAAATTTTTAACGATTTAAAATAGGGAACACAGCTATCAGTTGTCTTAAGACTGCATCTGACTGTTGTCTTTATCGCTTCTGCAGTCTAAATACCAGCTCCCTATCAGTGGACTGCCCCCAGAAAATAATGCCATACCGCAAAACAGAGGCAACCAGTCCATGGTACGCTGTTAAACAAGCCCGACTGTTAACTTTCTTTGAGAGTTGAAAAAGAGCATATGCGGATTTGCTAAGTTTCTTACATAGTACTTCTACATGAGGTAGGTTTCCATGTGAGTTGGCTATCAATCATAATGCCTAAGAACTTAGCCTCAGTAGCTTCTTCAATATCACAGCCTGCGTAGGAAATGCTAACATTCGGGTTTTCACGGCGTTGATAAAAATGCATGACTTTTGTTTTGCTCAGGTTTACAACCAAATTGTTATTATCTAACCAATGTATAATGTCACTTAAGCAAGTATTAATGTCATTATTATAATTATTTGAATTAGTATACTTTACTATAGCTGTACTGTCATCTGCAAAAAGAACCATTTTGTTGGTTGTTGCTTTCGGGAGATCATTAATATATATCAAGAAAAGTGGCGGACCCAACACACTACCTTGTGGGATGCCATATTTTACATGTCTTGGTTTTGATACGTATATGGTTTCTAATTTAGTTTTAGGACATATCCTAGAAATTTCCGTGCATTGAAACCTATTACTCAGGTATGATTTTATTAACTTTAAGATGTTCCCTCTTATACCGTAACTATTTAATTTGTGCAACAGAATCTTATGGTCTACATAGTCAAAAGCCTTGGTCATATCAGTGTAAATGGCACAGACTGGATTTCTTTTATCGACAGACGGCAGGACGTTAGCTAACAAGTCAAATAGTGCCATATTTATCGTAGTGTTCTTACGGAAACCCTTTTGTTCCGTGCAAAATAATTTATACTTTTCGAAATAGGCATTTAACGAGTTACAGATTACTTTCTCGAAAATTTTAGAAATAATTGGAATTTTTGCAATAGGTATAATGTCGCCCAGTACATGGAAATACAAAAATGTTAATTGCATTTTTATACATTTGATTGATTTCATTACTAACTCGTACAATATTTAGAAAATAGTATTAAACAATCTTTTAAAAGTTAAATTGATAAATTCCGGTTTACATTCTCATCAAACCGCACCTTTACAAGGATAGTTTCTGCGGTTATAAACATTTGACGAGTTTGTGGCTTCACAAACTTTTGATTGACCAATATGTAAGCTTGGTTTTGTTCGCTGCCTTGTTAACGGAACTTTGTTGCGATTCGTTGGAATTTCAGAAGCTGTCGAGGTATTTGAAATCGCTCCATGAAGTTTTTTTTTTGTTGCTTCTAGGCAAAACTGCCGTATAACTAAATAAAAAAAGGTTTGTAGATAATAATGCAATCGAAGGCTATACAGAACTAGAGATTTATTTTTGTGTACTCTCTGATTTAAAAACAGCCGCTTTCATTCACTGTTATTATTTTTTTTATTTACGATACCGATTGATTCTTTAAAGCCGTTTATGTACGTTACAATTAATTAATTGAAACCCTTAAATTTGATTCTTGCAAAAAATATTCTAGGTACGTATGTGATATTGTGTTACTTATTTATCTCTACGATACCACATGATTTAGCCTAATTACTTAGATGAGAGTAGCTGGTGTGGTCTGTATTTTTTATTACCGTCCGGTTAAAATATTTTACCAAAATCCAAGTTTTCAGATCATGAAACTGCATGGAGGCCAGATGTTTTTACACTTTTATGAATACTACCAACTTTGGAAAGCATATCTTATAGTTATGTATGCTATATGTACGGGAAAGGTACATTTAAATGATAAACTGAGTCGAGTTCAACTTTCAACCAATCAATCAATCAATCGGCAATCAATTTAAATTGATTGCCGGCTACCAATAAAACGGTTCAATTAAAATGTTCGACAAATTTAATATATATGGAGTACTAGTTAAAAAAACATGAAGCATACATGAAGTTCAAATTATAGTCGAAATCAATCGAAGGAACACGGGGAGGTTTTAGTCAGTAAAAGTCTGACACGCCCATCCACTCCACCCAGAGCGGGAGAAATCATTTGATGAATTCCCATCCAAAAAAAAAAGCAAGCTGTAACGTTACAATATAAAACAAATATACTGTGGCGGCATTATATCTACATCACCACAATGGAACGCGTCACTCTGACGTCACGCAAAATCCTGCATCGTGTAATCAGAGTTTACCGCGCGACTAGCATATATACAACATCCCGACATCAACCATCGGGCAGTAGCCCACCAGACACAACACCCATCTGGTCGGAGGATCCTCCCTTTTCTATGGAGGATGAGTGAACTTTACACCCTATTCCTCATACCTCTATACTGGTGACCCTGACGTGATCGTCAGCGCAGCCTTCGTGCAACTACTACAGCGTGACGTCATCAGCATCATTTCCTCGAGCTCTCGAGTGGCGAGTCACACAGCCAGCCAGCACCCACGGATTCAACGGGTATCTTGACCACCAGCATGCAGCGACCACGCATACCTGGTCATTACCCTCAGCCTCATCAGCAACCTTGGCACAGCACACTGCACTCTCGGCCGGTCAAACAAGCAGAGCCCTTCAAACCTCTCCTGGTCGACGCCAGCAGTCAGCCTCAACCCGGCGCTGTACCACATCCGACGCACTAGAGAATAACGCAGCGCCACCCCGACTCACTGGGGCATCTCCGCAGACAGTTCCGACTCACCGTGAACTATGCGGCACCCGGTTCCGACTCACTGGAACCTCAACTGGCCCTGGCAAGCATCGCAAGATACACGACTCTGCCCACTATTGACCTCCGGTCTCCGGAGGGGAGTGATGTGGCGGCATTATATCTACATCACCACAATGGAACGCGTCACACTGACGTCACGCGAAATCCTGCATCGCGCAATCAGAGTTTACCGCGCGACTAGCATATATACAACATCCCGACTTCAACCGTCGGGCAGTAGCCCACCAGACACAACACCCGTCTGGTCGGAGGTTTCTCCATTTTCTATGGAGGATGAGTGAACTTTACACCCTGTTCCTCATGCCTCCTAAAATACAAAACAATCTCAGAAAGCAAAATCACTGTATGCTCACTACGTGTTACCGCTGTGATTCCGTTGCGAAAAGCTTTATCTACGGGGTCACTGTACTCATTATTATGAACAAGTTATACTATGAGACCAAACCTGAAATCGCGAAGAAAAATCAGCTGTTCCGTACATTTATGTTCGCATAACTCGTAAAAACGTAGGGTACTGCTGATTTTTTTTTGCGATTTCAGGTTTGGTTCCATAGTAAAAGTTGTTCATAATGATGAATACAATGCCCCTCAAGAGGTTCAGCGTTAATTCCGGGAAATGTTGTAAAATTCGGTTATCTATAACCAAATTTTTACTTAACGGGAACGGCCGGCATAATAGGCACCAGTATTAACAATCCCCGCACGTCACAATTTAATATCGTTCCACCATACTAATTGTTAGTAACAACAACTATGAACAACTGTGGACGTTTCGTGTAGTTTAAACTCGTTCCACTAATCACCCTTAATTGGTAAAGTACACTAGTAATTAGTGCCTCTACTGCTGACTACGGATGTTTTTAGTTTATTGAAGTGGCTATATATAAACTAGAATTTGATGTACCGTGTGTCTAGGTACTCTGTATGATTGTGGTTAGCGTGTGATGGAAAATGATAGGAAATTACAGTTTGATAATGGTCGAAAGGTAGGTAGGCCTTTGGTGTGGGATGCAACGTGAGTCGACACCCTTGCGCCATCCCATCTTCCTAGCACGGCAGGCTGTGCTGGGGCGGCTGCTGCGGGTGCGGAAAACCTCAAACGGCGCAAATACTCCAATCTTATTGGGACTTATATATTCGAGCCATTTGGGGTTGAAACACTTGGGCCATGGGGTCCGAGTGCCCACTTAGTTTTTCGAGACATCGCGAGACGGTTGGTCGACTCCACACGTAACCAGAGGGCGGGCTTATTTTTTGGCCAAAGAATCAGCATTGCCATACAAAGTAGCAATGCTGCCAGCCTTTTGGGCACTTTTCCTGTTGACAGCGATGCGGATGAATTTTTTGATGCCCTCTGATTATTTCCCGTCCTTTTTTATGTACTTGTACATATTATTATTATTATTTTAAGATTGTTAGGTTTTAAATTATGTCAATAGTAAAATATCAATAAATAGTTTTGTTATATTGCGTGGTCGAAAGTCCCATCGTTTATTTTCGGAAAAACCGAACTTTGCCGGATTAAATGTCCATTATGGGAAATGGGAGGGACGGAATTAGTCCGTCAATCTATAATAATTTAGGTGGGAATATAAATCAATTTATTGGCCGATAGTCACATTTTATTCGCTATATTTCGGCAGAACTCATTAGCGACTCCATAATCTAAATACACGTAGTAAACATGAAATTGTGATACCCAAATTTAGATTAACTAAAACAAGCAAGTCATTTCTTATAAACAGTATCCTCTCTTATAACAAGTTGCCAAGGTCGTTACATAGCGATGGAAAGTTCAAACCCACATCAAACGTGTCCTTATTAAAAAAACATAAGTATTATAAGATTAAAAACTACTTTAAACACAGGGAAGTTTGGTGCTAATTCCTTCTGCACATATGGCTTCCCTGGTATCTCATTAACAGCATAACTATTTATGTAAATGTCTATTATCTGCTCCCAAATTACTTTCATTTATTTTATACTTTTTTCATACTTTCATGATATAATCTTTTCATTATTTTACATTAGTCTTGTCTTTTAAATATATTATTTTATATTTTGTGGGTGTGAGTGTTTGTGAACGTTGTAGGCTTAATAGACTGTAGATTTGTAGACCATTTTCTATTTCCTTAAGTACGAGGTACTTGTTGACAGGCCTACACTGTCCGCCCATACTTAATAGCACTGTAATTTCAAAACATTGTAAAAGCCAATTATTAAAAAAAAAATTAGTAACCGTGGAGTTTATTACCGGTTCTTCTCCTTAAGAAACGACCAATTGGAACTGTGCACCTAGCTTCTGACGTTTCATAAGTGCCCATATAGATTTATGTGGAATAAAATATTTTGAATTTGATTTCGATTAAGGGCAGACTTCAGCAATCAAACTGAACACAATCAGTACATCTAAACTGCGTTTAACACCTGTCAGTATCAATATGAAATATTGACACGGACAGCTCTTGAATGCAGTTTTCGATGTGCTGATCACGTTCAGTGTCATTGTTGAAATTGGCACTAAATTATTATCATTTTTTTCGTCCCTAAAACCGTCAGCTCATTGAAGTTAGGAATTGGTTGCTAAAGATCGTTGGGTACGCCTCGTCTAACACTTCACATACGTCTTTTTAAAGAATATCACCAATGGGATCGTTTCAGATCCGACTCGGAAGTTTCCATCGTCATTCACCTTTTTAAATGACTACTTAAAACATAATTTAAACTTAAGCTGAAATTTCGGTTCGTTAGTTAGTTCTGGGCATCCCGAATAACTTTCTTGATTTCTTATAATTTCGGAACGGTACTAACGAACGAACAAAATAATTCATCTTTTGATGGTAACATTTGCAGCAAGAAACCATTTTATTTACTGAAAGATATCTCTTTCAGTTTCAAAGTAACACTTGTACTAGTTTCCAACTGTCGTCATTATTCGCACAAGTTTCTTCAAGAACAAAAAGTGGACATTGCTAAGTGCTTGTTATTAAAACTGTTATG
Organism: Fissipunctia ypsillon; assembly: GCA_947568875.1. NCBI lineage: Eukaryota > Metazoa > Arthropoda > Insecta > Lepidoptera > Noctuidae > Fissipunctia > Fissipunctia ypsillon. The sequence goes on along the minus strand of OX387654.1, from coordinate 19,958,079 downwards.
ATTATTCCTATGGATTTAATTTATATTTCTGTTGAAATTATAATGACTTTTTAATTTTCTTTGTCAAGTAATTAGATGGGTACACAATATAAGTCTATTTTTTACGATTTCCACGATAATATTTAATATATTAATTTAGAGTCCTATGGTTAACGGTTAAGGCATGGACATAAATTATACAGTCATTTACCAAAAAACTTAGCCGAGATAATAATGTCTTGTTTGTTGTATGTTTTACGAACATAAAATAATCATAAAAGTTTTTCATTTTCAAAAACATTTTCATTATTTAAAAACTCTAAATCTGAGTGTATATTTAGTAAAGTTAACACGGTCAATAACAGCAAGGTAATTTCGCTCTTTAGAACTCGCGTTTGCGTTAACTGGCCAAGTTGCTTCAAAATATTTTCCTAGGCATTACTGAAAGTAACGATTTGTCAACAGAACTATCCATTTGCAGATATAGGAACCCAGTATTAGTGAATACTATAATAGATATTCTATTCCACTTTCCCATACCTAGTTTAATACTTAATGTATGTAAACTTATACAATAACAAATGTTTTAACTGTAGCATAACAAAGTTATTATTTAAATTTTATAACTACTCCTATGATATATGGGTCTCTATTTCATGGATTTAAATAGCCCCATTAGACATGCTATATCGTAATTATGCGTGGGAGTGTACTTGGTTGAATGTACGTAGACGAAGGTTCCCGGTCGACCACTTTTCAACCTTATTACTAAGGGAACAAGGGCGAAAAGTGGGCGACCGGGAACTTTCGCGGGTGTACTTGTACCTGATTATATTCTAGGTCGTAGGTGAAGTAAAGTCTTAGTTTAGGAGAGAAATATGAAAACTATAATGTTACACAGTGGTGTGTGAAAGACAGTTGAGTCAAGAACATGGGAAGTGGTACTCGTTCTCCAAATAAAACATACTAATCTAATGAGGATGAAAGCAATGGTGGCCCAGTGGTAATGCCCAGGACTTACAAATTGTAGGTCGCAAGTTTAAACCCAGACAGGCGCTTTAATTTGTGTAAGTCACCGCTGCTCTCTAAACGGAGAAGGAGAACATCTTGAGGAAACCGGCACGTCCTAGAACCAAACATTCCAAGACATGTGACATCTACCAACCCACAATGGGCCCGCGTGGTGGATTACGACCCGCGTGGTGGATTACGGCCCACTCTCTCCCACCGAGAGCCTGTGTCCCAGCAGTGGGAACATTATAGGCTGATTATGCTTATGCTTATACTAATCTAATGGGTATTTAAAACCAAGCGGTAGGGTCGCAGCATTATGCTGAGCGATGGCCGTTTTGCGTGGATGTGACGCATATTTTCCTCCAACTTGTTCTTTTACCGCAAATAAACGTATTTTCTTTCTTTCCTTTCTTTCAAGCGTGTTAAATACAAACTTTATCTTGTGCACATGTACTATGAAGTATTTTCATTGATTGTGTGACGTGACGTCATTTTCCATGAATCTTTACAAATATAATGTACATGCCTGTTGCTAACCAGAGCCATGGCAATCTCCTAACACACACAACCGCAGCCAACACATGTCATTACACACGTACACTAGTTACCAAAGGAGCCAGCTTGTACTAATATGTAACTAAAATTACGTCAACTGTTAATATAGGTAACTAAACAGTTTGCAGCATCCCCTACGGGCACTCTCACTCCGAACCGTAAGTTTACATTACTGTAATCGGTGCCCCCATTAACCACGGAAGTGGTGTGTTTGTGTATAAATCTGTCATGCCGTTTTTAGGAGTAACTCGGTCAAGAGTCAATCATAATTGTTGTCTAAAATAACATGTTGTTAAATATGTAAATCGAGAATGTCAGCGGTGATTATTATCTGTGGTAACTAAAATGGAATTCTGTCACTACTACTGCATCTGGTTTCCATTTTGTTAGCCAGTTTAGTTTGTCTGTGTGAGTTATATTTGTGTTGAGAATAAATCTTTTGTTGTGCTAACGATCGGCTATTATTTCTAAATAACCCAACACGTATTGGAGCTGACTGATTAGAGCTGCTTATGAAGATTTAACCACTCGTAATTGCAGCAACAGTTAAAAAGCCATTGTGTCTCGCGTAGATCTGCGTACGATACGAAGGGTTAATGATCAAGCAGTTTAAATCCTCAGTTGCCAAAGTGGTCCAAGTGGGCCCCCATGGGTCAACGCAGCCAACGCTTTCCATAGTTATATCTAATCTTCACATTTTTTGTCGAGTTTCGGGAATATGTTAGAAATGTAGCTGCACGGGGTCCTGACTGCGGCAGCAAGTACAACATTATGACGGTGTATTGGAGCTCGCTCACTAGGCAGTCAAGAAATCCCGGCTGCGGCAGCCATTAGAACGCGTTTGCGCACGGCAGCCAATTGGCTGTGGGAAGCCAGAGCGACACAGGCAGCCACATACATTTTGTATGTGGCTGCCTTCAGTCACCGCGCACTTGGCGTAGCAGCCAGACGTGTTTTGTGTTCCGAATGAGGTAAAAGTTCTTCCACATCCATCTTGCTCGACAGCCTGCTCATTATTTTGGCTGCCGCAGCCTGGCTGCCTAGTGCACAGGGGTTTAATTATACAGGGTGTAAGGGACAGCACTGCGCAGACTGATGGGGGTGAATTCAATATATTATACTAAGATGACCGGTACATGAATTTTTTTCAGGAACGTTATGAGAATCCCATAAACCAGATTTGTATTATTTCCTCGCACGCAATGTATCGCTACCGTAGCAAAACGCCCGTAGCCAACGTCAGCGCAGCGAGCCTTCGGCCGCCGAGTATTTCAACATTCATTGCTGTTTTATGATTCGAAAGTCGACGGCAAAAACTAAAATACAGATTCAAAGATACCGACGTCCGAAATCAAAGTTATTTTTCACTTTGTAGTGTATTTTTTTATGGAAGTCGTTTATTTATTTGCAAAAAGTTTTTACCTATTGTGTTTTTTACCTAAAAAGGATGAAAGGCGACTGGGGTGTCATAACATAACATCACAGCTGTGTTGCCCAAACGGTTAGTAGGCAGGGGTTTTCTACTCACATGTAACAGGGGGCGAAACCTATTGACGTCAACCAGACAAAAATCCAGACTTCAGATTGCTACTGAGAAATTCCTGATAGAAAACTCCAATAACTTTGTGTCCGACCTTCAGGATCTCATTTTGAAGCCATTTATGGCAAAAGCCATGAATCTATCATTTGAAAGGTATTTGACAAGTCATTAATTTTTATCAAGAGCACTAGAACTTACCTACCTACTTGTTTATATCACGTAAAACAGATATTACGTAGAGTGACAACGCTTTACCAAGAAGTTGCTAGTTATAATATAATGTAATGTAAACATATTCCATAATGTAAACACTTGTCTAGACAAAAGTAATTATCTTCTTGTTTACAGTGTAAAGTATGTAAACTTATGTCGTGACATTGTTTAAATGTAAAACGTTTAACTTTAGTCTGCGTTAAGTTTGAACGGCAAAATTAAAACTTCATTATTACTTTAATTGAGTTCAAAAAAGTTAATGAAAATTCTATGAATTTATTTTAACTTTCTTCTCTGTAAAACTTTTAATTTACTCGTAATAATGGAAGGTCTTTTTTTATCAAGAACATACTACGACACATGAAATTAAATCATATTATATGTATATATATATTAGGAACGACAATCATTAAGAAGAACAGTAGCTTTGTTGTCTTGAATATGCAATTTTTGGACATGGACCATTTATATCTACATTATATAATTACTTGTTCTGACTGATTTATCAACGTAGAACCCGCGGCGGCTACAAACTTGAAATTTTGGCAGTTGATGCCTTATACATATGTTGTAAGCATCCACTAAGGAAGGATTTTTTGAAATTCGACCTTTAAGAAAATAGAAAAGGGGATGTTATTTGCATGAAAACTTTATTTCTTGAGGTAATAAACTTGAAACTTGGCACGAATATTTATCTAAATAAATTATGAAGTTTGTCATTTATTGATATTATAAACTACCCTTTAAAGGGGGATTGGGGATTGTCAACATTTATATGGAAGGATTTTAACGCGCAGTCCAATTAACTCGAAACTCGGTATTTATACTTAAGACCAACAACAAAGAATAACGAGCATCAGGGTTTTTTGAAAATGTACCCATAACGGAGTTTTAAAGTACGAAATCCACGCGGATGACGTCACGATCCAAAGTTATCTATACATTGATTTTTGGTCCGTTTGTCTGGATGTATGTTCCGGATTGGCGCGAAAACGGCTGAACGGATTTGAATGAAATTTCGCACACAGTTTATAACCTGGATTAACATACAGGGTACTTTTAATCCCGGTAGTACATTCCCGTGGGATATTTTCCGACAACCACGTGGGTCAAGACGCGGGCAATAGCTATGATAATTAAATACTAATAAGTAAAAAAATCGGGACCAAAATGAAACACTACCATATCAACGGATGCCATCCATTGAGGGTTAGTGATAAATAGTAAATACATTTAAATTTACTGCCAACTTTGCAGAAAGATTCAACACAGAATCAGATAAGGCTATTTATTTCGTAAAGTCAAACATTAGTTGGCAATTAAATTTAAATTATCAGTATCTACGGTATTAATTAATGAACAACCTTCCAAAGTGTTTTGAAACGGTAAACAGTATCAATAGGGTAACGTTGTAATTCAATAGAAAGGAATACTTTGATTCCTTTATAAGAAACATCTAAAAGACGTAAATGGTTTCATTAAAAGCCACTTCTGGGAACATCTTACAATTCTTTTACGATAACGTTTCATGGTAGGTAATTAAATCCTTAATCCAATCTTCTAAAGATCTTTTTCTTACAATCTTATTTGGAGGATAGGAAACAAATTACTCAGATTAGTCGAGTGGATATTAAGTCCAAAACTGAAGTAGTTTACTCGTCTAGCTCTAGAGTTCTTTGTTACGGTGTTCCGCAGGGTTCTGTATTGGGACCCTTGCTGTTCATTTGTTACATAGACGACTTTCCCCAGGTAATCAGTCACCAAATGTCCTTATTTGCCGACGACAGCACAGTTTATATACATGGTGTTTTTTTATATGTCATAACTGTAGGGTATGAATGAGACCATATCAAAGAATCAACTGGCATATGAATTATTTTTAATTTATCATTTTTTTTTTGTTTTAATTTTTCATACACAATAATTTGAGAAAGTCACGATTATTAATGTAAAACACCCTTACGTGAAATATGATAACGTCGCTTTTTCTTAGCTTTAATTATGAATGATTGGAATGAATGAAAATTAATTACTATTATCAATTAAACTTATCTAAGTTACTAGTGTGTAGGTTCCTTGCACACATCGAGAGTCTTAATGATATCTTCGAAACTATGTATTTTTGGACCACATATCTAGAACGTTTTGTATTGTTTTTACATAAAGAACATATAACCTAAGGTTATGACGTCTTATAAAAAAACACCTTGTATAATAATACTGGTAATAATAAAGAAATAGATGACACACTAGTCTAGTTGACTGGTTGAATGATAATAACCTTAAAATTAACCTCACTAAAACTTAAATTATGAATTATAAAATTAGACAAAAAATACTATCACACTTTCAGGTAAACCACAAAAAAAATCTCTGTCTGTCTGCCTGTTTGTTCTTGACTTTCACTGACAGATAGCTGATGCTATAGGGAGTAACTTTTAGAAAAAGAATTAGGGTTCCGCGCAAAAAAAAACCATGAATTGCAAACAAAATCCGATTCAAATAGGGAAGTATTGACATCCACGCGGGCGAAACCGCGGGCTACAGCTAGTATGTACTGAAACTGCTTCACTCCAGTATAGGTATTTGTTATTTTAGTACTACAATATAAAAACTCTTATAACTTATTATAATAATATTATTAATGCAGATGGAGACCAAAAATGTAAAAGACCAATAATATTGTGCGTCCGACCTCGACGCGTCAACAGAACGAGAGATTTTCAAAAGCCGTCGCCCGGCATTATATTCCACTGACAGCTTTTCCAAATCGAATTACACAAAGTGAATCATTTTGGTGTTGCCAACACCATTAGTCGATTACAAAAAATCTAAAACTAAATTAAAAATTAGATTACAATAAATTGCGTCAAGTAGTCCAAATAACATAACAAAACTTAACAAATGAGAAACGGGACCACGCTCAGTAAAATTAAAATTAACGATTCCATTATTAAGACGATCAAGTCAAATATTATTCTTGAGGGCCCTCAATTCTTTTAATTTTCGAAGTTCCTTCTAATTTTCGAATAGAATAACTTTGGTGTGAATATAATTATTTAAATTATGAAACGACTTTATTAGAAACGTGATTTCGTCTCGTTTTATTCATGTAAATATTCAAACACGGTGACTTGACCTGCCCAAATACAACAGCGTGATTTCAATCGTGTACAGATCTTCTTCTTCTTACCTATAAAAAGTCCCCTTTACCCTGTTTATTGCACTAATGCGGTGTTTATCAGTCAGTCATGGAACTATGATTTGTAAAATTATTAAAAGATGAACATACTAATCAACGAGGAAGTAACAACATGATCAGCAATGCGATTCTGTAAGACCTCACTCTAAACTTCGCATCTGAATCCGCTGTGAGTTTCATGATTGGTATTCTATAAACTCGCTTGAGAATTCGAATCAACACTAGCGCCAGCCTTGCGAGCGCGTAAGTGAGTTGAACTAAATTGATCGTGAGATTTTGACAGATAAAGTATGAGATGACGTTTGAAATGGCATTCTGTAAGCTAATTCGACACTCACTTCGACGCTCACTTCGCCCTTGAACCCGATTCAAAGTGTCAAATAAACAGCATCTATTTTACGAGTGAAAATAGAAGAAATCGTTTTTAGATAGTGTTAAAATAATATTTTTAGGTCACAGTGTTAAAAATTAGTACAATAACTATACAATTTGTGGTTAAAAACTTCTTTTTAGGCGTTTGTGTAAAGTGTATAAGCGATAACGATGGCAAGAATGTTTTTGCTTAAATCTTTATTGGAAGAGGCTCATGCTTTGGATAATCTAGAAAAGCGTCGACAATCTAACCAAATTCGAAGTTTATCTTTGTTAACCCGAGATGACGACTATGTGAGCGTATATAGGTTGTCAAAGGAATTAATTGACCAACTTACTTGAGTATGAGTTACTGCCTCTGATAAAGCCCACAAAACGTCGAGGCAAAGGACTTTCAACTCGTGTAAAAGTAAGTGCTTCATTTTACCAAGTATAAAGTTACTTTTGTAAGTTTTTACACAGTTTTTATCTGATAGATTTGTAACCAAGCACACCAACATAATTTATAGCTTAAAACTCATGAATACACTTCATAATAAGGAGTATTCCCTTTAGATTGTTTCCCTGCTAGCTATGTTTTCATGTTAGTCTAAGGACCCTATATTTATGCTTATAATATAGGTACTTGGTATTATTATTAGGCATGTAATAACCAAATTGGTTCCTATTTTGTTTTGAGTAGATCTAGATTACTTGATTTTTTTTTATTGGTTCACAGATATTATGCACCTTGTCATTCTTGGCTAATGGCAGTTATCAGAAAATAATAAAAGAAAATATAAGGACATATTTATCGCAATCATCAGCATCTCGTTGCATAAATGAAGTAGTAGAAGCTCTAAATAATCCGGATATAGTAAAAGAATATATAAGGTTCCCTCAAAACATACAAGAAAGACAAATGTTAAAAGAAAGGTTAGTAGGTATTAAAGGTTGGTAGGTACTTAAAGTGACCACCCTTCTGAGATTTTTACATGTTTTTGATAGTTAATCATGTTAGTGGTTACTTTATATTACAGGTTCTACAAAAAGTTTGGCTTTCCAGCAGCTCTTGGATGTGTCGATGGCACTCTGGTGGCATTGATAAAACCAGTAGAGAACGAAGAACGTTTCTACTGCCGCAAAGGTTACCATGCTAGAAATGTGCAACTGGTAAAATGGATTTCAATGTTGTGATCTATTACTACTATTTATTCAATTAGTCTAGTTAATATTTCTTTTTTATATTTTTTTTTCAGATAACAGATGCAGATCTAAATATTTTAAATGTTGATCCAACATATGGTGGAGCTACTCATGATAGCTTCATTTTTAATTATGGTGATATTAAAGCCCACTTAGAGGCATTAACAAATGCTGGTGAAGAAGTTGTTTTGCTCGGTTAGTTAATCCCTCCCTACCCCTACTTCAGAATAATATTCTAATAATATTCTATTCTTCTTAATTAGGCTTATATTATAAGCCTAATTTGGTATAAAAACTACATAATTATTTGATACTTATTCATTTTTTCAGGTGATTCAGAATATGCTCAGCGCGCCTACCTTATGACGCCAATTAGTGGTGCTGAAAATAATTCCCCAGAAGCTTTCTACAATGACCGTCACTTAACTGCTCGCAATTCAGTAGAGAGAACAATTGGTCTCCTAAAAGGACGATTTAGGTGCTTGTTAGTACACAGAGTGCTCAATTATCATCCAGATGTAGTTGCAAAAATAGTTATTGCATGCTGTGTTTTGCACAACATGTGCAATCGCGCAGGAATGCACTGTTTCAGAACAAGAGACTAGAAGAGCTCCAAACAATTGCTGAAGCTCAAAGGAGGCAAACTAGGGATTTGCCATCTAACGCCGATTTAGCTTTAGGGCAATTACGTAGGCGAAACTTAGTAAATAGGCTATGGCGTTCACGTTATAATTAATTTATCGGTGGTGTCGCCGCTTAGTACTATTATGTATTCTGTGGTGTGTGAGGCGGGTCGTTACGTTCCCCAGCGGAGCGATGGTTGGTTCATGCGTCGTGCTCGTGAACAGGTGCCGCTAGTGGGAATGGGTAGTATATTGAATTATAATAATTGACTATGTCTGGATGATAAATGAGTACCTTGTAGCTAACATGAACATAGGTGCGATAGTAAGTCTGCAGTGTCAAATTAAACCAAATCCAAACAAATCATGTATGTTTGCCCCGCAAGGCCCCCAGAATTTGCGTTTTAGGTGTGCACCAATGCAATGTACCTACTCGCCTCTAGGAATATATGTACCTGTTTCTTTTTCAATGTGCCTCTGTATTTTTGAAGAAATGTGCAAAAAAGAGGGCCGTGCCAGCCAAACGTTTTCAGCACGGCCCCCGTGTACCTTGAAACATATATCGCACCTTCAGAACAGTAGTGATGTATCTCAAAAAATCATTTTTTTGGGAAAACGAAAACAAAGTTTTGAAACTGCAAACTGATGATGATTTGAACTTTGAACTGATTTAATTAATTAATTTTGTATGAAAACCTATCAATTATTTGATTTCTGTATTAAGTTAAGTTTATCTTTTGTGAAATATGAGTAAAAAAAGATCGTAACTCGATTTCTTAGATTTTTGAGTTAAGTCACTACTATTCTGAAGGTGCGATATAGCGTATTAAAAAGTTTCTTAAACTCAAGAAATGTACTCTAATAACACGTCATATGTGCCGCAACAGATGTTGTGATTTCTTTATAGTTTAATAGATATGTAGTTTTTGGCTAAGGTTGTTTTGTCTTTTTTAGATATTTTCTTATAATTTATTTTCCAGCACGGCCCGCTATCCACATCTATATATTATTTGTTATTAAGAAATCACAACATCTGTTGCGGCACATATGACGTGTTATTAGAGTACATTCCTTGTGTTTAAGAAACTTTTTAATACGCTATATATGTTTCAAGGTACACGGGGGCCGTGCTGAAAACGTTTGGCTGGCACGGCCCCCTTTTTTGCACATTTCTTCAAAAATACAGAGGCACATTGAAAATGAAACAGGTATATATATTCCTAGAGGCGAGTAGGTACATTGCATTGGTGCACACCTAAAACGCAAATTCTGGGGGCCTTGCGGGGCAAACGTATGTAACAAATCACCAATGGACTTTCAATAAAACCGCTCTAGTATCCGTATAAAAGTGTTTTATTTGTCTGCTACTCCTTACCTATTTATTTACAACACTGGTTCACAATTACTCACATAAAAGTATCTATTTAATATTATATTTACATTTATTCATCATATGTATACACATAGCCCAGTTAAACTATAGACTAGCTGGACATGGAGGAGACCATCCTACTCTGGGCCGCGCGAATGTTAAACATAGAAGACGAAGCTCAGATGAAGTTCTCCCTCAGGCTCGGAGTAGGGCTGAGAGGCGCGGCCTCTCTGGCTCTCCCTGCTGCATCCGATGTGTCGCGTACCATATGAAACGACACACGAAAACAATGAGTTAGTATAATATAACATCCGCCAAACTAAAATAAATGATGAATTACATTGACACCACAATAAAAGTTAAATGAAAGAAAGAAAAAATTTACATGGCATTGCAAGACAATAATCGAAAAGGTTAGATGATTCTTAAAAAGTTTCCATTCATTATTACTAATAATTTAAAAGGGGGCTCATCCAATTTTAAAAACTTGTACCTTACCAATACTACAATCAGACATATAATCAAAGAAATTATAAACGCACAATTTAAGTGGTTTACTTTGAGGAATGTTATGTGGTTCTAACTAACATGTAGTAAAGAAAAGCGATGCTAACCTTGGTCCACTGCTTATAATTTTTGATTGTGCCACCTAAACTATTTAGGCGCACGGTTAGTTCCTCCCACTGGCTTCGACTTCGCTCTCTGGCCTTTTGGGTTCTCAAGAAACCCTTCGCCATGCCAGGGTTTCTTTCCATGTACCCTACCAGAGTTTCAACTTGAGCCGACGATGGGTGACAGCAACGTGTATCATTTGGACTAGAATATTATTGTTGAATTAGAAATTAATATAAATAATATTTTAATTAATATCATTTAAACTTCACAACCACAAATATATACTTACTTCATGGTTATTTTACAATTATACTCGGCACTGAAAAATCAAACAAACCGCAACGTACTATACAAGTATTGTTTGACTTTTTTTTTTTTGCGTAAGGGAAGCATACATTCATGGCACAAATTGAGAATTTTCTGTTTTTATACTTATTAGCTGCCTCAAAAAATAAGAAAATAAGAACATTTTATTTAAACATTATATTAGCTAAAATTCTGTGCCAAAAACTCAACAATTGTGTCAAAAAACTGGAATCGATAAATCTCGACTAACATTTTGTTGAGTGTGGTAATCACTAGTACAATATTGCTCGCAACAGAACTCACTTCACTTCGCAAGTGACTAGGTGATGCTTACAGAATACCAAATCAATGTCATTTTGAACCACAAGCGAAGTGAGAGTGAACAGCGAAGTGAGATGCGAGTTCATGATCGAATTTTACAGAATCGCAAGGCAGCTAACATTGCACATTAAGTACAACAGCGTGACACGTTATATCGTAGTGTATTATTCAAACTTACTAAATAAATTACTTTACATCATCAAGTAAACGAGAACAATACAATTACAACGTATTTCTCTGTTAAATAAACAGTTACATGACATCACCGAGTGCAACAGCGTGACAACGTTATTTGTGTGACGTGACGTGCGCGTCCGCAACGCTCCGCGCCGCGCCGTGACTAATAAATGACATGCGGTTTCACGCTGCAGTGTTCCGTAAATATTTACACGTCTTTGTGTTGTTAGTTGATGTAGAATTTACGACTTCAGTTGAATGTTTAGTTTACGAGGAGTATGAAATGCTTGGAGTATTTTGAAGTCATTTCAATGATAGAACAGACTTTACCCTAGTTACTATTTACCCGCGAGGAGCAATCAAAAAGTGGACTGTTTATATAGGAAACGGTTTAATGCCGTCTGATCTTTACAAATATAAAACTTCCCGGACGAACAATAATCTATACAAACATAACATCACGCCTTGTTTCCCCGAATAGTTAGGCAGAGGGGTAGTACCTTTAGTAGTACACCCACAAATAATAATAAATCTATACAAATAAATAAAATTGTAGTGTCTGTTTGTAATGTCAAAATAACAGCTTTTTATTTAAATGCATATGAAAGCATATACGGTACTACTTATCCCTTTAACCGCCTACGACGGATTAATCCGACAAATATTTTCGTGTCCATTTCGCCAGGGTCGTATATTTTAACCTTTTAACCGCCCGACTTCATATCAGTTGTCGTGCCCCCAGCGCCGGGCAACTTGAATCATTACGATATTTGGTCGTAAATATACGACCCTGGCGAAATGGACACGAAAATATTTGTCGGATTAATCCGTCGTAGGCGGTTAAAGGGTTATAACAAAAAATCTTTAATCTATTCTCATATTGTAAAATTCGAATTATAAACTTCTAAACGAGTTTATATTGACATACTTTATAAACATAATACCGAAATTTAAAAATAGAATCATATCATAACACGCTTTCTCAAACAAACAAAATAAATACATACATAAAACATCAACTCACCCTTCTTCCCATGGAGGTAGGCAGAAACTACAGAACGCCACCTGCTACGATCTTTACATACTCCTTTTGCCTCGTTTACGTTCATACATCAGAGCCTAGACCACCACCTCTTAAAGCAGTATTATTTTAATCTTACTTGAGTGTGGGAAAGAGATGGAGCTAGACGTCCTGTGTAGCTTCATGTCATTCTCACTCTAAAGTAATACTAAAATAATACTGCTTTAAGACGTGGTGGTTGGCCTCCTGGTCATAAACGCACGCCGGTTGCGAGTACTACGCACCTGACATTTCTGAAGAACATCACGAATAAGATCACTATATGTCTTCCTAGGGCGTCCCCTCTCGGCGTTTCCACTCACATCTGCCGTGTAAATACCTTTTGTTATTCGACTTTCATTCATCCTTTCAACATGACCAAACCATCTAAGCATACTCTTTTCAATTTTTGTTCCATCTTTTAAACCGCACCGTTGTCTTATCACATCTTTCCTCAGCCTATCATTCATAGCCACACCACACATGCTTCGCAAGGAACCATTTCTTCTACTTTCATGCTTATTTTGCCACACCCAACATTCACTTCCATACATAAGCGTGGGCACCAGCACACCATTGAGAAGAGTTTTTCACTGGCAGATGGCTGATGTTATAAGGAGTAACATAGGGTACTTTTATTTCAGTAAATTAAAAAAAAAAATTATGCCCATGTAATTGTGAACAAAATCGCGGGCAGCAGCGATTTTATAACATAATTTAAGAGAGGAGTATCGTCCGTCGTGGAGCTTGTCGATGACGCGTTGATCACCCTGCTCCTGCAGACCGCGCACAAAGTGTTGGGTTCGATTCCTAACAACCCTAGTTATTTAAACTTATTGGATAGCGAACAAGCTGTTGGCTCATCTGACAACAAGAGGTCACCGTCGCCTGTAGACATCTAAAAATCTGAAAAGTCTCAGCTTTGTAACAAACTCTATAAACCGGGAGACAGCATATAAATTGTATGGTGATAGTACTTCCCCTGGCGAGTTCTCGCACAAATACTTGACTGTTACCATATGAGAACAAAATTGTATCGGAAATCGTTGTCCAAGATTAAATTTAAAAACAATTATTAACATTTTATACAACAGCGTGACAGTTTTTATCAGGGATGTTACGGATATCCGTATCTGAATCCGCAACTGCGGAACATCGGCATAAATTTTGACATCCGAAAAACATCCGCTTCCTCGACTTTTGATTTTAAAAGCTCCGCACCCTCATCCGCATCCTCATAATTTTTATGGGGATGTAACCATATGTTTTCAAAACTCGCGCCGAGCTAAATGGGCGGGTCGGAGTCTGAGTTACGCGTTCCTATTGGCTGAATTCGCAATGTCCCTATCCTAAGACAGACAATAGACCGCACGTGGATTACCTACATACAAATATACTATAAATTAAAAACAAGGGCTTTTTATTAGTACGTATCTGCATCCACACCCTCATCCGCATTCTCAATAAGGAATTTTCCAACATCCGTATCCGCATCCGCATACTCAAACCCGTTTATATCAATATCCTTATCGGCATTCTCATATGTTATAAGACATCCGTCACAACCCTGGTTTTTATTGTGTGACGTGACTAGCGTCGTCGGCAACGCTTTTCATGGTGGCTAATAAATAATGTATGAAACAGGCGACAAATGTTGAACATCAATTTATGGTAACAAGATGATTTATCTAAGAGGAACGAGTTTTATTTTTACTTAGATTTATTTTTCGTAATTATAACACGACAAAATACACAATAATAAAATAACAACATCTTAACTTGGGTGGGTATTTCTATTTTATTAACTTAAGTTTTTTGTTAGTTAAACTAGGGGCTCGCAGCTAAGTAATAACAGCTGCACAAGTTAATCGATCAGGTTAAGCTACGCTTGCCGCGGTTGGTTCGTGGATGGGTGACCATCTTTACATACCGGTCTCGGGATGCAGCTGAATACCAGTATTTTATATGGAGCGACTGCCTATCTGACCACCACAACCCAGTTGCTGGGTAATACGATACTCCTTGGTAAGACTGGTTGTCAGACTTTCGGGCTTCTGACGATCCGTAACGGCTGTCAAAGATCCAAGAATGACAGCTGGGACCAACAGCTTTTAACATGCTTTCCGAGACATGGACTGGTCTCAGTATGTTAAGATAGTCACCCATCCACGGACTGACCGCGGCAAGTGTAGCTTAATCTTTTCAAAATCAATGTATTTGATTATGAATATTCATTTAAAGGTTATTAAAAAGAAAATATGAAAAACTTAATTCCTAAATATGACACCAGTTTAGTCATTTTGGCAATATATCGCAAACTGTGCTTCACCTTTTCTTTCCTGCCCCCTGTGCCCCAAAAAATGCACCCAAAGTGACCTCTGTGCTGCTACCGTCGTCGCCGTGGAAGTGGCGAAGTTTTGAGCCAACCTAATTGACTAGACTGTTTTGCCATCGACAGTTAGAAAGGAATAAGAAGACGCCTAAAAAGTAATTTTCAAATGATTGATGTCTTCAAAAATATTAAAAATAGAATTATTACCTAAAAATGTTTTTTTTACTAAACATAATAAAAAATATATTACATCAAGAAACCACCGGTAAAATTCTAAGCCCAAGAATAGACACACCGTCCTCCGTCCCCGGATGTGGCCTAGTTTCAAAGTGCCTTATGTACACACCGAAGGATTCGATTTTCGTAGCCACTAAAATTTTTACTAAGAAAATATCAACGAAAATCTATACCTGTGTATACATACACACATTCATATCATTTCATAAGTACCATCGCGGTCATTTGCGGTGAACGAAATCCCCAAACGGCTGGTTGACACTTCCCGTGACCCAAGGGCTGGCTTTCACCTTGGCCAGAGGCTAAGCACTGCCATACAACGTGGCAATGCCACCAGTCTCTTGGGTACATTACCAGCCGACAGCGATATGGAGAAATTTTTCGACGCCATATTATATTTTACTTTTTTAATAGTTTTAGTTAGTTTAGGATATTATATTATCTTATAGGAAAAAAGCAAAAGCGTCACTTATGGGGAAGTATTAAAATGTAAGTGATCTTGATCATATTTAAACAACCAATCGATCAAATAACACAATCAGATACAAATCCCAAGAAGAACCTACGTGTAGCTGTTGACATTGTTCTTAAAAATATAATTGCTTTGTAATGTTTGAAACATCATGTTTTCAAACGGCTCACAAAAACTACTAAACTTAATTTCTAAAATAACATATTTTACTCTTTTATATGAAATGATTAAATTGTAGCGCAGTTATTACGTAAGTGACAGAGAGAGATAGAAATATAGGTGTTAAATACTTTCCCAGCTTTATTTTAGAAGTGTAATCTATTTGAATCGGATTTTTTTTTACGAAAAGATTTAGTTTTTTTATAGTCTTCGTCATCTGCGATTGTGAATCTAAAACAAAATTACGAAGTTATAATACAATATGACCCAAAAAGTGGTAGACAGAAGAAGGACGTTCCATGTTTTGTCATGCCATGCTTACATTTCGTAAAAAAGGGTTATATTTTTGCTTTAACTACATATTACACAAAATATCCCAAATATTTTTTTAAAATTTCTATTATTAAGCCATAAATAAAAAGTTACAGTTCACTTACTTATCGACAAAGTGTTGTATAATCTCGATAGTCTTCTATTTACTCTCGAGCTTTCATTGATAAGATTTTGGCCCACAACCATTACGATATAAAAATGATTGAATTTACCATAAAATGTAAAACGAGCATAATGCCAACGATTTGTTGAGGATCCTGTAAACAGAAACAAAAGTGGAGTTGCGGGGAATGTAGGTAAATAACAGAATGAAAAATCATAAACTAAATATTTACATTACTTATAAACGCATTGAATAGCCCGAACGACGATGTAACATAAACAATTGAAGACAGGGCCAACGAATATAACATCTGCAAGAAAATGCACAAACAAAATCGTTTTTAGAAACAACGAGTTAGGTAATAGAATTATTATTGGATTATTCTTCTGCGATATTTTTTTTTTCTATAAAAGATAAAAAATGACCTTAAAGAATTTACCTCAGCGTTAAAGCAAACAGATAAATTTCTGCTGCAACTCAATAAGCATTTAAAGTGTGTAGCCCACTGTTCAACTTGTTCAACCGTAAGAAGATCATTCCACTCTCTGCTATCTGAGCATAACCTCTTCTCGATATCATTGTACTTTACTTGAATATCAAATATACAATTGTTCAGACAATTCAGCAAGTTTTTAATCATTGTTACGTATATGTACATTACTGCATGTTCAAAAATAAAGAGTTCTTCTAGTCTTAAATGTGCTAATATTAATACCACGACGTTAATTTTAAGCTTCTCATTTCTAATGAAAACTTTTAAAAGCAATTTGAATAGAAATAGTAATACAATCGTAACAGGAGACACTACTGTGGTAATCACAATAATTATTTTCAACTTTTTGGAACATTTGATGTAAGTCAGTTCGTTCTGGAAGTAATGGTGCACGAACATGAAGTTGTCTATGAACAGTTTGTAGGAACATGAACGTAGAATACTACTTATAATAATAACTGGACTACTAATGATTTTGACAATGTGAAATATTTGTACCATTTTGGAAATTCGTTCAATTGCAACTTCAGAAATAACGTTTATATTATTATATGAAATTAACACACACATCACAAATTCAAAAATAACACGGACTACACTTAAAACTTTGGAATATTTCGGTAGAAATACATAATTTCTGTAAACACCTCTTAAATTTTCAGCTTTAGTTAACGTTTTTACTAAACTTTGTGCCTCCATCTTGCAGCTTAGTTTGTGCTCTTATTAAACGAAAGTGTAGAAATGAATAGGGTACTTAAATATTTAGTATGATTATATTAAATGGAACTGTTAAGCTAGTAGATCATAATCAGTAGAATACAATCAATCAAGATCATATCTGAATGAAAATAGGCTAAAGTTCTGATAAATGGCGTAGACTCATTAAATATAATATTAATACGTAAATGGGCGTTCCTCAAGGTTCAATATTGGGTCCATTCCTATTTTTTAGCTTGTGTAACTATGCAAAATGTACCTATGCAAAAACAATGGAGAGTCAGTCGTCGGCATACGTTGTTTTTCATATATTTTGAAATTGATGTTCACAGTTGGCAGCTGACTATATTATGCACTTTTGATAGGTACTCTGTTTATAATTGGTTTACGGAAAATACCATAAACGGCAATGCCGTTATATCGGTCTACGTAAATAATAAATATTTTGTTTCTTAAATAATGAGTGAAATCTATCTTCACCCATTAATTAGTTCAGCTATAATTTCACTAGAGGTGATTTGACAAAAGATAAACCATTTTTTAAATATAATTTTAATGAATGATAACATCGAATCTTGCATTAATATGATAAGTGTCAACTCAAATCACTAGAGTTTTATAAATCGACAAGTAACACTTCATATATTAATTAAAACACATAAATTTAGATTAAATTTTGTGCAAAATACACCAACAAATATTTTTGTGACAGTTCAATAGTTTTCATCATAAGCACTCAATGAACAAAGCACTTTATCAAGAGCTCTTAATGGACACTGACGCCGTAGTAATAAACAGCTCTCATTTTTAAGTTTACTCTTATAAATTACAAGAATAAATTAAAAAGGTTAAACATTCTAAATAAAACTTTTGTTAAATAATATATTTGACACACATTGCTTAGAGGCAGTGTTGGGCAAATAAACAAATTTTTTCAATCAATCATGGCTAATTCAATCATGACTAATTAAGTTATGACTACTCATTAGTCATGAATAACTAGCTGTGCCCCGCGACTTCGTTCGCGTGGAAGTCGTAAGATACACAATATGCTAAAATAACAGCCACATTTTAATAACACACATTTTAATTCAATCATGATTCGAAAGACACGTGGCGTCATCTATTACAATAAGAAAGTTATTGTTGTTTTCCTCGGGAACAGTACTTTTTTTCGGGATGAAAGGTACCCTATGTCCGATTCTGTACACCTGATAACGCATATGAAAAATTTCAGGATGATCGGTTCAGTGGTTTAGGCGTGAAAAGGTAACAAACAAACAAACATACTTTCGTCTTTATAACATTATATAGTTAGGAAGTAAGGATTTAATCATAGTATAAGATTTTATTCACATGACATGTTTGAGTACCGAGTTGTCATGAAGAACAATTTAAATGATTTTAAAAATTATTGGACTATGTTTCAACTTTTGTTTATTATCAACAATTTTTATTTTTATTTCATGTTGATTCTATTAAAATAAAAACTGATTTTAACATGTACTTAAACCTGTAATTTTATTTTGCTAATCTTAGAAAAGCTACATTAAAGAAGATTTTACAATAAGAAATTATTAATTTAGCAGAATACGATACGAAACGTCAGATGCCAAGTCAGTGTCTTATTTTGAGGGTAGTCGAAAATTCCAATTATAAATAATTAATCATGATTACTTAACTAAAATTATAACTAATCAGTCGTTAGTCACCAACAACTAATTTAACTAATCGATCGTTAGTCATCAATCATGATTGATGTATTCAATCATTATTCATCAATCAAAGTAGTGAACTAATAATTTAGGGTCTATTGATTTCACATGTAAAAGTAACAGTGTTAATAATTTTTTTTTTTCTGACTGTAATATTATTGGCTCTTGAGGAAACTCAAGGTATCTTTCCTGACTCGGATATGTGCATGTACTAATCAAATAGTGTCTGTAATATTGCGCTGTGTGTACATGCTAAGACGCTAAAATGCTGAAATGTGTGATTTTAATGTAATTTAATTTTTAATTTTTAATAATGTAATATAATTTACTTTTAATTTTTGATAACTTTAATGATAATGTTAATAATTTTAATTTTTAATTATAATTTAATTCATTGTAAGGTATCTAATAAGTAATTTTGTTATGGGTTAATACCTTAAATAAACGATAATAATAATAATAATAAGCCCCCTAAAATCCAACCTTACGTCCGAGCTGAACACCTAGCTACGTAGGGGGCGGACACGCGTACTGTACAACTGTACAAAAAACTTATGCGGCTAACAAGGAAAGGTAACCCTTTATGGAGATGAGCAATAAGAGAATATATAATTTACGGCCGCTTCCCGGGGAGCGCCGGGGCGCATCTGGAGCCGATGCTAGGTGCCACAGCATGCGAACCATCGGCAGTGAGGAGTTGAGCAAGCGGGCTCCCACCGACAAAATTGTTACAGCTGGTCGCAGTGAGTTGACCAGGCGGGCTCACTACGTAGTAGCCACAGCCGATTCCACGGGCGATGATACTATTTCATTATTTTCATCCATCCCTTCGACTCGCCCCTCCTACATGACAAGAAGAACAGCTAGCTTGTCCACCACCAGCACGCTTGATAGTGTTGTGCAGGAAGCCAACCTTGACTCTGAGCTTGCACCCACTACAAGTGTACCTAGTAAGCGCAGACGATGGACACCTGATATGAATAAGTTCATACTGCGCACTTATCTTCAATTAACGTCACTTGATACAGACAGAAGAACTTATCTTGAACCGCTCCACTTAAAATTCACTGAAAAATACCCTAATATGCAGGTTAGTCGTCAGAGAATAGGAGACCAACGTAGAGCTATAATAAATAACAAATTACTACCACATAAAACAATAGATGATATACGAAACGAAGTAAAACACGAGTTAGATCAACTACAGCTAAACCATTTTACCCTTCAGTCACAAAGCTCCATCGACCTTAGACAAGAAATACGTACACAAACACAATCTGCACAAATGCAACCTACAACCCTAGAGACACACAGTACACTAAATGTAACACAGGCTCGAATGAGGTGGACCAGTGAACAAAACGAAGCTTTAATGCGGTCCTACTATAGAGTTACAGCTTTGGGCACTAATGAAACTACATACCGAAAACCTATGCATGAAGACTTCATTAAACAATTTCCTTCACTTGCCCACCTAAGTGAACAACGAATAGCTGATCAGAGGAGAGCAATAATAAACAATAAATATATAAGCGATGATAAATTAAATTCTTTAATGTCAGAGGTATCGAAAGAACTAGATATACAAAACCTAAACACACGCAATTACAATAGTTTAGCAGGTATTACTAATATCAATAATACCAATACCCAGCTAACAAGCATCATTGACATAAACTATATAGAAGAACCTATACCCATTATACAAACTTCGGATAATAATGAACTAAATAGTACAGAAATTCTACCTAACCCACAAATAAAATTAGAAAGGGACCCAACAATAGATGATACTTTCCAACAAGCATACCAATTTTATAAAGACACTAGCCCTACAAATAGAACTTATATTCCAAAACAAAAACCATCTAAAAATCTTGCAAGAATAATTAGCTACCTAAACAAAATCATTTTCCCTGAAAATATTAACAACGGCACAAACTTTCACACATTCCAAACCATTATATACTGTGCGGCATGGACTATTGCTAAGGTCAACGGAGCAAAAGTAGCACTCGAACCAAGAGAAATAACACGAGGTAAAAAAACCGAATACAAACCAAAATGGCAAAGACGACTAGAAAGAAAAGTAAACGATTTACGTTCAAAAATAGGTAGAATGACACAATTTATTAACGGCAGTAGTAGTAGAAAATTAAGGAAACATGTAAACAAAATTATAAAACTATATAGAATGCATAGCATACACGAAGAACCAAATACACAAGTAGCACACACACTAGACACAGTTAAACAAAAACTCTCAGTTGCAACAGGCCGACTCGAAAGATATAAGGCATGCACTTTGAGAAAACAACAAAATACCCAATTCACCCAAAACGAAAAACTTTTTTATCGCAAAATCAGGCAGGCAACAACAAATGTTCAGAACAACAACCCAAATGAGGGCGGAGCTTAACACTCCTGACCCAGAAGCATTACAAAACTTCTGGGCAGGGATATGGGAACAACCTATACATCATAACGCCCAAGCTGATTGGATACATTCAGAAATATCAAATAGCACAAACATTCAGACAATGGTATCTGAGCACATCTCCCCACAAATGTTTCATAAAGTTCTATCCCGCCTCCATAATTGGAAAGCACCCGGATCTGACCACATCCATAGTTATTGGTACAAAAAATTTACAGCAGTTCATTGCTATCTATATAGTTTTATAAATAGCTTTATTCAAGATCCCGAAAAGATACCTTCTTACATAACGTCAGGTACAACTTACATGATACCGAAAGATCGCAATGATTTATCTAACCCATCTAAATATAGACCTATAACATGCTTACAGACTCTGTATAAGATCATCACATCCTGTATATCTGAAATTTTAATGATATACGAACACATTGACGCCAATAACATCTTAGCCGAACAGCAAAAAGGATGCCGGAAATACAGTCAAGGCTGCAAAGAGCAATTAATTATAGATTCCGTTATTTTAAGAAAAGTACAGAAATCCAAAACTGATTTATTTTCCATGTATATTGATTACAAAAAAGCATATGATTCTGTTCCCCACTCGTGGCTAGTGCTAGTATTAGAAATTTACAAAATACACCCAACAATAATTACTTTTTTGAAGAAAATGATGACAACTTGGTGTACAGTACTTAGACTTGCAACTCCAACCGAAACAATAGATACCAGCCCAATTAAAATACAGAGAGGAATCTTCCAGGGAGATGCGCTCAGCCCATTATGGTTCTGCCTGGCTGCTATCTAAGATATTAAATGCTACCTCGTTAGGAGTCCCTTTAAATTCTACAATTACCGACCGACAGACTGAGGCACAGAAAGGCGTTTTAAATCATTTAATGTATATGGATGATATTAAGCTATACGCAGAAACCGAGAGTCAACTTTATGAGCTAGCTAACCTAACAGAAAAATTCACAAATGACATTAAAATGGAATTCGGCATAGATAAATGCAAAATAAATTCAGTTAGAGCAGGACAGAATTACCAACACCAATACACCTTAGGAACAGGAGAACGAATAGAGCCATTGGATGAACTAGATACTTATAAATACTTAGGTTACGGTCAATCCCTTCAGATACAATAAAAAGACACTAAACAAAAACTTAAGCAACAATTTCAACACCGACTTAATACAATACTAAAAACACAGCTTTATTCACGAAACACTATTAAAGCCATCAACACCTATGCTATACCTGTGCTCACCTATTCATTCGGGATAATAAACTGGACCAGGACGTATCTGCTAAACTTACAACGGAAAATCAACACTACAATGACTAAATTTCGCAAGCACCACCCAAGATCTTGTCTACAAAGATTAACATTACCGAGAAAAGAAGGAGGCAGAGGACTTATAGATATCTTAAATTTACACAACAGGCAAATCACAGCTCTTCGAAAATATTTCTTCGCTAAAACTGAATCTTCCCTACTTCACAAACTAATAGCACACAACGACCAACATTTTACACCTCTTAATTTAAAAGACACTACAGAACAAAAAAACGAAAAGGTTATAGATGACAGAACGAAATGTCAAGAGTGGACCCAGAAGTCTCTACACGGGAGACATCGCCAAGATTTATGCCAATTAAATGTCGACAAAGATGCGTCGAACGCGTGGTTGAATCGAGGCGAACTATTCCCGGAGACTGAAGGGTTCATGCTTGCAATACAAGACCAAGTTATTGAGACCAAAAACTACAGAAAATATATTATAAAGAATTTAGCAACCGACAATTGTAGAAAATGTAATAGTTCTCCAGAGACAATCCAACATATCACCGGCGCCTGCAAATCAATAGCCCAGACAGATTATAAACATCGACACGACCAAGTAGCCAACGTCATACACCAGAAGTTAGCACATCAATACAAACTCATAGACACCGTAGGACCATACTATAAATACAACCCTTCTTTTTTTTTTTTTTTTTTTTTTTTTTTTTTTTTTTTTTTTTTTTTTTTTTTTTTTTTTTTTTGTGGATGGGAAATCATCAAATGACTTCTCCCGCTCTGGGCGGAGCGGGAGGGCGTGTCAGACTTTTACTGACTAAAACCCACCCGTGTTCCTTCTGTTGCCTGTGCCGGGGCCACGGTAACTCTTTCGAACATCCCGCAACCCTAGCTGGCATCGGCCCTAGCGGACCCCGTCAATAGTGCTGACATCTCTTTGAGGCGCGCGTGGAACACGACGCGCCGTCGACTCGGGCTTGGTCCTTATCGGACGGCGAGCTAATAAATACAACCCTGAAACGGTATTGGAGAACTCTACAACAAAATTGTACTTCGATCGAGCCATACTCACAGACCGCACAATTCACTTTAATAGACCAGACATCACATTAATTAACAAAGTAAATAAAACTGGGTTTCTAATAGACATCGCCGTGCCAAATACACATAACTTACAAACTACAATAGCCGAAAAACTATCCAAATACACCGAATTAAAAGACGAAATAACCCGACTTTGGCATCTGCAAAGAGTCACAATAGTCCCTATAGTGCTATCTGCAACAGGAGTAATACCCAAACAGCTTCATCAGTCCCTTAGGTCCCTCAACCTGCCACCTAACACCTACCACCTGCTGCAGAAGGCAGTGATTCTCAATACATGCAGGCTAGTAAGAAAATTCCTACAGTGTGAGTCGGACAACTTGCACCATTACTCCCCCTCAAATATAGTTTCTGTTACCATACAGTCTACTGCGGAGAACCAAGCAGTATCCAATATTACTCCCACACTTAACCCCACTGATGAACACTTGGCTTAGGCCCGTGCCATCAGTTCTACCCGGCTAAGCCGAGAAAATAAACTGAAGACAAATAATAATAATAATAATAACCCCATCGCCGTATCTCTACGTTGACGTCATGGTGGGGCTTGCGCGCTTCGAACTCTAGGTCTGTGCCGGTAGAGGTTACTTTGCCGGAACAGGTCTAGGGTGAGGAGCCAGACCAAGAGAGATACAGAAACCCGCAGGGCAGCATGTGGCGAGCTGCTGGGCAGTAGCGACCCCACGTACCCTATCTCCCGGGAGAAGTCATGTTCCTCATCTCTGGCTTGCCTTTATTGGCCGGCTGGAGTGAACACTGACGAGAACTGACCTCCCACCTCATTCTTGCCTTTATTGGCTGGCTTGAGTAGAGATTCGCAAGAGCAAACGTGCTCGGAGGAAGGAAGTAGTCCAGTAAGATGCTGGTAGGGATCTTGACCGTACTTCCGGGATTGTCCTGATAGCCGTGGAATACCTCTCCACTCCTCTTAAGCACCTCAAGACATGTTGCCCCCTTGTCGCTACGACACTATGTGCTAGCGACCGTTTCCGGGGGCCCATTGTTGAGTGTGCAAGTCACCCCCTGCCATTTTATCCGTGTATTGTATTTATCACACATTGGTCAGGCAGGGGCCATAGTCCTTCCATAGTTTTAGATAACCAGTCCACTTTAGCCATCCAAACCCATAGCCCAATTTTTTTTTGTCTCCATATTCTGCAATAGTCCTACACCATCCGGGGGTTGTCCTTGGGTGCACTTGCATAGTACGCACAGGGATAATCGTCGGTTAGTGCCTCATTTCCATTGAAAGCGTCTAACGGGCCTCTGCGAGTTGGCTTCGGCCCCTCATATGCCTTCTAAAGGTCCGGGACCCTGGGGTCCCGAGAAATATCAAAAATAATAATAAACAAATAATAATAATTATTTGTTTGTAAGAGAGGTAATTTCTGGAAGTACTGATCCGATTACAAATATGCTTTCACTGATGGAAAGCTAAGTTATTGCCCGGTGATATAGGTTAATTATGTTTTATGGTATAGTTGACTATATACATTATAATTGTAACCCCTATGTCCCCCTATTCCTATTCCTACTGACCCTATTCCGTAGGACTTAAACATAACTGGCGAAATGTAGGAGTACTATAGGTACACCTCTGTCCAACCCTTTGTATGTTAGTTTAGTTATGTTATATTATATATAGTCTGTCTCAACAAACTCAGACAGGTACATCACACTCTCAGTAAGTTTGAGAGAATTAGTGAATCCACAACCACGCTAAGAACTATAAACGAAGAGAACCTTGGTCAAAGAACAACACAAAGTGACATGCTATTAATAATAACAACGTTGGAAAAGTCAAATTAATAATTCTATTCTGTTTTTAATAAATGACAAGGAAAGCCGATGTAGACTATTCTGCCAATGTCTAAAGTGAGTTGGAAGAACAAAAATGTGCATAAAAAGGAACAAAAAATAAATTGAAATTAAAAAGAAAAAATCTTCGATTGATACAGTTGAACTCAATGTAGATCTTGCTGGGTTAGTACGGGACTGAAACAAACATAAAATAAAAATAAATAAACATTATAATTGTTAAAACATAAAATATACGCATAACACGCACACAGACGGAATAATTTATAATTTTATGTTATTGTGACGGATGAAGGTCATCAGCGCCACAAGCAGATCCGGAGAGGAATATGTTAGTAAGGAGGGACAAATTAATAATATTGGACTGGCATATTATAAGCTAATGTCAAGTCTGTTAAAAGTCATAGAATACGAAACGGTATGAAAGCAATCACCACTTGTCTAGGTCCTAAGGTACTGCTTTAAGACACAGATATATGCCAACGGCCTTGAGTGCATAGCTTGCGTGTTCTGCGCTGAGCTCACGCAACGCATCGTACGTCCACCCAGTAATAGGACTCGCCCATCAAGGAGCCCTGTCCCAAATTAGACGCATTATTAAGTTATTATACATAAAACAAAAAGTATTATATTAAACACTTATACTAAAACATAAATAATTAAATTAAGTAAATTATATTTAAAATTAAAGGTTTCAGCAAAATACGCTAGATAGTTTTTGCGTGATTCTCAGTTTTTTATCCGCGTAAGACATAACTTTGCAAATTAATTACACTATGTAATACAAAATATAAACTAAAATATTTACCTAATAAGTTATTTAGAATTTTAATTTTACATTATATTTTTTCCAAATCATTAACGGTACTCGTTTAGCCGTAATCTTCAGTTTAAAATCATTAAAAGTCGGTTATCTTTGCCTTAATATAAAGATTTCGTCTAGTCACCAATTTGTTCCTCAAACAAAAGGCATTTTGCGCCGACCCAGTGTAAATTGATATAAAACAGGAGGATGCTTCAAAAATAATAATTTCTTTATTACAAAAAAGTGACAACATAGCTCAGACATTACATTTACACATACAGAAGTAGGGTCTTAAACATAGGTCCCCTGGCTCCCAAACTAGGTTTATATCTGCCTGTGACTTGGGAGTCAGTTTTCCTCCATTAAAAAAGTCATTACGTATGTCGTTGGTTGTTAAAAATGTAGTGAAAAAGAACAACAAAAAGCACATTTTTGGAAGAAGTATAAAAATAACAATGATGAAATGTGAGTGATGTGATGGTGTGTTGTGTGTGTGTTTGTGGAGTGTCAAATGTGTAGATATTATTTATTTTATTTATTTATTCACTTCGGACAACAATTTCGTTAGTAAGATATCTTATAACTAGTGTTAGTAGTACACAAACAAGGAGAAGAATGAAGGTGACTGAGGCAGGATGTGCAGAGAACGATAAAGCAAGGAATAAGCTACCTGACCATTCTCCCCACATAGTGCCACAGATAAAGGGAGTAAAGACTCTCCACCACTGTTTTCAGGATGCTATTGTCTCTGACCCGAGTTCTACGCATCAGCGATGTGACTTTTTGCGAATCACTGCATGGAAGCTGTCAGTTCGGTTCTGAGCAAACATCTCCGATGCGCTACAGAAACGGGGCAATTTCAACAGAATCCTAAAAATATTGTTGTATTGGATACGTAAGACATGTAGCGATCTTTTGGTGTAGCTGACCCACAGACCCCCCGCGTACAGACCTTGACAAAATGCCTTGAACAGGGTGATTTTGCCTTGGTCCGCACAACGAGAGAATCTACGGGCCAACATGTTCCCTCGGACCGCCAGATATGGTGTTTGCGTTGGACTATGGAATAGGAGGGAATATTATGTCTCACTTCCAATATCTATGTTCTTCACGCCAAGAATCTGCGTTCTTCTAACAATCTTCTCCTACTCTGCCCTTCTCATACTTCTGACTTTGTTCATTCTTCCTTTTATATTCAGTCCATTCTTTTTTGGAATGCGCTACCTCTTGATATCAGGTTGGCTACAAGTCGGTATGCATTTTAGCGGAGATTGCGGAGTTATTTTGAAAATAAATAGCGTAGAGTCATCTAAAAACCTCTCTCTCTTGAATTTGTATATGTGTGATATATTATAATATTATTATAATATAGGTATATATTATAGTAAATATGTATGTATGTGTATTATAAGTTTATAACCTATTTATGTACTTGTGTACCTATTCTTGTACCTAATTAATTATTATATATTTTTAATAGTTTTTTTTTGCATTGTTCCTCTCAAACTGATCACCTGCCATCTAATCTCTTCACCACCCTTGGTTGACTGGTAAAGAATGCCTAAGGCTTTAAGTTCGCTTTTGTACTTTTTTGAATGTGAAAAGTTTAAATAAATAAATAATAAATGGATGGTTTTCTATTTTGTCGTAGTTCTTTTCCAACAACCACGTTTCACTTCGATTTTACATTAATGATGATAATGATGATTGTTCCACTGCATAGAAAAATGATTTGAGAACACCTTGAAGTGGGACAGTAGGTACCGTTATCGTCTTAAAATGAACCAAACTTTTGAGGCAATTAATTTATGTGATAAATGATATTTATTTCTGTAAATTCATTTTAATAAAACAGTAATATTTTAAAACTAGATGAGGTCCGTGTCTCCTATCCGACTACTTTGAGAAGAAAGAAACTCCGAAACCAATTAAGAGGTCACGTCTCTTTTAAAATTCAGACATTATCTTGGTCAGATCATGCGAGGATCGTGCAGATGAGATATTCTTCGCGTGTTCATGACTATCTCAATTGAATCGGAAGATTATATTTTGAAGATTATTATAAGCACACTAATTTGAGTGAACTTGTGCATAAATCCAAAAATTACCTACAGA
The DNA here is from genome assembly GCA_947568875.1 of Fissipunctia ypsillon. Lineage (NCBI taxonomy): Eukaryota > Metazoa > Arthropoda > Insecta > Lepidoptera > Noctuidae > Fissipunctia > Fissipunctia ypsillon. Next base: position 19,929,399 of record OX387654.1, on the reverse strand, counting down.
AATTCAATCACCAATAGTATTAGTAACAATATGCCTAATTAATTTAATATTAAATTAATTTACCAAAACAATTAATGACAAAGCTATAGTTTGATAATTAACAACCAACCTGAGTTATACATATTATTATTTATTTTTAACCTATGCGTTAAGTAATGGTTTTCAATTACTTAATTAATACTAATAATGTACATATATGGGACATCGCGTGCGGTTTCTAGGTGTGTTTGTTCAACTGTAACTTCACTAATTACCTTTTAATTGTCATACGAATGTTTGCGGAGCTAAATAAATTGTTTATTTAATTAAATATTTTTTAAAGATAAAAGAGATAACCTAAAATATTACGAATATTACATTTTATGTTAATTATTTCAGAATGGAAGAAGTTTTATTTAAGTCGTAAATAATATTTGGAAAATATGATTCCAACGTTCACTGAAATAAAAGCTCAAGTAATTCATTGACTACAAACTATTGCATTACATATTCAACCTATTAAAACATGCAATATTATTCTAAACCTGTTAAAAAAATTACAACTATTCACTTACCCCTAAATAAAACTACAACAATTCGTTCACACAACACTAAACAACACTTAATCTTTCCCGCGCACAACTTTCCCACGGCCCGGCTACGCGACTACGCCGCTACGAAGCTACGTGTAGCGCGCTACGCCACCAGAAGTCGACTGAGTGCTACGCATGATATTGGCTTCGCCGCTTCGCCTAGCCGATGAGTGATACTTAGCGAAACTATATTAACTCGAATATTACATCTAATATTTTATACTGTATGAAAGAACAAGTTTCATCTTATTTCATTTATTTCTTCGTATGAAACTTTGTACATTATGAAGAATTTTCTTCGGGGAAAAATAATTATACTTGCGTAATATGAGGTTATTATGACAGTAGGTACTGTGATAATATGTTTACTTTGTTGAGTAGTGTAGCATGAAAAAACATAATTACTTTTGGTAACTTCGGTATAGAGTTCCTGGAATGATTTTCGTAGTCGCTGCTCGCTGTTATTATGTTGGTTGTAATAATTTGTAACAATACCTACCTACTGTAAAATACTTTTTTTTATTTTCAGGAATTTGAACCTGGTATTAAAAAAAAATAGCATCGTGCTTACCTCGATTACCCACTACTAGTACACCACTATAGTGATTACTCACTGCAATAAAATCTTATAAAAGGCTCACTTAAAAAAAAACATAACTTTGCGTTAACAAAGAAGAATGACCCAAAAGAAAAATTAAAATGTGGAGAAAAGTATGATTTAATCCTCGCTACATTAATTTCCCCGAACTTATTCACATTTTTTAAATAGGCTATTAGTAAATCAAGAAACAAACAAATCCTTTTATCACTTCACATAAATATTTTATTAACGTTTGTAAAATAAAATTAATACATATTTAATTCTTTTTTTTCCATGAGCAAATATCACGCATACTTTTAGTAATGTAATAACATAACGTCACGCCTTGTTTCCCCGAAGGGAAGGGCAGAGGTGTACCGTCGGTACACCCACATTTCGCCAGTTATGTTTAAGTCTCATGTAATAGGGGGCAAGCCTATAGCCATCATCCGGGCACAGATCTAGACTCCGGGTTGCTACTGAGAAATTCCAGATAGAAAAACCCAATATTTATTTATTTATTTATTTATTTATTTAATGCACAATGTACACAACCATAGTTACACGCTAGGCTTAAACTAGTGAGTCGGTACATGACCCGGTTAGGGCGCAGCAAGGCAACTTAAAACTAATAATATTACATGTAGTGACTACTTATCACTGTATAAACTTTCACAATTAAATATTATATTCAACCTATATCTATACATAAAATATTATAATTAACACACAGATACACATTTGAAGTCTATTTTTACAATAATTTATCTTCCATAAATTCTTGGATACTGTAGTAACATTTTTTTAACAGCAATGCCTTTAACCTGGCTTTAAATACACATGTTGTTTCCGTGGACCGTATATTGTCAGGTAATTTATTGTATATTTGTATGCTTCGGTATTCTGGGCTATTTTTGTACATTTGTAGTCTAGGTGCTGGTAGGATTAATTTGTTTCAATAACATTTTGCCCGACCCGGAAATCGAATCCAGGACCTCATGCTTAGCAGAAGCGCTTGCGACCACTTTAGACCAACGAAGCTGTCATAATTAATTTTGAATCTTTCGTCGAAAAACGTAATTCTAGGTTATTAAAACTATACGCTACAAACTTTCTAACAAAAGTATAAAGGATCATGCAGACTGTCGCGGCGCGACGCGTCACCGGTAGAACAATTTCCATGAAGTTTTCATAGAAATTGTTCTACCGGTGTCGCGTCGCGCCAGTCTGCACGAGCCATAACATTTCGCTTTGCAAAATTAATTAGCAATATTGCGGTCATCAAAGTGTTGTGTTACAACACATTTACAATACCCGTTTGTTGTTGTCCCACTGCTGCAGGGAAAAGTCATAGAATAGTACAGAAGATCAGTTTCGTACAGTGAACGAAAACACACGCGCACACACGCTTCACATACAGAGAGTGCAAGCGCACTCGTGACTTGCATTCTGTTGAGATAAACTGAGGGCGTATTATTAAAGACGTTCGACTTTCTAATCTCAGTTTCAATAAATGGTTAAAAAAGCCTACACTTTTGACATCACGCTTTTTTCGGGTTCCGTACGTTCGAATGAAAAACGGAACCTGTCTGTCTGTCTGTCACAGCCAATTTGCTCCGAATTCAATGGACCGAAAAAGTTGAAATTTTGTACACATATGAATTTCTGCTACCCAAACACGGACGTGTAACGTAAATAAATTAATTTTGAATATCCCCCTTATTCAAAATCTGCACGAGCCATAACATTTAGCTTTGCAAAATTAATTAGCAATATTGCGGTCATCAGTGTTGCGTTTGAACACAATTACAAAAATTAATGAAATATGAAATAAATGAATTTTGAATATGGGGGTTACTTTTGGGAGGCAAATAAGAAAATTAAAAACAAAAGAATTTTTGTATCGTGTGACATATCAAACGAAAGGGCTTACTGTGAGGGTTTCAAATATTTCTTTAAGGTAAACCCATAAGAAGTCAATGATCTTAAAATGACATGTTAAATCTCTAAATATTGTGCGTACAAACTTACATTTGCAGTTGCAATGTGTGGTAGTACAAATTTTGAACTACAATTTTAAGTTTGCTCTTAGAATAAATTCATCCCAACTACGGAACCCTTCATTGTGCGTGGTACAAGAATTCCTTCTGATATCGCCGTACGTACGGATCTATGTGTGCGTGCGGCTGTATCGGAGCTGACCTTCTGTGCTATTCCACTATTCGGTGGCAAAAGCTACCTTTCTAGGTAAACCAATTCATCTGGGAGTTTTATAAATACTTCGAATTGTACTGCAGTGTTTCACAAACAATATAATTATTTCCTAACACTTACGCGCTGAAGTATTTTTGTATACATAACAAAACGCTAGGTTTTCCCCGAAGGGGTGGGTAGAAGTGGGAAGTACACGCACATTTCAGCGTAATGTTATGAAAAACAATCTATGTGTGATATATTAATATTATAAAGAGTTATTTGTGAGTTTGTATGTAGGAGGTAATCTTCGAAACTGCAGTTCTGATTCCGAAAATTCTTTCACTAGTAGGAAGCTACAGTATTGCCGAGTGTCATAGGATATAATATATACATAAACTCACGGCTTCTTCCCATGGGAGTAGGCAGAAACTACAGTGCTCCACTTGCTACGATCCTTACATACTCCGTTTGCCTCCTTATGTCATAGGATAAATTTAATGCGGACGAATTAATGTAAAATACGAACACGCAGAGTAAACGTAACTAAAAAAGACAACACTCGTTTCGCACATAATATTGACTTAGCTTCAAAACTTTATTCATACTTGCTACTAATTGTGCTTGTCGCAAAAATGTAAAACAAAATGCTTTAGAGTTTTTATTCTCGCTTCAAAAATGTTTCGAGTTTACGTCGTTCGTTTGTGCTAGGGTCGCGTCCTAACCAAAATGATAGGTCGCGTGAATTCGCAATCATCGCGTTCGTATGTCACTTTTTCGTCACGACAAGAATTTTGTCGGGCCTAGGCACGAAAACTTGTCGTGTCTGCTGCAGACAAGACAAATATGAACGTGTACACGATAAGATTGTTTTCGGGCAGTCGTGCGTAGGGTATGGTAGGCTGCACTAGTCAAGTCTGTTATTAATTTTCGATTGTTTCTGAGATTAAAATTATAATTACCATATTATATGTATGTGTAAAAGAATAAAAAAGGAAACAAAATACAAGAGACTACTGGGTTCATCCAATTCTACTTTACTTACTGCTGCTCCCTATACCGCATCAACACAGAACGCGTCGTGTCTAGCGCAGACAAGATTTTTTCTTGTTCGTGTGTAGAAACGACACGAATTCTTGCGTAGGCCCGGTAACTTTTCTTAGCATGTACATACGTTCCGGTTCACCGAACAAAAAGTGAAATATGAACGCGTCGATCGTTTTCTATTAGGACGCGGCCTATATATTGTGTTCACAGAAACATGTTCCTAGAGTAAATAAAAGACCTTCGGTATCATGTTAGTGAGTTATTAATTATTTATTTAGATACAAGAACAAAGTTAGGAAGAACAATGGAGTTTGGTGGCAGTCCTTTGATCGATTAGGTTTATCATTGCGTTACTCGTGTTGTCTTCTGGGAATCGACGGTATTGTTATTTGAGGTTCGTTTAGGTTTGTATGGCAATAAAATTACAGGAAGTGAAATTATAATGAATTAAGTGGTAATGAATTAGGTGTAAGTAAATGTTCGGCATTTCATTATATATATCAGACGTTTTCTTTGTATGGTTTTTTTAATTTTTATTTCCGTAATTACAATTTGTCTATACAATTATTACACAACTAACTATTTACACTAGATACATAATTAAATGACTAGCTATACAAATACAGGGTGGCCATTTCGAAGGTATACAAATTTAAATTTAAGATATCTTTGTCGATCGTGGAAACGCCGGGAGGAGACGCCCTGGGAAGACGAATAGAAGAGTGATTTTATTGGTAATGTTCTTCAGAAAGGTCAGGTGCAACCGGCGTGCGTGTATTACCAGATGTATGAACGTAAACGAGGCAAAAGGAGTATGTAAGGATCATAGCAGGTGGCGTTCGGTACTCGTAGTTTCTGCCTACCCCCATGGGAAGAAGGCGTGAGTTTGTATATTTTTTTTGTTATTACCAGATATTTTTCCATAATCATATAATACAGGCTTGCCAATTTTGTATGAAAAATGACATCCGCCAAAGCTCCACCATTTTTGCTTGTTTAAAATTCATCGCTTTTCATCGTTTTTTTCAACAAATTTTGGCATACTTTATTACGTATTCCACTATCAAAGTCACAAATAGTCTGCTTTTAGTGTACAAAATTGACAGTAAAACGTCCCTTAAGATAAACCTGCAGAAAAAAGTCAAAACCTGATGTATCTAGTTGGGGGGTCAATGAAAGTCAAAATTTCTTGGAATTTATTGTTTCGGAGACATTCTTCTCAAAGTTTCGATTATGTTTCGTGCTGCATAGTTTCTGGCTACATCTTATTAGAACCACGTGTTTTCCAGGTCTTACTGATTCATTTGATAAAATAATTTTATTATAACTTAACACTATTGCGATTGCCAGTCGCCGTAACAGCAGAACTTGTCCTGTAGTCTCTTCAAGGAAGAATGGTGCAATTCCTGTACCTAACCAGTCACACAATAAGAATTTAAGCGTCCTGTCTGGTTCAACAATAGTTACTCTTTTCCACAATAGTAAAATTATTGTTTATTTACAAATCCTCCGTATTCAAAATGGAACAAAAAAATATTTGTTCAAAAAAATTGGGTCGTTTTACAATCCGTTTAGGAACTTGGGGACAAAATTACTGAAGTTAAAGCGATAGTCGTGATCTTATAAATGGTGCATAACGAATTTGCCATATTTTAACTAAATAGTGGATCAATGAACCGCAAAATTTGGTGCGTCGAAGTACTCATCCGCATTGTTGTCATCCGGAAACGTGCCCAGAAGACTGGCAGCATTGCCACGATGAACGGTAATGCTAATTCGTTGGACAAAGCACTTAATTAAGTTTGATTTAAAGCCTTATAGTGTATGAATTTGCATCCTTGCAATTACAGATGCAAACCTTATACATATAAGTTTTTATTGTTTGTGAGTACGGCAAATCTTGTTTTGGAACACTGACGGTATGGCCTTTTTCCCGTTCTTGACAAGACAATAAGCCCGGACGGCCAGCCCGGAGCCCGACAAGCCCTGACCCTAATAACAAAAATGTAATTGAAATAACTGAAAGAACTGAAATAACTGAAAAAACGTGAAGAAGTAGCTACTAAAAACTAGTTGGCGAGCAACGAGCAGCGAATGCTCGCTGGTATGCGTATGTACAACCCGTGCGAGTTAACTAGACACCTCGCGCTGTGACGTCACTCGTATACAATACTGCTCAGTACAGTATGGGGCCGCATTCCAGAGAGGTGTCTAGAGTCACACGGGATAAACCTAGCGTGAGTCTCTCAGCGAGTATTCTGACCACCAAGAGAGCGTCGCTGAGCAAGTACTCTCTTTAATAACACTTGTCGCTACGACAAACGCGTAATCTCCGGCGATGTGAACAGCTAGCGATCAACTTTAAATAAATACATATGTATCTCTTCTACTAAAACGAAACCTACAATGTTCTTACCTATTTTTCTTTCTTTCTTTCTTTCTTTCTTGAACGAGAAAATGGTTGATAGCTAGTCGCTTTCTCGCCGGCGGTGAGAAAGGTGCCTAAGGCATTGCACTCATCTTTAAGTAGTTTAGCTAGTTCGTAAAGATGAGTCAAATGAGCAAATTTTTATCTGGGATTTCAGGGTTGGTCCCCTAATAAAAGTTTACTAGGGGACCAACCCTGAAATCGCGGATAAAAATGTGCTGTTCCCTAAATTTGGTCGAGTTAGGCGAAAATAAATAAATGCAGCAGCTTATTTTTTATTGTGACATCAGGTTTAGTCCCATAGTAAAAGTCGTTCGTAACGATGAGTACACTAACCCCTTAAGAGGTTTTCAGTTATTTCAATAACCCAAAACAAACATACTGCTGTTTTAAAGTAATCAAGTTAAAAACTCTATACGTTGTAGAGAAGAGTACCGTTTTGCAAATCGCACCCTTATTACTGCCCTTGGTAACCTTACCTTAATAAGGGTGCGATCTAAGGGTGAAGCAACGAGGTCGTTGCTTTAAATTCTCACCATGTTTAAGGAAACACGGCATTTAGGGGGAAACCTTCATACCTTCGTTTAAAACAGAATATTAATGGGACTATGATGATTATGTCAACAAGACAATTTTTTGGGCAGTTTTTCATTGTATCACAAAATTACAAATAAATTGGGTTAAAGCAAGAGGATGATGCCAATAACAAAAAATATTTAAAATTTTAGAATAGTAACAAAATTATAAGTACCTTAAATATATTAACTAACTTCTTGGGGCGGTGCGGCAAAAACAATTTTACTCCCATTAGAGCGTGCTCAAAGAGCAATTCTAAAGGTTTCGCCCTTTCAGATTTTCTACGCACCAGCTCTACACAGCATGTAAGGTGCTTACAGTACGGCTATTGTTTATTTTAAACATAGTACTACTCCAGCACACTGCACTTCCTTTTGACCCTTGTACCTTCTGACGAGAGAAGTAAGGACTTGGTTTGCACAACATTTAATAAACTACTCATTGATATAGAACTATACTGTATCGTATTGTTTACTTACTTATCTCCTTGTACCTACAATATACCTACGACATGGAATAATTAATGAAATGATAAAAAGATAAGGCCTGCAGAGTAGCGCAAGAGGCTCAATAAAAAAAAATCAGCAGTGTTGGAATTTCATCAGTAGCAATAAAAAAAACGGCCAAGTGGGAGTCGTATTCGCACAAGAAGTGCTCCGTACTTCCGTTTAATATTAAAAACTACATTTATTTAAAAAAAATTCTTTAGTTTAAGAAACACATTTCTTATATGGGGACCCCTTTAATTTAATTTTTAACTTTATTTTATTTTTATTATTTGTTAATATAGCAGCAATAGAAACACACAATCTGTGGTTTCAACTGTCTACCTATTACGGTTCATGAGATACATCTCAAGAACCGTAATAGACACACACAGCTACAGCGGACAGTGACAGCGGAGGCTTAGTAATAGGGTTCCGTGTGGCACCCTTCGGGTACGAAACCTAAAATGCAGTTAGGTAGGATATCCAATTTGTATCTAAGAAAACAAATTTTACCTTCAGCGTTTTTTAAGTACAAGAATTATCCTTCTGAGCTCACCGTCCTTGGCGTCTAAGTGTGTGTGCGCCTGTTAAAGCTCACTGTATTGAACTTTCAGCAACTGCGCGCGAGCCGAGCGAGCGAAGTGAGCGGTGCTGCGGCAGCGGCCGGCGAGCGCTTCTTCCAAGTTGGTCGCAGTTAATTGGCTATTTAAAATTATCAGCGCATAGAGCGTTCGTCGCATGCAAGTTTTTCACCAATTCACAATTTGTGTACGGTTTGCCCTGGATAGAATATGAAATATCGAAAAATAATGCGTTAAATTGTAATTGTTTTGTTACAGTTCACAATTTATCGATAGTTTACAATCTCGCGAGATAAACACTGTAGGCGAAGCACAGTAATGTGAGCTCTATTTCTAGGTTTAAGATAGTTATATTAGGATAGGAGTATATAACTATAAGAATATTGTAAAGCAATTTGACTGGACATGTTTGTTTTACCAATTAGTATACCCGCTACTTGTGCCATGGTAGTAAAATGCGCGCCTCCCGCATTGTCAGTCATTGGGTAATAACGGCGGGGGGTACATTTTACGACCCCCGCCACTTGCGCTACCCATGCCAGCGCATAAAAAGGGCGCACCTTGGCACAAGCGAGTCCCAGAGTTAACCGGCCTTGGGGGGTCTCCTAGTCGGCTCTGGTGACAGTTTTCCTTCCACAGTTACTCACCTAGTGTCTTTAGGGTGTGTCTACACCCTTCGCACTAGACTGGTCAGGGCCCTGTCGCACATTAAGATTGGCGACAGGTTTCAGCTCTAGGGCTCACCAGTAGGTACTCACCTCCCTGTCTGCACCCGACAGGGAGGGCCACACATCCCCGGGCCCATCCACCCGGGGAGTAGGAGTAGGATCATTAGGTCCCCTTACTGTCTTATTTTCTTTTTTCCCTTTTGCTACGATGTCTGACGCAGACATCGTAGCTTTTGCAAGAGAGGTCCTTTTTAAGGACCCCGATTTCTTGCTGAAATACGGGAAGGCTTGGCGTAGTCGCCACGTCGACCCAAGCGAGGCTCTCGAGAGCCCGCTTTCCCCCCCTGTAGCAGACAGGGGCACCCCTCCTACGGCGGTTTCGTTGCCGTCCGTAGTCTCCCCCCAGCCCGAGGTGATGGACACCTCCACCCCTCCTTCGGACTCAGAGTCCGAAGACGCCATCTCCCTCACTTCCTCCTCCTCCTCCTCAGACGACTATCAAGTCGTCGGAAAGGGAGGGAAGAGGAAGAAGAGCGCCTCCTCAAAGGCCGGTAAGGCCAAAAAGCCTCTGGCGGCAGCCATCCCCGCCGCCCCTGCCCCCACCTCCTCCTCTGCCTCTGTCCCCACGGCACCCATCCCAGCCAGTCCGTCCCAAGCCGGTAAGCCTGTATCTGCTACCCCTGCCTCCGCGGCAAATAGCGCCCCCTCATCCTCCTCCCAGGATGCCCCCCCCGCCCTGACTCCAGCTTCTTCTGCCCCCAAGAAGCTGGCACCCCCCCCGCCTGTGTTCATTCAGGACAAGGCAAAGTGGACAGATGTGTCCCAATGGTGCACCGAGCAAAAGATCGGTTTCACCAACGCCCGCTCTACCCAGCAGGGTATCAAAGTGAGCATCCCTACGTCCAAGGACTATAGGGAGCTCACCAGGCTCCTTCGGGCGAGAGGTGTGTCCTTCCACACCTACACTCTTCCCGAGGAGCGCCAGACCCGAGTGGTAATTCGTAGGATTCCTAAAGAAATCCCTACTGACGCCATCAAGGCCGACTTAGAGGCCCAAAATATCCCTGTTTCGGAGGTCCACCGAATGCACCGCGCCAGAGGCGGCCATGCATTCGACATGGTCCTCGTCGTCTGTCCCCCAACTGAAGGGCACCACCCGATCTTTGGTGTAAAAACCATATGCCACCTCGTGGGCTTTGAGATCCAGAAGCCCAATAAATATGGCTTCATCGGTCAGTGTCACCGATGCCAGCTATACGGCCACGCGCAGAAGAACTGCCACGCTAAACCCAGGTGCGTCAAGTGCCTGGGCGAGCACGGCACTTCTGACTGCCCCCGCCCTAAAGACCGTACCCTCTGCACCGAGCCACCTAGCTGTGTGCTATGTGGTGAGTCAGGTCACCCGGCAAATTACCGGGGCTGCCCTAAAGCCCCGAAATTATCCCCCAAACTGGCCAAGCGCGCAGTCGCCCGCCAGCAAAGGGAAGCCCCCGCCCCTTCGACCCAAATGCCAGAACGGCTAAGCCCTCAAAGGCCTAGCCCCTGGACGGCCCTTAACCATCAAAGGGCTTTCCCGGCCCTGGCCAAAACCAGCCCCCCACCTCCATCCATCCCAGCGCTGATGGACCCCCGCAACCGCGCCGCCGCGCCCGCCCCCACCCTCCCCCCGAGACCGGTGCAAGCGCCTAAAACCGCCCCTGCAGCCGGTAATGCACCCCCCCACTCGCCGACTACGGTTGGCCCTAACCCCCTTGACCCCTTCAATATTATTTCGGGCACCTTCACGGCCTTCCTCACCCCACGCGCCAGGAAAATGGCAAGCGAATTAGTCGCTGCCAGAAATGCCGGCAACCTTCTGCAGATTCTGGAGATATATAACTCATATCCCGAGATCACGCAAGCCTTATCCTCCTTCGCCAACCTTCCCAACCCCCACTATGGATAAAGAAGCCAAAGGGAGAACTAAGCCCCGATCCCTTAAATTAGGCTACTTCAATGCCAATGGCATTCGCGATCAACGCGATGAGATCGCCGAGTTCCTCCGTGATCATCAAATTGATATTCTCCTTATACAGGAATCCTTCCTCAAGCCCAACGTCCGTAACCCGTCAATCGCTAACTACTGCGTAGTTCGCAACGACAGGTCTCGGTGTCACAAGGGTGGCACCCTCATATACTATAGAAAGGTTCTTCACTGCATCCCTATGGACCCTCCCCCCCTATCCAAATTAGAAGTGTCTGTATGCCGGCTAGGCATGTCAGGCCACCAACCGATCACCCTAGTATCGGCCTATGTTCCCCCCCAAACCTCGTCAGAAAATCCCCAGTCGATTTCTGACGACCTCTCTGCCCTCTTCGGCCTGAGTGATTCCGTTATCATAGCGGGCGACCTCAACGCCAAACACCCTGCCTGGAACAGCAACACCACCTCAACCAGAGGTAGACAACTGTTCGGGCTCTGCCCCATACTAAACTTCGATGTCATCGCCCCGATGACTCCAACCCATTTTCCCCACGACCCCAACCATACCGCCGACGTCCTCGACATAGCGCTTCTGAAGAATATCAACCTACGGTTGGATTCTATAGAGGCGGTACAAGAGCTCTCCTCTGACCACCGACCAGTGGTCATGAAACTGGCCCCCCGTGTCGGTCTCCATGACCCCACTCAACCCCCTCTCACCAAAATAGTCACAGATTGGAGGAAAGTAAGCAATAGCCTGAAATCCACTTCTTCCCAACACCTGGACTCCATCCCTGATCAGTTCGACTCTGTCGCAGACACGACGGCCGCGATCGACTCGCTCACTGAGCACGTACAATCAGTCCTGAACGACTGTTCAAAGGTAACTCCAGCGGACGATGACCGTCGCTGGAGATTGCCGGACGATGTGCGTGAACTGTTGCGCGAGAAGAACGCGGCTGTCCGTGCATACAGCAACTTCCCCTGCCTTGCGAACAAAGCCCATATGCGCCATTTACAGCGAGCTGTAAAAACACGCCTAGCGGAGCTGCGTACCGCTGGCTGGGACAGGATGCTAAGCGACCTAGAGCCCACTCATCAGGCCTTCTGGGAACTTCAAAGGAAACTAAAGTCCAATGAAGTAGTCTCCATGCCCCCCCTACTCCGCCCTGACAAGACCATCGCCTTCGACGATGCTGACAAGGCTGAATGCCTAGCCAACAGCCTCGAGGCTCAATGCTCTCCCAGCTCTCAACCAGTAGACCAAGCTCACTTGTCAAAAGTCGACGCTGAAGTCGAACGTAGAGCCTCCCTTCCCCCCGTCGAAAACCCTGATTATCCTCTGCCTCCCGTCACTCCAGACGAAGTGCATGATATCATCAAGGGTTTAAAGCCCCGTAAAGCTCCCGGCTCAGACGGCATCACAAACAGGGTAATACAACTATTCCCTGCCCACCTCATAATGCTACTGACCACCATCTTCAATGGTGCCATGAGCAATAACATCTTCCCAGATGCATGGAAAAAGGCCACTGTCATCGGCATCCCCAAGCCTGGAAAGCCCAAATCTGAGCCCTCGAGCTACCGCCCCATCAGTCTGCTCAATGTCCTCGGCAAAGTCTATGAGAAACTTATTTATAAGCGTCTCAGAGACTATGCCGAAACAAAAGGCCTCATCCCAAACGAACAGTTTGGTTTTCGAACCCAGCACTCTTGTGTGCATCAGGCCCACCGTATCATCGAACACATAAGCGCTGGCTTCCAGCGTGGCATGATGACGGGTGTTATATACTTCGACATAGCGAAAGCGTTCGACAGAGTCTGGCACAACGGCTTATTATATAAGCTCTACCAACTCGGTGTGCCGGACCGTCTCGTACTCATCTTACGAGACTTCTTGTCGAACCGCACCTTCCGCTATCGCATCGAAGGAGCACTATCCTCCCCCCACCCTATCCGCGCAGGCGTCCCCCAGGGCTCTGTGCTTGCCCCCCTCATCTTCACGCTGTTCACTAGCGACATACCCAGGAGCAAAAAGGCACAGTTGGCTCTGTTCGCAGACGACACGGCCATTTACTGCTCGGGTACCAAACAAGCCTCGATCTCTCTCACTCTCCAAAGAGCGGTCACCAAACTTGGCGACTGGTTCAGGAAGTGGAGAATTGAAGTGAATCCCGACAAAAGTCAAGCGGTTCTTTATTCAAAACCGCGCCATAGGCCCACCCCCCCCCGACCAATCTCCATGTTCGGTAAGCCTATCCCTTGGGAGAAGCGAGCCAAATATCTAGGTGTGATTCTCGATGAGCATCTCACCTTCGCAGAGCACATAAAGAAGGTTCGTTCGCGCGCCGCTTTCGCTCTCGGTAGACTCCACTCGATAATGAATGCAAAAAGCAAGTTGTCACTAAAGTGCAAGTTGCGCATTTACACGGCGTGCATACGTCCTATTATGACGTACGCCTGTGCAGTCTTTGCTCACGCGAAACCCCACCACATCCATAGGATGCAGACCCTACAGAACCGTGCCCTCCGAATGATCACGGGATCCCCCTTTTATGTCCGGAACGAGATCCTCCATCTCGATCTCAAAATCCCCACCATCCTCCAGTTCATGAAACGCAACTCCAAGCGTTTCTTTGATACCGCCGCCAAACATCGCAACCCCCTAGTTGTCGCGGCCGCTAAATATACCCCCTCCAATATTAGTAAAGTCCGCCGTCCGAGGCACACACTATTAGACCCAGACGACCCTATTACTCTCCTCCAGGAAAGCAATAGGGCTACCAGCACAGTACACAAACACAAAAGACCGACATTCCGACCCCGCCGCCGAGGTCCAGCGCGAAAACCCCGAGTTAATAATTCCCCCCGACCCTTGCTCGAAGAAGCGCCAGCCCGCGCCGAAGCTGAGCCTGTAGCTTTAAATTCCCCAGATTAATAATAATTATCCAATTTTGATCCAGCCTGTCCCAAACTTGCTGTCCCCCCAGTGACGCCCTAAGCCGAGGTTCGTACCCCACAGGGGGTGCCCTTAGCGCGCAGTCACTTAGTATTGTAAGTAACACGCCCCTGGCTGGAGGCTTTGAGTTAGCTTAAGGCAGCCACAGGATTGACCGGTTAAGTAGTCACGGCCACTCTTGGCCAACTACGAGATGCCATAGTTAGGAAAAAAAAAAAAAAAAAAAAAAAAAAAAAACACAAGCGAGTTAGACCCAGACGACCCTATTACCCTCCTCCAGGAAAGCAATAGGGCTACCAGTACAGTACACAAACACAAAAAACCGACATTCCGACCCCGCCGCCGAGGTCCATCGCGAAAACCCCGAGTTAATAATTCCCCCCGACCCTTGCTCGAAGAAGCGTCAGCCCGCGCCGAAGCTGAGCCTGTAGTTTTAAATTCCCCAGATAATAATAATTATCCAATTTTGATCCAGCCTGTCCCAACTTGCTGTCCCCCCAGTGACGCCCTAAGCCGAGGTTCGTACCCCACAGGGGGTGCCCTTAGCGCGCAGTCACTTAGTATTGTAAGTAACACGCCCCTGGCTGGAGGCTTTGAGTTAGCTTAAGGCAGCCACAGGATTGACCGGTTAAGTAGTCACGGCCACTCTTGGCCAACTACGAGATGCCATAGTTAGGAAAAAAAACACAAGCGAGTCAGTCTCCAGCGATCATCCAGTGAAGCGACATACCTACACCCGTTGGTTCACTTCGCGCCGCGCTTGAAGTAATTAGTAATACCAGTCAAGTTGCTAAGTTTGTAAATAGTGTGTAAATTTGCCCGTGTATTTCCTTTTTAATATTTTGTATTGTGTTGTGTCGTATTGGAAATACAAGTGTTTTACCCCGTGTCGCGTGGTTTTATTTCCACTTCTTCGTCAAGGGAACAACGTCACCCCCGCCTACACGCCCGTATCCCCCACCTGCCCCTCAGCGTGGGCTACAAACACTGTTCATAATCATACGGTTACATATACACAAAATACCTACAACATAGATTAATTAATAAAATAATAAAAGACAACTCCTTGCAGAGGTTTAATTTAAAAAAAAACCGGCAATATTGGGATTTTGTCAGTAGCAATAAAAACAGCTAATTAAGTACCTAATTCCCTATCCTATTTATTACCAAGAAAACACAGCACCTTATTAACCCCACGGACGCGACCACCTAATGGGGCAAGCAAAAGGAAAAAGTTAACAAGTCCATGAGAAATTAAATTACCGGGATGTTGTGTTCTCAGCAGAGATGGATTAAGTGCCCCTCGCATCGAAATGGCAATGTTGTTCGATGGTGCTTATTTCGGGTACCTTGTTGATTCAGAGGTTGAAGAGTTTTGGGGATCCCTTTCGCGTTTTAGAGTACTTTTACTTGCGCGCAATTGAATTTAAACGGTCTACTACGGTGTTTTTGCTGTGAAATTACGAAGTGTGTATGAATTATGAAGGTATGAAAATATAAATACTACCAGTTAATGTGAACTGCGAACTGTTTCCTTAGATTATTTAATAACCCTTTAACAGTTTGTTGATAAATTATAGTCTGTTATTTGTACTTGCTTACTTTCTTCATTAATTTCAGATATTTTAACATAATAAAACCCTCTCTCATTTCATCATCTATGCTTGACCTTTTCCCAACTATTTTGGGGTCGGCTTCCAGTGTAACGGGATGCAGCTGAATACCAGTATTTTACATGAAGCGACTGCCAATCTGACTTCCACAATCCAGTTACTGGGTGAAGGCTCGTACACACTGGCGAGACGCGACACCAGTAGAGCCATTTCCATGAAGTTTTCATTTATTGTTCTACAGGTGTCGCGTCGCACCAGTCTGCATGAGACTTAATACGATACCCCTTGGAAAGACTGGTTGTCAGAATTTCGAGCTTCTGACGACTCGTAACGACTGTCAAAAATCCACGAATGACAGCCGTGATCATCGGCTTAACGTGCTTTCCGAGGCACAGAGGGGTCTTAGTATGTAAATATGGTCATCTATGTATGAACGGACCAACCGCGGCCAGCGCAGCTTAATCTGACCGATGGACGGAATTAGTGATAGGGTTACGCTTTCAACAATACACACGTAGGTACTATTGCAACTGAAATACACTGCGCCTATATTATCCAGCTATTTTGGTACAGTACAGTATCCGGCTAATATGGTACAGTATCTATGCAATCTCCTGTTACCTTCATTAATATATAGCTGGACCCTCGAGCCCGTTACTGAATGGATTTCGTCGAACAAGTATCGTGCAGTGTTTATTCGACCCCTAACTCAATTCTGTACAGTCGTTATCTGAACAGCAAATATACTTACACGTATTTATATTTAACTTGACTTTTTGTAGCAGCTGTTTTGTAGGTCGAACATAATTAATAATAATATTAAGTTTGTACTATTTTTTTTTATATATTTTTTTTCAAATAAATTGTTTTACAGTTATTTAAGAAAATACATACATACATAAACTCACGCCTTCTTCCCATGGGGGTAGGCAGAAGCTACAGAACGCCACCTGCTATTATCCTTACATACTCCTTTTGCCTCGGTTACGTTCAAACATCTGGTCATACACGCACGCCGGTTGCGAGTACTACGCACCTGGGCTTTCTGAAGAACATCACCAATAAGGTCACTACATAGTGACGCCCCAAGAAGACATGTATTCCTAGGGCGCTCGTGGCTAAGTAATAACAGCCACACGGGTCGGTCCATCAGGTTAAGCTACGCTAACCGGATTTGGTCCGTGGATGGGTGACCATCTTTACATACCGAGACTCCTCCGTGCTTCGGAAAGCACGTAAAGCCGTTGGTCCCGGCTGTCATTCGTGGATCTTTGACAATCGTTACGGGTCGTCAGAAGCCCGAAAGTCTGACAACCAGTCTTACCAAGGGGTATCGTATTATCCAGTTACTGGGTTGTGGAGGTCAGACAGGCAGTCGCTCCATGTAAAATACTGGTATTCAGCTGCATCCGGTTAGACTGGAAGCCGACCCCATCATCGTTGGGAAAAGGCTAGGCAGATTGACTGATGTCTTCCTCGGGGTTCCCCCCCGGCGGCGTTTCCACTCACATCTGCCGTGTCACCTTTGTTAATGATCTTAATTTCTATTTTAATTTTAGTTTAAATTTTAATTTCAATCTTAATCTCAATTTTAATTTCTATTTTAATTTCTATGCGTGTAATCTATTAATATTGTTATTTTGAATTTAAAAAAATATAATTTATTGATATATAAGAAGTCTATGGTTTTAAAATAACACGGTAAATCCCTCAGTATTGTGCGTACAAACTTACATTAGTAGTTGGAATACTCGTATATGGGAGAACATGTTTTTCAACTACAATATTATGTTTGTTCTTGGGATGATAATCTCTTCTTTCTTCATCTCAACTACGGAACCCTTCATTGTGCGTGGTCCGACATGCACTTGGCCGGTATTTTTTTTAAGTCGGTACTAGAATTATAAAATGATAATCTTAAATCTACATGATGTATGAAATAGCGTTTTTTTGTAACTGCTTTCAGTACACAAACTCATTTCAAATACTAAATAATTATAATCTTTAGACCTAGTTTCACCAAACTGTTCATAATCAGACATTAATAAATCAGCCATTAAAATAAACATCGTAGTTAATGATAATTACGTTCTATCAGAAAAAAAAAACAATCCTGGCGTTAGGATGTATCATTTATTCTTATATCGGTTCATTTCACATGTCAATGTTTACTGACAATACACTATTTTAGCTAGCCGTATAATATAGACTCGCGTTTTTTTTTTTTTCAATGATTGTGACAACTGTCTAAATGTCGATTAGTGAGTTAACGGACCTCTAGGGTAGCAATTAAATTTAACGCCCGATAAAGACAGATTAGCGCTTGGTGAAACACTCGCTACTCTTAATCTCCCGTTAAGATTTTAACAGAAGATTAAACTAACTAACATATTGTGGTGAAAATATGTCTTATCTTTTTATTACGGCGCCTTTTCTTTTTATAGCACCGTCTAGTCTAGACAGAGGTTTGATATTGAACTTTTAAAATGCAGTTAAAGTGATAAATTATGAGTTGACTATCACACTGTAAAGTTTTGATTGGGTTGAGTTTTCGTCTCCTCTATTAATAGATATAGTGTTTTAAGTGGCCATTTTATTCTATGAATATTGAATACTATTTTTATGGGACTTATCTTTTCTTTTCATAGCTTCGATATTGATATTATAAGTTTAACCCCGAATTTCTAAAACTCACAACTGTTTTACCGAATTATTATGTATATTTAAAACAATTAATTTAAAAAGGCTCGCCCACTTTTACATGGGACAACATAATTGCCGAAATGTGGGGTGTACATGCTATGTACTCCTCTGCCTAACCCTTTAGGGAATTACAGACGTGACATTATGTTATGCTATTTAACAAATTATGTTCAGTTAAATTCCAGAAAAATATGAGCAACATGCTTTATTGTGCTTCTTTGTGGGTCTTTCATTGGATATTATTAATTACACAATACTCGTTTGGCAAAACAATTAGATATTTATGTACTTTTAATTTCAATCGTAGTGCCCAAAACACTTAAATCATATTTCATTCATTTCACTACTATACTAGACACTTATTTTTTTCTTTATTTCGGAATATAATATTTACATAATATATAAGCTAACAGACTTAAAATAATTTTATGTACATGTTTAGAAAAAGTACTGAAAATAATCATAGGGCATCTAAAAATTTGTCCGCATCGCTGTCAACAGGAAAAAGTGTTTTTTTTTTTTAATATTCTTTCATTATGGTACATTACATTTATTTCTTAAAACTGTTTGGACATAATTATACAAAATATCCCGGAATTAACGCACACCACCAAATACCTCAATTAGAATAATATGTTATAACCATAATTACAAACACTGAATACCTATATACTTACTATTATGTATAAATTTTGGTTTGTTTTGACTGTACAGCAGAAATGTGACTGTAATTTACATAGCTTTAATTATTTTTGGGATAAAAATTACCTCTAATAAAAATGACAGAAATCGATTCAGTGAACGATTCTGTACAAACTACATACATAATGTGAATTATTTCAGTAACACATTGTATTTATTTTGACAAATTTTAAATACAATTTATTTACTTAGTATGGGAAACACTGGTTGCAAACAAATAAACGTTCCTGGTAAAGAGCACCTTTTTTAGACTTTCTTTTGTTTCTGACAAGGGGAATGCTAGAATATTATTACATCTTCTCACCTGTTTAACATCAACATCAAAGTGTATTATTAATAACTCAGCTCTAAGATCTTCGTTCCGGGCACACTCCACCATGATGTGAAAAATATCTTCACTTTCCCACATTCTGTGCAGTTGGGGGAAGGAACTTTTTTCATTAAGCATGCGAAGTTATTTAAGGAGATATGTGACAAAGTCTGAAAGCCGTCACAGTTTCTGTTCTGCCTAAAACATGAATCGAACGATGGCGATTTCCATGGTTCTCCTTGTATTGTTTTATACCAGAACCCCCTTCACAGACCTCTGATCAAAGTGTTCCTTCCAGTTTAAAAAACAATGTTCGCGTATAGATCTCATGCAATATGTATAAAATGGCTGGATGTTTAATGGCATGCCGTCACTTGAAGCTAATCTTGCTAATTGGTCTACCCTTTCGTTACCTACTTAGCCTACGTGGGAGGAAATCCACTGTACGATGACTTTTTTTTTAATTGGCCCTCAATCTGTTAGCGGAGTCTATAATTTTATAAGCTATCGGTGTTCCTCTGATGCCAGAGGTACTAACTACATCGAGCTAAATGTTGGATTGAACTTTTAGAGACTGTTAAAATTATAAAATTAGATTCTATGTACATACTCGTATGTCAATGATTCACTAATTGCTAAAAGTTCTAAATACATGATCGAAGTATTAAATTTCATGAAGGTCATTTCATTTGATGATAGAGTCTCAAAGAATGTTACTCTATAATGTTATATTAAGTCATCCAATCGCTGACGGAGGAAGGTGTCTGATCATAGAAAATGAAATATCTTTTGGTA
This sequence comes from Fissipunctia ypsillon, assembly GCA_947568875.1. Lineage (NCBI taxonomy): Eukaryota > Metazoa > Arthropoda > Insecta > Lepidoptera > Noctuidae > Fissipunctia > Fissipunctia ypsillon. The sequence goes on along the minus strand of OX387654.1, from coordinate 19,909,221 downwards.
CCTCAAAACACATACCTCAAGTTCATGCAGAAGGATAGGTACATTCGCAAACTTTCCCGAACATTCAAAACCTCGTAACCATGACCTTCAAGTCAATTCATCGCACCCGTCGGCCGAGGTTGTTTCGAACGTCGCTCTCATGTCATTCATTTATGGGGCGCATATGTCACCCGACCCACGCAACCCTTATCTGAAAGGGTGCCCATGGAACATAACCTTGACATATTAAAGAGTCTATTTCGGAAAAGGAGATTGAAATATTATCTTGCTGGATAGATAAAAAAATTGACTTTTTAAAATTTATTTACGTTAAGTAAAATTAATTTGTAGGTATTAATAATTGAGCTGTGAGTTTGAGATTTAACTTAAGCAACAATACGAATTTCATTTTAGCGTTTCTTTTGACAGACTCGGATAGATTCAGAATCGGACAGATTCTATTGAACAGCTCGTGGCTAAGTAATAACAGCCGCATGGGTCGATCCATCAGGTTAAGCTACGCTTGCCGGGGTTGGTCCGTGGATGGGTGACCATCTTTACATACCAAGACTCCTCCGTGCCTCGGAAAGCACGTAAAGCCGTTGGTCCCGGCTGTCATTCGTGGATCTTTGACAGTCGTTACGGGTCGTCAGAAGCCCGAAAGTCTGACAACCAGTCTTACCAAGGGGTATCGTGTTACCCAGTAACTGGGTTGTGGAGGTCAGATAGGCAGTCGCTCCATGTAAAATACTTACTGGTATTCAGCTGCATCCGGTTAGACTGGAAGCCGACCCCAATATAGTTGGGAAAAGGCTAGGCAGATGATGTTTCTTTTGACAGACTATAATAACATAGCACTCAAATATTTTGTATTAAGAAGAAATGAGTACCTTTATGTACCTTTATGAGGAATAGATGAAGTCTGAAAATGTCACCGGTGACTGAAAATTTGTGTGCAAATTGATCGTCATGGTATGGGTATGTGTTTCGGAGAAATGAGGAAAATGACATGAGACATGTATTGAGTATGAATGTGGATGGCTATAAAAGTAGGGGAATACCAAAGAAACGATCGATGGACTCATGGATTGTGTGAAAGATAATATGGCTAAAAAGGGGGTGACTACCCATATGACGACTAATAGAGAAGGATAGAAGAAAAATACACGAGGCGCGGACCCCATTGGAATAAGGGCAATTCGCTCGCGGTTGGAAGAAAAAATGACTAAATATGACATGTAAGATCCTAAAAATAAACAGATGCTCCTGAACTACATGGTCTACAGCCGTAATAGAAGGCACAGATTATTCGGCGCGCCTGGGAGTCGATCCGTCGGCGCTCGAGCCCAGTCTCCTGTCCCTCGGACACTGCGCTCAACGCCCTCTTGTATACTGAGCCTGACTGTAATGTATTCGCGGACGAATGGAAGACAATCTTGTCAGTATATGTGTGTGAGATGAGCGTACGACTGCCGAGTAGTTGTAGGTATACTTTAAGTTATTGTATTTGTCTTTAACATTCTATCCATACATACAAATAAATAAAACTGAAGTTTGTAATGTGTTTGTTTGCTTGAAGTCGGTTTTGGATGATCATTGTCCATCCAAAACCGACTCCAAGCGACTTAACACAGCCGGTCTATTCTGTAAAAATCTCATAAAAAAAAACTGTGATACATAACATCCTTGGAGAGCTTAAATTTGTAACAGTTGTATTACTTGTCTCATATATCTGGTCTGAGCTCAAATGGATGCCCATTCGCCAGAGAAGAAATTTGCGTGCTTTGACCACGCTTTTCTCTCTTCTTAACTCTCCCACTCCTCCTTCTTATCTAGTGTCTCACTTCCAATATCTATGTTCTTCACACGCTAAGAATCTTCGTTCTTCTAACAATCTTCTCCTACTCTGTCCTTCTCATACTCCTGACTTTGTTCATTCTTCCTTTCATATTCAGTCCATTCTTCTTTGGAATGCGCTACCTCTTGACATCAGGACGGCCACCAGTCGGTATGCATTTAAGCGGAGATTGCGGAGTTATTTTCAAAATAAATAGCGTAGAGTCATCTCAAAACCTCTCTCTCTTGAATTTCTGTATAATGTATATTATATATAATATAGGTATATATTATAGGTATGTATTATAGTAAATATGTATGTATGTGTATTATAAGTTTATAACTTATTTGTGTACAAATTGTCCCATTCCTAACAGAGCACCTGCCATCTAATCTCTTCACCACCCTTGGTTGACTGGTAGAGAATGACTAAGGCATTAAGTCCGCCTTTGTACTTTTTTAAGTGTGAAAAGATTAAATAAATAAATAAATATATGAATCCTCTACATTTCACGTAAATATGTAGAATTTGACAAATCCATAATAGAGTCGAGACAAAACATAACCAACCCACAAAGGTCAAACGTTTCGGGAAATTGATTTCAGAAGGTCGCCATTGAATTGGCGATCGTAGTTTGTTTTATGTTTTTAGTCTACGCTGGCTCTTGTGGTTTCAGATAAGCCGAACCTATATAATAGTGCTTGAGTGGTTTCAGTATAGGTACCTACTATAGAATGATTTATGATTAGGTATTTTTATAAAGAAAAGTTGAGAGTATGATAGTTGGGTTATAAGAATAAAGAATGACCAAAGGAACGCTGTGTGAAAGATAATATCAAATCTAGAAAGTACCTATGAAATAGGGATAAAGATGTATAGAAAAACACATGCTGTGCCAACGCAAAATAAAATTAATAATTAATAATAATTGGAATAAGAACAAAAAGTTGATGATGAAGTAATAATTAGCTTAAATAGCGGACAAGATACATAACAATGACCAACAATAACAGTTAGCAATTACTACTAAAATATCACCTCAAGAATACAGATGATTGCGTCAAGCTAGCTATAACTTTCTAACGTCAAAATTGTCACAATATCACCACAAATTCCCGCCTCAAACAACAGAAACTTCCATCATTTATCTTCAAGATACCGTCCCAAAAACAGCTGAATCATTCTTTAAGTTTTCCAAAGTCAAGCAAAATTAATACTCCAAAAAATTAGCAGGTCACTTAGTACTGCGAAGCACAGATTATACCGAGCTGCCAATACTTATTGTTCCGAGGAAATTTAGTGGCCATATATCAAGAACATTTTTTTTTTTTTTTTTTTTTTTTTCCTAACTATGGCATCTCGTAGTTGGCCAAGAGTGGCCGTGACTACTTAACCGGTCAATCCTGTGGCTGCCTTAAGCTAACTCAAAGCCTCCAGCCAGGGGCGTGTTACTTATAAATACTAAGTGACTGCGCGCTAAGGGCACCCCCTGTGGGGTACGAACCTCGGCTTAGGGCGTCACTGGGGGGACAGCAAGTTTGGGACAGGCTGGATCAAAATTGGATAATTATTATTAATCTGGGGAATTTAAAGCTACAGGCTCAGCTTCGGCGCGGGCTGGCGCTTCTTCGAGCAAGGGTCGGGGGGAATTATTAACTCGGGGTTTTCGCGCTGGACCTCGGCGGCGGGGTCGGAATGTCGGTCTTTTGTGTTTGTGTACTGTACTGGTAGCCCTATTGCTTTCCTGGAGGAGAGTAATAGGGTCGTCTGGGTCTAATAGTGTGTGCCTCGGACGGCGGACTTTACTAATATTGGAGGGGGTATATTTAGCGGCCGCGACAACTAGGGGGTTGCGATGTTTGGCGGCGGTATCAAAGAAACGCTTGGAGTTGCGTTTCATGAACTGGAGGATGGTGGGGATTTTGAGATCGAGATGGAGGATCTCGTTCCGGACATAAAAGGGGGATCCCGTGATCATTCGGAGGGCACGGTTCTGTAGGGTCTGCATCCTATGGATGTGGTGGGGTTTCGCGTGAGCAAAGACTGCACAGGCGTACGTCATAATAGGACGTATGCACGCCGTGTAAATGCGCAACTTGCACTTTAGTGACAACTTGCTTTTTGCATTCATTATCGAGTGGAGTCTACCGAGAGCGAAAGCGGCGCGCGAACGAACCTTCTTTATGTGCTCTGCGAAGGTGAGGTGCTCATCGAGAATCACACCTAGATATTTGGCTCGCTTCTCCCAAGGGATAGGCTTACCGAACATGGAGATTGGTCGGGGGGGGGTGGGCCTATGGCGCGGTTTTGAATAAAGAACCGCTTGACTTTTGTCGGGATTCACTTCAATTCTCCACTTCCTGAACCAGTCGCCAAGTTTGGTGACCGCTCTTTGGAGAGTGAGAGAGATCGAGGCTTGTTTGGTGCCCGAGCAGTAAATGGCCGTGTCGTCTGCGAACAGAGCCAACTGTGCCTTTTTGCTCCTGGGTATGTCGCTAGTGAACAGCGTGAAGATGAGGGGGGCAAGCACAGAGCCCTGGGGGACGCCTGCGCGGATAGGGTGGGGGGAGGATAGTGCTCCTTCGATGCGATAGCGGAAGGTGCGGTTCGACAAGAAGTCTCGTAAGATGAGTACGAGACGGTCCGGCACACCGAGTTGGTAGAGCTTATATAATAAGCCGTTGTGCCAGACTCTGTCAAACGCTTTCGCTATGTCGAAGTATATAACACCCGTCATCAAGCCACGCTGGAAGCCAGCGCTTATGTGTTCGATGATGCGGTGGGCCTGATGCACACAAGAGTGCTGGGTTCGAAAACCAAACTGTTCGTTTGGGATGAGGCCTTTTGTTTCGGCATAGTCTCTGAGACGCTTATAAATAAGTTTCTCATAGACTTTGCCGAGGACATTGAGCAGACTGATGGGGCGGTAGCTCGAGGGCTCAGATTTGGGCTTTCCAGGCTTGGGGATGCCGATGACAGTGGCCTTTTTCCATGCATCTGGGAAGATGTTATTGCTCATGGCACCATTGAAGATGGTGGTCAGTAGCATTATGAGGTGGGCAGGGAATAGTTGTATTACCCTGTTTGTGATGCCGTCTGAGCCGGGAGCTTTGCGGGGCTTTAAACCCTTGATGATATCATGCACTTCGTCTGGAGTGACGGGAGGCAGAGGATAGTCAGGGTTTTCGACGGGGGGAAGGGAGGCTCTACGTTCGACTTCAGCGTCGACTTTTGACAAGTGAGCTTGGTCTACTGGTTGAGAGCTGGGAGAGCATTGAGCCTCGAGGCTGTTGGCTAGGCATTCAGCCTTGTCAGCATCGTCGAAGGCGATGGTCTTGTCAGGGCGGAGTAGGGGGGGCATGGAGACTACTTCATTGGACTTTAGTTTCCTTTGAAGTTCCCAGAAGGCCTGATGAGTGGGCTCTAGGTCGCTTAGCATCCTGTCCCAGCCAGCGGTACGCAGCTCCGCTAGGCGTGTCTTTACAGCTCGCTGTAAATGGCGCATATGGGCTTTGTTCGCAAGGCAGGGGAAGTTGCTGTATGCACGGACAGCCGCGTTCTTCTCGCGCAACAGTTCACGCACATCGTCCGGCAATCTCCAGCGACGGTCATCGTCCGCTGGAGTTACCTTTGAACAGTCGTTCAGGACTGATTGTACGTGCTCAGTGAGCGAGTCGATCGCGGCCGTCGTGTCTGCGACAGAGTCGAACTGATCAGGGATGGAGTCCAGGTGTTGGGAAGAAGTGGATTTCAGGCTATTGCTTACTTTCCTCCAATCTGTGACTATTTTGGTGAGAGGGGGTTGAGTGGGGTCATGGAGACCGACACGGGGGGCCAGTTTCATGACCACTGGTCGGTGGTCAGAGGAGAGCTCTTGTACCGCCTCTATAGAATCCAACCGTAGGTTGATATTCTTCAGAAGCGCTATGTCGAGGACGTCGGCGGTATGGTTGGGGTCGTGGGGAAAGTGGGTTGGAGTCATCGGGGCGATGACATCGAAATTTAGTATGGGGCAGAGACCGAACAGCTGTCTCCCTCTGGCTGAGGTGGTGTTGCTGTTCCAGGCAGGGTGTTTGGCGTTGAGGTCGCCCGCTATGATAACGGAATCGCTCAGGCCGAAGAGGGCAGAGAGGTCGTCAGAAATCGACTGGGGATTTTCTGACGAGGTTTGGGGGGGAACATAGGCCGATACTAGGGTGATCGGTTGGTGTCCTGACATGCCTAACCGGCATACAGACACTTCTAATTTGGATAGGGGGGGAGGGTCCATAGGGATGCAGTGAAGAACCTTTCTATAGTATATGAGGGTGCCACCCTTGTGACACCGAGACCTGTCGTTGCGAACTACGCAGTAGTTAGCGATTGACGGGTTACGGACGTTGGGCTTGAGGAAGGATTCCTGTATAAGGAGAATATCAATTTGATGATCACGGAGGAACTCGGCGATCTCATCGCGTTGATCGCGAATGCCATTGGCATTGAAGTAGCCTAATTTAAGGGATCGGGGCTTAGTTCTCCCTTTGGCTTCTTTATCCATAGTGGGGGTTGGGAAGGTTGGCGAAGGAGGATAGGGCTTGGGTGATTTCGGGATAAGAGTTATATATCTCCAGAATCTGGAGAAGGTTGCCGGCATTTCTGGCAGCGACTAATTCGCTTGCCATTTTCCTGGCGCGTGGGGTGAGGAAGGCCGTGAAGGTGCCCGAAATGATGTTAAAGGGGTCAAGGGGGTTAGGGCCAACCGTAGTCGGTGAGTGGGGGGGTGCAGTTCTGGCTGCAGGGGCGGTTTTAGGCGCTTGCACCGGTCTCGGGGGGAGGGCGGGGGCGGGCGCAGCGGCGCGGTTGAGGGGGTCCATCAGCGCTGGGATGGATGGAGGTGGGGGGCTGGTTTTGGCCAGGGCCGGGAAAGCCCTTTGATGGTTAAGGGCCGTCCAGGGGCTAGGCCTTTGAGGGCTTAGCCGTTCTGGCATTTGGGTCGAAGGGGCGGGGGCTTCCCTTTGCTGGCGGGCGACTGCGCGCTTGGCCAGTTTGGGGGATAATTTCGGGGCTTTAGGGCAGCCCCGGTAATTTGCCGGGTGACCTGACTCACCACATAGCACACAGCTAGGTGGCTCGGTGCAGAGGGTACGGTCTTTAGGGCGGGGGCAGTCAGAAGTGCCGTGCTCGCCCAGGCACTTGACGCACCTGGGTTTAGCGTGGCAGTTCTTCTGCGCGTGGCCGTATAGCTGGCATCGGTGACACTGACCGATGAAGCCATATTTATTGGGCTTCTGGATCTCAAAGCCCACGAGGTGGCATATGGTTTTTACACCAAAGATCGGGTGGTGCCCTTCAGTTGGGGGACAGACGACAAGGACCATGTCGAATGCTTGACCACCTCTGGCGCGGTGCATTCGGTGGACCTCCGAAACAGGGATATTTTGGGCCTCTAAGTCGGCCTTGATGGCGTCAGTAGGGATTTCTTTAGGAATCCTACGAATTACCACTCGGGTCTGGCGCTCCTCGGGAAGAGTGTAGGTGTGGAAGGACACACCTCTCGCCCGAAGGAGCCTGGTGAGCTCCCTATAGTCCTTGGACGTAGGGATGCTCACTTTGATACCCTGCTGGGTAGAGCGGGCGTTGGTGAAACCGATCTTTTGCTCGGTGCACCATTGGGACACATCTGTCCACTTTGCCTTGTCCTGAATGAACACAGGCGGGGGGGGTGCCAGCTTCTTGGGGGCAGAAGAAGCTGGAGTCAGGGCGGGGGGGGCATCCTGGGAGGAGGATGAGGGGGCGCTATTTGCCGCGGAGGCAGGGGTAGCAGATACAGGCTTACCGGCTTGGGACGGACTGGCTGGGATGGGTGCCGTGGGGACAGAGGCAGAGGAGGAGGTGGGGGCAGGGGCGGCGGGGATGGCTGCCGCCAGAGGCTTTTTGGCCTTACCGGCCTTTGAGGAGGCGCTCTTCTTCCTCTTCCCTCCCTTTCCGACGACTTGATAGTCGTCTGAGGAGGAGGAGGAGGAAGTGAGAGAGATGGCGTCTTCGGACTCTGAGTCCGAAGGAGGGGTGGAGGTGTCCATCACCTCGGGCTGGGGGGAGACTACGGACGGCATCGAAACCGCCGTAGGAGGGGTGCCCCTGTCTGCTACAGGGGGGGAAAGCGGGCTCTCGAGAGCCTCGCTTGGGTCGACGTGGCGACTACGCCAAGCCTTCCCGTATTTCAGCAAGAAATCGGGGTCCTTAAAAAGGACCTCTCTTGCAAAAGCTACGATGTCTGCGTCAGACATCGTAGCAAAAGGGAATTTAAAAGAAAATTAGGGAAAAATAAGGGGACCTAATGATCCTACTCCTACTCCCCGGGTGGATGGGCCCGGGGATGTGTGGCCCTCCCTGTCGGGTGCAGACAGGGAGGTGTGTACCTACTGGTGAGCCCTAGAGCTGAAACCTGTCGCCAATCTTAATGTGCGACAGGGCCCTGACCGGTCTAGCGCGAAGGGTGTAGACACACCCTAAAGACGCTAGGTGTGTCGCTGTGGAAGGAAAACTGTCACCAGAGCCGACTAGGAGACCCCCCAAGGCCGGTTAACTCTGGGACCCGTCCAATTGACTGCTTTACCCTGAAGGGGCTCAGCGGGTGTGTTGGGTCAACACCCCCTTGACTTGGTTGTCACCGTGAGGTATCCGTCAAGGACCACGAAACTGTGGTTTTTTCCCTGAGGGGGTCAAGGAGACACGCCGAACGTTTATGAGACGGACGACGTCAAAGAAACAATTTGTCAACGATCGCCTTGAAAAAGGCAATAATTGATAAAGGGTGCAGTCAGAGACTACTGGAGTCGGAGCGTGACGTGGCGTCACGAGCGAGCTTCGATGGCGGTGAGTCAGCGGTGAGTCAGCGGTGCAGCGAGCGAATGCGTCAGCGGCACGACCGTCCACAGCGGAGTCGAGCGAGGGAATCCCTTATCAAGAACACAAAAGGCCTTGTACAATAAACCTTTGCCAAGTTGAGAAGTTGCGATACATGTAACTTGCAGCCCTTATTTTGGTGGTAAGTTCTCGGGTAGTTACTTAGGGCAGTTCAGATTATAGAAAGCTTTTTCTGTATGCCGCACATGTATTTTAGTTCGTTTTGTTATGCATTCAAATCTCGTGAATGAAGTTCGGGCCGATCAGAAGTTTATTCTTTAGATTTTTCTTATGAGAACATTTTAGCGTTTCTCTGTTTTATTTCAAGGAAGCAGGATGTCTGTTACATAATGATTTAAGAATTTCTATTACAATGAAAACAAAACCGGCCAAGTGTGTGTCGGACCACGCACAATGAAGGATTCCGTAGTTGGGATGAATTTATCCCAAGATTAAAATTAACATTGTAAAAAACATGTTCTCCCATACATTCTAACTGCAAATGTAAGTTTGTACGCACATTATTTGGAGATTTAGAATGTTGTTTTAAAACCATAGACTTCTTATAGGTTTTTCTGTAATCTATAAGTATAGAACTATTTTCTGTATTCTTTTCAAAACCTTAAGCTCAGTAGTTTCAGAGATATAAAGGGAATTGGTACATTTTAAATAGATAGAATACTTTATAATGTACACCATAAAATTACAGATATAAATGTAGATTTATTTTTTCATATTCATCATCATATTCTATTTTCTTAAATAACTTTAAAACTTTTTTTATTAAAATTATAAAAAGATACTTAAGACCTTTCATTTGATATGTCACGCGGTACATTGAGCATTTTTTTTTTTTAATTTTCTTTTTTGTCTCCCTAGTGACCCAAAAAATCATTTATTTACGTAACACGGTGTTTGGGTCACAGACATTGAGGTGTATGTACCAACTTACTTTTAATTTCAATTTAATCGGTCCATTAGAATCGGAGCAAATTGGCTGTGACAGATGGACAGAAAGATAATCAGACACATGAGTAATCCTAGAAGGTTTCCTTTTTATCATTCGGACATACGGGGTTCCGTATGTCCGAATAAAAAAAAGTGAAAGTTATATTATGCCAAGCCGACATTATCAGGGTTCTAATAATGTTGGCTTGGCATAATATCACTTTGGACTACGTATTTATTTATTAAAGAAAACCAACAGCATATACATTCAACATTGGTTTACAAACATGAAAGGAATCACTGCTAATTTTTACATAAATTATAGGTGTACATTTAAAAAAGGCATTGGACAGAAGCTTCTTGTAAACTAAAAATAAACTTTAAAAAAAGTTAATTAACTGGGTGTAGGTAAAATTATGAACCCCATATGAAACCCCGAAATGAGTTCGATGTCGAAAAGTTCGGAGCAAACTTTCCATTACTAACTGTAAAATAAGTTGACAAAAATCTTAAAAAAAAAAAAATACTTTGACACCTAACTTCGAAGTTCCCGCCTTCGATTTTCAACTTCTACCTACATTGAGACATTTAATCATCTGAGGGGCGTTTCCTTAGTTATAAATCAGATGATAGCGTATGATATAAAGTAGGAAAGAGTTTTATTGGCTGTTCATCTTGTAGATAATACTGAAGTAGTTCGGTGGCTTCGTAAATCTGGTTATTTAGTGTTAAAGTGACAAATATTTTCTGGTGCGTGATTGATATGGTGAAAAGTTGTTATAGAGGCATGAGGAACAGGGTGTAAAGTTCACTCATCCTCTATGAAAAGGGAGGATCCTCCGACCAGACGGGTGTTGTGTCTGGTGGGCTACTGCCCGACGGTTAATGTCGGGATGTTGTATATTATATATGCTAGTTGCACAGTAAACTCTGATTGCGCGATGCAGGATTTTGCGTGACGTCAGTGTGACGCGTTCCACTGTGGCGATGCCGCCACATCACTCCCCTCCGGAGACCGGAGGTCGATATTGGGCAGAGTCGTGTATCTTGCGATGCTTGCCAGGGCCAGTTGAGGTTCCAGTGAGTTGAAACCGGGTGCCGCATAGTTCACGGTAAGTCGGAACTGTCTGCGGAGATGCCCCCAGTGAGTCGGGGTGGCGCTGCGTTTTGCTCCAGTGCGTCAGTGCGTCGGATGTAGTACAGCGCCGAGTTGAGGCTGACTGCTGGCGTCGACCAGGAGAGGTTTGAAGGGCTCTGCTTGTTTGACCGGCCGAGAGTGCAGTGTGCTGTGCCAAGGTTGCTGATGAGGCTGAGGGTGATGACCAGGTATGCGCGGTTGCTGCATGCTGGTGGTCAGGATACCCGTTGAAGCCGTGGGTGCTGGCTGGCTGTATGACTCGCTGCTTGAAAGCTCGAGGAAGTGATGCTGATGACGTCACGCTGTAGTAGTTGCACGAAGGCTGCGCTGACGTTCATGTTTGGGGTCACCAGTATAGAGGCATGAGGAACAGGGTATAAAGTTCACTCGTCCTCTATGAAAAGGGAGGATCCTCCGACCAGACGGGTGTTGTGTCTGGTGGGCTACTGCCCGACGGTTAATGTCGGGATGTTGTATATATGCTAGTCGCACAGTAAACTCTGATTGCGCGATGCAGGATTTTGCGTGACGTCAGTGTGACGCGTTCCACTGTGGCGATGCCGCCACATAGTACTACCACCTCTGCATAACCCTTCGGAGATTACAGGCGTGATGTTATGTTATCTATACATTAATACAAATAAATAAAATTGAAATGTCTGTTTGTAATGTCAAAATAACAACTTTTTACTAAACGCATATGAAAGCATAAACGGAACTTATAACAAAAAAATATTTTTTTAAATTGTTGTCTGTCTTTCTGTTTGATCCGGCTAATCTCCGAAACGGCTGGACTGATTTGGACGGGACTTTCACTGGCAGATAGCTGGTGTTATAAGGAGTAACTTACGCTACTTTTATTTTATTTTATATAAAGAATTAGGGTTCCGCGCCAAACAAATTAAAGCCATTTTGCGCTAATCTCTGGAACTACCAGTCGGATTTGAAAAATTATTTTTCATTCGGTAGTCCAATTCTGGAGGATGATTACAGACTATTTAAAATCACGCTACGATCCTTAGGAGCCGAAGAAAAAGCAAAAGTCAGAAAGAACGCTAAGCAAAAACGAAGTAATAGCGCGGGCGGGCGATGCAACGCGGCGGGTCGGGGGAACAAGGGAGTTTTATTAAAATGTGGCTATTATTTTAGTACGAGTATATTGTGTATTTTACGACTTCCACGCGAACGTAGTCGTGGGGCACAGCTAGTCCTAACTAATATTATAAATGCGAAAGTGAGTTTGTTTGTTTGTTAAGCTTTCACGCTAAAACGGCTGAACGGATTTGGATGAAATTTGGGACATGTGTAGACCATGACCTGGGTGAGGACATACGATATTTTTATCCCGATATTCCCACGGGATCAAGACCTACGCGGGTGAAACAGCGGGCCGTAGCTAGCTATTGATATCGACTATAATGCTTTTATTGATGGATTTAACGATTTTCATTCAAATATCGAAACAAACATGTGGGCAACATCAGCGTAAACTTTAACCTCCTTACTAATAAACGTTGTATAGCGTCTGTATAGTTACACAACGCTTTGTCTTCTTCTTTCGAAATTCAAATTACTGACGGCTGAAAGAGAGAAATCGGTGTGTAACTTTTCACCTGATATAATACGTTTATTAATAAGGAGGTAAGTATGTTTAACACAGTTTATCAGCTGTAAGGATATCATTTCTTGACTTTCTAGAAGAGCAGATGACCACAAGCAGTCATAAAACCTCAAAATGAAATATTTTTTATGGATTACACCAAGGATATCCAAGCATCTCCTTAATTTGTTCTACGATTTCACTAAGGTATTAATTTTTTCACATAACCTACTGTGTTTTTTTTTATACGTTCTAAGAGCTGATTTTCCAATCGTCAGAGAACTTATACCTGAGGAATAAATACGGCAGTTTGACATATTTTCTATACAAAAGCTGTCAAAACGTCAAATTTACTCCCCAGATAATAGTTATCTGACAGTTGAAAAATCGGCCCAAAACAAATAAGTATAATTTATTATTGTACCACCTCCCGTTTTAGTTACATAAAATATTCTTTAGTAGCGGTCAAAGTTATCTTATTGTTTCAAATAAGGGCAAAGCTTTCAAAGGTACTTGTGAGGAGACTTCTTTGACGGATTAACGTGATCGCTCTTTCTCGTTTAGAACGAATTTTATCTCGGAATACCCTCATTCCGGGCCTGTTTGTAAAGCCTAGCAGATCCCCGGGCACTTTATGAATATTTTCCTCAAACATGCTTGGACATTCGAGCATTATTTTGACAACCTTCATCGAGATAAATCGAAAACGCTGTACTTAAATACATGCGAGCAGGTGGCCGGTAATTATAGCATGAAAATCCATACCAGCATATAATCGAAAATGACACATTTTCAATCACTAATTTGCCTTGCCCCCGACAGCAAATAGCTGTCAGAAGAATGGTGGCCGACTATTTGATTAAAACTGACAAAATTTTCGGGTTTTGGATTTGTGAACAGCTTTTAGAGAACTCTTTTGTTATCATTGATTGATGTTCGATTCGGCACGGAAGCGTATCGATTGGTTGTGAATAGCAATGCTGTCGTGTTTAGCGGCCGAATAAATTACTATGAAAAGTCTTATATATCTGTCGTGTAATTTAAAAATGGAACGAACTTTTTACTTCGACACAGTCATGGCAACCAAGGAGGTAACTTACCAAAAAATTTGTTTAAATTTCGATTTGGCTTGCAAGTAGAGCTGTTTAAAGTAAAAAAGAAACAAATGAACATAATTATCGGCGCGTGAAAAATTATCGTTGTTTGTCGTTGATTCTGGAATGTTTCATTTATTTACTTAATTTGAATTTCCGTGCATTATTTAAGAAAAGTATTTACTTTACAAGTCTTGGCCGCAACCAGGTATTGATGGGCTCACGTATGTGTGCCTCGGGTTCGCCTTGGCTCACATTATCACGATGTCCATTAACGCCCTTTTTGCAGGCCGAGACAGTAATGTACTATACATATAACGCCAAATGTATATAAATATTTTAACTAAAACCTCGGAAACCAGTTATCATGATATGGGTATGTGATGCGGAGGAATGAGAAAAATGTCGTAAGGAAAGTTTTGAGTATGAATGTGGATGGCTATAAGAGTAGGGGAAGACCAAAGAAACGATGGATGGACTGTGTGAAAGGTGATATGGCTAGAAAGGGGGTGACTACCGATATGACGACTAATAGAGAAGTGTGGAAGAAAAAGACATGTTGTGCCGACACCAAATTAATTAGGTTAAGTGCAGGAGAATGATGATGATGTTTTAATTCTCTTTTCATTCTAAAGTACGTATGCAACAGTACGTAGTACGTAAACATGCAAGTTCATGCAAGAATGTCACTGTGACATTCACCAAGCATTCTTTCGTGCAAGATTCAGTCATGTATTTGCAGCTTTAGAATATTATTTTTGGTCATCATAAGTTACTGATTTTTGAATAGGTAATAATGAAAAGCGTCAAGTTTCAAGTTTGTAACTCGCAGAGGAACGTTAATAAAAGCTTTTAAAAATAGGTAGATTTATTTCACAATTACTGTTTGAGTAACAAAAAAGTAGCATGGTCTTTGTGATTTTTATAACTCTGTTCAAAGTTTTGTTAAGTATTATACTTAGAAAGTCTTATGAATCTCTATAGTATGAAATACAACGTTGTGTTGTGTACCAAAAATAAATCTATTTACACCGCCGTTCTATTTTCTTAACAAGAAACTGGATTGTGACCTTTTATAATAGAATTATATTATAAATTAAAAGTTTAAAAAGCCCCCGACACACATCTATCTATGAATAGGTATTTATTGAGACCATGCCAATGAGCCCAAACATGATACTTCTGCTGTAAGTTGGTAAGGGAGTTAGGTATCCTGCAAATTACAGATAATACTACAGCATCAGTTCAAGGTTACTATGTTATTCTAGTATCATGAAAACCAAATTTCGACTCAATCAGACCTGTGGAAGATGCTCACATCCATTCATCAACGAAAAGAGCTGATAATCTTCAAACGGCTGAATAGATTTTCTTGAATCATAGCTAAGAACACTCTCGATCAAATCACCTTTTAAACTAAACAAAAAAAAACTGACTGCCTAGTTGGTCTAGTGGTCGCAGGTGCTACTGCTGACCATGAGTTCTTGGGTTTGATTCCCAGGTCAGGCAGTGTTATTGGTTTTTTCTATCTAGAATTTCCCAGTCGCAGCCCGGATTCTGAATGTGTGCCTGGTTGATGGCAATAGGCTCGCCCCGTATTACATGAGACTTAAACATAACTGGCGAAATGTAGGTGTACTAAAGTACACCTCTGCCCAACACTTCGGGGAAACAAGGCGTGATGTTATGTCAAAAAAAAATTAAATCGGTTCAGTCGTTTGGGAGCTACGATGCCACAGACAGATACACAAATACACACGTTAAACTTATAACACCCCTCTGTTTCCGTCGGGGGTTAAAAATAAAACATATCTTTTATGAAAAAATAATAACGTCTCAATTTTGGCCTGCCACTCAATTCACCAAGCAGGAAACAACAGCCACTTGAATTAAACTTATTTATACCTTCACATGTCTTATTATCCACTGTATTTGAGTGAGTGTTTGAAAGAGTGGGACCGTTATTACAGGGCCACTCTTTATTTACGAGTATATTCTCAGAAGGGCTGTAATTAACTCTATTGGCTCTAGACAAGATTTGATTATCTCGGCGAGCTATATTTAATACAGTAAGGACCTCATATTTTTGGTTTGTGTTTTTTTTTAGTTTTTGTAATCGTTTGTTTCGTTTTTGTGTAAATGTTTGGTAATGGGCTCGCATCATATTACATGGGATTTAAAACTAAACTGGCGAAATGTGGGTGTACCATAAGTTGACCACTGCCTAACCCTTCGGGAGAAACAAGGCGTGATTTTATGTGTGTGTATGATGTAATCATTTGGTATTTTACAATGCTTCGCTTCGTATGTATTACAATTTTGTCTCCTCACACATTGACACTTTGGTCTCCTCAAAACCAAAATGTAAATAAGTAACAACACACGTATCTTAACAAATACCGTACTTACTTTGTTTACATTTTAAATTTTACGTTCTGGATATATATTTTCAGCTTCTGTCCAATGTCTTTTTTCTTCAAATGTTATATAAACCTAGAATTTGTGTATACATTAGCAGTTCATTTCTGTTGGTGTTCTTTAATAAATAAATAAATAAGTACTTACTGTGTCAATAATTCGATTTCCGTATTAGTGCTGTAAAATAATCGAGTACCGTAGTTAATATTTAAAAATCCAATATCCTTCATAATTAACAGAGAAAACATGTGCCAAGCATTTGCCTCATCTTTGTTATATTCTTTCTTTTTTCTTTGTGGCCAGCTACAAGATTGCTTTCAAACTGCTTTACACATAAAAATTATAATTTCATACTCATAGCTTCAGGTTACAGCCTACAGTGTTTACAGGACGTGAGGTTAAACTCGGGTAGCGGATACAAACCAATATATCACTGTTTGTAGTAATCATAAACTCAGTTTGCGCAATATGGTGTATAAACTTGAGCCATTTAAGGGTTAAAGTTGTATTTTCATAATGGCGATTTTTGTCCCTTACTCAGATCACCTATTGTTGTGATTACAACATTTTTGGAGAGCCTTGTTTTGGCCTTGTGAAAGTTATAAGGAAAAACCTTGAACGCAAGACGATATCATCGCGGCAGACCACGATGAAAATGGCGAGCTGAGCTTGACTCCTAGTCCTACCGAAAGTGACCAAAGACTACAATAGAATTTTTTGAATAGGCAGGCAGCTCTCCTCTCTTTCAATTGACAGCACATAGCGCCATCTAGTAGTCAGATAACCAAAACTATTGCCTATAGCTATAGATCTATAGTATACTGTATGTATATGTAGGTATGTACCATTGATGTGTTGCTTTTGTTACAATTTTGTAAATCGAATGTATTATTTAATCATTAGGAGAACATTAATAAACAATAATTAATACACCAATGCAAAAATTCCCTGATTTTTACTTGCATATACGTAGGTATGAATGTAAAGAAACTGGGAGTTATTAATAAAATACAGTTTATTCATTTTACAAATTTATTTTGCAGAATGTCTTGAAAGTTTTGACATTATTTCCTTTTTCTCCCTTTATTTTTAGAGTGATGCCTATGAGCTTTTTCCTTCATATATCATTTTTATCCCAAGAGGTTATTTTGCCAGTAAGGATACTGTTGATCTCTTTGCTCCAAAAAACTTGGTTGACTTATTTATTAAAAACATTGATTAATCATTTTTACGTACAACTCAGGATATAAAATTTAAATTTATATTGATTGTTACAATTCATTTAATATATCTACATAAATTATTTTTATTGCTGTGTTATTTTAATATTTCTATACTAATGTGTTCCACTTGGGCAAAGAAATCGAACAGAGCCCTACTATGATAGCACAACTACTTTTTATTTTGATATTCTTTCATTTTTATATATTTATTATGAAAATCTAATATGTTTTCTGCTTCTAAATCATGTCTACAAATGACACAGTTCTTGTACACATTTGTTTTTACAATTTGTGCTATCCAGCCACTACAATAACCAATTGCTGAGCTTTTTACAGTATCCATTGGAGTTTAACTCATTAACATCGCATCTGTACTTAAAAGGTCGATACACATATGAGCAGAGTCTATTTCATCTTCACATTCAGTTGCTGTGTTGTCTCCAAGATTCATTAAAAAATATTTTATTGACTGGACACAAACACAGTCATATTATTCACAGTTTGATTCAAGTGAATGTGAAGATGTTATATTGTTAATCAACAGAGTCAAAAGCACCTTCAAATGCAGACGACGTGGGCATAATATTACTCACTATATGACTAAACGCCGATAGATTGAACGACTCTTCGCCGACAGGACACTTCGCCGACTTTCACTTCACACACGACATTCTTACTTCTGAATATTCCGAACCTAACCTAACCTAACCTAACCCTAGATGGTCGACGTCAGGGGCAACTCGAGGTTCGGTTTGATTAGGTTCCTTTTAACCCTGCAGACACAAATAGGAGCCTCGCGTAGCGGGGCTCCGTCGGCCTGCTATCAGTCTGTCGGCGAAGTGTCCTGTCGGCTAAGAGTCCCGTCGAAGTAGTCTTTTAGGTGTTCAGTCTGTCGGCGTAGTGTCTATCGGCGTTTAGTCATACACTCAATATTACTATAGCCATGAGCTCGAATTGCTCCAAAAAATTTCTCCAATGGATCCTGATTGAAATTTCGCAGCAATAAGAAATTGATCCATTTCGAATAAAAAAAAATACTAGTTTTTTAAAAATTTCTATGGTCTTAATCCAACTGGACAAAGAAGGCACTACTCCTTGAACCTTTTACAAATCTCATAGTTTTGAGTATTGGATACTATAATTCCACAAATTGTGATGCGGTGAAGTTGGGGTAACTGCTACTTTTTCGGATTTAACGGATACTTTTCCCTTGTATAATTTCACTGAAGCTACCGTTCACGCTGTCAAAAAGGTCGTCAAAAAACATCATGAGGTCAGCTGTCTCGTTACTGGATTTTTCAAGAACTCCAATATCTGCAATAACAAAACAAATACTTTCATGAACATATTATTATGAGCTACTTAATAGTAGAACAGCTGTTTCATACAAAATAATCGATGTCACACAACAAAATGTATAAAACAATTGTTATTTCTGCAATTTCAGGGTAGGTCCTTTAAAATTAGAAAATGCATAATATTATGTTTCAATCAACACTAAAAACAACAATACCTGCAAAACACCCAAGTCCCACTCCAACTGACTAACTAAATACTTGTTTGTGTACTGTGTTTCACCCTCACCTTTGGATTGAATGATTGTAACGCGGCACGGTGACATGGAGAGGAACAGAGATTCAACTCAACGTGGTTAGCAGATGCACTTGCGAAACAACCAGAATTTAATTGCAAAAACAAAACCCACACGAGGAACAGAAAATCCAGCGCAGGCAGACATTAGCAATAAAAGTGTTGCCATTGCAACTTTAATAAATACCCATTATGAAAAGTCAACTATGAATAAAATACTTATTTCACATTCCGAATGATGTAGTCATATTTTTGTCATATATTGTCCAATGTTTTGCGATAATTCTTTTATTTATGTGATTCTGTTTTAATGCCATCTCCCCGCATCACCATCATATATTTTAATATTGCAACACAGTAATTTTCTTTCGGCTAGCTATGCGATAGATGGCGCTGTACTCAATAATAAAAGTGAAATTTCCCTATGTTCCTAGTTTCCATAGCATGAAAGTGACAATAGGTGCTTACAGTGCACACTTAAGTACGCTCATCACCTCCCCCTCTTTCCTGGGCTCTTCTCTCCCTTCGAAGGGAGTCTGCGTGTGGGGAGGGAGCTCTTCATCCAGCAGTGGGACACTGAAATGAAATCAAATGAAATAAAATTAAATGAAAATGGAATGAAATGTCTTAAAATCTTTTAAAACACTTTTACACGTCAATATTTCAATATTTTAAAATTAGATGGCGCCGGCATTTCCTGACTGACTGACCTGAGAAGAAATGCCGAAACATACTCATGGTCATAGTCTCTTTTAAAGTCTAAACATTATATTATTAGGATTTTATGTGAGTCTAACAATTCAGGGGCATGTCTGGAAGGGTCTTTTGACGTAAGAGCCATTGCAGCTTTCAGTTGACTTGTCCCAACATACGCCATGCATCGTCCCACTAAGTGTTCTTACAACACGTGTTCTTTGAATCAACTGCACACGTCGACCACACAAAGAAACAACTCCGTAAAAGATTTGTTTCTCCTGGTACTATTTGCAAAATGGGTTCGTCGACGTGTGCAGTTACCTCTGCCGTTGGCGCGTGTCGCTCGTGTGTATGAAAGCAGGGATCGGAATAGGTAGTGCCATTTTGGGTCATTGAACCTGAATAATAATGTTAATATGGACATGCCCCGGGATTCCCGGGAATAGTTTTCTGAATGTCGATATACTAGATGAAGTTAAACCACAATATATATATCTATCAGTATTTTGACTTGGCCTGTTTTTTTTTTTGAGAAAGGTTTGCTCTTGACTCTAGTCTAGGTCAGAGATAACAGAGACAAACTCGACGATGGAGCGAGCTTACCCAGAAGAAGCCTGTTAACTCTCACTTTGAAGAGATCGGGGTTGTATACGTTCGGAAACACAGACGCAGGCAGAGAATTCCACTCCTTTGCTGTGCGCATCACAAAAGACATTTGGAAAAGCTTAGTGCGAATTGGTGGAATAGCAACTAGGTAGGGATGGTAACCTGCAGTGCGTCTAGATGTCCGATGGTAGAAGGGGGCAGGCCGAATGCGGTCATGAAGTTCTCGAGCACACTCACCGAAGTACAATCTGTAGAAGACCGACAAGCAGGCAACGTTGCGGAGATGAGCCAAGCTGTGAAGCTTGGCATCCACCAGTCTTACGTCGCCAATGAGCCTCTTAGCTCTGCGTTTCACCGAATCAAGCGCGGCAAGTTGGTATTTAGCTGAGCCATCCCAAAGGTGGCTGCAATATTCCATGCAGGATCGGACTTGCGCTTTGTAGAGAGTTAAAAGCTGTCCAGGCGTAAAGTATCGCTTCACCCTATTTAGGATGCCCAGTTTCTTGGCCACAGTTTGGGCTTTGTACTCGATGCCCTATTCTTGAAATAATGCCGCGTGGTACGTAAACATGCGATAGGGCTGCCGCCTACAGTATTTTAATTTCATCTACTTACTTGAGTTTCTTTCTAGTTTTATGATTATATGATTGTAAATATTATATTTTTTATTTAAGAAAATGAAATTCGTTGTGAATGAAATATGAAGTGTTTTTTTATTAATCCTTAGAATTAATAAAAAAAACACCCTCATCAACTTAAGACAACTGAAATATATTTACGCCTTAACTGAGACGTAAGAAAAGCTGTATTGTTAAATTTAATACAAAAATAAAATAAAGATAAAAACAAAACGAATATTCAAAATATAGCAATATTTACAGATCAACAACATTTGTATATAGAAACAAAATCTAAAGTAAACTTGTGAAACAGTTAACTCTCGAGTTAACTTAATTTAGTCTGCGATTTGATAGCTCAAATATATGGAAAACCGTAGTTCAGAACGTATATCCATGTTATGATAACGGTCACTAAATCCCGCGAATGGCACTACCTATTCCGATCATTAATAAGAACACTAACGTGTCCTAGTCTAAAGATATGTCTCCAGTACTGTAACACATGTGTACAGAGCCTAGATAAGTGGCAATCACTTTCAAAGCATTTTGTATTTCTGTAACGAATTTCAACAGCATTGACTACAGATTTCCGGCAGCTTATGTCAGTCCAATACATTGCTGACTTTCCCATCTTGGTTGTCGCTGGTAGAATGTGACTTTGTCTAAGCGCTCTGCTTGGGTTATAATCAGAGATCGGATAAGATGTATA
Organism: Fissipunctia ypsillon; assembly: GCA_947568875.1. Classification (NCBI taxonomy): domain Eukaryota; kingdom Metazoa; phylum Arthropoda; class Insecta; order Lepidoptera; family Noctuidae; genus Fissipunctia; species Fissipunctia ypsillon. The sequence continues at coordinate 19,887,878 of OX387654.1, read as the reverse complement.
TTTAGCTAAAGTTAATTTTTTCTCAGAAATTATGGAAGCGGCTTCTTATATTTTATTTTCCTATTATAAATCTCGGGATTCTAGAAAAACGGAGAATGCACAACTAATCGGATACACGGTACGAAAACTACTTCTTAAATGTGTGGTATTATCTGGTTAAAGACGTTTAATTCTCATAAAGAAATACATTTCACTTACATGAGAACAAATTTATATTATAAAAATTAATCACTGTCCTTCGACACTCGGACTTACAATAAATCTAACTTATATTACTATACATATCATTAACTTGCATTGTATTTTATAAATAAGGTTTGTGAGGTACTCCCAAAATCCAAGTGGTGCCACTACGCGAAAGTACCCTGCTCGACGATAATGAGTGCGATCCCGTTGTCATACTGCAGATAAATTGGCCAGAAGTACAACTGTTGTTTACAACTGCTCTTTTAAGTTAATATTTATTTATTATATTATTTTTCTTATTGATTTTACGTAAAATTAGAAGCAATAATCTTTTATGGTTAGTTAATAATAATATTTTGAAGAACGTATTTTTTTAGTTTGGTCTTAAAAATATTGAACGTAATCGCCCCCCTAATCTCGTTTGGCAATTTATTGAAAAGTCTCACTCCCTCATAAACAAGTGATCTTTTACCTTGAGTGGTTCGCGTTCGGGGAAGAACGATGTGATCCTTTCTACGACTGCTACAGTTATGTAATTGATGTGTTTTGGTGAATGTGATTTGTGTATGTATGGTTTTATTAAGTATTTTTTGAATGAGTATGCAGGTATAGTATGCGTGAAGCTGTTTAATGTTCATGAGTTTCGTATCTTTGTATATTTTAGTTGTAGGTGTTAGGTAGTCGTAGTGAAACAGCATTTTAATAATTTTGTTTTGTGCAATTTGTAGGTCTTTTAAGGTTGTTTTAGGTGCGTTGCCCCAGATTTCGATTAGGTACAGAAAGTGTGGCTTTATTAGAGAGTTGTATATTGTCTGGCGTACACTATATGGCAGACAGTGTACGATGTTACGTAGTGAGCTCAATAAAGATGTAATTTTGGATCTGATGTAGTCGATTTGAACCTTCCAATTTAGATGGCAGTCTAGTCTTAACCCAAAATACTTCTCATGTTGTTTTAGTTCGAGTATTTGGTTTTCAATTGTAAGAGGTGGATAAGATGGTATTTTCTTATTTTTGGCTTTAAATATAACGTAGCTTGTCTTGGATGCATTGATTGTTAGAAGATTTTATTGAAACCAGATGGACAGTGAGTTTAGGTCTTGTTGAGCTTGATCTATCATGTCAGCTATAGAATCACCAAAATAAAAAAGACAGGTATCGTCCGCATATAGCGAAATATGGCCGTGCATTGGAATGTTATGGATTGAGTTTATGTATATTAAGAAGAACAGTGGGCCTAACAGTGATCCTTGGGGAACCCCAAACGTGATTTTGTGCGGTTTATTTTTGTATTCTCCAATTTTAACTACCTGACACCTGTTATTCAGATAAGATTCGAACATTTTATACGCCACACCTGATACACCTATGTCTTTTAGCTTTTGTAGTAGTATGGGATGGCTAACTGTATCAAAAGCCTTTTTAAGGTCGATGAATAAGCCTAACGCCATCTTTTTTTGATCAATGTTCGTTTGTATCTTGGTAATTAGATCTGCAGTAGCTGATAGGGTGTTAGAGTATGCTCGAAATCCATATTGTCTCTCAAAGAGAAAATTGATTGAGGTGAGATGTTCATCAAGGCGTGTATAAAGGACCCTTTCAAATATTTTAGATACAATCGGAAGAACTGAGATAGGTCTATAGTTGTTAGGATCCGTTTTGACACGAGATTTGTGGATTGGGGTTACTTTGGCTACCTTTAATTGATCTGGAAAAGTTCCATTGGCAAGATGAGTGTTAATACAATCGGTCAGTTTGTCCACGATTAAGTCACTTACGCACTTGACGACTTTGGTGGTTATACCATCGATACCTGCACTACAATTTGGATCAAGATTCTTGATTATCTTGGAAACTTCGCTAACTTGGCATGGTGTGAACCTTGTAAGTTCTCTGATATATGGTTGAGAATATGGCGTTGTTACAGTTTTGTGTTGTTGTGTAGGAATGAGGTTAGCTAGGGTGGAACCAATCGTAGAAAAGAAGCGGTTAAATATTTCACAAACCTCGTTGGCATCAGTTAAAGGTCCAGATTCAGTTACAAGTTTAGGGGGAGTGCACTGTGATTTGATCTTATTATTAGACAACGCATTTATTAAGTTCCACATCTTTTTAGGGTCTGCGGTGTGTTTCATAAAGGCCTCATAGTAGTATTTCTTCTTAGTGTTCCTAATTGTTTCAGCTGTAGTTTTTCGTGTAGTTTTAAAACTTTCAATCAGATCGTCATTACTTGGGTCTTGCTTTAATCGATGCCAGATTTCATTCCTTTTCTTAATTTTGTCTGTTATTTCTCTACATATCCAATCTTGGCGTGGTGGGTTTAAAATTTTTGTTTTGACCATTGTACTACCATGAATGCCACATTTTAAATATTTCTCAAAAGTCTCATAGGTATTATTAGTTGACGGGTATTCTGCTAGTGCGATGCTTTTGTGTAGTTTATCGTAGTCTATCGCTTCGTATTTTACACGCTTCTTTCGTGGTGCTTTGTATTTTTTTATGCTTAGATAAATTTGCTTATGGTCAGACATAGGCAAGTCAATGATGACCATTTGAAAGCTTTTGTTCTTAAGGTTGGTGCATACGTGATCAAGAATGGTTTTTGTGGAAGCAGTCTCACGCGTGCTGTAGTTTTCATGGATGTTATTAATAAAGCTGTATCCAGACTCTTTCACAGCATCTCGGTAGCATTTAGTCTTGTTGTTTTTAGTCAGGAGGTCGATGTTGAAATCGCCGAAAACAATAGATCGGGGTTTTTTAATCAGCTGTGATGAATATACCTCAAGGAACTCTCTTGCGTTATTGTTTCCTGGATTGTAGACAGCTCCTATGTTTAATGCGTGTCTCTCGAGGTGTATCCATAGGTAGTTGATACCTCCGGCGTAAACTTCATCGACTTTGCTGTGATTCAAAGTATTGTGCACATATATGGAAACACCACCGCCCCTGGAATCTGTTCTGACATTATAGTAGTGGGTATAATTGGGTAGTTGGAAATGATCGGCGTCTTCACAAGATTTGAACCATGTCTCGGTTAATATTATGACATGAGTAGTGTAGTTGAAAGATTCTATTATGCATTGCAGTTCGTCGAATTTTCCTTGTCTTTTTATGCTTCTTACGTTTGCGTAGAAGAAAGTTAGGGTTGATTTAAACGATGGCAGGTCTTGGTAAGTATGACAGAGCTGGTAAGTAATTGTATCATCTGAGTTATTTAGGATGTTCGGTGAGTAAATAGGCATTAGTTTTTTGGTTGAGTTTGCACGATCTTTGGAGTGCCTTTGACATATTTAATAATTAGATCCTCTTCTCCATTTTCTTTACGACGGGTTAGTTCAAGGCTGAGTTCTTTCATTATTGCCTTTTGGGTAGGGGTTTGGTCTGAGTATACTTTAATTTTATCAGGTAGTTTTGTTTTGTTCCGTAATATTTGTTTCGCCTCTCCTGGTGATCCAAAGCAAATTTTCAGTGGGCGTTTCTTTTCTGAAGTGTATTTACCAAGTCGAATTGTTTTGACTATTTTGACATGTTCGGTCAATGCACTTTGCAGAATGTTTAGAGCTGCATTCAAGTCCTCAGCTTGCCGTGCTGTGTTATCAGCTAAGGTTGGTTCGGGTAGGCCAGCGATTATTATATTTTTGCTTCTGTTTGCCCGTTCCTGTATTTCACTTATAACTTTTTCATTGGCAAGAACGCAGTTTTGTTGTGTATCAAATTTTGGTGATGTAGATTTGAGTTCGTTTATTTCGGTTTTAAGCTTAGTTATCTTCAGTTCAGCAGTGTAATTATTTTTTTTCAGTTCTGAAATTTCAGCTTTCATGTTGTTATGTTCAGCTAACATCTTGGCAGTTGAGCTTTTTACATCATTGACCTGGTCTTTCATCAAGGAGATATCATCGCGCACGGGCTTTAAATTTGCCTCCAGTGCAGAAATCATTTCCACTCGAAATTTATTCAGTGCAGTTACTATGTCGCAGCATTCTCTTTGTTTTCTCTTCCGCTGAGTGGCACGACTATCTGTTTCATCACCACTAGTTTTAGGGAAATCTGAATGTGCATCACTTTGACCTACTGCTATGTTCGTGGATGGTGGCGAGCGTCGAACACTCATAATGAGTTATCTGATTTTAAGAACGCGTGGGTAGAGGTTAAAAAATGCAACGTTTCTTTTACCCGAGGTGGAGCGGGGGAGTGCACGCCGACTTGATGCGCTGCTACTCGTTGTTGGGTGATGGTAGATCGTCGTAACTAAAATCACTATTCGACACCACTTTCGTTCTTGTAAGCTTTATGACTTGTTATTGGGTAAACGGTTTTTTGTTTTTTGCAAATTAATTTGACACACGTCCGTACTGTCCGAGAGCCGAGCGGTATTTTATTTTATTTATTATTTATTTAAAAATACCGGGACACAGATATCACAAGTATTCGTATGCAAGTTTATTTGATGTTCATTTTTAACATTGCTTATTCTGATGTTTGCTATGCCAGTTTGGCAACCTATTTCACAACATTAACTAGCATTCGAGTCAAAGAGTACTAAATTTATCAATTCCGGAATCTTGGGATTTTTCGATACAAAAGTGCATTCCTTAATAGCCAACACCTAAACTTTAGGTAATTATGCTTCCGATTATCCGATCTCTGGTTATAACTCAAAATCATACCTACTTATAACTCAAAAGTCGGAGCCGTTACTGGTCGGCAACTATTGCACAATAAGTAGTACAATACAGAGTAAAAAACCGGCCAAGTGCGTGTCGGACCACGCACAATGAAGGGTTCCATAGTTGGGATGAATATTTATCCCAAGAAAAAATTTAACATTGTAGTTGAAAAACATGTTCTCTCATACATTCCAACTGCAAATGTAAGTTGGCCGACTATTACTCGTTAACTTGTAAAGCCTACTTAACTGCGATAATTTTCCTTGTAACATCGTTATCTATACTACTGCCGTGAATTTTGTCACATATAGGATGTGTATCCAAAAACAACCATTCAGCTGGCAAAGGTGGTCACTTGACTGTAACAAAAATTTGCACTTTAAAGATTAATATTTTGCAAACAAATCCCTGAATTGAAAAGTGGTTTTCACTCACCCGCCATATTTTTGAATGGCCTATCGATACCCTACACCATAGGATAGACGAGAGACAATAAAGTCATCCCCACTCTACGTGTATGGGAGGCACCCTAAAATAACAATTTTTCAAGATTTTATTTTACCACTTTGTCGGCGTGATTAATATGTATACCCATGCAAAAATACAGCTTTCTAGTACTAAGAGTCTCTGAGCTAAACCGCAGACAGACAGATATATGGACATGGCGAAACTATACGGGTTCCTTGTTGGCTACGGAACCCTAATGAACTAGAGAACACATTATACATTATCTTCCAAATGAATTCCGATACATGGACTAAAATCGTGCCTAACAGACTCTCCCACACTACGAACATACGCACGTATATAGGTATTGTAAATTACCAGTGTCGCTGTCAAACTAAGCGAGGATTAGCGCGATATCGCGGTTCGCTGTTTCATTCGCGATAATCTTGTTGTGACGTTTTACCTACTGCTGATTATTGTCTTAAGGCTCCTGCAAACAGGCGCGACACGCGATGCGACACAAAGGCACCACGAGTCGCGCGATTCGCGTCGTGAGTCGCGCCTGTTTGAAGGAGCATTTATCTTGCATGTCATGTTGATTATTGTAGAGTACCTACAATTAATTCCCTAACACTTTCAGTGCCGCTGACACGCCTTTTTTTTTTTTGGATGGGAAATCATCAAATGACTTCTCCTGCTCTGGGCGGAGCGGGAGGGCGTGTCAGACTTTTACTGACTAAAACCCACCCGTGTTCCTTCAGTTGCCTGTGCCGGAGCCACGGTAACTCTTTCGAATAAATAAAATTGAAGTGTCTGTTTGTAATGCCAAAATAACAACTTTTTACTTAGTGTATATAAAATTATGGTAAATAAAAATACGGTACTTATAACAAAAAAGCAATTTTTAACATTTTTGTCTGTTTGCTTGTCTGTCTGTCTGTTTGTTCTGTTGTCTGATTTTGACGGGACTTTCACTGGCAGATAGCTGATATTACGGCGGGTAACTTAGGCTACTTTTATTACTTTCACTGGCAGATAGCTGATATTACGGCGAGTAAATTAGGCTACTTTTATTTTAGAAAAATAATTAGGGTTCCGCGCAAAAAAATTCAAACCCATGAAATTATGAACGAAAAGACGGATTTGAAAAATTATTTTTGCATTTGGGAGCCCAATCCTCGAGGATGGTTATAGGCTATTTAACATCACGCTATCCCTTTGGGGGGTAGAAAATGACCATCATTTACTTAGAGAAGTATTCGTGCCAAGTTTCAAGTTTATTAACTCGAGAAATAAGATTTTTCATACAAACAAAATCCCCCCTATTCACTCCCTTAAATGCTGAATTTCCAAAAATGCTTCCTTAGTGAATGTTTACAACATAAAAAACAACTGCCAATATTTCAGGTTTGTGGTCCTAGAGGTTTAGGCTCTGCGTTAATGAATCAGTCAGGAAGGCAAGTAATTATTATGTATAGATAAGTGAAAGAATACTTTAAACTTAATACTTTTGCTTTTTTTTTATTCGCACTAAGCGTTTCCAAATGTCTTTTGTGATGCGCACAGCAAAGGAGTGGAACTCTCTGCCTGCGTCTGTGTTTCCGAATGCATACAACCCCGATTCTTCAAAGTGAGAGTGAACAGGCTTCTTCTGGGTAAGTTCGCTCCATCGTCGACTTTGTCTCTGTCATCTCTGACCTAGACTAGAGTCAAGAGCAAACCTATCTCAAATAAAAAAAAAATTAAAAATTTGATTTAAAAAAAAAGTACCTACCTTAAAAACAAGCTACCAGTAAAAATAAATTCAGTAGAAAACCTTTCAACAAGGAATATACTGAACTAACTCAATTTGTTGTTTTTCTGTGGAAATATGAATAATTGAACAATTAACTTTTGGTCGGGAGTCGAATAAATTTTAAGTTAGTCAGTTCACGTAGGCACCTCGTTGAGGGTTCGTCGCTTCTTAATGTCCCTCGCCCCCTCGCTCGTAACGTGATGTACAATAACGCGTTTTGAATTATATTAAAAATAAATTTCAAACTCGCTATAGGTTTAAGCTGGATTTGATCTTGGGACTAATTAGGACGTCGACGTAGGTCACCAGGTGAGAAGGGTCAGCTCAAAACCCCAAACATATCTAGAGTTACAGGTACCTAATATTTGTGGTTTAGGCAAATTACGGTGTTGAATGGCATTATTACTTTGAGTTTATTTCTCCTCAAACATATTGACTTCCTCTGGATTGCCAATCTGAAGCCCAATTCCCGTAATTAAAAACGTACATAATCTAGTCGCAATAACATCTCAGCGACCACCAATGTCAAATACTTGTCAAAAATGTAGGAAAATTATAGGTATTTTTGACATGTTGAGACTGAGATCAGGATTGTGAACGTTCTTAAAATTACGGGAATTGCCCCTCTGATTTGTGGTTTTATCACCAGAAGAAAGCAAGCCGTTTTTCATCTTATACCATGAGATAAATTAATAAAGAATACGTTTTTTCGATCATTTTTATTTCATAATTTTATGGTACAAAACATTTTGTCAAAAATGTCCGTTTGAGCCCTATTTTTAACATATTGTGTTCGCAACTATAATAACAATATCCTCACGAGTATTTTGCGTAGGTTCAAACCTAGCGAATTCGCTACATTAAAATGTCCGCGAAATCCTTCGTATTTCATTCGCTATCTCATTTTAAAATACAGCTACCTACTAACGGTACTAACGGGTACCATTAACATTTCAAGGGGTCCATTGTGGTACCGAAACTGTCACCGAACGAAAGACGATTTTATACCTTTTTTTTACTTTAAGTGATATTGGGTTTTTCCATCAGGTATTTCTCAATTGCAGCCCTGAGTTTGGAATTGTGCCCGGTAGATGGCAATAGCTTCGCTTACTATTAGATACATGGGACTTGAAATAACCGGAGAAATGTGGGTATAAGTTAAACTCTACCCTTCGGTGACTGCAAGCGTGATGTTTGTTATTTTTTTACATATCATCAAAGGAAGGTTGCTTCCTTACATTATACCAGTGTTAATTTTGAATCCGTATGCCGAGAAGGTCTATCGATTAGCAGAAAAGAAAAAGACAAATAATGAGGAAGGTCGGGCAAAAATAATTGTAGATGGCGTGATCATAGCTAGGTCCCCACGGCCTACAATAAATTTGACGTTTCGTTCATTCATGAGTTTGCTTTTATTTCGCTATTTCGTTATTTTCGATGATTTCAATATTTGAAATCAAGTATTTGACATGGAAAGTGTCAGAATTTAAACCATAAATATATCCTCAGTCACTTTATTCTAAATGTTTCTACTCTGTTTAATTTATAAAACATCTCTAGGAATAGCTTTAAGCCACCATCTTTTAATTTTAGGGTCTCTCGGGAAATGGTGGACTCCAATTTCGGAGTATTTAGTAACACAACAACGCATCATTTTCGCCAAAATAAAATAAAACCACATCACGGATTGTACATATTATTGGCTCGTGTTGGGAACTAGCTACGACAACGCCATTTTGACAATTGCCTTCCCTATTTACTGGTGCAATCATTCAAGGTAACACCTCCTTGTTAAATAAGGGTAAGCTACGATATCAGTAGGGTAATATTGGGGGACCTGGATCAAGGAGATCCAGGTCACCCCAATTTTCATTCATTTCATCAACATTCAAATATTATTTCATACTTTCTATTCTAATTGATTATGTTTATATTCATTAAACTCAATCATTTACACATGTGCTTAGTTTCGAGTATCTGATATTATTTTAGTTAGCAAAAATTAGATACTTGATCTGTTCAATGCAACTATGATCTCGTGAATGGACGAGCATTGTTGCTACGTGATATTTATAACACACTGATAATGACTAACAGATTTATCAATGATTTATGAATGAATTTTTCAATGAACATTATTTGCTGAATGACATTAAAATAATGAGATTCTTAAAAAACTACTTAGATTCTTACGATGATTTCATTTTACAGCTTTTGGAATGAAACTACATTATTGTAATGAATAAGCAAGTATTTATTAGTTCATATAATTACAAATTAAATAAACAATATAATTACAATTAATTAAACAAAATAATTAGGAATTAACAGATGCAGTAGGTGATCTAGGTGCTTGTAGGTGATCCGTTTTTCTTTTTACAAGGATTGATAAAAAGTATTGTTTAAATATGGTAGCATGTCTTTGACACGTAAGTAGATGTTATCAGTGTAAATGCTCTTAACAATATGCTGAACACATATTTCAGCACTGCACTGGCACATAGAATTACTTTCAAATTGGTTTGCATCGTAAATTTCGATCCGTATAACTTTAGTGCCACCGGTCGAGACCGTTTTGTAAAAACTTATCAACTCCTTATTATTAGTTGTATTTGGAACACATGGGGTTCGTTGTCGTTCTTCCTCATCCAAATAATTTACGACTTTATCAATCACATCAGGTTCTATCATTAACGGAGGTGAAGTTGGTGAATAAACCCAACTCGGTATCTGAAACAGAATACATACTTACATTATTTTTTTATTTTCACTGGTATAACAAATTCTATATAATTATTATTATAATTGAAAGTAAAATATTGTGTACAATTAGGTACTTACAGACATTGTAGAATATAACAGCAGCACACTAAAGGAATGGAAGAACTGAAGTGAATTTGTTTCTTATTTTATCCCGATTTATATATAAAATGTTTTGTTGCTGATAGAGTTCAAAATAACGAAATGCTGAGTTGAATATATTTATGACTAGGAATTGCCCCGCGGCTATGCTCACGTAAATTTTGTTTTTAGCAGTAAAAACTAATAGTTAACACAAAAAAAACATCTAAGTAATCTGCTGTAATGTGGAAGCAAACCATGGGGAATTTATTAGTATGTATCATCTAAATTAAGGGTGTATTAATTTATTATACACGTATAATGTAATACAATAAAATATGATTAAAATAAAATGTAGCAAACAATGTGTGCCCTTACCCTAATGAATCTATATTTGGATAAAATGCTGACAGAGTTCTACTGTTACTTGATGCTAAAAGTAAGTCACTATATTGATTATGGTGTCGGTTGAATTGTTTGTTTGTTGAAGTTTTTTACTGTATGAAAAAATGCAGGTACGATAAGTAATTAGAATGAGTGAAGCCATGGTACTTGCATAGTATAACATAATCAATAACTATTATATTTTTTTGGATTGGTTAATATGATATCTTGTTTTGCAATACAAGCATTACATCTTCTCGATGACATATTTGGTAGTACATCGTCATAATTTTGCTGTATATAAAGTGCATCGACGCCAGACAAAATCACAAACTGCTCTCCCGAGGGAAACAATCATCATCTTCAACCTTCAACGCTATCGCATCTACGCTTCAACCAGAATCCGAAATCTTCAAAATGTAAGTAGATCATAATTAATATTTTATTTATTGTATGTGTATAAATGTGTCATCACAAGGTTTATTCTATGAATGAGTGAATAAATGTATGTATGAATAAATCATTGAATGAATGAATGAATGCACAAATGATTGAATAAATAATTGAATGAACTTATAAATGAATTATTGAATATAGGAATATAGGAATGAATGAATGATTGAACGAACGTATAGATTGAATGAATGCATAAATGAATGATACAAAATATTTTTTTTCCTATCCGGCTTTTGATGGAATCTAGTAATCTATAAATTAGATGCTCCCTGTGTATTTAATTTGAATTTATATTTTGAATTCCGAGTGTAACGAAGTGACATAAATAAATCCACCATTAATTTATTTTCTATCAGGTTAATATAATATTTTAAATAATATTGTTTCAGGTCCAAGTCAACTTCATCTACGTTGCCTCAACTGTTTTCTTCGGATGAAGAGTCAGAAATCGAGACGCAGACAAAGCAGCAGAAATCGACTTATTCTTCCTCTCGACTCGAAAAAACGACAGCAAACAAGCGGCCCAAAACCGATCGAATCAATGGATCTAAGACGCACGGATCTAAGAAGCCTAGAATACAACCGGTGCCGTTAACCAACAACAAGCTAACTGCTCAGGACCTGTTCGGTAGTGAGAGCGATGAAGAGGATTCGTCTGTGAAGCCGTCCACATCAACTGGTAAAACACCGTCTCCTCTTCATTCTTATTTTACTAAGAGAGTTAACAAAGGCTATGCCAGAAAAATAAGTGAGACAAAGCAGGGGCCGTATTACGTAGAAGTAAAAGTATATAATTGTAATGAAATCGCAGATATACCACCAGTAAATAGGTGGCGCCATTCAATAGTTACAATTAAAACAAAAGTTGATACGGACACGGAGATGTGGCGCCATCTAAAAGGATTTACGTCCTCAGTTGAACAAGATTTTCGTAATTGTCCAGCTACCCTTATAAATTCTTACTATTAGTACTTACTATGTATTCTTACTAGTTTTTATACAAATATATGTAAAACATTTAATAATTACAGAATAATACCTACACATACATTATATTATAAGTAATCTTTATAATATCTAAATAGTTGTGCCTAATTAGCCAATTTGATAAATAAAATATTATGCTATTTAAATCTAATGTATTATTTCACGGTTATACAGTCCAGAGATCGCAGAACACCATTATCAAGACCATTTACTCGTAGTAAAATTGTGAAGTGAACCAAATGTGAAACGAAAATACCACGAAACCAGTATGCATATCATAAGAGAACTAATATACATAAGACAAATAGCTTATTGAGTACTGAATTCAAAAATGTTTTTATTGTGGCAACAGCATTTAAAAATAGAATAGTAACTTTTCGTCTGAACTTAGCTCAGGATGACGAGCACCTCACTCGTGAGGCGATCCCGAGTAATAGTCAGCCATGTATACCTCAGGATGACGAGCACCTCACTCGTGAGGCGATCCCGAGTAATTCTCAGATACGTACAGGTCAGAATGACGAGCACCTCACTCCTGAGGCGATCCTGAATTCTGTACATCCAGATATTGATAAATTAATAACTATGATATTGAAAAAGTATGATTGCATAAAAGTAAATTTTGAGCTTTTTGCTAAGTTTCTGCTAAAATGTGACGACGAACAAGTAGAACTGAAATCATTTAACACTAAGTATGATATTATCTATAAAAATACTGATATACACGAGTTCTTTATGAGTAAAATACATGTACTTATGCGCAAAATGTCTGAATTTGAACATGTACAGTCAGGTTGGACATATCTTTCGCTAAGTCATATTGAGATTAATATATGTAAATATTGTCCCATGAGAGGCGGCACGTACATACAGTTGCCCTCAGTAATAAAAAATACTAAAAGTTGTTTGAATTTACGTAATAATGACGAGTATTGTTTCTTATGGTGCGTCGTAGCCGCATTATTTCCTCGTGCAAATAATGTGTGCAGAACGACTTCCTATCCTCATTATAGCCAAGTTCTCAATATTCAAGGAATGTTATTTCCTCTTTCACAGAATGACATCCAACTTTTTGAACGGTTAAATCCTACAATAAGCGTTACCATTTATGGGCTAGATAGCAAATACGTTGTTACTACCCCATTATACATGACGAATAAGAAAAAAGAAAAACACGTTAATTTATTATACTTTGAACGGAATGGTAAAGGACATTACTGTTTAATAAAAGATCTTATACGATTAGTGCGACGCCAGGTTACTCATCATCATGGCAAAGTTTTTTTATGCGAATCATGTTTACAATTTTTTACAAATGAAAAGAAATATGTTTCTCACACTTGTTCTAAAATATTAACTATACTACTGGAAAAAGATACCATATTGAAATTTAAACATTATGAAAGAAAACTAAAAATTAATTTTATTATTTATGCTGATTTTGAGAGTTTGCTAATAAATTGCAATGAAAATAGGTCTAAAAATACTAAGACACCAAAAATGCATCTACCTTCAAGTTTTGCATATTACATATGTTGTTGTCACGACAACAAACTTAACAAGTTTGTCACGTACAGAGGCATAGATTGCGTTGAAGTCTTTATTAAACGTTTAGTAAAAGATGTAAAGCGGATAAACAAAGTTTTGTCTACAAGAATAAATTAATGTATCGTAAAGAAATGATTTATGATAATTATTTTAGAATAAGGTATGTACTATTATTTGAACTTATAATAAAATAATATGTCTAAAACAATGGACTTTTATTCAAACGTATTCAACTTCCTAAACGTCATCATCGTCATCAAGTTCATGCTTGTTGTATGATGAGGTTCATGTAGTAACGACTATATAAATGTACGTTAGGCGGTAATTAGATTAATATACACTATGAAGTTGATCAAACAACCCATATCTCTCAACGTTAATAATATAAGATTAAGTGACTCTGTTCACCGCATCAGACATAGCGCTTTATCGCCAAATACCATTCGTTGTATAATATGCGGCCCCTCAAACTGTGGCAAAACGAATGTTATGATTAGTTTACTGCTTCATGAAAATGGGCTCAAATTTAAAAATCTTTATCTTTACTCTAAAACTTCTTTTCAACCAAAATACCGTTTCTTGACCGAAGTATTAAAAAGAGTGCCACAGATTAACTTTTACGAGTTCAATGATGATAAAGATGTCATTCCTCCGAGTGAAGCTTTAACAAATTCTGTATTTATTTTTGATGATGTTGCATGTGAAAATCAAGTAAATATCCGGAATTATTTTTGTATGGGTAGGCATAAACAAATAGATTGTTTCTATTTATCTCAAACCTATTCTAAAATCCCGAAGCAATTGTTACGTGATAATGTTAATTTTCTTATTATATTCAAACAAGATGATGTGAATTTAAAACATATTTATGAAGAGCATGTTAGTTCTGATTTACAATGGAAAGAGTTCAGAAATATTTGTCAAACTGTTTGGAATAAGCCTTATAATTTTCTAATTATTAATAAAGAATCTTCATTAAATAATGGAAGGTACAGACAGAATTTTGATATGTTTTTTAAATTTGAGTGACTGTTTATATGCACATATAAGTAATTAACATGCAAAATCAAATTCAGTATAATTTGTACGTTAGCTGAACACAGTTGTTATAATATAACATGGAGAAAAATATTAAAACAGAATTAATGAAGTCAGTAGACTCCATAAAGAATAAAATAAAACAAATGAAGGACCAGGAACACTCAATGAATTTGTCACTCGATAAAATGCTAAAATCTGTCACAGACCCCCTTAAAACTCTAGTTGACTCAAATATAACTATGGAAAAAATAAAACATTTAAAAAATACAACACTTACTAATTCTGAAGGTATTGAATTGGATGAAATCAATACTAGCTCATCTACAAAGTTTGTGGACTGTTACGAACCAAAATTTAATTCTCCACAATTAGTTAAAGAGTCTCCTGAAATGGTATTACCAGATGATTTAGAAATCTCGTTAGAGGGTCAGGATATCTACGATATTTATGATGGTGTAAATATACCGTTTGGAATAAGAAGTGAAAACAAAACTTTATTGATGGGAAATTCAGTAGTATCATTTTCTAAAATTGACAGCTTGAATAATGAAAATGTAATTTTGATTAAAATCGGTGATAAATCCTACAATTTAACTCCTGGCCTGAAAGAACTTTTACTTCGAAAAAAACCTGATTTAAAACTAATATCCAACAAAGATAAACTTGTCTACAAGGATATATTGTATTATACAAATGTTCATAAGAGAGACTTCAATCCTAAAGGTCAAATAAAAGGTGATAAAGGAATAAAATATCGTGAAATAATCAGACCATTATTTTCCGTAACATCGAACGATAATATTCACACTAAACTCGGGGGACACTTGCCAATGTTAAAGAAATATAAAAAAAATACTGAGCTAGTATATTGGGATGACCCTAACGAATTAGTTGAGAGATTGAAACTATTACTTGCTTCAAAAGATGCTGGCAATACAAACCATGATAATGAAATACTATCGATAATTGAAGAATTAAAAGAAGCTGACATAATAAAAGAATAAATAGTAGCAATAACATGGTTTTCATTCAGTATCATTGCTGGATTCAATACAAATGTTTATATACTGAGTTTTGAACATGAGCAAAGCCGATGTGGTAAACGAAATTCATAAAAATGTGAGGGTAAACTTTCCTCGAAGACATATTATTATGAAAGATATAGATGACCTTTGGCAAGCAGACTTAATTGATATGCAATCAATTTCCAAAGAAAATAAAAACTACCAATATATTCTTGCTGTTATTGATACATTTTCGAAATACGCCTGGGCCTTTCCTTTGAAAAGTAAAACCAAAGATGTTGTAAGTAATTCTTTCAAGATTTTGTTGGATAATGGGCGTGTTCCCAAAAATCTGCAAACGGATAATGGAACAGAATTTTATAATAACACATTTCAGAACCTTATAAAATCTTATTATATAAACCATTATTCAACCTTCTCAACGAAAAAGGCATCAATAGTTGAGCGATTTATTAGAACATTGAAATCGAAACTGTACAAGGAATTTAGTTTAAAAGGTAACTATAATTGGATAGATAATACCCTTAATAATGTTATCTATAAATACAATCACACCTATCAACGGACAATTGATGAAATCCCGGCAAACGTGGATAATACTAATAAAACATGCATATTAAGGAGATATTTTAGGTTGGTAAAAACCAATAATATAAAAAGCAAGTTTAAAGTGGGTGATTATGTACGTATCAGTAAATACAAAGGAACATTTGAAAAGGGGTATACTCCCAACTGGTCGACAGAAATATTTAAAATTCGAAAAATACAAAATACAACTCCTATTACCTACTTAATTGAAGATGCAATCAGAAGCCAACCCATTTTAGGTGCATTTTATGTGCAAGAGCTGCAAAAGACAAAACATCCCAATTTATATCTTGTCGAGAAAGTTCTTAGAAGTAAAGGAAATAGGGTTTTAGTAAAATGGTTAGGTTTGTCTTCATCTGAAAACAGTTGGATCGATAAATCGAATATTTATTAAATGTTCAACTCATGATGCATCAGTCTAGTGATGGGTATTGGAGAGAACAGTCTTCTCAATTGGCTTATAAATTATTTACCAATTGAATTACATTTACCAGGATACAATTATTGCGGCCCTGGCACTAAATTAATTAAAAGGCTTAGACGTGGGGATCAAGGTGTTAATAAATTAGACGAATATTGCAAACAACACGACATTGCCTATCACAAGTCTTCAAACTTAAAGGATCGCCACAAGGCAGATTTAGTTTTGTTAAATATGGCTAAAGAGCGAGCACTTGCCTCAGATGCGAGTGTAGGGGAAAAACTAGCAGCGCACTTAGTAAGCAGCGCTATGTCAACAAAAATTAAAACTGGTTTTGGGTTAAAAAAAGATAGCAAAAACTGTTCTCCTAAAATTAAACCTGGAAAAGGGATGAAAAATAAATTTAAAAATGTTATTAACAAAACGAAGAGACGTATGAAAAAATTAAAACCGAAATGCAAGAAAGTGGCAATAGAATTAGCTATAGCCGCTGTCAGAGAATTAGCTGATGATTCGTCTATAAAACTTCCTCGTGTTATTCCTATACCAAAAACTGGTGGAGTATTGCCTCTGATTCCGATTTTTGCGGGATTATCGGCTGCAGGGGCATTAGCAGGCGGTGCAGCTGGTATTGCTAAAACCATAAATGAATTCAAGATGGCTAAAAAGTTATTGAGTGAATCGAAGAGACACAATGAAAAGATGGAAGCTCTTTGCATCGGAAAAGGACTACACCTTAAACCATATAAAGCTGGGCTCGGAATTTTTGTATCGAAAGAAAAAAACTAAGATATCGGCTACCCAAACGAGCCTTGACTAATTTAGACATTTTGAAGTATGGCAATAATATTCCGTATTTTAGAGGTGTCTTTATGAGAGATGAGCTGCCCAAATACCCGTTTAAAAAAGAATGTGGAGTTATAAATTTAGATAGCTCTAAAAATACTGGTTCTCATTGGGTAGCCTATGCAAAATACAATGATTATATTGAGTATTTTGATAGTTACGGAAATCTTAAGCCTCCAAAGGAATTTATAAAATACTTGGGATCCAAAATTCAGTATAATTATGATAATATTCAGCGTGATCACCCTTTTAATTGTGGACATCTTTGTCTAAACTTTTTGAATAATTTTTGGTGTAGTAAAGGAATAAAATATACAAGATTTTCTGAAAGAGGTCAGTATAGAAGCATGTCTACTACGATTACCATCTCTGGAAATAAATCGGAATTGATTTCATACTTTCAACTACCACTGCATTTGTCAGATCAATACGAGTGCGGTTTGATATACTTTTCAGTATTAAAATCAAGACCAAATATTCCCATTATCAGCAAAGGTCTATCTGTAATCAGAATCGAATGTGATATTGTTCACGGTTCATACTGCAACGGATTACCAACTCATTTTATTCATGAATTTGTGTCAGATACTGCTCCAGGTCATCAGTGTGTGGAAATACCACAAAATGTTATTTACTTTCCAGTAAATAAAAATATAATTTCATCGGTATCTGTTAAGATTGTAGATCAATTTGGTCACTGTAAACTTTGGAGAGGAACAAGTTCAGTTACGTCTTCATTTAAGAAAAACAAAATGATAGTATATTATAAAAACACTCAAGCAAGTGAAAAACGTCTTAGTTCTTCTGCGATTGCTAAGACGTAAGAAAAAAGTTAAGAAATTGACTAAAGCTAATAAAGATTTTCTTAAAGCCCTAGGCTTTAAAGTATGAATATACTACAGATTACTGAATCACCGCACTTCGACACTTCAATCGAAAGTTATGAAGTTCATTCATACAATCCCTACAATAGCAGCTTTAGAGAAAACGATGAAATCAGAATTCCCATCCACCAGCAAGACATATACGTGCTACCATCAGCCAGTTCAATTTACATCGAAGGAGTAGCGAAGCTCTTCGGCAAAGATGGGAGTCCAATCAAGAAAACTGTTACGTTCACTAATAACCCTGTTATGTCTTTGTTTCAAGACATCAGATACGAAATGAATGGTATTGAAATAGATCGCATAAAAAATTCTGGAATAACGTCAACAATAAAATCATACATCTCATTAAATGAAGCAGAAAATAAAGTTGCTGCCCTATGGGGTTGGGGTTTAGGGGGATTTAAAAGTGATGGATATTTCAGTGCTGTTATACCATTAAATAAGGTTTTAGGGTTTGCAGAAGATTACAACAAAATAGTGATAAATTGCAAACATGAACTTATATTAAACAGAAGTAACACTAACTTAAATAGCCTTATCCTTACCGATGATATTGCTCATTTTCAAATAGAAAGAAAGAGTTCAGTGGAGGGTGCCACGCATAAAAGTATCAGACCGAGAACGACTGACACTTTTAAAACATGTAGAAAGAGATAAACCTATTCAGATGGCGTTCAGAAATTGGGATTTATATGAGTATCCGTTACTACCTAAAACCACAAGGCATTCTTGGTCAGTTAAAACTGCTTCACAATTGGAAAAACCCAGATATGTAATTTTTTGTTTACAAACCAATAGAAAAAATAATAAAACTAAAGACAGTTCAGTATTCGATCATTGTGAAGTAACAAACGTGACGCTCTTTTTGAATTCACAATATTATCCATATGAACCTTTAGGTTTAAAGTTTTCCGAGAACAAATATAGTATATTATACGAAATGTTTGTGAAATTTCGTCAGTCGTATTACAACTGTCCAGTAGACCCATGGCTTGACCTAAAAGAGTTCAAAGAAAAAGCCCCTCTCTTTATCTTGGACTGCTCAAGACAAAACGATAGCCTAAAAACAGGTCCAGTGGACGTGAGGTTGGAAATTGAATGTTCTACAGAAATACCAGATAAGACGACTGCTTATTGTTTGATTATAAACGATAGAGTTGTGGAATACAAACCTCTCAGCAACATTGTGCGCAGGTTATCATGATTGCTATTGTGAATATTCAAGGCTTCAAAACAGAAACAAATGAATTTATAATAAAAGAAATCGCTATATTGTATAATAAAACATTACAAGTGTTTTTAATTAAGCCACCATTTCCATTTGAAAAATTAACGAAGCAAGAAAAAAAACAAGTTAATTGGATTGAACGTAACAGAAAGATACTATGGCGCGAAGGATTTGTACCCTATTATAATTATCAGAATTTGGTTATAGATATTTTAAGAGATAAATGTATCTACGTCAAAGGGTCAGAAAAAGTGTTGTGGTTAAAGCATATTTTAGAAAATAGTAATTGTAATGTATTCAATTTAGAAGATAAAGGTTGTTCTAGTTTGATAAGTTTATACGATGAATATAAATATTCTCAAGATTTATATAACTGTATTTATCATGACTCTGTATGTGCTTTAAAAAATGTATTGTGTTTAAATAAGTGCTTTGATAATAAAATAAAAATTCTAAAATAAATATTTTCTTGTTTTTATTTCTTCATTTAGGTAAAACGCATCTTAGAGTTTTTACCCCCACCTCTGTCCGGTCTTTATAAGTTGTTGACAAAAGCTGGACGATATCACTATACGTTTATAATTGAATTAGAAAGTAAATAAAACATGTCTCAAAATGAATACAAACCTCGATATGACATGTATAGCTCGTTTAAAATGCGTCAATTTTCATTTAACTATTACTGGGCAACGGCTGATTCAAAGAAAAGATTAGTGATGGAAATGGCTGACGCTGGATTCTTTTACTGTGGAAATAGTATAAATGCTAAAGCAGCATGTTTTTCATGTGGAGGTTATAGAAGATTGGGAGATTTATGACGATCCTTGGATGCAACATGCTATACATTTTCCTCAATGTTTTTATTTGAACGCTGTGAAAGGAAAGGAGTATATAATTAAATACGCATATTTCCATCACAGCATTAAACTCTTAGCATTGTAGTGTGATGGTTCGGTCTTAATCAACGCTTGCTTCATCATGAGAGAGAGACAGAGAGAATAAATTAATATTAATCACATTATGCTCCATTCATCGAAATTTGATCTGGAAGGCATTTCTAAACTTATTTTCAAGAATGCTAGTGGCGAGATTCTCTTTACTCAAGACATGACTGGCCAGAAAATAATGAACACTAGTTCATCAAAACTTCAGGACAATATAAACAAGACAGAGCAAAACTCAGCAAAATCCACATTTGAAAACACGCGATATCTCACACTCAAGAGTGGTCACAATGAGCTCCTTACATTTGTTCGAGTTGGCAACGTACATCCTGGTCATGAAAAATCGGCTGTAAGGTCATCAAATCCTCCGACTGATATTAAATTGATAACAAGAAGTATAGTGCGTGTTAGAGAATGAATGAAAAGAGCAGTCAGTGTAGTTGAGAGAGCAGTTAACCATCAACACTTATAGCGACAACGTGTGCATATTTTATTATAACAGTAACACGTAGTGCCTACTGTGTCTCTTACTTAATAGAATTGGGGGGACTATTCGAATGATTGAATGATGGCTGAAATTGAGTGAACTATTCGAATGAATGAATGATGCTTGAAATTGGGTGAACTATTCGAATGTAATGAATGATGGTTGGAATTGGGTGAATGAAATGAATGAAAATTGGGGTGACCTGGATCTCTTTGATCCAGGTCCCCCAATATTACCCTACTGATATCATTATCTGGCATATAAATTCATACAAATTGTGTTCCATTAATCCTGATGGGATGTGACAGGATCTTCAAAAATTAACTTAGACAACATAAGGCTAAAATTGAGGTTGAGTATAATTGCCGCCACGAGTCGTGAGCACAAATTCCGTCTTAACTTTCACTGTCCTCGTCAGCGTGCTCTTGTATTCTATTCTCTATCTGTATATAAATATTTATTTATTTATATAATCACTTACAATTACTATCATTACAGGTACAACCCAATGCAATAGTGAAGCGAACCTAACAGCAACAACTTATTTTCTAAAACTTATTATGTACATATAATATATATATGTATATGCTTGTTCATACATTGATTTCATTGCTCCCGCCCGTGTGCAACCTGCCGTGATAGGAAATAAGATTTGTTAGGCTTAAGAGTAGGATTTGTGCTCACGACTCGTGCCGGCAACTGTAATTGGCAATACATGGAAATTATCTAAAGCTTTCCTACTCTTAAGCCTCGCAGTGACAGCTGTCATTAAAATGACGGCAGCGGGTTTGAAGTTACGGTGTCAAGGAAAACACACCAACTAACTTTCATAGATAACATTTCAGTGACGTCATTCGACGGTAAATTGCGGACGCTTTGTGGCGGCCGCCTAGTCCACCAGTCACCGCCACCACACCAGACTAGTCTTAGGAAATCCTAGGTTTAGACTGTATTCAAGTCTAGTGTAAAATATATTTCCTTATCTCCTTCAACATAATATACACAAAGTCGTTACTATTGAAAGTCAGGACAAAGACGAAGATGTATGGTACATAATAGATCAATAAAACAATATCGGCTCGGAATATAAAAGAGCACTGTGGTTCGTATTCAGACGGTGTCCGGACAAAATATGAAATACGTTGGCCTAGTGTTTGAATATATCATTCAAGTTTTAGTAAGGTATGTTGGCAAGTTTTAGGAATAAAGGAAAGTGGCTTTAGTGGCCGAATATTTTTCAGATAACCAACCCATAACCAATTGAAGATTTTAGCTTTACAAGGCGATGGAATTTCCCATTGGCAAAAATTACGAACTTTCATATAAACTTACATCACCTATTTAATTAACCCTTTTACACAATCGTTATGTAAGAAAGCCTTGTGTGAAATTCCATGCTATTAGATCCAGCGGTTTAGGCTGTGCGTCTTGTGTAAATGCTTTAATTGAAATATATGATTTGAGTTTGAATGAATAAATGAATTTAAGATTATTATTAAGTGGTAAGATGCAACAAGGTAGCCCGCGAAATTCAAAAATCTTACCGTTCTGCAATTAGCTGGTCAGTGTCAAGTTATATGTTGATCAATTCATAAGAATCATTATTAATAGTCTGACGTTATTTGCAGACAATTTGAACTTCGCGTGCTACTCTGGCGCTTCCAGCTTAAGGAAACGCTTTTAAAATCTTTTATAATAATATTAGTTACAAAAATATATAGCATATATAGTATAGTGTTGGGTATGTTACGAACTTTACTTTGTTAAGAAACGCGGGCATATTTTATATTAAAACAAACAGTCAGAAATGGAAAAAAGATAATAATTAATCAACATCGATCATGTCACTGACTTGTCGGTTTCTGACAAGTTTGTAATTTAATAAGAAGCTAATATAAAAGGGTCTTCACAAACCGGCCATATTGTTTATTGACAACTATTGACAACACGGCAAGGTTTTGTTGTACAATAAGACTGGAAAATGTTGCCGCCAACAATTTGTTTTTTTGTTTTTGTTGTTGGTCACCAACATTTGCCAGTCATTTTCTACGACAAATTATTGGCATCAATTTGTTTTACCATTATTATGACTGGAAAATGTTGGCGTTAAGTCTGCTACAGGAGAAATAGTCATTGCCACAATGCAAATGGCTGGTGAAACCGAATTAAATTAATATAAAATATAATAAAAATAGGTCAAATTCCTTTATGTATAATTATATACAGGGTGGAGTATTGCTACAGGACAACGTTCTTAAGCTATTATTTAAGACAGTGTGTGATGATGAGTGAGTCAACAGTTACATAATATAACATAAGAACATGCCTGTACGTAATCCCCGAAGGGTTAGGCTAAGTTGTATCTATAGTACACCCACATTTCGAAAGTTATGTTTAAGTCATATAATAGGGGCGAGCCTATTGCCATCAACCGGGAATAACGGCACAGTCAACCAGAAAAACGTCCATACTCATGTTTTATTTTTATGATGCCAATCTGTGCTGTCTCGTATATGGATTAAAAGGCTCTAGACTAACTCAGGTAAGAGTAGTAGAATAGCCACAAATTCACAAAAAAACTTTGTATACATATTTTCCACAACGGTGACAATTTGTACATTGTGCACTACTACACAATGTGTACATTGTACTATTGTGCATTGGGCACTTCTGGTGTTGCCCTAAGTTAGTAAGTTGCAGAAGTAATAATTGCTAATTGTTGCTGTCATTGCTGGCAACATATTTCAGCCACAAATTGCAGCTAAGATATGGCCCGTTTACAAGCGCCTTTAGAATTAATAATCTCTTTAATATTATTGAATAGTAAATTAACTTAGGACTAAGATTTATATCTTTACAAATGTAAATGTGTGTGTATAGCTAAAAAATGCCCCATCCGTTAGTTCAGTATATTGTTTGCTCATAGTTACAAGATGGCAGCAAGAAAATTTATAAATATGCTAATGAGAGCAGAAAATATAATGGGGATTTTCAGAAATTATGTTTCTCTATCCAAAAGTCGTAAAATTTTATGTGTCATACGTATCGTTACTGAAATAGTTTTTGCAACTGTGCCCCTTAGATATATCTTCATTCTTTCTGAAAAACTAAATAATCGGCTGGTGCACATGGTGGAAACGTTTCTTATTATGCACCTCTTTAGTGGTCCCGTTATTATCATAAGTAGTATTCTAAGCTCGCGTTCTTACAAACTATTCATGGACAACTTCATACCCGTGCACCATTACTTCCAGAACGAACCGATTTACATCAAATGTTCAAGAAAGTTGAAGATCGTTTTTGTGACTATCACAGTAGTGTCTTGTATAACCAGTGCATTTATTTTGGTAGTAAATTTGTATTTCGACATGAATGTAGAGGGATACATAATATCAATTTCATCGTTTTTGGCTGAAGAACGTTTTATTTTGATGAATATAATAATGCACGTGTATATAAACATGATTCTAAACTTGCTGAAATGTTTAAACAATAGTATAATAGTTG
Source organism: Fissipunctia ypsillon (assembly GCA_947568875.1). NCBI lineage: Eukaryota > Metazoa > Arthropoda > Insecta > Lepidoptera > Noctuidae > Fissipunctia > Fissipunctia ypsillon. The sequence continues at coordinate 19,863,593 of OX387654.1, read as the reverse complement.
ATTTTCACGTTAAATATAATGATATCGAAAATAGGTTATGCTCAGATAGCAGAGAGTGGAATGATCTTCTTACGGTTGAACAAGTTGAACAGTGGGCTACACACTTTAAATGCTTATTGAGTTGCAGCAGAAATCTATCAGTTTGCTTTAATGTTCAGGTAGTAAAAGTATTTTAATTTTCTAAGCCAGAAGTCTGACTTCCCATGGTTCTACTAGTTTTTTGGAGGGACTTATATGGATTTGACTATGCCTAACATTCCGTGTTTTATCTTCAGATGGTGTTTTCACTGGCCCTGTCATTAATACATTATCTTGTTTCGTCGTACTTGATATTTCACACGTTAACATCGGAAGTAAATATAAATACTAAATTCATGTTTTTATTTCTTTCACATTACGAATTGAGTATACTCGTAACTCTGATTTCCGTTTTCGCAGGTTTTTTTACAGGAATGTAATCAGATCGGCAATGCAGTATATTTTGTGTCATCTTCAATATTTTGCACATATTTCCTTATGGTTGCGGGGCAAAATCTGCTCAATGAAAATTCTAGAACAAATAGAGGACTATCGAAATTATACAGTACGTTGTCGATAGGTAAGTGAATATTTTACATACCCGAATCGCTTTAGCGTGGCAATATCGGTTGTTGACCCATGTACATTTTCTAGCATTCTTTATTTCAAAAACTGAAATAAAGTCCGTTAACGTCCTGAATCAATATCTATGATCTAATATCGTGATCTTCAACATGTTCCAATAACGAAAAACCATACATAGCTTCTTGTTTGGGTTCCTACGGAAATATATTAGGGGAAGGGGAATGACCGCTATTGCCACGTTAAAGCGATTTGGGAATAGAGTATCTACGGTACATATCTACCCGGGCGATAAGCAATCGATTTTTACAAGGGGACGGTCACTGTCAGTCGTTTTTTATAACATTCGATATGCCATATTATTGGCCACGTGCAGTCAAAAAACATCAAAAAAGTTGCATCGCCACATACAAGAAAAAAAATATGATTTTTTCATATCGTCTTCTGTAATGTCCATAGACCGCAATTTTTTTTTTGTTACCAAAGTGGTAACAACCTGGAAGGGCTGATAAAATAGAAAGGGAATGGACACTGATAATAAGGCTAATAGATTCATGAAGAAGAAGATATAAACTGTGGCGAGACTAAATCAATTGGAGTAAGGGTAAGAGAACGATGATGATAATAAGAGTGACTTGCTGGGTAATTTTGACAATTCAGTGCCATTCATAGCGTTATTTAAGTTGTCAGGCAACAATAGATTAGGAATTTCCTTCAAAATCCTTCGGATTGTGATTGAAAGTGTGTTACACAATTAGAGTGCCGCGAGGCAATTGCGTAAAACATTATAAATCGGAATCGGTTTAACTTTGACAGTTCAACAACATTCATTGCGTTATTTACGTATTGAGCAGACAAATTTTTCGAACTTATGAAGCAATGGATAGCAATTTGCATCAAAATGATTCAGATTCCAACCGACAATGTGTTACGCAATTAGGGTGCTGGATGACCCTGTCGGTTACCTCATTAAAATCCTAGAAGGTGCCAATTTGATTACACAACGTGTTCCTTTTGATATCCCATAACTTTAGGGGTTATTGTACTCATCATTACGAACAACTTTTACTATAGGACCGAACCCAAAATCGCGAAAAAAAATCGGGTGTTCCCTAGATTTTGACGAGTTATGCGAACATAAATATAGGGAACAGCTGATTTTTTTCAGGTTTGGTCCCATAGTAAAAGTTGTTCATAATGATAAGTAAAATGACCCCTTAGAGTTATGGGATATCAAAAGGAACACGTTGTATATTATAAAGAAATCCATTACTTTGTTTTAGATCCTCAAGCACCAGCAACGAAGACTCTAAAGAAGTTAATTGTCTTTGTACAAAAGCATCCTATTCAAATAGAATATACTTCCAAAGTTAATCTGGGAATGTACTTAATACCTGCGGTAATAACTCTTTCTATGAGTTACATTATAACTGCATTGCAGTTTAACAATTTCATATAAAACATTGTGAGTATACTATAGGTAGAGGTACACCTCTGCCTAACCCTTCGGGGATTACAGGCGTGATATTATGTGTGTTGTGTATAAAATATTGCACGGTTAAGGCGAAAGCGCCAGGGTAGCCCGCGAAATTAAATTTTTCTTACGTTTTTTGCAATTTGCAGGCCAGTATGTTGATCAAAAAATGATTCGCAACCCTACCTACCAAATATGTATTTATAAAATTATAATAATTAGAATCAACAATACAACTCTCTAAGTTAGAATTGACCTCAAATGTCATGACTTCATGAAATAGTCATTCAACAGGGTAATTTGAACTTAGAGATTTGTATTAATGATTTTAATGATTGCAATTTTGTAAATTACATCTTCATATGATTGTAACGGTCGCGAATTTTATTTTGATCATTATACAACCTGACACTGACCTGCAAATTGCAAAAAAAGTCAGAAAATTTGAATTTCGTGGGCTACTTTAGCGCATCCCCCTTAAGTAAGGGCTCTTTTGACATTCTATTAGAAAATAATGACGCCGAGTTTTTAATGTTAAACTTGTATACGTGTATTTTATTATAATTAAATATATTGAAAAGAAGGTATTGTTTTCTTATTGCCCAATCAATTACAAGCTTTTTACGCTTAAGTCACCGCTGACAAGGAAGCGACTAGCTACCAACGATTTTCTCGCCCAAGAACCATACAAAAGATTATACGTGTCGTATAAGTAAAAGAGATACATAATACATATTAATAGTTGATCGCTGACTATACCCATCGCCGGCGAGTACTCGTTTGTCGCAGCGACAAAGCTATCAATGAGAGTATTTGCTCAGAGACGCTCGTTTGGCGGACAGGACACTCGCTGAGAGACTCACACTTGGTATATACGCATACCAGCGAGTTGTCGCTCGTCGCCATCGCGCACTCTCTGCTCGTAGCCCACCAACTCGTTTTCAGTTGCTAGCTCTACTCGCTTCTCGTTAAACGCCAGCGGTGGGACATCTGTCCCACCGCCGGCGACTTTTCAGGCACCTGCCTAAAAAGTGATGTAAATGACCCAGCTCTTCGGCAGACTTACACAATTTTTAGGGTTCCGTAGTCAACAAGGAACCCTTATAGTTTTGCCATGTCCGTCCGTCTGTCCGTCCGTCCGCAGCTTAGCTCAGAGACTCTTAGTACTAGAAAGCTATAATTTGGCATGGATATACATGTTAATAATGCCGACAAAGTGGTAATCCTGTACACGTAAAATGGGGATGTTTTTTTCTCGTCTACCCCATGGTGTTGGATATGTCTTTCAAAAATATTGCGGATTTGTACAAACAATTTTTCAATTAAGGGATCCGTTTCTGAAATATTAAGCTTGAGTCCTTTTTTTTTTTTTTGTGGATGGGAAATCATCATATGACTTCTCCCGCTCTGGGCGGAGCGGGAGGGCGTGTCAGACTTTTACTGACTAAAACCCACCCGTGTTCCTTCTGTTGCCTGTGCCGGGGCCACGGTAACTCTTTCGAACATCCCGCAACAAGCTTGAGTCCTAGCTTGTTTTTGTTAGAGTCAATTGCCCCATGCCAGTTAAACGGCTATTTTTGGATAAGAAAAATCCAGGACAGTAGTATATACAACGATATAAAAAGGAAAACATCACAGCTAAGTAGGCTTTACAAGTTAACGAGTAGAATAGTCAGCCAACTTAAATTTGCAGTTGGAATGTATGGGCGAACATGTTTTTAAATAAGTAAATAAAATTCAATAAACGTTTATTTCCGACTTTCTGTCCATAGGTACACTTACAAAACCTAGAAAAATACTTGTCTCAAGATTAACTTCAAGATGTTTGCCCACTTTGTATTACCTACCAAAAAAAGAGTGAGCAACAAACTGAAGTAATTTAATACGAAATATGAAGTTGTAATAACACGATTTTAAGTGTCGTCGTTAAGTCGAATGCTATTGAACTTTTAAAATGCAAAATGTCAGAATTCGAACACAAAGAATCTGGATGGTGGTTAATAACTATTGTCCCATGAGGGTGGTAGATAATCCTTATTTAATACTGTGGATAAACAAAAAAGTTCCTGGACTCTTTAAAAATTTAAAGATGAACTATGTGGTGATCAGCGAATTCATTGGCTTAAGAGCAAAACTTTATTGTTTGGTATCTTCTAAAATACAAATAAAAAAAGCAAAAAATATTTCAAAATTAGTCACAAAAAGACTAGATATATCGTATTACAATAAGGCATTATTTATTAAGCTGCCTCGCACAATGCGACATGCGAATGCGACAGATCGACGACTAAACACAAAGACAGGCTACGGCCGACAATTTTCGTACATTTTGTTCAAAGCTTCGCACACTTGGCGTCGAGTTGCAGAGTCGTAACGACGAACTAGGGGAACCGCACGCTCTCGCTACTTGTCGCAGTGACTAAACGCACGGTGCACTCGCACACCTGACGACAGTCGCATGCGCAGGTCAATATCAGTCTTGCTGTAAGCGCTGAGGAAGGTGCACGTGTGTGTGTATTGCGAACCTCAACATGGACACGTTTGAAGTCGATGTTTTCAAATCAGACATCAAAGCGCGTCGAATACTCTATCGTAACGACTAGACGTAGACGCAATCGACAGCTCTGCGTCTAGTCCCACCTACAAGATGCAGATACAAATGACAACTGTGCTTTTTTTTTTTTTTTTTTTTTCCTAACTATGGCATCTCGTAGTTGGCCAAGAGTGGCCGTGACTACTTAACCGGTCAATCCTGTGGCTGCCTTAAGCTAACTCAAAGCCTCCAGCCAGGGGCGTGTTACTTACAATACTAAGTGACTGCGCGCTAAGGGCACCCCCTGTGGGGTACGAACCTCGGCTTAGGGCGTCACTGGGGGGACAGCAAGTTGGGACAGGCTGGATCAAAACTTGGATAATTATTATTAACTGGGGAATTTAAAACTACAGGCTCAGCTTCGGCGCGGGCTGGCGCTTCTTCGAGCAAGGGTCGGGGGGATTTATTAACTCGGGGTTTTCGCGATGGACCTCGGCGGCGGGGTCGGAATGTCGGTTTTTTATGTTTGTGTACTGTACTAGTAGCCCTATTGCTTTCCTGGAGGAGAGTAATAGGGTCGTCTGGGTCTAATAGTGTGTGCCTCGGACGGCGGACTTTACTAATATTGGAGGGGGTATATTTAGCGGCCGCGACAACTAGGGGGTTGCGATGTTTGGCGGCGGTATCAAAGAAACGCTTGGAGTTGCGTTTCATGAACTGGAGGATGGTGGGGATTTTGAGATCGAGATGGAGGATCTCGTTCCGGACATAAAAGGGGGATCCCGTGATCATTCGGAGGGCACGGTTCTGTAGGGTCTGCATCCTATGGATGTGGTGGGGTTTCGCGTGAGCAAAGACTGCACAGGCGTACGTCATAATAGGACGTATGCACGCCGTGTAAATGCGCAACTTGCACTTTAGTGACAACTTGCTTTTTGCATTCATTATCGAGTGGAGTCTACCGAGAGCGAAAGCGGCGCGCGAACGAACCTTCTTTATGTGCTCTGCGAAGGTGAGGTGCTCATCGAGAATCACACCTAGATATTTGGCTCGCTTCTCCCAAGGGATAGGCTTACCGAACATGGAGATTGGTCGGGGGGGGGGTGGGCCTATGGCGCGGTTTTGAATAAAGAACCGCTTGACTTTTGTCGGGATTCACTTCAATTCTCCACTTCCTGAACCAGTCGCCAAGTTTGGTGACCGCTCTTTGGAGAGTGAGAGAAATCGAGGCTTGTTTGGTGCCTGAGCAATAAATGGCCGTGTCGTCTGCGAACAGAGCCAACTGTGCCTTTTTGCTCCTGGGTATGTCGCTGGTGAACAGCGTGAAGATGAGGGGGGCAAGCACAGAGCCCTGGGGGACGCCTGCGCGGATAGGGTGGGGGGAGGATAGTGCTCCTTCGATGCGATAGCGGAAGGTGCGGTTCGACAAGAAGTCTCGTAAGATGAGTACGAGACGGTCCGGCACACCGAGTTGGTAGAGCTTATATAATAAGCCGTTGTGCCAGACTCTGTCGAACGCTTTCGCTATGTCGAAGTATATAACACCCGTCATCATGCCACGCTGGAAGCCAGCGCTTATGTGTTCGATGATGCGGTGGGCCTGATGCACACAAGAGTGCTGGGTTCGAAAACCAAACTGTTCGTTTGGGATGAGGCCTTTTGTTTCGGCATAGTCTCTGAGACGCTTATAAATAAGTTTCTCATAGACTTTGCCGAGGACATTGAGCAGACTGATGGGGCGGTAGCTCGAGGGCTCAGATTTGGGCTTTCCAGGCTTGGGGATGCCGATGACAGTGGCCTTTTTCCATGCATCTGGGAAGATGTTATTGCTCATGGCACCATTGAAGATGGTGGTCAGTAGCATTATGAGGTGGGCAGGGAATAGTTGTATTACCCTGTTTGTGATGCCGTCTGAGCCGGGAGCTTTACGGGGCTTTAAACCCTTGATGATATCATGCACTTCGTCTGGAGTGACGGGAGGCAGAGGATAGTCAGGGTTTTCGACGGGGGGAAGGGAGGCTCTACGTTCGACTTCAGCGTCGACTTTTGACAAGTGAGCTTGGTCTACTGGTTGAGAGCTGGGAGAGCATTGAGCCTCGAGGCTGTTGGCTAGGCATTCAGCCTTGTCAGCATCGTCGAAGGCGATGGTCTTGTCAGGGCGGAGTAGGGGGGGCATGGAGACTACTTCATTGGACTTTAGTTTCCTTTGAAGTTCCCAGAAGGCCTGATGAGTGGGCTCTAGGTCGCTTAGCATCCTGTCCCAGCCAGCGGTACGCAGCTCCGCTAGGCGTGTCTTTACAGCTCGCTGTAAATGGCGCATATGGGCTTTGTTCGCAAGGCAGGGGAAGTTGCTGTATGCACGGACAGCCGCGTTCTTCTCGCGCAACAGTTCACGCACATCGTCCGGCAATCTCCAGCGACGGTCATCGTCCGCTGGAGTTACCTTTGAACAGTCGTTCAGGACTGATTGTACGTGCTCAGTGAGCGAGTCGATCGCGGCCGTCGTGTCTGCGACAGAGTCGAACTGATCAGGGATGGAGTCCAGGTGTTGGGAAGAAGTGGATTTCAGGCTATTGCTTACTTTCCTCCAATCTGTGACTATTTTGGTGAGAGGGGGTTGAGTGGGGTCATGGAGACCGACACGGGGGGCCAGTTTCATGACCACTGGCCGGTGGTCAGAGGAGAGCTCTTGTACCGCCTCTATAGAATCCAACCGTAGGTTGATATTCTTCAGAAGCGCTATGTCGAGGACGTCGGCAGTATGGTTGGGGTCGTGGGGAAAGTGGGTTGGAGTCATCGGGGCGATGACATCGAAATTTAGTATGGGGCAGAGACCGAACAGCTGTCTCCCTCTGGCTGAGGTGGTGTTGCTGTTCCAGGCAGGGTGTTTGGCGTTGAGGTCGCCCGCTATGATAACGGAATCGCTCAGGCCGAAGAGGGCAGAGAGGTCGTCAGAAATCGACTGGGGATTTTCTGACGAGGTTTGGGGGGGAACATAGGCCGATACTAGGGTGATCGGTTGGTGTCCTGACATGCCTAACCGGCATACAGACACTTCTAATTTGGATAGGGGGGGAGGGTCCATAGGGATGCAGTGAAGAACCTTTCTATAGTATATGAGGGTGCCACCCTTGTGACACCGAGACCTGTCGTTGCGAACTACGCAGTAGTTAGCGATTGACGGGTTACGGACGTTGGGCTTGAGGAAGGATTCCTGTATAAGGAGAATATCAATTTGATGATCACGGAGGAACTCGGCGATCTCATCGCGTTGATCGCGAATGCCATTGGCATTGAAGTAGCCTAATTTAAGGGATCGGGGCTTAGTTCTCCCTTTGGCTTCTTTATCCATAGTGGGGGTTGGGAAGGTTGGCGAAGGAGGATAAGGCTTGGGTGATTTCGGGATAAGAGTTATATATCTCCAGAATCTGGAGAAGGTTGCCGGCATTTCTGGCAGCGACTAATTCGCTTGCCATTTTCCTGGCGCGTGGGGTGAGGAAGGCCGTGAAGGTGCCCGAAATGATGTTAAAGGGGTCAAGGGGGTTAGGGCCAACCGTAGTCGGTGAGTGGGGGGGTGCAGTTCTGGCTGCAGGGGCGGTTTTAGGCGCTTGCACCGGTCTCGGGGGGAGGGCGGGGGCGGGCGCAGCGGCGCGGTTGAGGGGGTCCATCAGCGCTGGGATGGATGGAGGTGGGGGGCTGGTTTTGGCCAGGGCCGGGAAAGCCCTTTGATGGTTAAGGGCCGTCCAGGGGCTAGGCCTTTGAGGGCTTAGCCGTTCTGGCATTTGGGTCGAAGGGGCGGGGGCTTCCCTTTGCTGGCGGGCGACTGCGCGCTTGGCCAGTTTGGGGGATAATTTCGGGGCTTTAGGGCAGCCCCGGTAATTTGCCGGGTGACCTGACTCACCACATAGCACACAGCTAGGTGGCTCGGTGCAGAGGGTACGGTCTTTAGGGCGGGGGCAGTCAGAAGTGCCGTGCTCGCCCAGGCACTTGACGCACCTGGGTTTGGCGTGGCAGTTCTTCTGCGCGTGGCCGTATAGCTGGCATCGGTGGCACTGACCGATGAAGCCATATTTATTGGGCTTCTGGATCTCAAAGCCCACGAGGTGGCATATGGTTTTTACACCAAAGATAGGGTGGTGCCCTTCAGTTGGGGGACAGACGACAAGGACCATGTCGAATGCTTGACCACCTCTGGCGCGGTGCATTCGGTGGACCTCCGAAACAGGGATATTTTGGGCCTCTAAGTCGGCCTTGATGGCGTCAGTAGGGATTTCCTTAGGAATCCTACGAATTACCACTCGGGTCTGGCGCTCTTCGGGAAGAGTGTAGGTGTGGAAGGACACACCTCTCGCCCGAAGGAGCCTGGTGAGCTCCCTATAGTCCTTGGACGTAGGGATGCTCACTTTGATACCCTGCTGGATAGAGCGGGCGTTGGTGAAACTGATCTTTTGCTCGGTGCACCATTGGGACACATCTGTCCACTTTGCCTTGTCCTGAATGAACACAGGCGGGGGGGGTGCCAGCTTCTTGGGGGCAGAAGAAGCTGGAGTCAGGGCGGGGGGGGCATCCTGGGAGGAGGATGAGGGGGCGTTATTTGCCGCGGAGGCAGGGGTAGCAGATACAGGCTTACCGGCTTGGGACGGACTGGCTGGGATGGGTGCCGTGGGGACAGAGGCAGAGGAGGAGGTGGGGGCAGGGGCGGCGGGGATGGCTGCCGCCAGAGGCTTTTTGGCCTTACCGGCCTTTGAGGAGGCGCTCTTCTTCCTCTTCCCTCCCTTTCCGACGACTTGATAGTCGTCTGAGGAGGAGGAGGAGGAAGTGAGAGAGATGGCGTCTTCGGACTCTGAGTCCGAAGGAGGGGTGGAGGTGTCCATCACCTCGGGCTGGGGGGAGACTACGGACGGCATCGAAACCGCCGTAGGAGGGGTGCCCCTGTCTGCTACAGGGGGGGAAAGCGGGCTCTCGAGAGCCTCGCTTGGGTCGACGTGGCGACTACGCCAAGCCTTCCCGTATTTCAGCAAGAAATCGGGGTCCTTAAAAAGGACCTCTCTTGCAAAAGCTACGATGTCTGCGTCAGACATCGTAGCAAAAGGGAATTTAAAAAGAAAATTAGGAAAAAATAAGGGGACCTAATGATCCTACTCCTACTCCCCGGGTGGATGGGCCCGGGGATGTGTGGCCCTCCCTGTCGGGTGCAGACAGGGAGGTGTGTACCTACTGGTGAGCCCTAGAGCTGAAACCTGTCGCCAATCTTAATGTGCGACAGGGCCCTGACCGGTCTAGCGCGAAGGGTGTAGACACACCCTAAAGACACTAGGTGTGTAGCTGTGGAAGCAAAACTGTCACCAGAGCCGACTAGGAGACCCCCCAAGGCCGGTTAACTCTGGGACCCGTCCAATTGACTGCCTTACCCTGAAGGGGCTCAGCGGGTGTGTTGGGTCAACACCCCCTTGACTTGGTTGTCACCGTGAGGTATCCGTCAAGGACCACGAAACTGTGGTTTTTTCCCTGAGGGGATCAAGGAGACACGCCGAACGTTTATGAGACGGACGACGTCAAAGAAACAATTTGTCAACGATCGCCTTGAAAAAGGCAATAATTGATAAAGGGTGCAGTCAGAGACTACTGGAGTCGGAGCGTGACGTGGCGTCACGAGCGAGCTTCGATGGCGGTGAGTCAGCGGTGAGTCAGCGGTGCAGCGAGCGGGATGCGTCAGCGGCACGACCGTCCACAGCGGAGTCGAGCGAGGGAATCCCGACAACTGTGCGTCTTGTATCAGCATCTAGACGCAGCGACAAGACGCACAGTTTGCGCGGCCTCTAGTAAAGAAAGTTTAACTAAAATTTTCAGTTTCATAATGTAGTTTCTAAGTTGACAGTAAAAACATCGTGAGAAAACCCAAACTTATGGATGGACTGAAACTACCAATATTGAAATTGTTTATTGAAATAATTGATTTACATAAATATCATATTTACAAATAGGCCTTAAACTAGAGGTATGTAAGGTATATCTATAATAGTATCTATTCATACATGAAATCTGTTAAGGTGTCATTGTACTCATAATTACGAACAACTTTTACTAGCGAGACCAAACCTGAAATCGCGAAAAAAAATCAGTTAGTCCCTACAATTTATGTTCGCATAGCTTGTCAAAATGTGGGGAACAGCTGATTTGTTTTTCACGATTTCAGGTTTGGTTCAAAAGTGGTTCATAATGGTGAGTACAATGACCCTTACGATATTTCGTATATGAATAGAGAGACCTTACAGAATAATTGGATTCTACCGGAACTAGGATTAAACCTGTATCTCTGGTATCACACTCAAATGCTTATAGATAAGTATTATCTTTGATTCTTTAAACAAATAGTCAAAACCGTTTATAACGATTTCGAAGGGGCCGTCGAATTACGGTTGTTATAGCCGGACAATCGCAATCCGTCGGTCCCTTCGAAGTTGCTCAAAACGGTTTTGACGTAGTAAATAAATTATGTTTATAGGTAATCAAATTAAGAAAAATTGTTTGCTTCTTGTTTGCATCATCCTAAGATATTTTTGCAACTATCTATTCTTTTATAATTTTAAGAGGTTTTTAAGTGAGCAAGCATGGCGCTATATGCTTTTTTTTTAAAGAGATCTTTGCTTTGCAAAGTGGCAGTCACAGTATAATGTAATTTCCTAAAAACTCTACTCTAATATTTTCCTTTTGTCTTGATGGCTCTCTCAGCCGCCATTTTCCTGCGTCACACATTCAGGTGACATCTCTGGGTATAATAAAAACCCTTTTTTCGGCAGCGCATTCAGCGTTATACGACGTGCATCTTCCATTAAGAGAAAAGTGGAAGAAAAGCTGAGGTTACACTAAGAGATTTTAGGTGATCGTAGTAACGTCATATGAAGTCTCTATTTAATAAAAACTTAGCCGTTTAATAGATAACCTCAATAAGTTTTGGCTAATAAAGTTAATTACATTTATACCTACCTGCTTTTTGGAAAATTGCCAAAGTTATATTTAAATTTAATTTTTGTGTCTGTAGGTAGGTACCTACTTAAAATTGTTCTAGAATTGATTCCCTTCTGACAAACTATAAAATCCATAAAACCGGCCAAGTGTGAATCAGACTCACACAAGAAGAGTTCCGTACCACAGTAAAATATTCAACACTACATAATTATTTAAAAAAACAAATTATAAAGTAAACAAAGAATATTTTTCACAATCGATAACTTTGTATTTTATAATGATACTGTGAATTACAAAGTTATTTTTTGCAGTTGCAGAAAATATTTACAGAATGAATATGAATTGACGTTTTTAGTATTTGTTGATTAAATGCAGTTTAAGGTACATGATATATTATAAAGAAAATTCAAATTCCTAACTTATTTAATTGTTGCGATAGAGCTCGTACAAGAATGGTCTAAAACTGACAATTTTTGCGGCACCCTATTTCTTCATTTTTGAAGATAAAAAAAAATTGATTTGTTTACTCGATGAGTTCTAGACAATGACACCTAACATGCTAGGGTAAGAAAAATAAAATTTCAAAATCAAAAGTTTATTGTTTGGGGTCCCCATACAATAAACTTTAATACTCTTTAATTTTTTACTTTATTTTATTTTTATTATTTTTTTTATAGCGGCAATAGAAATACACAATCTGTGAAAATTTCAACTGTCTACCTATCACGATTCATGAGATACAACCCGCTGACAGACAGACGGACGGACGGATGGACAGCGTAGGCTTAGTAATAGGATTCCGTTTGGCATCATTCTATTTAAATTGGCGTGTGGAATGATGAAATATGTCCGTGTTATGCACTTAGTGTGCTCTTGCCTTTTGATGTCTAGTCACAGGACAGCATTTATGTGACATAATGACTGGCAACGCGTAGTAAAGTGAAAACAGCAAATCAAATCCGCTCAAATGTTTTATGAGATTTGGTAAAATACTTGAATCCAACTAACATGCTAACTTGTTCATGATGCGTTATGTTTGTTTCTTTAAATACTTTTTCGCGAGATAGTGAATATTATTATATCTTGTATTCTTGGTCTTTATTTTTTTTTTATTGAGGAGCTCGTGGCTAAGTAATAACAGCCGCATGGGTCGATCCATCAGGTTAAGCTACGCTTGCTGAGGTTGGTCCGTGGATGGGTGACCATCTTGATATACCGAGACTCCTCCGTGCCTCGGAAAACACGTTAAGCCGTTGGTCCCGGCTGTCATTCGTGGATCTTTGACAGTCGTTACGGGTCGTCAGAAGCCCGAAAGTCTGACAACCAGTCTTACCAAGGGGTATCGTATTACCCAGTAACTGGGTTGTGGAGGTCAGATAGGCAGTCGCTCCATGTAAAATACTGGTATTCAGCTGCATCCGGTTAGACTGGAAGCCGACCCCAATATAGTTGGGAAAAGGCTAGGCAGATGATGATTCTTGGTCTTTTTTGACCACATTTGTGGTATAAACATAGCAATAGTTAAGATATCGTGATACTAAAACTTTAATACACGTGATTCATGTCAGTATAATTCATTGAATTATCCTAGAACTAAAACATTACTATTTATGTAAGACATTGCATGATGGAATTACATTAAATGGTAGTGACGTTCTGCATGAAAATCGTGCGCACCGATACCTGGCCGGGGGGAGTATGACAAACTGCGTAGCTGAAGAACATCGTGTGGTTTTATTCAGTAAAAGTCTGACAGACCTTTCCGCCCGCCGCAGGGCGGACGACAACAATGAGGATTTCCACACGCAATTAAAATAGGCCTAAATACTCGAGGATTGAGTATTTCCCTGTAGGTACTAATTTTGTACGATTATGTAATACAAGCTTCCGCCCGCGACTTCGTCTGCGTGAAATTTCTGGTTCCCCCGACCCACCCCGTCGCATCGCATCGCCTGCCCGCGCTGTTACTTCGTTTTCGCTTAGCGCTTGTTCTTACTTTTTTTTCTTTTTGCTCGGCTTCTAAGGGTTTTAGCGTAATGTTACATAGCCTTCCTCAAGAATTGGACTATAAAATGCAAAAATATTTTCTCAAATCCGACTGGTAGTGACAGAGATTAGCGCGTTCACACAGTCAATAAAAAATGGGTCGGTAACTAATAGACTAAGCGCATTTTTCTTACTTTACTTACAGCATATTTATACCCGTCGTAACTTCTAAAAGGAAGGTCCGATTCGAATAATTCAAAAATTAATTTACATGCACTTAATCAACCATGATTATGAAACTATTTATTTGGCTAAGGATTAATACCAAGCTTATGAAAACTCCTTTGCAAATAATGCATTATTTTATAATAAATTTGGTTACCATTAAAAAAAGTGATCCAACCTTAAAAGATAGACATATGCCATTGCGGATTTTTTTTTGAACTTTTTAAGAGGAACAATTCCGTCATACATGATTTTTGCTTAACTTTAACCGTTTACGCAGCGCATGCAACGGAAGCTCTCAAAAGGAATACATTTTCCCCGTTTTTGCAACATTTTTCATTGCTGCTCCGCTCCTATTGGTCGTAGCGTGATGTTATATAGCTTATAGCCTTCCTCCATAAATAGAATATCCAACACTAAAAACATTTTTTAATTTGATCCAGGAGTTCCTGAGATTAGCGCGTTCAACCAAACAAACAATCAAACAAACTCTTCAGCTTTATAATATTAGTATAGATACATACATATGTATCGTTTGTATAAAGACTGCCACAAAACACAAGGTTACCAATAAATTACTAACGATAACTATACTAGGGGCCAATTTTTAAATCGTCAGATAAATTTTAACTAAAGAATAAATATGGCGGTTTGACATATTTGTTGTACAAAATCTGTCAAACTGCAATTTTTATTCCTCAGTTATAAAGTATCTGAAAATAGAAAAATCGCCAATAAGAGTGCTAAAAGAAGATCACACGCAGTGTTTATCCTTTACACAAAACCCAGTTGTTTTACTGTTTAGTTCTCAACTACGCTCACCACTAATGGAGGCTGTACAATGGTATCTGTTTGTGCTGTTCTTTTTACTACAGTTATATAAATAAAATCTTAATGAATGCTTTCAAAGCTCTCGTTGCACTAAAAAGTTCATGCACTTAAATAATATAGGATGTGAAGGACAAAAAATACTAGAAATTATAAATTAAAACTTTTAATATACAGGATCAAATTAAATTAGCTAGCGAAACTCCGCAGACGTAGGGTGTAAATTTTGCACAAAAGTTCCTTATACTAGTATATCGAAGGTGAGCACTAAGGAAGGATTTTTGTCCCCTAAAGGGGTAAAATGGGCCCCATCAGCCAAAAAGATGAACTTCCATACAAAGTCTGTATGGAAGTTCATATTTTTGGCTGATGGGATATCCCAGCGGACACACGACGTGTTTGAAATAAACCTCTAAAATGTATATCAAGTTTAATCCATTAAGTTTTTATTTCTATTGCAATAAAATACAAAATTATTTAGAAGCGTTTCAATAGGTTTCATACTAACAAAACTTTATTATACATTAATGGCATGTTGTGTTCACCTATAAGTAACTGATGCACTGTTATTTTACTTTTAAAAATGTATTAAGTGTTCGTGTTAGTCTAATCAATAGGGAACCTTACTGACAATTTATCCCGCTAGAGGGCGCACCTGCATCGCTTGGTAAACAGAAACACATGGCGTCCATCTGTGGTATTACTGCCGGCACGAGTCGTGAGCACAAATTCCATCTTAACTTTAACTGCCCTCATCAGCGTGCTCTTGTAGTCTGTTTTCTATCTGTATATAAATATAAATATGCTTGATCATATATTGATTAAATTGCTCCCACAAGTGTGCTAGGTACCAGCCATGATAGGAAATAAGATTTTTCAGGTTTAAGACTGAAATTTGTGCTCACGACTCGTGCCGGCAACTATAAGACTAGCTAAAAAAGGTTAAATTTCTTAATAATTTTAAATTGTAAATAATATTAATATTAAATATGAATGCATTTTATTTTATCGCATTAGGTAATGCAACCTGTAATGATAGTTATAAGGGGAATAAATAATTGAATAAATAACGTAAACAGAAAAACAAAGTTCATTTTAGGCCTCCCCTTTCATCTATGGTTATAAAAAAATGATCTATGGTTAGATGACTGTAAATGAGAAATCCGGTGTGTTTACAACCTACTGATATATTATTTTAGTGATATCCGTTCGTCAGGAATATTCTGTAATAGTTATGTAATATGCTTCTGTCAGTGAATCAGTGTTGTGCCATTAAGTAGTTATAGGTACGCAGGAACGAAGGGGTTCATTAGATAGATAGAATATTCTATAATATGAACACCATAAAAATTACAGATATAAATGTAGAAATTTTACACATAGGAATAGAATAGAACAGAACAGAACAGAATACCAACCTTTGGATGGACTAAAAGGAGAAGGAGAGACAATACTGTAGGTAGTCAGTGGTGCACCAGTAATATATACAATAAATACATAATATATATATATATATATATACATATATACAAGATGTAACATAAATAATGCACAACCTCTTAAGGGACAATTGTACTCATCATTATTAATAACTTTTACTATGAGACCAAACCTGAAATCGCGAAAAAAAATCAGCTGTTCCCTACATTTTGACGAGTTATGCGAACATAAATGTAGGGAGCAGCTGATTTTTTTTGCGATTTCCGGTTTGGTCCCATAGTAAAAGTTGTTCATAATGATGAGTACAATGACCCTTTAATTTAAGAAGTTGTGCGTTAATTATGTTACACCTTGCCTATACTATGTACATCTATACTATGAAGTGTCTGTTTGTAATATCAGAATAACAACTTTTTACTACATGCGTAGGAAAGTATAAACGGTTCTTATAACAAAAAAGCAATTTTTAACATTTTTGTCTGTCTGTCTGTCTGTTCCGGCTAATCTCCGAAATGGCTGGACCGATTTTGACGGATCTTTCACTGGCAGATAGCTGATGTAACGGCGGGTAACTTAGGCTACTTTCATTTTAGAAAAATAATTAGGGTTCCGCGGAAAAAAATTAAAACCCATGAAATTATGAACAAAAAGTCGGATCTGAAAAATTCTTTTTGCGTTTGGTAGCCTAATTCTCGCAGACAGTTATAGGCTATTTAACCGGCTAAGCCTAATACGCGATGACGTCAACGACGCTCAAGCCCCGGGAGAATTCCGATGGCACGGTACGTTTGTGACTGCGCTCACAAAAATTGCCATACGATTATTTTTGGTTTAGAATTACTTATTTGACGAGAATATCTTCCATACCATAGAGTAAAACTACCCACAGCCGATATAAGACTGAATTATAGTAATTTTATCCGTGCGTGAAACGCGTGAGTCACTGGCGCCTATTCGGCGCCGGTGGGGCTTGACGGTAAGTCGACAAGCGGCGCCGAAAAGGCGCCGGTGGGGCTTTCGCGGTTAACATCACGCTACGACCCTTAGGAGCCGAGTAGAACGAAAAAAGTCATAATTATGAACAAAAAGTCGGATTTGAAAAATTATTTTTGCATTTGGTAGCCCCATTCTCGAAGATAGTTATACGCTAATACCCTTAGGAGCCGAGCAAAAAGAACACTAAGTAAAAACGAAGTAATAGCGCGGGCGGGCGCTTCAACGCGACGATTGGCGACGGGTCGGGGGACGAGGGAGTTTTATTAAAATGCGGCTGTTATTTTAATAAATTGTGTATCTTACGACATCCACGCGAACGAAGTCGCGGGGCACAGCTAGTATAATAATAAACATGAAAAAGGGCAGGGAACTTAATGTAATTATGAGTTTTAAGGAGAGAGGAAGTGTTTTTTACTAGAATTTTAAAAGTAGACTAAGATTGAGCACGCCTTACCGACACGGACAAGGCATTTCATAACCGCACTGCTTGAACTGTATAAGACTTGTCATAAAAACTGGTGGAATGCATCGGCCATCTCCAGTCTCAAGTTTTCCGATGACCTCAGATATCTATTATGTGTGTCATGAAGGGACTTGAAACGTTCTTTAAGATAAGAGGGGTTATAGGATTGAACAGAACACTGTAGAGTTGAAATAAGATATGAGAATTAACTACGGCGAAGACATATGGGAAGCCAGTTGAGCTTTGTACGAAATTCAGAAATGTGATCATATTTGCGCAGGCCAAATAATAAATCTCATGCAGAAGTTTTGTAGTCGCTCAAGTTTATCTAGTTGTGCATCGGTGAGATCGAGATAACTGACATCAGCGTAGTCAAGGATAGGAAGTAAAAGGGATTGTGCTAGCGCAGTTTTAGTGGCAGTTGGAAGAAAGTTCCGCAATCATCTCAGGGACTTACCAGATGCAATTTTTGCGACTTTCTTGGGGTCCTGTAGCTCAGGACCCCAAGATGTTTGTCAATCCAAACTACAAGGTTCTAAACCTTTTCGCTTACTGGAATAGCAGTTCCGTTAAATTGAACTTGGGGAAGCTGCAACCAGTTTATCTCAGGGGTCATCCTTGAGCTGCCAACAACAATGACCTGAGTCATCGATAGATTAACCTGCAACCCATGTGCCTCACTCCACTCGCAAATTGAAACCAAATCCTTGTTTATGATACTATGTAATTGCATCAGCTAAATCCGAAAGGGCAGCTTGTTTATAAATAAGTATTTGCAAATCATCTGCATAAAGGTGGTAGGAAGAAAGAAGTTTTTTGGAAATAGTGTTTATAACACCTTACATTTAACCAGCACATAATACAGACCTGCAACAAATCCCGCAAAAACTTGAGTTTTGTCTTGCGCCAGGCCAAAATATTTACTAATCGTCAAGCCATAACCATTTTGTGCTTCTCCTTCATCCGCAGTTTGCTGGAGACTAACAGTGCAATCTGGAACCCCCATGAAAAAGTGTATACACTGGTCATTGAAAAGGTTCAGAAGTCTTTTGTCCGTTACCTCTACTTAAAACTCTATGGATATTACCCCTACATGTACCCAACACTATCTGTGCTAGGTATGGTGGGATACCAGAGTTTAGAAGTAAGGAGAAATCTTAGTCTGATAAAATATTTCATCTGCCTAATTCGTGGTACCCACTTTAATTCCTCCTTACACATACACATACATCTCCTTTAACATCCCACTACCCATTCGACTCACACTTCGCTCTCGCCAACGTCCTCTATTCTCAGTACATCAAACCAGTACCATAACCCTTAAGACCAGTCCATTGTACCTAGCTCTCACCCATATTTACAACATTTTGCTATATGACGAATCCTCAGATGTATTTGCGAGTCCTGAACTGAGTTTCCTGAAAACTGCTACTCGATGCCTGGAGTCCATCCAGTACAATCTCCTAATTTTGTCTAATGTTGTCTAATTTTTACGATTTCTTTAATTTATCCTACCGTAATCGTAGCGACGAAATCTACAATACATAAGTCATCATATGCATCAACTGTGTTGGGGCCGGCTTCAGGCATGCAGCTGAATACCTGTATTTTACATGGAGCGACTGCCTATCTGACCTCCACAACCAAGTAACTGGGTAATACGATGTAAGATTCGTTGTCAGACTTTTCGGATTCCGACGATGATTAAGTACCGATATTTTGTAGCATACTCGTCCAATTCTACAACCGTTACAAAATGATCATTCCTCTGTCTTCCTTCCATATACAATCTCTTCTCTATTTCTTCATCTTTCTTTACAATGTCTGATATACAGTCATTAACAGTTTTAAAAAAATATTGTAGCATAGTAACGTAAGTGCAATATTTTTTTAAATACGGCGGATTTCAACGTATATTTCTAACACTACAAACAATAAGTAATTGAATATCAATCCTATGCCTTTTACATACATCTTGTTAAGTGTTTTCATTGCAAAAATAACTAAATTGCCACAGTTATGTACTACAGTAGTTGTCATAAGAACAGTTTTGAGTTTTTTTTTTTTACATATTTGTTGTAATATGTAGATTCTCCTTGGTAGCAATGGTGCACGGTCCTGAAGTCAGTTATAAAGATTTTTAAAGAACGCGATTTCTGAACACTACATATCATAATAATGAAACCGCTAAGGAAATTAAAAAATAAAATATCCCCATTCAAACTCAAACTCAAAGCATTTATTTCAAATAAACCATTTACAGGCACTTTTGAATTGTCAAAGAGTCGGTCAGTTAGTCAGAAAGTTGAAGCTAGTTGCCCATTCCAAAGCGTAGATCTCTATGGAGAAGAACAGGCATGAAACTCCACGGACACTCTTTTAAATCAAAATATTGTTACAAAATATTGGTTACATCATTCATGTTGAAATTAAGTATGTATGTGATCACAATGTAGAAAGACGTGCACGTTAAAAGTGTCCGCAACAAAAAGATAAAAACAAAAAAACAATTCAAAAATTAAAATAAGCCGTGACAGCTAAGAGATGACCAGTCCCAACTGACGGCGCCCGTTCACGAACATGACGCGTGGATCAGCACCATTCAGCTAAACCATTTTGAAGGGAACTTAATGATCCAACACAAACGCCACCACCAGCGAGACATTTGAGTGAACATGACATACTCTAGGGCCAGTCGCCAGGGCAAATTCAAGTCAATGAAAGACGTATCCAGTTAATGATAGCTTTATAGTAGGTAGGTACATAGTGCTCACACATGTGCTATGCAATTATACAATACTAAGAGATTGAATCTATATAGTGCAAAGATACAATGTTCAGCAGTTCCAACAATATTTTCGAATGCTAATCAAGTAGTTTCTGCGCCCTGTGGAGTAGTACCAGCATTGAGCCAAGCATTTTTGTCAGCGATGTAATCCCCCAACTTATAATATGCTTAGCTATATTACAGTCAGAGGCATCTTTTTACAAGTTAAAGTAAATGATCTATACGAATCAATATTAAATAAAAACACAAATCTTAAACACTTCAAAAAGCACAAAAATTATGATGAGACTTTTCCGAATATTACCAAGACAGTAAACATTTCTGTAAACACCTATTATGTTTTCAGTTGTTATTAACATGTTTATCATTTTGATAGGAAGAGAATTTGACACGTGTCAACCTGGAAAATAGCTGGCAGTTATTGATGATATTATACAATTAATCAAATTAAGTTAAAAATTTCCATTGCTTTGATAATATCATCGATTCATATCTTTAAGTGACAGCCATTTTTTTATAGTTTATATATCTATGTCGCATAAAATTTATGTAATCCCACTAAAACATTAAATGTAAAAAAAATGCGAAGTCACTCCATGCAATCTTTCCACCGTAAAAAGTTTTGAGATCTCATAGAAGCCAAGTCCTATTCAGTTTATTTTGTAGTTAATTATCTACAATTATCAACATTTAGTGACTGTATCAATAGTTTTATTTATATTATAATTAGTGACTAGCTTATCCGGCAAACTTCGTTTCGCCAAATATAAATTTTCTTTATTATATTATAATTGTTTAGTTTCTAAGTGGTTTTTTTCATATATGGATGGCGCTGTCATACAAAAATATCCAAGATTTTCTAAAGTACTATTTATACTACGCAACCATAACGAAACCATAGCGCGTTTTAGAAACCAAGTACAACGCTATCTATCGAGCGAGCACAGACTATTTATTGTATTACATTGATTATCATTTTAATCAACTTTTTAAGCTTTACTCATTTAATATATATGACAATTAATTATTAACTCCATGTATTAAATTTATTTTTAACTTTAATAAACAACTATTTATTAATAATCTACTAATACCAATTTAATATTTTTTGTACGTAAGCAAAGAACAAAGGTAACAATGCAGACGAAATTCATACACCATGTTCCTGCAAAACGGCAAATATAAAATTGTTTTCTATAATTAACTATTTATTAGTGTTTTTATAATTTTACCTTTATATCAGCCTAATAATCTATCTTGATGCTAAATTTCAAGGTTCTGGGTCTGCTAGAAGTATCTTAGATTTTTGATGATCTGTCAGTCAGTGAGTGACAAAATGATGTAACTTTGATCGACGATAACTCGTAAACTATCAGTTCAAATATCATGTTATTTGGAAGTTTAGCTAGTTATAAGTATTACTCTTGGTTACCGAAAGTTCAAATTTCTTGTACAAGTGATTGTTGCACTGATGTTTTTTAATTTGTTGCATGATATTCTTAATATAAAACCAGTTTGTATGGACGGCAGTACATCAAGCTACTACAATCTGTCAAACTTTAATAGATTTTCAACTTTATCGCTAACGCATTAGGTTCAAGGTTGATTGGAAAAATTTGACAGTTTCGGATAGCTTGACCTGCTGGCGTCTTTACAATTATTGTTGGTGATGCAATAATAAATAAATAAATTTCTAGCTTTGTCCACCGAGAAGATATAGGGGGGTGAAAGGCCCGCGAATGACTTCGGGAAAAGGATGGTACGGCCGTGCCTGCTTTGCTCGAGACTTGGCAGGCGCACTGCCGTGCCTCCAGATATTCGTACATTAATTTGAATGAATAATTTAGAGCTTGGCTGACTATAATATATACTTATATTATGGTAAATATTTCTGAGGCATGGATACAAACAGCAAAATCTTTGACAATTTACAACACTACAAACATGAAACACTACACACTACACTAATATTAAGCTAAAATTAGGTTATATAACATGGTTAAACTGTAACATGACTACAATGTATGTAGCAGACAGCGACAACATCATAGGGAACAAGTACATTCCCAAAGAAAAAGTGCCAAATTTTATGACAATAGGGTTCGTCGTAACTAAACGATTCAGATCCTTTAGCTGTCTCGTCTCTGATTTTGCACGATCTGAAAATTAACAATAAAAAGAAAAAAAAGGAAAAGGATAAATTAAAGGAATCGTAAGTATTACTCGTCAAAGGAATATCTGCGTAACCCCACTAAAGGGCTAAGGCTTCTATTTCCTTTTACAACTTCACTCGGTCTGGGACTGGACCATTCCTGCCTAAAGACGTCAAGTCATCTCTTCCTGGATTTACCACGTAGTCACAAAAATTTCAGAAATACATGAGTAAATAAACTTACGCGAAGACACTTCACACGCAAGAATTGCCAAAGCCTTGTTGAAAGTATTAAATTCATTTTGCAACTTCTGACCGGCAACTAAAAGAGTGAACGTAGCTGGCATGTGGTACATTAAAGCATACACAACGTTTGTTGTTGCAAAACTTCTTTCTAAGTCCTGCAAATAATCAATTCATTTTATTCTGCGTTATTTTAAGCAAGCGCAAGCGAGGAAGGGAAGCAAGCTGGGCGCGGGGTTTCGATTGCCATGTATGGCAAATTGTTATTCCATTAGGAATTTCTCAGTAGTAATTTGAACTTGTCAATTTAAACTTGTCAATACTACAAAGAATGTTATTTAATTGACTACTTACTACGGTAGCATTAACTTTCAAATACGTTACCTTTTTAATAATTGCATTAAAAATTACATACATTGAAGAAATACACTGCACCATGGCTACACCGAGGGAAAAAAAGAGCTGAAAATAAAGTTAATTTAGTTCATATAATAAGTCTATAATTTATATTTTATGTAACATAATTATATGTGAAGAAGTAACATTGTTTTTCTCGCTTTCAGTAACATAAAACAATAGTTTTCTGGACATGTGAGTGTTTCTCACATTTAAAACATTCCACCAAATAAAGGGCCAAGAAAGAAGGCCCTTGAAGGACTCTTGTATTTGACCATTGGAAGCCATTGTGCTATTATTTGGTCATAAGGGCATTAAACAAAGTTCAGTAGTTTTATGAGACAACTTCTATACTGCAATGTAACGTAGATAGAAATACGTTTCGTGCTCACCCTATCGAAGGCCTTACTTAGATCAACGAAAGTTCACTTCAGAGCAATGTCGAGTGTTTAGTACTTTGCTACAGTAGCCAAAGTGTGAAACTCTATAAGAACAAGCTCGGGGTAGAATGATTTCCTACTTTTGATTCGGACCTTACCTGTATTTTGTAACATGAATTAAATTAAAATTAATTAAAGGCTCACCAATTCTTGATAGCACACTGATATGTTTTTACAGCAAGCCATCATGTGTTGGTACTTTTCTGTCCAGCTATTCACTTTCCCAGGCAAATTAATGCATTCTTCATTTGCGTCTAGGCTGATTTCATTGGTCTCTTGCTCATTGTACTTCTTTACTACATCATTTACAGCATTGGTCAAGCATTTGAGGTAATCGAAAGTGTAAGTTATTGCGCAGTACACTACTAAATGTTCCAGCGTGAAGCGAATATCTACCCATAGTTCATAGAACATAGAGGAGCTCGTGGCTAAGTAATAACAGCCGCATGGGTCGATCCATCAGGTTAAGCTACGCTTGCCGGGGTTGGTCCGTGGATGGGTGACCATCTTTACATACCGAGACTCCTCCGTGCCTCGGAAAGCACGTTAAGCCGTTGGTCCCGGCTGTCATTCGTGGATCTTTGACAGTCGTTACGGGTCGTCAGAAGCCCGAAAGTCTGACAACCAGTCTTACCAAGGGGTATCGTGTTACCCAGTAACTGGGTTGTGGAGGTCAGATAGGCAGTCGCTCCATGTAAAATACTGGTATTCAGCTGCATCCGGTTAGACTGGAAGCCGACCCCAATATAGTTGGGAAAAGGCTAGGCAGATGATGAGTTCATAGAACATCAGTACTAGGATTTCTCTCAAAAGATATGTCTCCAATATATACCAATTAACAAGCCTCACGAGGAGAAGTATGACAGCCATCACAGTAAACACCACGAAGCCAAACAAACATTTGACCTTCATTTTTTTCTCAGAATTTATATAATGGTCTTCATCCTTGAAACAATTATGGAGCTTCCGCGCATTCTGGTAGAATTTGCTAAATGATTCCGAATTTACAATTCCACCAATTACTATTACGAAGCTTTTTAATAGAACCAGTAACTGAAACAGATCTGTCACCAACTTATAATTATCACTGTAGTCAAAATAAATGAAATTCGTCAAGATGACATTGTTCACGGTAATGGCTATAGAAAGTGATAGTTCAACGATTATACGCGTTACTGCTATAATCTTTTGACTTTTATTTAAACTCAAGTAGTTTCTGTACACACACATAAAATTTTCGCCATATATTAAAGTGTGGAATAAATTCATGGCGGCGACTGGAGTGACACACGTTCTAGAAAGATACGTAGTTCCGAATAATGGAACGTGTTACTTGTGACCTCGTTAAACTTAATGTAGGAACATTTTCATAATCATTTTAGGTACTTGTCTTTAAGAACAAACAAACACGTCATGACTTAGACTCTGTTAATACTAATAAAATTGGAAAATATTAATGTACCCAGGTGACACTTCAAGATTGGGTAGATGAAGATTAATATTATAATCTTTTACGTAGTATGAAATAAGGTTAATTACTGATTGGTAACTGTTTAGTAATTAGAGAAAATAATGTATATGTATTTACGTGGCACATGTTAGAAAGTGGATGAAGACGAGAAGTTGAATATATCATGTATAAATATTGATATCCACTTAATTAGCTAGCTTTAAACATTTCTTTAATTATTTTAATAATTGATAAATTTATAATTTTTTGATGTTTATGTAATAACTTATTTGTACGCCGTTAAGGCAAAACATGACTGTGATATAATTTTATTGCAAGCCATGCGTGTGTATAATTATGTTTTTGACAAATAAATGATGTTCATCTTTGTCTTTGAGCATCAGAATGGTTACTGGTTATTTACTGAGCTTGAAAGTACCTATAAAATGGTGTGTAGGGTGTTTTTATGAAGAACTTGCACAGAAAGACAGGTCTAGGCTTTTATTTCAATTAGGCTTATCAATTAAATAGGTAACATCAAAATGAGAAAAATAGATAAGATAAGATTTTTTTTTTTTTTTGTAAATCATGAGTACTACAAAAATATTTGCATGGTCTTAAAATAACAATCGGGAACTTTGTCCGATCCAAAACTAGGTCTTCATGGAGACCGACAATAAACTCCATGGCAGATTGCTATAAAGTATTTTATCAAAACTTTTTTCATTACCATAAATTATTGTTATCACATAACAATGGCTATCTTAGACCAATTCTCAATTGAAGTCACAGCAACTCATCAACAGTTTGAAACAGAAAATTAATATTCCATGAGTCGATTTAACACATAAGCTCTATTAGCCATATTATAACATATAAAGAACAACATAGTTATCAGTAATAATCAAGATAATATAATATATACCGCGGCTGTTTTAATTCATGAATAAAAAGGTGGTTCTAGTTACTCGTACCAAGCGAAGTTAAAATAACCAGTTGTTCATTATGACTAATAATATTACATATATCTAGCCAATATGCGTATAAGACACAATACCTCCAAGAAGAATTCCCATAATTTACAGTATGGAATAAATTTTAATAATATGTTAAGGAGCTCAAGGTTATTTTTTGCTTGCACCTTATTGTTTTTCCGATTTCGTCATTGCCAACATGCGCGGACGGACTCCGGGACGTCCGTCGCCCCCCAAACTTCAGATCTGAGGTGGCGGCGCGTAGTGTTCCACGCGCGTCCCTCTTAGATGTCGCGGGGGAGTCAAACACCTCACTCCCCCCTCGACACGAGGAGAGGCCCGCTGTGGCGGGCCGGCACTAGCCAGGGGTTGCGGAAGGATCGTACATTCCCGTGACCCCCGGCGTAGGTGTGAGATGGAACACCAAGGTGGTTTTTAGTCAGTAAGTGTCTGACAGACCCCTCCGCCCGCCCCAGGGCGGAGGACATCCATGAGGATTTTCCACCCCGGAACAAAAAAAAATGGGTATTGACGTAAAGCCCAAGCAAGTAACAATGTCCCTTTGTAGGTTCAGATATTGAATGGTAGAGATGACAGATGTATATAGGTATAAGTAAATTACTATGAATGATTGTTCAATATTTTAATAATGCATGTGAAGGTAGGCAGGAGAATTATGTAGATGTGAACGATGTACAATATACTAGTCGTTGCTCCACCACCGTGTTTCAATGCTATGTCCCTGTCTCCCAGTATAACAAAGCGCAGCCGGTAGCTAAATAAGTTATTTAACCGTTTTAAAAAACTAAAACCAAACAGAAGTGAAATAAAAGAAAAACGTAGATGACAAGTAGTGATTCAGAAACATTCGAAGAAACAGAAGTTATATTACAGAGGAAGCATACAATGGAGTCCGTTTTGCTACCACCGCAACCGTTCGTTTTTGAAAATGACATAACAAATGTAACGTCAGGAAGTTTAAGCAAGGAATGGGAAAAATGGAAAAAGGCGTTCAAGATATATTATGAAGCTTGTGAACCACATCGTAAAGAGAAAATAGTGCAAATCAACATATATAAAAAATGTCGTGAGGCTTATGAACAATTTACACGAGAGTACAAAACTTTTGAAGACTTGCTAAAGGACTTCGACGCATTCTTATTGCCACGAAAGAATATAACGATAGAAAGACTTACATTTTTTTACCCGTGACCAACGAGATTTAGAGTCAATTGAAAAATACGTGTTTGAACTGAATAAAATAGCAGCAAAGTGCGAGTTTAAAGATGTATGCATTGAGTTGGTACGTGATTAGAAAATTTGTGAAATTAATGACAGTGGACTCAGAGAAAGACTGTTAAGAGAACCAGACATGTCCTTATCTAAAGCTGTGGATATCTGTTGATAAGCGGAAGTATCTGGAGCTCAAGCAAAAAAATATAAAAAAACGAGAATCAGAATCAAATTCATTATGTACACGCCGTTACAAACAAAGAGAAGGAAGAAAAAAATGTTCACTACGCAAGAAATTCGGTGCCGCGACATAAGAAATGGCGCCCATCTGGATCCAGTGGTGGTGATGCCAAGACTTTCCGTCAGAATCGTGACCAGAGAGATGGGCAGAGATCAGGTGGACACGCACGCGAATAACCAGGAGAGGCTCGTCGAAGATCACGTGCAGTGTGTGGAAAATGTGGGAAAAGCCATGAAAAGTATAAATGCCCAGCGTATGGTCAGTGATGTAGTCAGTGTAGGAAAATGAACCATTATTCAAGAATGAGTCATGTGTATGAGGTACGAGAAGACTCCAGCGATCAGGTAATTCACACTATTGATAGTTATTCTAGTAATGAGTGGACGATAGCATTATGTATTGAAAATAAATATGTCAATTTTAAACTGGACACTGGAGTCGACGTTAATGTCTTGCCACAAAAATATCTAACTAAAATTAAATTATCGAAAGATGAATTAGTCCATACAATAAAGAAGTTACAGAGTTAGTCAGGTAGTCAGATTAAAGTAATCATGTGCCTCGGACATCATGGCCTGTCTTGTAGTAAGAGCGCAGGCCGGATAGCACGGCACGCCAGCATTAATGACATTTTCCGTCGTGCTCTTGTCACCGCCGGGGTGCCAGCTGTTTTAGAACCCAACGGCTTAGCACGCGACGATGGCAAGAGACCAGACGGAATGACCATAATGCCTTGGAAGTTAGGCAGGCCTTTGGTGTGGGATGCAACATGTGTCGACACCCTTGCGCCATCCCATCTTCCTCGTACTGTGGGCTGTGCTGGGGCGGCTGCTGCAGGTGCGGAAAACCTCAAACGGCGAAAATATTCCGATCTTTTTGGGAGTTATATGTTCGAGCCGTTTGGTGTTGAAACACTAGGGCCATGGGGTCCGAGTGCCCATTTGGTTTTCCGAGATATCGCCAAGCGGTTGGTCGACTCTTCACGTGACCAAAGGGCTGGCCTATTCTTTGGCCAAAGAATCAGCATCGCCATACAACGTGGTAATGCTGCCAGCCTTTTGGGCACTTTTCCTGTTGATAGCGATGCGGACAAATTTTTTGATTGATGATAATGCCCTATGATAATATTTTTTTTTTTTTACATTTGTACATATTATAATTATTATTTTAAGTGTGTTAGCTTATATATTATGTAAATATTTTGTTCAGTTAAATAAAATTTAAAGTAATTGGTAAATGTTATCTTAAAGTACAATATAAAAACAATACATACATCTTACAATTTATAGTTGT
This sequence comes from Fissipunctia ypsillon, assembly GCA_947568875.1. Lineage (NCBI taxonomy): Eukaryota > Metazoa > Arthropoda > Insecta > Lepidoptera > Noctuidae > Fissipunctia > Fissipunctia ypsillon. The sequence goes on along the minus strand of OX387654.1, from coordinate 19,834,869 downwards.
TAACACTAATTCACCTCCCATTTTAGGTAGAAGTTCATGTGATGAATTAAAATGATTGAAAATAGTAATAAGTATAAAACAGATGTATAAAAGATGTACATATTTACAGAAGTTGGTCGTTTACCAGGTACATATGAAATACAATTAAAAGATGAGTACAAACCTGTAGTTCATGCTCCACGAAAGTAACCTATTGCGTTAAAAGAAGTAAAAGAAAAATTATTGCAAATGAATAATCAGGGTATTATTGCCAAAGTTGATGGACCCACCGATTGGGTAAACAGCAGGGCAATTGCGTAACACATTATCAATCGGAATCGGTTTAATTTTGACAGTTCACAACAATCATTGCGTTATTTACGTGTCGTGCAGACAAATTTTTCGAACTTATGAAGCAATGGATTAACAATTTGCTTCAAAATGATTCAGATTCCGCTTGATAGTGTGTTACGCAATTAGGGTGCTGCATGACGGTTGAAAGAAAGCCTAACGGAGATCTCCGCATTTGTTTAGACCCGCGTGACTAAAATACAAAGCAATAAAGCGGGAACATTTTTAGTTGCCTATTCTAGAAGAAATAACCGCCAACCTATCCGGTGCCAAATATTTTAGTACATTAGATGCTAAACAGGGATTTTGGCATGTAAATTTACACCCTGCCAGTACTGTACAGACTTCTGTACATTTAATACATATCAATACTATATCATACAATCATCCCTTTTATACAATCTTCTTAATAAAGAACTCGACATATACCCACTTACATACCGCGAATGTAAAAACGCTTTGTCTAAATGGCTTAAGTCAAAAACCTATGAGGAAGTGGAAAATATGGTGCAATCAATGAAACTATAACATTATAGTTTGTTGTGGTGTTTGTTTGTTGTGTATATACACATCATTATATTACGCTATGATATTTTGCCGCTATTGGAAGATAATGTCCTTCAGTATTTTCCGATCCCAAGTCTAGTCGTAGGGGTAGCTGGCAAAAAAAAAATCTGCACTTTACCTGAAATTACAGTTAAATAATGATAAATGATATTATTTCTGTAAGTAGGATTATACAAACACTTTTACATGTCAAACATTTTTTTTTGAAACTAGATGAGGCCGGCGTTTCCTATCTGACTACTCTGAGAAGAAAGGCCGAAACAAACTCAGAGGTCACGGTCTCTTTTAAAGTCCAGACATAATCTTGGTCAGATCATGTGAAGACCATGTAGGTTGGTGTCTGAAATGGTCTTTTGAGGAAAGAACCACATAGATTGAGTGGACCTGACCAGTCAGTGCAAGCATCTGTCAGCAATCGTACAGCTCAACATAAAAGTTAAGGAGCTCAACGATTCGACGAACAATACCAAAGAAAGGACATTTGGGTAGGCCGCATAATTTACTCAAACTGGCAAATTATGATTAAAGCTGAGAGAAAAGAAAAAGAAAAAAACAAGGACACACATAGTCTTCACATTCACAGTAATTAAAATAATATTACATTTTACAAAGTAAATATTCATGTCAATGTATATATAAAATTCATCAATGACAATGTGTATATAATAAAAAAATAGCAAAAAGAAAAGAAGAAAAAAAAATCAGTATGTATATAAAAAAAAAATTAAAATTAGTTGGAGCAGCTCAATCCCACGCCTTTTTGTCATCAATGTAATCTTTAACGGTATAAAAGGCTTTCTGGCACAACTTACGTTTAATAAATGATTTGAGTTTATTAAGGCTCAGATCTTGAACGGGGCTTGGAAGTTTATTATAAAAACGTATACATTGACATCTGAACGAGCCACCTATTTTCTTGAGCCTTGTTGTAGGTACAACAAATTTGTGTTTGTTTCTAGTGTTCATATTATGGATATCACTGTATTTTTTAAACAGTTTTATATTTTTATGGGCATATAAAAGATTTTCAAAAATATACTGAGAAGGCACAGTCATTATATTAATCTCCTTAAATTTCTCTCTGAGAGAGTGTCTAACTGTGTAACTTATAAATTGATCGAACAGCTCTTTTCTGCAAAACAAAGATAGTCTGAATGTCGGCGGCATTTGCCCACAACAGAATACCGTATGACATTACACTATGAAAATAGCTAAAGTACACTAAACGGGCTGTCTCTATGTCAGTTAAATTACGAATTTTTCTAACAGCGTATGCTGCAGAGCTTAGCTTTTTTGACAATGTATCTATATGTGGGCCCCACTGAAGCTTAGCATCCAAAGTTAAGCCCAAGAATACTGTGCTATCTTCAGGATTCAATTCTTCGCCCTTTATCAACACCTTAGTTTTCACCTGCCTAACGTGAGGCAGCGTAAACTTAAGGCATTTGGTTTTTTTTTCATTGAGAAGTAAATTATTTACATTGAACCAGTGAACTACTTTTGAGATCGCGCTATTTACATCGTCAGTAACCAGCTGCTGACGTTTAAGTTTAAACAAAAGTGAAGTGTCATCCGCAAACAACACTTTATCATGATCGTCTTTTACGAGGTAAGGCAGGTCGTTAATATAAATAGGAATCAAGAAAGGGGCCAAGAATTAAGCCCTGCGGGACTCCTATTTTTACTGTAGATCCGGGAGATCTTTTCCCATTAACGTCAACGCACTGAATTCTATTACTCAAGTATGAAGTAAGAAGATCCAGAGCGGTGTTTCGGATCCCGTAGTGGCGGAGTTTCCTGATTAACGTTTCATGAAGAACGCAATCGAATGCCTTGGACCAATCACAAAAGATGCCCAAGGCATCACATTTATCTTCCCATGCATTATAAATATGTCCTAATAGTTCAACACCAGCATCAGTAGTTGAACGACCCCTGAGTTGAGTTGATAATTAATCTCCACCATGTATAATGTGTAGGTATAACCCTCCACTTCCACTCTCTCACTCCCACACTTGTTCACTCCCACACTTACTCACACCCGCTACTCACATACACATTCACCTCCACACCATCTCTTATTCACACAACACACACATCCCAGAGCGTTTTTTGTCTTTCATAAAATAAAAAAATAAAAATTGTGTTTTCATTTAACTCTTTCTCTTCTCTTCTTCTCTATTTTTATTTGTGTAATTTACATAACTTGAACAGGCTTGATAACCTAATAACAATTATATAACCTGGGGAAGGGCAGAGCATCTTATCACAAGCAAACTTTTTGCTTAAAAGTATTCTCCCCATTGTAACTGAAATAAGTTATGTAAAATGATGCAATAAACATTTTTATTTTATTATTTTTTTTTTAGTATATACAATTTTTGGAAGGTTTAAATTTTAAAGAATGCCATACAGTATATAAACCTTTCAGGTTTAGAATTCCAAAAATGGACTAGGGAATATAACGAAATGCAGGCATTGAAAAAAATAATAAAGGATGGCCCTTACAAAAAAGTGAAATTAGTAATGAATTAAAACCTTGTTAGGATAGCAGGGATGAGTTAACAGTGAATTATGGACTAATATAGAAAGGCAATAGAATCATTATTCCGAACTGTATGCATATAACAATGTTACAAAAAATAGTATTGTAATAGTAGTGTAAGTTTAGGGCTACAGAAATCATGTTTTGGCCTAATATGAATTGACAATTACAGGATTACTTATCACACTGTCAGGCCTATTTTACATTATAGAAAAGATAATGCAAAAGAACCGCATGACTTTCCCGACAGAGCTTGGTACAAGATAGGCATGGATAACTTCCACTACGGCACTAAATTTTATTAGATAGTAGTAGATTATTGTAGTAAGTTGTGCGCTCAACGCACCTTTGGCGCCACAAATTTTATTAGTACTGACGTCTCTAGTCGCTGCCGTCGGATTCCGTGCTCTGGCGTTAGAAGAACTTGGCATTATCCTAAAAGTGTTGAATGCAATCTTTTTTATAAATATATAGTCGTCCCTATTTCGAAGAACTCCAAAGGAAATTAGTTTCGGACCTTATTTCCTTCTCTTCAATTTAGACGTTTGATACATCCTAAAGAGTGTAATTTATTTATATTTAGTCTAATAAATTCGTGTTTTATAGAGCGAAGAGAAAATGTAAAAGCCGCTGTTTTCTTAAAAGTGTTTGAGGACAATTGGATTTTTTGAACCTCGTTTTCAAGCTGCCAGGGGGCAAAATATTTCAGAAACGGATCCCTTAATCGAAAAATTGTTTTCACAAACCCGCAATATTTTTGAAAGACCTTTCTAACGACACCCCACACCATGGGATAGACGAGAAAAAAAAACATCCCCACTTTACGTGTACAGGAGGCACAATTTTTTTTTTTTCATGATTTGATTTTATCACTTTGTCGACGTGATTAATATGTATATCCATGCCAAATTATAGCTTTCTAGTACAAAGAGTCTCTGAGCTAAGCTGCGGACGGACGGATGGACGGACATGGCGAAACGATAAGGGTTTCTTGTTGACTACGGAACCCTAAAAAGACGAGGATTACCTAAACAAGTCATTCAAGCATCACTAAAAGTTGGTGAAATTGCTGTGCAGAAAAAACAATATCACATTGCTGAAGTGGCACAATAATCGTCATGTCACAATGTTATTCACTTGCCATGGAAAAGACATGGCTCTGAGCAGTGGTAGGAACCCCAGATTGACACCCTGCATGGTTCTAGACTACAATGCACGTAAAAAAGAGATGGACGTCGCGTATCAACTCGCTAGCTATAATAGCCCAATCAGAAAAACTGTGATTTGGTATAATAACATTGCTGGGGATTTATTGTCAATTTCCATCGAAAATTCCGTGATTATACAGGGCGTCCCACGGATATGCCACATGGAGGGAAAGTACCTTGAATATTGTAGATGGGACATTTTACTGAAAGAAGACATTATTTGAATTTAAGAAACAATTTAAACTGCATTCATAGATATTTAAATTATTACATGGTTGAACAGGGAAACGAACCCGTTACATGAGAAAAATAATCAACCAATAGCTTTATCATATTGATCGAAAGGCTTCATCATAAGGATTATTTTTTGCTAAATAACATAGTATCGCAAATAAAAGGAAGACCATGAATTTTGATGTGAAATTTTGTTCAGAAAAATGAAAAGCTTTCATCCCTGGATCGGGACAAATGGACAAATAAGATGGCCGCCGAGATTCCCAGATCTAACCCCGTTAGATTTTTTTATGGGGTTATGTAAAAAATTTAGTTTACAAGAACCAGTATGAAAGTGTCCACGAGCTCCAAGCAGAACTTAACGTATTATTCTAAATATCCACCAAAACAAGATAAAAAAATCGATAGGGAGCGAAATAATCAAAAGAGTGCGACAGGAAGGGACACATTTTGAGCATTTGATAAATTGATTACTTTTGTATTAAAAATGTTAAAATTCATGGTCTTCCTTTTATTTTTGACCCTATGTTATTTAGCAAAAAATAATCTTTATGGTGTAGCTTTTTGATTGGTGTGATAAAAATACAGGGTGATTATTTTTCTCGTGTAACGGGTTCGATTTCCGGTTCAACCATGTAATTATTTAAATATCTATGAATGCAGTTTAAATTGTTTTTTAAATTCAAATAATCTTTTCCTTCAGTAAAATGTTCCATCTACAATATTTAAGGTACTTTCCCGCCATGTGGCATATCTGTGGGACGCTCTGTATACAATGAATTCCATCCATTGAAGAAAGAAAACTGTTCAATTCTATCGGCGTATGAACAAATCATAAAGTCGCTGTCTGGTATAACAGAAACTGGCCTTTCAACGCCGTCTAGATTGGGGCCATCGTGTCTTTAAGGATCATTGCAGCGTTCCTTCGGGTCTAGCCCAGCAGTTTCTAGTCAACCTGGACCTTCGCGATCGTCTGGGGCTTCAGACTCTACACGACACTTTTTGATTGATCTGACGAAAATACCTGGAAAGAGAGAGAAAGATGTGCGGGCTACTACAAAAGGCTACTTGACGAAGGAAATTCAACGGCTACTGCTCGAAAAAGAGCTAAAAAAGTACATCAACAGTACAAACAGTGTAAGAATGGTTTTTGATGTGCTTTGAAACTTATCATTATCATATATGTATCATCATATGTGTATTTTGCTTATTATGTTTTGACTAAAATGTACGGTGTAGGTTTTTGATACAGATAATATAATCTTTGGCAAAAAAAAACGAATTTTTTTTTTCTTTATTAATTACTAGCTTCCGCCCGCGACTTCGTCCGTGTAAAATTTCTTGTTCCCCCGACGCACCCCGTCGCATCGCATCGCCTGCCCGCGCTGTGACTTCGCTTAGCGCTCGTTCTTCCTTTTTTTGTTTTTGATCGGCTTCTTAGGGTCCTAGCGTAATGTTACATACTCTAAAGCCTTCCTAAAAAAATTGGACTTTATAATGCAAAAAGAATTTTTCAAATCCAACTGGTAGTATCAGAGATTAGCGCGTTCAAACAAAAAAAAAAAGTTAAATGTGCAGGTAACTAATAGACTAAGCGCATTTTTCTTACTTTATGTTTATACCCGTCGTAATTTCTAAACTGAAGGTCCGAATTGAATAATTTAAAAAGGAATTTACACGTTCTTAATTAACCTTCATTATAATAATAATAATAATGGGCAATGGAGGACGGTCCTTCGCTATCCAGGATGTCGAAATATCCAGAGGAATAGCGAGCCGATAAAGATCGAGCGAGGCATATTTCAGGGTGATAGTTTGAGTCCGCTTTGGTTCTGCTTAGCCTTGAATCCTCTAAGCACACTGCTGGAGGATTCAGGTCTAGGCTATCGGCTGAAGAGAGGTGGTAAGGTTATATCTCACCTCCTCTACATGGATGACCTAAAACTCTTTGCCCCCAACAACTTGCAACTGATAGAGCTACTGAAAGTAACTGAAAATTTCAGTAGCGCCATCAGGATGGAATTTGGAGTGGACAAATGTGCGGTCATGCATGTAAAGCGAGAAGAGATTGTGGAATCCGTGGGAACCCAACTCTCGAATTCCATAAACCTTAGAACCCTCTCCGCAGCCGAAACCTATAAGTATTTGGGTATGTCGGAAGCGTTAGGCATTAATGGTGCTGACATGAAGCAATCGTTGAAGGAGCGCTTCTTTGGCCGCCTGAAGAAAGTATTCAATAGTCTTCTATCAGGCGGAAACAAGGTGCGCGCCTTCAACGGTTGGGTCATGCCGGTTTTGATGTACTCGTTCGGCATACTCAAATGGACTCAGACTGAACTCGACGCCCTGGATAGGAGGGTCCGTACGCTGCTGACTGCATATCGAATGCATCACCCACGATCATCGGTAATGAGACTGTATATCCCGCGAAAGTGTGGAGGTCGAGGCTTTTTAAATGTTAAGACCCTCCACAATCGCGAGATAAGCAGTCTCAGGGAATATTTCCTTGAAGCCGACGTGGGGATGCATCGAGATGTGGTTGCAGTGGACAAGGGCCTCACCCCGCTCTCCTTGGCTAAAGAGAACTGGCGCAAGCCTGTAGTGCTTGACACTAACGATCGCCTGGAGGTATGGCAGAATAAGGAGCTTCACGGACGCTTTTTCCGGGCCCTACATGAACCCGATGTAGATTTCCTAGCGTCCGTAGCCTGGCTGCGTTTTGGTGACCTCTTTGGGGAAACCGAAGGTTTTGTCTGTGCAATTATGGACGAAGTTATCATGACGAACAATTACCGGAGATTTATTGTGAAGGACGGCACGGTTGACATCTGTCGGGCATGCCACCGTCCGGGAGAATCAATACGACACATCATCTCCGGGTGTTCTCGTCTAGCTAACGAAGAGTACTTGCATAGACACAACCTTGTAGCCAGGATTATTCATCAGCAACTTGCTCTGAAATACAGTCTTGTGGAATCGGAAGTGCCGTACTACAGGTATGTGCCCAACCCAGTTCTCGAAAATGGACATATCACATTGTACTGGAATCGATCCATCATCACTGACAGGACTATTGTTGCCAATAAGCCTGATATAGTGGTGGTGGATCGAATAGAGCGGCGCGCAATGATTATTGACATAGCTGTCCCGCATGACGGGAACCTCGTGAAAGCCGAGAAAGATAAACAAATCAAGTATCTTGACTTGGCCCGCGAGGTTGTCGCCATGTGGGATGTGGACTCAGCGATCATTGTGCCGATAGTTGTATCAGCCAATGGCTTAATTGCCAAGAGCCTCGACCAACACCTAAGGAGGCTCTCGTTGGGCAGCTGGATTAAGGGCTAGATTCAGAAAGCGGTACTTCTGGACACGGCTCGCATTGTTAGGAGGTTCCTCTCTCTGGAGCCCTGACCGCCGGTAGCTTGGACCCTGTTCCCGATACCGGTGGGCTACTATTTTTTATATTTTTAAATGTTTTTATACTTTTTATATTCTAATATTTAAAAATATAATGTATATGTATTTAATGAAATAAAGGAAATAATAATAATAATAAATATTTATTTCAGACGTTTGTCCATAGGTAGGTACACACAATAAATACAATATAATAAAATAAAAAACAAAAAAATAATTAATTAGGGTAAAGGAGGAACTGTCCACTGTTTACAATGCAGTAACTGTGTGCAAGCGTATCCAGTGGCGCAGCAGCGGAGAGTCCCACCTATCCACGAACACGCTTAAAATACTGTTACGGCTGGATCTAACACGACTCAGCAGCGACGCACACTGTTTCCTTATAAGGGCATGAAAGCTATCTGTATGCGTTTCTGCGAACATATTTGAAGCACTGCAGAATCGTGGTAGCCCCAGCAGCACCCTAAATGCGTTATTGTATTGAACACGTAAGGCGCCGTATACCCCCAGTGTGTAGTTCACCCACAGGCTGCATGTGTATAATGTTTGGCAGTAAGATTTAAAAAGTGTAACTTTTACTTGATTGCTGCAATGCACGAACCTGCGGGCCAACATGTTACACCGGACAGCCAACGCCCTACGTGCTCTTTCCACGTCCAAGTTGTCCTTAAGGTCCTCGGAGACCCAGTGACCCAGATACTTGAAATGTAAGACTCTACTTAAAGTGGTACCAGCTAAAGTGACTGAAGGTACTGACTCGTAACTTTTGCCACGCGCCTTAAACACTAGCAACTCACTCTTTTTTGCATTGTGTCTGAGTCCATGGGCCTCCGCGTAAGACTCACACATACGTACCAATTTACGCTCCAATCAATGGACTCAGCAGTACCATGTCATCTGCGTAGCTAAGATTATTGACACAGACTCCGTCTACGTAGCACCCGACATTGGCACTGCTGAGTTCACCGACAAGCCAGTTTATATACAGGTTGAAGAGCTTGGGTGAGGTCAATCCACCCTGCCTCACTCCGCACTGCAACCTGTACACATCCGAATAAGAGCCTGCCCATCTGACACTATTCTTCTGGTTGTCGTACCAGTATCTGAAAATTGATATTACCTCCTGGCTACAATCTGTCTCACTCTGAAGCTTCTCCCATAGTTTGCTATAAGACACTAGGTCGAACGCTTTTGAGAGATCCAGAAAGCATGCAAAGACAGGTGTTTTCCGGTCACTGTAATATTGAACAGTCTGCTTGAGACACATGATAGCGCTCTCTGTGGACAAACCAGACCTAAATCCAAATTGCGCGTCATGGAGCTTAATATGCGTGCCCAGGTGTTGATCAAGCAGACTGTCCAATATTTTAGCTACAATAGTGGATAGTGAGATTGGTCTATAATTTAACGCATCAGAAGTATCTCCAGTTTTATTCTTAATTATTGGTACAACAATAGTGTACATTAATTTATCAGGTAAGTACGAATGACTCACACAAAGATTAAAAAACAAGCACAATACCCTCGACAAGTGACAGCCTGCATGTTGCAGATGCTCGATGCTAAGGCTGTCGTGCCCGGGAGATTTACCTCTTACCATGTTGTCAATAACGTTTGCCACATCTTTGGCTGAAAATCTGACTTTAAGATCTCCCTCACCACAGTCAACACCAAGCATCCGCGATTCCGTTCCCAAAGGAGACTCAACTTTAAACAGCTGTTGGAATAGGTTGGCAATTTTCCGCGGTTCATGCACGCCAGCCACACTCACAGGATGATCAGGCTTCGGATTCAATTGATTCGTTTTTTTCCAGAAACCCTTAAAATCCTTCTTATAGTGGCGGTCTGCAATGATGTCCATTTTAATTTTTTGTTCATTATTCTGACATCACTTCAATTGGGACTTAAAAAGCTTCCTGCAATGCGATTCTGTAAGACCTCACTCTAAACTTCGCATCTGAATCCGCTGTGAGTTTCATGATTGGTATTCTATAAACTCGCTTGAGAATTCGAATCAACACTAGCGCCAGCCTTGCGAGCGCGTAAGTGAGTTGAACTAAATTGATCGTGAGATTTTGACAGATAAAGTATGAGATGACGTTTGAAATGGCATTCTGTAAGCTAATTCGACACTCACTTCGACGCTCACTTCTCCCTTGAACCCGATTCAACTGGACTCACACATGTTCTCGTAAACATATCCGACAGAAGGTTTGCCATTTAGCACCCACATCTGAAAACAAAGCCTGGCCCTCACGTGAGCCACCCTGACGTACGTGTTCCACCCGGTTATATTCCCTTTTTTACGTTTCCTTTTAACATTTGCTGTACATTTAGACGCATCTGTTAAGATACATACTATATCATTATATAACTTATCTATACAAAGTCTATGTTCTATGTTGGAGCACATTTTATCTGCACAACTATTCATCTCTGGCGGAAAATCAATATCCTTCAGTTTTGTATGACATAACTCATTATATTTACAAATTTGAATTTGGTCCCTCTCTCCATACCACTTGGTTATTACTAAAGTCAGTAAACACAATTTTGGGTTTTATAAAGCCAATATTACATTCTAATTGGATAGGATAGTGGTCGGACCAATAGATGTCATAAAGCACTGACGCACTAATGACGGCGAGCCTAGCGGCCGTGGTTACCACACAGTGATCAAGCCAGCGCCGCGACCCATGCGCGTCACTCAACTCAATCAATCAATCAATCAACTTTATTTTTCTCACCACAATATACATAAATTATTTTACATTGATCAGTTTCGACAATGATACACAATTCAATTATATACTTATATATTGTGGGAGACTGGTGCCTAAGCTAGGCTCATGGCCTGTGTTTCAGGACACCAGGATCCCACCCCTTTACATTTTCATTTATAAATTATGTATTACGCGCGCTGACAGAATGTAGTAAGGAATCGTACGACATTTTATAGTTTTTTGTATTATGATTAAGATATAGGTTAGTATGCGAGACAAATGTTAATAGATGTGTAGTAAGGGTGATTGTGCGGATGTGTGATTGTGTGGGTGTGAGAGAGTGTGTGATTGTGTGTTTAGGTCATTTTATGGATGTTTTCAGTATCATTATAGTTTAATTTTAGTAGCCAGTCAGTTAGCATCTGTTTGCATTTATTCTTTGTGAGACTAAAGATATGTAACACCTTATTCATTTTATTGTATAAGTAGCCACCTAGATAGCAAAAGAAACGCCTTGCAAACATAGTTTTGTAACGTAGATGATGGCGCTCCACTGGATCATATCGTCTTTTCCCCCTGGACAGCGTTGGATTATAGACCAAGAGAGTGTGCTGTTTTAGCAGAATATGTAATATAAACAGTTGACGCACTGTGAGGACTTTACTTTCTTTATATAACTGTTCAGTGGGGTCGCGATACGGTCGAAAAGACGACACTTTCAGAATAGCTCTTTGGGTTCTTTCTACTTCTATTAGGGTCGTTTTTGGTTTGTTTTTGGTGTTTTGAAGAGGTGATGCAGTAGCATATTATAGATTGAGCAAGGGTATAGTACATTGACTTCATAATGTTTTTATCGACTACATGTCTTAGCGTTTTGAACACATATATTAATTTCCGTAACCTGTTACTAAGAGTGGTTATATGGTCTTGAAATCTTAGGTTTTTGTTGATTGTTATTCCCAGGTACTTTACATTTTCAGCCTTGGTGAGTGGAATGCAGTTACAACTACGGGTGAGTGGGTTTGTGCAAGAGTGAGCTACAATAGTATTAGGTAATGTTTGGGAGGATTCATCATTTTTCATTGAGAAAGCTATGTAGTTGGTTTTTTCACTAACAAAGGTGTATGTGTCCGAGGGCAATAGTTCCCTATCAACGCATGACCACAACTGTTCGGAGCAAAAGTTTGTTAGTTCAGTATCAAAAAGCTCACCTGGATGCGCGTTGAAATCACCCAATATAAACACAGATTCTACGTTATTACTTTCTATGATGGAGTTTATTTCACAAAGACACTCTGTAAATTCCACTAAATTATCTGTTGAGTCTGTGGGCATATACACGGAAAATACTATTATAGAACGATCACAGAGTTCGATTTTTATAGCAACCAGCCGCACATTCGAGCATGATAACACTGTCACTGTGGGAAACGAACTTTTTCTCCAGAGTATCGCCACCCCTCCGTAAGGCCTACCCCGAAGTATGCCAGCAGAGGTATCCACAGCTGAGTTACCGACGAATCCAAAATCCTTGTCGATGCTGCCTAGGTACGGGATGTCGTGTGGCAGTAACGTTTCTACATTATGAAATTATTTATTTGGATAATGAATTAATACCATGTTAATGAAAACATCTTCGCAAGTAATGCATTATTTTATAACAAATTTGACCATTTAAAAAGTTATAGTGAGCCAACCTTAAAAGATAGACATACTTGGACTTTTTTAGAACTTTTTAAAAGAAACAATCCCGTCATACATGATTTTTGTAACTAACCGTTTATGCAGTGCACGCAACGGAAACTCGCAAAAGAAATAATTTTCCCCGTTTTTGCAACATTTTTTATTGATGCTCCGCTCCTTTTACTTGTAGCGTGATGTTATATAGCCTAGCCTTCCTCGATAAATAAGCTATCCAACACTAAAAGAATTTTTAATTCGAACAAGCAGTTCTTGAGATTAGCGCGTTCAAAATAAAATGTGTAGGTAACTAATAGACTAAGTGCATTTTTCTTACTTTAAGCATTTTTATACCCGTCGTAATTTCTAAACTGAAGGTCCAAATTGAATAATTTAAAAAGAAATTTACATGTACTTTATCAACCTTCATTATGAAAGCATCCTGCAGCCTGCAGCAAGAGCGTTGGTCGTATGGCACGGCATGCCAGCAATAACGACATCATCCGTCGGGCTCTTGTCACTGCCGGGGTGCCAGCTGTTTGAGAACCCGATGTCTTGGCACGCGACGATGGGAAGAGGCCAGACGGAATGACCATAATTCCTTTGAAGTTGGGTAGGCCTTTGGTGTGGAATGCAACCTGTGTCGACACCCTCGCGCCATCCCATCTTCCTAGCACGGCGGGCTGTGCTGAGGCGGCTGCTGCAGATGCAGAAAACCTCTAACGCCGCAAATATAACAACCTCATTGGGAGCTATATGTTTGAGCCGTTTGGGGTTGAAACACTAGGGCCATGGGGTCCGAGTGCTCATCGAGTATTTCAGGACATAGCTAAGCGGTTGGTCGACTCTTTACGGGACCAGAGGGCTGGCCTCTTTTTAGCCCAAAGAATCAGCATTGCCATTCAGCGTGGCAATGCTGCCAGCCTTTTGGGCACTTTTCCCATTGACAGCGATTTTTTCTTTTTTTTTCTTTTTGTGGATGGGAAATCATCAAATGACTACTTCCGCTCTAGGCGGAGCGGGAGGGCGTGTCAGACTTTTACTGACTAAAACCCACCCGTGTTCCTTCTGTTGCCTGTGCCGGGGCCACGGTAACTCAAACTCAAACTCAAACTGAAACTCAAAGCATTTATTTCAATTAAACCAATTACAGGCACTTTTGAATTGTCAAAGAGTCGGTCAGTTAGTCAGAAAATTGAAGCTAGTCGCCCATTCCAAAACGTAGATCTCTATGGAGAAGAATGGGCAAGAAACTCCATGGACACTCTTTTAAATCTAAATTGTTACAAAATCCTGGGTAGGTACATTGTTATTGTTCTTGTTGCTTCTATATGTGAGAACAATGTAAAAAATAGATAATTAAAACAATTTAAAATATAAGATTAAAAATAAGCCCTGGCAGCTAAGAGATGACCAGTCTCCACTGACGGCGCCCGTTCACGAACATGACGCGTGGATCAGCACCATCCAGCTCAACCATTTTGTAGGGAACCGAATGATCCAACACACGCGCCACCATCAGCGAGACATTTAAGTGAGCATGACTCTCTGATAACTCTTTCGAACATCCCGCAACCCCGGCTGGCATCGGTCCTAGTGGACCCCTTCAATGCTGCTGACATCTCTTTGAGGCGCGCGTGGAACACAACGCGCCCTCGACTCGGGCCTGGTCCTTACCGGACGGCGAGCTACCCATTGCTCGCCGTCCGCAAGCCCGCGCCTACGGTGACCGGGAATCGGCTGCCAATTCCCGACGCCCAGGGCGTCTCCTGCGGCGACTAGGGGCGTGAGGACGCAAAGCTTGCCTCTCCCTCACGCGTCCCGCCTCCTCCTTGGCGAGCATTACTGCTTCGTAGAAGGAGATTGACAGCGATGCGGACGAATTTTTCGATGCCCAATAAGCTCTTTTCCCTTTTTTATTTTTTGTTGTATACTTGTACATAATATATATATATATATATATATAAATTAGTGTTATCTTGTACCTATGTAGTAATTAAGAATTATAAATAAATACCAAAGAGAGATTAAATCTATATAATGCAAAGATACTTTTTACAATCTTCAGCAGCTCCAACAATATTTTCGAATGCTAATCAACTAGTTTCTGCGCCCTGTGGAGCAGGATCAGCATTGAGCCAAGCATTTTTGTCAGCGATGTACACCCCCAACTTATAATATGCTTAGCTGTATTACAGACAGAGGCATCTTTTTACAAATTAAAGTAAATGATACGAATCAATATTACATAAAACCACAAATCTTAAACAAACACTTCAAAAAGCACACAAATTATGATGACACTTTTCTGAATACTAACAAGACAGCAAACATTTATTTACTACTATTATAATTTCAGTTGTTATTAACATATTTATCGTTTTGATAGGAACAGACTTTGACACGTGTCAACCTAGAACATAGCTGGCAGTTATTGATGATATTATACAATTAATTAAATTAAGTTAAAAATTTCTATTGCTTTGATAATATCATCGATTCATATCTTCAAGTGCCAGCCATTTTTGTTATTGTTTGTATATCTATATTGCATAAATGTAATACATTCATTTTTACACTTATATATATATATATTTATATACTTATATTATGGTCACTATTTCTAAGGCATAGATACAAACAGCAAAAGATATGAAAATTTATAACACTGCAAACACGAAAACTACACGAATTAATTAAGCTAAAATTAGGTTATATAACATGGTTAAACTGTAACATGACTACAATGTATGTAGCAGACAGCGACAACATCATAGGGAACAAGTACATTCCCAAAGAAAAAGTGCCAAATTTTATGACCATAGGGTTCGTCGTAACTAAACGATTCAGATCCTTTAACTGTCTCGTTTCGGATTTTGCACGATCTGAAAATTAAAAATAAAAAGAAAAAAAAGGAAAAGGATACATTAAAGGAATCGTAAGTATTACTCGCCAAAGGAATATCTGCGTAATCCCACTGAAGGGCTAAGGCTTCTCTTTCCTTTTACAACTTCACTCGGTCTGGAACTGGACCATTCCTGCCTAAAGACGTCAAGTCATCTCTTCCTGGATTTACCACGTAGTCACAAAAAATTATATAAATTTATATTTCAGCAAATAATTTCAGAAATACATGAGTAAATAAACTTACGAGAAGACACTTCACACGCAAGGATTGCCAAAGCCTTGTTGAAAGTATTAAATTCATTTTGTAACTTCTGACCGGCCAATAAAAGAGTGAACGTAGCTGACATGTGGTATGTTAAAGCATACACGTTTGTTGTCGCGAAATTTCTTTCTAAGTCCTGCAAATAATCTATTCATTTTATTCTGCGTTATTTTAAGCAAGCGCAAGCGAGGAAGGGAAGCAAGCTGAACACGGGGTTTCGATTGCCATGTACGGCAAATTGTTATTGGGTTATTCCATTAGAAATTTCTCAGTAGTCATTTGAACTTGTCAATACTACAAAGAATGTTATTTAATTGACTACTTACTACGGTAGCATTAACTTTCAAATACGTTACCTTTTTAATAATTGCATTAAAAATTCCATACATTGAAGAAATACACTGCACCATGGCTATACCGAGGGAAAACAAGAGCTGAAAATAAAGTTAATTTAGTTTATTTAATAAGATGTTATCATAAGTCTATAATTTATATTTTATGAAACATAATAATTATATGTGAAGAAGTAACATTGTTTTTCTCGCTTTCAGTAACATCATATATGCTGTGGATAACGGTGTGAGTTTCACATTTATATAATATCTTTGTTTATATTATTTGCGCAGATATAATGTGTTACTCTTTGTTTGTCCCAAATAAATAAATAAACATCAAACCATAGTTTTCTGGACATGTAAGTGTTTCTCACATTAAAAACATTCCACCAAATAAAGGGCCAAGGAAGAAGGCCCTTGAAGGACTCTTGTCCGTTTTTAAAATATTTATGGCTGATAATACGTATATTTGACCATTGGAAGCAATTGTGCTATTATTTGGTCATAAGGGCATTAAATAAAGTTCAGTAGTTTTATGAGACAACTTCTATACTGCAATGTAACGTAGATAGAAATACGTTTCGTGCTCACCCTATCGAAGGCCTTACTTAGATCAACGAAAGTTCACTTCAGAGCAATGTCGAGTGTTTAGTACTTTGCTACAGTCGCCAAAGTGTGAAACTCTATATTAACAAGCTCGGGGTAGAATGATTTTCTACTTTTGATTCGGACCTTATCTGTATTTTGTAACATGAATTAAATTAAAATTAATTAAAGGCTCACCAATTCTTGATAACACACTGATATATTTTTACAGCAAGCCATCATGTGTTGGTACTTTTCTGTCCAGCTATTCACTTTCCCAGGCAAATTAATACATTCTTCATTCGCGTCTAGGCTGATTTCATTGGTCTCTTGCTCATTGTATTTCTTTAGTACATCATTTACAGCATTGTTCAAACATTGGAGGCAATTGAAAGTGCAAGTTATTGCGCAGTACACTACTAAATGTTCCAGCGTGAAGCGAATGTCTACCCATAGTTCATAGACCACCAGTACAAGGATTTCTCTCAAAAGATATGTCTCCAATATATACCAGTTAACAAGCCTTACCAGCAGAAGTATGACAGCCATCACAGTGAACACCACGAAGCCAAACAAACATTTGACCTTCATTTTTTTCTCAGAATTCATATAATGGTCTTCATCCTTGAAATAGTTGTGGAGCTTCCACGCATTCTCGTAGAATTTGCTAAACGATTCCGAATTTACAATTCCACCAATTACTATTACGAAGCTTTTTAATAGAACCAATAACTGAAGCAGATCTGTCACCAACTTATCATTATCGCTGTAGTCAAAATAAATGAAATTCGTCAAGATGACATTGTTCACGGTAATGGCTATAGAAAGTGATAGTTCAACGATTATACGCGTTACTGCTATAATCTTTTGACTTTTATTTAAACTCAAGTAGTTTCTGTACACACACATAAAATTTTCGCCATATATTAAAGTGTGGAATAAATTCATGGCGGCGACTGGAGTGACACACGTTCTAGAAAGATACGTAGTTCCGAATAATGGAACGTGTTACTTGTGACCTCGTTAAACTTAATGTAGGAACATTTTCATAATCATTTTAGGTACTTGTCTTTAAGAACAAACAAACACGTCATGACTTAGACTCTGTTAATACTAATAAAATTGGAAAATATTAATGTACCCAGGTGACACTTCAAGGTTGGGTAGATGAAGATTAATATTATGATATTTTACGAAGTATAAAATAAGGTTAATTTACTGATTGATAACTGTTTACTAATTAGAGAAAATAATGTATAAAATAATGTGTAAATAATGTATTTACGTGGCACATGTTAGAAAGTGGATGAAGACGAGAAGTTGAATATATCATGTATAAATATTGATATCCACTTAATTAGCTAGCTTTAAGTTTTTCTTTAATTATTTGAATAATTGATAAATTTATAATTTTTTGATGTTTCTGTAATAACTTATATTTGTACGCCGTTAAGGCTAAATATGACTGTGATATAATTTTATTGTAACATCGCAAGCCATGCGTGTGTATACTCATGTTTTTGACAAATTAATGATGTTTATCTTTGCCTTTGAGCATCAGAATGATTACTAGTTATTTACTGTGCCTGAAAGTAGCTATAAAATGGTGTGTAGGGAAAGGATTTTATGAAGAACTTGCACAGAAAGACAGGTCTAGGCTTTTATTTCAATTAGGTTTGTCAATTAAATAGGTAACGTCAAAATGAGAAAATTAGATAAGATAAGATATTTTTTTTTGTAAAACATGAGTACTACAAAAATATTTGCATGGTCTTAAAATAATATTCGGGAACTTTGTCTGATCCAAAACTAGGTTTTCATGGAGACCGAAAATAAGCTCCATGGCAGATTGCTATAAAGTATTTTATCAAAACTTTTTTTCATTACCATAAATTATTGTTATCACATTAATATTTTAGACCAATTCTCAAAGTCGCAGCATCAACATAATGAAACAGAAAATTAATATTCCATGATTCGGTTTAACACATAAGCACTACTAGCTATATTATAACAGATAAAGAACAACATAGTTATCAGTAATAATCAAGATAATATAATATATGACGCGGCTGTTTTAATGAATTAATAATAAGGTGGTTCTAGTTACCAAGCGAAATTAAAATAGCCAGTTGTTCATTATGACTCATTAACCTAATATTACATATATCCAGCCAATATGTGTATAAGACACAATACATCCAAGAAGAATTCCCATAATTTACATTATGAAATAAATTTTAATAATATTAAGCAGCTCAAGGTTATTTTTTGCTTGCATCTTATTGTTTTCCGATTTCGTCATTGCCAACATTTTGAATAAAAATGACAGTTCAAAAAGGTGACATGGGCCGCTATGTGGGAAATAAATATTTTTGAAAATTCCTTAGCATTATTGCTACTTGACTGTAACTCACTCGTTTGAAAACAAGAAATGTTGGTATGGCACGGAGGTTGGGGTTGGGTATTGAAGTAGCGGAAAGGGAGACGGAGATCACATCCTCTCACCCGGCCCGCAGCAGGCGCACCGGGCGTCGTCGGAGGGCGGACAATGCTCTGTTCTAGCCCCCCTAAATGGATCCAGGGGCGACGGACTCGGGGACGTCCGTCGCCCCCCATACATCGGACCCGAGGTGGCGGTGCGTAGTGTTCCACGCGCACCCCTCTTAGACGTCGCGGGGGAGTCATTCACCTCACTCTCCCCCTTGACACGAAGAGAGGCCCACTGTGGCGGGCTGGCACTAGCCGGGGGTTGCGGAACGATCGTACGTTCCCGCGACCCCCTGGCGTAGGTGTAAGATGGAACACCGGGGTGGTTTTTAGTCAGTAAGAGTCTGACATCCATGAGGATTTTCCACCCTGGAACAAAAAAAAAATGGGTATTGACGTAGAGCCCAAGCAAGTGACAACGTTCCTTAGTAGGTTCAGACATTTAATGGTAGAGATGACAGATGTAGGTATAAGCAAATTACTATGAATGATTGTTCAATATTCTATTAATGCATGTGAAGGTAGGCAGCAGAATTATGTAGATGTGAACGATGTACAATATACTAGTCTGCTCCACCACCGTGTTTCAATGTTGTGAGATTAGCGGAAGTGTCTGGAGCTCAAGCGAAAAATATAAAAAACGAGAATCAGAATCAAATTCATAATGTACACGCCGTTACAAACAAAGAGAAGGAAGAAAAAAATGTTCACTATGCAAGAAGTTCGGTGCTGCGTCATAAGAAATGTCGCCCATCCGGATCCAGTGGTGGTGATGCCAAGACTTTCCGTCAGAATCGTGACCAGAGAGATGGGCAGAGATCAGGTGGACACGCACGCGAACAACCAGGAGAGGCACGCTGAAGATCACGTGCAGTATTTTGAAAATGTGGGAAAAGCCATGAAAAGTATAAATGCCCAGCGTATGGTCAGTGATGTAGTCAGTGTAAGAAAATGAACCATTATTAAAGAATGTGTCATGTGTATGAGGTACGAGAAAACTCCAGCGATCAGGTAATTCACGCTATTGGTAGTTATTCTAGTAACGAGTGGACGATAGCATTATGTATTGAAAATAAATATGTCAATTTTAAACTGGACACTGGAGTCGACGTTAATGTCTTGCCACAAAAATATCTAACTAAAATTAAATTATCGAAAGATGAATTAGTCCATACAATAAAGAAGTTACAGAGTTAGTCAGGTAGTCAGATTAAAGTAATTGATAAATTTTATCTTAAAGTACAATATATAAAAACAATACATGCGGACGAATTTTTTTGATGCCCTATGATTATATTCTTTTTTTTACATATGTACATATTATAATTATCATTTTAAGTATGTTAGCTTATATATTATGTCAGTATTATAAACCATTAAAATTGTGACAAAGAAACGATACATACATCTTACAATTTATAGTTGTTAACACTAATTCACCTCCCATTTTAGGTAGAAGTTCATGTGATGAATTAAAATGATTGATAAGAGTAATAAGTATAAAACAGATGTATAAAAGATGTGCAAATATACTGGATAAGTTTCCTGACATATTTACAGGAATTGGTCGTTTACCAGGTACATACGAAATACAAATAAAAGATGAGTACAAACCTGTAGTTCATGCTCCACGAAAGTTACCAATAGGTAATTTCGTGTAAATCAATAATTAATATTTTTTAATAATTAATTCATAATTTTATTATTTAATTACACGTCGATTGTAAGTATTACACTTTCACTAGCAAACAATAAATAAATACATTTAATATTTCACTAAATCTTTTTTGTTTGTCGACAATTTGACCTCACGGCACCGGCACTGGACCTGCCTTCTCATCTTCTTCTTCACGTGGGAAATAATATTCTATTCCTTCTTTTCTTCTGATTTTATTTCCTCTTTAGCAGGCGGAGGCACTATCGCCTGCCTGACCGAAGATGCCAAAGAGATGGTCATATCGGCGAACTCGGAAAAGTCTTTGGGGAAAGACAGCTCGGGGAACTTCACCTCCAGTTGAGGGTCACCAGGTTTCACTCCATAAAGGAAATTGTACGCAATGTTGACATACTGCTTAGCTAGTGCCGAATTGTTCTTTAAAATTTCCTTCGTCTCTTCAGGGAAGCATACATAACCCATAACGGTGGTGCCGGCGGCACCCGCGTAAAATACTCGCTTGATAATGCAGCCTCTCAGGCCGAAGATAAAACCAGTGAGTTATTATGTTTTTTTTTTTATATTTCCCGGGACCCTAGGGTCCCGGACCTTTGGTAGGCATATGAGGGGCCGAAGCCAACTCGCAGAGGCCCGTTAGACGCTTTCAATGGAAATGAGGCACCAACCGACGATTATCCCTGTGCGTACTATGCAAGTGCACCCAAGGACAACCCCCGGTTGGTGTAGGACTATTGCAGGATATGGAGACAAAAAAAAAATATTGGGCTATGGGTTTGGATGGCTAAAGTGGACTGGTTATCTAAAACTATGGAAGGACTATGGCCCCTGCCTGACCAATGTTTGATAAATACAATACACGGATAAAATGGCAGGGGGTGACTTGCACACTCAACAATGGGCCCCCGGAAACGGTCGCTAGCACAGTGTCGTAGCGACAAGGGGGCAATATGTCTTGAGGTGCTTAAGAGGAGTGGAGAGGTATTCCACGGCTATCAGGACAATCCCGGAAGTACGGTCAAGATCCCTACCAGCATCTTACTGGACTACTTCCTTCCTCCGAGCACGTTTGCTCTTGCGAATCTCTACTCAAGCCAGCCAATAAAGGCAAGAATGAGGTGGGAGGTCAGTTTTCGTCAGTGTTCACTCCAGCCGGCCAATAAAGGCAAGCCAGAGATGAGGAACATGACTTTTCCCGGGAGATAACCCTATCTCCCGGGAGAAGTCATGTGTGGCGGCATCGCCACAATGGAACGCGTCACACTGACGTCACGCAAAATCCTGCATCGCGCAAACAGAGTTTACCGCGCGACTAGCATATATACAACATCCCGACATCAACCGTCGGGCAGTAGCCCACCAGACACAACACCCGTCTGGTCGGAGGATCCTCCCTTTTCTATGGAGGATGAGTGAACTTTACACCCTGTTCCTCATACCTCTATACTGGTGACCCCGAACATGAACGTCAGCGCAGCCTTCGTGCAACTACTACAGCGTGACGTCATCAGCATCACTTCCTCGAGCTTTCGAGCAGCGAGTCACACAGCCAGCCAGCACCCACGGCTTCAACGGGTATCCTGACCACAAGCATGCAGCGACCGCGCATACCTGGTCATCACCCTCAGCCTCATCAGCAACCTTGGCACAGCACACTGCACTCTCGGCCGGTCAAACAAGCAGAGCCCTTCAAACCTCTCCTGGTCGACGCCAGCAGTCAGCCTCAACCCGGCGCTGTATCACATCCGACGCATTGGAGCATAACGCAGCGCCACCCCGACTCAATGGGGGCATCTCCGCAGACAGTTCCGACTCACGGTGAACTATGCGGCACCCGGTTCCGACTCATTGGAACCTCAACTGGCCCTGGCAAGCATCGCAAGATACACGACTCAGCCCACTATCGACCTCCGGTCTCCGGAGGGGAGTGATGTGGCGGCATCGCCACAATGGAACGCGTCACACTGACGTCACGCAAAATCCTGCATCGCGCAAACAGAGTTTACCGCGCGACTAGCATATATACAACATCCCGACATCAACCGTCGGGCAGTAGCCCACCAGACACAACACCCGTCTGGTCGGAGGATCCTCCCTTTTCTATGGAGGATGAGTGAACTTTACACCCTGTTCCTCATACCTCTATACATGTTCCTCATCTCTGGCTCTGGTCGCTACTGCCCAGCAGCTCGCCACATGCTGCCCTGCGGGTTTCTGTATCTCTCTTGGTCTGGCTCCTCATCCTAGACCTGTTCCGGCAAAGTAACCTCTACGGGCACAGACCTAGAGTTCGGAGCGCGCAAGCCCCATCACGACGTCAACGTAGAGATACGGCGATGGGGTAATTTTATTATTATTATTATTTAATTATTGTAAATGAAAAATCAAGGTATTATTGCCAAAGTTGAGGGACTGGGTAAACAGCATGACGGTGGTAAGAAAGCCTAACGGTGATCTCCGCATTTGTTTAGACCCGCGTGACTTAAACAAAGCAATAAAGCTTTTTAAGTTGCCTACTCTAGAAGAATTATCCGCCAACCTAACCGGTGCCAAATATTTTAGTACATTAGATGCTAAACAGGGATTTTGGCATGTAAATTTACACTCTGCCAGTATTCCAGACCTCTGTACATCACACACCTGCCAGACCTCTGTACATTTAATACAATTTTTGGAAGGTTTAAATTTTAGAGAAAACCATACGGTAAATCATCGGCTTCAGAAATTTTCCATAAACGTTTAATGAACATTTTGAGAGGGTGTTATATTGTTTATTGATGATCTACTTATTTACGCAGAAACAAAGGAAATACACGATCAGAAATTACGTGCAGTCTTGAAACGGTGTAAGGAAATAAATATAAAGTTAAATAAAAGTAAATGTAAAATAGGTTTAAGTGAGCTAACGTACTTAGGCCATAAAATAACAAAAGACAGTATCTGTCCCAATGAGTCACAGGTATTGGCTATTAAAATATGTCAAGACCACAAAATTTAAAGATGTTAAAAGATTTTTAGGTATGCTAACCTATGTTAGTAATTCCATTGAACATTTGTCTGAAGATTCTTCGCAAACAATTTAGTTTACAAGAACCAGTATGAAAGTGTCCACGAGCTACAAGCAGAACTTATACGTATTATTCTAAATATCCACCAAAACAAGATCAAAAAATCGACGGGGAGCGAAATAATCAAAAGAGTACGACTTTGTATTCAACAGGAAGGGACTCAATTCATGGTATTCCTTTTATTTTTGACACTATGTTATTTAGCAAAAAATCATCCTTATGATGAAGCCTTTCGATCGGTGTGATAAAAATACTGGATGATTATTTTTCTCGTGTAACGGGTTCGATTTCCGGTTCAACCATGTAATTATTTAAATATCTATGAATGCAGTTTAAATTCTTTTTTTTAACTCAAATAATGTCTTCTTTCAGTAAAATGTTCCATCTACAATATTCAAGGTACTTTCCCTCCATGTGGCATATTCGTGGGACGCCCTGTACGCATTGAATTCCATCCACTGAAGAAAGAAAAATGTTCAATTCTATCGGTGTATGAACAAATCATAAAGTCGCTGCTTGGTATATAGAGGCATGAGGAACAGGGTGTAAAGTTCACTCATCCTCTATGAAAAGGGAGGATCCTCCGACCAGACGGGTGTTGTGTCTGGTGGGCTACTGCCCGACGGTTGATGTCGGGATGTTGTATATATGCTAGTCGCGCGGTAAACTCTGATTGCGCGATGCAGGATTTTGCGTGACGTCAGTGTGACGCGTTCCATTGTGGCGATGTAGATATGCCGCCACAGGTATAACAGAAACTGGCCTTTCAACGCCGTCTAGATTGGGGCCAGGTCTTTAAGGATCATTGCAGCGTTCGTTCGGGTCTAGTCCAGCAGTTTTTGGTCAACCTGGACCTTCGCGATCTTCTGGGGCTTCAGGCTCTACACAACACTTTTTGATTGATCTGATGAAAATACCTGGGAAGAGAGGTGATAGGAAAAGATGTGCGGGCTGCTACAAAAGGCTACTTGACGAAGGAAATTCAACGTCTACTGCTCGAAAAAGAGCTAAAAAAGTACATCAACAGTACGAACAGTGTAAGAATGGTTTTTGATGTGCTTTGAAACTTATCATTAGTGATATGTGTATTTTGTTTATTACAAGTATGTTATGACTACTAAAATGTACGGTGTAGGTTTTTGATACAGATAATATAATCTTTTGCATACAAAAACATATTTTTTTACTTTATTAATTATTTTTAATAACTCCATCTGACCGCAGGAAAAAATATTGTGGTATGTTTTTTTTTCATGGTTTGATTTTTTTCTCCTGTCATAAGTCCAATATATTTCATAAATTTACTCATAAGTCCAGGCCTGTAAACGTTGTTCGAAGTAGTATGAACCCCATGACCCACATGTGGGGGCACGGTCACTGGACTGTTAACGTGTTAAAAGGACTAATACGAAACATTAGATATTTTAACTAGTAAGTGGCAACTTAATAACTCTACGTCATATATTTGGATCCCCCTCAGTATAAAGAGTATTCTATCTATATAAAGTGTATCTATTCATACACGAAATCTATTAAAGGGTCATTGTACTCATCAGTATGAACAACTTTTACTATGGGACCAAACCTGAAATCGCGAAAAAAATCATCTGTTCCGTACATTTATGTTCGCATAACTCGTCAAAATGTAGGGACCAGCAGATTTTTATTTCGCGATTTCAGGGTTGGTCCCATAGTAAAATTTGTCCATATTGATGAGTATAATGACCCCTTAAAAGATTTCGTGTATGAATAGATACACCTTCTATATCTACATAATTTATGAAAGGAAATGGAAAAATCAAAAACCATGACATAATTATAGTTTAGTAATACAAACACATCGCCACAAGTACCAGCGCGGACATTTGCGATAAACCACTTTTCAACCCTTTTACTTACCAATCGGCACTTACACAAATGCACAGCTCAGCTTAGGCCTCGCGGACTGTAATAAGGTCGAACAGTGGTTTTCCCCCAAATGTCCGCGATGGTACAGCGAATGAACTTCTTGGTCTTATCTTGGTCAACAAGTACTGCGCGAGTGTCTGAGTGTGTCCTTTAGATATCAGTTCTATGGCTCTAAAATAAAAGATCAGTAAGGCGTAGTTCAGTGGAGTAGAAGTACAAATTTATTTATTTATATAATTAAGGTTCAGCAACAGTTGTTACAGATATTATACAGATAGGAACATACAAGTAATTGTGTATTAAATCCAACTGCACAACCACATGCAAACACCACATACAAAATGCTCTTTGTAATTATAAATTTAAGTTTAAAGACTCAATGTGTACTTAAATTCTAGATAATTATATTAAATACTAATACTAATTACGTCAGACAAACGTTGATGTTGAGCCTGCGTGGACGTCAACCAGGTCGCAGCCGCTGCGCTCGTTTATGAGTTTGCACATGGGGTATAGGCGAATTAGCAGCAGACACTATACGGCGAAGAGGTGGAGTTGGTGGTCTGCAGGGTACTCTTAAATTGAACATACTTACCAGTTGTGGGCAATCAATGGTGTTGAGCAGTTTATATGCGAAATTATGGTTACAATATTTAATGTTAAAAAAACTCGACTTATTCGTAAACATAACTTGGTCAAAATTGTACAAAACAACTAATTTTAAACAAGGTACAGTTTGACAACGTTCAAAGATGCCATTGTTTATTTTCGGAAAAACCGAAATATATCGAATGAAATGCGACAATATTAATATTAATCAATGAAAATTGATTAATATTCCCACCTAAATTATTATAGATTGACGCACTAATTCCGTTATTCCCTTATTCTACCAGTCACGTTTTATTCAAGAAAGTTCGGTTTTTCCGGAAATAAGCGATGGAACCTTTGAACATTGTCAAACTGTACCGTATTACACTTTCATCATATAAAACTCTATTATTTTACTCTCAAACGTAATGAAACAAGTGTTAGTTACATACTGATAAGATGGGCAGATACGAGATGATTATTATTAAATAACATGATTAAATTGCAGCAAAACTAAGACATAGTTGACAGCCAACGTGAGCCACCGAGACAGTTCTTGGAACAATTTGTGGTGTTTTCATTAAATTAAAATCGACTTATGTATATTTTTCTCAAATATGCTTGGAAATTCGAGCATTATTTTGACAATCTTCTTGGGAATATATCGAAAATACTGTATTGGTCAAATACATGCGAGCAGGCGGATGAAAATCCATAAATGTCGTGTTTAGCGGCCAAATAAATAACTATAAAACTCACATATAATTTTAAATAAAACGAACTCTATTATTTTACTCTCAAACGTAATGAAATAAGTATTAGTTACATATTCATTAAAAAATACAAATACAAATACGAGACAAATACGAGATGGTTATTCACGAAGACTTAAACAAATTATATCTTTAACACAAAAATCTCAAAATGACTATTTTATCAAAACATCACAAAATAAATCTAAAGCGACATGGACCGTAATTAACAATAATAAAGCATACTTTCCTAAGGAACCCATAACCGAAATAAAAACTGACACAATGATAGTTACGAATCCTATTGAAATAGCAAACTCCTTCAACGAATATTATATTAACCTAGTATCTAATTCTAATCATAGCATAACACAAGAAATCCCCAGTAATTCAAACACATTGAACTCTTTATTTATGGAGCCAACTTTGCCGCATGACATCAGGAATCATATTAGGTCTCTTAGAGATACAAACAGTGTAGGTAGTGATGGAATATGCACAAAGGTCATAAAAGCAGTCTCTCAATACATAGCCCCTCATCTTAGTTACATAATCAATTTAAGTATTGAGAATGGGATCTTCCCGGAGAAGCTCAAAACCTCCATTGTCACTCCACTATACAAAAAGCAAGACAAATCTCTCATGAAAAATTATAGACCTATCGCTTTGATACCGATATTTGCAAAGATATTTGAAAAGGTCATATATAGAGCACTTTATACTTACCTAGAGAAATCAAATATTCTAGTGAATGAACAGAAAGGATTTCGCAAGAACAGGACAATTAACATGGCTATCCATGATCTGATACGCCCTATCTTATCGAACGTGGATAAAAGAAATGCCGTATGTGCTATATATATGGACCTTACAAAGGCTTTTGACTATGTAGATTATAAGATACTATTAAATAAATTGGAGAAATATGGTATCCGAGGCAACATTTTGAATCTTATTGAATCTTACGTAGACAACAGAAAGCAGATTTTAGAAATAACGCGAATATGCCCACGCACTGGAAACGAAAGAAGGTACAGATCTAGTAGCAGGATTATTAAATACGGAGTCCCACAAGGCAGTGTGTTAGGACCTCCACTATTCTTAACTTATATCAATGATCTGCCTAGAGAAATAAAGCATCCTATGGTACTATTTGCTGACGACAGCACGGTAATAATAAAATGTGACGATCTTAATACATACGAAGCGGAGATAAATTTGACATTGAATAAAATAATTACTTGGCTAAATAATAACAATCTTGTCATAAATCTAGAAAAGACTAAAATAATGCACTTTTGTCAAAGGATTCCTAATATAAACCTTGACATTGACTATTTGGGGACTAAAATAGAGTCGACAAATATGACTAGATTCCTTGGTGTTATTATAGATAATAACTTGTCCTGGAAACCTCAAACGGATGATATTTGTAAAAAAATTAATAAATTTGCATATGCCCTCTATAAACTGGCTAAAATTGTAAGCTTAGAATCGCTTTTAATGGCTTACCATGGCTATGTTGCATCCACACTAAGATATGGCATAATATATTGGGGTAATTCAGTAAATAAAGAGTATGTTTTCAAGGCCCAAAAGAGATGTATCAGAGCTATGTGTGGTTTACAAAGTACTGACAGCTGTCAACCTCTATTTAAAAGCCTCAAAGTCTTAACCTTACCTTCTCTGTATATTTATGAAGTTAATGTATTTGTTAAGACAAACATCAGCCTATATGAAATAGCTTTTAAAAGCCACTATAGGAAACTACGTGATAAAAATAAATTTGAGCTTAAAGTACCATATGCAGGTACGGCTTTAATGAGGAAAAGTTTTTTTTGTATGGCCCAAAGAATATTTAATAAGTTACCTTGCTTAATAAAAAGTCTAAATTTAGTAAATTTCAAGCGTAAATTACGTACTATATTAATACATAAATGTTACTATTGTCTCAATGAATATTTTAATGACAGTTCTTTGACATAATAATATTTGTATACTCGTAAAATGACTGTATATGCGAGTCGACTCTAATAGTAATTCTGTGGACAATATCAATTTTAAACATTTTTCTTATCAATAGCTTATTGACATTATAATTATTTATTATTGACATTACCGCATTTCGTTAAATATTGACATAACCTGACATTACCTATTGCATTTTATTAAATTAAGTACATACATTGACATAGACATAAAAATTGACATTGATACTACTGAATTATTACAAATTAATTTACTATATTGGCAAAAGCCTCCCATAAATGTATATTTGTACGCCAGATGGCAAAACACAGAGAAACTATAATATAACAATTGTAACATCTTGCACAATGTTGGAACCTGTGTTTACAAATAAAGACTATTGATTGATTGATTGATTGATTGATCACACAAAATAAAATAAATATAAACATGGCATTTTAATATTAAATGATATGATTAAACTGCAGCAGAACTATGACATAGTTGACAGCTAACGTGAGCATCACTGGCAGCATGTACATCCCAGCAGGAATGTTGGACAACAACTTAATCTCTAGAGGATTCTTTTTCATCAGACGTATAAAGTCCTTTGTCAATTTCACTTCAGTTTCGCCAGAATCTGAAATAATTGACGTAATTTTTAATACATTAAATATTTATCGCAAAACATGTGTACGTATCACATTTCGCCAGTTAAGTTTAAGTTCCATTTAACCCGACCTGGGAACTGAACCCAGGACCTCATACTCAGCAGTAGCGCTTGCGACCACAAGACCACCGAGACAGTTCTTGGAACAATTTGTGGTTTTTTCATTAAAAATCGACTTATATATATTTTTCTCAAACATGCTTGGAAATTCGAGCATCATTTTCACAATCTTCTTCGAGATAAATCGAAAATACTGTACTGGTCAAATACATGCGTGCAGGCGGACGGTAATGAATATGAAAATCCGTAAATGTCGTGTTTAGCGGCCAAATAAATAACTATAAAACTCACATATAATTTTAAATGAAATTAACTTTTTACTTCGACACATGATAACTAAGGAGGTAACTTATCGATAAATATAAATAAATAAAATCCTTCAATACAAACTTCGACACCCGCAATCCCTTTTCAAGGGGTAGTTTAGAAAAACAAAAAAATGACAAACTATATAATTTATTTAGATAAGAAACCGTGTCAAGTTTCAACTTCATTAATTCAGGAAATAAAACTTTACGCAGAAACGAAATACCCCCTTTTCACCCCCTTAAATGTTGAATTTCCAAAAACTCCTTCTTAGTTTTCCCCTACATTACAAAAGGAAGCCGTGTGCAAAATATCAAGCATGTAGCCCCAGCCGTTGGCTCTGCGTTGATGAATCAATCAGGACAAATATTGATATACATTTATGTCTAAATTACTTAGTTTGAATTTCCACGCATTCTTTAAGAAAAGTACAATACAAGCCTTGGCCGCAATCAGGCATTGATGGACGCACGAATGTATGTGTAGCTCGGTTTTGCCTTGACCCACATTTTCACGTTCGCCGACCAATGCCCCTTTTGAAGGCTGCGGCAGTAAAGTACTTCATATTTAGATAATCTTACCAATTATTAGCATTGTATTATAAAGTCGAGCCAGCACCCTATGGAATTTTCTCCCTTGGTTACGAGCCAATTGTCCAGCAAAAACGGGCAATAGCGTTACTAATGCATAATTAAATAAAGCAATTACCAGTTTCTTCAACTCGTCGGAGCATAATACCTTCTAAAATTAACAAAGAAAAAATTAATAAAAATTGCCACAAAATGATGAAATTGGCTTTTTTGACAGATAATTTTATGGCATTAATGTTTGATTAGGATTCCGGGCAGACTTATTTTAGATGAAATCTCTCGTTTAGCAAATTGTAATAAAAGCTGCTTAGCTATGGCTGCATGTATATTTAACAAATTGCCATGTAAACTTAAATTACTAAATAGCAGACTGTTTAAAATTCACTTGTTTAAATGGCTAAATGATCATAATTTTTATAGCATTAAGGAGTACTTTGAACATAGGTTATTTTAATCACTTTGCATGCTTTAGTCTTAAGCAAAACATGTATGATCTCATCTTTACCTCGTGTAACACCTTTGTATTCCATGTTCTAGGCAAATAAATAAATAAATAAAAACAAATTTGGATATTACTGCTTGGTCAGTGTCTCGGTGCGTTTTTTTCACTATGATATACAAAAATACGTTTTTATTTTTTTCATTTGTAAAGGATATATTGGTCGTATAGACCATTTGAAATGAGGATGGAAAGGACACATGTTCCACTGCAAAATAGACAAATGGAGCAAACAAGCAACCCTGTGGTACCCAAGAGTCGTGACTAGAAAAGGGGGCGCCCTAAAACAAGATGGGAAGACGCTATCCGTCTTACCCTGGGGCCAGAGCTAGTAGTAGAGTTGCAGACGACAAAGCACATGGAGACAGTTGGAGAAGGTCTATGCCAAAAAGCACACCGAGCTGCGGGACATGTTATGACCCAAATAATTTCTGCTAAGAAACGATGTACGCAAAGTTCGGAAATAAACGGCTTTATTGTATACAAAAATACGCGCGGTGACGCATCGGTTTGCAGCGTGAGGCTCACTGAAAATAAACCGTATGCGTTTTATTCATTGCAATGCGCGCACTTCTATGAACATTCCAGACTTCACAGATCATGCGGTAAAATAAGGCACGGCAGTACGCGCGTCCTTAGCGACCAAGGAACGGTGTGGAAGGCAAGATAGAAGCACATACATCGCAGCGCAGCAAAAAGCTGTAATTTTGACATTACATATGTTTGTAATGTCAAAATAACAGTTTTTTACTAAATGCATATTATGAAAGTACTTATAATAAAAAATCAAGTTTTAAAATTTTTGTCTGTCTGTCTATCTGTCCGTCTGTCTGTTTGTTTGGGCTAATCTTCGAAACGGCTGGACTGGTTTTGACGGGACTTTCACTGACAGACAGCTGATGTTATATAGAGTAACTTAGACTAGGAGTAACTTAGACTTTTATTTTAGAAAAAGAATAAGGGTTACGCGCAAAAAATTAAAACTAGAAGCCACAACGTTACGCATACGCATACCCTGATCCTATATTCCTTTCTACCCACAGACCATTAAAAATAATCAAGCCTTTAAGAGGTGGGAGAATAGCTTATTTTTTCTGGGGTATCCTTATTTTATTCCAAAATGCACTTCATTATACCTCCATCTTAGATAAAAGTAAATCTCGGTTTAAACCCAGGTAACAAAAACAATACTTACATTTGAACAAATTTGGTAAATCATCAAAATGTAGTTGGGCATTGACAAAATTAGCGAAAAGAAATACTGAAACATAAGAATTGAAATTAATTCAACACAATAACGAAACATACAATATCTAGGGCACTACTGGATTATTAGATCGATTAACTTAATTCCAAACACCAGTACCAACCTGGCGTCCAAAGCATAGCGTCACTTTGTCACAGCAGTTTGCTAAATCCCGATACAGTTCAACCCATCCTTGAATATGCTCCCTTGTGATAACACATATCTCATCCGAACTAATATCACAGCTCCCTACTTTCTCCCAAACAGCTGATATCAACGAACTCAAGCTTTTGGACAAATTAACTATAATCATAATGACAACGAACGACATTATTTGCTGATAAACAACAGTAAATCTTATAATCATTTGAGCTGCAAAAATGAGAGCAATAAGAAATTCATTAATTTGTTGGAATCTTTTCAAAATGTCTAAAGATCTGATGACAACGAAGGCAATAAATAATAAAGTAAAGATTATGGTGGACCAGTATATTTTCTTGAGGGATTTTATTAGTTTTATGTCATATTTGAACCAGTCAGAGAGACGACTGATACTTCTATAATATGACATGAAGGCGTGGCTGTAACAGATGCCGGTCGCGACGGATGACACAGAGTTTATATACGCTGAAGCAGCAAACACACAATAAATTACATTCACTTGATCAATCACAACATCTCCTAGTAACAAATAGTACACTTTAATACTAATGACAACAGAGTACAAGATGGTCTGAAAGAATATTTGGAAAATAATCAAATATTTCGTTATCTTCTTCTGGTTACAATATTTCCTGTGTATGCCTAACAGACTCTCCAGAAACAATAAATTGTCCAACCACTTCAAAGCAGACATTTTTAATGTTGTGTGTTGTGTTTGTAATGTTGTGTATGTCGCTGACGACATTAAAGTAATGGTTTTAATGGACGTAGGCAAAATTATGTTATTTTAATTTCCTTAGTAGGTAAATACAAATTTTGTTGATTGTCAATAATTGAATAGTCAAACGAACTTACCTGTAAGTGAAGTTCGACGGTAATTAAACTCGTTGCTGTCTCGTTCTCAATGATGAAAGAATACAAAGGTAGATTTTCAAAGACTAGTTGTATAAACAAAAAACTAATAAAAATAACAATAATAAGGAGTCTGGATTTGTGCCCGGTAGATGGCAATAGGCTCGCCCCCTATTACATGGGACTTAAACATAACTGGCGAAATGTGGGTGTACTATAATAGGTACACCTCTGCCTAACCCTTCGGGGAAGCAAGGCGTGATGTTATGTTATGTGTTAATAAAAATAACGGGGATTTGTTATTCTTTAACATAGGCTAATGTTAATTCATTCAAGGTAGGCGTACTTGTAAAGGTAGTAATTCTTTATCTTAGGCAACACAAAATATATACTTCATTCAAGTTGCACTAAATCATTTTAATTAGCACTAAAAATTGCTTCAGAAAAGTTTATATTTGTTGATTATGATCAACAACAATAGAAAGCTTTATAATTTTATTAAACAGCAATATTTGTTGATAATCATCCAAATTAAGCGTATTAAGGTCTTCTATCAAATCAAACTTAAAGTTGTTGGCTTGGTCCAACCCTCCTTTTTGTAAGAGAATATACTAATTGGATGGGAAAGGTACTCACAGGGTTGAAGCTTGCGTCCCTTCGATAATGCAGCAGGCTGGTTCAGGTTTGTGACTTCCCACACCAGGTCAATTTGTTTTTAGGCACAGCACAGCACCGGTATTCACTAATATTACACTTTTTAGAATTTTTAGCGGGAGCGTCTATTATGCGGTTAGCAAGCGTGTTTTTGGGACGAGGGTGAGTTTTGAACTGATTGATTGAACGGATCGAGAGGATTGAATGAGGTAATTGATTGGGTTGAGGAACAAGGAACGAATGTTCTTCGGATAAGTGATTTGTGTTTAGTGTTGCAATGTGTAAAACGTGTTTATTGCTCTAAAGAAAATGTGTAATTAATTAAATAGAAGAAAGGGCGCAGACACTAATGTCAATAATATTTCATACTCTCCGTAACTTTAAGAACAGCTCTTGGTGCCCTTTCTAAAGGCTGCTTCACCCCATAATCGTGATGCGGTAAGATAGTATTGATTGGCATAGCACTAGGTAGGTGTTGACCTTATGTTGATAACCCTTATGTTGATAAGGGTTTCCAAATCAGCGGTATTACAGAGCAATTTGCACACGTAGATAAGCTTCAATGATGATGATGAGGCTAGGGCATCAATATGACATTGCCATTTTAAAAATTGATCAACATTGATTCCAAGATATTTAATAGTGGTGGTTTAGGATATTGTTACACAATCACAGTTAGAAGACGGCTCATGAAAAGTATAGGATTTTTTAAAGAAAGCATTTAGAGGTGGGTTTTTAATGCGAAAGTTATGTAGTTGGTTTTACTAATGTTGAGCGTTAGTAGGTTCTGTGACAACCAACACATGGCTTTACTCAAAGCAGTTTCTGCATCAGCTTTCACACCAGTCCATGCAGGGCCGTGAATAAGAAGCGCAGTGTCATCTGCGTAGGCAAATACTTGGCAATTGGGAGATTTTAGCTCACGGAGGTCATTTATATAGATTGTGAACAACGGAAGCCCCAAAATGCTCCCCTGAGGAACTCCAATATCCAACCCCTCGTCCCCACTGACGCAATCCCTAATCTTCACCACTTGTGTCCTGTTAGTCAGGTAGGCCTTAAATAATTTGAGAGCCATTCCTCTTACGCCAATTCCTCCAACTTAGAGATAAGAATCGGGATGGAGACGATGTCGAACGCCTTTGTGAGGTCCAAAAACAATACCAGGCATTTTTCCTTCTTGTTCAGAGTGTCCACTGTTCTGCTAATCAATGATAAAAGAGCATCTTCTGTCGATTTTTTTTGTCTGAAATCTATATTGGTTAGGTGAGCTGACACCCTTTGCTTCAAGATAGTTCGTCAGTCGATGATTTAGCAATTTTTCAAGGACTTTGGACATAGCTGGCAATACCGATATAGGCCTGGATTGCAGCATAGACTGCTGAGTAAGCTAGAAGGGGTACAGATGAAGGGTGTAACAGAACGCAACCTGCTAGGTGTTGTGCCACTAGAGGTCTAGCACCGCGGGGAACTCGCTTTAAAACAGGAACAGAGTTTTTG
Organism: Fissipunctia ypsillon; assembly: GCA_947568875.1. NCBI lineage: Eukaryota > Metazoa > Arthropoda > Insecta > Lepidoptera > Noctuidae > Fissipunctia > Fissipunctia ypsillon. The sequence continues at coordinate 19,799,088 of OX387654.1, read as the reverse complement.
AATTTTGAAAGAGTCCAAGGCCAAAACGTGTCAAAAGTGAATGCAGGATGTTGCTGGTGTTGTAGGTAAAGATGTTGACACAGGATCTGAGATGAGTGCTTTTTGTGGTCTGTGTACCTTTCCAATATGTACATTCAGACCACGCTTACCTTTACAAAACCGTGCCTAGGTACACAGCGGACATCGCTCCAGGATGCTCAGCGATGTTGAAGGTTGACAATAAGCACTATCACTAACATCCACCACCATATCGCTGCTGCCACTGAGCATTTAAAAACTCATTTTCTTTTATAAATAACAAATGTAGGAGGAATAAATGTCCTCTTGTGCCGGGATACAGTAACACCCTAACTGTGAATAATTGTTCAGTTTTTATAATAAAAAAAACATCTTCTGGCTTTAAATGTCCTTCAGACACAGCTGAAGACCCGAGTCCGAGCATGATAGTACCGTAGTGATTTGCTCCTGTTTTATTTGTATTAGCTAGTCTCACTTTCTTGACATTTCCTAAACTGTCACGCTAACTTTTGTTTGATATTTTAACATAACATTTTCATATTTTAACATTTGGTAAATGAATAGTTTTTTTCTCTTTATCTAAGCCTTTTTGAAGTATAATGTCCCACATTTAGGCTATCTTTTTTAGCAGGTCTTCTCAGACTCTCTTTGTGTTTTCTATCTGGTTGAATATTTTCTATCGACTCCGGATGGATTCTCATTACTATCATGTACTTGTCAGTTGAACTGCTTACTGGGGTACATCTGGAAAAAATATACTTTATAGATGCTGTAAGAGACATTGACACACATTGCACCAAATAACCATGTAAGTTTCCGCAGAACTTCCCTTTAAGTTTATAATGAAATATATCAATAATTTTGATGGACGATGTTGCTATGTTTGTTTCAATTACATTAATTGCGGTTACCTCAACCCCTCAAGTAACAGTTGTTTGTCCATAACGTTGATCAGGGTCGTAATGTGTTCGGTTAGACATTTTCTATCAGTAACTAAGTGCAAGTCGGGTTATTAAAAAATCAGTCCGTTTTGTTTCACTGATAATACGGTCAAGTATGCTGACTCAGCGTAAGTCAAGCTTTTGTTTGTTAATAAATACTAGCTGTTTAATACAAATGGGCCTATGAGGTCATATATTGTATGTCGATCGGTTCAGTGATTTAGGTGTGAAAAGGTAGAAGAAGGAAAAAATAGACAGAGTTACTTTCAAAATCACATTTATAGTAAATATTAGTTTGATTTTGAAGACGTTTATTTAAACACACACGACTACACCTTCACCCATGTTGTTTCAAAAAGTTTGAAAATATTAAATTAATCTAATTAATCTTTCTGATTTTCAATGATATTCTAATAAACTGTGCACGTACGCTTCTTCCAAACTGGTTTTACCTCTTTAAATCTAATCTTCCTTCTTAAATGTACCCGAACACTTTGCAATAGTATTGTATTAACTTACGTGATTTCAATGCATTTCACGACACCAAACGGCCCGGGTGTATTCGTTCACAGTTAACATGAAACATTAACAATAACATTCATAAATTTTATAATAACAATTTGTGATAAGTCAAACTGTCTAGCCTTTTCCCAACTGTGTAGGGATTGGCTTTCAATCTAACCGGATACAGCTGAATACCAGTACATTGAGCGACTGTCTATCTAACCTCCACAACCCTGTTACTGGGTAACACGGTACCCCTTGGCAAGTCTGGTTGTTAGACTTTCAGGCTTCTAACTACCCGTAGCGACTGTACAAGATCTACGAATGAGAGCCGGAACCAACGGTTTAACGTGCTTTCCGAGACACGGAGCGGTTTCGGTATGTAATAGATAGTAACTCATCCACGGTCTTACCTTGGCATGCGTTGCTTAACTTTCAAGACTCTCCCGTGCGGCTGTTATTTCTCAGCCAGGAGCCCCTGAACATAGCTCTAACTATTAGAACATAAACTTTACACCTTATAAGAATAATTTGTGAAAAGTGCAATAAACAGTCGTTTAAACATCTACTCCTTTGGTAATGACGCGCATACCTATGCGCGTCGCTGCATGCTGGTGGTCAGGATACCCGTTGAAGCCGTGGGTGCTGGCTGGCTGTGTGACTTGCCGCTCGAGAGCTCAAGGAAGTGATGATGATGACGTCACGCTGTGGTAGTTGCACGAAGGCTGCGCTGACGTTCATGTTCGGGGTCACCAGTATAGAGGCATGAGAACAGGGTGTAAAGTTCACTCATCCTCCATAGAAAAGGGAGGATCCTCCGACCAGACGGGTGTTGTGTCTGGTGGGCTACTGCCCGACGGTTGATGCCGGGATGTTGTATATATGCTAGTCGCGCGGTAAACTCTGATTGCGCGATGCAGAATTTTGCGTGACGTCAGTGTGACACGTACTATTGTGGCGATGTAGATATGCCGCCACAGACGTATGAAGTCCTTTATCAGATTCACATCAGCTTCAAATGCATCTGAAATTATGTCAGTCGTATTTTATACTTCATACACTAGTAAATATATCTTTTAGTAAACTGTTTTATTGATTAATAAAAAAAAATTAAAAAATCTATTTCCACATTATAGTTTACCTTATCTACTCACTAAAAACTAGGTATCTGACATGGCATGTGAGATTATTAGGATGGGGTCAGCTACCAGTCTAACCGGATGCAGCTGAATACTACCATTATTTTACATGGAGTGACTGTCTATCATTCTGTCCTCCACAACCCAGTCACTGGATAATACGATACCCCTTAGAAAGACAGTTTGTCAGAATTTTGGACTTCTAATGTAACGACTGTCAAAGATCTATGAATTACAGCCGGAACTAACGGCTTAGCGTGCTTTCCGATGCATGGAGTGGTCTCGATATGTAATGGATGGTCACCCATCCACGAACCGACTACGGAAAGCTTAGCTTAACCTTCGATCAACCCGTGCATCTGTTATTATTTAGAGAGGCATTAGTTAAGTACATTAAGCTCTCATGCACGAGTTTGTGGGTTCGAATCCGGGCAAGTACCAATGTGACTTTTTGGTTTCATAATCGATGCCTAACAGCCAAAAAGGGATAAGCAACATTTTTGTGAAATCGGCTTATACAAGACGTAACATAAATAACGCACAACCTCTTTTTAAGGGATCATTGTACTCATCATTATGAACAACTTTTGCTATGGGACCAAACCTGAAATCGCGGAAAATAATCTGCTGTTCCCTACATTTTGACGAGTTATGCGAACATATCATGTCCTGTAGATTTTCCACTCACCGTTTTCCTTATTACTGAAGCTACTTCTGCAGCAGTAAATCTCACGCTTAAATCCAAGTCATGGGCCCCAGCATCGGGCACCGCCGGCGAAGACGGCCCCAGTGAAGATTCCACATTAAAATAGCGACAAAACATATTAGCTATATCACCAGAATCATGGGCCCCAGCCACGCTCACAGGAAGGCTAGGTCTAAGATTCATCTGGTTACTCAACTTCCAAAACTTATTAAAGTCCTTATTTGCGTGGTATATAAACTGTATTCCCTGTTTTCACCCTCACTGGGGTGGAATTTAAAAAATCGTTTGGATTTATCCATAACTTGTCTCAAAGATTATTTATACCAATTTCCGAGTTAATCAAGCCACACTGTAAAATCCTCCCCTGTAAAATTGACTACCCCTTTTCACCCCGTTAGGAGTAGATTTTCGAAGAACCCTGATACAAGTTATTCTTTATTTTTGGTTTTAAGTAACACTGAGTTTCGAGTTAATCGGACCGCGCGTTAAAATTCCTCCATACAAACTTTGACACCCCCTAATCCCCCTCTTTAGGGTATTTAAAAAAAATAAAATTGAAACTATTAGAAAGTAAGAATAACGTTTATTTGGACACAGTTCGTGAAACACAATGCAAATAACAAAATAAAAAAGTGAAAATAATGTTTTAACAACAACAGTGTGTGCCTCACGGCTGCGCAAAAAGGTTCATTTCAGCATTAATGCCAGACCGATGCTGTCTGACGCTGGTTTTCTAATGAACCTTTAGGAACAAGTGACGGGGATATTATATTATTTAAATAAGTAGATTTTTCATACAAACAAAATCCCCCTTTCACCCACTTAAAAGTCGAATTTCCAAAAACCCTTTCTTAGTGCTCCCCTACATTATAAAAAGAAGCCGTGTGCAAAAATTCACGTTCTTAGTCCTAGTAGTTTCACCTGTGCGATGATATGTCAGTCGGTCAGTCAGTCAGTTCATCCTTTTATATATAGCGTGGTTTTCTATTTTAGATAATTAGTGTCCGGTACTTAAACACATGATTATACTCATGATATCAAATTTATTATGGGACCAAACCTGATCGCGAAAATAAAATCTGCTGGTCCCTACATTTGACGAGTTATGCGAACGTAAATGTAGGGAACAGCTGATTTTTTTTCACGATTTCAGTTTTGGTCATGCTTAAACAGTTGCACATAAACAAATTAATATACTTATGCTTAAAATCCTAAAGTTACGTGATCATACATTTGCGAAAACAAACTTAATTAAATAACATTATTAAACTGCATTATAACAATGATATAATTGACTGCCAAAGTGAACACAACTGGCAGCATGTACATCCCAGTAGGAATATTGGACAATAACCTGATCTCCAGGGGATTCTTCTTTACCAAACGTATGAAGTCCTTTATCAATTTCGCTTTAGCTTCCCCTGAATCTAAAATTGAATGACGTGATATAGTTGCCGTTAACTTAGTTGTCAGATAATAGAAAAATACAATTAGAAACGTTCTCACCAATAACTGTCATTGTATTGTAAAGTCGAGCCAACACCCTGTGGAGCTTTATCCCTTGGTTAAGAGACCATTGACCAGCAATGATCGGCAAAACTGTTAATGCTATGAAAGTTAATGCAATATATACTGCTCTCATGTCTCCTTTCTGTAATAGTTGATAATAATAAATTAGTCGAGCCAACTAAGCGGAATAACACAAACGCACACACACTTGTAAGTCAAGTAAGCGTTCCATACGTCTATGAACCTTATTGTAATGTCTGTAATGTTTAAATATTCGTATTTATGTGAATGTGAGCAAGTGTTCCGTTTGAATTTGAACATTAATTCCATATAAATAATGTTTACATTCGTATGTGACGCTTACATTACCTAGCACTGTAAAGACGGTGTGGTCAGTGAATGTTGTCCAAAGTGGCACAGCGCTGACTTTTTATGTGTGTGTTGTTAAATAGATCAAAACCAACAATGACAAACATGGCGGTGCGTGGTCGAGTGGATCAGAACTGCGAGATAACACACCGAGCTCCACGACTCCGTGGAGTCAAGGTCAGACCGTTTTATTCGGCTTAGATATTTTATTTTATTAGCCTTCAATTGCAAAATGTCTTTTTACAAGCATCAATCGTTATAAATAAAGGCACAATTCATTGGTCGACAGGGCTCGTATTCGAAGAAACGTTTTAATTAGTCGATAGAGAACGATTGCGGTATACTGAGAACCTGTACCGCTCGTTTGGCAGTTATTATGAAGACTCATTTTAATTGGGTGTGAGTTTCTGCACGCTTTCAACCGACCGATAAATTTCATTGGTTGCTACACCCGCTACGGGGATTCCTTGCAGACGGTGTACCGACCGCGGAACTGACTTAGGCTGCGGGCACGAAACCAGCGACGAGGAGCGATGGCTGAGCGGGGCGATGGCGACGGTACAAAATTGTTCCGTCGCCATCGCCCCGCTCGGCCATCGCTCCTCGTCGCTGATTTTCTGCCCGCAGCCTTTGGGCTTTCATCAGTCATTACCACGCCTGCGGGGAGTCCCCGCATGCTGTATCGACCGAGTTATCGACTAATGAAAATGAGTCATTGGTGCCGATTCTCTTGTACACTGAAATAAACTACCACCAAAATTCCTCACTTTTGGTTATAAGAATCTTAAAGCTATTTTGCAAAAAAATATCACTAAATTTAAAAATAATTTTGACACAACTAAAATCAAAGACAATCGCACGACTCCACGTGGTACTTATTGGTCCTACCCCGTGAATTTTTTTTAGAGCTGGAGGCGTGCAGGCGGGCTGCCTCGACGTGTTTTATATGGAATTTTTCACTTTTTGTATGGAATATATGAAAAATTATTACCTACATATTGAGTTTTAGGGGTTTATGGATTTTGTAAAGGGGGTCGAAATTTTCATTATTTTTGTGATAGGACACAGTTTTCGAGATATAAGCAAAAGAAAAGAAAAAAAGCTACAGTACTGTTTTTGCACCTGAAGTCGAGGTGTTAGTGTGAATTTTAGTTCATGGCAACTAATTTTATTCCACACCTTTTTAATCGCGATTAAAAATAGTTAGATTTAGTTAGAAAATCTAAATTTTAGGTGAAAAACGTCAAATTCAGAATAGCAAAATTGCCATTTTCACTGAACTAATAACTCAGTGCCATCTTAGTGCTGTCAAACTAAAATATAGTTAAGTTGTGTCACTTTAGTCAATTTCAGAATGGGAAATCGTCGTTTGAGAGGAATAAACTAAATTTTGGTGATTTTTGTCTCGTTTAGGGGCATTTGTCACAAGAAAATCGGCACCATTATGTATATACAAGGTGTAACATAAATACATCCTTTTAAGGGGTAATTGTACTCATCATTATGAACAACTTTTACTATGGGATCAAACCTGAAATCGCGAAAAAAAATCAGCTGTTCCCTACATTTTGACGAGTTATGCGAACATAAATCATGCCCTGGAGATTTTCCACTCACCGTTTTCCTTATAACTGAAGCTACTTCTGCAGCAGTAAATCTCACGCTTAAATCCAAGTCATGGGCCCCAGCATCGGGCACCGCCGGCGAAGACGGCCCCAGTGAAGATTTATTTATTTATTTATTTATTTATTTATTTAAACTTTTCACACTTAAAAAAGTACAAAGGCGGACTTAATGCCTTAGGCATTCTCTACCAGTCAACCAAGGGTGGTGAAGAGATTAGATGGCAGGTGCTCTGTTAGAAATGGAACAATTTGTACATAAATAAGTCATAAACTTATAATACACATACATACATATTCCACATTAAAATAGCGACAAAGTATGACGAGTTATGCGAACATATATGTAGGGCATATATGTTCGCATAACTCGTCAAACTGTAGAGAACAGCTGATTTTTTTTCGCGATTTCAGGTTTAAATGATAAATGATTTTATTTCTGTAAGTAGGTTTATACAAACACTTTTACATGTCAAACATTTTTTTTTTTTTAGACTAGATGAGGCCGGCGTTTCCTATCTGACTACTCTGAGAAGAAAGGCCGAAACAAACTCAGAGGTCACAGTCTCTTTTAAAGTCCAGACATAATCTTGGTCAGATCATGTGAAGACCATGTAGGTTGATGTCTGAAATGGTCTTTTGAGGAAAGAACCACACAGATTGAGTGGACCTGTCCAGTCAGTGCAAGCATCTGTCAGTAATCGTACAGCTCAACATAAAAGTTAAGGAGCTCAACGATTCGACGAACAATACCAAAGAAAGGACATTTGGAGAAAGAAAGGACGTTTGGTCCCATAGTAAAAGTTTTTCATAGTGATGAGTACAATGACCCCTTAAGAGGTTGCGTGTTATTTAAGTTAAACCTTGTGTATAATTACTGTTCTCAGAAAATTAAATCCAAGTCATAATATTCTTACATTTGAAACATTCTTGTTGCATAGATGGTTCGTCAGCAACATGTAGTATGTCACTGATATTATGATCGAAATGATAAACTGAAAGTGAAAACACAATTATTAAAAAGCAATATAAAGAGAGAAAAAAGACGCTTAACAAAACCGAGTCACATATTCTTCTCGTCAATGCGGTTTTTTTTTTTGTGGGCACTATACCCGAGAGAGAAACTTTTGAATATGGAGATAACTGAAAAATAAAAAGTAAAAAAAAATAATAAAATAAAGAGAATAAAAAAAAATTAAAGTATTCTATTCTATTCTATAATTGAAGATAAGTTCCAACTATTTTTTAAGTATATTAAGTGTAATCTAAACTTTAAATACCCACGTTTTACGTTTTATTGTAGACCTACACTCGTCAGCAGAGTCATTTGCATGATACTGTCAACGGAGATTGTAAATACCAAAAAGAAAAAAAAAATCCCAGCTTTTTGCGCGATGAAACTTACTTTAATGTACAGAATGCGTAGATTTCGGCTTGTTGATAAGTATTTACACACACAGCATTCAAGGCTAAGCCCACGTTCACACGGACGTATAAAATCGCGGCGTGGAAATATCGCCTTGCGCGATTTTTTCGCGCCTTCAACAGAGTATTCGAAAGAGTGCTTAAAAGATTCAGTCCTACAATCTATACAAAAAAAAACCCTAAAGTACCACATCTTGAAAGATTTCTCTCGATTTTAAATCAATCACCTATTTACAAGGTCAGTTGTATTTCCTTGATTTATTGATTTGCTTACACTACATTTACTTATTTAAAATACATACCACGGTATAATTAGTACATTTGGGTACACTACCTAAACATTTTTTTAAATTTACAAATTTAAATAATATTGACAGCTTGCTGCTATTAATAATGTGTAATTGCTATTGAATTGCCATCAAGAAACGATATGTAATGGTACACTCATTTTTCTTGTTACCCACAGCACTGTAAAAAAATATTTGTGCATCTAATAATACTCTACTAGTTTATTTACGAGTACTTACCGTTCTTCACTAATTCGTGAATAAATGACGTACCATGGTACGTCCGCATTGCACGCTAGCGCTGGCGCTGCGCCGCTTTAATTTTACGAAGACCATGGACTTCGTAAAATTAAAGCGGTAGCTATTTGTGTGGCCAGGAGACGACAAAAAAGCCGAAAAAAATTTGGGTGCATCCCTTGGACAATGATCGATATTTTAAAGGTGAATTTGTGACGCTCTATGATGATTTAAGACAATATCCTGCTTTTTTGGAGTCGAATCGATTTTTGAAAATCGATACTTAAGGAGTAAACTCCAAAATCGCAGCTGTGTGAACAGATGTACCGCTTTCTATTTGTTCCACTCCTAGCGCGACACGTGATTTTTCCGCGCGCGATTTTTGCGCGTCCGTGTGAATGTGGGATAGGTCATAAAGTATCACGAACGACGGCAGCGGGTCAGACAAATAAAATATAACTTAAATAACTAGGACACCTTATGATAAAATGTACCTGACGTCCAAAGCCTTGCGTCAATTTATCACAGCAATTTGCTAAATCCCGATACAGTTCAACCCATTCTTGAATCTTCTCCCTTGTGATACCACATTGCTCATCCGTACTAATATCACAATTCCTTAACTTCTCATGAACGTCTGATATCATTGAATTCAAGCATTTGGTCAGTTGAACCACTATCGTGATAACAAAAAACAACAGGACTTTCTGAAAAACTATTGTAAATCTGATTAAAGTTTGTGACACAAAAACGGAAACAAAAATGAACAGTTCCGTATCTTCGTCCATTAGCATGTAATTTAATAAAATCTGCGAAGATCTGTAGATAGATAACGCCATACATAATATTGTAGAAGTGATACTGAACCAGTATATGTTCATAATAGCATGAATAAACTTGTCATCTTGAAAGTATTCAGAGACACGGCTGATACTTCTAATATAAGATATGAAGGCGCGGCTGTAACAGATACCGGAAACGACTGATAATACCGAGTTTACATAAGATAAAGCAGAAAAACCACTATGCATGAGTTTAATTTGATTAAATTCTTTTCCTCCTAACAAGAAACGTCCTTCATTAAAAAGGATCAAAGTGTGCAGCAGAGTCTGAACTAATATCTGACCAATAATAAAACATTTCTTGGTCTTCTTCTGGCTACAATAATTCCTGTATATGCCTACGAAGTTCTCCATGAACAAAAAATGTTTTAACCACTTGTTTAAAAATTTCTCCATTTTTATTTGTAACTTTGTCTTGCTATAGTTCTTGTATTAATGAATGGAAACATTTTGTTACTTCAATGTAGGTAAGTAGTTTACCCTCATTAAGTAATCATCACTAGGCTAACACCTGTCACCAGTCAAGTACGTTTTACCAATCATTTATCATGTATAGATAGACAGAATTCTGAAGAGCTCGTGGCTAAATAATTACAGCCGGACGGGTCGATCGAAGGTTAAGCTACACTTGCTGAGGTCAGTCCGTGAATACCCATTCTCTTTTTTCGGAATACCCACTCTCGGAGGCAATGACTACAAAGCCTCTTGACTGCTCATACGGGCGACTCAGGCTCACGACACATAAATGAAATTGCACTTATGTTAGATGACAATATGAGGGGCCATTTTAGTTTTGACCAGTTATTGGATCTCTGCACACGCGGTTATTTTGATACCTATTCAAACATTTCTGCATAAATAAAAATAAAATAAATAAAAACTAGTAGTAGTAACTGAAGCGACTGCCTATCTGACCTCCACAGACCAATAAGGTTGTAGAGGTCAGATAGGTAGTCGCTAGTTATAAAATACTGGTATTCAGCTGCATCCGGTTAGACTGGAAGCCGACCCCATCACAGTTGGGAAAAGGCTAGGCAAATTGATTGAGATAGACAGAATACTCTGAATTTTATGAACACCATAATTATCATAAATGTACAAAGATATAACAGGAATGGAGAACTGGAGTTACAGACATAGCCTGCAGAGTACGCAAACTGAAGTGGCAGTGGACTGGCCATGTTTGTCGAAGGACCGATGGCCGGTGGAGCAGATGAGTCTTGGCGTGGAGACCGCGTATCGGCATAGCGTAGCGTGGGACGCCCCCAGCAGCAGTGGTTGGGATAGACTGGATGCGGAAGGCAGACGACAGGGTGTTGTGACGCAGCCAGGGAGAGGCATATGTCCAGCAGTAGACTGCGATAGTCGAGTTGATTGATTGAACAGGAATGGAAAATAAAAAAATACGTCACATAATGTGTAATTTTATAAAGCCTAAACTCAGAAGTTGAAGGAACACACACATACGAAAAACTAAATTAAATTATTATTTCCTTTATTAAACTAAATACATATAAATTATATTTTTAAATATTAGAATATAAAGATTATAAAAAAAACATTTAAAAATATAAAAAATAGTAGCCCACCGGTATCGGGAACAGGGTCCAAGCTACCGGCGGTCAGGGCTCCAGAGAGAGGAACCTCCTAACAATGCGAGCCGTGTCCAGAAGTACCGCTCTCTGAATCAAGCCCTTAATCCAGCTGCCCAACGAGAGCCTCCTTAGGTGTTGGTCGAGGCTCTTGGCAATTAAGCCATTGGCTGATACAACTATCGGCACAATGATTGCTGAGTCCACATCCCACATGTCGACAACCTCGCGGGCCAAGTCAAGATACTTGATTTGTTTATCTTTCTCGGCTTTCACGAGGTTCCCGTCATGCGGGACAGTTACGTCAATAATCATTGCGCGCCGCTCTATTTGATCCACCACCACTATATCAGGCTTATTGGCAACAATAGTCCTGTCAGTGATGATGGATCGATCCCAGTACAATGTGATATGTCCATTTTCGAGAACTGGGTCGGGCACATACCTGTAGTACGGCACTTCCGATTCCACGAGACTGTATTTCAGAGCAAGTTGCTGATGGATAATCCTGGCTACAAGGTTGTGTCTATGCAAGTACTCTTCGTTAGCTAGACGAGAACACCCGGAGATGATGTGTCGGATTGATTCTCCCGGACGGTGGCATGCCCGACAGATGTCAACCGTGCCGTCCTTCTCAATAAATCTCCGGTAATTGTTCGTCATGATAACTTCGTCCATAATTGCACAGACAAAACCTTCGGTTTCCCCAAAGAGGTCACCATAACGCAGCCAGGCTACGGACGCTAGGAAATCTACATCGGGTTCATGTAGGGCCCGGAAAAAGCGTCCGTGAAGCTCCTTACTCTGCCATACCTCCAGGCGATCGTTAGTGTCAAGCACTACAGGCTTGCGCCAGTTCTCTTTAGCCAAGGAGAGCGGGGTGAGGCCCTTGTCCACTGCGACCACATCTCGATGCATCCCCACGTCGGCTTCAAGAAAATATTCCCTGAGACTGCATATCTCGCGATTGTGGAGGGTCTTGACATTTAAAAAGCCTCGACCTCCACACTTTCGCGGGATATACAGTCTCATTACCGATGATCGCGGGTGATGCATTCGATATGCAGTCAGTAGCGTACGGACCCTCCTATCCAGGGCGTCTAGTTCGGTCTGAGTCCATTTGAGTATGCCGAAAGAGTACATCAAAACCGGCATGACCCAACCGTTGAAGGCGCGCACCTTGTTTCCGCCTGATAGAAGACTATTAAATACTTTCTTCAGGCGGCCAAAGAAGCGCTCCTTCAACGATTGCTTCATGTCAGCAGCATTAATGCCCAACGCTTCCGACATACCCAAATACTTATAGGTTTCGGTTGCGGAGAGGGCTCTAAGGTTTATGGAATCCGAGAGTTGGGTTCCCTCGGATTCCACAATCTCTCCTCGCTTTACATGCATGACCGCACATTTGTCCACACCAAATTCCATCCTGATGGCGCTACTGAAAGTTTCAGTTACTTTCAGTAGCTCCATCAGTTGCAAATTGTTGGGGGCAAAGAGTTTTAGGTCATCCATGTAGAGGAGGTGAGATATAACCTGACCACCTCTCCTCAGCCGATAGCCTAGACCGGAACCCTCCAGCAGTGTGCTTAGGGGATTCAAGGCTAAGCAGAACCAAAGTGGACTCAAACTATCACCCTGAAATATGCCTCGCTCAATCCTTATCGGCTCGCTATTCTTCTGGATATTTCGACATCCTGGATAGCGAAGGACCGTCCTCCATTGCCCCATACACGATATCAGGAAGGTGCGCAGAGTTGCATCTACTTTATACAACTCTAGCACCCTCATGAGCCATGTATGTGGCACCGAGTCATAGGCCTTCTTATAATCTATCCAACATGTCGACAGATCCTTTCGGGAACGACGAACCTGTTGGCTAATGGCCATATCAATGAGGAGTAGCTCCTTAGTACCGCGGGACCCATTCTTACATCCATTTTGAGAGGCAGACATGATGAAGTTTGTGTCTATATGTTTGTTGATTTTAGCTCTCAAAATGGATGTAAGAACTTTATAGACCGTCGGTAAACACGTGATCGGCCTATAATTTCTGGGTTCCGCGGTGTTACCTGATTTATAGAGCAGGTGGGTAATTCCTGTTGTTAGGAACTGGGGTAGCGAACCAGACTCCAAAGCAGCCTGGTACTGAGCTGCCAAGCGAGCGTGCGATCTTGCAAACCATTTGATCCAGAAGTTGTGCAGCCCGTCCGGCCCTGGAGACTTCCAGTTAGGTAACGGACGGACTGCACGAGCTACATCTTGGGGGCAGATGGTAATAGCCCCCATTTCTGGTATTGGATCACAGGCCCGCTCGACTTCCCGAGCCCAGTCACCTTCGGTGTGGCTAACAGGCACCGACCAGATACTGCGCCAGAAAGAGCACATGGTATCATCATCCGGCAGGCGCGTATCAGTCACACCTTGGTCCGGTCGCTCCCAAGTCCTATAAACCCACCTTTCATCGCTCTGAAAGGTGCGATTCTGAGTGTATCGCTCTACTCGCCTCTTATACCTACGAATACGATTCGCCCATGCATACACTTTCTGCTTCAGGAAGTCGATGCGCTCTGTGACACGGGATATATAGTCCTGAGGGCTAATATCGGTCCCTGAGAACGCCCGCCTCACAAAGCGCATCACTCTAGGGCGAGTATTGCCCTCCCTGAAGCAGATTAGTTTGCCGATGAGCGATCTGGCCTCACCAATACGGCGCTCAATTCTGCACTGCCAAGCTGGTACGGCTGGTTTTGGTCGTGTAGCTCTAGAGTCATTAGCAAATTTGACGTGAGCTACACGACATGCCGCTACAGCCGCACAGTACAAAATCGAATGAGTATCGGTGAGGTCTTCGCAGTCATCAAAATAGTTTGACAACTGCGAATCCAGGACGGCCACCAGCGCCCTATTTTTGTTATGCATGGGCAAACGAGGTAAGCGTGGTCTAAGTTCGGGCGATATGAACCGATATTCTCGAATCGCACCCTCCAAAGCACTCCTCAATTGCTCATTGCACTGGGTACTTACATTTGTAGCCCTGTCGTCACTTCCCTCGTCAGCTTGACTTGTGTTGCACTGTGGTGCAATAACAGTCTGTGACGGGTGGGCGACGACATGGCTACTCTGTATTTCACGTCGCAGACGATCAAGTACAGTGTCATCTAACATATGATTACGCTGGATGACCCGCACCTGATCCGACAGTCGTTGCGCCGTCACGTTGACAGCTGGCTCAAGCACCTGAAACAGAGAGAGCATCCGACCACGGTACGCAGTCAAGTTAGTTCCCCCCTCTGTAGCCCCAAAGTATGCGCGCATGACATTTTCGTTGACAGTTTGTGTCCACCTCATGCGCTGCACACTTCCACCGGGAGCGGGGACCCTATCAGAGGCCGGTGGGCCTCGAAGTCCTAAGCTGGCCGGTGGTCGGTCTCTTCCGCGTCGACGTACTGGTGGTGGTGGTGTCGTCGGCGGCGAGAAGTATTCGTCGCTCGAGCTCGACGCAACTATTATTATTATTAAAATGCTATATAACAATGATATAGTTGACAGCCAAGGAGACTATAACCGGCAGTAAGTACATCGTAGCAGGAATGTTGGACAATAACTTGATATCTAATGGATTCTTCTTTATCAAACATATGAAGTCCTTTATCAATTTCGCGTCAGCTTCTTTCGAATCTGGATTTTTTTTACTGTTTATTTATTTACGCAATATCTATATGTGTAGAATCTGGTATAAAAATATACCAAACACCATAGATATCTATATCTATACTTAATATAAAACAAAGTCACTTTTTGTGTCTATCTGTGTGACCGCGTTGTTCTTCTAAACTACGCAACGGAATTTGATGCAGTTTTCACCATCATTTACAAAATGTATTCCAGAAGGTTTGTTTGTCAATCAACTCAGTCTATCGCAGTCCACTGCTGGACGTAGTCCTTTCCCAGGCTGCACCACACCACCCTGTCCTCCGCCTTCCGCATCCAGTCTGTCCCAGCCACCTTTTTAGGTCGTCGGTCCATCTAGCTAGATCGGCAAGCGTAGTGTGGGATGCCACTCAGCTGAGGGGCGTCCCACATTACGCTTGCCGACTCGCGGTCTCCACTCTAGGACTCGTCTGCTCCATCGGCTATCGGTCCTTTGACAAACATGGCCAACCCACTGCCACTTCATTTTGCTTACTCTGCAGGCTATGTCTGTTACTCCGGTTCTTTTCCGGATAACTTCATTCTTGATTTTATCCTTCAAAGAAACTCTAAGCATAGCCCGCTCCATAGCGCGCTGAGCGACCTTGAATTTGTGGACCAGCCGAACTGTCTGTTTATGTGTATCCTGTTTATGTGTATCCTGTTTATGTGTATCCTGTTTATATGTATCCTGTTTATGTGTATCCTGTTTATGACCAGCCGAACTGTCTGTTTATGTGCATCAATACATACGTGAAATCATAAAGATTCAAGTTAGGCGAGGGAAATCATTCCGAGAAAATGATTAAACTGTACTTCAGTTTTTGATGAAAAAGTATACATATGTATCCTGCTTATGCGTATGAAGTTTCATTAAAATCGGTTGATTCATTTCGAAAAACATGTACTTGAAAGTTTGTATGAAAAGCCGTACGTCGTAAACGTTCTTAAGAGCCAATACATTTTATTTTATTACTTTTTAAAGGATTTTTTGTTGGTTTGTGTCGAGGGTTTTTAAAATGTTTAATAACTAATATTTCCTGCTTTTTAAACATTATATGTATACTTATTAGGTACAAGTAGACACGCTACGATCGACACTTGCCTTGTTTAAATCTGTACAGCTGTACCTAAATATTTTTCCCACAATAAAATTTGTTACTAATTTACCCTCATTTCTTTTTGCTACTCCATCATTAGACTCTGATTACGATCTGTCTATAACTTATTCCTTGAGACCATTTCAATGAGCCCAAAAACGATACCTCTGCTGCAAATTGTTGAGGGAGTTAGGTATCCTGCAAATTCCAGTTCAAGTTTACTATGTTCTTCTAATGTCATTGAAGTAACAGAATAACAAACTTCGACTCGATCAGACTTGTATAAGATGCTCACATCCATTTATAAACAAGAAAAGTGCTGATAATCTTCAAGCGGCTGAACCGATTTTCTTGAAGCATAACTAAGAACCATAAATCGGTCTATACATTTAGGAGCTACGATGCCACACAGCCACAGACATGCAGATACGCAGACAGACACGTCAAACTCATAACACCCCTTTTTTGCATCGAGGGTTAATAAAAACGAATCCATACACTACACATCTGTTATTATTTTTTCAAGAGTGTTTTAGTGTTCTGGATATCCTAGCATCAGCTCGTGTTGCCACTATTGCATTGTATGTAGAATTAAATACTGATCAAAACGAATCCAAACACGACATACCTGCTATTATTTTTTCAAGATTGTACTAGTGTGCTGGATATCCTGGCTGCAGCATCAGACCAAGAATTCCATAATCTTGCATACTTATATAGCATACATGGGTGTTTCAAATTTTAGGTCACACACATGTTTGAAAGTAAAGTAAATACCCATTATGCGTCCAAGATCCCTACCGCAGCTAACAAAAGAGCTGATAACCTTGAAACGGCTGAACTGATTTTGATAAAACGTGTCTAAGAACCATCGCTAGAAAACCTGCTTTCAAATAAATAAAAAACCGCATTTTTAATCGGTTCACCCGTTTAAGAGCTACGGTGTCACAGACACCCACACATAACGGTCAAACTTATAACACCCCTTTTTTGCGTAGGGGGTTAAAAATGGTATGCTTGAGCCTGTTCCAAAAACAACAGCAAGAAGTATTAGTAAGCAAAGAAAATCCGATATTAGTATGAAATTGGGACCTCTCATGCCTTCAAGTCGACTTGTAAATATTTATGCGAGCATTGCCCGAAACTAATTTGGCCCTTGATTTATGTACCAAGAGTGATAGGTAGTTGTGACCGGGCATATGATTATTTTAAATAATTTTATCTGTAATGAATATTTGTTTTATTCCGGTTGTTGCATTTATTTAAATGTAGAAGTTTTTATAGGCCGCCCTTTTTTTACGTTTTGTAGCGTTAAATTTGTTTTTGCTATGTATTTTCTGGTGTACAATAGTGTATAGTGTGTATAGTGATTCTTTCCACCCTGTAGGGTAGAAAAAATCAATGGGCTCTGAAGGGTAACCACTTTAAATCCCTAAGATAGATTATTTTACTTAAAGGTACCAAAAATACCTACATTAAAAAAAAAATTCAAATTTCAATGTTTTTATAGGTACAAACGGGACGATTACATGGCCTACAAGAAGCCCAGACTTGACGGCTCTCGACTATTTTTATGGGGCCATGGAGCCATGCCATGTTTATTAGAGAGATTTTATCCTGAACATCCTATCGATTAGTAGAATAAAATAGACTGTTTATTTTTTTATTTTTTTTTGCTGGCTCGATTCCCGGCTTAGGTAAGCTTGTCGAGAAATCTGTGAATACAGTTTTGTTTCTTTTTAAAAATAATGTTGCCTTTAAGTAAAACAATATATTTCAAGGATTTAAAGTGGTTTCCCTTCAGGGCCCATTGATTCTTTCTACCCTACAGGGTGGAAAGAATCACTATACACACTATACACTACACTGACACACTACACACTGACACTGACACTATAACTAAACAAACCAAAAGAAAAATGTTTTTTTCTTTTAGTTTGATAAAAAGTAATTATAAAATAATAACTGGCAAAGGGCAATACTTATAATTTTGATCTCACTATCTCTCCTCGTCTTGTCACTGTATCCCACATAGAACAATTAATGAGGACTTAAAAATAATACTGCATGAAACAAACTGATCTCGAATTTAGCATTTATAGAAACTTTTTTGCAAAAAAACAACGGACTTGTATGTGTACAATGTATTAATCTTCTTCTGGCTACAATAATTTCTGTTTACGCCTAAGAGATTTTCTATAAACAATAATTAATTATTCAACCATTTTGATGATGACAGTTTTTGTAGCAAACATTAGATTGTTATAATTTTAATTACTAGTAAGTGGTAAAGCGTCATCATCATCTTCCTGCCCTTGTCCCATGTTACTTGGGGTCGGCGCAACACGTTTTCTCTTTCCATTTTCCCCTGTCAAAAGTCACGCTATCATTCACTCCCTTCTCTTGCATATCATTCCTCACACAATCCATCCATCTTTTCTTTGGCCTTCCTCTCCCTCTCCATCCATCAACATTTATATTCATCACTCTTTTAGTCACATGCGTTTCTTCCCTCCTCTTCACATGTCCATACCAAGCCAAACGATTTCCTTTCAACTTTTCTGTCACTGGCGCCACTTTCAAACTTCCCCTTATATACTCATTTTTTACTTTATCCAATTTCGTCACTCCACACATCCATCTCAACATTCTCATCTCCGCTGCATGCAATCTTTTTTCATCCGTCTTCTTCACGGCCCAGCATTCCGATCCATACAGTACGACAGGCCTTATCACGGACTTATAAATTTTTCCCTTTAATTTGAGGGGCATCCGTGGGTCGCAAGTTGTTCCTGTGACCTGTCGCCATTTCATCCATCCTGAGTTGATCCGGTGTGCTACGTCTCGGTCTACTTCGCCATCCCCTTGGACAAACGACCCGAGGTACCGGAAGTCGGAGCAGCTCGGTACGGGCGTTCCGGCGAGAGATATGGGCACAGGACTGGAGAGACCGCCAAAATCACAAAACAAATATTCTGTTTTGGTCCGACTTAATCTCAGGCCAGCGGTCTCCAGTTTTGCCCACCACACCTCCAATCTGCTCTGGATCTCTAAGCCGCTCTCAGCAACCAGCACAATGTCATCAGCGAACAGCATACACCAGGGCGCCTCTTCGTGGATATCCGACGTAAGAGCGTCCATTATCATCACGAAGAGGTAGGGGCTGAGTGCTGATCCTTGGTGCAAGCCGACAGCCACATTGAAGCTGCTGGTAGTGCCCACTGTAGACCGGACTTGGGTACTGCATCGACTGTACATCGCTCGAATCAACTGCACATACTTCCCTGGCACACATTTCACCTTAAGGGCCCACCACAGAACTTCACGAGGCACTCGGTCGTATGCCTTTTCGAGGTCAATGAATACCATGTGCAGGTTTTTATGCGCACCTCTGTATTTCTCGCACAGCTGGCGGATAGCAAAGATGGCATCTGTTGTTCCCCGACCAGGCATAAAACCGAATTGGTTTTGCGAAATTTCACTCTCTTCTCTCAGTCGCCTTTCAATAACTTTTTCCCAAACCTTCATACTATGTGATATTAGTTTTATTCCTCTATAGTTGTTGCACTCCAGCACATCACCTTTGTTTTTAAAGATGGGCACCAGTGAACTGTTACACCATTCGTCAGGTATGGCTTCTTCCAGCAACAATTTATTGAAGAATAAAGCTAACCACGTCCATCCATGTACCCGTAATAACTTCCATACTTCAACTGGTATTCCGTCCGGACCTACTGCTTTACCATTCTTCATTTCATTTACTGCTATTCTCACTTCATCCATACTAATCATTCTCACTAACCCCTCATTTACTTGTTTATTCTCAAGCACACCACTCCAGTCATTCTCCTCATTCATCAGTCTTTCAAAATATCCCTTCCACCTATCCTTAATTTTCTGATCATCCGAAAGCACTACTCCAATTTCATTCCTTATACATTTTATCTGACAAACATCCCTCATCTTTCTCGCTCTAGCTCTAGCAAGCCGGTATAAGTTTTTTTGGCCTGCTGGACTATCCAGTGTGTCATAAAGCTTGTCCTGGGCTTTTGCTCTCGCTACCGCCACAGCTTTTTTGGCTTTTTTCTTTAGAGCATCATACTGACACTTTTTTTCTGTTTTCAAACTAACATTCTCATCTTCAACACTCTGCCATTCCTTGAACTTGCTCTTCTTATCCTGCAACACCTTCTGTATTTCTGTCGACCACCACCATGTATCCCTATCTATCGTACCCTTTCCTTTAGACTCTCCCAAAATATCTTTCGCTTCACTCCTAATATACTCCGCCATTTCACTCCAACATTCATTTACACTTCGATCATTCATGTCCCCCATATCTATCATTTTATCCACTACTCGCTCTTTAAATTTCTTCGCACAATCATTATTTTCCAGCATATGCCATTTTATTTTAGGGGGAGGTCGCTCTTTGTTTTGATTGAGCTTTATTTTTAAGACCATTTCCATAATTAGGAGTCTATGCTGTGAGACTAAATCTTCTCCCGGTAGTACTTTGCAGTCTTTGATGTACTTTAAGTTGTTGCGTCGTACTAGAAAATAATCAATTTGCGTCTTGTGATTGCCACTTTTGTACGTAATTAGGTGTCCGTCGTTCTTCTGAAACCAGGTGTTGGCTACTGCCAGGTCAAGTGCGGAAGCGGATTGCAGCAGTGTCTCTCCCTCATTATTTTGGTTACCAAATCCCCACCCTCCATGCACTCTTCCATAAACCCCTTTCATTCTTCCCACATGTCCATTAAAATCACCTCCAACTATCAATTCCTCATGCACCGGGATGTTCATCAAAACTGTGTCAAAGTCCTCCCAAAACTTCTCTTTCACGCTTTCATCACATCCTACCTGCGGTGCGTATACGCTAATTACATTTAGTATTACGTTTTCTAACATCACTTTTACAACTATCAATCTATCATTAATTCTTTTTACCTCCATCACGCCTCCTTTCAAATTACTATCTAATACTATTCCCACGCCATTTCTTTTCCCGTTACTTCCACAGTAGAAAAACTTGTATCCTTCACCAATTTCCCTCGCTTTCGTTCCTTTCCATTTTGTTTCTTGCAGACACGCCACATTTATTCGTCTTCTTTTTAATACATCCGATAATTCTCTGGCTCTTCCAGTCATCGTCCCAACATTCCAACTTGCATACCTCAGTCTCACTTCCCGGGCTCGCTTCTTACGTTGCCCCCGCCCGAGGTGGTGCAACAACCCTTGTCCACTTCCCGCAGGAGCCGGGTGCTGCACCTGCGCGTCGCCTGTGGGGTACGCCCTAGTCCTATCGCGCATCATATCATTTCCACACATGTTGCTTAGGGTTTTGGCACAGTTTTACAGTCGGCCGCCAGCCTGACACCAACCCTCCTTGGGAATGCGATTGTTGATGGTTTACCCGCCATCGCGCGGGTGACCCAAAGTGCTTTATGGTATGCACTGGGTCTTGAGCTCCCTTAGTCGCCTCCTACGACACCCACGGGATGAGATGGGGTGGTCTATTCTTTCTCCGGGACCGACACGGATAGTAAGCAATGAAATGCCAACATTGTTTTATACACACTAGCTAATCCCGCGACTACCTTTGGCTGTAACACGGAAAACAACAAACACTGCCATAGATTTGTTATCGTTAATCTTATGTAATCATGAAACACCATGTTCCTATCTATATTATGATATCATATCATATTTTGAAAAACAACATCCTTTCGAAACCCATCTTTGTATCTTTGTAGGTACAGTCTCATTCAAGATAAATCTCAGAACTTTCTTCTACAACTCGACCAATCAAAATAAAGCGTATGTTAGTGGTCTTAGCCATATTAAATCCAATAAGTTGTTTTCACGTGATGAAGTAACGAACATGCAGAAAGACAGACTGGCAAACGGCCATTCATAATAAATTTAAAAAATAGTCATGTATTAAAAGAAGTAGTTGTAATTTAACACCAGTGAGAAGGTAATTAAAATTACTTACATATATACACGATCTGACATCATTAATGCAGAAAGACAGACTGGCAAACGGCCATTCATAATACAAAATAAAAAATTGTCATGTATTTAGTGAAGTAGTAGTTTTGAATGGTTACACATCACAGCCATATGTTTCTATCTCAGGAGTACCGCAAGGATCCCATTTAGCACCAATCTTGTTCTTGCTGTTCATTAACGATATAGCAGATCAAATACAAAACTGCAAGTTTTTAATGTTCGCTGACGATTTAAAGATATATAAGACGATGACTTCACCAGACGACTCGGTCGTGATTCAAAGTGACTTGGATCGAATACAAGATTGGTGCAATAAAAGTGGCATGGCTTTAAACGTCAAGAAATGTTTCCACATTACATTCACAAAAAAAAACAATCTAGTGTAACATCATATAAAATCAATAGCGTAACACTAACTAAGATTGATGAGATTCGGGATCTCGGAGTGATCGTGGATAAAAAATTAACATTCAAGCAACATGTAGATAGTTGCGTTAAAAAAGCTGCGCAATGTTAGGGTTTCTTAAGCGTAATACGCAAGAATTCAGGTCTATTAAAACTAAAATGGTCCTATACAATGCCTTAGTACGTAGCAGGCTGGAACATAGCGTTGCCTGGGACCCTTTTTACGCAATACATTCTCAGCGACTGGAGAGCATACAACGAGCTTTCACCAGGCACCTCGCGTTTATATCCCCTGGCTTATCCCATAGATGTCCCTATCAGCAGCGACTGGGTTTCTTTAAAATGACCCCTCTACGGCAAAGAAGAATTATGCATAGCCTTATGTTCCTTCACAAACTAGTGAACGGCCGCATAGATTGTAGTGAACTGCTATCGCGCATTCTATTGAAAGTCCCGCCTAGAATTCCACGCTTTCCCATAACCACAATTCTACAGCGCCCTACTACCTCCACAAACACAGGTCTCAACTCATCACTCGCTAAGATGTGTGACAACCTTTATTCATTTAATAAGTCCGTACCCGAAGCGGATATATTTTATGACCGTAGGGTTAAGTTCAAAGCAAGAGTCTTGACCTCCCTACACACCAATGAAACGTAGTCAAATAATGTCTCTGTGCTGTTAATGAATGAATTAATTACTCTGTTTTCAATTTCACTCTCCTCGTAACAAAATTTATATCCGATTTTCTTAACCCATTGTACACCTAGACTTAAGTTAGCAACTAAGCGGTAATCTGGCGTCTTTGTTGTCAGTGATGTGTTTACCCGTAATTGGCATATATATTAGAATATTACCGTATGATTGTTTATATGTATGTGCTGTGGATGAACCTTAAGTAAATAAATAAATAAATAAGTAGTTGTAATTTAACATCAGCGAGAAGATAATTAAAATTACTTAAACATATACACGATCTGACATCATTAATGCAGAAAGACAGACTGGCAAACGGCCCTCCATAATAAATTTAAAAAACAGTCATGTATTTAATGAAGTATTTGTAATTTAACATCAGTGAGAAGGTAATAAAAATTACTTATATATACACGATCTGACATCATTAATGTAGAAAGACAGACTGGCAAACGGCCATTCATAATACAAAATAAAAAATTGTCATGTATTTAATGAAGTATTTGTAATTTAACATCAGTGAGAAGGTAATTAAAATTACTTAAATATATACACGATCTGACATCATTAATAAATAGTTAAATGAATAATATAACATTTGCAAAAATATACTAAATCAAACAATATGATTGAACTGAAGTAATACAATGACATAGTTGACAGCCAGCGTGAGTATCACTGGCAGCATGTACATCCCAGCAGGAATGTTGGACATTAACTTGATCTCTAGAGGATTCTTTTTTATGAGACGTAAAAAGTCCTTTACTAATTGCGCTTCAGTTGCGTTTGAATCTGAAATTAAATGACGTTGTTGTTTAAATAATATATATTCGTAGGAACACAAGTAACAATCTTAGGTATTATTAGTAGTTACGAGGAAAAAAATATTTCTTACCAATTATGATCACTGTATTATAAAGTCGAGCCACCACTCTGTGGGTCTTTATCCCTTGGTTACGAGTCAATTGTCCAGCAATGACTGGCAGAATCATCACTATTGTGTAAATAATTATAACATAAACCATTTTCTTAATCGCACTGGTGTCGCCTTTCTGTAATTTATAAAGAAATCAAATCAAATCAAGCGTCAACTTTTGTCCTTTGGATGATATATACATAATTTACAAACTAATAGCCTTAAAATAATAGTAACATGTACCTGATTGTAAAACGAAGGGGGGGGGGGGAGGAATCGTATGGCAACAAAAAATCCGTCAGAATCGCTGTCAACAGGATACGTGCCCAAAAGACTGGCAGCAATGCCAGCTTTAGATATTTGATCATTTCATAGCAAAATATGTGTTGTTAGGCTTGAGTCGCTCTCAGTTAAGACGACACCACGCGCGCAGTGACGCCCTCATCGTTCGTTGGTTCTTTTTTTATTTTGGAATGAAAATGCAGAAAATAAGCATGTTACGTTGTGCTCCACAAGACTATGCTATTATTATTACAAACAGTAGTTTTACATCGTTAGGTTTTATTATATCTACTCCTTATAATGGAAAATAGTGGCCACTAAGCTCCGTTATAAGTATTATTATAATAAAATTTAACAATGTAAAACTACTGTTTGTAATCATGGTAACGTATAGTCTTGTGGAGCACAACGTAACTTGCTTATTTTCTGAATTTCCATTCTAAAATAAAAGAAATAACCAAATAAACGATGAGGGCGCCACTGTACACGCGGTGTTGTCTTGACATCCTTGAAAGACCAAGTAGTAACATACTTACATTTAAGAAACTTAAGTAAAATGTTTCATATGTCAGCGAAACATACTGTATTATTGACAATATTAGCGAGAAGTAAAACTGAAACATAAAAAATAATGTTAATCCTACAAAACAAAAGAGGCAATAACTCAGTAACTATTTAATAAAAAAATATTTCTTATAAAATAGCATAACATCACGCCTGTTTACCCCGAAGAGTTAGACCGAGCTAAATAGTACACCCACATTTCGCAAATCATGTTTAAGTCCCATGTAACAGGAGACGAGCCTATTGCCATCAACCGGGCACAAATCACCGACACCGGGCTGCTACTGAGAAATTCCAGATAGAAAAGCTCAATAACGCTTTACCCCACCTGGGAATCGAACCAGGACCTAATGCTCAGCAGTAGCGCTTCCAACCACGAGACCAACGAGGCAATTCCAAATACAAGTACCTACCTGCCTTCCAAAGCATAGCGTAATTTTTTCACAGCAATTTGCTAAATCCCGATACAGTTCAACCCATTCTTTAATCTGTTCCCTTGTGATAGCACATTGCTCATCCGATCTAATATCACAGCTCCCTACTCTCTCTTGAACGACTGACATCAACGAAATCAAGCATTTTAACAAATGAACAATTATCATAACCACAACATACAACATGAGAGTCTGAAAAAATACAGTAATTCTTAGGATAGTTTGTGATATCAAAATGGGAATGAAAATATGCTCTTTCGTTTTCGGGAAACTTGTAGCAACTTCCGAAGATCTGTAAGCTCCATTCGCTATCCAAAACAATGTCAAAGTAATGCCGAACCAGTATATTTTCTTGATAGCATTATTTAATTTCTTGTCTTCTTTAAACCATTCAGAGACACTGCTGATGCTTTCGTAATAAGATTTGAAGGCGCTGCTGTAATGGGTTCCAATCACGACAGATGCCAAAGAGTTTATACATAGTGAGACAGCAAAACAACCACGAATTAATTTTATTTGATCGTAGTCACCTTCAGCTAACAACAAATACAGTTCAATTATTACGGCTATTGTATGCAACGTGGTTTGGAGAAATATTTGGAAAATAATAAAATATTTCTTAATTTTCTTCTGGCTTGAATAATTTCGGTATATGCCTAAAATATTTTCAATCGACATCAATTTGTTCAAGCACTTTAATATCGTCATTTTTGATGTATACCTTGACGAATACAATACTGAAATGGTTATAATGGAAGGAAAGATAGACAATTTACCTTTGCTACTTGGTGGGTATTTACGTAAGTGACTATCGATAATGACGCATTATTAATGAACTCATTGGGATTAATGTGTATATCTGTCAATTTCGATGTTAAACACGTCATTGACAAATAACTTCAATTAATCATAGAACAGCAGTGGTGGTGAAGTGCTGATGGCCCCGACTTACCAGGTCGTAGGTTCAAACCCAGGCAGGCGCTTTACTTTGCACAATTTATTTCATCATCATTTTCTTTCATTATGACGGATAATGAGTGGAACAAAAAATAAAGTCGTAAATCACTTATATTAAAAGTATTTGTTTATTACATAATGCTGTACAACATCAAAATATAGTTTTAAATCTTTATTTCTCATAGCTAACTATTTACTATTTATATAATTTAAAAACTAACAGTCTTAAAATAATTATAATAATATGTACAAGTATATAAAAAAGGAGGGGAAATAATCAGAGGGCATCAAAAAATTCATCCGCATTGCTGTCAACAGGAAAAATGCCCAAAAGGCTGGCAGCATTGCCACGTTGTATGGCAATGCTGATTCTTTGGCCAAAAAATAGGCCAGCCCTCTGGTCACGTGTGGAGTCGACCAATCGTCTGTCGATGGCTCGAAAAACTAAGTGGGCACTCGAACCCCATGGCCCTAGTGTTTCAACCCCAAATGGCTCGAATATATAAGTCCCAATAAGATTGGAGTACTTGCGCCGTTTGAGGTTTTCTACACCTGCAGCAGCCGCCCCAGCACAGCCCGCCGTACTAGGAAGATGGGATGGCGCAAGGGTGTCGACACATGCTGCATCCCACACCGAAGACCTGCCTAACTTCCAAGGCATTATGGTCATTCCATCTAGTCTCTTGCCATCGTCGCCTGCCAAGCCGTTGGGTTCTAAAACAGCTTGCACCCTGGCGGTGACATGAGCACAACGGGTGATGTCATTAATGCTGGCGTGCTTTGCTATCCGGCCTGCGCTCTTACTACAAGATAGGCCATGATGTCCGAGGCAGTCGACAGCTTCACCGCACTGGCAGCGATGTGGAGTCCCGCAAGGAGCGCCCAGACGCAGACAAGTAGCGAGTCGGCAGGTGGTTCATTTGTTTAAATGCCTGAATTCGTTGATAGCAGCCGTTCAGGAGAGAGTAGGGAGCTGTGATATTAATTTGGATGAGCAATGTAATATCACAAGGGAGCATATTCAAGGATGGGTTGAACTGTATCGGGATTTATTAAACCGCTGCGAAAAAGTGACATTTTGCTTTGGACGCTAGGTTCTTGTATTTGGTATTGAGTTGAACTGATTTAATTTAATTTTATTTCGGAATAAAACCAGGAGTACCATTAAATGTTATACATACTATCTTACTAATTAAACAAAATATTTATTATACAGAGTGGCGCAATAGAACGTATATATTTAAAATACATAATAACTAAATAAAAATACATAGATATGTGAAGTGAAACTATTGAGCAATTAATAATAATAATAATAACCCCATCGCCGTATCTCTACGTTGACGTCGTGATGGGGCTTGCGCGCTCCGAACTCTAGGTCTGTGCCGGTGGAGGTTTCTTTGCCGGAACAGGTCTAGGATGAGGAGCCAGACCAAGAGAGATACAGAAACCCGCAGGGCAGCATGTGGCGAGCTGCTGGGCAGTAGCGACCCCACGTACCCTATCTCCCGGGAGAAGTCATGTTCCTCATCTCTGGCTTGCCTTTATTGGCCGGCTGGAGTGAACACTGACGAGAACTGACCTCCCACCTCATTCTTGCCTTTATTGGCTGGCTTGAGTAGAGATTCGCAAGAGCAAACGTGCTCGGAGGAAGGAAGTAGTCCAGTAAGATGCTGGTAGGGATCTTGACCGTACTTCCGGGATTGTCCTGATAGCCGTGGAATACCTCTCCACTCCTCTTAAGCACCTCAAGACATGTTGCCCCCTTGTCGCTACGACACTATGTGCTAGCGACCGTTTCCGGGGGCCCATTGTTGAGTGTGCAAGTCACCCCCTGCCATTTTATCCGTGTATTGTATTTTTCAAACATTGGTCAGGCAGGGGCCATAGTCCTTCCATAGTTTTAGATAACCAGTCCACTTTAGCCATCCAAACCCATAGCCCAATATTTTTTTTTCTCCATATCCTGCAATAGTCCTACACCAACCGGGAGTTGTCCTTGGGTGCACTTGCATAGTACGCACAAGGATAATCGTCGGTTGGTGCCTCATTTCCATTGAAAGCGTCTAACGGGCCTCTGCGAGTTGGCTTCGGCCCCTCATATGCCTTTCAAAGGTCCGGGACCCTAGGGTCCCGAGAAATATATTAAAAAATAATAATAATAATATAATAATAATATATTTATTCAAGTTATAAAGTAGAACAGAAATTGTTACACACAACACACAACACAACAGAATTTGTTATTAATTGCAGTTTATTTTTTTCTAAATTACATCATCTAAATGATGGCTCTCTCGATGGCGGTAGTCCTCCAATGAAAACAGTCGTTCTTACATCGCAACTCGACGACTGTTTTGCTCTGAATACGGATTACGACAATTCGTGAAGCTCCGAGTGCAAGTTTGATTAACATTTGGGTTAAACGCTTAGAAATAACATGTTCAACATTTAAGCCACGTGCTAAAGGTCGAGGAATATTTATCAGCTAAAAGAGAACATCCGGAATGAAATGGCTACAATTACACCAGCATTATTGAAGAAAGTTTTTCGAACCTCCGCTCGCGATTGGAGGAGTGCCGCCAGCGAGAGGGCCAACATTTATATAATGTATGTAATAAGGATAATAATATCCCCATCGCCGTATCTCTACGTTGACGTCGTGGTGGGGCTTGCGCGCTTCGAACTCTAGGTCTGTGCCGGTAGAGTCTACTTTGCCGGAACAGGTCTAGGGTGAGGAGCCACACCAAGAGAGATACAGAAACCCGCAGGGTAGCATGTGGCGAGCTGGTGGGCAGTAGCGACCCTACGGACCCTATGTCATGTTCCTCATCTCTGGCTTGCCTTTATTGGCCGGCTGGAGTGAAAACTTACGAGGAACTGACCTCCCACCTCATTCTTGCCTTTACTGGCTGGCTTGAGTAGAGATTCGCAAGAGAAAAAGTAACCGGAGGAAGGAAGTATTCTAGTAAGATGCTGGTAGGGGTCTTGGCCGTACTTCCGGGATTGTCCTGATAGCCGTGGAATACCTCTCCACGCCTCTTAAGCACCTCAGGATATGTTGACCCTTGTCATTATGACACTATTTGCTAGCGACCGTTTCCGGGGCCCCATTATTGAGTGTGCAAGTCACCCCCTGCCATTTTACCCGTGTGTTGTATTTATAAAACATTGGTCAGACAGGGGCCATAGTCCTTCCATAGTTTTAGATAACCAGTCTACTTTATCCACCCAAACCTATAGCCCAATAATTATGTTTGTTTCTATATCCTGCAATAGTACTACACCAACCGGGGGCTGTCCTTGGGTGTACTTGCATAGTGCGTAAAGGGATAATCGTCGGTTGTTGCCTCATTTTCATTAAAAGCTTCTAACGGGCCTCTGCGAGTTAGCTTCGTCCCCTCGTACGCCTTACAAAGGTCCGGGACCCTCCTGGGGTCCCGAGAGATTTCGATGACCTAAAATAATAATAATATACAATATAGGTCTATTATGTATGAATATGTGGAAAAGATTAAAAAAAAATTAAACCTCTTCTGGCTACAGTAATTGCCTAGGAGATTCTCCAGAAACAATAAATTGTCCATCCAGTTATTTGGAGACATTTTTGTTTGTAATGTTGTGTGTCTTCGATGACGTTAAAGTCATGCATTCTTATATTTCACATTTACTATTAAGAAAGTGGTTATTCAAATATTTGACTATAGATAATTTTGATGAGACGACATATTTCACGTTGTTTTCATCTCTTTGAGCTTTGCTACCAACAGTGCCATATACTCACTATGAACAGTGCCATATACTCATTATCAACAGTGCCA
The DNA here is from genome assembly GCA_947568875.1 of Fissipunctia ypsillon. Lineage (NCBI taxonomy): Eukaryota > Metazoa > Arthropoda > Insecta > Lepidoptera > Noctuidae > Fissipunctia > Fissipunctia ypsillon. The sequence continues at coordinate 19,769,017 of OX387654.1, read as the reverse complement.
TATACTCACTACCAACAGTGCCATATACTCACTACCAACAGTGCCATATACTCACTACCAACAGTGGCATATACTCACTACCAACAGTGCCATATACTCACTACCAACAGTGTCATATACTCACTACCAACAGTGCCACATACTCACTACCAACAGTGTCATATACTCACTACCAACAGTGCCATATACTCAATACCAACAGTGCCATATACTCACTATGAACAGTGCCATATACTCATTATCAACAGTGCCATATACTCACTACCAACAGTGCCATATACTCACTACCAACAGTGCCATATACTCACTACCAACAGTGCCATATACTCACTACCAACAGTGCCATATACTCACTACCAACAGTGTCATATACTCACTACCAACAGTGTCATATACTCACTACCAACAGTGTCATATACTCACTACCAACAGTGTCATATACTCACTACCAACAGTGTCGTATACTCACTACCAACAGTGTCATATACTCACTACCAACAGTGTCATATACTCACTACCAACAGTGTCATATACTCACTACCAACAGTGTCATATACTCACTACCAACAGTGTCATATACTCACTACCAACAGTGCCATATACTCACTACCAACAGTGCCATATACTCACTACCAACAGTGCCATATACTCACTACCAACAGTGCCATATACTCACTACCAACAGTGCCATATACTCACTACCAACAGTGCCATATACTCACTACCAACAGTGCCATATACTCACTACCAACAGTGCCATATACTCACTACCAACAGTGCCATATACTCACTACCAACAGTGCCACATACTCACTACCAACAGTGCCATATACTCACTACCAACAGTGCAATATACTCACTACCAACAGTGCCATATACTCACTACCAACAGTGCCATATACTCACTACCAACAGTGCCATATACTCACTACCAACAGTGCCATATACTCACTACGAACAGTGCCATATACTCACTACCAACAGTGCCATATACTCACTACCAACAGTGCCATATACTCACTACCAACAGTGCCATATACTCACTACCAACAGTGCCATATACTCACTACCAACAGTGCCATATACTCACTACCAACAGTGCCATATACTCACTACGAACAGTGCCATATACTCACTACCAACAGTGCCATATACTCACTACCAACAGTGCCATATACTCACTACCAACAGTGCAATATACTCACTACCAACAGTGCCATATACTCACTACCAACAGTGCCATATACTCACTACCAACAGTGCCATATACTCACTACGAACAGTGCCATATACTCACTACCAACAGTGCCATATACTCACTACCAACAGTGCAATATACTCACTACCAACAGTGCCATATACTCACTACCAACAGTGCCATATACTCACTACGAACAGTGCCATATACTCACTACCAACAGTGCCATATACTCACTACCAACAGTGTCATATACTCACTACCAACAGTGCCATATACTCACTACCAACAGTGCCATATACTCACTACCAACAGTGCCATATACTCACTACCAACAGTGTCATATACTCACTACCAACAGTGCCATATACTCACTACCAACAGTGCCATGTACTCACTGCTGTTTCCAGTTCGTTATTTCTTTTTAGGGTTCCGTTACCAAATTGTAAAAACGGGACCCTTATAATTCCGTCATGTCCAACTGTCCGTCTGTCCGGATGTGACACAGCCATTTTACTCGGAGACTACTAGCACTTTTTCGATGCAAATTGGAAAGAAGCTGTATTCTGTGCACCGCTAAACAATGATGATACAGTTTTTGAGGGAAGGGATATTTTCGGTTACAGCCACAGAAATAACTTTTCTTGTTCCCCTTAATTAGTTGCCCCTGTATCCTTACTTATTTCCTGCTTATAAACTTTAATGCGGTTCTTATTGACTGATACGAAACAAAATTTAAATTCGCACTAAGCGTTTCCAAATGTCTTTTGTGATGCGCACAGCAAAGGAGTGGAATTCTCTGCCTGCGTCTGTTTCCGAACGCATACAACCCCGATCTCTTCAAAGTGAGTGTGAACAGGCTTCTTCTGGGTAAGCTCGCTCCATCGTCGATTTTGTCTCTGTCATCTTTGACCTAGACTAGAGTCAAGAGCAAACCTATCTCAAATAAATAATAATAACAACTGCGGATAATTATCACCTATCAACCAGTAAAAAGCCTACCTCGTTATACGTAACGTATTCATTGAATCCAAAGCACTTTATTACATATGTTGGATATAAAAAACCCCTTTCAAAAGCCTGGCGCTATTCAAGATTAACGTTCGGTCCGAACTCACGGAGCTAGGCGTCGGGAAAAATGACTTTCGAAATTGCCTATTTTACTTTCGAGAACCAATAAGTGGCAGCGCAAACTGTGCATCTCGTCGCTGCGTCTAGTCGCTGCAACAAGACGCAGAATTGTCGTTTGCGTCTGCGTCTTGTCGCTGCGGCTAGACGCAAAGCGGTCTTTTGCACCTGCGACCAGTCGTTCGTCGACAGACGTCTTGCAGGAAGCGATAATTTTCTTTGATTATTCGACGCGCTTCGACGCCAAAGAAAACACCGACATCGAAGTATCAATGTTGAGATTCGTAAAACAAACACACGTGCACCTGCCAGCGCTGACAGCAAACCTGACGCTGACCTGTCGCATGTAACTGTCGTCGAGTGTGCGCGGCCACCGTGCGTCTAGTTGCTACGACAAGTAGCGAGAGCATGCGTCTCCCAAAGCCCGTCGTTGCGACTCTGCAACTCGACGCCAAGTGTGCGGAGCTTTGAACAAAGTGCATGAAAATCGTCGGCCGCAGCCTATCGTGCCGAGCTGTCGAAGTCGCATGTCGAATAGTATGCGCCATGGCTTATAGTCATCTTGTTTGTTCTGATTTTTGTAGTATACATGCCTATTTTAATTTCAATGTTATTTTTTTTTTGGGTATTTTGTTTGTCATGCTGTTTACCCGATCATTCGGATTATGTAAACTTTGACAACAGGCAGATATGCCAACTCCATTTATTCTAACTTTGAACAACAGTATGTTTTCACTCTTCTTTGAACCATTCTTTCAAATCGTGTTCCAGCTCATTTTAATTGACTGTTGAGACTGATAAATCCTTTATACTGTGCTGCATCCCAAATCGAGGCAAAATCGTTTATTTCGGACCAGGCCAAATGAAGGGTTCTGTAGTTGAGATGAAGAAAAAAGAGATAGAGAGAGAGGAGATCCCAAGAACAAACTTAACATTGTAGTTGAAAAACATGTTCTCCCGTACATTCCAACTGAAAATGTAAGTTGGTCGACTATTACTCGTAAACTTGTAAAACCTACATATGTAGCTGTGATAGTTTTCCTTTTAATTTCGTTGTATAAACTACTACCGTGAATTTTTTCACACATCCAAAACTAACCGTCCAGCTGGCAGGGGAGAGGGGGCACTTGACGCCGTGCGCCGTGTAAACCAATAGAGTATTACGGAACATAGGGTACTTTTAATCCCAGTAGTACGTTCCCGTGAGATCTTTTCTGACATCCAGGAGGGCGAAGCCGCGGGCAAAAGCTAGTAAGTTATAAACGTAGTGCAAAGGTTCCTATCTTGTTAAGTCCATCGTCAAATATATTTAATGGAAGCACATAGTCAAGAACCTAGATCTTAGAGCATGTTGTACGAGGCTTAACGACCTCGCTGTAGAAGGCAGGATATTATCTAGATGATAAAGTGCAATAAAAGCGGAGTTACAAGCTCAGTTGAGTGGCGCTTCTTGAGGCGGCGCCATTTTGTTAATAGACTGAAAGCGAATGTTTAGTACCTACTGAAACTGAGGCTTTATATTTATTGCTTATTTGCTTGTTTGTAATGTTGTATTGTTTAATATGGAGGTAATTTCTTGTTTTAGCTTTTTTTCTTGTTGGTTTTCATTTACGATATGTAATAAAAGTATTTATATAGACTGCCTTGTTGTAGACCAACGAGGCAGTACATATAAATACTTTTATGGTCGCAAGCGCTACTGTTAAGCATGAGGTCCTGGGTTCAATTTCCAGGACGGGCAAAGTGATAGTTGGTTTTTCCATGTGGAATTTCTCAGTAGCAGCCCGGAGTCTGGATTTGTGCCTGGTTGATGGCAATAGGCTCGCCCCACTGGTGAAATGTGGGTGTACCTACTAAAAGGTAGCTACACCTCTGCCCAACCTTTCGGAGAATACATGAAGCGTGATGTTATGTTATGTTATAAGTATTTTTCAGGGTAAATTATTTTTAATAATTGCTGAATGCCTAAATTACAAAATAAGTAGTCGTGCAGATCAACAAGAACAAATGACAGTGTTCATAAATCGATATATTTTTATCATATTTGTCAATCTCTAAGATTATGGAAGCATTACATGGGGCTTTAACGTTCAAGGATGATAGGCTTATAGAAGTACATATGTATGAGGAACAGGGTGTAAAGTTCACACATCCTCCATAGAAAAGGGAGGTTCCTCCGACCAGACGGGTGTTGTGTCTGGTGGGCTACTGCCCGACGGTTGATGTCGGGATGTTGTATACAAAGTGGAACAGGATGATTGACATTCCTTTAAACCACGTAAAGAGAATCATGTTCTTTAGCTTTATAAAAAAATCAAACAAATTCAATTACTTTAGCCACAGGAAATATACATATATATATTTTTTTTTGTAATTATCAACATGATACTCTTTACGTGGTTTAAAGGAATGTCAATCATCCTGTTCCATCCTGTATATGTTGTGGCCCAGATGTTAGAATTGATACAACCATTTCATGAAATGATCAGTTCTAAGATCTGTCCACGACATATATGCTAGTTGCGCGGGATACTCTGCTTGCGCGATGCAAGATTTGTTTGACGTCAGGTTTTTGATGCGTAGTTCGTATGTGGCGTTGTAGATGCCGCCACATGCTTCATAATAAGACTCATTGACGGTCAGTCTGCGGGTATCTCATTAGCTTGCCGCCATGGGACCTGGAGGCAAAAGTCCTCGCGCACATGTGGGAGTGGCGCAAGGAGGCAAAACGCCGGGGCGTTACTCCGCTGCCGCGAGAAATCGCGGTGCAGCAGACAGAGCTTCGGCGGGATCTCATGGCGACATGGAGAGTGCGACTGTCGCAACCCAGTGCTGGGCACGGCACAATTGCGGCGATAAGTTCCCTCTTTCAGGAGTGACTGGAGAGGCGCCACGGCGTCCTCACCTTCCGCAGGCCCTCACCGGACACGGGTGCTTCGGGAGGTACCTGTTCCGGATATGGCGGAAGGAAACGCCCGGGTGTCACCATTGTGTGGATCGCCCGGAGGACACGGTGGAGGTCTGCCCGGTTCAGTTGGAGCACCGCCATGTCCTCGCGGAAGCGATCGGCGGCGGCGGTCTCTCGCGTCCGGCCTTGGTCCAGGCCATGGTAAGGAGCGAGAGTGCATGGGAAGCTATCACCCCCTTGAGGCGGAACGCATGAGGGAGAGGCAAGCTTTGCGCCCTCACGCCCCTAGTCGCCGCAGGAGACGCCCTGGGCGTCGGGAATTGGCAGCCGTTTCCCGGCCTCCGTAGGCGCGGGCTTGCGGACGGTGAGCAATGTGTAGCTCACCGTCCGGTAAGGACTAGGGGGGCTAAAACGGCCACTTTGGCAGAATCATAATAGGATAATATTATGAACTTTAGTTAAATTAATCGTAAAATGGTCACAAATTGACAATTCATAATATTAACTGCGTAATATTAACTGTATTCATATCACGCAATTCATCTGTTTGACAGTTTTGTACGGAGATTCGTAAAATGGTGCACAAACTATGAATTGCTTCAATGTCAAATTGCAGAATCATAAGAAGTTAGTCAAGAGCAACACCTTACAATTCATATTGAAGATTTTGTGAAGAAATATTGTAATAATGGCAGATTTAGACATTAATTTATGTAAATTTCCTTGAGGACGCACGTGTTACGAAGTGTAGCTTTTCAGAAAATTAAAATAGGCTAGGTAATAGGTACCAACAAACTCTAGGTCCGGCATTTCAAAGCTCAAAGTCAAAGTTAGTCAAGAAACTAACTTCTTATGATTCTGCTATTTGACAATTCATAGTATGTGCACCATTTTACGATTAATTAACTATAGTTCATAATATTATCCTATTATGATTCTGCCAAAGTGGCCGTTTTAGCCCCCCAGGCCCGGGTCAACGGCGCGTTGTGTTCCACGCGCGCCTCAAAGAGATGTCAGCACTATCGACGTGGTCCGCTAGGGCCGATGCCAACCAGGGTCGCGGGATGTTCGAAAGAGTTACCTGACACGTCCTCTCGCTCCGCCCAGAGCGGGAGAAGTCATTTGAGGATTTCCCATCCAAAAAAATAGGTATCTCATTAGCTTATAAGTTAATCATCATAAGCTAAGCACGCTTAAGCATGACTTGCTATCCGTACTAATATTAGAAATGCGAAAGTTACTCTTTCTGTTTGTTACCATTTTACGCTAAAGAATCCCGCAGACAGGCGCGCCGCGACGGTGCAACGCGATACTGGTAGAACAATTCCCATGAAGGTTTCATTGAAATTGTTCTACTAGAGTCGCGTCGTGCTGTCACGTCGCGCCTTTTTGCGGGAGCCTTAAACCACTGAACCCCTTTTCATCCTATTATTTTTTAAACGAGGCAAAAGGATTATGTAAGGATCGTAGCAGGTGGAGTTCTGCAGCTTCTGCCTACCCCCATGGGAAAAAGGCGTGGGTTTATGTACGTATGATGTAGGAATTTTTTTAAACATTCAATATGCCTAGCCTTTTGCCAACTATGTTGGTGTCGGCTGCCAGTCTAAGCAAATGCAGTTGAATACCAAATTTTACATGGAGCGACTATCTGTCCTCCACAACCCCATTTACTGGGTAACACAATTAGTAAGACTGGTTGCCAGACTTTTGGGCTTCATAATTCACGTAACAACTGTCAAAGATCTACGAATGACAGCTGGGACCAACGGCCGTGCTTTCCGAGGCACGGAAACAACCAGATCGGAGGGGTCTCAATATGTAACGGATGGTCACACATCCTTGAACCAACCGCCGTGCGAATGTTAGGTATCGTTTAGCCACGACAGATCAATCAATCTGCCTAGCCTTTTTCCAGCTATATTAGGGTCAGCTTCCAGTCTAACCGGATGCAGCTGAATAGCAGTATTTTACATGGAGCGACTGCCTATCTGACCTCCACAACCCAGTAACTGGGTAATACGATACCCCTTGGTAAGACTGGTTGTCAGACTTTCGGGCTTCTGACGATCCGTAACGACTGTCAAAGATCTACGAATGACAGCCGGGACCAACGGCTTAACATGCTTTCCGAGGCACGGAGGAGTCTCGGTATGTAAAGATGGTCACCCATCCACGGACAACCCCGGCAAGCGTAGCTTAACCTGATGGATCGACCCGTGCGGCTGTTATTACTTAGCCACGAGCGACAGATATTATGAAATATTAAATACACGCAGACTAAGAACACACTAGAATACCCTAAAAACCTGAATCCCAAGCACCAATTTCAAGATAAAGTATCGGAACATTTTATAAGCGGCTTAAGGGCAAACAAGCGGCCCACGCAATCTCGACATCTAAGTACCAAAGTGTGATTTCCTGAAAGACTTACAATGTTAAGGCCTTCACGTCGACGAGAACATTTTAGCAAATTAATTAAGTCTCGAGTTATCCCTCCCTCTGAAGGAAGAAGACGGATTGCCCTCTGTCTTGTCTTCATATAAATTGTTAGAACGCACCGACCACTTAATATATTGCCGAAAATTTTATATTAAGAGGGCTGTCGCCTTTTGTCACCTCTCTCGCACACACGGAACCAAATTGTTAAGCATGTTAAGTGAAAAGAGGCCTGTTTTGAAAAATGTAATCAATTGGCGAACTAATAAATACCAGGTAATTTTTAAAAACACAAAATAAACAATAAAACAGACAAACTCAGCTCAATAACTTTTAACTCATCACAAAAACAAATCATAATGCTATGATTTGTTTTTGTGATGAGTTAAATAAATGCCACAACAAAAATGTGTTTTTAATAATTACCTTTTAAATTAATATTATCATATTTTTACTTATTAAATTAATATTATTCATTAGTTCGCCAATTGATTACATTTTTTCAAAAAAGCATCTTTTCATTTAACATTCTTAAAAACTTGGTCCCGATTGAGTGAGAGAGGTGACAAAATGTGTCAGCCCTCTTAAGGCGGCGGCGTTGCGGAAGTTGGTGCAAAACATAGCAAGATTTCCAGTGTTTACCATAAGTGAAAAAGTTTCGTAAATAATTGGTATAAAGCTTGAATTTCGTTGTTCAATAAACATTGAACCTGATACGAATATTCGCTGTAATTCGAGTTTTTGAGAATTTGCTTAATAAGCACCAATTTACAGGTCCTAATCCTGGCTATAATAATGCTCGTTTAAATGTCTCTTTTTCAATTTCACCTAATTTCATGTTCGGTGGTGAGTGAAGTCTTTAGACATCGCGGGAACGTTGCATTACCAGAGATGAAGCGAAAATGTCTCATGTACCTACAAACCAACCGCTGTGTTCCAGCATCGTTGCTTGTCGGTAGAAATCGATAGGATGTTTGTACTTCTCCGAGCGAAGTACTTCACAAAGAGCTGTGCTAGTTAATTCTATCGCTCATCATCATTTTGAATACCAAAAAACTTCTTTACAAAAAACAACAAACGACTTCCAAAAAAACAACACTACAAAGTGAAAACTAACTAATTTCGGAAGTCGGTGTCTTGGATCTAATTTTTTTTTTTGAAAAAAGTTTATTTTTATTTTTCACTTGTTAGGTATGATACCTACTCCACACTAATTTGTAGACTACCACATGCTATGTAAACAACAGTGACAGGAAGTATTATAACATCACCATCACCAAGATATACAAAGTGGATTATAGAAGCGTATTATAGAAGTTAACTCAAAAACTACCCAAGAAAAGTTAATAAAATTTATCTGGGACCACCGCCCAAGTTCACAATTGACGAAAATATAGATGAACATTCATAAAAAATCTCCTTCTTTTTTGAAGTCGGATAAAAAGTATAAAATAACACTTTCAGAATAAGGACAGCGCTCAAAATCCTCGAAACATTACGCAGGTCGTAAAAGGCTGCTCAATATTCAAGCATCCCTTTAACGAACTGTTTGAGAGGGGTCGATTAATAAAAATCCAATTGACCTCTCTAGTTATTTTTATTACTGTCACAGCCCTGTTTCAGTAATAGGAGCGTTACTTTCATCTTGTATCTGAAGATTGATGTACTCGTCGTTCTTGGTTTCCTTAGTTTCGATGTATTAATGTTTTGTTTTACATTTTTTTAGTTCTTACTGTGCGTTTGCAGTGGTGAAACATCCACATAAAACCATGTTGAAAAGTGTTTCCCGTCAATGTGGCGACTCGCATTCGCATTGTCAAGTAAATTGTTGATCCGAAAGTCTGTTTGACGATTCATATCTCTTGACAAGCCTTATAAACTAATTTAATCATGTATGAATCTTGCTACATGTTGTCCACTCCATGTTTCTATGTTAACCGTATTATTTGGACACTAAACATTGCACTAAACACAAGCTATAGACAAGTTTTGAGACATAAACAAACAACAACAGTGCGGACGCAAAACGTGACAAATACAAAAAAATGTCTATTGAATTATGTTTCTAGACAGTGCGAATGCAGCTAACAACAAATCTTGACATCAGCACCCTAATAAATTGCGTAAAGGGAGACACACACTGAAGATAACATGAAATATAAATTACCTTCGACTTAACGCTCACCGTACAATTTAATGGAACTCCACACACACTGAAAATAATATACAAGGTGTAACATAATTAACGCACCACCTCTTAAGGGGTCATTATGAACAACTTTTACTATGGGACCAAACCTGAAATCGCGAAAAATAAATCAGCTGTTCCCTACATTTTGACGAGTTATGCGAACATAAATGTGGGGAGCAGCTGATTTTTTACCCGTTTACGCAAAATTTTTCATTGATGCTCCGCTCCTAGTGGTCGTAGCGTGATGTTATAAAGCCTTCCTCGATAAATGGGCTATCTAACATTAAAAGAGTTTTTCAATTCGAACCATGAGTTCCTGAGATTAGCGCGTTCAACCAAACAAACAAACAAACTCTTCAGCTTTATAATATTAGTATAGATAAAGCGTTATGTTGATAACCTACAATAATTTGCATGGCACCTTAGCTGCGCTAAAAGAACATCATCTAGAATTCTAGATTTACCTAAAGATAATCAGCGACAAAAGTCCATGACCATTATGGAATTTTGGTTGATTATACCATAGAACCTAATAATTTTTTTTTAATGATAAATTATTTTATTTCTGTAAGTGGTTAGATTTATTATCATGTCTCAATAAATTAATATTTTACATAACAACTTATACCTAATTAATTAATAAAATAACAAAAAGGTTTCCTAATTATTGTTTTAAATATATTCTACCTATGTATATGTACTGATAAAATACAGCTGAAGAGTGTGTTTGTTTGAACGTGCTAATCTCTGGAACTACTCGGTAGTCGGATTTGAAAAATTTTTACATTTGGTAGCCCAATTCTTGAGAAAGGTTATAGGCTAACATCACGCTACGACCCTTCGGAGCTGAGCAAAAAGAAAAAAAGTCGGAAAAAACACTAAGCGAAAACGAAGTTATAGCACGGGCGAGGGATGCGCTGGGACGCGGTGAGTCGGGGGCCGAAGCCGGCCGCCCAACGTGTACGTTTTCTGGTTATTATGTGGTCTTCTATCCAGAATTAATTATTTTTAATGGTCAGTGCAACTAGAATATTGAATCCACTGTCCCAATCCTCGTCAGATGAGCTGTCAAGTACGTCTAGCATTATTAAGTTTTGTATGCGCTTCATTACAAAAACTGAACAGCCTGTTCAAGGGACAAAACACGCTCTCGCGATATATTATAGTATCTTATGATGTGTGTGTACTCGGTTAAGATATATCTTTACATTAAGCGCTATAATATATATTATCTTCGGTATGTGTGACGTCCTTAACACACTATCAATCACAATCTGAATGATTTTGAAGCAAATTGCTTATCCATTGCTTCATATGTTCGAAAAATTTGTCTGCTCAGCAACGTAAATAACGCAATGAATGTTGATGAATTGCCCAAATGAAATCTATTCCTACTGTAAGTATGTTACGCAATATTGTCCCGCTGTCTTATAACTTACTCATGTTTCGTGCAGTGCGAAAGCAAATTCAAGAAAACAAGTTGTGCGAATTGTTTCACGTGAAAAGTATCGAAACATATTGAATGTTATTGGTGTAAGCGCATAGGTAAAAGGCATGTATCGGCTCATTGGCGACGTAAAACTGGTGGATGCCAGCTTCACAGCTTGGCTCATCGCCGCAAGGTTGCCTGCTTGTCGGTCTTCTTCAGATTGTATTTCGGTGAGTATGCTCAAGAACTCCACGACCTCATTCCGCCGGCCCCCTTCTACCATCGGACATCTAGACGCACTGTAGGTTACCATCCCTACCTAGTTGCTATTCCACCAATTCGCACTAAGCGTTTCTAAATGTATTTTGTGATGCGCACAGCAAAGGAGTGGAACTTTCTGCCTGCGTCTGTGTTTCCGAACGCATACAACCCTGATCTCCTCAAAGTGAGAGTGAACAGGCTTCTTCTGTGTAAGCTCGCTTCATCATCGACTTTGTCTCAGTCACCTCTGACCAAGACTAGAGTCAAGAACAAACCTATCTTAAATAAAAATCTACTGCTTTAATGCAATAAAGGACTTTGTTTTGCCAAAGTTAACCAACCCACATCAAAATTATTGTATATATTTCGTACAGTTAAAGTTGTTAATTATTAATATATTTTAAGCATAGGTTTTAGATGTATAACATAATCAGCTTATAATGTTCCCACTGTTGGTACACAGGCCTCCTCTCTTCCAGAGGGAGTGGGCTGTAGTTTACCACACGGGCCCAGTGCGGATTGGTAGATGTCAACGAATTTTTGGTTCTAGGACATGCCGGTTTCCTCAAGATGTTTTCCTCTACCGTTTTGAGAGCAATGGTGATGAAATTATTTATATAAAGTAAAACGCCTGCCTGGGTTCGAACCCACGACCTACAACTCGTAAGTCGATATTTAGATGTATAGGTATTGCACTGTTTTGCTGGATATGAATAAACCACTGATTTGTTGAGAGATGTATAGGTTGGTTCACTTTGCCAGCACTAAGCTCAAATGAAAAAGGTATTTACAATTTATTATTGGCCGGAAAACTAGGGTAATTTGAAAACAATTCAATGTTAGTACCGTGCATTACGCATAAAGAAAATTATACTGTACAGATGAATTTCGCGATACCCCAAAAGTGTATCCACCGGAAAATTTTATGGTAAGCGTTTTTCCACATTTTTTTTACGTTTGAAAAACTCTTGCTGGCGTTAAACGCTAAATGACATTAATGCTGGTGGCGATTCGGCAGTAAATCGCAAAAGCTAGGCCAACAAAAATGAGGATTGCCATGATTTATAGGCTGGAAATCGCAGTTCAGCTAATACTTCGACGGTTTTGGACTGAGTTCTTAATAGAGTAATAAACGACCGGCTTTTTTGTTCCGGGCAAGTACCAATGTGACGTTTTCAATTCATAATTATGTAGTTTGTTATTCAGTTTATCTCGGGACATCACTGCCATCGGTGAAGAAAAACATCGTGAGGAAACCTGGATTTATTAACGTAACTTAGTTAGGGCTCAGTTAGGGTGGATTTCACCAATGAAACTGAACGCGATCAGCACGTAAACCACGTTTAAGGGCTGTCAGTGTTATTATTTTCTTTGGAATAATGACACTGACAGCTCTTGACCGTAGTTTCGATCGCGTTCAGTTTTATTAGTGAAATCCGCCCTTTATCTGTTGAAGGACGAATCGGTTGAACGACAAGACACAATAGAAGTTATATTGTTATTATGTTTGGACGAGTTTAGTATCCCACAGTGTTAATATAAGTTTAAACTCGCCAACCCGTCTTGAGCCAGCGTGGTGATCAATGCTCGTGCCTTCTCTGTATGGGAATAGGACTTTGCCCTACAGTGGAACTATAATAGGCAGTATTTTTAAGTACGTAAATGGGGTAAGTGCAGGACTGGTCCCAGGTCTTAGTCGAATAGGTAGTAGACGTCTTACAATTGTTTGGTTAAACGAGACTTTTAGGATTTAAAAGTATAGAGAACTAGCTTTTGCCCGCCGCTTATAATAATATTTTTTTACCTCCACGCGGGCGAAGCCGTGGGCAAAAGCTAGTATGGAAGTATAGGTACAGTATAATATATGGTATGGATGGATAGACAACATCCGACCGTAAATTTAAACACATCGAGCGTTTTTAACAACTCAATTTTTGTAGGTACTCGGATAGGTTTTGTTTATAATGAGGTGTTGACCTCATTAGTAGTTAATGAGGGACATTTCGGGTACTGTACTGTATTATTTTACTTTTGCGTCCAATTTGAATGGACATAGAAGGATTATTTAACCAAAATGTGGATGTACCAAAAAGTGGGATTAAAAACGGGTGTAGGCGGTAACTAGTGACAATTAGAGCTTCACACGTACTTTAAGTATTGACAGAAATTATTTAGTAAATATCACCATTTCAGATATTTACGAGCAATTGAGAACACACTACAGGAAACTTTTGGATAAAACGTTTTTTCAACACGCTCGAAAAGTGGCTCTAATTGCATTGCTTTTAGGTTCACAATGCAGTGTATTTATCACGCACGTTTTTAAAGTTCCGTACGTCCGAATACGAAAACGGAACTCATATAGGATCACTCGTGTGTCTGTCTGTCTGTCCGTCCGACTATCACAGCAATTTTGGTCCGAATTAAATGGACCGATTAATTTAAAAGGGGTTTGAAGATCCATTGCATACCGACTGTCCGCCATTTTGATTTTTTCAAAATGGCGGCAACGCATGAAAGCTATATAAAGCGATAGCTAACATCAATGCAAATAGAAAACACAATGAGACCAAGCCCGGTAAAGTATCACGTTTCCGAGATATTAACGTTGAAAGTTGATCAAGTGACATCCATGTTTTTTTAATTTGTTTACATATAGTTGCACAGATGTTTGAAATAATCACTGAATGTTTAATCATTTTAGTAATTATATTAAGGCTGTATGGGTATCAGACAGCTAATATATGTATAAAAATACATAAACAACATCTAGATACAAGGCAAACACACAAATGTTTGTTTTGCGCGGGATTCGAACAAAAATTTTATCCGTAGTAAATTAGGTTGTTTTCTACTACCCAAAGCTTACTCCATTTGTAAAGGGTCTGTAAAACTTAGGATTCTACTAAAAACAGCCTCATATTTTATTATGTTAGATACGATAATTGACAGGAAAAAACGTTAGGCCTAGGCTAGATAAATTCGTTGCCATAACAAAAGAATGTCTACCACAGTAATGATTTTTTTAGCATAATAAGGTTTCGTATGTGGCTGCCATTTTGAAACAAATCAAAATGGCGGACAGAAGGTATGCCTGGCTCCATATCAAAATCTGCAATCCCCTTTGGTACACATATGAATTTCTGTGACCCAAACACGGACGTGTAACGAAAATAAATGAATATTGAGTAGAGGTCGCTTTTGGGACAAGAAAAAAAAAGTTTGCAAACTTTATCATGTGGCATATAAAAGGGCAGGGGTTAGTTATAATTAAAAAAAAATAGTTTTAAAGTTATTATGAAAATTTACCATTACCATTACCTTATCTCCGAAACTACAGAGTCTAAAATTTTGAAAAAAGATCAGAAAATAGTTCTACATGTACATATATTATAAACTTATAGATTAAGTCGGGTGGGGCTATTTCGACTGTGGGGTAATTGTCACTAATGCGAATAACTGTTATTCTACTGTATTTGTACAAAAACGGCATATACAGGTTAAGTTTAAAAGGAGTGCGGATATTTTAGCAGGTAATCAGGTGCATAAAACTGAACAACTTTCCCCAAGGAACATAGGTCGAAATCTAAAAAATAAAATTCAACTTCTCATACAAACATAAGTCACGTGACCAGTCACTTTGTATGAAAAGTCGATTTTCAGATTTCGACCTATGTTCCTTGAGGAAAGTTGTCCAGTTTTATGCACGTGATTACCTCCTGAAATATTCGCACTCCTTTTAAAATTGTCCTGTATAGCGATGAAGCTGCTAAAGCACAAACTATTTGACCCACACGCCTTTTTTATCAGACGCCATTTTATGAATGTGTTAACAAAAGACACTCGTCACATTTTTGGGTCAAGAATTGTGTTTAAAACGCTTGTTTTCACAATAATAAACAGAGAGTAGAAAAAATATAAATCATACGTTGTTTTTCGCTTATTTGCTCTGTTTTGGACGGTAGCGGTACGTCCTGTACCCGCTATCGACCTGGGACAATCTCCCACGTTTTTGACGTGCATTCCCTACTACCCGAGTAAAGTGACTCTGCTGGCGACACACGTCACCACGCACCTTAGAACTCGTATGTATATTGCGGGGTACAAACCAAAAGGACCTCGATGATAGACGGAACGAAGAGGAGGTGATGAAATAATCAATTTCTATTTCTTGATTTGCTTTGTATATTTATTACTCATCGCTAGTATAGATAGTGCAATCCACGAAGACGCGCCCCACTATTCCTCCTAACCGTTTATAGTATATGTGTGCAAGCTTCCGTCAATGTTTGAGTGTTGTCGGTACACACTAATTACCTATGAGTGTACACGCACACTACAATGAATAGACTAATCAGGACAGAGCGTCATGGTCAAAGTGAAAGATGCTCTACTTCAATTTTATATTTTTTATAAAATTATGTTTTTTTAAATTATTATTTATTAAATTATTATATTATAAAGGGTTATGTTTATTTTATTTTTAGGTGTGGATATTTTATGTGTTTATTAGTTAATATCGATAATATTACTATTTTTATAATGGGAGGTAATTATAGATATTAATGAAATACGGAAATAGTTTTATTGAACTTTATTGAGAAATGAAAATCGTCAATCACTCGTTTCAGAAATATCTGATTCAGAGTCTGATGTATCACCGACATTTACAATAAAACTAAAATCAAGATCACAATGTCTCATGTATTCGTCTTCTATTTTTTCCACGTGCTGACAAGTATTGAACCAGACATCTTTATTTACTCGATCAAATGCTTCATTTAAAATGGGCATAATCGAAGTGTAATTTTGATTGATATTGCGACTAGCAACATCGTTTTTTACAATACCCCAAATGTTTTCGATTGGGTTTAAATCTGGATGATAAGGTGGCAGCCGAAGCACTGTGAATCCATGTTCTTTCAATAATTCGTCAACTTTGTACTTGCGGAAGTTTTCTTTGTTTTTTAATATAAGGTCATAAAGTTCAGGTTTTTTGTAGCTTGGTTCAAAATAGATATTTTTTGCATTCAGCCAAGTCTGCATGTCTAATTTGTTGGAGTTGGATGTTGGTATTTTTTCCGAACTAGTATTGTGATAGGCTGCATTATCCAAGACTATCACGGCATCATTTGGGAGATTTGGTATAAGTTTCTCCTTTAGCCACTTTAAGTAATTTTCTGAGTTCATGTTATCGTGGTAGTCTCCGGATTTGATCTCTGCTCTGTATGTCAACAACGCATTTGGTACGAAACCCTCTGCACTTCCGCCATGTACTATAATTATGCGCACTCCTTTTGTTAAGTTTTGTTTTATTGCTGTTTTACAACTTTTTTCGGCCCAAGACTTTTTTTGCACGTGGTTGGTATGAATATATGATTCATCTGTGTAGACTATAGGTCTACCTGCATTGCGAAAAGACTTTACCTGTTTTAAATATTTCAATCTTAGCATTTGAATATCATGTTTTTCGGTTAGCACCTTCCTGTTATTCTCAGTTTTTCTCCATTTATAACCAAGTTTAACACATTCAGTGCGTTACGGGAAGTATTTGGTTGTAATTGAGCTTCGCTCTGTGCGGCAGCTAGTTGTCCTTGTTTTGCACTCCGTGCGGGGGTGATTACTTCAAGTATTCGTACAACTTTTAAGATATTGCTTAAAACCCCGTGCGACTGCAGCTATACACAAGGATGTAACCTATTGATTAGTACAACAAAAAAAAAATATATCTGTAGACTTTCCATGTCTCTGTGATGGTTTAAAGTCAAGATTACGTACGGGAAAATAGACGTCGTAACGCATATCAGGCATTCTTGATACGGGAAGTATGTGACTTGTACAGCACTGGAAGTAAGTATTAATCTAGCGTAGCCGCAGGGAAGGTGTTAAGTAACAATGTTCTTAGGGTTGTTATACATCCATCAAATTGTATACGGTCTTTCAAAACAATATTAAGCCGTGATAATGTTGGAAATTGACGATGTTCTATATGATAGTTTTGGATAGTTCTTCGGACTACACCAATATCAAATTCGTCTAAATTAATTTTTCGTGGTCTTACCCTTCTCTTCTTCATAGGTGATGTAAAAATAGAAGCACTTCTGTATACTAAATTCGAATGCGACGTACTCGCTTCATTTTCAGACTCAATATCCGCTTCCGTAGTCGGCTCTGTTGTACTCTCCGCACTTGGGGCTATAGGAACTATCGCATCCGTCTCCATAGTTATATTCGATTCCATAGCAGGTACTGTAGTTTGCTTCATTATATTAGTATATTCCTTTCTTTCGCGTAGAATTCTAGTCACTGTGCTTTCAGATACTCCAACAGCCTGTGCGGTTCTCCATCGCGCATCAGTGAGTTTTTCTGCATAATTTTTACTTGCTTCTTTTTTCATAAAATCGTAAACTTTAGAAATAATTTCTCTTGCCTAAAATTAAAAAAAAACATTACATAGTTTTACTTATTTGTAAAGATGAAATGAAATCCACTATTACTAAAATTTGCTATTTATTAAAATTAAATTACTTTCGTTAGCTAATTTCATGTATTTTAGTAACTACAAACTTCTTTACATACCTGGCTTTAAAGAACAACACGCTGAGATTTTTTCGACATTTTAAAAATATATAAAGTAGAGCAACTTTCGTGACGAGTCTGGATTTTCGCAGCATAGAGTGTAGTATTCGTGTGCATCGAACCGCTGACGGTTCGCGACTGCCGCTCGGAGCAAACTCCCCGCACCCCGCGATCCCCTCAACCAAAAATTGGTGGGGCGCGTCTTCGTGAATTGCACTATCTGTAAGCTGCGAACTGAACTGACTACTTGTCGTTTTGTTTTTGTTTTTGGGGAATGGTATCTCACAGTTCAACCTATAGGAGGTTGTCGGCTGCTTAACCGGAATTTCCTGAGGGTGCCTCAATAAATTAAGTCCTCCAGCCAGGGCATAAAACTAAACTTAAAACTAAGCGACTACACGCTAAGGGCACCCGTGGGGTACGGACCTCGGCTTAGGGCGTCGCTGGGAGAGTACAGCAAGGGACTTGTATCGAATTGATGATTATTTGGGGACGAATTTAAAACTACAGGCTTAGCGGCGCGGGCTGGCTCGAGCAAGGGTCAGGGCGAGCAATGGGTAGCTCGCCGTCCGGTAAGGACCAAGCCCGAGTCGACGGCGCGTTGTGTTCCACGCGCGCCTCAAAGAGATGTCAGCACTATTGACGGGGTCCGCTAGGGCCGATGCCAGCTAGGGTTGCGGGATGTTCGAAAGAGTTACCGTGGCCCCGGCACAGGCAACAGAAGGAACACGGGTGGGTTTTAGTCAGTAAAAGTCTGACACGCCCTCCCGCTCCGCCCAGAGCGGGAGAAGTCATTTGATGATTTCCCATCCACAAAAAAAAAATAGGGCGGGACTACTTATCGTCAAAACTCGCTCCTTTTATAAAAATTGCATGGTTTTCCCCAGCGCTAACTAACATTGTGGTATGAGAATTGCAGCCGGGTAAAACCCTGGTGTAATTTTTACACGTGTAAAAAAAACCTAAATCCTATTTTAATATTTTTAATATTAGATATACAAATCTATGATTTTTATCGTCGCCAACATGTTCTTTGCAATGATACGTTTTTGCGTTAGTTTAAGTAACCCCACAAAAAGAAGAAGTAGGGTAATTTCGACTAACCTAAAGTCATAATTACTCCGCTTCATTTTTGTATTGTATTGTGAAACACTAGTGATGTCCCCTTATATCGATGCTTTATGCATAACAAGAACATTTGCACGTGCTGCGAAAAACTGTACAGTGAACCAATTGGTAAATTATAAAATGATAATATCAAACCTTTAACTATGGTTGTGAAACGTGAAAACAAGTACAACACAATAAGAGTACAAGTGAACTTGATATCACGGCCGCCGCACCGAGTTTATGTTAACGAAAGTCTAACTCGGACAAACCGCCAGTTATTTTACCACGCTCATCAGGCAGGGAGTCAAAACAAAATGAAAGTGCGTATGGACAAGGGTCGGGAGAATCTTATCTCGCAGAGAAAATCACCAAAGAGCAGAATGAATTAGATGTGAAGACGATATCTGCAGGATTTCTGCGTAATAGTCCAATTGTACCACATCCGAAGGCGTTCTGTAAACTTGTTTCGTTTAGTATCTGTGGATGTTAACAGTTTAAACTCTTTATTATTTTGTTTTGCACATAAAGGAACTTTAGATAAGTATTTTGTTCTATACAGGGTGTAAGGGACAGCCCTCCGAAAATTAACAGGGTGCATTCAGCTACTTATTTTGAATCATATTCCACCGGAACTTTTCTCAAGAAAATTTCCATTTTTTATCGTTTTTTCAGTTACTATTCTTTTATTTCAATGTAAAATTATATTCTATGTACGCAGCACTCCATTTATGTAAATAAAACAACCAAAATAAAAAAAATCAGCAATGGATGCCGTTCGCTACGCACGTTTTGCCACGGTAACGATACATTGCGTGTGAGGTAATAAAACAAATCAGATTTATTTGATTCTCATAAAGTTCCTAAAATAATTTCATGTACCGGTCATCTTAGTATGATATACTGAATTCACCCCATAAGTCTGTGGAGGGCTGTCCCTTACACCCTGTATAAAAAGTGATATGCTTGAAAAAATACCGTAAAGTTGGTTTTTTAAACGTAGGCTCACTTGGCACTAACCACGATGATTTTATAGCAGCAGTGGAAAGGCATTCTTTCGATGTAATTAGCAGGGCGAAGAGGGGCGAGCACAGTTTGCCACTGCGCCTGCGCCACATACCACAACCGCTGTCTGTAATTGGGGGTCGGGGTCCAAGGTAGCCCGCGAAATTCAAATTTTCTTACGTTTTTTGCATTTTGCAGGTCAGTATTGGGTCGTATGTTGATTAAAATATGATTCGCGACCGTAACAAATATCTATTTACAGAATTATAAATCATTAATGTCACCGATACAACTCTCCAAGGCCAAGTAATTCTAAGAATTACTATTTCATGAAATCTTGACATTTGAGGATTTATACTAAGATAAGGAGTTGTATTACTGATTCTAATTATAATAATTATGTAAAAACATATTTGTTACGGTCGTAAATCATACTTTAATCAACATACGCCGAGATACTAACCAGCAAATTGCAAAAATCGTAAGAAAATTTGAATTTCGCTGGCTACCTTAGCGCTTCCCCCTTAAACGCGGTCTGACCGCTCGTACCTGGTCCACCCCAAGATATATCGAACAAATGTGGATTACCCTTCACTAAATGGAAATAAAATTGCTATAGGCACAGCGTATCGTCCCCCACACTTAGACTTGGACCTCTTTCTCGACGCCATAACTGACGCCATTAACTCCTTAGTAAAATGTGATCACTACGTACTGCTCGGCGATTTCAATGTTAACTTAGTGAATACTAATGAGCAAACTAAGAAAGTAATGTAAGCTTTTGAATAGCCTGAGCCTAAAACAACTAGTAAGTTCGCCCTCCCATTTTACAGACCATAGCGAAACATTGATCGACCTTGTCTGTACTAATCTTAACCACTAAGAGATATCTGTCGAGATCTATGACTTATAAATGGTCACTCACTTGTCGTCTGCGAGTTTAATACTAGGCGTAGCAAATATAAACCCCATACAGCTAAACAGAGAAATATTAGATTGTGACATATCGCAGATACACTGGGACAACATTTGTGGCTTCCTTAAGAGTCCATAAATATCTCAGCTCAAGTTCATTCTTTATCTCGCTCGAACACTACTGCTCGCGGACTGAGTGAAAGCGAAACTGAATGGGGTGTTGGGCGGCAGGGAGCGCCGGTAGTTTCGGTAATTTCTTTTTACGGTGAAAATAATAGTAATTTAAAAAAAAATATGTATATAGTATCTGCTTTATATTTAGTTCAGCTATTATGCATTTCATGATCTAATTCGAAATATTTTTTGAGTAGTTTATTGTTCGGTTAGGAAGTAACCTTGCATTTTTTGTCTGAAAATTTTATTGAATCGTGTTTTCGTCAAACATAGTACTTGATATTAATCTTCAACTTTACCATATAATTTATTTCAAAATTAATGCTACTGTATTTTCTATATAACGGGTGAGCATGCTAATCAATCTGAGGTAGTGTAGGCCCTTAATGTTAACGACATGGTTTAGAAATTATTTAGTAACATTTTAACAATTTGCAAGGCGCATGCTCCGGTGAAGAAATGTTTAAATAAGGAACCGCCCTATCTTTGGTTAACAGAAACAATGAGAAATTAATTATGCACTTACGAAATGACGCACTAACCAAGTATCGTAAAAAATCGAAATCCGAAACCAAAAAGGCATACTAGAAGCAGCTGAAGGCTTTGGTGATAACTTCCATATTTAGAGAAAACATTGAATACTTCAAATTCAACATTAATAACAAAACTAAAGATCCTAAAACGTCATGGAAAAACTTTAAAAGCACCGTAATACCTAAGAAACAAATTGATGACATTCCTTCTTACTTCAGAGACCCAAACCAAATAAATAATCGCTTTATGAGTGTTCCTGGAAACCCTGTCTGAAATACATCACAACGCACTTTCTTCGAATCTCAACGATAAGGCGATAAAAGCTTCGCATTAGCATTGCAATCAGTAACTGCTGATCAAATTCTGCGGTACTTCCACCACCTAAAATCTAACGCTGAAGGCTGTGATAAGGTGACCCTGAATATGCTTTTGCTTACACTCCCACATACGCTAATAGTCATCATTGCCATTGTGGTTAGCTCAGTTGTTTCAGTAACATTTCCTAACATCTGGAAAATCGCAATCGTTAGGCCATACATAACTTCACGCCTGTTTTTCCCGAAGAGTTGGGCAGAGGTGCACCTATAGTATATTCACATTTCGCTAGTTATGTTTTAGTCCCATGTAATAGGGGGCGAGCCATCAACTGGGCACAAATCCAGGCTGCTACTGAAAAATTCCAAATTGAAAAACCCAATAACACATTGCCCGACCCGATTCAAACCCAGGACCTAATGCTCACAGTAGCACTTTCGACCACTATACTAACGAGGCAGTCGTTAGCCAAAAAATCGACTGACTTAAAAGAGCTTAGGCCCGGGTAAGTAATAATTGATATAATTACAAAAGTTTTTGTGCAGAATAAACAATTTTTATTTCTTTCTCTGTTTGTACTTGAGTGAACCTAAATAATTCCGTAACTATACGCAGTAGGTCTACATAATATCACATATGGTTGATTGTCAGAATACCTTTGAAGCTATATCAATAGGAGTACAAGGTACATGCCGTCTATTGTACTGAATACCAATTAAATCCCACACAATACTGTGAGTATTGTAACTGTATGTTAGTCACACAGCAATGTAATTGTTAATTAAGAATTGTTCTGATACGTGTTGAAGTTGGTTGAACATAAAGACGGACGAGTTCTATCTATAGATATGGCCATTTTGTCTTGAAGATTTTGTATCACCTAGTTTTTTCTTACAAATTGCGATTACATTAGACTGGGTCTTAAACTTAGTATCGATTCAATTTATAATTGCAAAAAGGATATAATAATAACAGAAAATAACTTGTTATTCTATATTATGCAAAAACACCACATACAAAAATTGATCCAATTTAACATAACAACGCCAGACCGCCAAAGCCATTCAAAAGGAAATAGACAAAATAAAAAATCGAAATATGATGAGATATTCAAATGTTATGTAAGTTCGCTGAACAACATTAGGGAAATCGGTCCCCACGGACTTAGGATCCACTAAATAAAAATATACAGAAGGTCGGTTATAACGGGTCTTTTTTTTTGTGATGTTATAACGGGTCTAATCCCCAAGTCCCTTTTCTAAACATGCTTGGAACTTCGAGCATTATTTTGACAACATTCTTCGAGATAAATCGAATATGCTGTATCTACTGGTCAAATACATGCAAGCAGGCGGCCATCAAAGTTAGTATGAAAATCCATATCTGTCGTGTTTAGCGGCCAAATAAATTACTATAAAAACTCATAATACCTATCTGTCGTGTAATTTAAAAATGGAACGAACTTTTTACTTCTACACATGGCAACCTAGGAGGTAACTTGTCAAAGGTTTTATTTAAATTTCGAACTGGCTTAACAGATAGAGCTGTTGAACAACCTGTACAAACAGCAAGAATGCAGTGACATAAAGACAAATGTCATCTTACAGCAAAGGCATCGCATACTTATAACTAGCATTCGTTTGAGATATGAACAATCAAGGAATTAAAATTTTTAGCAGCTTAAAGTTAAGTTTTATTTGCACCTTACCATTTTACTGACCACATATTGGTAAAATTTATAATGAAAATTAACAGTTCGAAAGATTGACACGCGCCCGCCATGTGGGGTTGAATTTAAAATGTTCACTCCTTGACCATACATAAATGAATGTATTTTGAGATCTCTGTACGTAAGTACGCGTCTACGGGCTATATTCATGAACGAAAATTGTCAACTGCTGTGATTGGTTGAATGATTTATCAACAGCCAATCGCAACAGATTACGCGCGCTTGACAATTTGCCACGTTAATTTTGTGACAATTTACTTTGAGAAACTAGCCCTGTGTGCGTGCGTCTGTTTTCGCTCGTTGTATTTAGCCAACCTTCTGTAAATATCTATTTAGTGTAGGCATCGTCGTCTAGAGATACTATGTGGAAATAGGAACGTGGGAACTGGACGTTAGACGTGGACGGGGGACGTAAAGTCCCAGTCTCTTATGACGTCAGACCGTGCTCAATCGAATGGCAAAAGCTTTCAGATTATGTTGGTGGTTTATTCTTTATGTTTGAGTTTGTATACTTGGAAGTGTTTATTTGCAGTTTTAGGAGAAATATTTATTATTGCTTTTGGATTAAGTAGGAATTTCTGGAGATAAGCATGAATTCATGACTGCGGAAGAAATAATAAATCAATAGGACTGATCTCTTTCGAATCGAGATACATTTTAGGTAAGTAAGAAATTTTATTACAATTCGTTTTGTTTTTCACATTTTAGTTCAATGTTTTGTTAATCCACGAAGACCAAAGTCCAAACCTGATGCATAAAATCAAAATCAAACGTCATTTAATCAAACTAGGCTGAATATCAGCATGAACGTCAAAATTACATGACACAGTCCCCCAAAACCACTTCCCAGTGCTGTAGCTGGGAAGAAGAAGTGGCGGAACAAAGTTCCCAGCAGCACAGCAGTCTGGTTAGTTATTAGTTAACATACTACGAGTACTACTTACCTACCTACTTGTGATCCTACAACATAACCTAATTTCACCATGAACTCGATTATACTCCGAACACATACGTAAAATTCAATATATTTTACACAAAACATATTGGGAATTGTCGCCAAGTATGGTTCCAATACTCGTATGTACATAAGACTATATCTTATTTACATATAAATAACTCTGCCTGTGAGACCGCCGCTTTATTTAACGCAGTTTGTCTGCGCCAACCTTTATGTATGAGTTGATTCGATTATGTATAAGGAAATGTTTATTTATAAGGTAGGTACTACACAAACACGTAGAGACCGATTAGGTGATGTTTGTTTTGAAAACTGGCTTTGTACGGCTAGCAGGGTAATATGAATTTTTTATTTTTTTGAGCTAATTGCTTGTTAAGTTACCTAAGTTACCTTCCCCAGAATTCTGTAGTTTAGCAGTGAAAACTTATTAAAAGGACTGGCGAACTCACTATAATATTTATAATAGTAGCACAGATCGGATTTAGTCAACTAGGTGACTTGAATTAAGAAGAGGTAACTTTAACTCCACAGAAAAAGTGAACTAAAAATTCAATTCAACTCTGTCATCCCTGAATGAGGAATAAAAGAAGGTATTGACATATTCATGCATTTTATCATCCCGCGCCAGACGTGGTGAAGGAAAAATCCGTTTAGAATTCGAATTTGTAAAAGAAAAATACCTTATGAATTTTCTATTGTAGAATGGTTCTGAGCTAAATATATCAAAAATTTCCTTAATTTTGTGAATGATTTTAGGTTGATTAATACACAACATCACGCCTGTTTTCCCCGAAGGGTTGGGCAGAGGTGTACCTATAGTATACCCATATTTCGCCAGTTATGTTTCAGTCCCATGTAATAGGGGGTGAGCCTATTATTGCCATCAACCGATCAGATCATTCAGATTGATTAATGTTTTTGAGAAATAATGAATAAAAGCCATTGGCCACGTATTACGTATATTGAACACGAATCAGAGCGTGACACGTCACACCTTACAGACGACTGTTTCTAATTGTGAATAGAAACAAACTTTATGCGTCAGATATAAAGTTTCTTTTGCATTAACAATAGACGTACGAAAGAAATGGTCTTGAAAGTAACAACACTGATTGGTATGTAAAGAAAATTGCTATTTTCTACTTTACTCCTATACAATGTATATTTAAATAATGAAAAAGGTTTGAATTACTATTAATACCCGTCAAACGTTCGCCTACTAGTTGCCGTTTGCATGTAAGCGCTCAATGGTTTTCACGATTATATTCATTGCCGTTTCGAGAGTATTTTGTTTATAAACCTATGAGGTTCATACATTTGAGACGTTATTTAATTAATTCCCTATTTAAGGCGACGATAACTGACTTTTAATGATTTTAAACTGAAGATCACGTCTAAACGAGTAGCGTGATTTAGAAAAAAATAGGCATATTTTAAATAAGAGCATTTTTTAAATAATATGTGAATATTTTAGATTATTATTATATAACATAGTGTAATTAATTTATAAAGTTATGTCTAACGCGGATAAAAAACTGAGAATCACGCAAAAACTATCAAGCATATTTTTATAAAACCTTCACCATTTTAAAGATAATTTAATTACTATTTTTTTAGTATACGTGTTTTAATTACAATACCTTTTGTTTTATGTATAATAAATTAATAATGCGTCTAATTTGGGACAGCGCACCTTGATGGGCGAGTCCTATTACAGAATACGCAAGCTATGCACTCAAGGCCGCTAGTTAGCATATATCTGCGCCTTAACAGAGTCCACTTAATAGTTTTGCTGAACTTACTTCAGATTAAGCAAAATTATATTGTAACTTAGTGTGTCCAAGTACATTGTAATAGGTAAGTTTAAGCATGTTAATGCAAGTTTTGAGCAAACGTTTAGAAGTTACGTGTTTCCGTTTCAAAAGTTATTTGTTGTAGGTTGTTAGGTATCTACGAGTACATGGAGTCATGCAGTACTACCAACATTACAGCATAGTGGTAGGAGACATTTTCAATGACATAATGAACTTTCTTAGTTGACCTTTGACACTACTGACTTATATGATGAAGAAAACATAGTGAGGGAACCTGGTTTTCACATCGCAATCATAGTAATCAATGCTTGTGGGCCTAAGCACTGTAATATGAAAATAACAGAGTGACCTTTTTATATTGTAGGTAACACCTAAAGTTACGTTTCTTACCTAAGGTGCTCTAAAGGTAGGTCCACACCAGCGCACGCGCAGTGTACGAACCGAACCGTGCCCGCTAGGCGCCTCGAATGTCTATGAACGCGTCACATTCTATGAGCGCGCGCATGTTGCGAACGGTCTGTCTCTTGTACGCGAACCATTCTCTAGCGGCTCCGAATATGTCCAAAGGTGTCGCGAACCTTACTGTTCATGTCCGCGAGATGACATTAAAACTTGCACGAGAACTTCTCGCTAACCGCTCGCGAACATGTCAAAAGCCGTCAATACTATGTTCCTAAGATGCACGCGAACCGCACTGTTCGTGCGCGTGCGCAGCTGTAGACCCGCCTTAAGACTTTTGTTACCTTGGCGTATAAAACCTACTTTAACCTACCTATGACATTACCAGCCATGTCCCACGAAAACCATATTTCAAATCAGGATCCAGACCACCACAGTCACAACTCTTAAAACTATAAATCCACGACTTTTGTGGCTGCCATATACCAAATTGCATTACGACCTACATGTTATTACGCTGCACTACCCAGTTCTCATAAATGTGACTCGAATCTCTGCTTGTTCCCAAGAGAAAACTGTGCATTACCTACATAGGTAATGTACTAACAGAAAAATTGATAGGTATGCAGGTTTTTACATTGTTAAATATAACTTCACGTCTGTTTTCCCCGAAGGGTTAAACAGAGGTGTATTTATAGTAGACCCACATTTCTCCAATTATGTTTAAGTTTTATGTAATAGGGGGCGAGTCTATTGCCATCAACCGGGCAAAAATCCAGACCCCGGACTGCTACTGAGAAATTCCAGATGGAAAAACCCAATAATACTTAGTCCGACCCAGAAATCTAATCAAGGACCTCACGCTCAACAGTAGCGTTTGCGATCATGTAACGTTACGCTATCTTAACACCCTACAGGTAGAGTCTATACTGAAGGGCTAATTATAAGTCACAATATTTAAAAAAGGTAAAAAATACAATTAATTAATTAAGTATAAGAACCACTGTACAGCGCAAGACGCGCGCAACTGGATCGCGAAGGTTTCAGGCAGCGGCGGTACCTTCATCGAAGCCAAAAAGCCGGGCTTTCCCTAATAAAATCATAATTTAAAACAACAAACGTAAGCCTATCAATAAAAAAAATATTTAAAAAAACACCAAGTCATGAACTCGAACTCAAACATTCATGTCATAGGAATAATAAACTTTCGAATTCCGCGTAATCTGCCGCGCGCACTAGGTTAGATTGCCAGATCTACGCACTCATTGAACTCAGTCACTCATAGAATAACATTTACATTCCGCGCTTTGTTTCCAAGCTTGCATAGGTTTGGGCAGAGGTGTATCTATAGGTCACCCACATTTCGCCAGTTATGTTTGAGTCCCATGTAATGAGGGCGAGCCTATTTTTGCCATCAACCGATCAGATCATTCAGATTGATCAATGTTTTTGAGAAATAATAAATAAAAGCCATTGGTCATGTGATATTGAACACCAATCAGAGCGTGACACGTTACACCTTATAGACGACTGTTTCAAATTGTGAATAAAAAACAAACTTTATGCGTCAGTTAAAAAGTTTATTTTGCATTAACAATAGACGTATGAAAGAAATGGTCTTGAAAGGAACAACACTGATTGGTATGTAAAGAAAATAACTATATTTTGTTTACTCCTATATAATGTATATTTAAATAATGAAAAAGGTTTGAATTAGGTACTATTAATTTATTAATTCCCTATTTAAGGCGACGATAACCGACTTTTAATGATTTGAAACTGAATATCACGTCTTTTTTTTTTTTTTTTGTGGATGGGAAATCATCAAATGACTTCTCCCGCTCTGGGCGGAGCGGGAGGGCGTGTCAGACTTTTACTGACTAAAACCCACCCGTGTTCCTTCTGTTGCCTGTGCCGGGGCCACGGTAACTCTTTCGAACATCCCGCAACCCTAGCTGGCATCGGCCCTAACGGACCCCGTCAATAGTGCTGACATCTCTTTGAGGCGCGCGTGGAACATGACGCGCCGTCGACTCGGGCTTGGTCCTTACCGGACGGCGAGCTACCCATTGCTCGCCGTCCGCAAGCCCGCGCCTACGGTGGCCGGGAATCGGCTGCCAATTCCCGACGCCCAGGGCGTCTCCTGCGGCGGCTAGGGGCGTGAGGGCGCAAAGCTTGCCTCTCCCTCACGCGTCCCGCCTCCTCCTTCACGAGCATTACTGCTTCGCAGAAGGAGGTAATGGCTTCCCATGTACTCTCGCTCCGTACCATATGGCCTGGACCAGGGCCGGACGCGAGAGATCGCCGCCGCCGATCGCTTCCGCGAGGACACGGCGGTGCTCCGCCCAAGCCGGGCAGACCTCCACCGTATGCTCCACCGTGTCCTCCGGGCGATCCACACAGTGGTGACACCCGGGCGTTTCCTCCCGCCTTATCCGGAACAGGTACCTCCCGAAGCACCCGTGTCCGGTGAGGACCTGCGTCAGGTGGAAGGTGAGGACGCCGTGGCGCCTCTCCAGCCACTTCTCAAAGAGGGGACTTATCGCCGCAATTGTGGTGTGCCCAGCGCTGGGTTGCGACAATCGCACTCTCCATGCCGCCATGAGATCCTGCCGGAGCTCTGTCCGCCGTGCCACGATTTCTCGCGGCAACGGAGTTACGCCCCGGCGTCCTGCCTCCTCGCGCCACTTCCACATGTGCGCGAGGACTTTTGCCTCCAGATCCCATGGCGGTAATCCGGCAAGGAGGAATATCACGTCTAAACGAGTAGCGTGATTTGAAAAACATAGACATATTATATATGTTAAATTAGACCATTTTCTTGATAACTTACTAAGTGAATATTTTAGATTATTATTATATTACATAGTGTAATTAATTTGTAAAGTTATGTCTAACGCGGATAAAAAACTGAGAATCACGCAAAAACTATCAAGCGTATTTTTATGAAACCTTCACCATTTTAAAGAGTATTTAAATATTTTTTTTTTTTAGTATACGTACTTCAATTATAATAATTTTTGTTTTATGTATAATAAATTAATAATGCGTCTAATTTGGGTCAGCGCTCCTTGGTGGGCAAGTCCAAATGCTTGGTGGACGTATGACGCGCTGCGTGAGCTCAGCACAGAACACGCAAGTTATGCACTCAAGGCTGTTGGCATATATCTGCGTCTTAAATGATTACCAACAGCCCCACCCTGCCAACAGTGCTAACGTCATTCGACCAACAAAAGATACTTTTACCACTTTTCGACCTTATTACTAAGATAATAAGGTTGAAAAGTGGTTCACCGCAAATATTCGCGAGGGTACCTGAAAACACCTTTTCTTAAAATTCCTATTTTTGTAAGTAGCCAATATACTAAACAGTTTTGCCGTGTGTACAATGTCACTTTGAATGTATTTCGTTGCGAATGCGAGCTCGTTGTGGCTCGGCGCTCTGAGGTAAAGTTGTACACAAATGTTGCAATTTAGTTTAATTTGTGTGTGACAGGTTTAAGTAGACGTGCTTAATGATCGTGTATTGTAGAATTAACTTAGCGTATTTCTGTATGAATTGAGGAGGACTTAAAACTTTTAAGAGACTTGAACATTTAGGTTTTCACCAGTTAAAGGAATTTTGGAAAGGAGCTGTGGGTGGGTTGTCACGGTTCTGTCCTCGAAGGGTGCCAAACGGAACCCTATTACTAAGCCTCCGCTGTCCGTTCGTCCGTATGTCTGTCAGTGGGCTGTATCTCATCAACCGTAATAGGTAGATAGTTGAAATTTTCACAGATTGTGTATTTCTATTGCCACTATGACAAAAAATAATAAAAATACATTTAAAAATTAAAGGGGGACCCCATACAAGGAACGTGGTTTTTTAAACTCAAATTCAAAATATTTTATTTCCTACATGGGCACTTATGAAACGTCAGAAGCTAGGTGCACGGTTCCAATTGGTCGTTTCCTATGGAGAAGAACCGGCAAGAAACTCCACGGTTATTCTTTTCAAAATAATTGGCTTTTACAATGTTTTCAAATTACACTGTTATTAAGTATGGGAGGACAGTGTACTGAACTGAAGTATGTAATGTAGTGTTAAATATTGTACAGTGGTACGGAATCCCTCGAGTGCGAGTCCGACCCGCACTTGGTCGTTTTTTTTCAGCTTTTGTCTATGGAGCAAAATTACTGAAAATACATGTTACTTGAGTAACATCTTACTTGAGTGTGGAAAAGAGTTGAAGCTAGAAGTCTATAGCTCCATCTCTTTCTCACACTGAAGTAATATTAAAATAATACTGCTTTAAGAGGTGGTGGTTGCCCCCCTGGCCTGAATCGTCAAAATCTAAAAAGTCAACTATATTGGACTTTATTCTCAATAATTTATGACCAAAGTACAAAATTGTATTAATTAGATACAAACAAATATAAACTTGTCTTTGTTTCCCTTCAACAATCAAGCAATTTGACTTGCTAACCAGCTTACTCACATACTAGTTACGTCCTCTTATAAACTATGAGAAAAGACCCGCTCAATCTGGCAACATCGCATCAGTCTTATATGATATAATGTTTTCCTTGTTACCGAAGCTGTAGTGTAGCGCAGCGCATTTGTTCCCGGGGCACGTCGTCTGTCCCGGCCTTGTCCCGGGATCGTCCCCTGCCTCATGCATCAAATGTGACGGGAACTACTTGCGATGTTGCTTTCCAACTCTATTTTGGTTTAAAGTTTTGGTTTACCTGCTCTAGTAATAGTTGGGAGTTTCGAGATAACTCGTTCTGGTTAAGGAGCAGTTTACTATTGTACACACGGCTACATACCAAGCTACACATTTCCAGTATAACCTGACCTCTCATTATACGGAAATCCTATACAATGTGAGATCAGTTTATAATGGAAATTATAGCTTGATGTGTAGCCGTGTGTACCTAACCATGTTTGTAATATTCTGTAAAAGATGAAGACATTTAATTTCTGATTCAATTTCTAATTGAATTATTTTACTACTTAACTGGCAAAATGTGAGTGTACACCAGTGGTGCAGCTACAATAGTCATTAGAGGGAAGCCGAAGAAAAAATTGTTCAAATCTCATAAACGCAGACAAAAAAAAAACTGTAGGTTTATAATCTTATGATGTATTAAACTGGTATTAAATATAATTGTGTAATGTGATGTGATACACAGTTACATATGTAGGTGTACCATATTATTTGGCAATAGTAGACATTAAGAAGAGTGGTTGTTCCGAAGGGAAGCCGATAGGAATCGGGTTGTATGAAAGCTACGCCACTGGTGTACACCCACGTTTCGTCAGTTAAGTAGTTAGTTGTGTTGTTTCTGCCAAATCCTTACGGGAATACTGTTTTAGTATCAAATAATCGTACTGGCTATGTAAAAATGGTGATATATTCGATATATTTTATTTTTTGTGTTTATGTTTCTATTACTATTACTACATAGATGATGTGCTCACGTGCCCGCAATCTGCGAGGATTTTCACAAAAAAGATTGGTTACATAAGTTACATGCGAGCTCACGAACGACAACTAATGTCGAGTTGAAGCAAGCGCCTTGGCCGAAATCGGTCGGGTCGCATCATCATCATCAGAGATCGGAATAGGTGGAATATATTTACCTTAACTTCGAGGGAGTAAGTAACATAGAGTGGATAATACCTCTCTAAAACTCGGAATTTAAAAATCACGACTTATTTATTGGGTTTTTTTATATTGTTAAAAATGATTGATTTGAAGAATCAATTACATTTTTTAGGGTTCCGTACTAAACTTGTGTCAAGTTCAAATGTTTTGTTTTAAGGGGCCGGCGGACCATGCGT
Organism: Fissipunctia ypsillon; assembly: GCA_947568875.1. Classification (NCBI taxonomy): domain Eukaryota; kingdom Metazoa; phylum Arthropoda; class Insecta; order Lepidoptera; family Noctuidae; genus Fissipunctia; species Fissipunctia ypsillon. The sequence continues at coordinate 19,736,110 of OX387654.1, read as the reverse complement.
AGTTCATACAAACGAAATACCAAAATAATTTGTAAATCAAACATTCTTATGGTAGTGTATATTTATTACGATCAGATTACAAAATATCTAGGTTCCCAAATATATATTTTGGAAGAACACTGATTTAAAGACGAGATATATGGGGAATTTCAAATTTCTATAGAAAACTTATTTTTCTCATATCTCATATTTAAATCAGTGTTTTTTCAAAATATATATTTGGGAACCTAGATATTTTGTAATCTGATCGCAATAAATACACACTACCATGATCATAAGAATATGTTTGATTTACAAATTATTTTGGTATTTCGTTTGTATGAACTACGCATGGTCCGCCGGCCCCTTAAGAAGGTAAAATAAAAGTAAGTTGGCTGGTTAATGTGCTTATTTGTTTCGTCATTATCATTATTCCTTGATTTTAGGGGAGGTATTATCTACTCTATGTTACTTACTCTCTCAAAGTTTAGGTAAATATACTCCGATCCAGTAATCCGATCTCTGATAATGACGAAACAAATATGCACATAAACCAGCCAACTTACGTTTATTTTTAAAACAAAACATTTGAATTTGACACAATTTTAGTAAACACAGTTTCAATTCAAGATAATCCGTGATAAGCACTGCTCAAGATTCAGTAGATATAGGGCGAGTGATCGACGATATATCTATAAGAGTTGTTTTACTTGGAGGGCTAGTATCAGCAATTGATCTCTTAGTTATGGCTCTAGATAACTCAAGTATACAGGTAACTTTCGAGGTAGCTAAATAGAAATTGCTTAACGAAAACGCAAAGGAATTGATTCTTGCTTCGAATAGAGAATGGTGGAGCCGCATAAAGCAGTAGCGAGAAGCTGACACAAGCGCCCGGATTGCCTATCGTATAAAAAGGGGAAACATGAAAGGAAGGCAAAAATTAAGAAGCCTAGTAATGTGACAATGCTTATTTTCGTCTTGGGCGTTGGAGGCAGTTTAAAACTGCAATGGTATGTCGATTTTGGAACTTCCTCGCATATAACTCTAGCCAATAACACAGAGCTAAACTCAGCTGGCGTCGGTGAAGTGTTGCTTGCCAAGGACAGTAAGTTAACATTGATTAGTATAGAATAAAAGAGGTTCTGTTCGTTTCTGAATGATGTACAAATTGAGTTTCTGTAAATAAGACTGTCGAGAAGGGTATTACTGTGGTTTTTGTTAAGAAGGGCCCACATAGTCCTCACATTCAAAATAATTATAATATTTTACATAGTAAATATTCAAGTCATTGTATTATATAAAATTCACCCATGTCAACGTGTATACAAGGTGGAACAGGAGGATTGACATTCCTTTAAGCCACGTAAAGAGAATCATGTTCTTTACCCGGATACAAAAAATCAATCAAAACCAATGAATACTTTAGCCACAGTAAATTCGAAGCAGTAATGCTCGTGAAGGAGGAGGCGGGACGCGTGAGGGAGAGGCAAGCTTTGCACCCTCACGCCCCTAGTTGCCGCAGGAGACGCCCTGGGCGTCGGGAATTGGCAGCTGATTCCCGGCCACCGTAGGCGCGGGCTTGCGGACGGCAAGCAATGGGTAGCTCGCCGTCCGGTAAGGACCAAGCCCGAGTCGACGGCGCGTCGTGTTCCACGCGCGCCTCAAAGAGATGTCAGCACTATTGACGGGGTCCGCTAGGGCCGATGCCAGCTAGGGTTGCGGGATGTTCGAAAGAGTTACCGTGGCCCCGGCACAGGCAACAGAAGGAACACGGGTGGGTTTTAGTCAGTAAAAGTCTGACACGCCCTCCCGCTCCGCCCAGAGCGGGAGAAGTCATTTGATGATTTCCCATCCACAAAAAAAAAAAAAAAAGCCACAGTAAATTATTTTTCACTTTCTTATTTTTCAACATGATGTAGATCGGAGTCCGTAATAATAGGTAAAAATTGCCGCCGCCGCGTCCCGCACCCCGCACCGCACCGTTGGTCAGTGACTTTTCGTAGATAAAGCCTGTTTACTTTTTATGCAGTTGATTCTGCTATTTATTTTTTTTTTTTGAAAACTTAATTTTTTAAATTTTCCTAATACTAATCTTCGTGTTTTAAAATGTTTCAATGGATTAGTTCTGAGCTCGTTTTCATTTAATGTCGCACATACAGATACACGTTGTAGATATAAAAATCCGGACATGATTTTGGTCAGATCATTTGAGGATCATATATGTAGATTGGTCTCGTCAGTGCACGCATTTATCAGTTATCGTGCAGCTCAACCCAGAACTTAAGGAGCTCAACGGCTCAGTAAGGTAGGTACTTAATTTCCAAAGGCCTTAAACTCAATTAAATCTAGGTAAGTTAGGTATCTAAGAAGGTAGACAACAACAAAATGCCTTTTATGGCTTGCGGTCGTGGCATCGGTTTTCTCGGCAAAATTAATAAGAATATGAAACAACATCCAGACGGTTTTTGTAAGGCTGCTCGTTCAACAACTAAAAGCAGCACTCTCGAGTACTGAAACTAATTACAACAGATAACAAAACATGATATATGGACATGAATAGTGTATGCAACAGAGACCAAGGTTCATACATACGTACATCACATCATCAATCTATTGCAGTCCACTGCTGGCCACAGGAAGGTAGACCTCTGCAATCTCTAACTCGATCTTGGGCCACTCTCATCCAGCTGCTACCAGCCACACTGCGAAGATCGTCGCTCCGCCTAGCCTGAGGGCGCCCTACCTTACGATTGGCGATTCGTGGTTTCCGATCAAAAACACGTCTGCACCAACGGTCATCGATTCTACGGCTAATATTGCCAATCTATTGATACTTCACTTACAATAATAATACCGGCCTGTAATGCCAACTACAAAAGGAGAGGAAAATATTATTACGTCTTTGACGTTTCTCGGGACCAGGAGTCCCAGACATTTGGTAGGTGTATGAAGGGCTGAAGCCAACTCGCAGAGACCTTACACGTTTTTAATTATATGAGGCACCAACCAGCGATTATCCCTGTATATGCACTATGCAAGTGCACGCAAGGACAACTGCCGGTTGGTGTAGAACTATTGCAGGATATGAAAACAAAGATATTGGACTATGGGTTTGAATGGCTAAAGTGGCCCTAGAACTATGGAACGACTATGGCCCCTGCCTGATCAATGTTTTATATATATACGGATATAATGGCAGGGGGTGACTTGCACACTCAATAATGGGCCCCCTAAAACGGTCGCTAGCACAAAGTGTCCTACCGACATGGAGGCAACATGTCCTGAGGAACATGTGAGGAGTGGAGAGGTATTCCATGGCTATCAGGACAATCCCGGAAAAACGGTCAAGATCCCTACCAGCATCTTACTGGAATACTTCCTTCCTCCGAGCACCTTTGCTCTTGCGAATCTCCACTCAAGCCGGCCGATAAAGGCAAGAATGAGGTGGGAGCTCTGTTCCTCGTCAGTGTTCACTCTGTAAAGTCAATAAAGGCAAGCCAAAGATGAGGAACAAGACTTCTCCCGGAAGATAGGGTCCGTGGGGTCGCTATTACCCTACAGCTCGCCACGTGTGCCCTGTACGTTTATGTATCTCTCTTGGTCTGGCTCCTCATCCTAGACCTGTTTCGGCAAAGTAAACTCTACTGGCACAGACCTAGATAGAGTTCGGAGCGCGCAAGCCCCACCACGACGTCAACGTAGAGATGCAGCGGTGGGAAGGATAATATAATTATTATGTTCAGCAATTGAACGCTACAGGCTGAAGATGATGGGCAAACGCTACTTCGCATACAAAGTAGGAACTAGCATTGATCATTGATCTCTTGTATTGATTATAACTGAATTTGCTTATTTTAGACAGTTATTCGTCCACGTTTTTCTCTCGTGGTTTTCACTCATCAGTTAATTTTTACTGAAGATCTACAATCTAATTGAGGAACCAGATGCTATAACCTTCAGTCACGAGCATAAATACATATATAAGTATTACTACGGACAGATCGGCAATAATATCTAATTTCATGATTCATTCATAAATATATGTTCTCAAGAAGAAAGCAAATATATTTGATCATCTGCGGCAGCTGAGTAGGCAGATATTTATAACTCACAAGACATTTCCAATATTTATGCAATGTGAGAAGTGACACATTTTTTTGAATCCGATGCGGTAGATATCCTACATTTTGGCGTGGCTTGTGTCGTCAGACAGTTTTGGTGTTTCTTCTATGTCACATATTTGTGCCGCTACTTGTATGTACTTAAGTATGTATATGCCTTCTACGGCTTCCACAGATGATCACATGTATTTACTGTCTTCTAGAAAACAGATATTTTTGAATGAATCATGAAATCAGATATTATGGCTGATTTGTCTATAGTAATACTGATCGCGACGATAGGTCGTAGTGGAGCAAAATTAAAGGCGAGTGGACTGTATAACGTGTACATATATTGAAGAAATTTGGTGAAAATAATTACAACAGTTTCGGTTATAAAAGCAAACAGGAAAAATATGATTAATAAAATGCACAAGCGCAGCTGTGCGTGAAGGCGTGCATCAGCTGACTCGTGTGGCGCGGGGGCTCGCTTGGCTGTTCGGCCGGTAGACTCTTATTCACTGCCGCCAGCGCGCCGCGATGTTGAGAGGAGCGGTCTCAAGAAATACATTTATGTTCGAGACTGTACAGGGCTTAATATCTATTGCAATGTGATAATAATTTATGAAGTGCGGTCTCTGTTTGCTCTATACTCAAGTGCTCTATGGTCGTTTGACGAGTACCAGATAGTCGACACGTCTGCCATAATATTGCTCGGAACTCTTATTAGTCTACACCAATATTAATGAAGCCAAGCCAGAGCTAGGAGTTTAATACATTCTGTGATGTATTAGTTTCGGTAATTCAGTTAGTATTGACTAGTTTGTGTCTAGCCATTTTGCTTGTATTACGTTGGAAACAAAACTTGTTGTTTAGATTACCAGTAAAAGGACGAAGCTATGTATATATGTTTCAGTATCTATTTATAAGCAGCACCCTAATTGCGTAACACACTATCAATCAAAATCTGAATGATTTTGAAGCTTATTGCTAATCCATTGCTTCATAAGTTCGAAAAATGGCAATGCCAGATCCTGCCCCACCCTTACATTAATTTCCAAGAAATGTAAATTTATCAAAATTATCGCATGAAAATAGGACCCTTGGTTACTTAACTATTATTCTTTTAATGATGCGACAAAAAAAATAATGATAAAACGAATTTAAAAACCCAACCCATTTCCTGTTTATATCGATCGCGACTATCTGCGTTACTTAGTACGTATACACGTGGAACCAAACGAGTTATTTCATAAAAAAATAGCATCTATTAATGTATTATGAATGGATTTTAATATGGATTTGGTTTAAATACACATAGTTAATGAAAATAATGTTTTTTTTAATAATAGTATTATTAAGAATGTATATTCTCATCATTATTTCGCATTTGAGCCATAGTAGGTGATTAGGTGTAATGAAACGTCATTGACGTACTAATGCACTTGTGCGTCGACAGGCTGCAAAGACATGTTGTGTCTTCATTACAACCTGCACTGCAAACACTTCTCGTAAAATGGAAATCGTTGCAACAGGTATGTAGGTACTACGTACTACTATGTAGGTACTACAATTATGTCCTAAGTCAAAACTATTACTAAGGTTGATGTTGGTGTTATGTCATTCCTTCCTTTCATAGCCAAACATCCTAGGATAGCGTTGTAACAATATACAGCACTTATTTAATTATTTCTACAATTATAACTGCAATTAACCTAAACTTAAGGTACTGTAGCGAAAAAAAAATAAAAAGACGGAAAAATCACTTTTCTTTTCTGCTACGTTACGTTTAATTTAGTTTTTAAAATAAAAATAAAAAATAACATTAAAAGGTAAAAAAAAATGAATATTATTGTATAAAAAAGTTGCAGGTTGTCTTGTGTGAAGGAAAGGAAATAGAGAACTTTGGTCCGATAGGTACGCGAATAACGAACGAGAGAATAAACGTACTACCTAGTCGATTGCAATCTCTAGTAAGTAACGCTACCAAAACATATCGTTATAAAAAATTGAGAACCAAAGTATCTCACATTTTACAAATAAAATTAAATAGTTAATGAATAAAAAAAATCTCGTACTATCTACACTATTAAATTTGTACGTAAAATTATCATAAAAAAAACCGTGGCATAAGTAATTGCGTCCTGGCGAGGTGACGTAGACTGTAGATTGTCGCAGGTTCAGGAACTGGCGTTGTTTTGTGAAACCTTCGGTGGTCTAAATGCGACCCAACTCTTGACGTTGGCCAAGGACGTCCAGCGTAATTTTAGGCCAAAACCTGGAGGCCGAAAGGTGGCCTGTTCAAAGCTGTTCAATCCTAAGACAAAATGAATTAGGGTTAGACCAGCGTGATCAGACTGAACTTCCGATTGAGGAAAACTCTTAAAAGATACGTACCAGAAAAAATAAAGATGAATTCTTAGAATAATACTTAATACACCATTCTCAATATAATTTTGCCATAAGGTATTAAATAGGACGGCACAGATAGACTGGTTCACTTGAAAAAAACTCGATAATTTTCCACAAACTGGGTCCGTATCAATAGATTCAACTTTTTCAACTAAGAAAAAAATGGGGACCCATCTGTCAGAAGAAAAATAATTCGAATCACGAAATAAAAAGATAAAAATCGACCAGGCTCAAATACAAACGAAAAAAAAGGTTGATTATAAAGAACCAAAAAGTTTTGACATGCAGAGTTATGCTGCATTACCCCCTTTCCAACAAAAAAAAGAAAAAAATACAACAGAAATGTGGCAACCCTAAAACAAAGTGACAACCCTATAAAATAAACGATTGAACGAGAAAATTAATTAACTTACATGACGCAATCTAAAACCTAGAAGATAATTAAAATACATATAATAGACGACATTGGAGTGCAGGAGATACAGAATAAAATCTAAAAATCCTTCAACTTAGACGTTATCAGCGCGAGCTCCGGATGTGTCCACAAAATCTGAGTAACCTAGAGACTTAAAAGCAAAAGACTAAAAACTAACAATCCTAAGGACAAAGACTAAAAACCTTAGAGACTAATTAAAACTATATGTACCTAACTAACCTAAATATGAAAGAAACCCTGAAAAAAAAAATAATATAGATGAAACAACCTTGGCGAAAGAAAATAGCCTCAGTCAAAGACGATACAACATCAGTCAAAGACGATACGACATCAGCCAGAGACGATACGACATCAGCCAGAGATGATGTGACATCAGTCAAAAAAAGGACAAAAGTGACATCAGTCAACAAAAGTAACATCAGTCAACAAAAGTAACATCAGTCAACAAAAGTAACATCAGTCAACAAAAGTGACATCAGGTCAACAAAAGTAACCTCAGTCAACAAAAGTAACCTCAGTCAACAAAAGTGACATCAGACAAAAAAAGGTGACATCAGTCAACAAAAGTGACATCAATCAACAAAAGTGACATCAGTCAACAAAAGTGACATCAGTCAACAAAAGTGACATCAGTCAAAAAAGGCGACATCAGTCAAAAAAGGCGACATCAGTCAAAAAAGGCGACATCAGTCAAAAAAGGCGACATCAGTCAACACAAACTTCTGTCGAAAGAGACTTCAGTCGAAACAAGTCGACAGAAGTCGAAGAAAGTCCATAGGACTAAGTGGTCCTAGTGATATTACTAGTAACACAGCCAAAAAATTAAGCGAGCCCATACGCTCGGGTAAATAAGGGGTAAAGTAATAGTGGGATTGATAGCGATGTTAACACAAAAACTCAACAATGAATGAAAGGTAAGACGCGAGTTGAGTCCGACTTTCAGCTAAATTAACGCTTTGAGTCTGACAATCCCGCCTTAACCTCAGCAAAGGAAGAAAGATTCGACGCCTGTCGAGCCCGACTTTCAGCTAAATGGATGCTTCGAGTCTGACCATAAGCACAGGTTGAATCTATAAGGACTTCCCTGCTAAATCATTGGAGTTACCAACTGCATTAATCAAATAGAAACGTTAACAATATTATGGTTAATTGCTCCATTGAAAACCCAGGATGATCGAGACTAGACTTTGTTAAACCACTTGCGTTTTATCGAAAAAAAATATCGACAATGGTACATCACTACACACAAGAGGTAAGCTGTAAATAAGACGTAATCAAAAGGTTCCACTTGTGACAATTAGATGTCGCTGTGGATGGTTTTAGAAATGGTAGTTTGACGAAATATTTACGAAATTTAAAAATGAGTTTTTTTGTTTACGTAAATAATTTTGTAATTCTTGGTTATAAAGGAAAGAAATTTATGTAAAACTAATATTCCAATTGAATTCGTGTAAATCGGACAACGCGTTTTGAAGTTGTGAGAAATTATTTAAGGATATCTTTTATATGATATGTTCCGGAATGGACAGAATCATAATCTTGAAGGACATAGGTGGTTCTAGAAATAACTCTAGTCACACGACACTTAATGAAGCGAGGAGCAAGCTTTCCCGAAAAATAATCTGCTCCAGAGGATCTAGCAAAGTTACGTCTCCATACAGTGTCACCAACGTTAAGAGTAACAGCCGTGCGGTTCGTATTATAAGCCCGAGAATTACGGAGGAAAGCCATAGAAAGATTATCAGCTACTTTCGCATAAACCTCAACAAGAGAGGAAAGATTCGACGCGTGCTGAGCCCGACTTTCGGCTAAATTCGTGCTTCGAGTCTGGCTATTCGCACGAGAAGAATTCATAAAGACCTCTCTGCCGAACATGAGAAAATTTGGAGTAAAACCTGTAGCTAAATTAATACAAGAGTTGAGATAGAGTTTGACTTTTGGAAGCATTTTCGCCCAATTTCTTTGATTTTCTCCGACTAAAATACTTAAACATGTAACCACGCTCTGGTTGTAACGTTCAACAGTGTTGGCTTGAGGAGTATAGTAAGGAGTGTAAGTAGGTGAATCGATGTGAAAAGAACTAAGGAAGTTTAAAAATATATTACTACGAAAAACAGTAGCATTATCACAAAGAATAGCACGTGGTACACCAAAATTGAAAAATAATTCAGATTCCAGAGCTCTAATAACAGAACCAGCGTCAACCTTCTTAAGGGGAAATAACCAGACATATTTCGAGAAAACGTCTACCATGGACAGAATATACTTAAAACCATAGTAAGCAACAGGCAAAGGTCCAATAACATCGATAGAAATTACCTGTAGGGGCAATGAAACATCTTTCGGATAAATCATTTGGCCTCGTGGTTGAGTGTTTGCAATTTTATGAGCCTTACAAACCGCACATTTTGTAGCGAAAAAAAAATAAAAAGACGGAAAAATCACTTTTCTTTTCTGCTACGTTACGTTTAATTTAGTTTTTAAAATAAAAATAAAAAATAACATTAAAAGGTAAAAAAAAATGAATATTATTGTATAAAAAAGTTGCAGGTTGTCTTGTGTGAAGGGAAGGAAATAGAGAACTTTGGTCCGATAGGTACGCAAATAACGAACGAGAGAATAAACGTACTACCTAGTCGATTGCAATCTCTAGTAAGTAACGCTACCAAAACACATCGTTATAAAAAATTGAGAACCAAAGTATCTCACATTTTACAAATAAAATTAAATAGTTAATGAATAAAAAAAATCTCGTACTATCTACACTATTAAATTTGTACGTAAAATTATCATAAAAAAAACCGTGGCATAAGTAATTGCGTCCTGGCGAGGTGACGTAGACTGTAGATTGTCGCAGGTTCAGGAACTGGCGTTGTTTTGTGAAACCTTCGGTGGTCTAAATGCGACCCAACTCTTGACGTTGGCCAAGGACGTCCAGCGTAATTTTAGGCCAAAACCTGGAGGCCGAAAGGTGGCCTGTTCAAAGCTGTTCAATCCTAAGACAAAATGAATTAGGGTTAGACCAGCGTGATCAGACTGAACTTCCGATTGAGGAAAACTCTTAAAAGATACGTACCAGAAAAAATAAAGATGAATTCTTAGAATAATACTTAATACACCATTCTCAATATAATTTTGCCATAAGGTATTAAATAGGACGGCACAGATAGACTGGTTCACTTGAAAAAAACTCGATAATTTTCCACAAACTGGGTCCGTATCAATAGATTCAACTTTTTCAACTAAGAAAAAAATGGGGACCCATCTGTCAGAAGAAAAATAATTCGAATCACGAAATAAAAAGATAAAAATCGACCAGGCTCAAATACAAACGAAAAAAAAGGTTGATTATAAAGAACCAAAAAGTTTTGACATGCAGAGTTATGCTGCAGTACCTTACCTAAATGTAATAATTGTTCTTAGATTTAAACAGAAACCGCAAAATCTAAAGACATTTAAACGTGTTTTAGTTATCACTAATAAAGCAGCAATAGAATGCTACATTTGGCATACTTGTAACCCAACATTTATTTGATGGGCAAAGCTCTATAGAGTCTCTGGCATTGTCCTTTGACTGCTCAACAACGTAAATAATGCAATGAATGTTGTTGAACTATCAAAATGAAACCGATTCTTACTGTGTGTTACGCAACTGCCCTGCAGAAAGCATTAGTTTTCTAATTGCTGTGATATTTCCTCTTTAAGGTTCCTGCAAACAGGCGCGACACGCAACGTGAATCGCACGCGACACAAAAGCACCGCGTGTCGCGCGACGAGCGATGCCTATGTGTCACGTCGCGTGTCGCACCTGTTTGCAGGAGCCTTTATATTTTTAAATCTTCACATCTTTTTCTGTGGCCTTATTCAAAGGCACAACTAGAATGTTTAATATACACCGTTTCTTTATTGTTGGGAAATACCACGTGGAAGTTTCAGTCTCCTACTACAAGGAATTTCATGCTTAAAAGGTCCAAAGTCGTAAAAAAACGCACTTATTTATTTATTTATTATTACATAAAGATAAATTATGTTAGTTAACACTAACGTTAGTTTTTAGGGTTCCGTAACTCAAAAGGAAAAATCAGAACCCTTATAGGATCACTCGTGTGTCTGTCTGTCTGTCACAGCCAATTTGCTCCGAATCTAATAAACCGATTAAGTTGAAATTTGGTACACATATCAATTTCTGTGACCCAAACACGGACGTGTTACGTAAATAAATGAATTTTGAATATGGGGGTCACTATTGGGGGCAAATAAGAAAATTAAAAAAAAAAGTTTTGCAAACTATACTGTGTGATATATCTAATGAAAGGGCTTACTGTGGGGGTCTCGAATGTTTTTTTTTATAAGTTTAATATAAATAGTTTTAAAGTTATTTATGAAAATAGCCGAAAATTGACCCTCTTATCTCCGAAACAATGTTAACTTTGTTCTTGGGATAATTCTGTCTCTTCTTTTTTCATCCACACTACGGAAACCTTCATTGTGCGTGGTCTGACACGCACTTAGCCGGTTTTTTATTATTTTTTATTTAGATAAATAAATAAAACAACTCATAATATCTCGCATGTATTGCCCGATAGGTTGGGCAGAGTTGTACCTTTAGTACACCCACATTTTTCATTTCTATTCAAATAAATAAAATTCATGAATAACCTGAAATTCAAAAATTCGACAACGCTTTGTTATTCCAAGGAGTCAATTCAGACTAGATTATGTGTATTGTCTGTTGTCTATGGTTACGCACCTATTGTTTTGATTCCTTTTGTCAACTGAAAACAAAGTGGAATTTAAATAATTTATTGTCATACTGATTTCTGAAGACAAATAAAATTAAAGAAACAAACAATAAAGGGAGATTTAATTATCAGACTGCGTTCAAAATATTAACCTTAACAACAACATTTTATGGTAAACTAAATAATTTAATTAATTCTGTAATGAAAATATGGAAATTAAGACCTAAAAATGCACCGAAATTTTAATTAACATAATTTGAATTCCTCTTGTTAAAATGTTGATGCAACTTTTCAAATAATTAAATAGCTATTTTTGTGTTCAAAGAAAATATTATGTTAATGATTTAATATTTGATAGTTCTTATTTCTGTAATTAGATACAAGATAACACTAATATATATATATATATATATATTATGTACAAGTACTCAATAAAAAATAAAAAGGGAGAAGAGCTCATTGGACATCAAAAAATTCGTCCGCATCGCTGTCAATCGGAAAAGTGCCCAAAAGGCTGGCAGCATTGCCACGCTGAATGGCAATGCTGATTCTTCGGGCTAAGAATAGGCCAGCCCTCTGGTCCCGTAGAGAGTCGACCAACCGCTTAGCGATGTCCCGAAATACTCGATGATGTTAATGATTAAGTAAATAAAAGAATCAAATAATTTTAATGATATGAAAGCCAGGCTCAAAAAAATTCTACGAAAAGGTGAAGCTTAATAATAGGTAATACGGGCTGGTGTCCACAACTCCACGTCAATGCGCGAATTTTGCGTGATGGGTGGGAAAATCGATTATTCGATCCACCCTAGCTCCTCAAGGAAGGCCAGCAACGCATTGGTGTTACTGCCAATCTCACGTAGGGTACCTGGGATACTGAAGTACTTTGCCCTGTATGTGATGAGCACTGGGCAGTTTAGTAGCACATGAGCTGGTCTCGGTTGTTATGTTATTGAGGGTACCCACATGGTTAAAAAAAGGCGCTGGTGACACTCGTATTTTAGCCCAGAATCAACTGTGTGACTGTTTAGCGCTTGCAGGACAGCCATGCTGTCTGAGAGTATGCGAATCGAGTGGTCCTTAACTTCCCTGGCCATGATGGCTGCAGCGGCTAAGGAAATACTCATGCATTCGGCCTGGAACACAGTGAAGGTGAAGCTTAATAAAAATTAATAAAAAATACATATTAATTGAATATCAAAATTATTTTCGTAACTCTGCGAGAGAGTCCCAGAGTTACGAGCGCGTAGCGACGCTGTTGTCGTGGAGACGCGTCGCCAACAGCCGGCCTGACTCGCCGCATTAAGGTGTGTACGCACGAACGAACATGTTGAATACAAATATCGGACACTGTTCGCATGTGCGTGCCACTAACGAACATCGAAACACTTTGTTCGTCAAAAATGTTCGTGACGAATCAATGGCTGCCAGAGAGCGGGGCGGTTGAGCGCGTATACAAGTCGAACTGTGTTCTTACGGTGTTCTTGTGTGCTTTGCTAATTTACATACACACGTACGAACCAAATGTTCTGTGTTCGATGTTCGTGTTCACCATGTTTTCTTTGTTCGTGCGTACACGCCTTTAGATGTTTCACATCAAAAGGTTCCACTTTCAAAAAAATACACATGAACATCAAAGGCCAAAGACAACATTACTTTCGATATAGATATCCTCTTCAGTGATGCCATAAAATGAAGAAAAAAACTTAAGCACAGGTCCTCGGTACAAGAGGGAAATCGATTGGCCTACCCTTCTAAAGTAAAACCAACCTTAACTTCTTGAGAATAGAGTAGAATTTCCGTTGTCAGGTTAGGACCATAAGCAATTGTGATTTTTTTAATATCAGCGTCCGAAGCTGGTAACAATGAGACAGACAAAGCGCGGCAGGCCGCATCAATCTCCTGCTATACCTAATATTGTTGAACTGAACGACAGTGACTGATGGTGCCTGAAGCCAATATTAAATATCGTGCCAACCGTCTTCATTTAATTACAATATAATGAATAGCACGAGGATTTTGTTGCTCGTTGTTAAGGGGAACCGGATTGAATAATGAGGTTGGTGTTAAAGTGGCTTTTCTTTGAGAATGGATACTCAAAGAAAAGCCACTGTTTATTTCTTGTTTTCTGGTGTTTTCCGATGTTAAAACTGAACTACATAATAATGTCTATTTATTTATTTATCTTATTAAATGACACGCTATGTAGACATTTTTGCAGGCAAGTTTATTTGATCAGTGGGTAATATGTAAAATAGCAGTAGTACACACTCGAAACGCTTGTCATAAACAAATATGTACACAAATAAATAAAATTGAAGTGTCTGTTTGTAATGTGAAAATAATAGCATTTTATTAAATGAATATAGCAAAAAAAAAACAATAAAAAAAATTTTTGACTATCTGTCTGTTTGTTCCGGCTAATCTCCGAAACGGCTTCGCCAATTTTGACACGACTTTCACTGGCAGATATCTGATGTTGTAAGGAATACCTTAGGCTACTTTTATTTTAGAAAAAGAATTAGGGTTCCGCGCAAAAAAACTAAAACCCATGAAATTGTAAACCAAAAGACGGATTTGAATTTTTTTTTTTTTGCATTTGGTAGCCCAATTCTCGAGGACGATTATTGGCGATTTAACATCACGCTACGGCCCTTAGGAGCCGAGCAAAAAAGTCAGAAGGAAGGAATAGCGCGGGCGGGCGATGCAAGGCGACGGTTTCGGGGACGAGGGAGTTTTATTAAAATGTGTCTGTTATTTTTGTATATATTGTGTATCTTACGAGTTCCACGTGAACGAAGTCGCGGGACTCAGCTGGTAGACTGTAAAAATTCAAAATTATTTATTTCTCATTTTTCTCGCTCAAAGAACAAGAACGCAGAAAATCTTTAGGAATACCTACCGACACTATAAGACAAAAAAAACAACCACAATTCAAAAACCAAACTCAATATTCCAAATTCGACCGAGTCCCACAAAAAATACAGGCTGAATATCCTGCTAACCTATTATTGCCAGTCTATTGTAAAAACGACAAAGCTTTCCCCCATTACCTAGAAGAAAGGAAGAAAATAATACGGAGCCACCTTTGTCACACTTGTGTCAAAGATGCGACAAATTGAATAAAAAGTCTCGTTCTTTGTATTGGTATCTCGAAAACAAGGCAAAGTCGTAATGTAAACGAATTTTTTGTCTCTCTTTTGCGAAAATAGAAGCCCTGTTAGTTGAAATGTGGAGGGAAATAAATGTAAGGACTGTGTTTGAAAAGTAATTTGAATAAATCGATGTGAGAAAGGAGTTGATTGTATGAGATAGTTCTGTAGGTATTTTATTGGAAGACAAAATATTAAAAAAAAATCGTTAATCGTCGTAAAAAAACACATTAATGAATTAATACCGCTTTAAAACAAGAAATGTGCATCTAGGTGTTTTTAAAATATTACGCATAAAAGTGGTTACGATATCCTATTTACAGAATAAACAATTTCATTTCAAACAATCAAAATATACAAGGTGTAATTTTAATCACTGCTAACCTCATAAGGGGTCATTGTACTCATCATTATGAACAACTTTTACTATGGGAGCAAACCCGAAATCGTGAAAAAATCAAGTGTTCTCTACATTTTGACGAGTTACGCGAACATAAATGTAAGGAACAGCAGATATTTTAAGAGATTAACAGTGATTCAAATTACACCTTGTATATCTAAGTTTCAATCAAAAAAACTTAAGATCCACGTTACAAAACACGACTTCACATTGCCCCCTTGTAAATTAACTGTAACAATTCCTCTCTTGGCTTAAAACCGCAATTTACGGTTATTTCAGCCGACAATAATAACATCGATAATCTAATCTCGATTACGGTCACGGAATTAGAATAGTTTCTAGAATGGAAGGGGTAATGATCCAGTTAAAGTTTCCCGCTTAGGTTCAGCCGCCGCTTCCGGTGAAACAAGTTCGAAACGACTTTTGTAGCACTTGTGATATAAAACTGCAATTAACTACAGTCCCCGCTCGTTTTCTAATTAAATTCTTATAGATATTGGATTAATTTTGCTTTGGAGTTTGTTGAATTAATTAAGTTGTGGAAGGAATATTCTTTTTTATTCTTTACGCCGTCGTCGTTAGTTTTTTTAATCGGTTTGTCTTGCGGTCTTGTGTAAGTACGGAGCTAAAAAAATATTGAAAAATCTGTAATTAATTTAAGCGGTGAAATCTATACTTAATATTATAAAAATGATTGTATGCATGGGGTAATTTTCGAAAATACTGCTGATTAAAAAAAAAAAGTCTGATAAAAAGCTACGCTATTGCCGAGTGCTATAAGGATATATTTTATGTTAAAAAATGCGGACGACGTTGCGAGCAGAAGCTGGTATTCCATAAATCTACTACCTACTTACTGAAATACACTTAAAACCACGGTGTGTATCAAATCCCAAAGAAGCCTTTAGTAATTATCTAACAAGTTATTAAATATGCAATAACAGCATAATCAATTTCGCCTCGCAAAATATTTCAAAGCTTGCACCATTCTAATTGCACAGAATATTAAAACCACTAATACTGAACACATTAAATTGTCTAAAATCGCACAGTGTTTTGAATTGGAGTTCAATATACAGGGTGACTTGGTAAACATAGGACATAATATTATTGAAGAATGGTATAAAATTTTATTCTCTTTTCATATTATTAAGTACAAATAGGATTTTAATATTTGATCTAATTTTCCAATAAAATGTTAATGCATTTTATTGTTAAAACAAATCTGTGCATTTTTAAGTGGTTGAACTTCAAACTTTGAACGTTTGAAATGCGAAGGGAACCGGGGGATCAAAAAACGCACGGTGTCCATAATGAAGTATCCATCCACCCGAACCAAATGGCCGAGTGTATACTTAATTACGGACATCTGCTCAAAAAAACAGTCCGGTACAAACACGTGTGCCCTTTCTGTTTTTTAAACTAACTGCGACAAATCCCAATAAGAGGGTTCAACGTGTATTGAGTATAAACTCAACGGAAATCCGTTTTTATGTTCCTTTCTAGCTTTTTAATCTTTTATTCGTTACCTGTGCGCATGAATTTCCATGTCCTATAGTGTATCCCTCGTTTAACCAGTCATCCTGTACAGTAGATATTGTTTTCCAAGCTACTAAGCTGTGCTGGACCGCACGATAAATCTCTGATGATCCTCTCTCTAATGAGAGTTAAGTGCAATTTCAACAATTTTACTAAGCAATGGATAATGTTTGACAATAGCCGGTTCAAATGGGTAATGATTAGACACCGAAGCACATTTTTTTTTTATATAGAATGAAAGTTTATAATTCTGTGGTCTTACTCGTTATTTGACACTGTCAAAAATCGGTATGTGCACACAGTAATAAGTTTTATTAAGGCTTTCGCGGGCGCTAAACGTCTTTATACGTCATAACAATAAGACTCCTATTGTGTTTCGTTTATCGTCCGCGAAAGCATCGAGAACCTCACTATTTTGGCCGCGGATATATGAGTTTCATATGAGTTTGTTTTCACAAAATCGCCGCCGTCGCGTTGCAGTCACCTTAGTAGTGCGGCCGCGGCCTTAGGGCTTAAAAATACTTTAATATAATGTAGGTATAGGTCCATATGGGCGAGATAGGCGGATGACATTGTTACCATCGCGGGTAGAAAGAACCTGGACGAGGCTGGCACAGGAGGAGGAGGAGGGATTGGCACATGAAAAGAGAGGCCTATGCTCAGCAGTGGGTTAATTCGGGCTGTGGATGATAATGACGATAGGCTCATATTTAAAATCTCTGAAAAAGTATAAAAAAATAAACAGAAGAATTACTCTCTTTAGACAGATCTAAAGAGGTCTTATACTGTTTCTTGTCGAAGCCAAAAATGTTATTGTCTAGCCTGTAATGCGCCTGTTCGTTCCTAAAGGTATAAAATTGTCACAGTCACACAAGACAATACGTATTTATTATCTATTGAATAACAAGGAGTGCACATCTGGGTCGTGTCCATGGTATGACATGTATTGGATTTGACAGCTCAGTGTGGCGGGAAAAATAATACAGATAAAAAATGCGTGCTTAAGCTATTTTTTTTTCTATTTTGTTGTTTTTATATGGAAAACTACTAACACAGGCTGCCCTTGTGAAGTTTTATTCTATACTAGAAAGTTTCTCTTTGCTACATGGACTTTTTCTTAACTTTTGGACGCGTTTTCTTAATATGCGTGCTAGTTTTTCTCCTAGCCATAAAATGCGATTTACATTATATAAATGTGCGAAAGGAAATTTTCTATTGGACATCATGCTTTAGCCTACAAGCTAAGTTCGATTTACTAGATTTTTATAGGTTGCAGAATACGTAAATATAATATTGCTGTATTTTTTATCACTTCAGCTATAAAATATTTTATGATGGAATGTAAACGGGTGGTGTAGTGGTGTATGATGGAATGTGTATTATAAATATTTTTTATGTAACAGTAGTTTGAGTTCTTATTCCGTTATCTATATTTTTGATTCGATAAATCCAATAAAGTTATAATAAAAACCCCCATAATGAAAACCCAAAAGCTGCTGATTACTAAACATTTTCAAAGATTCGTTTGCCCACTGACAACGAAAGGGTGAGTGTATTTGTAAAATCAGGTTGGTAATGTACAAGTCAGATGTACCATGACTAAGGTAATAAGGTTGAAAAGTGATTCACCGCAAATTTCCGCGATAGTACATACAAGAGATCACTAGATAATGCTCACCAATTGCTTGAGTGATACAACGTCTTATGTGTGTATTGTCATTGGTTGTTATATGAATCACTCAATTAAAGAAATGGCGCTCACTATGTGACATGCGACACTTCGGCGACTAGACGCAACGACAGACTGAGGCCAACGATTTTAATTTTTTTTTTTCAAAGCTACACTCGTGGCGTCAAGTCGCAGAGTCGCAACGACAGGCTTTGGGAGTCGCACGCTCTCACTACTTGTCTTAGTGACTAGACACACGGTGCACGCGCACACCTGACGACAGTTGTTTAAAACAGGCAAGCGTCAGTTTTGCTGTGAACGCTGAGGAAGGTTTACGTGTGTTTTTTTTTTTTGTGTTGCGGATCTCAACATGGATACGTTCGATGTCAGTGTTTTCGAATCGAACGTCGAAGCGCGTCAAATACTCAAAGAAAATGATCGCTTCCTACACGACATCTGCCGTAACGACTAGTCGCAGATGCAAGCGACAGCTCTGCGTCTAGTTGCAGCGACAAGACGCAGATGCATACAACAACTCTGAGTCTTGTTGCGGTGACAAGACGCAGACGCATACAACAACTCTGCGTCTTGTTGCAGCAACTAGGTGCAGATGCTAACAACAACTCTGCGTCTTGTTGCAGCGACAAAACACAGATGCATACAACAACTCTGAGTCTTGTTGCGGTGACAAGACGCAGACGCATACAACAACTCTGCGTCTTGTTGCAGCAACTAGGTGCAGATGCTAACAACAACTCTGCGTCTTGTTGCAGCGACAAAACACAGATGCATACAACAACTCTGAGTCTTGTTGCGGTGACAAGACGCAGACGCATACAACAACTCTGCGTCTTGTTGCAGCAACTAGGTGCAGATGCTAACAACAACTCTGCGTCTTGTTGCAGCAACTAGGTGCAGATGCTAACAACAACTCTGCGTCTTGTTGCAGCAACTAGGTGCAGATGCTAACAACAACTCTGCGTCTTGTTGCAGCGACAAAACACAGATGCATACAACAACTCTGAGTCTTGTTGTGGCGACAAGACGCAGACGCATACAACAACTCTGCGTCTTGTTGCGGCGACAAGATGCAGATGCATACAACAACTCTGCGTCTTGTTGCGGCGACAAGACGCAGCGACCAGACGCACCGTTTGCGTTGCCAGTTAGCAGCTTTTAGAGATCTCGTGTACATCGTGTGCAACTTCACGGATTATACACGCCACAATTTCACCTCCAAAAAACAATATTCTTTCCAACAACAAACTTGCCAATTTCGTATATTTATTGGCATCCATATAATAAGGACATTAAATACACCACACCTTTTTGTTGCCGTTAGCTTTTATGACGTCATAAATGACCGTGAAAGGTTCCTAGTTGGTCTAAACGTGCGATCATGGCCGTTCGATGGTACTCTATTAAAAGTAATGGGAAGGTGTATCGCGAAATAATATTTAATTAGGTAGAGAGATGTTTTTATGTCATCTTTACGATCAATCAATTGGAGTTATTGATTTCTGAGTCTCTGGTTAACTATGTTTTGTATTTTTGGAACGATATTATTAAGTTTCGGGAAATATTTAAATGATTTTCTAAAAACTTATAGAACTTAATGAACTTATTTTGATCTCATTTTTATAACATTTTATGTTGTTTATGTCTTAGTAATTAGTTATAAGTAATTGGGCAAAATTACAATAATTATTGTCTGTATAGTTTTGTTTTATAATTGCATTTATTTCTATAAGTCTTAATGTTGCCATAACTTAATTCTGGCGCCACTAGTTTTATATTCATATTTCTCTGTGTTCACTTATGTTTGAGACTGCTGGTTAAACTATAATTGGCGACTGTGTAAATCCAAGACTAATAATAATAACCTATACTTGTAATATATTATATACAGAGTTGTTGGTAAACCTTTATAAATAAATAAATAAAACTCGTGATTATGCACATTTTATTAAAATAATTGGATCTCTTTTTAACTTTCTAGCCTAATCTCACAGTTGGTCGCAGTAACCAAGCTAGGGCACCCTAGGGCACAATTGCGGCGATAAGTCCCCTCTTTGAGGAGTGGCTGGAGAGGCGCCACGGCGTCCTCACCTTCCGCCTGACGCAGGTCCTCACCGGACACGGGTGCTTCGGGACGTACCTGTTCCGGATAAGGCGGGAGGAAACGCCCGGGTGTCGCCACTGTGTGGATTGCCCGGAGGACACGGTGGAGCATACGGTGGAGGTCTGCCCGGCTTGGGCGGAGCACCACCGTGTCCTCGTGGTAGCGATCGGCGGCGGCGATCTCTCGCGTCCGGCCCTGGTCCAGGCCATGGTACGGAGCGAGAGTACATGGGAAGCCGTTACCTCCTTCTGCGAAGCAGTAATGCTCGCGAAGGAGGAGGCGGAACGCTTGAGGGAGAGGCAAGCTTTGCGCCCTCTCGCCCCTAGTCGCCGCAGGAGACGCCCTGGGCGTCGGGAATTGGCAGCCGAATCCCGGCCACTGTAGGCGCGGGCTTGCGGACGGCGAGCAATGGGTAGCTCGCCGTCCGGTAAGGACCAAGCCCGAGTCGACGGCGCGTTGCGTTCCACGCGCGCCTCAAAGAGATGTCAACACTATTGACGGGGTCCGCTAGGGCCGATGCCAGCTAGGGTTGCGGGATGTTCGAAAGAGTTACCGTGGCCCCGGCACAGGCAACAGAAGGAACATGGGTGGGTTTTAGTCAGTAAAGGTCTGATATGCCCTCCCGCTCCGTCATTTGATGATATCCCATCCGCGAAAAAAAAAAAAAAAGCTACGGCACCCCGATCAAACGGGTTAAGTTAGGTTGGATCAGTGGCCTCCAACCTACCGATTTTTCGGTATTTCTACCGATATGGGCTCTCGTTATAAATTAGTCTGTAATTTTTTTTTTCAATAAATAAACGAATTTGATTGAATATTGTATTTTTTTTTGTCAAATACCGATTTTGGGTACAAATATACCGATTTTAGCCGATCTCGCTGTATGACGTTCGAGACCACTAGGTTGGACCTGGGACCAATCGCGCGCGAGCCGAGCGAGCGAAGCAACGGCAAGCGCTACATCCTAGTTAGTCGCAGTTTACAACAAGAGGCGCAATCTTTATATTAGTTAGAGTGTTTCATAATATTTTTAGGTGCTCAAAAAGAGAATTATTAAAGGTTAAATATGCATGCCTTTTTTTTTTTTTTTTTTTTTTTTGTGGATGGGAAATCATCAAATGACTTCTCCCGCTCTGGGCGGAGCGGGAGGGCGTGTCAGACTTTTACTGACTAAAACCCACCCGTGTTCCTTCTGTTGCCTGTGCCGGGGCCACGGTAACTCTTTCGAACATCCCGCAACCCTAGCTGGCATCGGCCCTAGCGGACCCAGTCAATAGTGCTGACATCTCTTTGAGGCGCGCGTGGAACACGACGCGCCGTCGACTCGGGCCTGGTCCTTACCAGACGGCGAGCTACCCATTGCTCGCCGTCCGCAAGCCCGCGCCTACGGTGGCCGGGAATCGGCTGCCAATTCCCGACGCCCAGGGCGTCTCCTGCGGCGACTAGGGGCGTGAGGGTGCTAAGCTTGCCTCTCCCTCACGCGTCCCGCCTCCTCCTTCACGAGCATTACTGCTTCGCAGAAGGAGGTAATGGCTTCCCATGCACTCTCGCTCCGTACCATGGCCTGGACCAGGGCCGGACGCGAGAGATCGCCGCCGCCGATCGCTTCCGCGAGGACACGGCGGTGCTCCGCCCAAGCCGGGCAGACCTCCACCGTATGCTCCACCGTGTCCTCCGGGCGATCCACACAGTGGTGACACCCGGGCGTTTCCTCCCGCCTTATCCGGAACAGGTACCTCCCGAAGCACCCGTGTCCGGTGAGGACCTGCGTCAGGCGGAAGGTGAGGACGCCGTGGCGCCTCTCCAGCCACTCCTCAAAGAGGGGACTTATCGCCGCAATTGTGGCGTGCCCAGCGCTGGGTTGCGACAATCGCACTCTCCATGCCGCCATGAGATCCTGCCGGAGCTCTGTCCGCCGTGCCACGATTTCTCGCGGCAACAGAGTTACGCCCCGGCGTCCTGCCTCCTCGCGCCACTCCCACATGTGCGCGAGGACTTTTGCCTCCAGATCCCATGGCGGTAATCCGGCAAGGAGGTTCGCCGCCTCCCCGGAGACCGTGCGGTATCCCCGGGCTAACCGGATGGCCATGACCCTCTGGGACGCGTTCAATCGACGTACCGGTCGTCGCCTCACGGAACGCGCCCACACCGGAGCTCCGTAAAGGGCCATGGACCGCACGACCCCCGCGTAGAGCCTCCGGCAGGAGGCGTTTGGACCCCCCAGATTGGGCAGGAGCCGCCCCAAGGCAGCCCCGGCCCGCTCCAGTCTGGGAGCCAAACGTCGGAAATGCTCCACGAAATTCCACCGGCTGTCGAGGACGAGTCCCAGGTACTTCATCGTCGACTCGACACCGATGAGAACCCCTCCTACCGTTATTTGGGAACCCGATGGTGGCGCGTTCCGAGGACCATGAAAACACATGGCCTCGGACTTGTGCAAGGCCACCTCGAGTCCCAATTGCCGGATCCTCTCTACGATTGTCGCAACCCCGCGTGCCGCTAATTCGGCCGCCGCCTGGTGCGACCTCCCCTGCGCCAGGACCAGCGTGTCGTCAGCGTAGCAAACTACGCTGACGCCACCAGGGAGGTCGGCGCGCAGCACCCAGTCGTACCCGATGTCCCACAGATGCGGTCCCAGAACCGATCCCTGCGGGACACCGCACGACATCTCTCGCCGGTTCCACTCTCCCCGGTGACCGGGGTAGATGACGACCCTGTCCGTCAGATAGGCCTCGACCACGCGACAGAGGTAGGTCGGCACTCGGTGATACCGGAGTGCCTCCCTGATGCAACTCCAGGGCAGGGTGTTGAAGGCATTGGCGATGTCTAGAGACACCGCCAAGACGACCCCACCCCGGGCCACAGCATCCCCCGTCGTGAGGGCTCGTACGCGCATGATGGCGTCCACCGTAGAGCGCCCCTTGCGGAAACCAAACTGGCTCTCCGCCAAATCCGGCCCCACCCTCACCAGCCGCCCGACAAGGCGGTCTGCAATGACTCTTTCAAAGAGCTTGCCCACCTCGTCGAGCAGCACGATGGGCCGGTAAGCGGACGGCGAGTCCGCAGGGCGCCCCGGTTTCTTAATGAGGACCAGTTTCCCTGTCCTCCATTGAAGCGGGAACTGGCCCCTCTCCAAGCATGCGCTTAGGAGCCCCCTTAGTCGAGGCCCGAGAGCCTCCAAGGCCAGGACCCAGGCTTTTCCAGGTAAGCCGTCGGGTCCTGGGGCGGTATTCTTGGCATTCAGCCTGCGCACCGCCACTCTCAGCTCTACCTCGGTCACCTCCGGAGCATCGTCGTCATCGTCGGCTGCGTGGTCCGCATCCGACACCGCAGGAGGCGGAGCCATGGGCGGGGGAGTATGTTCCCCTCGCGAAGGGAACAGAGCGCTCACCACGTCCTCCACGAGCTGGGGCCGGAGACTCTGCGTCAGCGGGGGAGCCCATGGGCGGAGCTTGTTCCGCACCATTTTATAGGGGCGTCCCCACGGGTCCCTGTTCAGAGTCTCCAGCGACTCCTCACGGGCCAGTCCCTTGGCCCGCAGGATCTCCGCTCGGAGGGCGGTCTTCGCCGCTCTGTACCCCTCGTACAGCTCCGCCTGAATGGCTTCCGTATCCGGAGGGCGGATACGGAGCCTGCGGTGCCTGGTGTACCGGCGTCGCGCAGCAACGCACGTGTCGCGCAGAGACGTCAACTCCGGCGACCACCAGCACACCTGGCGCCGGGCGCGTCCGGGCCGGACCCGGGGCATTGCCACGTCGCATACTTCGGACATGGCCTCCCGGAACCACCCCGCCTCGTCATTGATGTCAGCAGACCTGTCCAGTGGTGACACCCAGGCCTGCACGATCGAGGCTTCCAGGAGGAGCTCCCGGTCCAGCTGCTTCAACGCCCACCGCGGACCACTCGGGGCCTGTCGGACCGGCGCGCTCGAGGTCTGGGCGGAGACGTCAAACCGGATGTACCGGTGATCGGAGTAGGTCTCCACCCCCTCCATGACGCGCCAGTCGAGGACACGCGGCGACAGAGCGGGGCTGGCGAACGAAATGTCCACCACTGACTCACCCCGCATCCGCACACACGTGGGGACAGAACCCCGGTTTAGGACGACCAGGCCCGTCTCCAGAGCCCAGTCCTCCACCATCCTGCCCCGTGTGTCCGTATGCCGGGAACCCCAAGCCACATTCTTGGCATTGAAGTCCCCGAGGACGAGTACAGGGAGGGAACGGAATCCGACGACGACGACTCTCAACTCCGCAAGGGAGTTGTGGAACTCGGCGAGAGTTCGGTTCGGGGAGAAGTATACCCCTACCACGACAATCTCCCCGAACCGTGCTGCCACGCAACCCCGTCCCCTCTTGACAGCCTCGAGAGACAGGGTACCGGCGGCGAAATATGCATGCCTTAAGTTTCACATCCATGTAACAAACGGTCAAATCTTTTCATCGAGTTCTCATCCACTTCCCGTAACCCGATTGAAAAAGACGAAATGTTGCACCCTTGTGTAGTTCTGATAACAATACAATTTACAATATCTACTTTGTCTTCGTCTTTGTTACTTTGCTATTATTTCTGTGAATAAACACTTTTTCATTTTTATTTTGTTTTCATAAATCTAGTCTTATCATGGAGAAATTAATAAGGTACAATAGACTGCACGTTAGTGGTAACAAACTCAGTGGACGCTGGTCTCTAATTTATTGTGTTTAAATTCAGTGTTAAATTGAGGTCGACTGTACAAACGAACGTAAAATTATGATTTAATCAATAAAAGCTTGCCTCGTTGTTCTAGTGGTCGCAAACGCTTCTGGTAAGCGTGAAGGTCCTGGGTTCGATTCCCAGGTCGGGCAAGAGTGATATTGGGGGTTTTTCATCAGAAACTCAGTAGCAGCCCGGAGTCTGGATTTGTGCCCGGTAGTTCTCGGAGTATGAGTAAGGTGGATAGTACAACCTTGCCACCAGTTCTCTTCAATGGTACAATCGTTCCATTTAGCAATGACGTGAAGGACCTAGGCTTGCACATTGATAGGACCCTGAACTGGCGTATCCAAGTCGCTAGGGTCAGCCAGAAGGTTACTGGAACATTGCGGGCTCTGTACCGACTGAAAAATTTATTACCAACGAGAACGAAGACAATGCTTGTGCAGTCCTTAATTTTCCCTATCATCTATTATGGTGATGTGTGCTACTATGACCTGAATGCAGATCTCCTCGACAAACTTGACCGTCTTCTCAATTACTGCATTCGATTCGTTTTCAATCTGCGTAAATATGATCATGTCTCTGCGCATCGGTCGCTTCTTAAGTGGTTGCCTATACGCCAGCGCAGAGAGCAAAGGGCGCTGATCACCTTGTTTTCATTTCTTGACTCTCCCACTTCCCCTAGTTATCTTGCCCCCCAATTTCAGTACATTTGTGCCAACCACAATAAAAATCTACGTTCATCAAATAATCGCCTTCTTCAATGTCCCTCTCATCGCACAGACTTTATTCACTCTTCCTTCTTCGTTCAGTCTATCTCTCTGTGGAATGCACTCCCCCTGGAAATCAGGATGGCTACCAACCGATTATCCTTTAAAATAAAAGTTCGCGAGCACATTCGTAAGAAGCTGGCAGTATCATCACAACGTTAACGTTTTCCCATTGTTTGTCTTATTTGTTTTAGTATATTCGTGTATTTATGTATATATTTATTTGCGCTTATTTATATATAATTAGGTATATATTATTATATTTATAGTTTGTAATAGGTATATGTGTATCTTTATATTTAAATAAATATGTATTCCACAATTTGTTTGTCTCTGCATCACCCAAAGGTTGACTGGTAGAAAATGCCTATGGCATTAAGTCCGCCTCTGTACTTTTCTGTGCATGAAGTATTAAATAAATAAATAAATAAATAAATGGCAATAGGTTCACCGTCTATTACATTGGACTTAAACATAACTGGCGAAATGTGGGTGTACTATAGGTAGGTACACCTCTGACTTACCCTTTGATGAATACAGGCGTGATGTTATGTTATGTTATGTTATAATTTATATCCACTCAGTCGAATTTCGGGAAGACGGAAAGAATCGGTCACAAGATTGGACCGCTGGTTACATAGTTTGATGGATGTGAAACTACACAAAGAAAAAATCAGCGCATAAAGCAGAAACCCGATGGTTTAACAACCCATAAAAAAGGCCCATGGGAAACATTATACCTACTGTCGATCGCGCCATTACTCTTCTGTACCCTCATGCATGCTAATTGACCAAAGAGGAATATGGCTTGTTCAAGATGGCGGTACCCATTGAGGGATGATTAAAGGGACCATCGTAGTTACCTTGGTACTTATGTAGAGGTAATGAGGAAGACCAAGTACAAAGATTAGTCAGCTCAGGGTGTAACGTTTGTATTTAAGTCTGTAGGTACCGGCACACTGCATTAAGGCCGAGATACACCGGACAAAGGTACCCACAATGTAACGTACTGTAGAGGCTTTAATCGAGCCTGCCTTCAGCATGAAACCCTCATCGGAATTACAGCTGGCCATTAAGACACGTCATGAGATTTTATAGTAGAGTAAGTTTGAATTGACATATAGTAAAATTGTTTTATATTCTCCTAGCTTTACGTTGAACTTGTAACGAGCTTGCCTTAAGTCATTAAAATAATATTATGGGACTCCGGTGTGTCATTTAATAATCAAAACGTCCCCTCACACACCTCTTAACAAGTGAACATACACTATACACGTAGTGATCTGCCGTGGCATCCCGGCAGATTGTTACATGTCCATGGGAGAACCTGTAGGGCCTGCAGGTATCAGTAATGCTAGCGGTACAAAATGCAATGTTCCCCGCGCATATACAGGATAAGTTTAAAAGGAGTGCGGATATTTCAGGAGGTAATCAGGTGCATGAAACTGGACAACTTTCCCCAAGGAACGTAGGTCGAAATCTTAAAACTGAAAATCGACTTTTCATACAATCTTGAGTCACGTGACCAGTCACTTTGTATGAAAAGTCGATTTTCAATTTTAAGATTTCGACCTATCTTCCTTGGGGCAAGTTGTCCAGTTTTATGAACCTGATTACCTCCTGAAATATCCGCACTCCTTTTAAACTTATCCTGTATTTTAGCGGCCAGTCGTTTTCCCTGCGCCGTGGCGATAACTTGTATTCCTTACAACTTATGTAAATAATGCCATTGTGTCTAATATTCATGGTTGTCTGAATAGACTTAATCTTGTACACACGAATTTTATTTACTCTCCTTCTCCAAACACGATACTCATTACGGTCCCAACAGAAATGAACATCTATACACTGTAAGGACTATTCTTGCTTGCAGCGCTCGGTCGTTGTAGTAACGCTTGCTAGCAGATGTGGTAATTGTGTGTACGGGATTTTGTTTTCAAATTGTTCAGATGTAAGTTTCCTCGATAGTATATATGTTACTTAGCACGTACTTAGGCGTTATACCTGTCACTATCGCACATGTCTCAAACCACAAGTGTAAGAAAGATACGGAAACATGTCTACATCAAATTGCGAACTTAGCAACGTTTCACCATCATAATCATTTATTTGCAACTAGCTGTGCCTTGTGACTTCGTTCGCGTGGATGTCATAAGATACACATACTAAAATAACAGCCACCTTTAATAAAACTCTCTCGTCCCGACCCGCCACGTTGCATCGCCCGCCCGCGTTATTAGTTCGTTTTCGCTTAGCGTTCTTTTTGACTTTTTTATTTTTGCTCGGCTCCTAAGGGTCGTAGCGTGATGTTAAATAGCCTATAACCATCCTCGAAAATTGGGCTACCAAATCCATATAGAATTTTTCAAATCCCACTGGTAGTTACTATTTTCATTCACAATTTCATGTGTTGTAATATTTTTGTGCGGAACCCTAATAATTTTTCTAAAATAAAAGTAGCCTAATATCAGCTATCCAGACAGTGAAAGTCCTGTCAAAGTCGGTCGTCCAGCCGTTTCGGAGATTAGCCGTAACAAACAGACAGACAAAATTAAAAAAAAATGTTATAAGTACCGTATATGCTTTAATATGCATTTTGACATTCCAAAAAGACACTTCAGTGTTATTTATTTTTATATATATAGATATTGATACAGTGTTGGTCTTAAAGTCAATATGTAATTAAGTTTCCAAATACATAGTCAGATATTTGACATGAAAAACTTTTTAATGTATTTAATTGTAGAGTATATTTATGTCCAACGACTTTACTCCTCAAAGCCTAGTAATATTTATTTACCTCAGTAAAATATCATATGGAATAGAATAATATAGACAGCAACTCTCAAAAACCAGTAGGTACCTATCTCATATTAAATGGTACGAAAAATAATGAAGTCAACCATAAAGCATCTTTAAAAAAAACATTGAGTTCCGTGACTGCTGAGTCGCACGGATTTCACTCTGACGTCACAGCTAGGCCAGACCAAATTTACGAGCACGCCCTACTGCATAAGCCCCTTTGATATATCATCATTTCGAGTAGCTTTCCGTGCCTCAGAAAATACGCGGCTGTCATTCGTAGATCTTTGACAGTCATTACGGGTCGTCAGAAGCTCAAAAGTCTGACAACCAGTCTTACCAAGGGGTATCGTGTTACTCAATAACTGGGTTGTGGAGGTCAGATAGGCAGTTGTTCCACGTAAAATATTGGTATTCAGCTGCATCCGGTTAAACTGGTCCGGTTAACGTCACCAACACCCTAGAGGCAAATATGATAATTATTATTTAGATGTAAGCACTTTGTATCTCATTTTAAGTGAACTTTCATCTTGGTTCTTAGCTAAACAAATAAATAAAATTAAAGTGTCTGTATGTAATGTCAAAATAACAGCTTTATACTAAATGAAATTATACTATATAAATTTTTTTGTCTGTCTGTTTGTTCCGGCTAATCTCCGAAACTTCTGGACCGATTTTAACGGGCCTTTCACTGGCAGATAGCTGATGTTATAAGGAGTAACTCAAGCTACTTTCATTTTAGGAAACGAATTAGGGTTCCGCGCAAAAAATAAATAAATTGTGAACAAATAGCGCGGGCGGGCGATGCAAAGCGACGGGAAGTTTTTTTTTAAATGTGGTGTTATTTTAGTATATTATTTGTATCTTACGACTTCCACGCAAACGAAGTCGCGGGGCAGAGCTAGTGTGAAAAAAATTTATTTAAACCTAAACTGAAAGCTGACCTCCACATAGTTGGAAAAAGGCAGATTGTATTTTTTTATTTTATTTTTCAGTTTTGCAATTGTGATGATTATTATAGCTTTAGTTTATCGTGTTAGTGAGTGGGTGAGTTTATAGTATGTTTTTATTGGTAGTTCCATTCACTGCATTGTAAGGACCGGATTCATTCTTACTTGCCGTATTTCTCAATATCTTTCATGGGTTGCTTGCTCTGAATCTCTTCGTGACTGTTTATTACATCATGCCACGAAGCCTACTCCCAAAACTGTAATAGAAAGAAAAAAAAATAATCTTATAACTTTTTGTTTTTAGGTACCTACTTAGTAACATTATGGATTTACTGCCGCGAAAATTATTATCGACCAGCCAAAACAAAACTGTTCAATTCGCCTAGTAAAGCCGGGTCCGCTGCGCCATGTTTTACAAACACAACATTGTTTGCTTACCGCGTGGCCCAACTGTTTTGTTAAGGTTCCCCGAAACGATCAATTGCAATTGTCAATTTTTACGTGATTAATTAATATTGATGAGTAAATTGACCGTCTACTAACATTGAACTATTATTACTAGCGTATCTACCAAGTGCAACTGAAGCGATTGTCAATACTCAATACTACAATAGAAATTGATGGCAATTGATCAATTGCAATTGATCGTTTCAGGGACCCCTTAGCAGAAATACAACATGTTTACCGCGATGAACGGATAACATCACCCCCGTACGCTTGCTTGGGGTGAAGTCACTCATTTCGTGTTCAATACTCTCCAGAGGAAGACGTTTCGTGATATTTATTAAAGTTTTAAGGGTCCCTTAAACGATCAATTGCAATTGTCAATCAATTTTACAATTGCAATTGATACATACAGGGCATTTTTTTAATCACTATCCAAATTTTCGCAGGGTGTTCTACCCATGAATACGAACAACTTTCACTGTGGGACCCACTCTGAAATCACGAAAAAAAATCTGCTGTTTCATACATTTTGGTCGAGTAGGTATTGAACTTTTGTATGAATCAGCTGACTTTTCTTCGTGATTTCAGAGTTGGTCCCATAGTAAAAGTTGTTCATATTCATGGGTAGAACACCCTGCGAAAATTTGGATAGTGATTAAAAAAATTCCCAGTATAGATTCGGAAATTTACCATCTGCCAACCGCAATTGAAGCGATTGTCAATATCACTACAATAAAAATTGATGGCAATTGATCAATCGCAATTGATCGTTTCGGGGACCCCTTAAGTTGGTCGCAGCAGACATGTTTGATAAAATATTTTGTTAGAAAATGGGTGCCGCGGACCCGGCTTAAGGAAAGATGCTCCACCCGGGGTCAAAACCATAATACTAGGTATTCAAACACTCTAAAAATGCACATGAAAATAAAGTGTACATTCGTGATAAAAGTAATACGCAGAAAATATACGAAACCTAGACATTTATACGATTACAGTGGGTGTTAAAACTAGCATACATTATACCCAGCCCGTATGCTTCTGTAGTTTTAAAAGCTGGCATATATTTCCTGGCGCAATTTGCGGAGCTACGCTCCCGTTGATTTATGTACCTAGAGAGTCCGACACCTCTCCGTTTTTTAACATAAATTCCTGTTACTAAAACAGGGATATGCAAACGAACAGATTTTTGTAAATTTGATTTTTAAAAACGCCATTTTTACAGTAGTGCTAGGACAGTTTTCGGCGCTAGAAAATGGTGGTGGCTAACATTCGTGTGAATAGTGTTGTGGAAAAATGTTGGGGAAGTGACTCTTTTGAATTGGGTCAGTGATATCAGCTGTCGATTTATTTTTTTATTTTTTTAGCTGACTTCCATTGTTTTTTAATGGATTTTTCATGTTAAGTCTGAAGCGGAATCAAGCATATTTAACAAAGAGGCATAATCCAAGATAATCGCGATTGAGTCATAGAAATTGCAACGTTATGAAAGTGGCTCTAAACAATAAAAATCTGACGATAAAATACTTTCCATTCAGCTTTTAGTTTTTGTTTTCGCTTTTCGATTTAATTCTGGGCGCCCCTTCCAAAAAGTAGTTTCATAGGTAGAAGAATGGGCAAGAAACTCCAGAGTTAGATAGAATACTCTTTATTATGTACACCATAAATATTACAGAAATAAAGCAGAAATTTTACAAGGGGTGACACAATGAGCGGTCTTGTAGCCTGTGGTGTACCATTTACAAATATACAATAATTACAAACATACATGAAGCTTTTACTTATCTACTTTTTTAACATTTACTTTCTATGTATATATATATATATTGAAATAGGTCTTATCTCAAAAGTGCAATCTTTATTCCACGAGAAAATCGTTTTTAAATTTAGCTTAGTGTGTAGGTGTGTGCTCGTGACTGTGCATGTTTATTTCGTAATAAAGAATCCTTTTTTCAGTTTTTTTAAAAGAAAAAAACTGTCTTTTTTAAATAATCGAAAATACAAATTTTTTTGTCATTTTTACAAGGCGCAAGCCCCGAAATTCCGCCCAAAATGTGTGTCTCATCACGTTACCAAGCGCCTTAACATCCACGTATATATTGTTTACTGGCAGCCCTGTGACGAAAAAGGTTTAAGTGGTGGAGATATAAATAAGAAAACTTAAATTATCAAAAAAAAATAAACGAAAGTAAGGGGGTAGGTAAGTTTTTGTCCACAATTTTTTTTTAACACCCTTGGGAGTAGCACAGTACTCGCCTGGCTCAGCCTGGTGTGACGAGGTACCCAATGGAATATCAATCATGATTAGAGAAAAATTTTATCTAATGATGACTTCTGGGAAATTTTCAAAAATATGTAACAATTGGGTTTTCTAGAATCCCATGAATTTTCGCCTAGACTTTATGGGGTGCTTAATTGTTGCAAATGGGCCACACTGACACATCTTACGTCAAATTACAAGTCACCCTGTTTATGTAAACAAACGTAATTCTTAAAAGAAGCCAAATCTAATGTTTAAATCGTTATTTTTGATATAATAATATTTTATTATTTATTAAAAAAAAACGGAACGTTACAACCCCTACAGACGTTGTCCTGTCCTCAATTCAAACTAATCCTATTACATACATTTTACAACAAAAAATTGCTATTTAAAAAAATAGCATTTCATTTTGATTTATATAGATTAACATCAAGCATTCTCCTTTACCCGTTTGACATGTGTCACAAGCATTTGGGCCAATATTTGCCGACTCACGACATGTCTCGGCAACGACAAGGCTAATTTATTTGCCTAACGTCTACTGTCACTTGTATGTCTGTGGCGGTCTGTGGGAATGTAACTAGCTGCTTTGTTGTGAGATCTATTGTTACAAGTGTATTAAGGCATTGTTATTGCAAGTAATATCTAGTAATATGTTGTTTTTATGTAAGCTACTACGCTTGCCGCGGTCGGTTCGTGGGTGGGTGACCATCTTTACATACCGAGAGCGCTCTGTGGCTCGGAAAGTACGTTATGTCGTTGGTCCCAGCTTTCATTCTTGGATTTTTGACAGTCATTACGGGTCGTCAGAAGCCAGAAAGTCTGACAACCAGTCTTACCAAGCGGTATCGTGTTATCCAATAAAGGGTTGTGGGGGTCAGATAGGCAGTCGCTCCATTTAAAATACTGGTATTCAGCTGCATCCGGTTAGACTGGAAGCCGACCCCAACATAGTTGGGAAAAGACTAGGCAGATTGATTTGATTTTAAAATAATAATTTTGTTACTCAATCATCATTACAAAAAACGTCTTTTAATAATCACACCTCATGTATTAAAACCCATTCAGCCGTTACGAAGCTTTGAGGGTAGGATAAAGAATCCCACATACAAAGATATAAGATACCTAGGCATAGAAAACATAACTCTGTCTTTTCTGCGGCACAGTCGGGCAATAAAACAGCGCCTGAGCCCCTGCCCGTGTGTGTACAAAGCCAAAAATACCCTTTTAGTTTTCAAATTTCAACAAAATCGGTTTTCCAAACCAGAAAAATAAATAGTCAGACACATTCACAAATGCTAATGTTAGTAGAGATTTAACACTTTTTCCAAACGAATAAATAAATTAAACAGCTTTACAACACAAAAACATCGTTGAAACCCTCACCCTTTTTTGAGACCTACTTTTCAGCATAAAACCTACTTCTTTGTTGTTTTTTATTTCTTAACTAAAGACACTGTAGACGGCAATAATCTAATCTGACGAGTCACTTGGTCGTAATAAATGAGGGAATATTTCACAAGAACTAGCACTGCGGCAGCTAAGCTCAGTAATGGAGGCTTGTTTTAATTTTATTTACTGTAGATGTATAAAAATTTCATTGTTTACTCCATCAGCTTGTTAAAGAAAAGGGGGAGATTATCTATACGAGCATTGCTATGGTACGATGAAATTTTAGGTGCTAAAAAATCATTTGAGTTTAGAAATTGGAACAATAAAATAATAAATAAATAAAAATAAAAACTTTTTAATTCGAACTGACAAAATCCATAGAATGTTAGTACAGTAAAACTTATGAAGCTAGAGTTAGTATTTAAAAACAATAAAATACAAATACAAATACAAATAAGATTTATTTCTCTCAAAAAGGTACAGACATTGGTTCGTGACATATTATTTCCATCAAATTTGTAACCTTTGTGAGAGCTGGAGTCTGTAGCGGGTTCGGGACCTGTATGACAGATCTCCAGGCTCTCACCCTCTTAAAACAATACTATTAAGCACTAGGTAATTTGTAAACATCAAAGCCTTCACGTACAGAGAGGAATATTTAAAAACTAAAATAGGAAAATGTTAAAACTAAAGATGGTGTGTCTATGGGTGTGTAGTGTATGGTGCGTGTTGAGTGTGTGTTGCGTGTTGTGTGTGTGTGTGTGAAAGTATATTTGTTAGAGTGAGTGTAGGTGTGTGTATTAAAATGTGGTCTACAAATTTACTATCTAATTTATTTTAAAACAGCTAAAATATTTTCTGTCTCAGAATAATCTAAATCAAGAAGCCAATTTATTATTTTTGCTTTACATTTGGATTTGCACAAGGGGTATATGTTTAAAATTTTGTTAGTGTTATTGTACACATGACTGCTAAGGAAGCGGAAGAAGCGTTGGGTCGAAGCACAATTTGTACGAATCGAGGGACAGACCGAATGCTTACGTCTTTGGGAGATCAAAGAAGGATCGTAGAGAGTGTGGCCAAAAAAGACTTATTTTCTAATGTGGGTATTAACCCAGTGCTGGGCGTAACGCGTGTCCAGCCTATCCGCAATAACAGCCAGGATGCTGCAGGAGCGCTGCGGCGCATCGCTTACGGAGCACGGCGTGGAAGCCGTCAACATGTAGGTACGTCCGGAAACATGCCCGACGCACTGCACCAGCGCGGCAGCCCCAACAACGCCCTGAACGCATTGTTATATTGCACGCGCAGGGTGCTGAATGATCTGTGCGTATAATGAGCCCACAGACAGCACGTGTATAGTGATGAGCAATGCGCTCTAAACAGAGTTAGTTTCACCTGGGTATTACAACGTTTAAAATAAAGCATCGAGTTTAATTCCAAATCCAAATTGGACTTCTGGATTTTCTTTTTTTTTTATTTGAGATAGGTTTGCTCTTGACTCTAGTCTAGGTCAGAGATGACAGAGACAAAGTCGACGATGGAGCGAGCTTACCCAGAAGAAGCCTGTTCACTCTCACTTTGAAGAGATCGGGGTTGTATGCGTTCGGAAACACAGACGCAGGCAGAGAGTTCCACTCCTTTGCTGTGCGCATCACAAAAGACATTTGGAAACGCTTAGTGCGAATTGGTGGGATAGCAACTAGGTAGGGATGGTAACCTGCAGTGTGTCGAGATGTCCGATGGTAGAAGGGGGTCGGCAGAATGAGGTTGTTTTTCTTGAGCACACTCACCGAAGTATAATCTGTAGAAAACCGACAAGCAGGCAACCTTGCGGCGATGAGCCAAGCTGTGAAGCTTGGCATCCATCAGTCTTACATCGCCAATGAGCCCTTTTAGCTCTGCGTTCCACCGAGTCAAGCGCGGCAAGTTGGTATTTGGCCGAGCCATCCCAAAGGTGGCTGCAATACTCCATGCAGGATCGGACTTGCGCTTTGTAGAGAATTAAAAACTGTCCAGGCGTAAAGTATCACTTCACCCTATTTAGGATGCCCAGTTTCTTGGCCGCAGTTTGGGCTTTGTACTCGATGGTGGCTCCGAAGTTGAGACATGATGTCAACTTCATGCCTAGGAGCTCGAGCCGATCAGTTACAGGAACAGATGTACCCCGAAAAGTAGGAGTTTGATCGAAACGACTCCTTTTAGCGGTAAAAAGACACGCCTGTGTTTTGGTGGAATTATAAGAGACCAGATTATCATCACCCCACTGGGAGACAAGGCTTAAGGTCAAATCTGTCCGCTCTACCATGGCCTCTCTCAAGGAATGAACTTCGGCCCCGCTGGTTTTTGCGGGTTTTTTCTGGTTTTTGCGGTTTTTTTTCATGGGATCGATTTATTTATCGTGAATTTATAGTTTTTCTTGACTAATGCTAAAAATAAATCTAGAAGCCAGATGCTATACTAAATCGTTACGTGTGTGGGATGAATTAGCATAAGTATCTGAACCATTTGGTGTCACGCAGACTGGCGCAAGCCTAAATTTGCGCAAGTAAATCGTAACGTGTGTGGATAACCGACCGCTCAGCCTAGTTATAGGCTGAGCATGTTTCGGACCTTTGCCTGCTTAAATTAGTGAATATTTCACCATCTTTTGAGTCCCACAAGACGAAGTTTGTGGACAAGACTGACTAACATTGTTAATTAATATTCTCCAAATCAATTGTACTGTTCTCATTCAAGAATACACTTTTATAACAAGAAGAAAATTACTTCAAAAGTGAGTACAAAGTTTGAAAATGCGAAGATTTATGACGGAAAACCAACTGAATACATTTCGTGGGACGCTTTGAGACGGAACGGCTCAAAACTAGTTTCACTGTTCTACTACTTCAGAATAGTAAATATTTCTTGAGAATTTCATCAAGTCTCAAGTGTTCCATCTTTAAAAGACAGTATTCACGTGCTTGGGTGCATTTAATTTTTTATTTTGCTGTGTGGTGGCATTTTTGTGGCTAGGTACGAGTATTTGTTGTGTTACTGAAATAAAATAAAAATAAGCCTTTATTGCTGGTTCTACAATATTTTAAAATGATTTTTCTATATTACATTATATCCACTCAAAATTATTTTGTTAAATATCGACGTTCGGTGCACTTTAACACTTTGCGGAACGCAAACGAGACACATTAGAAGTTTTATTGTTAGTACTTATAAAGCGGTACTAGCTGAGCCCCGCGGTTTCACCCGCATAAGTCTCGATTCCGTAGGGAAATTGGGATAAAAAGTATCCTATGTGTTAATCCAGGTTATAAACTATCTGTGAGCCAATTTTCGTCTAAATCCGTACAGTAGTTTTTTTGCGTGAAAGAGTAACAAACATCCATCCATCCTCACAAACTTTCGCATTTATAATATTAGTAGGAAAGTAGGAATTAGTGGGATAAGAAGTAGAATAGTGTCCTTCAAAGCGTTAAACAGCTTGTCCTTGTACAAAGACTTCCTCTAAAGATTTCCATATCTCTCCGTCTCTCGCCCTCTGAATCTATTCTGGACCAGCTACTCTTTTGACGTCGTCTTCCCAAAGTGCAACGTTTCGCTCGTCGTCCTTTGCTCTTTTTTTCCATCCCTTGGGTACTCGCTTACTGAAATAATAATTTTTATTGTTTAAAATACGTAATTAACCAATTCATTAGTGATTCTGCGTTATTAAATTAAATTTTTAATATTAAGTCAGGAAAATTTGTTAATAAGCAAATAATAGACTACCAATTTAAATTATCCGTAAGTGTATTTCAAATCACAACTGTCATTCTTTGACAGTTGTATGAAATGGCTGCAACCCGGGAAATTGACGCAGTGTGTAAATTTGATAAACAATTAATTTGACACCACACTTTCAGAACTGTGTGTATAATTATTAACATTTTGCATTGTCACGCCCGATAAAATGTTATTATTAGCATTCGGAATGTTACATTACGTTAAGTAGTATAATTATGGATATTATTTTAAGCCAAAACTTGGAGAAGAGTCATGAATATAAATTTTGATGGATGGGGAGGGAGAGAAAGGCCAAAGAAAAGATGGATGGATTGTGCAAGGAATAATATGAAAGAGAAGGGAGTGAATGATAGCGTATCTGTTGATAGGAAGAAATGAAAGAAGAAAACGTGTTACGCCGACCAAGTCCAGGAACAAGGTCAGGAAGATGATGAATTTAAGCCAAAAAAAAAAACTAAACAAATGTCTACCGCATCAAAACCGTCACTGTATAAAGATTAAAACAATCTAGATTACTCTAAATTTGTGAGGACAACACACGTTCGGAACAATTCACCGCTCAATGTACTCTGAGCGAGCCGCTGTCTATCATTGAGGTCACTCAGTAAAGGCGAACTTTCAATGTGTATTTTTTTTTGTATTCGTCTCACTTTTTCTGTTTTATGACAAATTACCTTCTCCTTTATGTTACATAAATAACGCATAATCTCTTAAAGGATCATTTTTCTCTTTCTCTTTTTTTTCTTTTTTTTTCTTTTTTTCTTTCTTTTTTTCTTTTCTTTTTTTTATTTTTTTACATTTTGACGAGTTATGCGAACATAAATGCAGGGAGCAGCTGATTTTTTTTCGCGATTTCAGATTTGGTCCCATAGTAAAAGTTGTTCATAATGATGAGTACAATGACCCCTTAAGAGGTTGTGCGTTATTTATGCTACATCTTGTATATTTGACTGACTTGCTATGCTAACTTAACCTGAGCAGTTTATGATAGGTAATTCATGTTTTTGGTTCTCTATCTATATCATCAGTAAAACCTTATTTTGCCGTAAGTGTTTTCCCCCATGGGAAGAAGGCGTGAATTCATGTATGCGTATGTATTTACATAAAAATATCGGCGATCGAAATCAGCGGGATAGATCCAGATTATCCCTCGAGAAAATATCTCCGTAAAACCCAACCACGGTACAGTATTCGCTTTCGATATCTACGTAATTTTATTGATAAACTACAACAATTTACCTACCTACATATTTTATTTGTCACCCAATGTGAACCCATCCTAAAAGCCATTCCGAGCCGATTGTCCGGACAAATCACGCGGTAACCCTCGGATTTTGAATTACGAAATTCTAAATTTGAATTGGAATTGGAGTTCTTGTTATTGTTGCACGTGAACTAAATTGAAGGCTTCAATACAACGTTATGCGATCACCTTGATTTATTGGCTTTGAAAGATTATTTTGGTGGGATTGAAAGGGAAATTTGATGATTACAATTGAATGAAATTGAATAGTGTGTGAAGGGAATGCTAAATAACGCAGCAGGAAATGGAAAATAAGTATTTTATTTAAAGTTTTAAAAACTGCTGAACACAATACAACGAAATGATAAATTTAGTTTTGTATTTCGACAAATGCTACATAAAATATAGGTAGGTAGGTGATAGGTACGGAACTATTATACTACATATGGTCGAACAAACAAATGGTGTAGGTACGCCAGAGGTCAGTGTCATGTTATCTATGCGATTATGCCTGTGCGTTTGGTAGGCTGCTCAACTGCCCTAAGGGTAGATAACACAAGGGTTACTATTGCAAACAACTAGTTGCTTTGCTCAATTTTGACTAGCGGGTCACAATAACGTATGCATTTTAAAATCACTTGGCTTAAGCGCAGGCCACACTGGAAACGAAGCTAAACGAACATAGCTTCGTTCCCAGTGTGGCCTGCGCTTAACACGTTGTTGTTTGGGTACTAGCTTGCTTTTTTATATGTCTTGTCACAGCTGATTTTCTAAGCTAATAAAACTAAGAATAACAGCTTGGAGCAGCAGCAGAACCATAGCACAGTCGCTTCTGCAATTGCTCGGTCACTTAACGGCGCACCGAGCTTTTTATACACACAAACACGTTTTTAGAACCCTTGTTTGAAGTAGTAAACAATTAAATGTAAATCTAGGGCAATGTATTGGTATTATTGGGGATATATACTAGGCAGTATATACGATGGAAACACGATTTAATAAAGTTGGCTCGATAGAATAAATTCGCAAAGTTACCTATGTTTGAGTCATTTTTTTCTCCATTTCCCTACTTTTTTTTAAATATAAATAAGTAATTTGACAATATGACTAATTTACTAAAATAAAGTTCATAGATGACTGGTGCGTTTATAGATGATAGTTTTTTTAAGAGAAATATGATGAAAATAACAACGAAAAACATTGAAAATATGCAAAAGTGAGGTTATTTTGTTTACTCTTTACACGTAAAGAAAAAGACAGAGACAAAGGCAAACGCTCGGTGCGCACTTAAACGTCAAGACGGTAACTACAAATCAAGTGTGCGATGTAATGGTGGCTTGAGCAGCTGACGAATTGGAGGTGACTCAAATACACTAATCGGTTAAGCGACAGGAGAATGTGTGGTCTACCAAAGGCAGCCTAGATGTCATATATGTAGTTGTATATCACTTAAACCTATTTTACTATATGAAATTGAATCGTTCCTAGCAATAAAAGGTTATCCGGTGAAAATGACAAAAAATACACCGATAATATAGAAATTTATAAAAAGTAAAACAGGTGTTTGACGATTTAAAAGTTAGAAAAAAACTGCATACAGACTGTAAATGACAATGCCAGATCCTGCCCCACCCTTACATTAATTTCCAAGAAATGTAAATTTATCAAAATTATCGCATGCAAATAGGACCCTTGGTTACTTAACTATTATTCTTTTAATGTTGTGGCTAAAAAGTTAATGATAAAAGGAATTTAAAAACCCAACCCATTTCCTGTTTATATCGATCGCGACTATCTGCGTTACTTAGTACGTATACACGAGGAACCAAACGAGTTATTTCATAAAAAAATAGCATCTATTAATGTATTATGAATGGATTTTAATATGGATTTGGTTAAAATACACATGTTCATGAAAATAATGTTTTTTTAATAATAGTATTATTAAGAATGTATATTCTCATCATTATTTCGCATTTGAGCCATAGTAGGTGATTAGGTGTAATGAAACGTCATTGACGTACTAATATTAGCTATGTCAAAAAGTCATTCATTGACATTCGCTCTGTTCTGTTTGCATTGTTGTTTGATTTTTACGATCCCTAATCTCTCTGTGATCATATTACTGTTATATTTTCACGACGATTTTCGCTTTTGTACACGGACTCGCTCTCGCCTACTCGCCGACTTTGTGCTATTTGCTACGGATTCTGACCATTGCTTTCGACTTGGTTAACGATGTTGAGGTGCTTAAATTGGCACTTGTGCGTCGACAGGCTGCAAAGACATATTGTGTCTTCATTACAACCTGCACTGCAAACACTTCTCGTAAAATGGAAATCGTTGCAACAGGTATGTAGGTACTACGTACTACTATGTAGGTACTACAATTATGTCCTAAGTCAAAACTATTACTAAGGTTGATATCGGTGTTATGTCATTCCTTCCTTTCATAGCCAAACATCCTAGGATAGCGTTGTAACAATATACAGCACTTATTTAATTATTTCTACAATTATAACTGCAATTAACCTAAACTTAAGGTACCTAACCTAAATGTAATAATTGTTCTTAGATTTAAACAGAAACCGCAAAATCTAAAGACATTTAAACGTGTTTTAGTTATCACTAATAAAGCAGAAATAGAATGCTACATTTGGCATACTTGTAAACCAACGTTTATTTGATGGGTCAAAGCTCTATAGAGTCTCTGGCATTGTCCTGGTTTAAAATATGACACGTGTAAAACTTAGACGTCACGGGTGTATTTTTTGTTTTATACTCAAAATTGTAACTAAAGTGGTGAAAAGTCCTTATCTTTTCTATTTTCGCTACAAAAATGGCGCCCGAACAGGGACATGAATCGCTAGAATTCAAAGAGATACATAGCTCATGCATGAAATTATCACTAATAAGATACATTTGTGCGCCTGAGTCAAGTAGAACCTTTATCAGATGTTCACACAACGATACCACGATAAATCACGTACAGTGTCACTGGTGATAACTTCCGATTCTTCTAACACCGTCTAGACGATGGACATGACACACTTTTAAATGAAATTAATCCTGTTGAACTTCTTCATTATTCCTCAAGTTTCAGTCCCTGTATATCACTTGCCTGGGTACATGACAGGTCCACTCTCAACCAAAACCCCTATAACAATCAATCTGCCTAGCCTTTTCCCAACTATATTGGGGTCGGCTTCCAGTCTAACTAGATGCAGCTGAATACCAGTATTTTACATGGAGTGACTGCCTATCTGACCTCCACAACCCAGTAACCCTGGTAAGACTGGTTGTCAGAGTTTCGGGCTTCTGACGACCCGTAACGACTGTTAAAGATCCACGAATGACAGCCGGGACCAAAAGCTTAACGTGCTTTCTGAGTAACGAAAGAGTCTTGATAAGTAAAGATGGTCACCCATCCACGGACCAACCCCGACAAGCGCAGCTTAACCTGGAAGATCGACCCATGCGGCTGTTATTAGCCAGGAGCTCCTCCAACCAAAACCTCTATAACATTACAATCACAAAAACAGGCCGCAAATCGTTTCAAATCACGTCTGGTTAACAAACAAGTTAATTCTGAAACGACATCGGTTCATCAATTAACTGAGGGCCACATTAATTCGCGACGTGACATAAGCCGGTTCGCAGACGGATTTGCATTTGTACCGATAGATCGATAGACGGACAAATGGCCACTAATTACACGCCCCGCGGTTTCTGCCAGCCTAGCAGCTGCACTTTACATTGGGTGGTAATGTGGATTTGGGACAAAGAGATTTCAGTAGGTACTTACATGTATATGAATGACGGGATGCGCCCTAACGCGTTACACAGAGGGCGTTTCGGATCGGTATTTTGAGAGGTAACGGAGCCCCCTTTCATGTGCAGATGGTGACCACCGGGCTGGTTTTTGTGAAGTAAAAATCCCACACTCCTTGGTCTTATCCCCAAAGCCCGGGCGCCTTTTGACGGTTACCCCGCGAAAACAAAAAAAAAGGTACTTATACAAGGTGGAACAGGACGATTGACATTCCTTTAAACCACGTAAAGAGAATTATAATATGTTCTTTACCCGCATACAAAAAATCAATTAAATTCAATGAATACTTTAGCCACAGGAAATTATTTTTCATTTTCTTATTTTTCAACATGATGTAGATCTGAGTCCGTAATAATAATAGGTAAACATTGTAAGGTCAAGAACCTATGCAAAACATATTCGTATTGTTCCCCGACTAAAGTGCCTGCGCCTACCTACCTACGCCCCGCACCGCCGCTGCCACGCCCCGCACCGCACCGTTGGTCAGTGACTTTTCGTAGATAAAGCGTGTTTACTTTTACTTATGCAGTTGATTCTGCTATTTATTTTGTTTGAAAACTGCAATTTTTTAATTTTCCATTAACTACTAATCTTCGTGTTTTAAAATGTTTCGATGGATAAGTACTGTAGTGACCTGCCACGATACTATAGGCGGATCACCACGTTGTCTGATTGGTCTCGACTCCGAGGTGTGTTGGTGGATATATGAATGATGCACACGGAAGCACTTGTATTACTATTTATTCGCTTATATGAAAGCACATTACATTGTTAAGGGCAAAGCTAGCACTGCACTGACTCCATATAAAACAATTTGACTATATGTCATAATTTAAACCTATTCGACATATAAACCAGTGTTTGTCTTATCAGCCAATGTCACAATCCGAGGAGGATTCAAGCGGAAGGCCGGCTCAATTAAAGCCTCTACATTACTGTGCTCGTTTTCATTTAATATCGTACATCCAGATACACGTTGTATATATGTACTCGTACCTACATTGGGAATATACATAACCCACAATTTATTTGAGATTTCTGCCAGGAATACACAACGCTATTTAAAAGCGTACAGTTCTTTCTTGGCACCACTGTCAAAAACACAGTGATCTTTATTCTCATTAATTTAACTGCTGGTGGGTCGCTGCTGTCAGAGGTAAAATAACCGTGAAAGGACTGTACTTGTTTGCAACTAGATAGTATTTCATAAACTAGTCTTTATTGTCATGCTTTTATCGTACTATATAGCATGTGCATTCCTAGGCTTACTTAATGGTAAAGGCCACGTCCTGTGATTTCTGCTAGCCTAGTAGGTACGCCACGGTCACTGGAGAGAAATCTTAGGCCATAAAAGACGACGTTAAAAGAGTTTATTATTCTCACATTCAC
This sequence comes from Fissipunctia ypsillon, assembly GCA_947568875.1. Lineage (NCBI taxonomy): Eukaryota > Metazoa > Arthropoda > Insecta > Lepidoptera > Noctuidae > Fissipunctia > Fissipunctia ypsillon. The sequence goes on along the minus strand of OX387654.1, from coordinate 19,691,996 downwards.
GTCTTGAAAGATAACCAGACTCTCATAGTTCATTTGACTTGTCAATAACTATTAACCACGAGGGTTATACTGCCTATTTGCCTGTGCCCCTGTGTGTTGCTGTGTGTGTGTTTGTGTGTGTGTGTTAAAGCACTTCAAGCCGTTAGTCCCGCGCCTGATCTCTCTCCGGTCGTGTTGGATTGGCGTCTGATCGGACTATGAGAGTGAGGGAAGAGTGTGTGCACCTGCGTCTGCGCGCGCATACACTTGTGCACTATAATATCTCCCACGTCTCCTCTGAGATTGGCCGCCATTGCCGAAATTCGGTCTAGAGGACTATTATTAAAATTGTAACCCTACACTTGAATACGCTCTAAAAAACACGAATATCTTAAACTCATCGTCTGGAAGAAAATACATAGGTACTGAAATGAAAATTAATTGTTTATTCTGTAAATAGTATATCGGAATCACTTTTACGCGTCATATTAAGAAAAAAGGTTGCTAGATGGAGTCGGCATTTCCTATCTGCTTATCTATTTACCATATGATGCTAAAATACTAAAAAGAAGGAGGAAACACTGCATAGTAAACGTTCCTACAACTAGGACAAAATTTGCCAGTAGACAATATAAGAAACGTTCAGCTTTTTTATACAATAAAATAAATAAACTAATATATATTTATGATAAAAAAAGTTATGAATGTAAAAAGACGTTAAAAATATGGCTTCACAGTTTAAATTATAATGACACAGAGTTACTTTTGCAACGTGTGACTTAACAATAAATATTATTGGTGATCCTATTCGCTTTATCGCTTATTTGGCCACTCATGTACACTCGAAATCTCTCTCTCTCACACACACACACATATACACACCCCCACACACATACATATACACACACACACACACACACACACACACACACACACACCAACACACACGCACACACTCATACTCGTAAAAGTGATTGTATTTGTATTTTTAGTTTTTCCTCTCTGCTTTTCTTTTTTTATACCTGTTTAGCTCGTACGTTTATAATGTAAGGGAAGAGCGGAGCCTTCAACTACAGGCATTTTTTATGCTTAAATGGAGACTCCTCGATATGCAGTGTAAGCCAAATGAGATGTATGAAATAAACTTATTTTATTTTATTTTTTATTTATTTATTTATCTGACTACCCCTGAGAAGAAATGGCGAAACAAACTCAGAGGTCAAAGTCTCTTTTAAAGTCCAGACATAATCTTGGTCAAATCATGTGAGGACCATGTAGATCCGTGTCTGAAATGGTCTTTTGAGGAAAGAGCCACACAAATTTGAGTGGATCTGTGATCTGTCCAGTCAGTGCAAGCATTTGTCAGTAATCGTGTAGCTCAACTCAAAACTCAAGGAGCTCAACGACTCGACGAACAATACCAAAGAAACGACATTTGGGTAGGCCGCATAAAGTACTCAAAATGCGAGACCATCTTTAAAACTAACTGAAGAAAGAAAAAAAGAAAATTGAAAAAAAAATTATAGAAGACCCACATAGTGCTCACATTCACAATAATTAAAGTAATATAATACTTTTCAAAGTAAATATTCATGTCATTTTGTATATAATATTCAACAATGTCAACGTCCTTACTTACCTAATAATATACAAAGTACCTAGACATCTTAAAAAAATATATATAGAACCCTTGAAGAAATATTAAACTTGAAGTACATGCTTAAGGCTTTATTGTACTTGAATAAAGATAACAAAGGGAATATAGGAAAAATATTGTAAGAAAAACAGAAACTGTTCGGTAACAGGATCGCTAAAAGCAATAGGATTTAAACGAATCCAGAATGCTTTGATAAAATGATACCTCACACTAGAATTTCTCATGTATCACATGTGCTTGTGCATTTAGGTGCGTCCAGACTGTGCAAGGCATGCGCCACTTTTTAGGATTCCGTAGTCAACAAGGAACCCTTATAGTTTCGCCATATCTGTCCGTCCGTCCGTCCGCAGCTTAGCTCAGAGACTTTTAGTACTAGAAAGCTATAATTTGGCATGGATATACATATTAATCATGGCATGGGCCCAATAATTTTTAATAAAGTACCCAATATAATTAAAAATGACACAATAAAAAAATTTAAAAAGAGACTGACATTACTATTGATTGAAAAATGCTATTATTCAGTAAATGACTTTTTAAATGACATGGACTTATGTATTGAATAATTTAACCAGAATTTATTTTTATTTATGTATTGTGGATAATTGCCGACTAATGTTTTAATGTTGTAATTTTATTTTATTTCCATTAATTAATTTTATTTTCAATTTAGTGAACAACTTAATTAATATTTGCATGCCTTATATAAGGTAGATTGTACAAGGCTCACCCATCTTGTTGTAACATCTTATTTTATGTACCTGCAATCTATTCAAATAAAATTTACTTTACTTTACTTACTTTAATCACGCCGATAAAGTGGTAAAATACTCGTACATTTTTTAGAGTACCTCCTGTACACGTAAAGTGGGGATGTTATTTTTTCTCGTCTACCGTCTATATAGTGTGGAGTGTTGTTGGATAGGTGTTTCAAAAATATTGTGGGTTTGTGAAAACAATTTTTGGATTAAGGGATATGTTTCTGAAATATTAAGCTTTAAAGTGCAAATGTTTGTTAGAGTCAAGTGTCACCCTCCCGGCCAGCTAAACGGTTAGTTTTGGATATGTGAAAAAATTCACGGTAGTTGTATATACGGTAGGCTTTACGAGTAATAGTCAACATATGCAGTTGGAATGTATAAGAGAACATGTTTTTCAACTACAATGTTAAGTTTGTTCTTAGGATAAATTCATCCTAACTACGGAACCCTTCATTGTGCGTGGTCTGACACGCGCTTGGCCGGTTGTCTCAGTCTGAGGCATGCGTTTCATGCGTGCCTTACCTTTCAAAGCACATGCCAGTCTAGACGCACCTAAATAGCATCAACCCTTATGATTTTACTACAAATTTGAAACAATTGGACTAATTAAAAAGTTTATACGTGTCATCACCGTATAATCTACTACAATACATCTATTAAGCTACGTCATCTCAAAAATACTTTGTATCATACTTAATTCCCGTCTGTTTTGTTCAATAAACATAAAACAGTGATCCCTAACTTTGCCCCATTCGCCGAGAACATAGAATGCATTCTAACAACCAATCAAACTTTACGATTGTACACCGATTCCCGGGATTTTTCCTGCTTTTCCGAATGTCATAAAAGAGAAATTGTTTCTCTTCCCATTTTCCGATAGGCACAAGTGTAAGTAAATATGTATTGGAGAAAAGATAGTAAGGCGTCAGTAATCTACTTATTCCGTCGTTTATAAAACATTTCGTAAAGATAATAAAGCTGTTTGATATTCAACTAGCTATGCCCCACGACTTCGTTCACATGGAAGTCGTAACTTTGTAAGATACACAATGTACTAAAATAACAGCCACGTTTTAATAAAACTCTTTCGTCCCCCAACCCGCCGCGTTGCCTCGCCCACCCGCGTTCTTTCTGACTTTTTTATTTTTGCTCGGCTCTTAAGGGTCGTAGAATGATGTTAAATAGCCTATAGCCATTCTCGAGAATTGGGCTACCAAATGCAAAAAGATTTTTTCAAATCCAACTGGTAGTTCTAGAGTTATTATTTTTGTTCACATTTCACGGGTTTAATTTTTTTGCGCGGAACCCTAATTATATTTCTAAAATAATAGTAGTCTAAGTTACCCCTTATAACATTAGGTATCTTCCAGTAAAAGTCCCGTTAAATCGGTCCATCCGTTTTGGAGATTAGTCGGAACAAATAGACAGACAGACAAAATTTTTTAAAATAAATAGCAATAGCGGGTGAGACCTAATGGTCATTACTGTTTTAAAGTAGTGTTGTATCTTCTAAATCCAAACTATATTTAAGGGAGACTTGCAGCAAAATTATACAAATCTCAGTTTAATTAAATCTCGATTTTGTCTTAAATAAACTCATCTTAACTTAATTTTAATTAAGCATGTCTTTCACAGTGAGGATAAACACTGCCACTTGCTCACTTCAGATGTCGCCACCATTGTCCGTCTTAAAATTTGACAGCTGGCTGTCAATATCCATACATTTTTTGTAAACAATCAACTTCTTTTACTCATAAATAATTAATATGCCCCGTTGCGTAGCTGTTGACCGCGAAAATCCGGGGACATATGTATTCCCCAAAGATGTTAAAAAAGAAAACTGTGGAAGAGAGAGCTCTCTGCAGAAAAAAATGGAATCTCAATAATACGTCGAGGTTGTGTGCTATCCATTTTAAACCTGAAGACTTTTATCAGAGAAATTCGAACGCAGGTGATGCTTTTTGTCATAAAACAGAGAACTAAGTGTGTTTTCATTTTATAATGCATTATTTAAGGGTGTGTGTGATAAGATTATCTTTGAATCGACCAAAATATAATAATATCTAAATAGCATCTAAGCAGCATTCGCTATGTTGCATTGTATTTACATACCCTCATACCAAACTACCTACTGCCTAATATTAACACATATACTGCACTGAATCTCATAGTTATTTAGAATGTTTCGCACATAGATAGATCCTTTTTGTCTGTTCTAGGTGATGAAAATATACATAAAAGCCTGAGGAACACTGCTGTACCCTCTATTTTTTCATTTGCAAAAGTCAAACCAGTCAACTTGTCAGCTGAAGACAGATTCGTAGACATTTTCGTCCCGTTTTCGTATATTTTGTAATTGACACAACAGTGAACACATAAACGACAACGGCGGTTTGAAGACGGACAAAATTGCTGCCACCCATGACGGGCTTTCAGTTTTTAACCCCATTTAGCCAATAATTCATTCGCCGTTCATTCTTTGCATTCCGTTTTCAAACAAAAAGTGATGGCCACTCAGTTATGTGTATAGAGAAAAAAGAACTCGATTTGTCAATATTATGTCAATGCCAAATTGTCAATGTAATAAAGTCGCTGTGGGTTGTATTGTAGTTGTGTTCTCTTGTTATTTTCCAGTCTTTTTTAGCGTCAGTCATAATATACCTATATAACATAAATTACAATGAAGAGATCTAGAGCACCTAATTTTACCACGGAAGAAATATTAAGTCTTGAAAAAGTCCCGATGAATGTCAAATGTCAAAATGTCTCTAAAATCGAGATTTAACATCTCTAAGCCGACGATGCTGGTTTAAATTTGACGTTTATTTAAATCGAGATTTAAGCTACATAATTCGATGACATACAAGACGTTAAATTAAGCTTAAGCCTAATTCGAGTTTAAATCGAGATTTAAGTAAAAGCTGCAAGTCGCCCCTAGTCATAAAAATACATAATTCAATTGAAAAAAAGAAAGAAAAATAGTAATTTGTCACAGAAACGTGCATAAAAACGATAAGAATAATCAGAAAAATAAAACAAAATAAATCCACATTATAATCACGAGCTCAGAACAGAAATAGTCGGAAGCTGCACGTCATGACTGTGACAAGAAGGCTTCCACTCAGCATGATGCTGTGCTATGAGGGACCCACAGCACAGCGCTGATTTTCAATGGTCACCCGAAAAAGACGTACGGGAATCAATTCGAGAAATTTAACTAACCCAAAAAACACAGCGCATTGCGACGAGAAAAAAAAACAAAATATAAAAAAGTACTACTCAAAAATTAAAACGCATTTCAAATATTCATAACATAACAATATAAAATGGGGCCTTTTGTACGTGAAAAAATGCGAGGGTAAGATATGATCGCGACGAGATCAGAATGCAGTACGGGTCCGTCATCCCTTACCTTCTTTATTGCCATCCTTGACCTCCGGGCCCCAGTCTGGACCCCATATAAACTAGAGCGTGTCACATGCCCCTTATAAATATACGTCCCAAATCTTTTTGCTATATTTCTTTATTGCGGTACGGGATTTAAATAACGGATAGCACAGAAGTAAATTCTGTTTCTTATTTTGTTAAATTTAATAATAATTTAAGGACATTTTGACTTGAAATCGGAACGTAATAGTCTAATCTTTTAATACATATCTATAAAAATCGATGTGTGTAAGGGTGTCTGTATGTATGTATGTTCTCTGTGGACTCCAAAACGGCTCGAGCGATTTTGATGAAATTTTCAGGCAATCTTCAAATTAGCCCAGCGGGCGATCCTGTGAACTTTGGTAGCGATCGGATCAACAGATTTTTTTGGTTTCTTGGTAATTTGTGCTAACCTAACAAAAAGAACTAGGCTTGCATGAATTCAAGATAGTATTTTAATCATCCAACACTAGTCATCTGGCTACAGATATTAGTGCTACCCGTGCGAAGCCGAGCGGGTCGCTAGTGTTTTATAAATACCAATATACCAATATCTAGTCTCGAAAAAAAAAAAATAAGCAAAAAACCTTGTCTAGAAAAGAATACTGAGTTAAAGCCAAAAAAAAATTATAATAAAACAACAACATTTTTGCAAAGACTTCTTTTAAGGCGAAAACGCCAGGGTCAGGCCTCCGTCACTCCATGTACTTGCGCGCTATAAGTGCCTACCGCCCAGCCGAGCGGTCTCGGTCCGCCGGCGGATCAAATTCAGTGCGATTTTCGCAAGCGAAGCGCGCGCACGCCGTTCAATTTTAATAGTGCTGTTCGTTCGTACGCGTATTACGATGACAAAACAAACTTTAAAAAAGAGAACCGACTTCAAAACACTAAACCGTAAGAAATAATTTCTTCTTTGATGTCGGTGCTTTTTCGATTCGTAATTACCAGCTGTTAGCACTAACATAAAAAAAAAAAACAAATTATTTCTTACGGCTTAGTGCTTTGTTTGAAGTCGGTTCTCTTTTTTTAAGGCTTTTTTTTTTCATTTCTAGTGAACATCTCCGAAGATCATCATCAAACTAAGAAGTATTATACTTATTTTAAAACGTTCTCCTAAATGTAACAAATCTTTTTCTGAAAACCGCATCGATATCGGTTTAGCCAAACGCAAGATTATCGCGCACAAACATACATACCTACAAACCATACAAGTCAAACTTCTCAGTTTGGCCTGTATATCTGATCACCTCCTTTTTTTTTAAGTTGGTTAAATATTTTATAAATGATAAAATTTTTAACTGCCACATAAAAGTCAGAACATATTCACAGTTCTCAATAACATAGATAAAAAGTTATGTTAATTTAATTTTATCGAAGAGGCAGCCCTGCGATTACTGTGGAATCGCGCGGTGCGAAGCAATCACTGCTGTACGCTTGAGCATTTAGGCGCATTTTAGCATACAGTGGTTGTTGACGCGAGGGAGTAGGCAATTATCGTAATAGGTATTGGAAATTTTCTACTGAGTGAAGTATCTGTTACGTAGTAACTATTCAGTAATCTGTGCCAGGGTAGCCCGCGAAATTCAAATTTTCTTACGTTTGTTGCAATTTGCAGGTCAGTATCAGGTTGTATATTGATTAAAATATGATTCGCGACCGTAACAAATATGTATTTACGGAATTATAATCATTAAAGTCATCAATACAACTCTCTAAGACCAAGTAATTCTATTGAATGACTATTTCATGAAATCTTAAATGTCAGGATTATACTAACTTAGGAATTATATTACTGATTCTACTGATTCGTAATTCTGTAAATACATATTTCTTGCGGTCGCGAATTATACTTTAATCAACATACACTCAGACACTGAGCTGCAAATTGCAAAAATCATAAGAAAATTTGAATCTTGCGTGCTAACTTGGCGCTTCAAAGTCAAATAATTTAATTCAAAAAGGCACTTATGACCGTCAAAATGGATCCCCCCTTCCTTTTCCCCCTAAACACGTAATTTTTTCTTTTTTTATATACAAATAGCAATTAGTAGGTATGTGCGCACTGCTTCGATACACCGTACTCGAGTTACATAAACAGAAAGTAATTGGCTATACTAACCAAGTTATTGATTGGCTACTTCAAGTACATCTGTAAGTTAAGTTAGTATCTTAGCTGTAGAATTCATAATCATGGCTCCATCTTAGCAGCAGCTTAACAACTTAAAGTCAACAAAACTGCAACTTGGTAAATAATCAAGGTAAACTAGACCGGAGTTGTACAACTTTGCGCTGTTGTTTATATAGATATTTCAGTTGAGTTTGACTGATATTAAATTATGTACTCTTGTATATATGTCCTTATTATAGACTGCAGATGTTGAATGAGAGGTCTCTCATAGTGTATGTTAACGTTAGGTTAGGTTAGCAAAAACAGAGTAAGTATCTAATTATTAAATTATTAGCTAAGTACATCTTGTAGATGTTATATTTACGCTCTATCCACGTGAAGTTACAATACTAAGGGCGGATTTCACCAATGAAACCAAACGCGATTAACACAACTAAATCGCGTTCAAGTACTGACAGCTCTTGAACGCGGTATAGGTGCTTCAGTTTCATTGGTGAAATTCGCTCTTAGTAAAGTGTGGATTTGAAGTATTTAGTTCCAAATATAATCTATACCCGTTGAATAAAATTATTTTAAAGCAAACTTAACAAAGCACTTAGGATAATATAATAGTAGGAGGAGATGAGTCAACTCATCCCACGTAAATGGTTAGTACGTAATATGACGCTACGACGTAGCGCGGCGGCCATGATGTTACCGCTACGCCTGCTACGCTTTCGTAGTAGATAAAGCTACGCGTCGAGGCGGTATGATTGAACACTTTTTTGTTCTTCTTGCACTATTTATTATTTATTTTTATAATTTTAATTTCTATTAGCAAAATAATGTTTTAAATAATGTGCTTCCGTTTAACAAAGCAAAGTAGGTACTTTACATATTTGATCAAATTACACACATAACTCGGCCTCATTGAATAATTATTTTATTTTTTTTATCGTAACTGTTGAGACTTTTTCTATTCATCGTTTAATTAAGGCTTTGACCAAACTCGATGTCGTGATAAATTATAAACCTAGGTCAAATTAGTTCGCCATACGTTCGTGTGTTAGGAACAACTCCATAAACATTAGGGTTGACACTTAGGGACTAATTTAATCTGCGTTTAGCTGTAAACCATAACAAAATTACTTAGAACCTTTAGATTTATTAGAATGAAGAAATTAAACATTACACCAAAAAATTTATAATTAGAGTATTATTAATTATATTAGTTAATTTTAAAAAAAGATACTCACCGCATGCATAACCTCCTCCTTTTTTTAACTTGGTAAAAAATTCCTTGTGTAATTCTGGAACCAAATATTATTTTATAACAACTCACTTTTATGCATAAATACAATTTTACTTCTATTTATAAAATTATTATAAATTGTATAGCAGGGGACGAGTCCCACACTAAAGATAATTCCCTGAATAATATGATAAAGACTTCAGTGTTTTCTTTTCTATTTTCAGTCGACTTGTGGTCTTTAATTTAATTATACATGCTCAATGCTAATTTAACAGCTATAATAATTATTATTATAAAAAATTTAAGTTGAAAACTCGGTTTTAACAATTTTATTTTAAAAAAAATGGGCCAAGTGTGTGTCGGACCCCGCACAATGAAGAGTTGGGATAGTAGTTGGAATGAATTTATCCCAAGAACAAACTAAACATTGTAGTTAGTTGAAGAAATGTTCTCCCATACATTGATATACGTCACGGTCAATTCTCCAGCCGCAAATGTATGTCATCTCAATTTATTTTGTTGTGATAATACTACAAATTAACAATTTTCGGACTTTTTCCTTTACTTGTGCTGTTAGACCTTGCGTCTCACCAAATTTGATAATTCTAGGTCAGCGGGTTGATTTATTTGCGATTATCAAAATATGTCGCATTAATGTCTGACCTCCACAACCCAGCTACTGGGTTGTGGAGGTCAGAAAGGCAATCACTCCATATAAAATACTGGTACTCAGCTGCATCCGGTTAGACTGGAAGCCGACCCCAACATAGCTGGGAAAAGGCTAGTCAGATGATGATGATGATGGTCAAAATATGTCGCATAAATGGCCGTAATTCTTTTGAGCTCCAAAGGACCGTAGACATACGTATTTGATATTAATTTCAACTTGATAACCCCACGCGTTCCTGAGAAAAAGGGTCTTAACAAACAGACAGATGGACGGATGCATAACGAAGTGATCTAAAGGTTCTATAAGTCTGATTTAACTAATCAATCATCATAAATACAGACAAATTTCAGTCTACTTAGTAAAGTAAGGCAGTTGTAGGAACACCCGTAGACTGATTATGTTGTATCTAACCTTTACAGACAAATCTAATTAACCACAAACGTTAATAGATTACAATTAAACCTACGCAACTCCTTAATGAATTACTTGCTCAATGATCCGGCAAGTAATTTGCGATTTGAACCAAGATTTGGTAACACTAACTCGGATCCCCTCTAATATATAAATGTCACATTTATCATGCTTAGCCTCCGATATCTAGTGGCAATATTATGAATATTTTAGTGGTACCTAGTTCATAAGCTTTTGATGACGATTTATAATTTTAGAGATAGTTTTTTTACATCTTAATCTAACATTTTTATCAAAAAACAAAAAATCCACTGCGGGGCAAATGCCTGTTTTACAGAGAAGATAATATGAGCATTGATCATCACGCTTGCTCAAGACAGATTACCGCTTTCAGAATAATTAATACAAGAGCTTTTTGTTAAACCTTATCTCAAATTAAATTTAGTAGAAAACTAACTGTGTCCCGCGACTTCGTTCACGTTAGCCTATAATAGGCTACCAAATGCAAAAATATATTTTTAAATCCGACTAGTTCCGGAGTTATTATTTTTGTTCACGATTTTATGTATTTAATTTTTTTGCGCAGAACTCTTAATATTTTTCTAAAATAAAAGTAGCATAAATTAATCCTTACAACATCTGCTATCTGCCAGTGAAAGTCCCGTCATAATCGGTGCAGCCGTTTTGGAGATTAGCCGGAATAAATAGACAGACAGACAAAAATTTTCAAAATTGTTTTTTTGTACTGTATATACTTTCATATGAATTTAGTAAAACGCTGTTATTGCGACATTACAAACAGACATTGCAATTTTATTTATTTATGCATACAGAAACAGCTTTTTACTAAATGCTTATGAAAGTATATACGGATATATACAGAGTTTATTTGTGCATACATATGTAAGTGCGGGGGGCTCGGGGATCTCAAATGATAACGATCAGACATCTTGTAAATGTTTTTATCACTCACAACCAACGATGATTCACACAACTTAATTTTACTACGAGATGCACACAGTTCTAAATACAATTCAATACGCTCTGCGACTAGAGCGAGCCTATTTATACGTTTAAACAACACATGACATTGTGACATTTGTTTTACATTAAAGTTTAGATTTAATTTAGTAAAAATAATGTAATTACACACAATATTTGATTTATAATTAATAATACTTCTTAAATACTTTAAATTGTAAATTTAGTTAGGTAACAATTATTTTATTTAAATGAACTAACAGTGTTCTAATTTTCTTTTTAGAGTTATAAATTAATTATTAACAAACCTTAAAATTAACAATTCTTAAGTGAATAAGATTTTATAATGTCATGCAAAATCACATATTTATTTATTGCACCGATTCGTGTTTCCGTTACGTCATCGGCCGTTATGGCGTTTGTTTTAGTCTGTGGTACTGTTTTATTTGTCAGCGCGAACTATCACATATGGATACGTGCATATGTATACATTTATAAAAAGCTGTTATTTTAACATTACACTTCAATTTTATTTATTTGTTTAGATAATAAAATAACAAAAATACATCCCCACCGCATAACAAACGCGTTTTCTCTTACAGAGAAGGCATGAGCATTGATCACCACGTTTGCTCAAGGCGGATGTGCGATTTCAGAATGATTAACGTACACAATCATTGCACCTATTTCCATTGTTAATGTTGTTGTTTCGACTCTCTACAATCAATCAAATAACCAATAAACAAAAGAATTAAAATAAATCCGAACCTAAAATAAATCCACCATTCTACAATTATAATCTATCACCACCATGTAACCCCAGATTAAATTCTTTATTACAGATTTGGCCAATAATTTGCCACAGTTGGCGCCTAACCAAATAATGGCGGTCATCAATAAAGGCCAACGCTGCTCCTCCCCATTTGTTATTAGGGATTTTTCATCCTCCTCTAAGGAAATGAACAAAGGATATAGATAGTTTAAGGGGGATTTCGGTGATAGAGAAGAAAACTAAAAATCAATATGTGAACAGTTTTTGCTTCTTCATGATTTTAAAATACAAACCCCAAATGTGACTCAGCTACATCCATTCCTAATTAATTGTTGAAGACAGAATTACGAAATTGTATTAGTAATGTTGTACTTACGTAGTTATATCGAGACTGCCTCGTTGGTCTAGTGATCGCAAGCACTACTGCCGAGCATGAGGTTCTGGGTTCAATCCCTAGATCGGACAAAGTGTTATTGGGTTTTTCTATCTGAAATTTCTCAGTAGCGGTCCGGAGTCTGGATTTGTGCCCGGTTGATGGCAATAGGCTCGCCCCCTATAACATGAGACTTAAACATAACTGGTAATGTGGGTGTACTATACACCGGTGTGTATGCGTGATGTTATGTAGTTATATCGAAATTCTAGAAGGTAAATTTAACTTAAGTTCTAGTACTTAAAGCGTTGTTACTGCGGTTGTTACCCATTGGGTTGTTGTTTGTACAAATTGTACAGTAAGCGGCCATAACACACACATTGAAACAATAGGTTATGTGCACTAATCCGACCAGGAGCTAGACTACCACCTCTTAACGCAGTATTATTGTAATCTTACTTCAGTATGGAAAAGTGATGGAGCTAGACGTCCTGTATAGCTCCATCTCTTTCTCACACTGAAGTAACATTAAAATAAGGTGGTTGGCCTCCTGTACAGATTGTGATATACATAGGGAGGTAAAAGCGGCAACAGCACTAAATAAGGGATTTCAATTACTCTAATCTTGCAGATTAAGTAAGAATAATACGTTTATCCTACAGATAAAATGTATTAGGGTAATGGTTTATTTCGACAATGACGAAAGTTCTAGACCGCACTTTAGGAAACTAGACATTTCAACTTTGACATCAAATTTTATTCTAGAAATCTGTAAATTCTTTAGACAATATCCACCCACACCTACCTTAAAATTACAGATCAACCTCGCCGATATGCAACGCGTTCACAATTTGAAAACACGTTCGTAATACCACAATCTAGGCAGAAATTCCACAGCACAAGTCCTTGTGTCAAACTTTTGACGTTCGAAAAGTGTTAGTTTGAATAAATGACTTTTGATTTTAAAATACCAAACGACATAAAAATGGAACAAAAGTATAAAATATTTACGGCTGATAAATGCTATTTATAGGTACACTAATTTATTTTTTTCATGATGACATCAAAATGAGATCACTTTCACCATTTATTTTCTTTTAGACAAGTAAATTATTATTTTTATTTGACTTTTTTGTTTGATTTTTAATATGTGATTTGAATGTTTAATATTATTTTAATTTGTGACTATTTATTTATAAGGTATTGAATTTTGAATGATACCTAAATATTGTTATGTTACTTTAACTTACTTAATTGAATGTTTAAAGGTATAATTTGTAATGACGTATATCACATATTAAAATGTGATATTATTTATTTTAAATTGAATAGTTTTTTTTATGATAACTGAATAAATATCCTATTTTTAAATTATGACGTACGTACAATTAATTTCTATTTACTTTTTAAAGCATGCAAAGCATATTCATATTGTAAACAATTGTTATGCCCGACTGGGTCCATATAAACTTTGTAACTATTATCCATTTGATCTTGTAAAAAACATGAAAAATGTGCAATAAAGATTTGAATTAAAATGTAAAAAAGTACCTAAATTACGCAATCTGAAAGCAACCTTACAAAGATCACATCCAAAAATAAACATATTCGCGTAGTGAAAACCAACTCTAAGAGTTTGCCAAATGGATTCCTTAAGAAGTCTCTCCAATATAATATGGTCTACTACACGGTAAGGCATTGCCATATACAATGTCGCTGAGCAACCTTACTCGTTGACTTAGCATCGGGGTCAATGATTCACGAAGTGATTTGTCCTGTGGTGGAAATCGGTCGCCGTAAGTGGATGATTAATTTTCAATTTTATACTTAATGTGGTATTTTGTTTACGTCAGTGCCCTCGCATAGCGACATAAGTAATGCTAGTTAGTACTACTACTAGAAAATACGGTATACATATATGTACATTCATTCTTAATTCCTGATACTTTTCATCACCTTGAATTTTATGTACCATTCACACCAACCACCAATCAACCTGCACCAACCTGCACTAGGCCCTAGTGTTCGATATTAGTCCATCAGAGGGCAGAGACCGCATGCATTTGCCTGTTACTAGGCATTATATTTTCAAGGGTTAATATTTGCTGTCTTATGAAAGCTGATGGCCTGTTACACCAAGTCACTAATTTATTCGGCACAAGTTCCACCATAAATTATTTCATACAAGTCCTGTGCCATTTTCTAACACTAACGGTTAATTCCGTGCAGCCAAAACCACAGTGCTAATTAAAAATTGCAACATGTATCGCCCTAGTACGGAAGCGGTTAATATGTCGCCGTGAGGTAATAGTGCCGTAATGACCACACATTTGCCAGGCATGGCAATTTGGGCAATTTGGCCAATCAAATCCATTTGGCCTGGATTTGATCGCTTCGAATGATAGTGAATCGATTTCCAGTACGTTGTTATTTGTGCATAGAGAGATGCTATAGCGCCCTCTTCTGTCTAATCGATTACTCTATTACGTCACTCCTAAAAGAGTAGGATTGCATCAAGCTGATAATCCTAATATCGGCTTGATGCTACTCTGACAGTACCTTGATGTGGGCTGACAATAACTTGTATGTGTTAGCTTACAATGGCCTACATCATCCTATTGCTATGGAAAAACCTCCCCCATAGCTTCCAGCTATTTCGAGCCTGGTATAATGTGGAACATTACAAAAACAAAAAGTCATGCAGTTATTTCAATACATTTAATTTTCGGTTCGAATTGTCATTAACGGATCCATTTACTTGCCCATATGTGCATGCGAATGCAGCTGGGCTAACGTGGACTCGTGGAACTTCTTTTATTATAAAGTCCGATTAAGCCCAATCAGTGATCCGGCTCGAAGGACAGCTGATTCCGCTCAGTCGGATGGACGAGGTAAGTCCAAACTATTTTTTATAACGGTCGAATTCATAAACAAAACTCGTCGATGTCAAGTCGCATACGAATAGGTATGTCTATTTCACTTTTACAACAGACTGACAGACACTTTTAACAATTCATTTATGTTATGCTTAGAATTCGATGGTAATAAGACCAAAAGCAGTAGACAAAAAACACATAAAAAACACACACGCACACAAAACACACTCAAAAAAAAAACAGTTCAAGAATCCAAAGGCCATCTTTTCTACCATAATTAATTTGCCCAGACGACCACGCTTCAATACCGAAAAACTTACGAGTGTGTTAGTTTCAATCTCGAGTCGGATCGAGCGTAAACGATGATAAATACAGAATCGCTGTACACAGCATTGAAATATCCTCGTTTAGGATCCCGAATTCTCGGTGAAATATCAACCTTCCGTGTTCTGGATCGAGAAGTCGATTCGCCATCGGAACAAACATTGGTCCAGTCTACAGATGTTTGTTTCGTGTATGTATGTTTGTATACGTGGTTTGTGTGTCCACTACAATGTTTGTGCCTTGGTGTAGAGTTGTGACTATTTGCAATCGTAACTTCATACTTCATCTAGCAGTGTTGAGTTACCTTGGACTTTGTTTATAACATCATATTTTAAGAACCGAATTTGTTGCTCGGAGAATTAAATAAAAAGTTGAAAGATTGTGCGTGTTTGACTAAAATGTTATCAATAATTTGATAGAATAAGTTCACCTCAAGCGTAGCGTTCATAAAAGTATAATAGCCTTACCGGTAATTATATTTTCGAACCGTTTGGGGTTAAAACCCTCGGGCCGTGGGGTCCGAGTGCTCATGGTTTGTTCAACGAAATCTCTAAACGGCTGGTGGACACTTCCCGTGACCCAAGGCCTGGCTTTTATCTTAGCCAGAGGCTAAGTGTTTCCATATAACGTGGCAATGCCGCCAGTCTTTTGGATACATTACCAGTCGACAACAATGCGGATGAATTGTTCGACGCCATATTTTAGTTTGTTAATATCATAGTTTTAGTTAGGTTAGGTTATTATATTTTTTATTTTAATAGTTTGTTAAATAATTTAGTACCTATAAGAAGTTTATCTAATAAATAAATTAATAAGTTCATAGTTAATTTACTAGCTTGAAAGACAAAAAAATATTGTTATTTTAGTTTCGCAATCACGTAAAAGAAAATATTACGTAGATATGTTTTTTGCGCATATTTTGAATGAATGTTTTAAATATATAAAAGTCACAGCCCTCAGGCTCGGTTTTATTATATTTGATGAACGGCCAAAACTCACTACAGTAAATACTCTTTCCAAAACTATGAAGTAATAAAACTAAGCTTTATGCAAAATACCGCATAATGCATTTCACTTTGAAGAGGTATTATAATAACATGCAAATGGTTCAAGATGAGTTTGAAAAATGCAGTCAAAAAAAGTGAAATGAACATTACGTAGACTTGCATCAACCATCCAAAGGATTACGTGCTCACTCAAAGACTTTGAACTTTAAAATTGAAAGCTTCACTTGGGGATGTTTTCACAAGAATATGCTGTTAGTGCTTCCAAGGTTTTCAAAGATCGTCTAGAGTTAAGAGTAATTACTTTTATGAAAGGCCACAAAACCGGTTTTATGTTTTAAGGGTGCATTTCAAGATTTCGTGTGTTGGTAGTTTGGTACAGTCACCGCAATCAACTGATGAAAACTTTTTGAAATTTTGAAGTTCTTCATTCACAGACATACCTAATACTGCAAAAAGTTATCAATCATAAACTACTTCCCACGCTTACGATATCTATTTATGTAACTAACCATAAATAGTACATCTATACAAATAAATAAAATTGAAGTGTCTGCTTGTAATGTCAAAATAACAACTTTTTACTAAATGCATATGAAGGTGTATACGGTACTTATAACAAAAAAACAATTTTAAAAATGTTTGTCTGTCTGTCTGTTTTTTCTGGCTAATCTCCGAAACGGCTGGACTGATTTTGACGGGACTTTTACTGTCAGATAGCTGATGTTGTACGGAGTAACTTACTATGGAGTAACTTACTTTCATTTTAGAAAAATATTAGGGTTCCGCGTAAAAAAATTAGAACCCATGAAATTGTGAACAAAAAGTCGAATTTGAATAATTCTTTTAGCATTTGGTAGCCCAATTCTCGAGATAGTTATAGACACGTTTTGCTGAGCAAAAATAAAAAAGTCAGAAAGAACACAAAGAACACTAGGCGAAAATGAGTAATAGCGCGGGTGGGCGATGCAACGCGACGGGTCGGGGGACGAGGGAGTTTTACTAAAATGTGGCTGTTATTTTAGTATATTGTGTAGGCTTCCGACTTCCACGCGAACGAAGTCACGGAGCACAGTTAGTACATAATATAGATGCATGTTACTTGCTACTTGTGATGTATGATTACGACTTAGGTAAGTATTATACAGACATGTGGAACGCAAAATCTTCGACACATTGTTTTTGTAAACATGACGTGAGACTGTGTTTCTGTAACATTGTTTTCAAGTAGTGCACTATCCTACTATATTGGTATTTTTGTTCCAGCCACTTGTAATTATATTCTACCTTCATACAAATATATATAGATAGATTATACCTATACATAATTCGAGGTATAATGCGCGCAACAGAAACCGTTATGGCCTCCACGCTTACCGTGAAATTGAGTTCACTTCAAACAAAATAAATGGGAGCCTGGTATATCAACGTAAGAGGGAATTTAATGCAAATTAATATAAACGACGTTGACAAACGATCGTGGGGGAAGTGTAATAGAATGTTCGTGGTGTACTATAAGACCTAATTGAATATTCACTTCGAACTTTTTTCTGAGTTTAATTTCACGAGTTACTTTGATTTTTTTGGTAACTGTACCATGTTTTATTGTGTTAAGTTTATGCTTTTATACTATTTTTATATTCGTGTTACTTAGTTTCTTCAGACTAGTTTGTGCAACATTGGAAGACTATATGAATGATAGCTATCCTTAAAGACGCGACAGGCGAGAGAATCGCGGCGTTAGTCTCGCCATGCCATCAAATTCTCGCCGCAACGATATCGCCGTGTCGGGATTGCTTCAAACAGTTTCTATTAAATTTGATGCCATGGCACGACTGTCGCCGCGATACTCTCACCCGTGTAGATGGCGCCTTAGACTGAGCATAATAGTCCGCAAAAGTTTATAGTGTACTGACATACGACATGAAATGGCAACATTGTCTAAATGCTTTTCATAGTTCCATGAAATCGCACATTCTTACTTAAGAGGAAAGCGCTAGGGTAGCCCGCCAAATTCAAATTTTCTTACGTGTTTTGCAATTTACAAATTCAGCATTAGGTTTTATGGGAATGAAAAAGGTTACTCGCCCATAACAAATATGTATTTATCGAACTATAATCTTACAACTCTGTAAGTTAGAATTGGCCAATTTAAGAAAGAATTTATCGGGCTACCTTAGCGCATCCTCCCTTACTAAATGATGTAAATGCTCCCCCCCCCCCCCTTACTAAATGATGTAAACTCCCCAACTGCCTAAAAAACGAAAATCTATGAAAAATCTTCAATGAACGAACGAACCTCCTTCTTACCTTGCTTCCAACAAAAACAGTTGAAGAAAAATTCGAAGCGTAGCAGGTCTACGACGGCGGCGTAGCCCACGTAGCGAGCACAGCTACGCCGTAGTAGCAAGTTTCATACTATTTAATATTATATGTATATCTTTTTTTTTTTTTTTTTTTTTTTTTTTTTTTTTTTTTTTTTTTTTTTTTTTTGTGGATGGGAAATCATCAAATGACTTCTCCCGCTCTGGGCGGAGCGGGAGGGCGTGTCAGACTTTTACTGACTAAAACCCACCCGTGTTCCTTCTGTTGCCTGTGCCGGGGCCACGGTAACTCTTTCGAACATCCCGCAACCCTAGCTGGCATCGGCCCTAGCGGACCCCGTCAATAGTGCTGACATCTCTTTGAGGCGCGCGTGGAACACGACGCGCCGTCGACTCGGGCCTGGTCCTTACCAGACGGCGAGCTACCCATTGCTCGCCGTCCGCAAGCCCGCGCCTACGGTGGCCGGGAATCGGCTGCCAATTCCCGACGCCCAGGGCGTCTCCTGCGGCGACTAGGGGCGTGAGGGTGCAAAGCTTGCCTCTCCCTCACGCGTCCCGCCTCCTCCTTCACGAGCATTACTGCTTCGCAGAAGGAGGTAATGGCTTCCCATGCACTCTCGCTCCGTACCATGGCCTGGACCAGGGCCGGACGCGAGAGATCGCCGCCGCCGATCGCTTCCGCGAGGACACGGCGGTGCTCCGCCCAAGCCGGGCAGACCTCCACCGTATGCTCCACCGTGTCCTCCGGGCGATCCACACAGTGGTGACACCCGGGCGTTTCCTCCCGCCTTATCCGGAACAGGTACCTCCCGAAGCACCCGTGTCCGGTGAGGACCTGCGTCAGGCGGAAGGTGAGGACGCCGTGGCGCCTCTCCAGCCACTCCTCAAAGAGGGGACTTATCGCCGCAATTGTGGCGTGCCCAGCGCTGGGTTGCGACAATCGCACTCTCCATGCCGCCATGAGATCCTGCCGGAGCTCTGTCCGCCGTGCCACGATTTCTCGCGGCAACAGAGTTACGCCCCGGCGTCCTGCCTCCTCGCGCCACTCCCACATGTGCGCGAGGACTTTTGCCTCCAGATCCCATGGCGGTAATCCGGCAAGGAGGTTCGCTGCCTCCCCGGAGACCGTGCGGTATCCCCGGGCTAACCGGATGGCCATGACCCTCTGGGACGCGTTCAATCGACGTACCGGTCGTCGCCTCACGGAACGCGCCCACACCGGAGCTCCGTAAAGGGCCATGGACCGCACGACCCCCGCGTAGAGCCTCCGGCAGGAGGCGTTTGGACCCCCCAGATTGGGCAGGAGCCGCCCCAAGGCAGCCCCGGCCCGCTCCAGTCTGGGAGCCAAACGTCGGAAATGCTCCACGAAATTCCACCGGCTGTCGAGGACGAGTCCCAGGTACTTCATCGTCGACTCGACACCGATGAGAACCCCTCCTACCGTTATTTGGGAACCCGATGGTGGCGCGTTCCGAGGACCATGAAAACACATGGCCTCGGACTTGTGCAAGGCCACCTCGAGTCCCAATTGCCGGATCCTCTCTACGATTGTCGCAACCCCGCGTGCCGCTAATTCGGCCGCCGCCTGGTGCGACCTCCCCTGCGCCAGGACCAGCGTGTCGTCAGCGTAGCAAACTACGCTGACGCCACCAGGGAGGTCGGCGCGCAGCACCCAGTCGTACCCGATGTCCCACAGATGCGGTCCCAGAACCGATCCCTGCGGGACACCGCACGACATCTCTCGCCGGTTCCACTCTCCCCGGTGACCGGGGTAGATGACGGCCCTGTCCGTCAGATAGGCCTCGACCACGCGACAGAGGTAGGTCGGCACTCGGTGATACCGGAGTGCCTCCCTGATGCAGCTCCAGGGCAGGGTGTTGAAGGCATTGGCGATGTCTAGAGACACCGCCAAGACGACCCCACCCCGGGCCACAGCATCCCCCGTCGTGAGGGCTCGTACGCACATGATGGCGTCCACCGTAGAGCGCCCCTTGCGGAAACCAAACTGGCTCTCCGCCAAATCCGGCCCCACCCTCACCAGCCGCCCGACAAGGCGGTCTGCAATGACTCTTTCAAAGAGCTTGCCCACCTCGTCGAGCAGCACGATGGGCCGGTAAGCGGACGGCGAGTCCGCAGGGCGCCCCGGTTTCTTAATGAGGACCAGTTTCCCTGTCTTCCATTGAAGCGGGAACTGGCCCCTCTCCAAGCATGCGCTTAGGAGCCCCCTTAGTCGAGGCCCGAGAGCCTCCAAGGCCAGGACCCAGGCTTTTCCAGGTAAGCCGTCGGGTCCTGGGGCGGTATTCTTGGCATTCAGCCTGCACACCGCCACTCTCAGCTCTACCTCGGTCACCTCCGGAGCATCGTCGTCATCGTCGGCTGCGTGGTCCGCATCCGACACCGCAGGAGGCGGAGCCATGGGCGGGGGAGTATGTTCCCCTCGCAAAGGGAACAGAGCGCTCACCACGTCCTCCACGAGCTGGGGCCGGAGACTCTGCGTCAGCGGGGGAGCCCATGGGCGGAGTTTGTTCCGCACCATTTTATACGGGCGTCCCCACGGATCCCTGTTCAGAGCCTCCAGCGACTCCTCGCGGGCCAGTCCCTTGGCCCGCAGGATCTCCGCTCGGAGGGCGGTCTTCGCCGCTCTGTACCCCTCGTACAGCTCCGCCTGAATGGCTTCCGTATCCGGAGGGCGGATACGGAGCCTGCGGTGTCTGGTGTACCGGCGTCGCGCAGCAACGCACGCGTCGCGCAGAGACGTCAACTCCGGCGACCACCAGCACACCTGGCGCCGGGCGCGTCCGGGCCGGACCCGGGGCATTGCCATGTCGCATACTTCGGACATGGCCTCCCGGAACCACCCCGCCTCGTCATTGATGTCAGCAGGCCTGTCCGGTGGTGACACCCAGGCCTGCACGATCGAGGCTTCCAGGAGGAGCTCCCGGTCCAGCTGCTTCAACGCCCACCGCGGACCACTCGGGGTCTGTCGGACCGGCGCGCTCGAGGTCTGGGCGGAGACGTCAAACCGGATGTACCGGTGATCGGAGTAGGTCTCCACCCCCTCCATGACGCGCCAGTCGAGGACACGCGGCGACAGAGCGGGGCTGGCGAACGAAATGTCCACCACTGACTCACCCCGCATCCGCACACACGTGGGGACAGAACCCCGGTTTAGGACGACCAGGCCCGTCTCCAGAGCCCAGTCCTCCACCATCCTGCCCCGTGTGTCCGTAAGCCGGGAACCCCAAGCCACATTCTTGGCATTGAAGTCCCCAAGGACGAGCACAGGCAGGGAACGGAACCCGACGACGACGACTCTCAACTCCGCAAGGGAGTTGTGGAACTCGGCGAGAGTTCGGTTCGGGGAGAAGTATACCCCTACCACGACAATCTCCCCGAACCGTGCTGCCACGCAACCCCGTCCCCTCTTGACCGCCTCGAGGGACGGGGTAATTATATGTATATCTAGGGACGAATTTTTTGGTGTATGAAAACCTTACCATACCTAAAGAGAAGAAACTGACAGCATTCCTAATTGTAAAATGCTATTGTTCTCTGAATGACTTTCTAAATGACACTGACTTATGTACTGATAATTTAATCTGATTTTTATTTTATTTTTTCTTGACAATTTTGACATCGATTATTTTGACATACAACCTAAGTGTGACATTGTTTCAATTTATGTAATAATATTCCTAATGTATTGTATATTTAAATTAATGTTTTATTATATGAATGTACCATGCCGACTACCGTTCAACTTATACTTAAGTACTTCAAATTTCATCTTTCATTTCATTTTATATAGTACTATTAATTCACTCATTTTATAATAATGTTGCATGCCTTATATAAGGTAGATTGTACAAGGATCACCCATATTTTAACCGTCACATCTTATTTACTGTGCCTACAATCCAAGCAAATAAATCTTTACTTTACTAAAACCCCTACCACACTTAAAACCTTGTCATACGATTCAAATAGCGACATCAAAATTACGCGAAGTGCTATCAGTTCACAATAATTGAAGTCAGTGGCTTCACTCCTCCTACCTAATCCTCCCTAATTTTACAAAGTAACGAGTGTAAGACCACTCGTTTATAAGTAATGTTATTGATTCACTGATTATTGTTTTGTTACTCAAATTACGCTTTAACTTAATTACTGTTTTATAAAACTTGTCATATTATAAATAGTTATTACATTGCTTAGATAATATATATAATTATAATAATAATTATATCATTCGTTAACAGATGGCGCTTGATGCTGCGTACCATATAGTTGTGTCGCAATGGAAATGTTAGTCAGTTATCGTTCAGTCTTTGAAGTGTAAAGTGCTCCAAGTGGAAGTATTCTTCCTAGTCTTCTTCAAGAAGAATGAGATTTTTTCCTAACATTTGGGAAAGTTTATTGAAATTTTAAACAATACAAAGTATTTGTGATGACCTTAGGTATACCATATATTTTTTATATGGAAAACGCAGCAAAGGATTTATCTACAATCTTCTTTAAACTTAGTGTTTTTGGGATTTGAGCGAGGTAATCCCCTTAGACGTGCACCGTTTGCGGGATGTTCGAAAGAGTTACCGTGGCCCCGGCACAGGCAACAGAAGGAACACGGGTGGGTTTTAGTCAGTAAAAGTCTGACACGCCCTCCCGCTCCGCCCAGAGCGGGAGAAGTCATTTGATGATTTCCCATCCACAAAAAAAAAAAAAAAAGACGTGCACCCTGTAAGGGCACTGCAAATGTTTCATATCAAATTATGAATATAATATTGATTCTAATTATTACAATTCATTACAATATACTAAACCAGCATTAATAAATAATTTATTACATTTTATTTTTTTTACATCATTATAAAAAATAAATAAATAAATAAAATTTTATTCAAAAATTTACAAAATACGTAATAAATAATACATTAATATCAATTCGTTCATTCATTTTAGTCATATAGGTAAGCATAATTATAGTATAGTCATTTATTATTCACATTTAGGTACGTCAAGCATGACAAGGTCAATCGATTTAGAATTTTTCAGCTTTATATTCCTCAACGGTATAGTAGCCTTTCTTTATAAACAGAGATTTCAGCTGTGCAGAGAAAATTGAGTCATTTGGTAAGGATTGTCTACTTTCCGGTAGCTTGTTAAATATATTAACTATTTAATATGTAATACTCACCGTATTAGTCTATTCTTGGTAGACTATTTATTATATGACGTCAACTTATAAAGCATACTTAGCTGTGATAGTTTACCTTGTAACTTTGTTATGCAGAGTGGCCCATTTATAGTGGTCCAGAAACATCCCATGGATTCACCTAAACGCAAAAACAAAAGAAAATGTAGATTGCGCGTAAAGTGGGGATGATTTTTTTTGTTGTGGTGTGGGGTATCGTTGGATATGTCGTTCAAAAATATTGTGGGTCTGTGATTTTAAGAAAACAAATTTAAAAAATCACAACTTTTTATCTTCTGATTTTTGCAGAACATAATCAGTAGTTTAGAAGTTGTGATTTTAATTTATTTTCACAGACCCGCAATATTTTTGAACGCCGTAATCAACGATACCCCACAGCACAAAAAAAATATCATCCCCACTGTACGTGCTATCCGGTACATTTTTTCCGGTACCCGGGCTACAATTTTTTTTTTCAAGATTTTATCTTACCACCCATGCCAAATTTCAGCTTTCTAGTACTGAGAGTCTCTGAACTAAACCGCGGACAGACAGACAGACAGACGGACATGGTGAAACTATAAGGGTCCTTGTTGACTACGGAACCTTATAAAGGGGAAATAGTCAAATGAGACCACAATTTTTCAAATCAAATTAATCAAATCAAATCATTTATTTTTCAGACAGCATAAGTCCCTGTGTTAGTAAAACACACTTAAAATTATATTAGTACATACATATATCCTAAAACAACACACGACTCACACACAACTGGTACAGCATGTACCTGAGAGGCATACCGTGAGGATGACCACGTGTTACGGAGTGTCCATTTTTGCATCACGCCAGTATTCAAGAGTGCGGGGTGTATTATTATAGTAGGTTCACCCAGATATGTTTTAAAACCAGATAAGGGTCATGCCTTTGCCAAAGAAGCACCTAAAATCCAGTCTCTGGGCTCTATATAGCTGGGTTTATTATAGAAAACCAAAAAAAAACTAATTATTTTTGCAACAGTTGCTGCCAACCTTTTTAAATGCATACAGATCTCCCAGGAAACTAATCGCTTCGGCAATCATCGTATAACTCCAGAAATACGAACGCAAGATGATGAGATCTAATTTATACTATACCATGGCTAGAAAATGGTTACAATTATATGCGATTCAAAAAAACTTTTCAAAACTTTTGAGTGACAGGTGACCAGGTGGGACCGGAGTAGTAACTCAGCGTAGAAGGAGAAGCTTTTAGAAGCTTTGCCTCTGTGGAGGGTTACGCTGTGGCGCGACGTTCGTGCTAACTTGGAAATATGAATATTACCGAAGCCATCCGCGCGATCGCGATTAGCGATTACATTTCTGGTCAACTGTATTACTTGATAGGGATGATGCCTGGGTAAGAAAGAGAAACTCTGTTTAGTCCGTCAGTCAGATAATAAAAAGATATTAGACACTTATATATGTATTCTTAGGGACCAGGAGTGGTATTTAAATAAAAAAAACAACTGTCAAGTCGGCCTAACTTATATTTAAATAACGATCTAAATAATTAACACTAATAATCACGCACTATTTAATAGGAAACAATCAACTTCAACAAAACACAATAAACAAAGGCAATATTTGCACATAAAAAGAAATTACCACCAAACAAAGACTTAGCTGTGATCCAAGACGAAATCCAACGACCTCTCTGCGCGAGCGCTAACCGGAAAAAAGGGGCGCGGCTTTTTTTTTTTTTTTTCCTAGCAATGGCATCTCGTAGTTGGCCAAGAGTGGCCGTGACTACTTAACCGGTCAATCCTGTGGCTGCCTTAAGCTAACTCAAAGCCTCCAGCCAGGGGCGTGTTACTTACAATACTAAGTGACTGCGCGCTAAGGGCACCCCCTGTGGGGTACGAACCTCGGCTTAGGGCGTCACTGGGGGGACAGCAAGTTGGGACAGGCTGGATCAAACTTGGATAATTATTATTGTCTGGGGAATTTAAAGCTACAGGCTCAGCTTCGGCGCGGGCTGGCGCTTCTTCGAGCAAGGGACGGGGGGAATTATTAATTTGGGGTTTTCGCGCTGGACCTCGGCGGCGGGGTCGGAATGTCGGTTTTTGGGGCGCGGCTTCGTTGACATCCGCTTTTATAGGCATTGGAGTGACGTCTCAGATGACAGCTGTACAAAAACTCATTCTTAACCTAATAGTATATATAATGAAAAAGGACTTAGATAAAACGCATTAAAGTTGGAGAGTGAGGCTCGCTGCGTCACACACAACTCAGTATAAAATCTAGCAAGGCGTGACGTCATGCCGCATTTTAACTCAATGTATCGTCGTAATCTTTTGGTTACGTCAAAAAAGAAAAAATACGTGTCCAACATTTTTTAATAATCTACCTGACGGACAAAAAAATGTTTAGTAATCATCCCTATTACATTAACTTCAAGCTATTAATTACAGTATTTTTTTAGTAACGCGTGTTTTTTGTTGTTCAATCGGCTGATTCTCAAAGAAGTGAAAGATATCACAATTATGTTTTTTTATATATATATATCATCATCTGCCTAGCCTTTTCCCAACTATATTGGGGTCGGCTTCCAGTCTAACCGGATGCAGCTGAATACCAGTATTTTACATGGAGCGACTGCCTATCTGACCTCCACAACCCAGTAGCTGGGTAATACGATAGGTACCCCTTAGTAAGACTGGTTGTCAGACTTTCGGGCTTCTGACGACCCGTAACGACTGTCAAAGATCGACGAATGACAGCCGGGATCAACGGCTTAACGTGCTTTCCGAGGCACGGAGGGGTTTACATATCAAGATATGTAAAGATGGTCACCCATCCACGGCCCAACCACGGCAAGCGTAGCTTAACCCGATCGATCGACCCGTGCGGCTGTTATTACCTAGCCACAAGCCCCTTTTTATATATATATATATATATATATATATACCCTTTTTTACTGTAGGGATTGATCATGAATTACAACTACGTTCTTTCGTTCATGTACTTAAACCAAAAATGTACTAACAAGTTTTAGTTTAACAAAATCAACCGATGTTGTAGAGGATGTGACTTCCCGTTCCGATTAACTTACAATGTCTATGCACAGTCAAGTGAGCGAAGTCACGGGCACAGATAGCACATGAGTATCGCGTTTCTTTCATCATCATACAATATTTGCAACAGTCTGATAATTCAAGTAAATAAAATACGTAATAACAATAGTTAACTGTTTAGTACATTACAACTTTGGCAGTGAGACGATACAGTTCACAAAGATGTTCAAGATATACTTTGTTTGTTTATCATACTTGTTAATAGTGGCTGGTAAGTACATATAACTTTTGTTTAATTTTAGATAAAACTATGTCGTTAGTTTTTTTTTTAAATACATAAATTGTTCAATGTACCAAATATAATTATAAAGAATGATTATTAAAATATTAAAACAATTATTGGTTGCATATTGTATAAGATTTAGTGATATGTAAAACTATTTGTTACATACCATTAACAACGCGAACAAACACTGTGTCAATAATCGATACAAGCTTAATATCAGTATATGATAAATTATTTTATTTCTGGTTGGTTTGTATAAAGACGTTTACACGTCAATCATATTTTAAAAATTAGATGAGATCGGCGTTTCCTAACTGACTACTCTGAGAATAAAGGCCGAAACAAACTCAGAGGTCAGTCTTCTTTTTTTAAGTTCAGATATAATCTTGGTCAGATCACGTGAAGATCATGTAGATTGGTGTTTGAAATAGGCTTTTAAGGAAAGAGCCACACAGATTCAAACTCAAACTCAAAGCATTTATTTCAATTCAGTCAGAAAATTGAAGCTAGTCGCCCATTCCAAAACGTAGATCTCTATGGAGAAGAATGGGCAAGAAACTCCATGGACACTCTTTTAAACCAAATTATTACAAAATCCTGGGTACATTGTTCTTGTTGCTTCTATATGTGAGAACAATGTAAAAAAATAAATAATTAAAAACAATTCAAAATATATTATTAAAAATAAGCTCTGGCAGTTAAGAGATGACCAGTCTCCACTGACGGCGCCCGTTCACGAACATGACGCGTGTATCAGCACCATCCAGCTCAACCATTTTGTAGGGAACCGAATGATCCAACACATGATTGAGTGGACCTGTCAAGTCCGTGCATGCATTTGTCAGAAATCGTGCTGCTCAACTCAGAACTTAGTACTAATATCGGCCTCTGGAGTATACAGCGTATATCAAAAAGGTGTTGTCAAAAAGGGTTTGGTACATACAGACCATCAAACTGAACAACTTTCTGCATGGGACCAACATCGTAATCGCAAACAAATAATTTGCCGTCCCATACATTTGGGTCCAGTAGGTATTGAAGTTTTGTATGGCATAGTTGATATTTTTTCGCGATTACGACGTTGGTCCCACGGAAAAAGTTGTTCAGTTTGATGATCTGTACCACACCCTTTTTGACTAAGCTTTCTAATAAATACTAAGGCGAAAGCGTTAGGGTACCCCGTGAAATTCAAATTTTCTTACGTTTTTTGCAATTTGGAGGTCAGTGTTAGGTTGTATGTTGATTAAAATATGATTCGCGACTATATAATTCTGTAAATACATATTTTTTACGGTCGCGAATCATACTTTAATCAACAAACACCCAGACATTCAGCTTCAAATTGCAAAAGTCGTACGAAAATTTCAATTTCGCGGACTATCTTAGCGCTTACCCCTTAAATAGTTATTATTTTTTATCCAGTAGTTGTACGCTGCAAACCCGACTACTTGTTCAACGATGAGGCGAGTGGTTGGCTCAAACTACACCTGATCCCAGCTACGTGGCAGGAAGCCTATCTGAGATGTCACTATGAAGGTAAGTTCCACTGTTCCTCTGATTGTCTGGCTGTTTAGAACTGCTATCGTGAGTTTACGGGAACTTTGACTAGTGCATTCAAAGGGTACAGTAGTAGTTTATATTAGGTCCTTACATATGAAATTGGCGTTTTATATGGAAAAAGCAAAACGAAAAAAAAATTATATATTTAATCAGTCAAACTATGTACCATTGTTATCTTTGCACTTTCTACATTTTATAGGTGGTTCATTGATTCCTTTACTAAAAAAAATTGTGAGAGCAAGAATCAAAATTAAATCTTTGAAGGCGGTATTGACTGCCTCATCGGAATTGTTTTTTTTTTTGCAAGAAATTGTCCAAATTCCGGAAAAAGTGGTTATTTGTTGGAGCAAGGTGCGGGGAGTATGGTGGATGCCTCATTATTGTGACAATTGTGTAATGTAACGCAGCACTCACTTCGTATTTGCTGGTGTGCTTCACTCAATTCATGCGGTACCCATTTTTCGAGCTTTTTCACTTTTCCAATTTGTTTCAAGCGACTTAAAATTGTTTTATCACTCACACCGAAGCCTGCCGCTAACTCGTAACGTGGTTTGCGATGGATCCGCTTCCACGATCCCTTTTATTTCTTCATTGTCAACTAGGATCTCGGGACGTCCACGAGGTTTGTTCTGTAGGTCAAAATTTCCAGAACGAAAACGTTGGAACCAAAAACGCAGTGTTTTCTTTTACAGTAGCTTTCCCATACACATCATTAATCCTTCGAGCTGTTTCAGCAGCGCTGGTGCTACGGTGGAACTCGTATTAGTAAATAATGCGATATTTTAAGTTTTCCATATTGTGAGCTGAACGATGTCAAAGAAAAATCAAATGGCGCGAAAGCAAATGAATCACTAAATTCTAAACACAAATACACAAGCCTAAATTTGAAATAAATTTGAATTTGGAATTCCTAACCAAACGCCAATTTCATATGTAAGAACCTAATATCTAAGTTATATTAAGCAGTGGTTCACATAGCTTTTATAATAAATCGAGATTCTGCATTCACGTCATCGTTCTCATGTCTATGTCGCAGATGGATTGTTGAATCCGCTATTTTACATAACAGCTAGCTGTTTCACAAAACAGCTCCGTTATGTAATACAGCCGAACGACGTTTAGTGATTTTCCATAATTACTGAACTCGCAAAGTTGCCTAAACTTTTTGCATTTATCAATGCAGCGGGACAACGATTAGAGGTTATGTAAAACAGCGTGACATGAAACGTCAGATACATAGTAGATTTTAGTTCTAAATTTTGATCTATTGGCTCTGTGTGTCATATCAAAAATAATGGCAACCGAAACAGAAATAAATAAAACGAGTAATATCAGTGAAAATTATCCTAACTCAAGTGAAAATAATGATTTTAAGGACAATTTTAGTATAAAGTTTTCTGAGTTTTATGACAGTCAGTCCTAAAAATACTTAATAGCCAAGTAACTGCGACCAACTTGGAAGTAGCGCTCGCCAGCCGCTGCCACAGCATCACTCGCTTTCCTCGCTCGGCTTGCGCGCGGTTGTTTACAATTCTAACCCAACCTAAACCAATAATGGTCAGGATGCCCTAGTTTAGTTACTACGATCGATTCGGTATTAGAAGCCACACCAAACGCTTGCTGTGACTGCAGATAAGCCATTCTGCATTACGTCTTAACGTGGGTAACAGTTTTGTTAAACGTAACGCAATGACAATCCAGCTGAACGTTGATCAGCTGTTTTACATAACGGAGCTGTTTTGTACAACAGCTAGCGGTTATGTAAAACAGCGGATTCTAAAATTCATCTGCGACATCTAAATCCAATCTTTAAACTAGCACTTCTATACAGGGTAGATTTTCGATAAGGCTGGCAGGTACCTTTTAACCGTTATAGCTACAGGTAAACGTTCTTAGAACACTGTTCTTAATTTTTTGAGTAATTCCTAACAGCGTTCAAAGATTTTAGAAAAATGGTAAAGTCCGCTAGAAAAACGTCATTCCTCACAATTTCCTGTATGTATATATAAAAATGTACTCGTTTATCTATAATTAATTTGTAAGAACAAAGGTCTTTTGTATGGATTCCTAACTTGTGGGAACTCCCGTTTTATATAATTCTCGTTATCGCCTATACTTCCACGATACTTCAGACCCCGATTATCAGAGGTCAAACTCTATCAAATACGTTCCTATTCTTAGTGCCTCGTTGATACTGCTGAGCATGTTTGTAAATATGTGAGCACCATGTATCTGTCGTGGCCATATCTTAGAATTGATCATTTCATGAAGTGTTCGAGCATTTATTTATTTATTTATTTAAACTTTTCACACTTAAAAAAGTACAAAGGCGGACTTAATGCCTTAGGCATTCTCGTGCAAGCAAGCATCAAGCAAGCATCAAGCATTTCATGAAATGGTTATATTTCATGAAATAGAACATCGACCACTCGTCACATCATAATTGGTCTGGCCAGATCATTGAATACTCAACGTTTGACTATATGAACAGTTAAACGCACGACTATTTCATGATGTGGCCAGACATTAGTGATCATATCGTGAAATAGATTATCTATCTGTAGAGGCGTTGATGTCACTTTGTTTGTGTTTTGCATCTATTCCTACTCGAATAATTGCTATTTTAGGGTCCTACAAATACTAAATAGTCTATCTAATCTATTTATTTTCTATTTAATACTAAAAATCTATCTGTGCTATCTCCTCCTCTGCAGTTGGTAATGACAATCTTTGCTCAAGAATGATTTCTCCTATCCTCCCCGCATTACTTCCCATTTTGACCTACATTTTTAATTTTTCCTTGTTTTCTTGTACTGTTCCTGAGGCCTGGAAACAAGCCCATATCTATTCCCTTACCAAAAATTCCTAACCCGGTCTCACCGACCGATTTCCGACCCATTTCTATCCTCCCATATCTCTCTAAAGTTCTTGAGCACATTGTTCATCAGCAGATTTCTTCTTTTCTATCTGTAAATAGCCTTCTCAGTCCTTTTCAATCCAGTTTTCGACCTGGTCATAGCACAGTAACGGCTCTTTTGAAGATTACTGACGAAATTCGCTGGGCTATGGACCACAAATCTCTCACCTTGCTTGTACTTCTTGACTTTAGCAGTGCCTTTAACTCTGTTGATTTCGATATCCTTCTAGGGATCCTTAAAACTTTCAATTTCTCTTCTTCTTCGGTTCATTGGTTCGATTCCTATCTTAATGGCCGCTCGTAGCGGGTTCGTCTCGATGAGTTTTCTTCTGACTGGTACTCTCTTACCGCGGGTGTGCCTCAGGGTGGCGGTCTCTCTCCTCTTTTCTTTTCTATTTTCATTAACTCTGTCACCAGAGTCATCGCTTCCCACTTCCATCTCTATGCCGACGATCTGCAGCTTTACAATCACTTCTTGAGGCAAGATGCGGAAGCAGCCGTGTCTGTCATGAACAGTGACCTGGATTTGATTGGCGAGTGGTCGCGGTCCTTTGGACTGCAAATCAACCCTAAAAAATCCCAGGCTATAATCATCGGCGGAAGGTATATGCGGAATAGGCTCGATGTCGCGTCGCTGTCTCCATTCCGTCTGAATGGAGTTCAGATAGAATACGCAAATACGGTTAAAAACTTGGGGGTGACCATGGACCCTTACCTATCGTGGACTGCCCAAGTTGCTCAAGTCAGTCGCAAAGTGCACTACACGTTCCATACGTTGAAATGCCTCCAGAGCTTCTTGCCCTTGAATACCAGAATCTCCCTTGCCCAAACTCTCATACAGCCCATTATTGACTACGCTGATGCCTGTTACTTGGATGCCACCGAGGAGCTCTTAAATAAACTTGAGCGTTTGCAAAATATATACTATTCGTTTTGTTTTTAATCTTAAAAAGTATGATTACGTTTCTAACTTTCGCAAGATACTCAAGTGGCTCCCTATTCGACTTCGCAGGAACTTTCGGATATTATGTCTGCTATTTTACGTCCTTCACAATCCTAAAATGCCATCCTACCTGCGGGAACGCTTTTCCTACGCTCGTCCTTCTGATGAACCTTGCAGGTCGCATCTTAGAAATCTCCTTAAATCTCCTCCCCACTCAACCGACTTCTACTCCTACTCCTTCACTGTGCATGCGGTTCGGTTATGGAACTCACTTCCGCCTGATATTAGGAACTGCCAAACTGTTGCAGTGTTTAAGAGTGAAAGAACACTATATTTCCACTTCGTCATAGCTGTTAGTATTTATTATGTTATGTTTCATTATTATCGTATATATTTTAGTGATATTTATTTTGGTAGTATACATTTATGTATTTGTATGTACTCATATTTTATGTTTATATATAACATAACATAACATCACGCCTTGTTTCCCCGAAGGGTTGGGCAGAGGTGTACTTAAAGTTCACCCACATTTCGCCAGTTATGTTTAAGTCCCATGTAATAGGCGGCGAGCCTATTGCCATCTACCGGGCACAAATCCAGACTCCGGGCAGCTACTGAGAAATTCCAGATAGAAAAACCCAATAACACTTTGCCCGACCTGGGAATCGAACCCAGGACCTCATGCTCAGCAGTAGCACTTGCGACCACTAGACCAACGAGGCAGGCATGTTTATATACATATATATTTGTATATATTCATATTATTGTATCGTTTGTGATTTTATGTATTTTGTTTTCTCTTTTACTCTTACACACGTTGTCTACATCTCTTTATCTACTTTCCTATCGCAGGTATGCTGGAAGAGATTTCTTTAGAAATAAGCATCACCTTTGTACGTATTTTTCTGTTCCTTTCTTCTTGTTTGTATAAATGTGTGTACATAAACTGTTAAAAAAATAAATAAATAAATAGCCAAGTAACTGTGACCAACTTGAATGTAGCGCTCGCCGGCCGCTACCGCGGCACCGCACGGCTCGCGGACGGTTGGTCACAGTTCTAACCTTTCTTTTTTTTTCATTGTTTCTGGGTGGAAAATCCTTATGGATGTGCTCCGCCCTAGGGTGGGTGGAGGGGTCTGTCAGTCTCTTACTGACTAAAAACCACCCCGGTGTTCAATCTGACATTTACGCACCGAGGGTCGCGGGAACTTACGATCCTTCCGCAACTCCCGGCTGGTGCCGGCCCGCCACGGTGAGCCTCTCCTCGTGTTGAGGGGGGGAGTGAGGTGTTTGACTCCCCCCGCGACGTCTAAGAGTGGCGCGTGTGGAGCACTACGCGCCGCCACCTCGGGTCCGATGTATGGGGGACGACGGACGTCCCCGAGTCCGTCGCCCCTGGATCCATTTAGGGGGCTGGAGGAGGGCGGTGTTAGCCCTTCGCTGACGCCCGGTGCGAGGTGAGAGGATGTGATCTCCCTCTCCCTTTCTGCAGCCTCCTTCTGCGAGATGTCTGTCTCGCAGAAGGAAACCGCCGCGTCCCAGGACTCCTCGTTGCCGAACATTGAATTCACGACTGCCGGCAGCGACAGGTCACCGCCTACTCCAGAGATGAGGGCACGGCGCGGCTCCTCGCAAGCGGCACACTCTGCCAGCGTATGCCGCGCCGTGTCCCACCGACAGTCAATGCAGTGGTGACACCGGGCGTCCGGGCTCCCTGTATATGCGACACAGGTACTTCCCGAAGCAACCATGCCCCGAGAGCACCTGCGTTACCCGAAACGACAGGAAGCCATGCCTCCTCCCGAGCCAAAGGTCGAGTCGCTTCGATGATGCCGAGGCCGGTGGTAGGGCGTGAGAGCCTGTCCCGCCATTCTGCCACCAGGACCTCGCGAAGCTGCAACCGATGCTGGTCCATTTGTCGCTGCATCGGTCGCTCACCTCGCGCCCACAGTTCCTCGCGCCACCGATATAATGACGCGAGTAATTTCGCCTCCAGGTCCCAGGGCGGGGATCCGGCCAGTGCGCAAGCTACCTCGTAGGAAATCGTGCGATATCCCCTGATGACTCTGACGGCCATCGCTCTCTGCGGCTTTCGCAGAACAGCGATGCTACCGGCCGTCAGGTCAGCCGCCCAGATCCAGCCCCGTACAGGGCCATCGATCGCACGATCCCCACGTAGAGTCACCTAAACGTGGCGCTCGGGCTCCCCAGATTGGGAAGCAGCGTTGACAGCGCCCTAGCCACGCCCATCAACTTGGGCGCCAGCCGCCGGAAGTGGAAGTGGGGTCCGAAGACCCATCGGCTGTCGAGCACCAATCCCAGGTACTTCATGGTAGACTCGACAGCGATCCGGACCCCCCGACCACTATGTGTGATCCGGGTCGTGGCGCCCGATGATGATGGTGATGGGATTTGCCATGGAACACCATGGCCTCCGACTTGTTGAGGGCCACCTCCAGGCCGAGGCGCCGTATGCGGTTCACCACCTGTGAGACCACAGCCGTCGCCAGCAACGCTGCCTCCCTGTGCGAACTCCTCCGGGCCGTGACCAGCGTGTCGTCCGCATAGCACGTCAGGTCCAAGCCCGGCTGAAGTTCTCCCCTCAGCACCCAGTCGTACCCGATGTTCCACACGAGGCAACTGAGCCCTGTGGAACACCGCACGACATGGGGCGCTGATTTGCAACATTACGTCCCACGTAGGTGACACACCTCTCCGACAGATAAGCTCCAACGAGGCGGCGGAGGTAGAGAGGCACTCGGTGATACCGCAGTGCCTCCCGGATATAACTCCAGGGCAGGGTGTTGAAGGCGTTGGAGATGTCCAACGACACCGCCACAAAAAGCTGGCGCATCGTCAACACGTTACAGGTCTTATACGAGTATAGCAGGTGTGTTGGAAAGAAAAAGGAACTTTTAAAATTGCTCTCTGGGCTCGTTCAAGAGGAAGTAAATTAGTTTTCACTGCGCTACCCTAGGTAGTGATACAATATTGAATAACAGATTGACCAAGGGCCAAATAAACTTGTGTGATAAGTTTTGAATCAGTGATTGATCTGAGTACTATAAAAGACGTTTATCAACTTTCGCACTCTTCTAACCAGACATTCAATATGTTGTTTAAAAGAGAGAGTATCGTCGATTATAATCCCGAGATATTTAATGTAGCAAGTTTCGAGAATAGCGGGACAATTACACAAGTTCACTGACCTGTTTCCACATTTATGTGCAATGAGGTGAAGGTTAGTAACAGAAGTTTTAGTCTTATGCATATAAAAGTGAATATAATTGGTATTGTCAGCATTTAAAGTTAGCAGATTTTCTTGAAGCCTACTACCTACTCTAACTAGTCACAATACCTAGCCTAGCCTAGCCTTTTTGAGCGTTTTTGTACAACTCACTGCTGTTTTTAGAGGCAAATATCAAAGCCGTGTCATTGGCATAAGATATAATTTTGCAGTTTTGAATACGAGACTACACAGGTCATTTATATACATAAGGAATAATGTAGGTCCCAAAATACTTCCCTGGGGAACTCCAAAAGTAGTATTTTCCTGTTCGTCACTAGTAATATTATCTATTTTGACGCATTGAAATCGGTCGTTCAAATAATCAGTTAATAATTTCAGTGGCGTGCCTCCTATGCCAATGAACTCTCTTTAGAAGTAAAGAAACCGATATTGTATCAAAAGCTTTGGCTAGGTCAAGGAAAATTGCCAGGGCCTAGTTCCCTTCGCCGAGTTCTTTTGTTACATGATCGGTCAGACTATGAACCGCAACAGCTGTGGATAATTTAGCTCTAAAACCAAACTGAGAAGGAACGAAAAGATGTTTTAATAAAAACATAAAAAATTAAAAATAATAAAAAATATTTTAAAAAATTGTCAACAGTAGACTACTACTGTTAACAATTTTTTCTAATATTTTTGAGAAAGAGGAGAGGAGAGATATGAGCCTATAATTATTAATTAGATTTTGTCTCCAGATTTAAAGACAGGAATTACTATTGCCTTTTTTAGGCACCTAGGAAAAACCCCTTGCGAAATGCAAAGCTGAAATATATAGGTTAGATGGGCTACAAATAAATGCTTGAAAGTCTTTAGGATCTTGTTATTTATATTATTCCACTCCACTGCGTAGTCATCCTTCAGTTCTGAAATAATCTGAGCCATTTCGTTTTCATCCGTGTCCAGCATAACGAAAGAGTTCAAACTACCGCTGCAGTTCGAGTTTAGGAAGGCTATAATAGTTGAGGGTTGAGAACAAGACTGTTTTGGAATCTGCTCGGCCAGGTTTTTTCCCACATTTACAAACAAATTATTAACTTTGTTAGCTGACAAAAGCGGTGAGGGATTAGCTAGTAACGAACTCGAATTTGATTCACGCTGTTTCGAGATGTAAGTGAGGTTTTTAATATGTTCCCAAAGATGTCTGCTATTTTACCGGCTTTGTTTAATTCGTTCCTATCGTAGTTTATTTTTAATCGCTTTAAAAGACTATTGCAGAAGTTTCTGTATCTTTTATAAGAGGTATGAAGCACAAGGTTTTCAGGGATTTTTTTAGTTTTCTGATGCGGCTTATTTCTATGTTTAATACACCGACTAAGGCCAGGAGTAATCCATGGCTTAATTTTATGTTTTTTCCTAATTACTTTTGTAGTTGTCGTTGTTGTGTTAATATAGCTTGTTGAACATGTCTTATTAAGTAGGATAAGGCTGTATTAGCGTCAGCAGTATTTTAAACTGGGCTAAAGTCGATTTCGTGCAAATTACATTCAAGTTTGTTTATGTTTAATTTAGTCTTAGTCTGGGGACAAATTAGCTTAGGCAGCGAGAAATGTATTGTTAGTAGGACAGCGTGATGATCGATCGAGATTGTAGAGTTAATGACAATCGTAAGATATGGTAAGCTAGATTTCATTATCTTATGATCAAGGCACGATCCGCAATGTGAGTAGGGAATAGCCCGTGGTATGCGCACACACTAGATACTCTTGAGTCCCTGAGTTGGAACTTTCCGATTCGATATCTATATTCATGTCTCCTGTTTATATCATACAATATTTTTAAAAGGGCTAAGTTGCTGTATTATCAGATTCAGAAAATTGTGAAAAGAGTCTAAGTGTTTGACGGACGATGACCTATACATAGAAATAATCGCTGTGGATGCTCAAATTTTGAGAATTAAGCAGTTTGTCATAGAGCCTTGGGTAGAAGCTTCCTCAAGTACAACTTGGAGTCATCATCTGCCTAGCCTTTTCCCAACTATATTGGGGTCGGCTTCCAGTCTAACCGAATGCAGCTGAATACCAGTATTTTACATGGAGCGACTGCTTATCTGACCTCCACAACCCAGTTACTGGGTAATACGATACCCCTTGGTAAGACTGGTTGTCAGACTTTCGGGCTTCTGACGACCCGTAAAGACTGTCAAAGATCCACGAATGACAGCCGGGACCAACGGCTTAACGTGCTTTCCGAGGCACGGAGGAGTCTCGGTATGTAAAGATGGTCACCCATCCACGGACCAACCCCGGCAAGCGTAGCTTAACCTGATGGATCGACCCGTGCGGCTGTTATTACTTAGCCACGAGCTCGTCCAACTTGGAGTGATTTTTTAAAATAGATTACTACACCGTTATTTTGATTATTATTAAAAGTACTCTGAACTGAGCTGTGCCCTGCGATTATTGGGAGGTTATTGTGTCGATTAGATAGCCAACACTCGGTTAGTACTATTATAAAAAAATAAAAAATAAAACATTTATTTCAGGTTCTCCTATATTAAAAATTACACCTTTACGACAACAAGATACATACAAATCTCAATTTAAAATGAAAATGTAAAAATAATAATAAAAATAAAATAATAATAAAAACAATGTCAACAAATCAGAACTACAATGTCAACAAATCAGAACTACAATGTCAACAAATCAGAACTACAATGTCAACAAATCAGAACTACAATGTCAACAAATCAGAACTACAATGTCAACAAATCAGAACTACAATGTCAACAAATCAGAACTACAATGTCAACAAATCAGAACTACAATGTCAAGGAAATCAAATGAAAGTCAATGTCACATAAAAAAATAACCTGAAATTAAATTAATAATATATAATACAAATACAAATAAGGGCACATTTTGGATAAAATATAATAACATCAATTAATAACAAATAAAAAATAAAAACTCAGCAAAAATCTAAATTAGTCGCTAACATGCTCTGGCTATATGCCTACTGCAGCACTTCCTAATATAAGGGCAGTCCAAACGTCCTGCGATCATCGCCAGGACAGCATTGGAGCTGGCCCGCACCCTGCGCACCAAGGATGCACACCGCTTGCGCATTGTGGTGTGAAAACAGTCGGTGCGCGCATCCGCAAACATGCCCGAGGCACTGCAGAAGCGGGGCAGCCCCAATATCGCCCTGAACGCGTTGTTATTATGTCATAATCAAACTTTAGTCTTTGCAAAAAAATGTTACAGCTGTCTATATTCTTGTAAATACTACGGATATTCTGAGTTAGTATGGTTAGTGAGTTTTGATATTCGGAAACATATCGTCTGCATTCCTCAACTTGACATGTCTTTGAGTTAGTTAAAATTACATTATCTAGTTGAGTAATTAAATCAACATCCATTTAAAAGTACTAAAAATAAAACTAATTTCGTGTAAAACTATATAAAGTATGAGGTGCTCTTAGGCGCCCTCATAATCAATTGAATTGATGTACCTGTTCTCTGCAGCTCTTTTTGCAGGACAATCGGTATCACCTGTTTTGTGATTTGCTTGCTTTTTGAAGTGCAGGCAGTTGGCACATTTTGGCTCCTCCGCTTTCTTTGCGCAGTCTTGTATCGAGTGAGAGTGACCCTCTACACCGCAAGGTCCACACGTAAGGGCCAGAGTTTTACACGATTTGGCTGCGTGACCATATTGCTCACACTTGTAACATCTGACAGGCCTGTTGGTCTAGTGGTTAGTGACCCTGACTGCAAAACCGGAGGTCGTGGGTTCGATTCCCACCCAGGACAAACTTTGTGTGATGAGCATATTGTTTGTTCTGTGTCTGGGTGTAATTTATCTATAATATGTATGTATTTATAAATTATATAAGTATGTATATCAGTTGTCTGGTTACCATAACACAAGCTCTGCTTAACTTGGGATCAGATGGCCGTGTGTGAGTTGTCCCAAGATATTTATTTAAAAAATTTATTTATTTATCTAGTTACAATGATAAAATCTCGTACAGGACAAGAGGTCCAGTTTATGAATATTCTGTCCTGCATGATAAGGGCCTTACGGATCGTAGCTGATACTTCTATGATGAGGTTACAGTGCTCAGCATCTTTCTTTCCAGATTTGTGGCTAAGTTTTATTGAGGCCAAAAATGTGTCACGGGACATTGATGGGACTTTGTCGGCCACGTTCTGTTCATAAATACGGGTAAAAACTTCAGTTTCGCTCATTGAAGAGGAAACACCAATCACTACTATGCGCGGTTTGCGTTTTTTGGGTTCGTCGACGGTAAGGCCTGAGGTAGAACGCTGGATGGTTTGTTTCAGTTTTTCGAGGTCGTCCTTGGTGTCAGTGCTAATAATTACACCGCCTTTATCGATTTTGCGCTTTCCGCGAACTTTCAGTTTCATACCTTCAGGGCCTTGTCTGGACCATAGTCTTGGTTTCGTCGCTAGTCTTCGAGTTGTCATTGGGAAAGATCGCCACGGCACTGAAGTTTTTTGGGCGAACAAAAGTATTTGTCCCCTTTTTTTACCATATCCGCAAAAGTGGAAGTGCTTGCTGAGTACAGGTCTCTTTGACTGATTGCTTAATCTCAGTCAGCATTTCGCCAGGTCTCTTTCTTCAGCCATTGTATTAAGGCGCGTATGGGCTTCCATGGCTTTCTGTTTTAGTTGCTAGTATTTGACAGCCATTTGACCGACATCATGTCCAACTTTTCGGCAAAGGTTACTTATCTTCAGCTTCTGATCAGAGTTTAGCTTCCCATCAGCTACAATGGAACAGACCTCATTAAGGCACTGCTCGATGGACGCCATCCAATTTTTTATTTCCGGGGTTGAAATTACTTCAATTGTCTCCGTTTTTTCTTGGCTCGTATCCTGGGCTGGTATTGGTGTCGGTGGAGGGCGCGACGCGTCATGCCGCTCCGATCAAAGGGACTGCCTTCCATATTTTGATACTACCAATACTGTACTAACATTTCAGAATATTATAAAATTTATAAACGAAGTTAATAAAAACTTATACTGATAAGTGATATTACACACAGTACTAACAAAGTAATCTAGGTCACTGTCTATGCAACTGTTATTTATTTTACTCGATTTTTGCATCGATGAACACAACTGTATGCGTCGAGTGCAACAAATAGGGAAGATTAACCTAGCGTGGTGCACATAGACGATACGCGTACAATATGTGAGCACTGCTTTTGTCATGCAAAAAAGGGCCATAAGAACCATGGTGCAAGGCGCTACAAGACTATTTTAGCGCGTTGCCAAAATTGAAACTAACGTTGCCATCTTGTGTTTGGATTACATTTCAAGTTACATTTCGTCGGCCTAATTCGTTAACCTGCTAAGTCCATTTTTTGGCAAAAATTACTTTTTATAACCGTTAAAAAGTTCAATCTAATATCTGCCGTACCGTTTAAGGGATAACAGCAATATTAGCAAAAAAGGTGACAAATGCTATGCCCGAAAAACTGTTTTCTGACCACCAGTCAATCACCACAACGCAAACCTGCTAAATCCTGTTGGGGCCTCAGTTTTGTACTGACAACGTTCACGGATGATTGATGATTACTGATTGAATTCGTTTTACTGCACAATTCATTAATCTATACACCCTACAAAATTTAAAACAAAAACTGCTAAATCCTCAAGCAAATTGAAACTTCACCTCGACAAACTGCTAAATAATTGTTTTCCTAAATTTTATAAAATGTGTATAAGTTATGCTGCTAAATATATTGTTAAAATATCCAGAAAAATTATAGAAACCAACGGGATTTTCAAAATTTTAATTGCTAAATTAATAAAGATGTTATTCAGTTTTTTCTTCGTCCTGTAAACTATGTCAAAA
The DNA here is from genome assembly GCA_947568875.1 of Fissipunctia ypsillon. Classification (NCBI taxonomy): domain Eukaryota; kingdom Metazoa; phylum Arthropoda; class Insecta; order Lepidoptera; family Noctuidae; genus Fissipunctia; species Fissipunctia ypsillon. Next base: position 19,650,009 of record OX387654.1, on the reverse strand, counting down.
TGGACTTAGCAGGTTAACGAATTAGGCCGACGATTTTACGAATTAATTGCACTAACGCAACTGACAGCGCCCCACTGTCAACGTTATTCGATCGCCAAAACATCCTTGTAGCAGTAGCGGTGTATCTCAATGTGTGTATGTGTATATGTGTGTATATATGTGTGTTACAGGCGCGGTGTTGGCGTCGCCGCTAAACAAAGAGCTAGCTAATGCTCTTCACACACAGATGACACAGTTTGGTGTGAACGGTACATGGTCCAAACAAATTTTTCTGGGAACCCATGATTTGTACTCTAAAGGATACTTCGCCTCTTTAGAAGGTCAGTCTGACTTTCGTAAAATATTTAAAGAAACATTTAATAGGCAAATGTAATTAAATTTTAAATTGTACCGTCCAAATCGCGAAAAAAAATCTGATGTTTCCTATATTTTGACGAGTATGCGAACATTTAATGTGGGGAACAGCTGATTTTTTTCCGCGATTTCAGATTTGGTCTCATAGTAAAAGTTGTTCATAATGATGAGTACAATGACCACGTAAGAGGTTGTGCATTAATACCGGCACATGTTGCATATAATATTTTCGAAATTTTGACGCATATGTTCTAGGAGTGCCACTGTCTGACATGGAAATAAAGTGGGGTTCACGTGGAGCTGGTACCGGTGATTGCCTTACTTTATTCAGCGATGAAACCGAGTACCACATGTCTACCTCGTCATGCGAGGACCCACTTCCCTTCATATGCTACAGGAAACTCAACAATCTGACGACGAACGAATGCGGTACCTTTGATAATGGTAAGTGATTTACCTAGCAGCCACTCAAATATTGTACCGTAATATTCTTGATAATTTAAAATTTAATAATGTTGTTTTCGGGCTTCCACGTGGATGAAGTCGTGGTCAAAACCTAGTAAAATATGTTTCCTGAATCCGGAATTGGTAGAAGTTTATGGTAATAATAGGTCTGTTACTAGCACAGTTTTAAAGAAATCAGTAAAAATCTTTTACAACTAAAAGTAATCTATGTTAATCCGTCTCAAAAAAAAAATTACATTTTTTTCCTTCAATACGAGTTTGACTCGCACTTGACAATGTTATTTTGTTTTTATTTCAGGATATCACTTTAAGCGGTATACAGGCAGCTGTTACAAGGTACATCTCAAGATACAGACCTGGACGCGTGCGTACGGAATATGTGCATCTGAGGGGGGGCACCTGGTCATCCTGGACGACAGAGAAGAGGCTCGCATCGTCAAGGACATGTTCCCTGCTTTTGCGACGGATGAGCTGTGGGATTGTTTTCACGTAGGTCTCGGAGCCTGGGGCGAGGAGCGAACCTGGACTACCATTCACGGTATTAGATTATTTAATTATCCATATGTACCGTGCTATTTACATCGTCTTGCAACGGCGAACTAGTATTTTACATTATTAAGAACCAATGTATATTTTATACAACAAGAAAATAAAATAAATAGACTAAAATAGATAATAACTAAATTAGAACTATTTTCAGCTCTGAGGGACCGAAGTTAAAGAGAGAGACTTGTGATGACAATGACCTATAACACAAAAAAGGAACTACTGTTTATCCGAATATAACCCCTTGAACATCTTTCACTGCACCTCATAACTCTAAAACAGTAGTGAAATTAAATAGAATTCTGACTTCTTCCAGGTGAGAGATTCGAAAACGTGTTCAACGATTGGAGTGTCGAACAGCCTAACAATCTAAGGGGCATCCAGGATCGTGCAACTTTTCTCAGAGACGGTGGTTTGGCAGACAGTGAACCTGAGTTCAAAGCTATGTTCGTCTGTGAGAAATCTCCGCAATCAATACAGTTCGAAGCCCCGCCACCAGTCACGGAATTTGCGTTGTAATAATCCTCTTCCTAATAACCCTACTGAAATCAAGTTTAAATTGTAATGTCATATTATTATACATACATACATACATAATATCACGCCTTGTTTCCCCGAAGGGTTAAGCAGAGGTATACCTATAGTATAACACCCACTTTTCGCCAGTTATGTTTAAGTCCCATGTAATGGGGGGGGGGGGGGTGTCATATCAAAATTTTCTATTAAAAACTGGAAAAAATAAATGCTAGACATATCACTTAAATTAATGCAAAATGATTCGATACATTGCATTTCATGTAATAGCTAAGAGTTTAATATTTATGCCAGTCCAAATAATGAATATTTTAAAAAATCTGGTTAAGGTTATATAGTTTTTTTAAAACAGTTACATTACGAAAGGAACGATTACGAAGATCCTAAAGATGTTAGTAAATATATCACGTCCACAAACATCTCACTTACTGAAGCTTCATCGGTTTTAGAAATAGGTTTTTTTATATAAAGATAAGTCAGGATCTGTCAATCCACGGAGTGATGCGGAAAGTACAGGTCCTCACAGATAGATTGTTCCACGATGTCCCGATTTAGCCCGACACCTACATATCATGCTAGATAAATATTAAGTTAAACAGGCTTCTGTAGCACCTGAAGTATTTCTTCACTTAATAATAATAATATATTTGTCGGAGTTGGTTGTCGATTACAATTGTGGGAAGTCAACAAAATTTGTTATGATTTGTTTTTCTTATTATTAATTTAAGTGATTTTCACTATCAATTATTGTCTAATAAATCGGAACATAATTTATTGAGAGTATTGGTGTACGCATTTCCATAATTGTAACCGATGTGGTTTTGTTCAAAACCATTTATGACATATTACTTTGATTTTAAAATGAATTACTTTGTGAAATCCCAACCCTGCCTAACCCTTCGGGGAAATAAGGCGTGATGTCATGTTATTTTACTTTGTGAAATCACTATTGTTTATTTACGACAATTATTCTTGTATTATTTGATTACTTTATAATGTAAGCCTTGTTACATTAATTTAGTACATGTTAGTGTTTTGTATCAAAGAAACACGTGACGTACTACCGTGCACCATCGGGCAGAGTTGTCGTGGAGGGCTTGCAAGGTGGGGGCATCGTCCTTTAAAAGAACGTGCACTCGGTTTGCAAGTCAATCTTCGGATTCGAATCAATAAAGAGCCCCTGCTCCCGACAAAACTATCGGTTTACCTATAACTAAACCTTGCAATTTTTCATACAGTCTTCTTTATCCCAATAAAATGAGAAGTTCAAACCCTGACGATATAACTCTCGGCACTCCTGATCCTACATATATAACCAAAAAGAATAAACATTTTACACAATTTGTCTTAGCTACTTATACAATACGTATGATGGGTACAGAGAAAGAAGGGTCACTGTCAGTATTTGTATAATATTGAATTGACAATGCCGTCTAGTAGAAAATTCATAAAGCGTTCAGGCTAAAAAACAATAAAACGCTAAAAGAGATCAGTGTAATTAAATAATTGCAAATTACAATAAAAAAGCATTAATAATAAACAAGTAATAAGGATCATAGTCAAGTAACATTGATCTTTCTTTATTTTAATATTAAGTTTAAAAAATGTATTTCATTAAATGTAATGTTTGTAATCATTGTATTGCCTTCTTAAAGCAGTATTAAAATATGTCAGAAAACATTTTAAAATATATTGGTTTTTAAAGTTTTTTTTTTTTTTAATTTTCTCTAAAATCCGAAGGCTTTGAAGCACTGCGTGCTGAAACACAGGCTTTAAACCTATAGTTTGGCAGCAGTTGCTAATAATTAGTTACAATTGTAAGTGATTTACTTCTAAGCATATGAAGGGTACAGGGAAAGAAGGATCATTGTCATAATGATAACATTACCAATGATATTATTAACTATAGGTTTAAAGCCTGTGTTTCAGCACGCAGTGCCTCAAAGCCTTCGGACTGGGTATGCAAGTATAAGCTTACGAAAAAAAGGAAACGGTTTTTATTAAAATATTAACTTAATTACTTAAAAACAATTAAAAGGTTGCTGTTTATTTAAAGTGTTTACGCGTCAGTAAGATCCTGTTAATTATGCCCTAGAATAGTATAGATTAATATTGATTGTGTAGTTGTATTGCTTAGTTATGGCTCAACGGGGCTGGCATGTTGTTAGAATAAAAGTCCCTAAAATAAAGGATTTAAAAAAAGGGTTGCTGTCCTCTGGGTGTGTGAGGTGAAGTAGGTTAGTGTACATATGTGTGTGAGAGGGTGTGTAGAAAATTAATTAGATTTAGCTAATAGATTCTTATATGGCGTCCATAGGTTTACAAAGTCGACAATTAGTTGTATCTCTACTTTAGACCTAGTTTCACCATAACATGTTAGTTAGTTTAATCTTCTGTTAAAATGTTAACGGGACATTAAGAATAGCGAGTGTTTCACCAAGCGCTAATCTTCTTATTCAGGCGGTAAATTTAATTTCTGCCCTAGAGGTCCGTTAACTTACTAACCGATGTTTAGCCAGTTGTCAAAATCGTCGAAATAAAAAACGCGAGTCTATACTGTGTCTAGCTAAAATGATGCATTGTCAGTGAACATTGACATGTGACATTGCGACTTTTTATTTTGGTTGCTTTGACATCTGACCGCTGGCGCTGAGTGAATGATACATCCTTACCTTACGGCAGGTATCTTAATGTGGTGTTATTTTTTTCGGGTGGAACGTAAATGCCATTGGTGTTTATTTTAATGGCTGATTTACTAATGCCCGATTATGAAATGTTAGGTGAAATTTCCTCTTAAGATGGTAAGTATATTTTCAGTTTGATCCTATGTTAACTTTCAAAGCCACAGAGATACCGATTTCTTCATCGTTAATCTATTTGTAGAGTACATTTCAAGTCTTATTAATTTTGTCATATAAGTAGGGTGTCCTAAAATCTGCCAATAAAAGTCGTTTTCAGATGTAACTCTTGCATACAGGTAAACCTTTCCGCCTTGTTAACAGGGTTGGGTTGTAAAGTATAATTGTTTCAGAATTCATACTCAAAGCGGTCTTTAATTCACTAACGACAGCTGACTGCAAAGTCACAGTTATCGGTTTCGTAAAGTTCAGAAGCCTAATTTACCGTAATTAAAAACGTTTAAAATCTAGTCGCAATCTCATCTCAGCGACAATCAAATGTCAAAAATTTGCCAGAAATTTAGGGAAATTATAGTTATATTTTTGACATATGCAGACTAAGATCAGACTGTGGACGTTTTTAAAATTACGAGAATTGCCCCTCAGAACTCCTATTATTGCGATATATTTAAAACCAGATAAGATCGATTCCACCAAAGTTTCGTCAAACTATTACGATGACGACGACAACGAGAGGGAGACCGATAGAGAGCCAGTAACGGCTTGTCGTTGTTACTATTTTAATCAAAACGCAATTACAACTTCGTATATTAGGTTCCTCAACACAAAAGCTTTCACGCTCACGAAAACGTTTGGTCAAGAAGACAAAAAAACCCCAAAACATGTTTGTTTACAAATCCGCGGGTATTTTATAAGTTCAGAGATTAATCAGCTGTAAATAAACAGTTAATGTCTGCTTCACACTATCTTTATTACTTGCATAAAATAATAAATATAGGTACTTATCGGTGGTCAGGGACTGTTGTTTGTACCGAGAGCATCTTAAGAGCGGTCAACTGTCAAGATAATATGGAGAAATATTAAATACTAGCTTCAGCCCGCGACTTCGTCCGCGTGAAATTTCTTGTTCCCCTGACCCGCACCGTCACATCGCATCGCCGGCCCGCACTGTTACTTCGGTCTCGCTTAGCGCTCGTTCTTTCTTTTTTTCTTTTTGCTCAACTTCTAAGGGTCCTGGCGTAATGTTACAAGCCTTCCTCAAGCATTCGGCTATAAAATGCAAAAAAATTATTTCAAATCCGACTGGTAGTGACAGAGATTAGCGCGTTCAATCAGTCGATGTAAAATAAAATGTGTCGGTAACTAATAGACTAAGCAAACTTTTCTTACTTTAAGCATTTTTATACCCGTCGTAATTTCTAAACTTAAGGGCTGAATCGAATAATTTAAAAAGGAATTTACATGTACTTAATCAACCTTGACTGCCTCGCTGGTCTAGTGGTCGCAAGTGCTACTGCTGAGCATAAGGCATGGGCATGGGGTTCGATTCCCAGGTCGGGCAAAGTGATATTGGGTTTGTCTATCTGGAATTTCTCAGTAGCAGCCCGGAGTCTGGATTTGTGCCCGGTAGATGGCAATAAGCTCACTCCCTATTACATGGGACTTAAACATAACTGGCGAAATGTGGGTGTACTATAGGTACACCTCTGCCTAACCCTTCGGGGAAACAAAGCGTGATGTTATGTTAATCAACCTTGATTATGAAACTATTTATTTGGATAAGGATTTATACCATGTTTATGAAAACACCTTCGCAAATAATGCATTATTTTATAACAAAGATTACCATTAAGAAAGTTATAGTGAGCCAAACTTGAAAGATAGACATATGTTATAGCGGGCTGTTTTTTTAGAACTTTTTAAGAGGAACTATTCCGTCATACATGATTTTTACGTATCCTTAACCGTTTACGCAGCGCACGCAACGGAAGCTCTCAAAAGGAATAATTTTTTTCCCGTTTTTGCAACATTTTTCATTGATGCTCTGGTCCTGTTGGTCGTAGTGTAATACGTATGTTATATAGCTTATAGCCTTCCTCGATAAATAGGCTATCCAACACTAAAAGAATTTTTCAATTCGAACCAGCAGTTCCTGAGATTAGCGCGTTCAACCAAACAAACAAACTCTTCAGCTTTATAATAAATATTAGTATAGATGATTTTTTGTGCTCTGTACTCGTATTATACTGTGTAAGTTTAATTTTATTAAACACATTTATACCTAGTTAATTATTTCAAAGACATGTGACGTTTACCTACCCGCACTGGGTCCACATGGTGGATTACGGCACACTCCCTCTCACTGAGAGAACGCCTGTGTCCCAGCAATGGGAACTGACTATGCTGGCTGATTTCATTATGATATCTATGTGCTAGTTATACATGTCGAAAAGTAAGCAAGTGTGTTAAACTTAATAAAACACTAAGGATACCGGTAAATTCCGTCATTCAGTAACTCATAGTCAACTCTATCAAAATTAACGTTGATTTCCAGCATCGACAGTGGCGTTCCCACCTCAAATCTCTAAGCAATACCACAAAGATTACGTCTTCAATAAGAAAACTGATGCTTTCTGCAAGTTTCATGTTGAGAAGGCCTATCGCTGGCATTTCAACAACCTATGCGAGGTGGTGGTTCCCAGCTCATGATCCTGGCTTCAGATCATGACATCTTACAGCAGCACTCCATATTCAAGAAGTTTCCAGACGTTGGGGACTATGTTTGGGTGAGCGATAATGGACAAAGGCATGAATCTGTTGAGGAGCAACCGATTTTGATCGTAAGTAGGTTATAATTTATTATGGTTCTTATATTCGCACTCCAAATAGATTACGTAATCAGGAACTAGACCACCACCTCTTAACGCAGTATTATTGTAATCTTACTTGAGTGTGGGAAAGAGATGGAGCTAGACGTCCTGTATAGCTCCATCTCTTTCTCACACTGAAGTAACATTAAAATAATACTGCTTTGAGAGGTGGTGGTTGGCCCCCAGGACGTAATTTCACGAATCGCGCCGCGCTTGTTTTAAGAGGATGGTGATTAAAATATGTAAGATGGTTACCAATAAAACATAACAAACAATACTCTTCTTGCATTTTCCAGAACAAACTCTAGAAGAAGCTGGTTACAGTTAATGATCGGAAAACGAGTCAAACAACGCGTCAGGTCGCGAGTTTATGGCTCCATCTTTAAGAACGATGGGAAACTAAGCAACATCGACTGTTCCCGTGATTTTGGCTTTATTTGTGAAAAAAAGATCCCAGCATCTTCGTTATTTTATTATTATACCTATCGTAATTGTTGATTAGGGCTGAGCCAGATCTACCCGTCCGCGCACACACAAGCAATCTTCCCTGCAGGTTGTTACTAAGCGACAGAAGAGGACAGAGTACCTACGGGAAAATGCGATTTTGTCTGAATAGGTCTGGCTCGGTCCTTATAGGACGTGGGTTTAGTTAAAACTTTAGTTCTGACCAAGTTCCTGATGTCGTGAAGATACAGTATCAACTAGGATAGCAGCGTGTAAACACCGAAATACGTTTATATCCCAGCGGTTGATATTTTGGGCTACCGAGGGCGATTGAGCGACGGTTTAGTGATTCTAGCATAAGATTCACCCGTAGTTAAAAAATAAAATAATAAATTGAAATTGTTTGCGAATTTGTATTTTTTCTTTGTTAATTTTAAGAATGTAAAGACGCTGATTTACTAATTGTTTTATTTTCATGTAAGTTTTGTTAAACGGTATTGTTCATATTTTAATACGAACGATACGCTAGTAAATGACTATAATTCGATTTCAGCTAAATATTTATTCGCAAATTATCCATGTTCGAAATATTTTTTGCGCATGAGAACTAAGTTATCATTTTGATGAAAACGGGTCTACAATACGACCCAATAATGTAGTCCCTAATAAAGAAAATATACAATGAATACTGAATTGGAGCCATTATGGAATATTGGTATATTAAGACGTGTCCTTAACATAAAAAGCAAAAAGACTTTATTTAGATTTAGCGAAGCGCGTCTGTGTTTATTTCTGGAATAGACGTTGTTGCTAACGACCTATTAACGACCCGAGAACATGTTGGAACATGTACATGTTTTGAGGCATACACAGAAAATCCATCATGGCCACATAACTCGACGGCTCCATTACCAGTCGGCGGGCTGTCCCTAATAGGAATGTTGCCTCGGTAAAAAAACACATTCTTTTTAATCTGTCAGTCAGATAATAAAAAAATATTAGACACGTACTTTTTCCTTTATCATATTAATAAAAAATGACTGAGATAAAACGCTTTAAAGTTGGGGAGTATACGCCACAACTACGTATGAAATCTAGCAAGGCGTGACGTCATGCCACATTTTAACTCAATGTATCGCCGAAATCTTTTGATAGCGTAAAAACAGAAAAACTACGTGTCCAATATTTTTAATAATCTGTCATACATGACAGACAAAAATTTTTTTTTGTCATCATACCTATCCTACCATTCTAAACAGTTAATCTTTCCTCGTGTCGACTAAATGAGATTTAAAGTTAGCTGGACCCTTGTAATTTCCTTTATGTTGGCAGCAAATTAAAACATATACACGTACGCATATAACAACCTATACCCAACGAATGCGGGGCTTAATTTAATTTCAGTGCCTCTGGTGTACGTATCCGAAATTTAGAAAAGTTTTGGCCCTTAATTATATAAAGATTATACCAGAATATAGCCGAAGGATCATGGTCATTTTGGACTAAGAAAAAACAGAATTTCATCCCAAGATGAGACTGTCACCAAAATGTAGTACATTGTTAATGTAATTATTAGATATCATCAGTTTATTGTTTGAAGATGGGGAAGTATAGATATTTTATATCATTATAAATATAATTTTGCATTATCAGAACGCAGTGTAAAATATTGATTTTGAACGCATTTGTATTATTAACGTTACTAGAGAAGTCCATACTTTAACTTAGATCTGAATCGATTTTATTTTTTTATCGAAATGAAACCCCGGACAATGTAAACTGTTTAAAAGTAATGATTTTACATCTCAAAATCAAACTACTGCGTAAATTGATCGACGACGTGGCCTTCCTCTACTTTTGACAAGTAATATAAACAAAAGAATGATTGACATTGACAGTTTTCTGCGCAGACTGTGTTGTAGTTTCGGCGACGACTGTGTTCTGTGCGATTTTGTGTTATTTTCCTGAATTCCTGATATATTGCATTGCTTACGGACACAGACTGATTCTTCTACTCTAGTTGACTTGGCTTTCGTATTATGGACTTGTAACTGCATCACGTTTTGGATCTTCTATCGGAAGTGGCAAAATGTCTTCCATTCTGTGTGTTAACTGTGGATTGTGTGTAAATCGTATTGCGCGACACATTGTCCTAGAGCAAAACACAAGAGTGGTATCTTTTATTGCTGAAAGGATTTCTCCTCGTATTGTACGTACGCTACGTATGTATAGCAGTCTTCTTGGAAACTCCTCTATTATCAGGGACAAATTCAACGTGTCCATGTCTATTATGGTACTGTAGAGGCCTTAGTTGAGCCTGCCTTCCGCATGAATCCTCTTTGGATTATGACATTGGCTGATAAGACAAACGCTGGTTTCAATTGGAATTTAGAATAGGTGAAAAATTATGACATATAGTCAGATTGTTCTATGTCGAGTCAGAGTGTAATATTAGCCCCAGTGTTTAATTGTATTATTATAGCTGTGATAGCTAATAAACCAGTTTGTATAGCGCAGCGGTCTTCATATTTATATCACGACAAAGTTTCCCCAACACACCTCGAAGTCGAGACCCCGCACACATAATAGATAGTGACCTGCCTATGTATCGTGGCTGGTCGCTACAGTACCTACTTATGAATGAAGATAATTCAATTCGGATATGTAGAGTACGGGCCCTGCATTTGACATAATTTGTAACTTAATAAAAAAAAACAGATGAAAAACCTCTCAATTCAAAAGCCACAGATTAATAATATACCACCTAACCTCAAAAAATATATTTCTTAATTACTTGACTCTCCCATCTCTTAAAAATATTTTGAAGGCCGTACTTGTTACCATTTATTTAGACAAATGAAACAACGTATGTTTCATCAAGAGTCGTTTTGTTAAATTTTACTAGTCCAAGCATGTTAGGAGCGTGGCCATGATTCTTTCTACTGTGGGGTGAGCTAATTAATTTTAGGCTCAGTTTGAAAATTATCTAATTTCATACATATTTCGAAGAGCAAGAAACAAAAACTTGGTGAAGTAATTCATAGGGTTTCAGAACATTATTATTCTCGTCTTTTTAAACATCGGATCGATTTCTGGGTTAACTTTTTTTTTGCGGCGTCCTGTCGGCTTGTTCGTTGAGCCGGGAAATCAGGTCTTTCATTACGTCGACATTGTCATGGGGTAAATCACCCGTCATATGACAGTTCGAGGATAAGATGCTGATCACGCACGGACACATGAGTTATAGTGGATAGTGACGTGCGGAAGTACTGTCTTACGTGTTGAATAGTTTTTCAGGGGTCGTGTTTTGTAAGTGCGATGCGTTGGGATTTTGACTTTGTACTTGATGGTTTCTTTTCTTTTCTTTCGTTTTAGTATAAGTTTGTAGGCAGACGCCTAGCGAGGTTAGAGGAATGGGGTATTTTATGTATTGTAGGCAAACTGAAGTTAGTTTGCATGTCCTCCGGTCCTAAGTTTTGTAGATACAAAAACTCCTCGGATTTTTCAATTCAACTACTTGATTAAATTATTGAGTGTTTCCGCGCACTGTCTGTAGGTTCCGAGCACAGTAGTATAGCCAAACGAATTGCGATTTTAATTAATATAAAAGCAGAACTCACTATTTCGCCAAACCCTCAATTTACGAACACCCGTGGGTGAAATTTGCTTCACTCAACAAAAACGGAAGGTGTTACAATAAGCGCCGTTATAGGAAATTCTTGGGGTATTTACCCAGTTTGCCTTATCTGACGAGTGTTGACCCTTAGATATCGCATCTTACTCGACACATCTGAACTACGTGGGGGTCACAACCCGCTGGTTGTGTTATAATGATTTCCTCGACACAATAGACCAGCGGAGCGGTTCGCCGTTCTAATTATCGTTGTTAAGAGTTTCACTCAGTCATAAGCCGGAGTTTCATTCAACAATGGTGACACGTTTCAGTTTCATTGTTCGTTAATACGCCCGCAAACTTCGACTTGATTAAGATGGCCGCCGTGCACACCGTAGCGTAAAGTTGGAATGCGCGGCGAAGGTTAATGAGAGCCACCGAGCGACTTTCAGCGTCTTCGGCTGTTAAACTTCTAGTTATTAATACACAGAGTTTTCTAAACTTCCGTTATGTGCTGGAATCGTGCAGTTACTGTGATCACAGCTTCCGGAATGGCGGAGATAATGTATGCGGCGCGATGTGATTTCCTCATTTCACGGTTCGCTTGCTCTAACTTACTGTGTAACAGGTAGCCATATTTTGCGAATAATAACGTTGCGTTCATTGTAATGTTGTGAACAAAAACATTATTTCTTATATCTTTTTGGACACATCGGCGGCGGGTTTGCTCTTTTATTTCTTTTTAGAGGGAAATGTATACTTAATTACGTTTTTAATTATAGGTGTACCATCTGCTTGATAAAAATTAAATTGACTAACAGGCAATGCACTGCCTAAACCAAGTCTAGAAGCATGATATTTTGCGCAAGAGTTCCTTACTGAAGGAAGGTGAGCAATAAGGAAAGATTTTAGAAAATTCATTCCCTAAAGGGGAAGGTGGTTTGTGGTTAAATAGGGGATGAATGTTTGTATGGATGTTCGTCATTTTTACCGATGGGAAAAGTGGAAAACCCGTCGGCCACATGACTTGTTGACTATGAAATAATACGAACATAATATGTATTTCTATATCAGCTACCGTTACGTTATCACAGAATAATGCAACGTTTGTTCTGATTAAAATGTAATCGGTAGGTATTATAAAAAACAATTTATGATGTTTGGGACTAAAATTATGCATAGATATTTTATACTATATACACTCTGTAAGCCGTTTGGAAGTAGGTATAGATATGGCATTTGGTATGGTAGATGTGCAGGGGTGGCAGCGACCACTTAAGGAGAAGGCGCTAAGGTAGCCCGCGAAATTTAAATTTTCTTACGTTTTTTGCAATTTGCAGGTCAGTATTAGATTGTACAATATGTTGCTCAAAATACGATTCGCGACCGTTACGAATAAGTTTTTTTATAGAAATATAATCATTAAAATCACCAATACAACGATAATGATTATAATTTTGTAAATACGTACGTATTACGGTCACGAATCCTATTTTGATGAACATATAACCTAATACTGCCCTGCAAACTGCAAAAAGCGTTTGAAAATTTAAATTTCGCGGGCTACACTGCCGCTTTCGCCTTAACATGAGGTGGGGTGCGTCTCATAACATACTGGATGATTTTTTTTACAGTCTCGAAATGTTTACAGGGTGTTCTACCCATGAATACGAACAACTTTCACTATGGGACCAACTCTGAAATCACGAAAAAAAAATCTGCTGATTCATACAAAAGTTCAATACCTACTCGACCAAAATGTATGAATCAGCAGATTTTTTTTTCGTGATTTCAGAGTTGGTCCCATAGTGAAAGTTGTTCGTATTCATGGGTAGAACACCCTGTAAACATTTCGAGACGGTAAAAACAATCATCCAGTATAAAGTTATTTGGTATATTTTCATTTCAATAACGTTCACAAAATGTAATAAACGTGAAATATAATACTAACTGTTGATATAATTTCTTTACATATAACATTTTTGAACTCTAAAACTTATTTCGTATAACGTTATTGGATATAACGTGTATTTAGTCGAAAATCATTAGATCTATCGTTTAAAATATACATATATTGATACCATCGTTATGGTTAACACCCCGATTCAGAGCAGTTAGAAGGCTAAAGGTGGGAGCGGAGTCCCGTGGTTTTTTTTTTTTGGTGGTTTGTGATTATTGGTTTTTTATCAGGTTAGGTTCGGAATAATCCTTAGTTCTGATTATTCCGAAACTAACCCGAAAATCCTAAACCTAGACGGTCGAAAAAAACAAAAAATTATTTTAAATTATTTATTATACAACAAGTTATTTTAAGCTTAAATTAGAAGCCAGAGGTCATAAAAATTGACACTCTAAATATTCTTTTTGCGTTTTTATCATATTAGATTAAATAGGTTGTATGTCTTTCGAGTGGTATATCAAAACGATTTTATATTCTATGTATGTTATGCTTATAGAAATTAGTAATTTTAAAATTATATGAATCGTTTATTATATTAACTAATCATTATATAATATTTGACTGCCTCGTTGGTCTAGTGGTCGCAAGCGCTGCTGCTGAGCATGAGGTCCTGGGTTCGATTCCCAGGTCGGGCAAAGTGTTATTGGGTTTTTCTGTCTGGAATTTCTCACTAGCAGGCCGGAGTCTGGATTTGTGCCCGGTAGATGGCAACAGGCTCGCCCCCTATTACATGGGACTTAAACATAACTGGCGAAATGTGGGTGTACTATAGGTACACCTCTGCCTAACCCTTTGGGGAAACAAGGCGTGATGTTATGTTTTATGTGTTTAATCATTATATCAAATAAAATTATAAATTCAGTGGTTATATCTTGTAAATATTAGAGATTTTGTAATTATATCATATATTACTTACCCCATGGGGTAGGCAGTCAGCTTGTTTGCCATCATATAGTACATGTAGTTTAATTTTATTTTTGTTATATTTTATTTTTATTTTATCTTGTTGCTGTACTCTGATAGGGTCCATCATTTGTATCTAGCAGAGCTATAAGCCATTGTAATACATCTTTTATGCATTATTAGTGACCCGCCCCAGCTTTGCTCATCAGACAAATATTGAGAATAAGGCAAGACCAGAAAAAGATAATAAATCAGTAAAAATAATAAAATCGGCAGAAAACTCGACACTCTTTAGTGTCCTCCTCTCTTCTAACTCCTTCTCTTTCCCTCAACAACAACTCTCTAAAGAACAGCATGATTGGTTATAATTTGTACTTTAAGATGGAAATCTTAGATTATAAATGTAAGACGTTTTAACCTCAAGATGTCCACAGAATCCTATGAAGTTGTAAAACTAGATTTAATTAAGCAAACCCCAAAATAGAACGACGAAAAACTTTGAAAGAAGCTCTGAAATTAATGAGGTGCTCGGGAATTCTGCACCACTAAAATTTGAGGGTCGCCTCCTCACGTGGCCAGAGTCTATGACCCCTGTGAAGCCATTTAATCTGCTAACTTCTTCGCGAATCTTAAGTATTCGAAGTAATAGAGGGGTCTTTTTATTTTGGCTATGCAGTGTTCCGGAGGTTGTAAGCGAAAACTTAAATTAGTGGCTGGAATACAGGTTTTTGAATAGGAGGTCACGTTTTAGGGGACTTGTGTTCAGGTTAGTTAAGATTTGGGCGTGTATTCGTCTTTAATTTAGAATTAATAAGATGATTATTTAAATAATTAGATCGTGTTTATTTTATTTTAGTTAAACTATGGATTGTATCTTTGGTGTAGTATCGTAAGTGCGATTTCTGAATGTGTGTTAGATTCCCGGGTCGGGAAATAGTGTTCTTGGGTATTTTTATTTTATTCCCTGTATTGGCCTGGAACCTTTTGTAATCATTATTGGCAATTGCATCATGGAATAGGAATATTAATATAAAAATTAAACACTGTAAAAGAACGACAGTTGTGATTCGAATGTACGGAGAATTTGTTGGTAGTCATTAACTTACTGTTCAAAATCAAAGTCAAATCATTTATTTCAAATAGGCACTTAAAAGGCATTTTGTTTGAACGTCAAAAATTACAAAGTTGATTCTAGTCGCCCCTTCCAAAGTGTAGTTTCGTATAAAGAAGAATGGGCAAGAAACTCCACCGTTACTCTTTTAAAATGTTTTACAATATTTTGTATAAGTACATGTATTACATAATTATATGTGAAGAAGATGCACCTAGAATAAAATTACTATACTACAAAGGGTAAACATAATTAAAAATGTTGTCCTCCATTTACTTAACAATTAATTTCTTTGACTACATGGACTTTAAACAAAAACCGGTCAGACATAACGGCTCTCCCATTATTTAACAGGGATATATCTCGATAACTGAAAAACTACATAAATAATCCATTAACATAAACACAAAATAGAGATGCTCCCCAACCTGATTTCTGATCCCGATGTTAACGTTTACACGCACGTTCGCATTACGCCGATGACAAACAGTTGTCGACCATTAATAAATGTAATAGACATGATGTACGGACTTGTGATGTTTACGTTATGTTCATTGGTGGGTGTTTGGCATATATGTAATTGCTGTGTCACTTTATTCGGGCTTTGGGAATATGTAAGATTAATTACGCGTTTTGTTTCGATTTCAAAAGGATAAAACATGTGACACGTCCCATAAAGTAGAAACTGGTATTACCTTTGCTCGTAAAAACCACGGTTTTAATATGAGACATAACGCGATAATTCAAAAATTTCGCCTGTGTTCACTGGATGGACTGCCTCGTTGGTCTAGTCGTCGAAAGCGCTACTGCTGAGCATGAGGTCCTGGGTTCGATTCCAAGGTCGGGCAAAGTGTCACTGGGTTTTCCATTAGGAATTTCTCAGTAGCAACCCGAAGTCTGGATTTGTACAGATTGATGGAAATAGGCCTTAAACATAACTGGTGAAATGTGGGTGTATACTATAACTACTATAGGTACACCTCTGCCTAACCCTTCGGGGATTACAGGCGGGATATTATGTGTTCACTGGATGGATCGTACCCACCATTCTCTTTTGCAAATCATTTTCACCTTTTACCCGACTATGAAGATGAGCACATTGCAGGGGGCCAACCACCACCTCTTAAAGCAATATTATGTTAGTGTTATTTCAGTGTGAGAAGGAGATGGAGCTATACAGGACGTCTAGCTCCATCTCTTTCCCACACTCAAGTAAGATTAAAATAATACTGCGTTAAGAGGTGGGGGTCTAGCTCCTGTGTCACAACAAAGTTTCGACATGTTAATGTTTTAAAGCACCTGCTTCCTCGAGACGAGTGTAATCACAATGTAAATTATACCTCCTAACCTACATAAATAGCTCACACATTTGCTGTAAATTACATGTCATTCCGAGTTGTTAAGGACACATGTCGGGACACATGTTAGCCGGGAACTGGAGGTAATGTCTGTCATGTTTGAGCAGAAGGTGATGCTCCTAATTTACTTGCAAAGTCAGCATCTTCATTATCATATACATATATGTAGTATAATTCTTGATCGCAGACGTCATATTAATTATGTTTGCTACCTGCATAGTATTGCGAATGGTTCAATTGACTGTCCTGAACTAGTTTCAAAATTAATGATGCGCACTAATCAAATGGGACTGCGACAGCGACCACTTTTACATGTACCTTATGCGAGCACTAATTATAGGCGTAATGCATACATTCCGAGAGCCAGTCGCAGTTTTAACGAAGTTTCTTGCGAACCAGGTATTGACCTATTCTGCACCAGTGCAAGCACAGTAAGGAGACTCTTAGCGAAGCCATTTTTTGTACAGGAGGCACCTTCTTAAATTAAGTTTAATATAATAAACCAACTTTTCTTCTTTCTTTTTAAATAGTCAATAATTCGACAATACTATACTGTTAGATTTTTGTTTAGTATAGTTTGTGATTTACATAATTTAAGAAGTAACTTTGATGTAAAGAACTAATAATTTATTTTTGTATTTATCTGTGGAGGCTTATTATTAGCAATTTAAGTTTATATTTTGTTATTATGATGTCATTAGTCTGTAAGCTTTCCTAAAATGTAAAAAATAAAATTAAAATAAATAAAATAAACAAAGTCGAATTTTGTGTCTGGTTGTGTGACCCCTTAAATCCATTAAACTACGCAATGGATTTTGATGCGGTTTTAACTATAAAATATTATTATTTAATTCTAACGCACAGAAAACTCTATGGACATGTTGCCATAGCACCGGTGCGAAGCACAGGCGGTTAAATATTCTTATAAGTCACCACTGTTAAGAATATTTTGCCTTTGGTACAAAATAAAATTCATGTACTCGTATAATCTAGATTATTATCAAACATTATTTTTCTTATAAAGAACACTTCACAAATAAAAAACTAAAACTTGGTATTGACCAGTTATTCCATACATTTTTCGAGACCGAAAAATCGCGGTTTATTCGCCGTACCGTAAAGAATCCCTGCCGTGTACAAAGAGCCTTCCAAGGGGTTTTTGTAGTCGTGACGTCATGAAAGGGGAGAATGTAACACGTCATCAATCGACTTTAGATATAATCGCTTTAATGTTAAGAGTGGCGTATTATTCCGTTGAAGCGCGCTTCCTTTGTGTAACTTACTCGTGATAAGAGCACCCTCATGCCATGGGGTCGTATACGTGTTACTTTTATACCTT
Organism: Fissipunctia ypsillon; assembly: GCA_947568875.1. Classification (NCBI taxonomy): domain Eukaryota; kingdom Metazoa; phylum Arthropoda; class Insecta; order Lepidoptera; family Noctuidae; genus Fissipunctia; species Fissipunctia ypsillon. Next base: position 19,631,873 of record OX387654.1, on the reverse strand, counting down.
GTCTACAGTTATACCGTCAAATGCAAAATCAAAAACCTACTAATACGAGCATTTATTGTAGCTCAGATTTTTTTTTAATTAGGAATATATCCTAACTTTAAAATGTTTAAATGACAGGAGGCCACCTCCGCTTTATCCCATTTGCCTTTAGACCACTCGGTCTGGGACACCCTGTATACTATAGAGAATAAACTTAAATTATATTCACATTAAACCTATACATACACGCTTTTCAATTCTGTTTCTGTAAGTACCTACATAAAAGTATGGTTTTTTCTGCGCCATTTCTTCTGTTTAATTAATTACGCATTGTCTTTAAAGCAATAAACATGTTTTACACATTGCAACACTCCACATAACTCACTCATCTGAAGGACATTCAATTACCCCACTCCTCGACTCTCTCATTGGATCCCATTCAATCAACTATTCCAAAACTCACCCGTGTCCCAAGGGCACGCCCGCTAACCGCTTAATAGACGCTCCTGCTAAAAACTCTAAAAAGTGTAATATTAGTGAATACCGGTGCTGTGCTGTGCCTAAAAACAAATTGACTTGGTGTGGGAAGTCACAAACCTGAACCAGCCTGCTGCATTATCGAAGGGACTCAAGCTTCAACCCTGTGAGTACCTTTCCCATCCAGTTTTCAAGAAAGAAAATGCCAAGATTACCAAAATTATACCATTATAACCGCGATATAGACCATTTTCTTTAAATTTATTTCTAACCTTAATATAAATAATGCACACACGTACCGAACTCCTTCATAAAAACTATACATTTTTACCTCCCCCGTGGGCGCCATGTTTTTTTATCTATTTCTCAATTTCCTCACACCGTGGTTGGATGAAACCACACCTTATTTCCTGATTACAATGTAAACAAAACAATGAAGAAAATACCGTATGAATAACTTTAGTAGTTTCATGTTTTAGAGTCAACAGCAGTAGACGATGAATATTTTAAAGGCAATTTTATTCCGGTCGTATAATCTTGTATTATTTGTTTTTGTTTATTGTATTATTCAAATTTATAAAGATACTGTCTATTAAAGTATTTTCCGGAGAGCACTTTATTTTACTAGCTAAAAATAATGATGATATTGTGTTGGAGTGTGGAATGATGAAAATGGACAAAGTAAGAAATAAGTTTTTATAAGGCGAAGTTTTAAAGGCGACAGTGACAGAAAAGTTGAAAGAAAATAGTTTGGCTTGGTATGGGCATGTTCCCCATGGCAGAAGGGAGGAAAGCCATGAGACTAAAAAGAGTGATGATTATAAATGTTGATGGATGCAGAGGGAGAGAAAGGACAAAAAAAGATGGAAGGATTGTGCGAGGAATGCTCTTAAAGAGAAGGGAGTGAATGATAGTGCGACGGTTGACAGGGAAGAATGGAAGAAGAAAACGTGTTGTGCCGACCCCAAGTAACGAGGGACAAGGACAGGAAGATGAAAATCGCTTAAAATAATTATCAAGCCTTCATTCATGAAACGAGTCTAGATCATGGGCCTAACAATTGTCAAGCTAGGAGAGCAATTAAAGCTGATAATAGCCAATCAACCCGTTAATTCTGTGCAGATTCCAGTAGTGAAAGTGAAACAATTACGTAATGGTTAGCATACAAAATAATGGATTATTTAACTAATATTATTTGTGAGTTGCAACATTGTTATTTTAAATATTTTATTCTTTTTAGATGTGGCAACCCATCACTTTTGAAAGTAAAACGGCGCGGTGCATTCATTCCATAGAGTATAGTAATATTCATTCCATTCTCAACTGCAAACGACGAATGTTGTCTTGAGTTACAATTTATGGTGTTGAGTAGCAATAAAGTGATTTGTACAAGTATTCGAGTGTATATGCGATAAAAACTTTGCAACAACATCATTCCTCTAGGAACACTTTCCATATTCATAATCATAATTTGGCTAATAGGTTTAAAGGTTACACTTAGTAAATTATGATCGCACTGGTCATCCATCATGTACAACGACGGGCTATCATCGTCGAAACCAACTAAATATCAGGCAAAGAGAAGGCTTCTCTTGTGGGATTAAAATAAATCATTAATTTCTTTAAACCCAAATAGTAATTTGACATTTCAATTGTTCAAATGTTGCAATTACAATTATCAGTTTTTCTTTTTTATAGTTTGACATTTTCACCTGTAAAATTACTATCTGGGATTAAAAAAAACGATCTTTAGGTTATAATATTTAACTGATATGAAGGTATGTATGGGTTCGGTTGGAATAAACATAATAACTACGGGAAAATAAAAAATAAATTGCTTAATTTCGATAGTAACGGTTTTTACAACCTAATTCATCCATTACATCAACATCACGCCTGTATTCCCCAAAGAGTTGGGCAGAGGTGTTCCCATATACACCCACATTTCGCCAGTCATGTTTAAGCCCATTTTTCAGGAGGTGAGCCTATTGCCATGAATCGGATACAAATCCAGACTCCAGGCTGCTATTGAGAAAACCCGATATCACTTAACTTACAATAACACTACCCGACCCGGAAATCGAACCCAGGACCTCATGCTCAGTAGTAGGGCTTACGACCACTAAATCAACCAAGCAATGTTCATCCTTATCAATATTTACATTATTATATACTCACATGCATGTTCCATTACAGACCAAACAATAGCCCATACAAACAAAATAAACAGATAAACACAACAATTACGAAGGGTTCCCCTTACTCAACGCGGAACCCTGGCAAATAAAAACAGAAAACTCCGCAGAGATTGGAATCCAGTTAGCGAAACAAAAAGTAGAGCTTCCCAGACGAATTCGGCGCTTCTTAATTGACTTTTGACGTTGTTTTGCGATGTCAAAACTATTACTACTATATTCCAACTTCATAATTTTATGAGGAAACTCTCGATGAAAAGGGAGAACCGATAATTGTTTTAAAAATGAACATAATATCACGCCGTGTTTCCCCAAAGGGTTGGACAGAGTAAGAGTACACCCACATTTCGCCAGTTATGTTTAAGTCCCATGTAATAGGAGGCGAGCCTGCCATCAACCGGGCACAAATCCAAACTCCGGGCTGATACTGAGCAATTCCAGATAGAAAAACCCAATAACACTTTGTCCGACCAGGGAATCGAACCCAGGGCTGCATGCTCAACAGTAGCACTTGCGACCACTAGACCAACGAGGCAGGCAAAAATGAAATTAATAAATATTAAGTACAGCTTTTATTTGTAACTGTTATTTATAATCGATTCTAAGGAAACTACTTCAGCTCGCAGACAAATCTCGTCAGGTGGAATAATGTGTCTTCCGAGCCGTATTTGTTGGAGTTTGGAGTTAGGCAGGGTGGACTGACCTCGCTTGCTCTATTTAACCTGTACATGAATGACCTGATTGATGAGCTGAAGAAATGTCGGCTGCTGGATGGTGGCATGATTAACAATCTGAGCTATGCATGCAGACGATATGGTGCTGCTGAGCCCATCAATCAGTGAACTCAGGAAATTGCTTGTTGTATGTGAATTCTATGCGGCAACGCATGGGCTTACAAAAAACGTCAAGAGATGTGCAAATATTGGTTTTCTGATGATGATTATGATGCGATCCGACCGATTTCGGCTAAGGCGATTGCTGGTTTTCTATAGCAAGCATGTATAGTTTAGTAACGTTCCTCCAGAGGAACACCATTGCAGCGTGTTGCTCAGGTGAAGTACCGAGGACATGTGGTCACGGAGGACTTATCTGATGCTGCAGATTTGAACAGGGAGCGTAGGGCGTTGGCGGTCCGGTGCAATACGTTAGCTCGCAGGTTTGAACGTTGTAGTAAGGATGTGAAGGTGTATCTTTTTAAGGCCTACTGCCAAACCTTCTACACGTGCAGCTTGTGGGTGAAGTATACGCAGAGGGCCCACAACGTCCTGCGCATTCAGTATAACAATGGTTTTAGGACGTTGTTGGGGCTTCCGCGCTCCTGCAGCGCTTCGCAGATGTTCGCAGAAGCCCATGTCGACGATTTTCATGCAGCAATGAGGAAGAGGGCAGCGTCAATTATGGCTAGGTTGCGCGGAAGCTCCAACAGCATGACAACGTAGTTCTCCGACAATGTGGACAGCCCCTTTATTAACCACTGGGTGCGAAGGCACGTGCCGACATATATTGAGCCACGTAATTATTAGCGTGGTAAGGTTATTTTGTAAGTTTTACTAACATAGTTTTTAAGTCGTTGTTACTAATACTATGTGGATTGTGTGTACTTTTGTGTGTGACCGGCAATAAACGAAAATATGTATACCCCGAGATAAACATAATTACATGTATAAAAGGTCACGATCCGTAATGTTTGATCCAAACGGTAAACATTATTCCAGTAGCATTCCAGCCTAGTGATCGAAACCAGCGCTGGGATGCCACTGCAATAATATGTACCGGCACAGGAATGCTCTGGAATGTACACATTCCAGTGAATAATCCAGTCCAGGATTAATCTACTTTTTTATTCCAGCTCGCCCATTCCAGTGCCACTGGAATAGTGTAGATGGCCAATCCAGTGCTCGATTCAACATTAAACAGTGAACAAGCAATGTGGTTTTTTGTCTGACTGACTGAATGACTGAAATAATGTATGATTATATGAACAAGTCTAGCACTGGGACTGGATTGACTCGCCGGATTACTGGACTGGAATAATGCGAATCGGGAATTATAGGGTTTTGCAATCAGGAATTTCTCAGTAGCAGCCCGGAGTCTGGATTTGTGCCCGGTTGATGGCAATATGCTCACCCCCTGTTACATGGACTTAAACATAACTGGCGAAATGTGAGTGTTATTATAGGTACACCTCTGCTTAACTCCTCGGGGATTGCAGGCATGATGTTATGTCATGTAACAAATATAAACACGATGTTTCACTTTTATAATATCAAGTAAAGAATTTTGATAACGAAACAGATCAGACCACAAGGAGGGAGGTGGATACTACCGTGGGCACACCTGTTACGATAAAAGTGATTACTTACTGGTCCATAGAGACAATGTAAAAAAAGTGTGTGTGTGTCAGCTCCGACGCACGACTGAAGTTTACTCCGTGAAAGGTGCGCAAGGTACCTACGTTTCGCGGAAAACGTAACGCGTTTGAGTTAAGGCTTGTATTAATTTCACTCATAAAATTTCTATACCGGGGGCCTTGTATGAAAATCGATTCTTAAGGAGTAAACTCCCAAAATCCTGTATCCTGGCGAGCATTCCTAGGAACATGAATAATATGAAAGGTGTTAGTACTTTCCTAGACAAGCTCTCTTCTTTTGTCCGCAAAATAATACCTAACATTGTTTTATTAACTATGCCTGTTACGTATACATCGGTATCTGAAGAGTCTAATCATTATTTAACCATAATGACGCCAAAAAGATATCAAAATATTCAACGCAAAAATATACACAAAATATTTCCTTTCACACTCTTCAAAATACCGAAAAAGATACCGTTTTTGTAACATTTTACTAATGAAACAGTAATAAAATTATTCTGACGGACAAACACGTACCGGGCACCTACCATATGTCACGGTAATGGTTCATATATTTACTTTAGCACCAGTATTTCACGTTCATATGCAATGCAACGTTGCAGAATTGCAGTCCGGACTGATCTACTTTGGTAGGTATAATATAAACACTGGCTTTGTTTTGACTGAAAACTTTTACTGTGCGTGATGTCATCATCATTACTGTCGGAAAATGATTGTATATTTAATAACGATTTTTAACCAGAAAAAAATTGGGGAAGTATTCAAGTGGACCGCAATTCTTAAAACGACTAGAATGATGTTTTACAAAAATTATTCTTATCTGGAAAAGTTTCGAGTTTTTGGAAATGGAACGTAAAAAGCAGAAAACAATGCTTTGTACAATAAAACAAACGAACGCATACATGTTAAGAAATGCTAATACAAACATACAGATACAAACCATGATAGATTGTCATGACAGATACGTGAAAACGTTTCGAAAATAATCACAAAGGTAGCAAAAATAGTTTTAAAGTAAGGAAAGCGAGCACGATGGTATTTCGCCTGGACGTGTACTAATGTGTTTTTCAAGTATGCATATGTTACGGCTAAAACCCGAAGTGCGGCTACAACTAGTTTTAGCCGGCTACAACTAGGTGTGTTGTGTAGTCATAGTACTAACCTAACCTAACCTACCTTTCAGCCCACACCTAGTTGTAGCCGGCTAAAACTAGTTGTAGCCGCACTTCGGGTTTTAGCCGTAACACATACACAATATTCTAAACTAGAAACGTAAAAGTTTATTTTGGAATCTAAAACTCGATCTGGAAATTCGCTTACCATCTCCTTTGTGTTTGAACAATTAGACCAGCGCGTAACACACATAAAATGACAATTGATTGCAATTGGTTTCATTTTGACAGTTCACCCAGGTCCATCGCGATATTTACGTTGTTGAGCTGACGAATTGTTCAAACCTACGAAGCAATGGATTAGCAATATCCTTCAAAACTCTCGGATTGTGATTCAAAGAGTGTTACGTAATTAAATGACAACCGTTTTGATGAACATGAAAACCAGTGTTTAGGATTGTGCAATTATTATCTTCTAAACACTTGCAGCCCAATGCTTATTCCTGGTTGAATAAGATGTAATTGAAATAGCTAAAAACCTAAAATTGTCTGTTCTCGTGGTTGCTTCCAACATTTTGTCGAGTTATGCGAAAATAAATATAAATAGCTGTAGGTAGCTACGAGACAAAATCAAACTGGTTGCTAATTTACTTGTACAACTTAATTTATTATTTTTATGACATTGATTTTACATTCTGTGATTACTTCAACTCACACATTAACTTATTAAACTTTTGGAAAATCGTATACCTACTTTTACAATATTTATAAATATGTGAGCACCATATATCTATCACATTATTGATGTATCTGTCATTGCTTCATTTTCAATTATTTTTACCTATTCTGTCCCCGTTATTGTAATTACAGTAAGTCAATCGCGGGAAATGAACCTTTTGTTTCAACATTTTTAAATTGGTGTTTTAACGAACGGTTGAATCTTCATATTATTTACTGTGATTAAGCTTTTCGTATGTTTGTTAATAATTTAGATATAAAAATGTTCCATGTAGGACTTGATTTACGAATCACAATACTGTAAAAAAGTCATAACACCAGTAACACAATTACCTTTTCGAAGGGGCGACTAGAATCAATTCTATTTTTTTTTCTTGTAAATTTTGACGTTCAAACGTGCCTTTTATGTGCCTATTTCAAATAAATGATTTGACTTTAACTTTGACTGTAGCTGATTTTGTTTACGATGCCAGGTTTCGTCTCAAAGTTAGAGTTGTTCATAATGTTGAATAAAATTACCCTTTTTCAGGTTTTCAGTTGTCTCATTTACACCTTGTATAAACACAATAATGATTGTATTTTAATGATTATATTTAAAAATAAACAGTGGATACTGTCAATTAATCTTGGTAGCGCCGCGTTGCTGAATCTATACGAATATTTTAAAAAGGTAAAAGTTTGTAAGTTAGTATGTAGGGGGTAATCTCTGGAACTGCCAGTTGGGTTTAAAAAAATCTATTTGAATTTGACAGCCCAATTCTTGAGGAAGGTTATAGGCTATTTAACATCACGCTATGACCCTTAGGAACTGAGCAAAATGAAGAAAAGTTAGAAAAAACGCAAAGCGCAAACGAAGTAATAGCGCGGGCGGGCGATGCGATGTGACGGTGTGGGTCAGGGGGAAAAAAATTTCACCGGGCAGAAGCTAGTCAAATTAAAGGTATTACTGAAATGTGACTCGCTTGGGCGGCTCTCCGATATTTATTTTGTTAATGTACTTCGATATTCCAATGTATGTATATTGTATACAATGTTTGTGTATTACTGTATACATGGCACACGGCGTCTCCCACGGGTATTACAAGGCTTTTACAACATATTGGAGTGCGTCGATTGAAAAAAACAGATACAGGTAACTTACTTTTTTATTTTTTGTGTAAATACTCGTATCATAACAATTTTTGAGAACTGTGTGAGCTCGCGTGTCTGTAAATTGGTATTTATTTTATAATTTACTAGCGACCTGCCCAGCGTTCCTGCTTCGGCCTGTTTTTATGACTTTACATGTATGTATTAGCGATCCACCCCGGCTTCGCACGGGTAGCACTAATTATCTACAGCCAGACTTGTGGTGGATGATTGAAATACTACCTTGAATTCATGCAAGCCTAGTACTTTTTCTTATGTTCATCATCATTAGGTTACTGTTAAAAAAAAATATGACGCAAAATTACAAAAAGGTCAAAAAAAATTCTGTTGATCCGATCGCTACGAAACTTCACAGGATCACCCGCTGGGCTAATCTGAAGATGCTAGAAAATTTCATCAAAATCGCTCCAGCTGTTTTGGAGTCTATAGGGAACATACATCGATTTTTATACATATAGATAAATAGATTACACACACACATCAATCTTCCAGGAAAAAATATCTAAATAGTGGTGAAAACCGCACCAAAATTCGTTGCGGAGATTAGAAGAACGCGGTCACACATACGGACACGACAGGCAACTTATAATAAAAGTAGAAAGAAGATGCGGTTGGTCTAGTGGTCGCAAGCGCTACTGCTGAGCATGAGGTCTTGGGTTCGATTCCCGGGTCAGGCAAAGTGTTATTGGGTTTTTCTTTTTTTTTTTTTTTTGTGGATGGGAAATCATCAAATGACTTCTCCCGCTCTGGGCGGAGCGGGAGGGCGTGTCAGACTTTTACTGACTAAAACCCACCCGTGTTCCTTCTGTTGCCTGTGCCGGGGCCACGGTAACTCTTTCGAACATCCCGCAACCCTAGCTGGCATCGGCCCTAGCGGACCCCGTCAATAGTGCATCTCTTTGAGGCGCGCGTGGAACACAACGCGCCGTCGACTCGGGTTTGGTCCTTACCGGACGGCGAGCTACCCATTGCTCGCCGTCCGCAAGCCCGCGCCTACGGTGGCCGGGAATCGGCTGCCAATTCCCGATGCCTAGGGCGTCTCCTGTGGCGACTAGGGGCGTGAGGGCGCAAAGCTTGCCTCTCCCTCACGCGTTCCGCCTCCTCCTTCGCGAGCATTACTGCTTCGCAGAAGGAGGTAATGGCTTCCCATGTACTCTCGCTCCGTACCATGGCCTGGACCAGGGCCGGACGCGAGAGATCGCCGCCGCCGATCGCTACCACGAGGACATGGCGGTGCTCCGCCCAAACCGGGCAAACCTCCACCGTATGCTCCACCGTGTCCTCCGGGCGATCCACACAGTGGTGACACCTGGGCGTTTCCTCCCACCTTATCCGGAACAGGTACCTCCCGAAGCACCCGTGTCCGGTGAGGACCTGCGTCAGGCGGAAGGTGAGGACGCCGTGGCGCCTCTCCAGCCACTCCTCAAAGAGGGGACTTATCGACGCAATTGTGGCATGCCCAGCGCTGGGTTGCGACAATCGCACTCTCCTCGAGATCCTGCCGGAGCTCTGTCCGCCGTGCCGCGATTTCTCGCGGCAGCGGGGTTACGCCCCGGCGTTTTGCCTCCTCGCGCAACTCCCACATGTGCGCGAGGACTTTTGGCTCCAGATCCCATGGCGGTAATCCGGCAAAGAGGTTCGCCGCCTCCCCGGAGACCGTGCGGTATCCCCGGGCTAACCGGATGGCCATGACCCTCTGGGACGCGTTCAACCGACGGACCGGTCGCCGCCTCACGGAACGCGCCCACACCGGAGCTCCGTAAAGGGCCATGGACCGCACGACCCCCACGTAGAGCTTCCGGCAGGAGGCGTTTGGACCCCCCAGACTGGGCAGGAGCCGCCTCAAGGCAGCCTCGGCCCGCTCCAGTCTGGGAGCCAAACGTCGGAAATGCTCCACGAAATTCCACCGGCTGTCGAGGACGAGTCCCAGGTACGGGTTTTTCTATCTGGAATTTCTCAGTAGCAGCCCGGAGTCTGGATTTGTGACCGGCAATAGGCTCGCCCCCTATTACATGGGACTTAAACATAACTGGTGAAATGTGGATAAAGATAATTTTATTTGTCAAAACATGCGTATACATGCAAATTAAGCACGCAGGATGTCACAATATTAATATTTTGTACGTATTCAGAGAAATACAAGTCATTATCATAAATATTGACTGGACAAAGATATTCACATATCGAAACAAAAAATATCCCTACCTGGCTGTTCAGAAACGCAGTGTGTCTTGAAGATATCTTAACGAGATAAACGCCAGCTTAGAATATCTACCCCAGAAACCGAGTGCCTACTAGTGCGATTTTATAATCACTTAACGCGAAGATATTCACTTCACGCCATCACGATAACATAGAAAAGTAAAGTGTATGGAAAAATATGTAGATGCTTTTAAACCATCCACGATAACGTTATAACGTGCATGTATTTCCATACATTTTATGGACGTGGACGTCCAAGATAATATCGTCACGTTAGAAGTTATGAAAGCGCACAATTGGTGTAAGTACGTTTTACCGTCTACGATAATGCCTCCACTTTTCTCCAGAGAACCTTTGATATTCTTGTTTCTAACCTCAAAATCTAAAACACTCACGACACAAAACACGTACCCACCACCACCACGCAACCGCTTCAAACCAGTTATTGCGTACATTAGTTAGCTAATTTGGAGAACAGCCAGGCAATCTCGCCATGTATCGGTGGTACAACGACTACTTATCATGCCACAAATGAGGCCCGATGTTCTACAACTAGACGGCAAACTTTGCCCAGGATCGTGTTCACTGTGCCCGGAAATTGGAGTTCAACTTTGTTAATTTGTATCTTTTGTTGTATTATGATAGGGATCTTTGCTATGTTAAGAAAGGACTTATCTACAGCGGAAAGCATGGTCGGAATTACTTTTGTACTTAAGTAATATCGAAGATATACAAAAAGCTGACATTTAAAATACATGTGTACTGCAGTTATTATCGATGTTTTCTATAAAAAAGATCAGGATTTTTATCCTGGATTCTGAAATGATGCTTAGTCAGAAATTCTGATTTAAATCTAGATTGTATTCGCGGTTAGTTAAGCCAAAGTCAAAGTTTTTTATTAATGCGATTTTTGGTGATACAACAGGGTCTTATAAATATTTTATAGTAGCTCAAAAATCTACTCTATAAGGCATGTATTGTTAAATTACAATATTAGATATTAAGTTAAACATTACATGAAACATAATGAAGTAGTTAATAAGTATAGAAATTAAAATACAAGATATATTGTAAGTAATAAAATAGACATATGTACTTATATGAATATTACATTAAAACATATTACATAAAATGGTCAGTCACATGAAATTTTGTCAACCAGAAATTCGTCAATAGTATAGTAGCATTAGAAGACATGAGTGGATGAAGGTGATATGTCGCATTTTTAGAGTTTCGCTGTTCTATGCATGGATGATGGTGTTATGTACATACAAACAATTTTAAACCTTAAAACAACCACGTTTGTGGCTATTTTAGAAATTCACTACTTAATGAAGGTGTCATGTACACTATTATTTTTATTCAATATTGGAAGAATGTGGTATGGGCACAACATTTTTATAGATGCCTAAAAAGTAAAAAGTTAACTTTTCTGCAGTGGATGAAGGAGCTATGTGGCATCACACTGCACTTACAGTGAATGAAGGTGTTATGTGCTGCACATATCACTTTCATTCATAATACGGCGTCAACATTCCGTTCCGTTCATTCCCGCTCTTTTGGCAATCAGACGCACGAGTCGCTTGTTGTTGTCAAAAATACTTTAACTGTGTTAATAAATCGATATTGATAACTCACAAAAACAATGCCAGGAGCCAAATTAAGAGTTAAACAATTAGTGGAAGCTGCCATTAACCGTAATGTGGTTGAAACGAATTAAAACGAAAGGCACTCTATTTTACAAAGCTACTACTCCTTAGATGTGAATAGCAAGAATGCTTTACTTTTCAATAGCATTGTCAGTAAGCCTGTCGCAAGACAACGTTGTAATGCCAAAACCCATAAATCGGCATCGTATAAGTATTATGTTAAATTTGCAGGGGTTACAAAGTAAGTTTGCAAGTTTGGATTGTGTCAGTTGTACCAAATAAGCCGTAAAAAAATTGATCTCATAATAAAATCTATTAAAAGCGGTATTTCTGCTCCAAATCCAGACTGCAGGGGCAAGCACCAGAATCGTCCTCACAAAATGGATGAAGACATTGTGAACCGTATTAAAGCACATATATCGAACTTTCCCGCCGAACAGTCCCACAATTCTCGTAATAAAAATATGCACAAGTTATATCTTTCTCCCCTTGTGAATATGACCAAGATGCATAGTCTATATCTGGAAATGTGTGAGAAAGAAAATTTAACTGAGAAATATAAAATCAAACAATAATAATGAAAAAAAAAAACGAAAATGCGCCATGTTCACAAATACAGTGGGTAGTATATAACAAAAAAGGCTGAGGATGTAGAAAATCGAAGTGCAAACAATTTTTATTAATTAACGGCTCGTATCGCACAGAGGTCTTGAGACTCCGAGCTGGATAAAAGCCTCGTATGGAATTGACAGAAAGAGTTAGAGAAGATGTCGACGCTGTTGGTGCGTGTAACGATCTTATTATAGTTTCCCATTAGACGATTCATGGGTGCGTTGCTACCATGGTTAATACGACTTGCAGTTGTGGCGAAGGTAACGGTCTCGCGAACAGATCTTAGAGCTTTATGTCGAGGTACAGCTATACTTACTTCCGTCAAAAGGTCGGGAGCATTTAGCAAGCCGTTAAAAATTTTGTAAAAAAGTACCTGGTCTGTCATGGCTCTTCGGTGCTCAAGTGAGCACATTTTAAAATGATTAAGCCTTTGGCCATAAGAACAATCCCGTGGACAGCCAGGGCTTCTAAGACTGAGATATCTAGTGAAGCTTCTTTGGATACGTTCAATCCTGTTTACGTGAACACGGTGAGTAGGGTTCCAAACTGGAGATGCATAATCCAGTAGACTTCTCACAAGAGTATTGAAGAGTACCTTTAGGGTCGAGATGGATTTGAACTCACGGCAAATTCTCTTTATAAAACCAGACATTCTTGCAGCTTTGGCAGTGATATTGTCAATGTGGTGTATGAATGTGAGTTTAGAGTCGAGGTGGACTCCCAGGTCACGGATCGTGTCCACTTTACGTAATGCTACCCCATTAATTGAGTAAGACGTAGGTATGGGTTTCTGTTTTTTGGTAAATGAGATGTGGTAACACTTAGTCACATTGAGGGTCATGCGGTTTTTCAAACACCAGTCGTGCACTGCGCCAAGGTCAGCCTGTAGTAGATGAGCGTCGACGGATGAGTTTATCTCTTTATACATTTTGAAATCATCAGCAAATATCGAGCAATTACTATATTTTACTCAGAGAACTATGTCATTGACAAATATTAGAAAAAGGTGCCATGCCCAGGTGCAGATATAGCGGATCGTGGAAGTTCAGAAGTCGCAAGTGCACTCTTGAGGTTTGTGGAGGTAGATCCAAGTTGCCAAGGTAAAGATCATTTGATAATTTGATCGGATTCATGTGCCGGACAGAACAAACATTTCAATTTAATATGTCTTTACCAATACTTGATCTTAAGAGGATATTTTAAAATCATAGACCACAAATTTCCCGAAGTGGGACATTCATATTTGGATTCGGATCGAGATTTCGGGAGGATCAAAAAAGTGCTTCGAAAAAATGATACAATCTATGCTCCTGAACAATACCGAACCATTGTAAGCAAAGCTTCACGAAACAACATAGTTATTGATATGACTGACCATTTCAGGAAAATAAACGATTTGCAAGTGAATTTAAATTTGATTAACAGGAAAAAAAATACTAATAATATTAGTTTTAGGGATGGCATGAAATGGATCAGAATTGATGAATACTAGCTAATAAAATAATGGCACCTTCCCAAAAAGTTGATATTTAAAAAAAGGGGTCAGATTAATCCAAATTTTGAGGTACCACGTGTGAACGGAAAATGTGGTAGTGTCAGTTGAAAAAAAAGCTAATATTAAGGACCAACTAAAATTTATTAAACCGGAATATCGATATAGAAGAATAATCGTTTTTCGTTTATTTTTTAATTTCTTTCTAATTTCTTAAGTAACTTGTCTCCTTCAGACTTCATTTTCTTAAATTGATTAAAATATTTCTTTGCGGAAGAAGGAGTTATGTTCAGTTTTTCTTAAAATAAAGTAGTAAAAATACATTTTATTCTTTAATTTCTCCCCTATTTTAAAAATACTATACGGTTGGCGCCGCCAGACACCCTTATTGGATAAATACATTAAAGGCGTTTTGAAATATCCTAAAATGTTTATGCGAAACTTTGAACTCAATTTTCTCGAAATTAGAATTTTGTGACATATCACCTTCATCCACTCATGTCTTTTTGTCTATTAAAAATTTATTTAGTTTACGTTTAAATTGTGGCAAGTTTAAATCTTTTATGTCATTTGGTAGCTTATTAAAAAAAATTGGAGCCATGCAAAGTATGCTCTTGCGCATAGGGCGGTTTTTGAACTTCTTAGGCATAATTCATGACGATATGTTGGCCTTATGGATCGATAGCTTTGTTCTGAAGCCTTTTAAAGGGTCTACCCTTTATAGCAGAACTTTTTATGTCATAATATTATTTTGGATAACAGCGAATAACAGCGGATAGCATAAACTTCATTTTGCAGAAAATCGTTTGACAAACAATCACTGATTCATTCAAAGCTCATAATTTTGTAAGTCAGAATCATCTTTAGGCATACATTTCATATACATAATAATTAAAAAGTAAAACCATCATATCGCAGAAGGTTAAAAGTCAGAATCGTCTTTTGGCATACATTTCATATCGATAGTCATTAAAAGGCAGAACTATGAATATATCTCAGAAAGTTTACAGTTAGAATCATCTTTTGGCATACATTTCATATCCATAATAATTGAAAGGCTCATCTATCGCATACCCCAAAAGTCAAGGTCAACAAACCAAAATATTATTATGCTCAAATCTTAAAATATTACCTTGTGACAAGCTTTGGGGTCAAGAGCATTTTCAAGGTCAATGACAGACGTCTTGAAGCAAGACGTGATCGACGGGTTTCTATTTCTGGATGGTTTTAAAAGAAATAACCACGAAGGGGATGGCGGGGTCTTTCAGACGCCATCCCCTTCTAACCTAACCTGTGCGAGTCGGGGTACCCCAAGTCCCGAGCTCGCTTCACTCGCTCTTGCATCCTAAGTTCTGCCATCGTCATTGTATGCCAAGTGAAATTGTATCAAATAACCGTCGATCTGGATAAACGTTATGCTCAAAGAAATTATGCGGAATTTTAACTTTGCCAAAGGTAATTATGCCAAATAAAATTCTGCCATCTTAAAATCAAAAATAAATAAATAATCATCATCTGAAATAAATGAATTTTATTTATTTTATTTAAAATACCTTTGATATATGCTATTGTAAATTCGGACATATAAGCATTCGGCCACACAATAATTATATTAAATCATTTTTATGACTGAAAGATATTCGTTTAAAGAAGATTATGCCAAGTGTATTATGTCAAATAAATTTCGGAGCATCAAGATCCTGCCAGATAATATAACCCTTTTTTAAATAAATCACCGTTTTTCTTTACGAACAAAGCGGTCTCGTATATGTAAAGACAAGGTAACGTTAATATTTTTAAGGAGATAAAATGTGATTTGCAACTTTATGATGATTTAAGATTGCATATGAACCTAACTATCAAAATTTCAAGTTTTTCACAGGAATTCACTGGATGGTTAGAAATCTGTAAGTTCACAATTTTCTGGCCCTAGCTTTTATTTAATTACTAGCTCTGCCCCGCGACTTCGTTCGCGTGGAAGTCGGAAGATACACAATACACTAAAATAACAGCAACATTTTAATAAAACTCCCTCGTCCCCCGACCCGTCGCGTTGCATCGCCCGCCCGCGCTAGTACTTCGTTTTCGCTTAGTGTTCCTTCTGACTATTATGTTTACTCGGCTTCTAAGGGTCGTAACGTGATGTTAAATAGCCTATAACTATCCTCTAGAATTGGGCTACCAAACGCAAAAAGAATTTTTCATATCCGACTTTTTGTTCACAATTTCATGGGTTTTCATTTTTTGCGCGGAACTCTAATTATTTTTCTAAAATAAAAGTAGTCTTAGTTACTTCCCGTAACATCAGCTACCTGCCAGTGAAAGTTCCGCCAAAATCGGTCCAGCCGTTTCGGAGATTAGCCGGAACAGACAGACAGACAAAAATTTTAAAAATTGCTTCTTTTGTTATAAGTACCGTATATACTTTCTTATACATTTAGTAAAAAGTTGTTATTTTGACATTACAAACAGACACTTTAATTTTATTTGTTTGTATAGATTGAAATCTTCCTTACAAACCTATACAATTTAGAAACATCAAAAAAACAATACGAATTACGAATGAAACCGCTAACATCCATTACATAGGTACCTACTACTTAACCTACACATAACCTACTCGTTTCACGAACTCATTTTATTCCTACCTACAAAAACAGATGAAATGGAAAAACTATTCTTGGCTCACACAAAGAAACCGAACATGTGCCTTTTAACAATGCCCATCAAATGTTGAATAAACATCAGTCAGAGAACCTTTTTCATACCAATGTTGCGATATATATTATCTATGTACTTTCTACCATAAGATTCGCGTACTAAAGTTGGGTGTTCCATGCCACTACCCGTAACGGCCATTCAAAGAAGTATATTTAAAAAAGGAAAATTACATTCTAGTGTTGAACGTATACGAACTCATTTGATAAGCTGTCAATGAATTCCCTACTTTTTTACTTTTTATTGGTTCCCGCTCTTTTTCGTTACTCTTTTGTTTATTTTTCTTCTTTTGACATTTAACATCGAAATTAAAATGTTATTCTTCTTAACCCGTGACGCGATGAAACCCGTGACAAATTCGAGCGTATTTAATTCTAGACGCATAGGTCTGTGCAGCGTTCAGCGGTCTGTTTTAATGGCAGACATAGGTACTATGTCCGTAAATCACTTGACTAGTTCATCATTCTGTAATAACCTGTCTCCATGCTAAAAAGAAAGAAAATCGGTCGGAAATCGGTCGTTAAGAAAATACTTATCCTATCACTCAGACCACCTTTCATACAAAATGCCAATCCATATCCTTCCTCCTTTCATAATTCTTTTTTGATCTAGCTGACTGATAGACACTGGAAGGAACCTCTGACCTTCGCTTATTATACTTGTATGTAGAACTCATTTATTTGGCTGCCATAGTCAGGAAACGGATGATTGATATCGTCTGCCGGTCTGCTAAATCTATGACTGTTATTTTTTTTAGGGATTGTGTTTATAAGTTACCTTTTTGGTTGTTTGGGGACTTTTTGCATACTTTCCTAGATAACATTGTTCTGCATTGCTTGTAATAGAAGTAGTTTTGATATAACTTCGGGACCATGGGATCCCGGACCTTTGGAAGGCGTACGAGGAGCCGAAACCAACTCGCAGAGACCTGTTATACGTTTCTAATGAAATGAGGCACCAACCGACGATCATCCCCGTTTGCTCTATGCAATTGCACTCAAGGACAACCTCCGGTTGGTGCAGGACTATTGTACAAAACAAAACATATTGAGCTATGGGTTTGGGTGGCTATAGTGGATTTGTTACCCAGAACTAAGAAATGACTACGTCCTTATCAATGTTATGTAATACACGGAAAAAATGGCAGGGGGTGATTTGCACACTCAATAATGGGCCCCGGAAAATGGTCCCTAGCACATAGTGGCATAGCGACAAGAGGGCTACACTTCCTGAGATGTTTGAGGAGTGGAGAGGTATTCCACTATCAGACAATCCCAGAAGTACGGTCAAGATCCCTACCAGCATCTTACTGGAATATTTCCTTCCTCCGAGCATGTTTGCTCTTGCAAATCTCCACTTAAACCGGCCAATAAAGGCAAGAAAGAAGTGGGAGCTCTGTTTCTCGTCAGTGTCCACTCCAGCCGGCTAATGGCAAAGGCAAGCCAGAGGTGAGGAAAAAGACTTCTCCCGGGAGATAGAGTCCGTGGGGTCGCGAAGTAGCTTGGACATATCTCGGGACCCAGGGTCCCGGACCTTTGGAAGGCGTACGAGGGACTGAAGCCAATTTGCAGAGGCCCCTTAAACAATTTTAAATAATGAGGAGGCACCAACCAACGATTATCCCTGTATGCACTGTGCAAGTACAACCAAGGACAACCCCCGGTTGGTGCAGGACTATTGCAGAACATGGAAACAAAACATGGTTTGGGTGGCTGTGGACTGGGTTACCTAGAACTATGTAAGACTATGGCCCCTGCCTGACTAATGTTTTACTAATACACAGATGGTGACTTGCACATTCAATAATGTGTATTTCATAATTAGGGACAAACCTCAAACTAGAAGCTTCAACACAATTTTGACACCTTCAGATTATCCGTATTAATCATATTATACCTATATTCTTGTATTAGTAACTATAACTGGGTTCATGGGTTGTGGAGGTCAGATAGGCAGTCGCTACGTGTGAAGTACTGGTATTCAGCTGCATACGGTTAGATTGAAAGCCGATCCCAACATAGTTCGGAAAAGGCAGATCTTCTTTCAAACAAAGACCATGATACTCCTATGGTTTCTAATATGCAATTTAATTTATAATGTGACTCGTTGAACATAAGCCACACTAACAATTACATTTCACTCTGCTTTTAACGTCATAAATAAAACCAAGATCAAATTATCAGGCTTTAAAACGTGCCTGTGATTTAAAAACATTTTCTAAGCTCCCTGAAGCCCGTTATCGAATAATTCATTGAAGATAAAAAGAATAGGATTGCTTCGTACTGTAAAACCGTGTGATTTATAACGATAAAATAAATTCTACCGATAAAATTCCCTCTTTGTTTCAAAGTGGAAAAAGATTGAAGTTCGCCTTAGGTGTCTGTTCTATTTCTTTTAAATTAAGTAATAGAATTGCAATTATCGTTCGCTTTAGTGTAATAACACATATTTGTATTTAAATTGGGATTTAATCAGGATTCCGTATGAGGCCAGTTTTTCAGAGATATACGAAATTCCCAGAGGTCTGTCAATAAATCACGTTTTGACGTTTATACGCCTGTAGGAGTAAGTCGAGTATTGTTACTCCGTCGCGCTAAATTCTAATCCAGTAAATATAGATCAATGTTCGCGGTATACCAGCGTGATCTTGCGTTAAAGATCACCTTTCCGCAGCCATTTTTTTCCTAACATTACCTCACATATACACATCAAATTGAAATAGTCTATTACCACTTTCCAAGTTTGACCAGCAACCTCATGCTCGAGGAACTAACCGCTACTACCCGCCCCTCACAACCTTCCACTGCCACAAAGCTCCACTGATCTGGAACCCCTTTCATCATTAAGGTAAGCACGTAACCTATAAACGCATAAAACCATTAAAGTGACCCATACTGCAGTACCTAATACATTTGGTGAGACCAAGGAGTCTACTCCCTAGGGCCGATGCCAGCTAGGGTCGCGGGATGTTCGAAAGAGTTACCGTGGCCCCGGCACAGGCAACAGAAGGAACACGGGTGGGTTTTAGTCAGTAAAAGTCTGACACGCCCTCCCGCTCCACCCAGAGCGGGAGAAGTCATTTGATGATTTCCCATCCACAAAAAAAAAAAAAGGGGGTCTACTCCGAAGCAATAAATCCGAAGTATCGGCCGAATGTTCGGACATTTTCTACGTAACACTACAGTCTATTTCGTTCGGTCGGTTCGGATCCGAACTTCATTTTGACGTTTGGTCGGATCCGAACCGACCGAACAAAAAAATTGAAAAAAATGTAGTAGGAAACGTCCGAACATTCGGCCGATGCTTCGGGTTTATCACTTCGGAGTAGACCCCCAGTTCTAAGAGTCGCTCGGCATGATATGCAGCCGACACATTTTATGTTCTAGAATCTATCTAGGTGATAATACATCTTACGAAGACGTTGAAAACTTTTGGACTTGGTCACACTAAACCCGTTAAGTACTTGTAAAATTATATTTAAAGAGATAGCTACCTAAGAACTTACATGAATCGTGAATTTTTATCCATACGCGTAATTTTTTATGTCGCTATTTCCATCTTATACAGGGTCAAATTAAAAATAAATGGTGGCGCCTAACACCATATACTTGGGCAGAAATATAAAATTGTTTGCGTTTATCCCAGACGCAGGGAGCTGGTTCAATTAAATAGTGGACTGTATAATGCGGGGGTGGAAAGTACGTGGGTAGGTCTGACCTTGCAAAACACGACACGAATTAGGACGACGAAAATTGTACATGGACAAAGGAATTTGGCAGGAAATGCAACACCACTGACCTGTAGATTCACCATCCATCCTCCACGTCGGCCGGCAGATCATTCGCTTCCTTGCTGGATCAGGGGCAGCGCACGAGAGGGCGCACAGACGCCTTTCACAGCATAAACACGCACTTTTCATAGTGTTTTAGACAATAGTTCGTAAATGCACTCGCGACATGTTCGCAACCGTAAATTGGTAAACTACGCGAAACTGTAGATGTGATGAGTATTGTGTCTCGATACCTAGACATGACAAAATAAAAAAATTGATGACTTTTCTTTGGGGTCAACTACCGACCGCTGATAGTGTTGTTACTTGAAAAAACTGATTTTTCAACTCATACTAGTTGAAAAATCTGTTTTTTTTTTTCATTTTAGCGTCTTCAAAAAATTGATATTTCAACTAAACTGCGCTTGATGACCCAAAAAAAAATCATTAAAAATTAATAAATTTTTTACTTTATCATGTTTAGATATCGATATTCATCACGTCTGCGGAGTTTCGCTAGCTATTTTATTTTGACCCTGTATACGACAAGGTTCTAAGTATTGTCAAGATTTTAAGCATGGGCAAGGATTTCTTAGACCAATTTGTATTTATACCTTTATCCAAATGTACATATAGAAGTTGTCAGTAGGTATGTACTATCGAGGAAACTTACATCTGACCAATTTGAAAACAAAATCACGTACACACAATGACCACATCTGTTAGCAACCGTTACTATACCGGCCGAGCGCTACAAGCAATAATAATCCTTACGGTCTATAGATAGATGTTCGTTTCTCCCATGGTGCATGCTACTACGGCGTAGCTGTGTCCGCTACGCGGGCTACGCCGTCGTAGACCAGCTACGCGTCAAGTTTTCTTTTTGAGCTTATTTGTTGGAAGCGCGTTTTGGTCATTGTTGATTTATTCTAGCTATGACTACCATATTCGTAACATAACATCACGCCTATATTCCTCGAAGGGTTAGGCAGAGGTAATCTATAGTACACCCACATTCCGCCAATTATGTTTAAGTCCCATGTGGGCGGGGGCGAGCCTATTGCCGTCAACCGGGCACAAATCCAGACTCCAGGCTGCTACTGAGAAATTCCAGATGGAAAAACCCAATAAACCCAACCCAAGATTTTTTGAAGAAAAGTTCATGTTGCTACAATTTTTTTAAGGATGCATAATTTTATTTCATGTTTAATTTTAATCTATTTTGTCATTGTAATATTAATAATGTAAACTTCAATTATATTATGTTTAATCAATGTTCATTAATTCGTGTCTTTATAAATTATATTTTTTAATATTTGCATACCTGTAACTTAGGTGAAATATGTCTCGGTCTATAACTGTTACTATAACAACTCATGTACCATATTTATAGCAAATAAATGATTTGATTGATTGATTTTTTGATTGATAAAACTTTCATCATCATGCATTTCTGGTATCCATCTTGCTTTACGGTACCTAAAAATTTAGTACACCCACATTTCGTCAGTTATGTTTAAGTCCGATATAATAGGGGCGAACCATTGACACCAACCGGGCACTAATCCAAACTCCGGACTGCCACTGAGAAATTCCAGATACCCAATAACACTTTGCCCGACCTGGAAATCGAACCCAGGCCTCAGCAATAGCGCTTGCGACTACTAGACCAACGAGGCAGTCACCATATTATAGTAGGTACAAATAAAAACCAAATATGCTGTTATTTAGAGAGCTAAGAGAGTTTTAAAAGTGCTACTTATTTTATTATTTTCACCGACATCTTTTTTTATCGGAGGTCCTGTAGTTTTGTTCAAAATTGGCCCTAATCGCAGTAATTTCCGGATAATAGTAATAGGTTCAACCATTACAAGGGACTTAGATACCTTTAATTAAATAGTGAATGGACACTTGATACACTTCTGAGAGTAAAGGCTGACCCTTAAGGTGAAAGCGCCAGGGTATCCCGTGAAATTCAAATTTTCTTACGTTTTTTTGCAATTTGCACGTCAGTATGGTGTTGTATGTTGATTAAAATGTGTTTCGCGACCGTAACAAATAGGTATTTACAGAATTATAATCAATATAGTCATAAATACAACTCTCTTAGACCAAGTAATCATATTGAATGACTATTTCATGAAATCATGACATTTGAGGATTATACTAACCTATGGAGTTGTTTTACTGATTCTAGTGATTAAAATTCTGTAGATACGTATTTGTTACGGTCGTGAATCATACTTTAATCAACATACATCTCGAAATTGTGCTACAAATTGCAAAAATCGTAAGAAAATTTGAATTTCGCGGGCTACCTTAGCGCTTCCCCTCAATATAAGAACCTCTTTTACTCAGTTTTATAAAAGTTGTCTATCACGTTGGAGTTTGTTAAGAACTAGACCGTAAGTTTTAATTCTTCATTAATTAGTCGGGATAAACTTTCAGCTAGGACTCTCAGAGGCACGTGTTTTGTTTTCTAATGCCAACGAACTACTATAATGTACGAACTTGTAATGTCTTGTCTTGTGTGCAAAGGTTTGGAAATTAATCCCTACAAAATGGTTGAGCTGAATGGTGCTGATCCACGCGACATGTTCGTGAACGGGCGCCGTCAGTTGAGACTGGTCATCTCTTAACTCAGGGCTTATTTTCAATCTTATATTTTGATTTGTTGTTTTTTTAATTATTTTTTTACATTGTTCTCACACATAGAAGCAACAAGAATAATGTACCCGGGATTTTGTAATAATCTTGATTTAAAAGAGTGTCCTTAGAGTTTCTTGCCCGTTCTTCTCCATAGAAATCTACGTTTTGGAATGGGCAACTAGCTTCATCTTTCTAAATAACTGGCCAACTCTTTGACAATTCAAAAGTGCCTGTAATTGGTTTAATTGCAATAAATTGTTTGAGTTTGAATGTCTGTTTATATCATACTTCACCCACTGCTGGGCTCTTTGCTGAAACTTTGTTGTATTGATATAAGTTTTCATTATTTTTTAGAAGCCTGTTCAGTAAAAGTGGCCACCTCCACGTTACCCTATTTGCCTTTGCACCACTCGGTCTGGGACAACCTGTATTTATAAGTAAACATATTCCCCAATGAGCACCAAATCACATTAACGTGATTGTAGAGCATTCGGAAAAACCGCATCAGTCAACGTCGAGGATTGAAAGCATCTGATCTGATTAGAGCCAGTGATTGATGCCACCAGGTGCCGAACTGTAGCCACGAGGCCTCATCAATAACCTGAGACAATGACGTGACAACTGACGATTGTATGTATTTTTATAGCTGGCAATCTGGTTTAGGAAACAGGGAAAATACATATCTATTTTTATGCAACTGTACATCGTGTAACGGAAAGATTTTTTAGTACTTTTAAGTGTAATAAAAGCTTGTTTTTAAAAAGGTTTTTACTTATATTTTATTATTCTCTAATCTCTATCTAATCTAACTAGCCTGTACTGTCCCACTGCTGGACAAAGGCCTCCCTCTTCCATTTCCACACAATTCTGTCTTTTGCTTGTATCGGCCAATCCTTTCGGTAGGAGTCAAGCTCGTTCCGCCGAATTAATATAATTAAGTATTATAAATTTAAAAAAAAAAAGTATACATTTCCCTCTAAAAGAGAATGAACAAAACCCGCCGATGTGTCCAAAAAGATATAAGAAATAATGTTTTTGTTCACAACATTACAATGAACGCAACGTTATTATTCGCAAAATATGGCTACCTGTTACACAGTAAGTTAGAACAAGCGAACCGTGAAATGAGAAAATCACATCGCGCCGCATACATTACCTCCGCCATTCCGGAAGCAGTTATCACAGTAACTGCACGATTCCAGCACATAACGGAAGTTTAGAAAATTCTGTGTATTAATAACTAGAAGTTTAACAGCCGAAGACGCTGAAAGCCGCTCGGTGGCTCTCATTAACCTTCGCCGCGCATTCCAACTTTACGCTACGGTGTGCACGGCGGCCATCTTAATCAAGTCGAAGTTTGCGGGCGTATTAACGAACAATGAAACTGAAACGTGTCACCATTGTTGAATGAAACTCCGGCTTATGACTGAGTGAAACTCTTAACAACGATAATTAGAACGGCGAACCGCTCCGCTGGTCTATTGTGTCGAGGAAATCATTATAACACAACCAGCGGGTTGTGACCCCCACGTAGTTCAGATGTGTCGAGTAAGAGGCGGTATCTAAGGGTCAACACTCGTCGGATGAGGCAAACAGGGTAAATACCCCAAGAATTTCCTATAACGGCGATTATTGTAACACCTTCCGTTTATGTGGAGTGAAGCGAATTTCACCCCCGGGTGTTCGTAAATTGAGGGTTTGGCGAAATAGTGAGTTCTGCTTTTTATATTAAATAAAATCGCAATTAGTTCGGCTATAAGTGCTACTGAGCTCGGGCGCTGCGGTGCGTGTGCAAACAATTTCCGTCCTAACTTTTAAATTTCTCAAATAATTAACAAGTGAAACTTGGGTGGTTTGCTTAGATTAGTTAACAATGACCAAGGCCATTTGGTGAAGGCCTTTGACCCGCAGTGGAAGTATTTCAACTTAAATGATGATGATCAGCCAACAATGCAGAAAATAAGTCATCTATTGTCCTTAGGACGTGTCATAAGCGTTCCCAAACTTGCTAAAAGAAGAAAAAACCAGCAATAACAATGCCAAAATCCCAACGCATCGCACATACATGATACAACCCCTGAATAACTATTCAACACGTATGACAGTACTTCCGCACGTCACTATCCACTATAACTCATGTGTCCGTGCGTGATCAGCATCTTATCCTCGAACTGTCATATGACGGGTGATTTACCCCATGACAATGTCGACGTAATGAAAGACCTGATTTCCCGGCTCAACGAACAAGCCGACAGGACGCCGCAAAAAAAAGTTAACCCAGAAATCGATCCGATGTTTAAAAAGACGAGAATAATAATGTTCT
This sequence comes from Fissipunctia ypsillon, assembly GCA_947568875.1. NCBI lineage: Eukaryota > Metazoa > Arthropoda > Insecta > Lepidoptera > Noctuidae > Fissipunctia > Fissipunctia ypsillon. Next base: position 19,606,435 of record OX387654.1, on the reverse strand, counting down.
GAAACCCTATGAATTACTTCACCAAGTTTTTGTTTCTTGCTCTTCGAAATATGTATGAAATTAGATAACTTTCAAACTGAGCCTAAAATTAATTAGCTCACCCCACAGTAGAAAATTCGGCTATATTCTGGTATAATCTTTATATAATTAAGGGCCAAAACTTTTCTAAATTTCGGATACGTACACCGGAGGCACTGAAACTAAATTAAGCCCCGCATTCGTTGGGTATAGGTTGTTATATGCGTACGTGTATATGTTTTAATTTGCTGCCAACATAAAGGAAATTACAAGGGTCCAGCTAACTTTAAATCTTATTTAGGCGACACGAGGAAAGATTAACTGTCTAGAATGGTACAATTAGGGTCAGCCCGCCGACTGGTAATGGAGCCGTCGAGTCGGATGCATGAATAATACCGTTTAACAAAACTCCCGTGAAAATAAAACAAGTAGTAAATCAGCATCTTAACATGCTTAAAATGAATAAAGAAAAAATACAAAATCGCAAATAATTTTAATTTATTTTGGTACCTAAAATATATTTTTTAACTATGGAAAAATTTTTAGGAGAGCAAAAATGGTTGCTTGCCAATATTTAATTAATCTATACAGATTAGTAAGCTCGTTCTCCTAACGATTATTATGCTAGAATCACTAACGCGTCGCTCATCGCCCTCGGTAGGCCAAAATATCAAGCGCTGGGATATAAACGCATTTCGGTGTTTACACGCTGCTATGCTAGTTGATACTGCATCTTCACGACATCAGGAACTTGGTCAGAACTAAAGTTTTAACTAAACCCACGTCCTATAAGGACTGAGTCAGACCTATTCACCAAAAATCGCATTTTCCCGTAGGTACTCTGTCCTCTTCTGTCGCTTAGTAACAACCTGCAGGGAAGATTGCTTGTGTGTGCGCGGACGGGTAGATCTGGCTCAGCTCTTATTCTGATCAACAATTACGATAGCTATAATAATAAAATTACGAAGATGCTGGGATCTCTTTTTCACAAATAAAGCCAAATTCATGGGAACAGTCGACGTCGTTTAGTTTCCCGTTGTTCTTAAAGATGGAGCCACAGAACTCGCGACCTAATGCGTTGTTTGGCTCGTTTTCAGACCATTCACTGTAGCCAGCTTCTTCTAAAGTTTGATCTGGAAAAAAATAAAGTTTTTATTATATTTTGGCCGCGAATGCTTCCAAGTGGATTTATATTAACCTAAACTTATATTTGTATTAATTAAAAAATAGAAAGGTACTAAAACTAAGTTTCAATTGACACACCCACGGATTACAGTTTTAATAATTGTCGAATAATCTTTTCTTAGTGGCTCCCTAAAAGGGTGCAGAGATGCTAAAGTGTATGTTCCTAACGTATGACTAACAATTAGTACGGAATGTGTGGATATGTCGCGGCCAGATCTTAGACTTGATCATTTTATGAGGGGTTCGGTCATTTCATGAAATAGTTGTGTTTCATGAAATGGCCAGCTAAAATTGACCATATCGTTTAAACGTCAACGTTTAATGATATGTCGACGTTTGGCCGTATTATTAATGTAAGATGTACATATGTCGTGGTCCGATCGCAGGAGTGGCCATATCGTGACAAAAGCAACCTATTTATCGACATTCCCAGCTGACCACTGGGCATATGGCAAAGTAGTTGCATTTCACGCCGCTAGTGGCGCCCCGACCAAATGGGTTAGGTTAGGTTAGAATCACCACTGCGTCGACTGTCGGGAGGACGCGGCGCGGCATACGCTGGCAGAGTGTGCCGCTTGGGAGGAGCCGCGCCGTGCCCTCATCTCTGGAGTAGGCAGTGACCTGTCGCTGCCGGCTGTCGTGAATTCGATGGTCGGCAGCGAGGAGTCTTGGGACGCGGTGGTTTCCTTCTGCGAGACAGTCATCTCGCAGAAGGAGACTGCGGAAAGGGAGAGGGAGATCACATCCTCTGACCTAGCCCGCAGCAGGCGCACCGGGCGTCGGCGGAGGGCGGACAACGCCCTTTTCCAGCCCCCCATACATCGGACCCGAGGTGGTGGCGCGTAGTGTTCCACGCACGCCCCTCTTAGACGTCGCGGGGGGAGTCAAACACCTCACTCCCCCCCCCCTCGACACGAGGAGAAGCCCGCCGTGGCGGGCCGGCACCAGCCGGGGGTTGCGGAAGGATCGTAAGTTCCCGCGACCCTCGGCGTAGGTGTGAGATGGAACACCGGGGTGGTTTTTAGTCAGTAAGAGTCTGATAGACCCCTCCGCCCGCCCCAGGGCGGAGGACATCCATGAGGATTTTCCACCCCGAAACAAAAAAAAAAGGTTAGGTTAGAACTGTGATCAACCGCTACATCCTAGTTGGGCGCAGTCACTTGGCTATTTACTTATTTAGTATTTTTAGGACCCTAAAATAGGAATCATTCGAGTAGGAATAGATGCACAACAAAAACAAAGCGACATCAACGCCTCTACCGGCAGATAATCTAACTATTTTACGATATGATCACTAATGTTTGGCCACATCATAAAGTAATCGTGCGTTTAACTGTTCATATCGTCAAACATACTTGACAATTTTCATTACCAATGATAGCAAAAATAAAATAAAATAGATATTGATCTCTAAAAATAATTGAAATAAACACTCACTAAAAATAGTCCTAAACACCAGCGTAGCATTTCCAACCGGCTTATTAGCTCTAAATCCAGCAAAGAAGAAGTAGAAGGCCCTAGATCCTCTGACCTTCTCCTCGGTATTCGTAAGGTTGAAGATAGCATCATGTTCAGCCTGGGAGTTGATCACCAGCAGGTGGGCGCCTTCGGCCTGGCACTCCGAGTAGGCCTGGCTCCAGGTGAATGGCATCCGAGGGATCTTGTAGCAGCTACCCGCTGATGAGTAGTATCTGTAGTCTGGAAATTAGAAGGGAATTTTGTTAGTGGTCGGCAAGGTCGATAGTGAAATGGCGGACCATTAAATTTTCAAAGACTAGATGCAGTTGGGACCTTAAAGAATATTACAGTTCCATTGTTGCCCTACAAGTGCCCAACTTCTTCATCTTTCAGGAATTACAGGTAGAATACCTATTCAATTTGAGGTAATAATTCCTAATTTTATAATTATATAACTCCTCAGAATGTAATAACAGTTAATACTATGATGATGTTTTATTTATTGTTCTGAGATAGCGACACGCCGGCTTGCGCTGAAAACCAGCGCCGTGGATTTCGTGTCTTCGTGCCCGGGCCGCAGCATTATGCTGAGCGTTAGCCGTGTCGCGCGGTATTGACGCATATTTCCGTCTAGGTTTAATTTATTATTTTTAGAATATATACCCACTTGTTTTGTTTTTATTAGGCTATGTTATACAACAATTTTATATATGTGCGTCACATTCACGTGAATAAACAGTTTTTCTTTCTTTACTATGGTTCCGCAAATTCTCTTGTTTGTACACAAGTCTGAAAAGCCTGAAAGAATACTCTTTCAGGCTTCTCCATTCCTCTAACCAACAGCATACTTACGAAACATGAATTAACCTATAGGTATCACCACATCTTTAGTGTAAATGACATTCGACTGCCCCAACGGTCTTGTGGTCGCAAGCGCGACTGCTGAGCGTGGGGTTCTGGGTTCGATTCCCAGGTCAGGCAGTGTTATTGGGTTTTTTCATTAGGAATTTCTTAGTAACAGCCCGGAGTTTTGAAGTTGGCGGTGTGATACCCCCGTGCCTCGGAAACCACTTTGTCTTTGGTCCTGCGCTAGATCTCTCTCCGGTTGTGTCGGATTACCGCCACATCGGACTATGAGAGTGACGGAAGAAAGAGTGTACCTGTGTCTGCGCAAACGCTTGTGCACTATAATATGTATATATCCCGCGCCGATGGTATAGTCTCCACTAAGATTGGTCGCCATGGCCGAAATATCGGTCTGGAAGACTATTATTACCTATTAGTGCACAAAAAAATCTGCCTAGCCTTTCCCAACTAAGTTGGAGTCAGCTCCCAGTCTAACCGGACGCAGCTGAATACTAGTATTTTACATGGAGCGACTGCCTATCTGACCTCCACAACCCAGTTACTGGGTAACACGATACCCTTTGGTAAGACTGGTTGTCAGACTTTTGGACCTCTGACTACCCGTTACAACTGTCAATTATTTACGAATGCCAGCCAGGACCAACGGCTTATCGAGATTTCCGAGGCACAGAGGGGTCTCGATATGTAATGGATGGTCATCCATCCACGAACCAACCGTGGCAAGCGTTGCTTGTCCTTCGATCGACCCGTGCGGCTGTTATAATTTAGCCACGAGGCCCTTTTTGTACATAAAGCCTACTAATATTATAAATGTGAAAGTTTGTGAAGATGTTTGGATGTTTGCTACTCAATCACGCAAAAATTGCTGAACGGATTTTGATGAAATTTTGAACACAGATAGCTTATAACTTGGATTAACACTTAGGATACTTTTTATCCCGGTGAACCGACATCCGCGCGGGCGAAGCCGCGGGAAAAAGCTAGTTTTAAATAAATAAAACATTTACCCTGACTTAATTTCTCAAATTCGTATCTTTCTCATCATAACTAAGTAATTTATTGTATAAAACTAAAAATTCGAAAATGAGTTTGTTTGTTAAATGATAAATGATTTTATTTTTTGTTTGTTACACTTTCACGCTAAAAGGGCTGAACGCATTTGCATGAAATTTGGCACATGGGTAGACCATGACCTGGGTTAGGACATAGGATACTTTTTATCCCGGTAGTACGTTCCCGTGGGTTAATTTCCGTTCTCCACGCGGGCGGAGCTTCGGGCAAAAGCTAGTTTATACCATAATTTTAATTTTTAGGCTTCCGTACCCAAAGGGCGCCAACAGGACCCTATTACTAAGGATCCGCTGTCCATCCGTCCGTCCGTCTGACACAGGGCTGCATCTTTTGAACCGTAATAAGACTATAGACACATATAAATAGACACATGAAGTTTTAACAGAGTGTGTACTATAACAACGAATAATAAAAATAAAGTAAGGTAAAAAATTAAAGGGGGTCCCCATACAAGAAACGTGTTTTTTACTACGTAAAATAAAAACATACACAAACGCACTAAATATTTTACGGTGGTTCGGTTCCCTTCGTGTGCGAGTCAGACTCGCACTTGGCCGCGTTTTCTCACTTACCTTTTCCATAAACACCACAGCGCTGATCGTAAGGTGCGTCTTGGGCAGCCACTTTGCATATGAACGGCAGCTCTCGGAAACACATCATAGTCTCTGTGTCGCCAGACCGAGTCGCCACGTCACATCGTCCTATATGGTCCATATCAACCTCATCATTGCTTGCTGGACTCACTAGAAACATTATAACATATGGTAAATGTAATGCTCTTTCGATGTGCCAGTCCTGTGTAGTTCGCTTATTTGTGGGTATGTACATATAAATGTTGATGGATGGAGAGGGAGAGGAAGGCCAAAGAAAAGATGGATGGATTGTGTGAGGAATGATATGAAAGAGAAGGGAGTGAATGATAGCGTGACGGTTGATAGGGGAGAATGGAAAAAACGTGTTGCGACCCCACGTAACATGGGACAAGGGCAGGAAGATGATAATGATGATGCTATAGATAGTACATAATTTATAGTTTTCCAAATACCTTCAAACCATGCAGAATAATTATAATTCATTATTGCAGGCATAATTAACCCGTCGAATGTTCGCGCCGTTTCCATGTGAGCGTTCAACAGTTTTCACAATTATATTTTTGCTGTCGTGTCGTAAAGTATTTTGCTTACGAACCTATAGGGTTCATAAGATATTTGAGAGGTTTAAGCATGCAAACATCTGAAGACAGTGACAACTTCAATAATCAAAGACATCACTTATTTATGTAGTTTGTTATGGAGATATCCATTTCCTATCCAATCAATTATAGTAACTAACTACGAGTAAAAATGTAGGTCTACCTACTTTATCATATCAATATTTTTATACAATTTAACAAGGCTTTTACTTTTGTAATAGTTTCAGAGAACAAAGTGTTGAGTAGGTAGGTACTCGTTTTTACACCTTTGTTTACACATACATAAACTCACATCTTCTTCACATGGGGGCATGGGTAGGCAGAAACTACAGAACGCCACCTGCTACGATCCTTACATACTCCTTTTGCCTCGTTTACGTTCATACATCTGGTTATACACGCACGCCGATCGCAAGTACTACGCACATGATCTTTCTGAAGAACATCACCAATAAGATCACTATAATGTCTTCCTAGGACGTCCCCTCCCGGCATTTCCACTCACATCTACCGTGTAAATACCTTTTGTTAGTCGCCTTTCATTCATCCTCTCAACATGACCAAATCATCTAACCATACATACTCTATTTTATTTATGTTGCCTTATCACATCAATCTTTTTTAAACATTTGGTTTGAAATGTTGGAATAAATTAGACCATGCATATGGCAATGCTTTTTTTGTGTCATTACACATCAACAAGAATAGATAAATAAGAATAACTGAAGCCATGGGAAAAAGAAGAAAATCAGCAAGATTGGAGTCTGGCTGGCTGCTCAGGCCCAAAGTGCACCAGACTAACTTAGGTAATTACCTATTGGCAATCGCGTTGCTTATTCTATTTAACACCCCCAACTTTTTAGGGTCAAAGGGGACACCAAAAGAAAGGCCGTTGAGCTATTCCGTTTGTCCACCCTAAAACAGCCACCCTTTTTTTTTGGATGGGAAATCATCAAATGACTTCTCCCGCTCTGGGCGTAGTGGGAGGGCGTGTCAGACTTTTACTGACTAAAACCCACCCGTGTTCCTTCAGTTGCCTGTGCCGGGGCCATGGTAACTCTTTCAAACATCCTGCAACCCTAGCTGGAAAACACGTGGATACTCGGAAACGCGCGTTCATCTGTCCAAGCCAGGCCGTTCTAAGGATTTCAATAATAAGTTTAGCATCCTTTTCTTTATATATTGGAAGGTGTGTTTTACTAATATTAATACGTGAGACGTGTGATAAACACGCGCGGCACGATTCATGTCTTTACACGCCGGGCGACGCTAACTTAAGAACCATAATATCATTACTTACAATCAATAATCGGTTGCTCCTCAGCTGATTCATGCCTTCGTCCATCATCGCCCACCCAAACATAGTCTCCAAGGTCTGGAAACTTCTTGAACATGGAGTGCAACTGAATGATATCATGGTCTGAAGCCGGAATCATGAGCTGGGCGCCCTCTACTTCGCACAAGTTGTTGACCTGCCAACCTCGGACCTTCTCTATGTGGAGCTTGTAGAAAGCATCAGTTTTCTTATTGTAGACATAATCTTTGCGATACTGTTTTGAGGTTTTTGGTGGGGGCGCCACTGTCGATGCTGTAATAGGCAGTGGAACGTTAATGTGGATAGAGTTGACTATGAGTTTCTGTTGCTGAATGAAGTTTACGGTAATGTTTGTAATTTTGAACCGGTGACATGTGATACAGACATAGGTACCTAAATTGCCTTAGGGTAGATAGGTACCTGCTAATCCGGCTAAGGAATTTCCGCATATATATGTACCTATGTTTGGCATTATCATCTGTAGAATCCTGTTGATCCCGTATTAAAGCTGATTATATCACTACACTGGCTCATCACCACACCAAGCCTCTCGTGTATGTACTTACCGCGTCACTTTCAACTGTTTCCCGCCATTCGTGGCGAAATGACAGTTGACATTAGTGACAGCGACCTCACTGCTGACGTGCATGAGATAGTGTTTACATATCTATCAAATATACACTACAATCATCATGTTCATAGCCTAGCCTTTTTCCAACTACGTATGTTGGGGTCCGGCATCTAGTCTAACCGGATGCAGCTGAGTATACCAGTATTTTACATGGAGCAACTAAACTGCCTATCTGTACATCTAAGGCATTTATATAAATGGTAAATAAATCATGAATATTTTGATAACAATAAATAAAATCTCCTAAACTCTTGATTTTTAATTTGCTAGATCAAAATGACTTATCATAACATGACTAAAATGTCAAAATGACAAAAAAAAGGTCAATCGCAGCTGTCATTTTGGTCCAGCAAAGTAAAAATCAGAAGCCCAATTGTCGTAACTAAAAACGTTCAAAATCTAGTCACAATATTATCTCAGCGACAATCAAATGTCAAAAATGTAGGGAAATTATAGGTACTTTCGACATATTGAGACTGAGATCAGACTGTGAATGTTCTTTAAAATTACGAGAATTGCCCCTCAGAGCATACATATTAATAAAAGCTGTACCTACTCTGAACTCAGAACCTTGATCTTCACATACGCTTACAATAATATGTGAACTGTAGCTAGTCATTTATAATGCTCATAAAATGTAAATCACACATTACGCTTATGACTGACAGTTTATAGTCTTTTCTCAGAACCGTTATCATTAATTACTTATTCAATTAATTTGTTGCGGCGATAATTTATTCCTTTACTTAGTGACTTTCCTTATGTCTGTGTCAGCAGCTACCGTCTAAATCTTATTCACAAATCACTTTTTTTTCAATATTTGAAACTGTAATAACGACATAAATACGTACATCAAAAGAGCCCAGGGATCAAGTACGTTTTTGCTAGTTACTAAAAATCATTTTTTTAAATTATATTTTTGTAACTCTTATGTAGTAAATTTCGTAAATTTTTAGTAAATTTCGTCATTTGAAAAGGGAATAGTTTTTGAATATCGGTAAAAAGATGAAAATCTTCTGTCAAGTCGTATTCCTATATAATCCTATAACGATTTAGAGACCAAAATTAGTAAAATTTCTGCCGTACTTCTAAGTGGGATCAACACAAAATAACGTTATTATGGAGAGAAGACGAAATTCGAGCCGAGAAGAAATGATCAGAGCTGTGGGAATTTTGGAAGCTGGTTCTCTGCAACGTGCAATCGCTCTGGGCACTACGCAGAGTGTTATAAGCCGACTTTGGACACGTTACCGCATCACTGGCAGCGTGGCAGAGTGACATGGAGGACGAGCTCGCATCACCACACGCAGACAAAATCGTTACAAATTACTGCGCGACGAAATCGTACAATGACCGCGATGTTGTTGGTAACGAGGCTTCGTAGCTCTTCAGGTATGTTGATAAGCGATCAAACCCTAAGAAATCGCTTGCATGAAGTCAATTTCCGTTCCCGAAGTCCACTACGTGTATCACCTATTGAGTCCCGCAATCGCAGAGCCCGTTTACAAAGGACACGTGAACACAGAAATTGGGCAGAAAAGTGTGGCGTTTTGTGTTTTTCTGACGAATCTCGTTTTGGTATGAGGCCAGATTCTAGACGTACACGGTATTGGAGGACTCCTGGACGCCTAGAACGTTTAAAATCATTCCAGGAAGTCCATGCATACAGTGGTGGAACAATCATGATATGGGTGGGTATTTGGATCGGCAGAAGAACCGAACTGATTTGGATCAGAGGCAATCTCAATGCATAGATTTACGCTGAAACGATTGTATCAGTTGTTGTCATTCCTTTGCGGACCCAATTTCGTGCTTCATTTCTGCTTATGCATGATAATGCACGTCCACACACTGCCAGAGTCGTTGCAAACACCCGGTTGCCGCAGCTAATATCAACGTCCTCCTACCATGGTCTGCTCAATCGCCAGACTTGAATCCCATTGAGCACGCATATGCTTCAAAGAAGAGCTCTGCCAAATATGGATGCCGTACACACACCAGAAAATCTTTTACGCCTGCTACAACGGACGTGGGCGGCCATTCCGCAACGTGATTTGGATGAACTAATATTGAGTATGAAATCGCTGCGATTGTGTTATACGCGTTAACGGCGGAAATACAGACCACTAATATTGTTTTCACCGTTGCCACTGGAAAAAGGGCATTTGATTCATCGATAACAGTGAATAAAACTCTTTTTATCACATCTATTCAAAACGACCTAGTTTATTCTTCGTAAACAGAAAAACAAAAACTACTTCAACTAATATCTAAAAGACTATAACAGCGAGGACAGCGAGGGACTAAAAGTGATTGAATTTGGAATATGAATATTGTTAGTAAAAGTTCCAATCACCAAAGAGATCAATCACGAAAACTGCATGAACAAGTACCTAACAGGCTGTTTGATAAAGTAAACCGCACGGGAACCAAATTAAAAAACAATGATTGTGAAAAAATATAAAACGTCCGAAATGCATTCCGCCTTCGTTCGTAATTGTTTACTCAAATTCGGATTTAACTTTGTTTTATAAAAAAAAATATTATTTCTATGGATATGTCTTATTGTTCCTAATTGTATGTAAATAAATAAACGTACTATTATTATTCATAAGTTGCATTTACCTACATATTTTCTCATAGAAGGTTATAAAAAGTAGTGTCCACCTCGGGAGCAACACTGTTTTAAGCTTGAGTTTACTTTGAATCCCTCGCTGCGCTCAGGATTCAAAGAAACACTTAATTGTTTGCTCCGTCGGCAAACATTTAGTCACTGAGTGAAAGTGAACATTTTGAATTTGGAACAAGCACGAATTATACGAATTATGTATATACAAACGTGCTAAAAGTACCTACTGGCTAAAATATATATAACCCGGTAATTTTAGTTAAGTTCTTTTCTATCTGATATCGTGGTTGTTTTATGTCATTGGAAAATCTATTAACATGAATATAATAAAATGAGTTCTTCCAGTGATGAAAATGAGACACTGACTCTAGAATTATTTCGCTCTAAAGCAGCAATTATAGTAGATATACTATTATTTATTTTCTCGCAGACAATGGTAAAACATAGAGTACACAAATCGTGAAAAAAAAATTCATCTTGGTCCTTGTATCTCTCGCTCCGCTCAGGATTCTAATCTAGAATCAAACTTAGATCCAACTTCCCTCGAATTAAATTCCCTTTTTTTCACTTGTTGTATAATACTATTATTTGACGCAATCAAAACCTTTAAAAACTTAGTTTTATCACATTTTAATGTCAGGATCAACTAAAAATCCAGCATAAGCAAAAATCGCGAAGCCTCTATTAATGCAAAAGCAGAGAGTTTTTCGTCGATCTACATACACGGAAACATTTTATTTCATCAATCTAAATATAAATTTTATTTTATTTCAATGGGGCAATAAAATATTTTTTTAAATACCTTGATCCCTAGATACTTTTGATTTTGATGTGTGTAGAATTTTAATTTACTCGAATTATGGATGCCCAGCAGGGTTTGAGAAAAAGTCACCAATGAGAGTAATTTCCGGTTCATATTTAAATAAATAGTCGAATGATTATTTTTTTTATGAAAAACCCTTTGTTTTGCCTTATTAATCTTCCTTTTTAGCAAAAGTTAACACACTTTTCTATTGTTTCTATTATTATCTAAGTAATTAGTAAAAAGAAAACTTACACAGTATAACACAAAGCACAAAAATCACGTATTTTTCCATTATTATCTTGACAGTTGACTGTTCTTAAGATGCTCTCGGTACAAACAACAGTCCCTGACCACCGATAAGTACCTATATTTATTATTATATGCAAGTAATAAAGATAGTGTGAAGCAGACATTAACTGTTTATTTACAGCTGATTAATCTCTGAACTTATAAAATACCCGCGGATTTGTAAACAAACATGCTTTGGTTTTTTTTTCTTAAGATCAAACGTTTTGAGAATAGACCGTGACGTCAGCGTGCGTATTGTTTATTCGGCGACATTTTTTGGCTTTTCTACAAGCGTCATCGCTAATCGAATGTTACTTTGAAATAGGCCCTCCAGCGTGAGGGTCCTAGGTTCGATTCCCGGGCCATCGCAAGCGTATGTTTCGATAGCGTCTGTCGAATTAGTGACTCATGGTGTAGTTTTGTATGGTGACAGCTGAAAAACGTCAGTGACTGTCGAATAGATTACGTTAGGTGTCTTACCTATCGAAATCTATAGTGCTCATGGTACGAACTTTAATTCTTTTTGTGACCGCTAGGGGCGCTGTACAATATTTCATAGATATCATTTACGGAGACGCTAGCGTGTTTTGACTGTGTAAACTCATGGTAGAGCTACTGATTTATACGCTGCGATTTAATTCCCATAGACGATGCAAGTCATTTGTTGCTTCAATTCGATTGTATGGCACAGGCAAGAAACTTGCATCCTGAAAATGTGGCTTTAGAAAGAAAGAATAACATTTATTTAGCATCGGTTCGTGAAACAAATAAAAAAATAGTGAAAAGTAATGATTAAGCAAGTAAGTAACCTTACCAACTTACTTTTCACTATTTTTGAATGACTCGTGTGAATTTGAACACTTTGAATTCACTTCGAGGGCATGCGCTTTCGCTTACAGTGAAAAGATATTCACAGCAGCAGCCCGGAGTCTGGATTTGTGCCCAGCTATGGTTCTTTTAAAATTACTTTCAGTCGATAAAACCTAAGCGTTATGTTGATCACGGTTAGCAAGCAAGGTGTTGCTGTGTTTGTCTAAATGTTTTTTAACTCATTATCATAAACGAGCCATGTGCTCGATGGGGGTTCCCATCGAAAAATGACGAACTTCCATATAAACTTGGATCCCCCCAACCTTACCTTACCTTTGGATCCTTGTTTAACCCCATTAGGATACATATTTTCAAAAATCCTTTCTTGGTTCTTTCATTATACAGGATGTAATTTAACACTCTCACTGCCATGGGATCCGCTGGCGGGCCCCAAGTTTTCGAGTGCAAAGGGCCGGTCTTATTTTAAAGAAACATTAACAGCAGGCCGTGGGTGTCACCGGCCGCCCCCAAAACATTTTGTCCGTTACGCCGCTTGCAATATTTTTTAATTTTGAGTAGCGGCCTACCGCAGCGAAATCGTTGGGACCCGCCGGCGGACTCCATAGCTTGCTGAACTGGAAACATGCTATATATTGCTGGCAGTGAGTGTTAATTAACGCACAACCTCTTAAGGGGTCATTGTACCTTATCATTATGAACAACTTTTACTATGGGACCAAACTTGAAATCGCGAAAAAATAATCAGCGGTTCCCTACATTTTGACGAGTTAAGGCTCCCGCAGACAGGCACTCAGACTCCGGTAGAACTATTTTAATGAAGTTTTCATAGAAATTGTTCCACAAAAGTCGCGTCGCTCCTGTCTGCGGGAGCCTTAATGGGAACATAAATGCAGGGAACAGCTGATTTTTTTCGCGATATCAGTTTTGGCCCAATTACACCAGGCACTCTTGTGCAAAATTTCATGCTTCTAGACCCAGTGGTATACCCCGCGTCCTAATAGAAATCGACTACGCGACCATCGCGAGTTCGCGCGAACGTTGTTCGTACGAACTAGCGATCAAACGTACCGGAGTCGAACTGGTCTCTTAATTGACATTCGCGCGGTGTATTTGTGCGAATAAAATGTTTGATTACTAATTCGCTCGAACTTAAACACAAACACTATACAGGTGGCCTAACTGACATTCGCGCGAACTTCACAGAGGCTCGCTGTTGGTTTCTCTGTCTAGCTCCGACAAGGTAAATTATATTGGCCGATAATAAAAACTGCGCGTTTCTAACGTCCATTGTGAAATACGACTTATTTGACGCGAATACGCGATGCGACCATCATCCTCGACCATAGTTTATAGGACAATATTTTGAAATCGAGCGAATACGCGATCTCATTCACGCGATAGAACGCAGGCTTAATAGGACGCGGGGTCAGTCAGTAATGAATATTTTTTTTATTAAGTAGACTGTCTAAAGGGTCTAGTTTTAAGGTATAAATAAAAGTCTCGTATATAATTATGCAGTAGTTTATTGTTACACGTCGCTGGCCGGTCCTCGTCGCTACCCGACTCACGATCTACGCATACGCCACTCACCACACAACTAACTACACAATACTAAACATTCATATTCAATTTATTCAGGAATACAACGCTAAAGTTTACCAACACAGGAAAACGTAAAAAAACGATAGAATTTCTGTTTATTTTAAAGAGTATACGCAATATTTATAGCAATTTGAGCAACCAGCGCTATAGATTACAGTTGCAAAACTTATCAAATTGTAAGAGTATTACGCAAAATGGAAGTTAATTATTTTCAAAATTTCCATCGCTCAATTGCTTAATTGTTTCATTTATTACTGACAGTGTTACTAATGTGGTGTAATGGCGTATCACGCTACAAAATTATTACAATAGTTTTGGCAGTTCGCAACAATGGTAAAATGCAACTAACTCCGTACACGACAGAAACATGTATCATTTATATTTACATTTACATTACGTTTCTGGGTCGCTGTACATGTGAACAAACTAAATCACAATACTGACGCCCGTCGTGACTGTTAACTAAAACCATTCTATACATTACAAAATGTTAAAGGACATTCGCAAAGGAAACATTTCTACTAAGTCTTATAGTGAAAGTTGTGTCTTGGGCTTTACATAAAGAGAAACGATACAGCCATTTGATATTAATATCTAAAGTTAACTTAAACACGACTATCAGTGCACAAAGTATCTATTTACATTACGACTGGTCATAATAGTAATTAAATCAAAAGTCATAATTATAAAAACGAAGAATACAATTATTCTCATATTATTTTGTATATATTTTTTTTTTTTACTTTTTTGTATATTGTGGAAATTATAATACAAAATTAATATGGGATTACTGAACACAAACTAAGAATTGAGGCGATCTAATTGTTAACACGAAACCTAAGAGTCTTACCGCCACTAATATTTACATGAAATATAAAGAAATTGTGAATTCTTCAGCTTGCGCGGGAGCATTCGAGTGTGCGATTACTTAAAATGAAGAGAAAAGCCTTGGCTGACTGGCCGTGGGGTACAAAGTAGAATACAAACGTGATGTCCTACAACTAAAGATCACTTGCGTGTAAAATGAACAGTCGTGTACTTAAAACTTAAAATAAAACGAGATCTCTGAAAGTCTGGAAACGCAATACGTACAATTACATAAAATAAGAAGCGTGTTCGTTTAGGCGCCGCAATACTGTGTTCTCGTCGCACGGCCCTACGTCCTCCGCCAGGGTAGCAGTCGCTAATGTATGGATGAAATACATTTTATAAGAGATTTGACAGATACGAAGGACCTTGAAATTAGATTTTGCCTCCAATCCGATTTAAATTTTATTAAAATAATTTTGTTTTCAAATTTTCATATCCAGTTTATAAAATTGCCAATAATTCACCACTTGTACGATAGACGAATAAGCAAAGTATACAGGTGGGACCTGCTTTTGAAAGGCAGGTGGCCTAATGACATTAATAATTTGCCTTTACAACAGTGGCCTACATACCTACTTCGCCATTTTGCATGGTCTATCTTCTGTTGAATATCAAATATGCAGTACAATTTCATCCACACCTCGCAACTGAACACCCCAACCTAACAATATTCGTCTACTTATATATCCTTATTTATATACATTCAAACGTCTTTTCACATCGGAGGACACGTACTATACAGCAGTTATATTATGAAGCAAATTTCTAATAAACCAATGACGATAATAATTACCTAACGAGCACTTGTTTATTATATACAGTACATTGTACACGTCGAGTGCGGGGTGAGGGGTGCGGGGGTTCAAAAACTACGCGTTACGGATCACAGTGACAGTTATCTGAGATAAGGCAAGGTGGGTCCGTCGGGGCTCGCTTACAAGATTCTAGCTGTCACATACTATAACTTAAGGGGATGAACACGTTACGTTGGTTATGATCGAACGTCAGGATGTCAAAGGGTAAACGGTTTCATTCCCATAACGTGCAATATCTTGACAGACACATTTAGCATATTTCACAAAAAGGTTTTGTCAATATGACCAAGCTACTCATTAGAATCTATAAATCTATAACGAAATCTCGTGTTAGTTGTTATAATTGGTTGGTCAAGTGTCGCCAACCAATAATTTTAGACGACATGCCATGATTCAAATTACAGAAAACGAATTCCATTCATCCAAAGAACAGTGTGCGGCAGCTAAAACCAACGCAAAACGAGCGCTCCTCCTTTGTACCATCGAAGTCTCATACAAACCGCTGCACGATATCATAACTATATACAATCTTTACTACAAAAAAAAACCGCAAAAACTGTAAATATGTTACTATAATATCTGACTACCCTCTATTCACAGAAAAGGAGATATAATAATTCGTGCAGCGGTCTGTAGTAAGGCTAACCTACTTGTTGTGGGCTCGCTACATCGGTTTACATCCCGTACCATACTAGACTAACATTAATACTATGCATTTATTTACAACGTTTTTTTATGTTTTATCTTTTATATAGTTTTGAACTAGTTTTAAGGCTACGACGTCTGGCGACATTCACACAAAGTCTGTCTATGCTAGATTACATGTTAGCAGCGTGATACAGTAGTAAAACTACTTACAAATTAAATGGAAACATCAATTTTGGATGATACGCAGTGGGGATGGAACCAAACGCTATCTTTTATCTTGACAACACTTGAAAATTGACAACTTGTAAATAGCAGTGTACGACTAAACGCCGACAGACACTATGCCGACAGACTCAATACCGACAAGACTTTACTTCGTCGGGTCTCTTCGCCGACAGGACACTTAGCCGACAGGACACTTAGCCGACAGGCACCCCGAGGTTCGGTTTGGTTAGGTTCCTTTAAACCCTGCACACAGAAATAGAAGCCCAGCGCAGCGGAGCTCCGTCGACCTGCTACTTAAGGTATTAATGTACCTAGATTATGTATGTATATTATATTATGCCCTGTCGTCGAAGAGTCCCTTCGAAGTAAAGTCTTGTCGGAGTTCAGTCTGTCGGCGTTGAGTCGTACCTACACTCTGTAAATAAATTATTCACATTTAACATTTTTACTGAAAAATTGATGCCATTCACTGTTGTCGAGTATTTAAAAGACACTGAATGGTTACATTTCCACCTTGTAGTGTATATTATGTAAGATTATCAATGCCAATAATTAGACAAAACGACGTAACTCACGCACACTAACACATCCCAGTACAATAATGTCAAAACTCTAATATAATTATTAAATGCGTGAAATACACATGTATTCATTACATTTTCTCACGCACACTAACACATCCCAGTACAATAATGTCAAAACTCTAATATAATTATTAAATGCGTGAAATACACATGTATTCATTACATTTTACAAACACTTTGCTATAAAATATCTCACTACTGCAATGATAGTATGTGAATATTACTCATACATTTATTTTATTTACTATTTATATTCATTGCATCGAGTAAATTAGTAGTTTAATATATCTAACACTATTCTAACCTAACTACGTAAAAATGTTCAGTCGATGTTACATACAATGATGTTTACGATTAAGCTTAGTAATTATAATACACATTAGGCCGGCTACAGGCGATAGTTCGCAAGAGATTCGTGTTTGCACACAACTGAAATCCGTTTTTTAAGTATGAAACTGTCGCCTGTAGTCGTCCTATAAAGGAGATTAATAGAGAACACATATAAATCAATAAATCCGTAGTTATAAAGTTAAAATGTCAATACGCGTTATATAATATTGCAACATTTATTGCTTGCAACGTCCGTACGAAACACAATCAGGCACACATTGACACTACGTCACACTTACAATTACATGGAATCGCGGAGACAAATGAAACATAGCCTAATTCTAATCGAAGCGTCTCTTTACTGTACATACCTATGTATCGCGCCGAGGGTGGAGGTCGTTGACCGCGCCTCTCCTTCGTACGCCACCCCTATCCATCATTTATCTGCATGTCATTCTCCAAAACCATTCCTAGCTACGTTTTACCGCGAGGGCGACACGTTTCGTTGTATACAATTTTGTCGCTGTCAACATTTTATCCTTTCCGATGCTTTGGTTTCCGTTATCGATTATATTCACAGTATACCAGCCAACTATACTATTCTACACACATTCGCTACACGCTACGTTACAAGTAAATATCAGAAATGAATAGTTTTTGGTAGTGACGTCGCGAATCCGCTGTTTTGCTTTGCTTACGTCAAAAATGCGCGTTTGTGGAAATACTCCAAATGCAAGTTTTAGAATTGGGTACGTGACATTTTTTTTTTCTTAAAATACGAATATTTTGAATAAAATTCATGGTAGACAAAGTACCCTAGTTTACAAAGCATGTTGGTAATTTCAATTTTTTATTTTTGCCAATTCCATTCATTCCAGTTTAGTTACACAACTAATTTCAAAATGTCATCCATTTTGGAAGTCTGTCTACCCAATAATGGTATGAGTTCTCCACATATTGATACGATGCGCGTAACTTTAATGCCTTCTAGTTACAGCGATGAGGTATGGTGCGGTATTTATACAATCCAAAATTTTATACATTCACGGTAAAGTCAAATAAAAGCAAAACAACACAGTTTTGGAAGCGACCCGACTTATGTGACGTGTGGACTGCAACTGGAATTTGAACTCTCTTGTTAAGGAAATAAGAGTGAACATAGACTGTACATAGACGAAAATATTTAAAGGAAAAAATTTCAAATTCCAGTCGATATGTAACTTCAGTTTCAAAGCGAATTCGCATGCATTAAATTCATTACAAAAGGCTTCAGTTTATAGCTTATAAGGGCAGCTGTCCTTCAAACGTTTGAATATTATTTGAAAACAAACAGTTTATGTCAGTGTATAATTGTTGGTTTTTAAAATATTCCTACATTTAGAAATAGAAATCACGTTTTATTTTTTATTTTATTGATACCTACGTGAATAATACTAATTACATTTACATTTTAAAGCGGAGTAGTGGAACAAATATTTTCAAAACCAACTATCAACTATCACGCAGACTTTCTCATTAAACAACAATTTGTTAACATTTCTGTGATATTAGGTTAGTAGTAAATGTCTCATAGCAGAATCGACCTTAAGCGGACAAATATAAAGGAGACTAATTAAAGGCTTAGGTAAACATACGAATTCGCCAAACCACCAGTCCATAACCGACCTTACATTGCCGTAAATAAAGTCTAATATCGTTTATCAGAGGTTAATCAGGCGTGTAATCGCCTCACCCAACCATCAATCCATAATCGACCTTATTTAACTGTAACAAAGTCGACTATCGCACCACCGAGCCTGCTACAACACGAGTTCGCCCCATAATCCATTATAATCCTTGCATCCGTTACAATAGAGTCGGTTATCGCGAGTCAGTGAATACGGCGCGTCGCTTGTCGAAGCCGCGCTTGGTCTCGCGTCATTCCCACTGGTGCGGCGAGGGCGGCAGCTCGGACGGATGGGCCACTGTGGAGCTGCAATGGTACAGAGTCGGCCGTCGTTAGTCATGTGACGCACAAGTGCGTACCCACACCCACGCCACTTGCTTGCATGTTGGATTCATTGTAGTTTTATCAGATTTTAGCGAAGCAAAGAGGACGACATTATGTGTAAAACGGTAACTGCATTATTCTTTTTTTTTTCAGAAAAGAACGTGTCCACGAAGCGCATTTTAGGCATTTTTGTTAAAGCCTTCTAAATAATCTAGAGTTACTAACAGCGCAAATAATATTAACTTTAAATGATATATGATTTTATTTCTGTAAGTAGGTTTATACAAACACTTTTACACGTCAAACTTTTTTTTTTAAACTAGATGAGGCCGGCGTTTCCTATCTGACTACTCTGAGAAGAAAGGCCGAAACAAACTCAGGTCACAGTCTCTTTTAAAGTCCAGACATTATCTTGGTCAGATCATGTGAAGACTATGTAGATTGGTGTCTGAAATGGTCTTTTGAGGAAAGAACCACACAGATTGAGTGGACCTGTCCAGTTAGTGCACGTATGTGTCAGTAATCGTACATCTCAACTCAAAACTTAGGAGCTCAACGATTCGACGAACAATACCAAAGAAAGGACATTTGGGTAGGCCGCGTAATTTACTCAAACTGCCATTAAAATAATATAACACTTTACAAAGTAAATATTTTTTTGATTTCCATTATCAATATTTAATTGATAAGGTCTTGCGCTTTTTACAAACTTCTTACTAATCTCGCTTCGCTAATCCATATCATGAATCCAACACACAAACCAACATGCATTTATCATCTTTGAACAAAATCTATGATAATAAAAGAGAAATCTTATAGCAAAACTGCATCACAAATCAAACGCTACAGTAACTACTAAATAAAAAATTTATGAAAATTCACCACAACCATGTGCCTGGCACAGTGCTCATCTCATACTACGCATGCACTACGAGACAACCCGAACAGAAAACAACCTCACTTCTTAAATATCAACCTTATATCGAAAGAGTAAAGTTCATATTTGGAAAGAATTTTTTTTCTGCTAGGGCTGTGTCAAACCCACTAATCGTACAAAATCAAATTCAACCTCCATACTGAAGTTTCTTCAAAATCGAAACTATTATTTTTTGTCGATTTTGGAGAAATGTTGCCTCATACTTGAGTTCGGTTGTCAAGAAGTGGGATAACCCTTTCCCGGGTAAATGATAGTCAATAAATATTCAGATATTTCAATCATCGTAATCATTGCTTGTAAGTTTTGGTTTTGCTTTACAAGCAACATTTCAATTCAGTTACTTTTTCTTATTTCACTAGAAGGAAAAAAAAACACAAACTGGCACCGAACTCAAGTGCGAAGCCTTCACAAACGCATGCACTGCAACCGAACCGTTAGGACGGAGCGAGCACTATCTAACGATCAACCCTTTTGAAACGCGACGACGGTCGAAGGCAACAACGCCTCTTTATACTAAAGTTAAACTCAACAACAAAGTTATAGATTGTCTAAGCTTAAATTGCGCGCCCCTCCATTGAATTACGTACACATTAAGGGTGGGTTTCACTAATAAAACTGAACGCGATCAGCTTATCTAAACCGCGTTCATGAATGTCATCAATATTGTAGAATATTGACACTGACAGCTGTTGAACGGTTTAGATGAGCTGATCGCTTTCTGTTTCATTGCTGAAATCGGCACTAAATGTATTAATCTAGACGCAATACACACAAATTATTTGCCATCATTGGTCCCTCAGTCACCGGGTCGATATGAAAGTAGAAAATTGAGAATTTAGTGGATTTTGTACTTGATTTCTCAAATAAAAAAATGGAATTAGTTGGAGGGCCGCGCGCAGTTTTAGTTTAAAGGGAATATGGCGGCGTGTGTTGCCCCGAGCGGCGTCCGTCGGCCGCCGCCGCGTGCGCGGCGCCGGCGCAGCACTACACAGTACACAGTACACAGGATGCGTGCGTACGCTTACTGAGCTCGCTCCACGCCTATGCGGCGCACAGAAATATCACGGGCGATAGCAGTAGATATTTTGCCGCCGTCTTGAAAGGGGAACAAACTTTCGCTTTCGAACCCGCCCTAGAGCTGTCGCAAAACACACAAAAAAGCAGAATTAAAACTACCGTACGGGAGAGAACAGCGGTGCTAGTGAAGCGGGACACACCACCATTTCAAGAGGGTTGATTTTGCTCGAAAACAGCGGCGTATGTACACAGAGAGCGCTCGAAGCGCGGGGAACGAAACGGAACGTTATGTAAGAAAAATAAAAAGGTAAAACAACCCATGCACAAGTCGGGCTCTAGCAAAATCGACCCGTGTGTGAGTGTTACTTTACACAAAGAGGCACAACTGTTACCTACGTTGCAATACTACAGTTGGCGGGAGGGGAGGTCGGGAGGGATGCGACATGTTCCTGCGACCACCGGCCGGCACGACACTACGCGCTATGTACACTGGTACACTAGTACACTGTACAGTGTACACCGACACACGTGCACACACTAACAGACTCGCACCGTGCCACACTCAGTTGTGATGACTGTTTGCTTTCTCTGATTTATTATCGTAAACATCGCCAGTCGTGCGGACAACACTGGAAACTTTACAAATATCATTAAAATAAGAAAAACGACTATATTACAAAACGCGCAAAATAAATCGGTAGCTGGAAAGAAGGAAGCAACATTTTAGGGGTTACAGTGCAAGAGCGCGGCGCTAAAACGACGCTTCGGGAGGAATTGCGAATTTGACGAAGTTATTTATAGGCAGTGTTGTCTGCACGAGTTTTGGTTACAATTGGCGTGGCCCATATGGGTGCGGGTGGTCGCTAAGGCGTGTTAGGTTACGTATCGCAAAGAAATCACCTAGTGTCGGTTGGTTGCGGTTGGTTGCGGTTGGTTGATGTTGCGGCGCCTTACCTTGCGAAGCTCTTGAACGCCGCCGACTGTGGGTTGATGCACAGTGGCACCCGAGACGTCTGCAGCTGTTCCGCTATGAACTTGTGTATCTCCTCTGAAACATTCGTATGCGGGAATCTTTAATTGATGAAAAGGTGTATAACGAAAGCAGATAATGACAGATATTTTGTAATTGGTTACGGCACAAGACAGACCCTCGCTTGAGAAATTCAACTAAATAACTATTACCTATCACAGTAATTACAGAAACCATATATTAAAAAGTCATTGTCTCGCGTGGATCCACGTTCGCAAAAGAAAACCTTTCGCAATCAACAACCGAGATATTAAAGACTTTTCTTCACGAGTTAATTATTAACATTGCCTCAGAACCTACTTTTTTATTTTTGTTAGCCTGTACTGTCCCACTGCTGGGCAAAGGTCTCCCCTTTTTCCTTCCAAACCTCTCAGTTTTATGCGATTTCTGGCCATATTGGCCGTCAGTCGTCATACGCCCATTTGCGCTTCTATCCAATTTTTATTCAGATTTGTTTCCACACATATTTGTGATCACACCCCATGCCATCTCTCCATACCTTTAACCTGATGCACACTGGTCAGCTTCCTCTCCCAGCCGTCGTGGAAGGCGTGCGGCGCGACGGGCTCGAGGTCGGGCGAGTAGTGGCGCGCGGCGGGCGGCGCGCTGTAGCAGCACTTGCACATACACGAGTGGTAGCGCAGGCGGCCCTCCTCGAGGTACGGGTGCGCCAACGCGTCCACCACGGAGATGCGCTTGGCTGGGTCGAACACTAGCATCTGTAAGTTGAGAATTGCGGAAGTTATTGATACGTAAGGACACTGTCGTTTATTATTTACTAGTGACCTCAGTGACCTGTTCTTGCTTCGCTCGAGTGCAATCTACTGATGTTGGCATGTCTAAATATCAAGTTTTCAATTTCATTGCCTTATCTAAGTTACATAAAAACGAGTTATACTATTGCGAAATTTAGAAGAACACAGGTCACAGACAGGTACAAAAAACGACGGTTTTCATAATACTTATTATAGATAAATGAGCTACATCTTTACAGAGGTCAGTCTGAACGAAGCTTAGAAGCTAGATATTGAAAACATTTTCATCACTGCCAAGTTAACGTATAACGTCATCTAAACCCCTAAAACTGATTGAGAAAAAACGCAACACGTCGCTATCCGCCTAGAGACGCGAGATATTTTTTTGGTAGACTTGTGTTTGTCCAATATCTCACCTGACTATGAGTTGTGACCGCAGGTGGTTCATATTTATTTTGTATGACACACGCAAAAAGTGTTACCACGAATTCCTACACGGTCACAATGTATGGAATGGATGCACAATGGATGGAAAAGCTGTTACTTTTCGGTGCCACCATCGAGTACAAAGCCCAAACTGCGGTCAAGAAACTGGGCATCCTAAATAAGGTGAAGCGATACTTTACGCCTGGACGGCTCTTAACTCTTTACAAAGAGCAAGTCCGATTCTGCATGGAGTATTGCAACCACCTTTAGGATGGCTCCGCTAAATACCAACTTGCCGCGCTTGACTCGGTGGAACGCAGAGCTAAGAGGCTCATTGGCGATGTAAGACTGGTGGATGCCAAGCTTCACAGCTTGGCTCATCGCCGCAAGGTTGCCTGCTTGTCGGTCTTCTACAGATTATACTTCGGGGAGTGTGCTCAAGAACTCCACGACCTCATTCCGCCGGCCCCCTTCTATCATCGGACATCTAGACGCACTGCAGGTTACCATCCCTACCTAGTTGCTATTCCACCAATTCGCACTAAGCGTTTCCAAATGTCTTTTGTGATGCGCACAGCAATGGAGTGGAACTCTCTGCCTGCGTATGTGTTTCCGAACGCATACAAACCCGATCTCTTCAAAGTGAGAGTGAACAGGCTTCTTCTTCTGGGTAAGCTCGCTCCATCGTTGACTTTGTCTATATCATCTCTGACCTGGACTAGAGTCAAGAGCAAACCTATCTATACAAATAAATAAAATTGAAGTGTCCGTTTTTAATGACAAAATAACAAGTTTTTACGAAATGCATAGGAAAGTATAAACGGTTCTTATAACAAAAAAGCGATTTTTAACATTTTTGTCTGTCTGTCTGTTTGTTCCGGCGAATTTCTGAAACGGCTGGACTGATTTTGACGGGACGGGACTTTCATTGACAGATATCTGATGTTACGGCGGGTAACTTAGACTACTTTTATTTTAGAAAAATAATTAGGGTTCCGCGCAAAAAAATTAAAACCCATGAAATTGTGGAGTTCTTTGTGAAATTCTGTTTGCATTTGGTAGCACAGTTCTCGAAGATAGTTATAGGCTATTTAACATCACGCTACGACCCTTGAAGAGCCGAGCAGAAAGAAAAAAGTCAGAAAGAACACTAAGCGAAAACGAGGTAATAGTGCGGGCAGGCGATTCAACGCGGCGGTTGGCGACGGGTCGGGGGACGAAGGAGTTTTATTAACCCTTTAACCGCCTACGCCGGATTAATCCGACAAATATTTTCGTGTCCATTTCGCCAGGGTCGTATATTTTAACCTTTTAACCGCCCGACTTCATATCAGTTGTCGTGCCCCCAGCGCCGGGCAACTTGAATCATTACGATATTTGGTCGTAAATATACGACCCTGGCGAAATGGACACGAAAATATTTGTCGGATTAATCCGTCGTAGGCGGTTAAAGGGTTAAAATGTGGCTGTTATTTTAGTATATTGTGTATCTTATGACATCCACGCGAACTAAGTCGCGGGGCACAGCTAGTCTCAAATAAAAAACATTAAAAAAATAACCGACGAAAAGTTTCTACGCTGGGGGTCTTGAATCATGTGCTGAATTCATGGTAATAGTTTGTGCGTCTATAATGAAATAAGAGTCCAGTTTTAGACTCGATTGCAGCTCTTCGATCTCCTCACGCAAAAATTGCTCTTTACTTCGATAAATATGAAAGTCACATCACTTTCAATAATATTTGCAAGATCATGTTACCTGTGCGAGCAGATGCACGGCCTCGTGCGTGGCCTGCACGGACAACGTGTACAACGCAGCGAGCGCGGGCGGGCGCGGCGCTCGGCGCAGCATATGTGCGCGTGCGCCCGCGCATGCGTGTCGCATATCCTCCAGCGAAGGCGTGCCTAGCAGCTCTGTTATCAACTCCAGCTGGAACACACAACTACATTTTGGAAGCTGAAGAATCTGATTGTAAGTACCATCCAACCTTCTACGGCCGACAAACTTTGGCTATGCGTTATTCCTGTCACAGTCGCACAACTGATGAACTACAAGTGCAAGACAGTGACGGGAACATGACTAAGCACGTGCTACGTAAAGTTTAGTCTGTACACGGTGTGGCGAAAATTAAGGGTGAGGTACAGACCATCAAACTGAAAAACTTTCTCCCGGGGATCAAAATCGTAATCGCAAAAAAATTATCAGTCGTCCCATACATTTGGTCGTTTAGTTGTTTAATTTGATGGTTTGTACCTCCCCTTTAAGTTTTGCTATTCCGAAACCGGACACCTGTATATCTTGGCCTCGTACATCACTTAATACACGGATTAATAAAGACTGGTCACGGGTTTAAAAGATGCTGTCAACTCGCATGCTAGCTCTGAAATAGCTAAAATTGGCCAATTGCGAGTCGGACTCGTACACGAAGGGTTCCGTACCACGGTACAATATTTTCTACGTTTTTTGTATGGGGATCCCCTTTAATTTATAACTTTATTTAACAACATCCCTGTCCAATGAGTCATATATGACTCACGAGAGAAGTTTACGCCCTACGTCCATGAGTCACATCATCATCATCATCATCATGATGATATAGTCACATATGAGTCATAAAATAACCAAAATAGGATAAATCTACATGTAATAATTTATGAAAATTATATTTTATGGTATATAAGAATGTTATATATAACTCATCAGAAGAAAAAACTGTGAAAAATGCGTTGTATGGGGACAGGGAAGTTGTTAATTTTTATCATCTGTTGTTATAGCGGCAATAGAAATACACAATCTATAAAAATTTCTACTGTCTACCTATTACGGTTCATGAGATAAAGCCCGTTGACAGACAAACAGACGGACGGACGGGCAGCAGAGGCTTAGTAATAGAGTTCCGTTTGGCACCTTTCGGGTACGGAACCCTAAAAAGGAGGCCAAAGTGAAAATACTTTATGGTTTTGTTAAAACGTGAATGCTAGCGGAATATCACGTGTTTTAAACAAAACTTCATTTACAGGAAGGAATTAATTACGGCTTTATTATTTAACATTTATTTGAGACCTTTTGTATAGACCATAGGGCAAGGGCAACTCAAGCGAGACTTGTTAGGGAAAAAACTCTAGTGTAGTATTATACAGGGCGACTTGTAATTTGTCGTATTCCTTCCAGGATGTGGTAGTGTGACCCATTTGCAATAATTAAGCACCCCATAAAGCCTAGGCGAAAATTCATGGGTTTCGAGAAAACAGAATTTTTACGCATTTTTGAAAATTTCCCAGAATACGTCTCTAAAAACCACTTTTCTCTAAACTCTCAAATTGAATGGCCGTCATCGCCCATCGGCCTTGCCGGTGGGCGAGGTCGATGGGCGACGAAGGCCGAAGGAAAGGAAAGGGAGATGAAGGATGAAGAAAGAGAGGAATTTTTTTATAGAAGTTGAGTGAACTTTATACCCTGTTCCTCTCATACCTCTATAAAGTCTTAGAGTATGTTACGTGCGCTGTATGTTTAAATACACGCGAACTAAGCGACAAGAGAACCATGACCAGCGAGTAGACCGTGAGTCATGTTAAAAACTCAAAAGCCTATCCGCGACTTGTGACCTGGTCATAACCACCTGGGTGCCTATCGTGTGATGGATTGCTCGTTGCTATCGTGGAATGGGTTATAAAGAAGCGGGATGGCATAAACCAGATAATGAATTTGATTATCACACAATTTTTAAATATTTCAACAATTTGCAAATTCAACCTTTGCCAGCATTATCGACTGTTTAGTAATAAACAGACTGGAAAAAATCAATGGGCCCTGAAGGGAAACCACTTTAAATCCTTAAGATAGATTATTTTACTTAAGGGGGAAGCGCCAAGGTAGCCCGCGAAATTCAAATTTTCTTACGATTTTTGCAATTTATTTGCTGGTCAGTATTAAGTTATAGGTTGATTAAAATATGATTCGCGGCCGTAACAAATATGTATTTACAGAATTATAATCATTAAAGTCATCAACACAACTCTCTAAGACGAAGTAAACCCCAAGAATTACTATTTCATGAAATCTTGACATTTGGGGATTATACTAACTTAACAAGTTTTATTACTGATTGTAATGATTATAATTCTGTAAATATATATTTGTTACGACCGCGAATCATATTTTCATCAACGTACAACTTAACACTGACCAGCAAATTGCAAAAAACGTAAGAAAATTTGAATTTCGCGGGCTACCTTAGCGCTTCCCCCTTAAAGGAAACATTCCTTTATTTTTAAGAGGGCTGTCACATTTTGTCACCTCTCTCGCTCACACGGGACCAAATTTTTAAGAATGTTAAATTAAAAGATGCTTTTTTGAAAATGTAATCAATGGGCGACCTACTAAATAATATCAATTTAAATAGGTAATTATTAAAAACACATTTTTATTGTGGCATTTATTTAAATCATCTCAAAAACAGGTCATAATCCTTATTGAGCTAAGTTTATTAGATAACACAATAGAAATGTGTTTTTAATAATAACCCTCTTAAAAAGAAATAAAACTGTATTCACAGTTTTCTCGACAAGCTTACCAACAGCGGGAATCGAACTAGCTAAACATTAAAAAAATAAACGGTTTTGCGGGGCCTTAAAGTTGGTAGTGTAGTAATGTACGGTTCCTATTAACAAAAACGAATCGTTTTTCTTACCAGTGGTAGCATCTTTTACTGCCAAACTGAGCATATAAATAGATTCGTAAGCAAATTTTACCTGTGATAGCTACTTCCATACGGGAGGGTCTACAATTTTTTTTTATTTTTTTTTTATTTACTTCAGATACAGTGATCCATATTGTTGTTAGTATACTTACGAAATTATTGTAGGTACCTATGCACAGCTATGAGGTCTTTGCTTCATTATTGGTAAAGATACAAGAGTCTTAATTTTAACCTATACCAATCCGTAGATTATAGGAATCGGCCATAAGATAAGTGACAGTAGCACATACCTGTTGTACCGGACTCTGCGCCTGGAAGAGGATCCGTCGCCCAAGCAGTTCTCCGAATATGCAGCCCACCGACCACACGTCCACCGCAGCTGTGTAGTGGTTCGCGCCCATCAGGATCTCAGGTGCTCTGGAAATAGAAGCAGGCCTCTTTTAACAACTTTTTACCTACTTTCATCATCTTCCTGCCCTTTTCTTTTGTTGTTTTAGCCTGAATTTTCCCACTGTACGGCAAAGACCTCC
The DNA here is from genome assembly GCA_947568875.1 of Fissipunctia ypsillon. Lineage (NCBI taxonomy): Eukaryota > Metazoa > Arthropoda > Insecta > Lepidoptera > Noctuidae > Fissipunctia > Fissipunctia ypsillon. Next base: position 19,577,689 of record OX387654.1, on the reverse strand, counting down.
CAAATTTAGGCGCAACCTCATTATACTTATATCATTATGAACAACTTTTACTATGGGACCAAACCTGAAATCGCGAAAAAAGTTCAACTGTTCCCTATATTTTCTCTCTAGCTGAGGCTATTTGGGACCAGTCTTTATCGATGCAGTCCTACTCAACCCTTGTCCCTTGGCCGACCATTATATTAGTCGGATTTCTTTACTATTTGCTTAGAGTCTCAAAATAATCTCTTTGTCTGATTAATAAAGTCAAACAACAATCAATCTATTAGTTTCTTCTAAACCTATAATTATAGATGTCGTGGCCAGATCTTAGAATTGATCATTTCATGTAGTGTTCGACCATTTCATGAAATGGTTGTATTTCATTAAATAGATGTGTCGCCAAACTTTTTAGCCCTAGGGCCAGACTAACTCCTAACCTAAAGCCCCGAAGGACCAGGACCTAGCTAGCTCATCATAGCAACATACTGTTATTTTGAATTACGCGCAAATTTTCATTTTGGGACTAGTCGTTTGGAGACCCCTAAATAGAACATCGACCGCTGACCACATCATGATGTGGTCTGGCTAAATCATGATGTGGTCTAGCCAAATCATTGAATTTGGCGATATGAACAGTTAAACGCACTACTTCATGATGTGGCCAAACATTAATGATCATATCGTAAAATAGTTAGATTATCCACCGGTAGAGGCGTTGATGTCGTTTTGTTTTTGTTGTGCATCGGTCCTAAAAATACTAAATAGCCAAGTTACTGCTACCAACTTGGATGTGGCGCTCGCCGGCCGCTGCCACGGCACCGCTCGCTCCGCTCGCTCGGCTCGAACGCGGTTGGTCACAATTATAACCTAACCTGACCCATTTGGTCGGGGTGCCACTAGCGGCGAGAAATACAACTACTTTGCGATATGCCAGTGGTCAGCTGGTGAAATGGACAGGCAGATCACTATATTGTCATTTCTACGATCTGACCATGACAGATACCCTACATTCAAAAAAAAATCTGCTGTTATTTACACCTGATTTTTTTTCGCGATTTCAGGTTTGATCCATAGTATAAGTTCTTCATAATGATGAGTACAATGACCCCTTAAGAGCGTTGTCACATTTTGCACCTCTCTCGCTCACACAGAACCAAATTTTTAAGAATGTTAAATGAAAAAATGCTTTTTTGAAAAATGTAATCAATGGGCGGTCTACAAAATAATATTAATTTAATAGGTAGTTATCACAAACACATTTCTATTGTGTTATCTAATAAACTTAGGCAATTAAGTGTTATGATCTGTTTTTGAGATGATGTAAATAAATGCCACAATAAAAATGTGTTTTTAATAATTACCTATTAAATTAATAGTATTTTGTAGACCGCCCATTGATTACATTTTTCAAAAATGCATCTTTTCATTTAACATTATTAAAAATTTGGTCCCGTGTGAGCGAGAGAGGTGCAAAATGTGACAACCCTCTTAAGAGTTTGTGCGTTAATTCCGGGACATGTTGTTTACCTCGTATGGTGGTTAATTAAAAAGAGAATCGCTGTTGCTTTGGTTGTTGGTTTGGTTGATTCTGACTTATTTGTCAAGTAAATATTTCAGAGATAAAATATATTAAGTTTGAACAATAAATTCACCAAACATTTGTAATTGAGTAATTAAATGTGAACATTTAACAAGCTTTTTCCTTCTATTTTCGAGAAGACTTTTTGCGATAATTAGAATTACAGACTTTCGAGGAACGTGTATTCTTGGAATATTTTTGAATTATGTTCCTATCGTATTGTGTAGGATACCAAAATTGTCAAAAGCTTTCAGGTCACTTGAATTAGATCTTTGGCTATAATGAACTCAATCTAGGGCCACGAGGACTTTTATTGGCAATCTTAGTTCGCAGACAACTTTAAGTTGACGCTGTAAAGAAATCCCAAGCGTCAGTGCACGTGTCGCGAGTCGCGTGTAACTTAGTTACAAGAGTAGGGATATAAAGAGGACGATTTTACAAGGAACGCTCATTTGCCAGGCACAAGCGCATGAATAATAAACTGGTCGTGACACCGAGACGAGTAAACAAAGCCATTCCGTTTTATACCACTTTATGCGTTTTCAATAAAGCTAAACAATATTTCCAATTTAAAATTTAATCCTTCCCCTGAAAACGTGACAAACAAACTGTGCGTGTATAAGAGATGTCGGATATATACCAATTTACATATATTTTAGTACCTACAGTTGGTTTATTTTCATTAGCATGCGGTAGAAAACCGCATTCATTTGATAAGCTAAAATGAAATACAAAACATAACATAGGGAAACAAAGGCAAAAGAGGGTATAATATATGTGAAAATATGGTGGGTATAATGGGTATTCTGTAAGCGTATGAAATGTGGGCACCGACCGTGACTTCTGCAACTACCGTCGACTTAATATGCACGTGAACTATTTTGGCTAAACGTTGGCGAAACCGCCGCGCAACTACTCATGTTTTCGGCACAAACGCGGTTGCGGTGTTCTACTTTCAAAACTGCGGTCAACAGAGCACAGGTCATTCATTCACTTTTTATTCATTCAACACCACGAAACGCTTCGCCGCACGTTTCGAACAATTCGTGAGAATGGAGCAAGAGTAATCGACGTAAACGATTCCAGGGAACAAACATCCAACAAATATAGAGTATTGAAAAAAGGGCTTGTACGAAATGATGACACTTAAGTATGTCCGGCGGACCCTGAACAATCAGTGCCGCTACGAACCTGGCTGGCGAATCTTTTCAGCATTGCACGTACTCTTGTTTCGAGCTAGTTAAAAACACATTGAAATTCCCTTATGTGATATTAGCTTTTTCCTGTTGTTAACATAAAAACGCACTATTTAATGTGATATTGGATTTATTTATTGCTTGATTAAATAGACGTGAACAAATAACCGGATAAACGTTCCGGGAAAGGAGAATCCGTGATTCTAAAAACAGTAAGAACACAAACACGTTGCGATGTTTTAATAAAGATGAATGTCTATTTATACAAAGAAGATGTAGAGGTGAATGAAATATTAACCATCTTGGAACATCTCTATAGAGATGAAGATACTCATATGAACTTGAGAATTAGAAATATCATTTAAAATAAATAGAAAAGAGGTACTTAACCCTGAGGTACTGTCCTCATTTGACAACACTCCACGGTCAACCCAGAAACGTACATAGTTACTAATGACAGTTGCTCACACAGAGGTATTCAACATTTTAGTAATGGAGGGCACAGCTACGTCAACCTACGTTTTAAACTAATAATAATGTTAAAAGTAACAGGTGGTTTTGTGTGACCTTTACAACAAAGTTTGGATAAAGTTAACCGCGTCTGGTTGACACGCTAGTTTGTTTTATCTAGTCAAAATATTGCCCGTGAACATCGCTAAGTTTTTAAAACCTAATTATATCACTACACTATCCCACACATTTTACCATCTAATCGCAATCAGTTGCTCTGGATAGTTTCTATGAAACTTAGTTGATTAGTGGAAATTACTAAGTTCTTTAGTACCTGCCAAATACTGAATGCCTTCAGCTGGGTCATTTCTAGATTATAATTATCATATTCTGCGCTTTTATCATTTCTAAGGTGCAGGTATTATCGTGGACGTCCACGCCCACGTCCACGTCCACGCTCACATCCACGTCCATAAAATGTATGGAAACACGTGCACCTTACAACGTTACAGTGGACGGAAATTTAAAAGCGTCTTCATATATTTCCATACATTTTACTTCCCTGTGTTGTCGTAATGCCGTGGATGTCCACGGTAACATCGTCATGTTAGAAATTATAAAAGCGCACAATTTTCACACGTGCCTTTCCTTAAAAGTAATTTTTAGGTTATGTTGAAGACACCGTTGTATTCATAATAAGTTAAAATTCTCAATACTCAATATCTTTATTGCTTTACCATAATGTGTACTTAGGTGGTAACTATAATATATAATTGAGATCATTATGGACCCTGTAGGGCACAGCAAAAGGGTAGGAGAGAGGAAGCTCTGTTTTAGGAGATCATGAATAATAATTATTGCTATATTATTTAATTTACTTATTAATATTTTTTATTTTATTATTACTTTTGTTCTATTATTTCTTTATTAATATATTATTTATTACTAATTACCATATCATTAATATATTTTAAACATACCCTATAAATTGCGTGATTATCATTAATTATTGTTATCAATTTTTATTTTTATTATAGTAGTAATTTCCTTAACGTATACTATATACATTTCTTCTGTTATTTATGGTTGTCATTTAAATATTCATCTAAGGAATAATAACATTTATTTATCAGTAATTTTTTAAGTTTTGTTATAAATATATTGAACTTTTCTTCTTTCTTTATTTTGTCTGGTAGTTTGTTGTATATTTTTATAGACATTACGTAGGGACTTGTAGAATGCATCCTTAGCTTGGATGTTGGTATGTTTAGTCTAGACCGGTGCCTAAGTGTATACTGTGATTGGATGTCTTCACGTTTTGTGTAGAACTCTTGATGCTTACGGACAAATTTACATATTTCTAGAATGTAAATACTGGGGAGGGTTAGAATATTATGTTTTAATTTAATTAAAATAAGTCTTTTACATAACTAGTTTCTTGTTGAAATTTCTTGCCCCCGACCCACCCCGTCGCATTGCATCGCCTGCCCGCGCTATTTCTTCGTTTTCGCTTAGCGTTCTTTCTGACTTTTTTTTCTTTTTGCTCGGCTCCTAAGGGTCCTAGCGTGATGTTAAATAGCCTTCCTCAAGAATTGGGATATCAAATGCAAAAATATTTTTTCTAATCCGACTGGTAGTTGCAGAGATTAGCGCGTTCAACTAAACAAACTAAATCTTCAGCTTTATTATTAGTATAGATATAGATAATGCAATAAGATAGCAAGCAAGTTCAGTTTAATAGTAGTGACTATAGTTAATTTCAATTGAATTGACAAACAATGTAAACAGACCGATTATTGTGAACTTGGACGATTATAAACATTGTTTACGAAGTACAGTTTATTTTGTATTGATAACGGAGAATTTGTTTGATCGAGAACAAGTGGTAATATACGTATTATATCGATCAATTTTATGAATTACATAGATTCAGTGTGTGTGTTACCTATATCCAATGTCTTTAATCGATTATATAGAAAAGTTAACAATTGATTTTTGACATCGGTTCATCTAGTGAAAAGGCTTGTCCAATTTGGCAGATTGTCTAGAATTTTAATAATAATATAGTTTTGAACTTTTTAACTGTCAAAAATGTCACATTTTTTCCTGCATCAGACCTCTCTCACACACGCTTACACATAGCGTTTGCCACTTTGATATTCAATAAAACAGAGTCAGTCTATTTACCTGTAATACTGCGTAACGACTTCTTGCGTCATGTTCTTGCTGGCGTCTGGCTCTTCAACCCTGGCTAATCCGAAATCACAGATCTTCAGCACGCAGTTGCTGTTCACCAGTAAGTTGCCAGGTTTAATGTCCCGGTGGAGAATGCGAGCTGAATGCAAGTACTTCAGACCTGGAGACAATAGGGATTGAGATATGTAGAATGGTGTTTGTAGAAACTATGGTAATCAATGCATCAAAGCTTGGGTGATGCAATAAAAATGTCAGTAGATAAGATCGATCTCGTTCTCGTTGCTATGATGTTTATAGAAGTAACAGTAAACTATAAATAGGTAGTGAGAAATATTACATTACTATCGGTAGACAATCTCGAGTATAATCTTAAAGAACTTGCCCTCCTTGGTAACAACGAAGATACAACACAACTTGAATAAATAGCGATCAATTCATAATGCATTGTATAATGCAACAGGAAGCTTTCAGAATATTACTAATGCATGCTATTCTAAAACTTCACCTTTCGAACAAGAAGGAAATCAATACATACATATTTTCTAAACTGAACAAGTGCAGGATTTGTATAAAAGTCTTGCACAGGTAAGGACTGAAGAATAAAATGGCAATCTCAAAATTCAAAGTGCATTTTTGCCTAACAACAAATTTCCCCATACATACTCCAAAGAGAGAATATCGCGTGCTAATATTAGCGGAGTGAACAGGAATTTCAGTCGGGATACACTGCAAACTGCAACACACTACTTAGTAATAAGTATAAACCAGAGCATTAAAATTGCAACATCTCATTAATGTCGTGTTCGAATACCTTGCTCGCTTGTAAACATCATTGAAAATGGATATGAGTGAAAGATGAATGAATTTATTGTCCATTGTATTGACGATCATCACTCAAGGCTTTGAGATCATAACTGCTAACATCCTCAATTTGGCCGCTTTGAGTTAGTTCTAATCAAAAGTTTTGTTTCTATGGGATCCGGTTTATTCTGGTCTAGATAGGATGTGGCTGGAGTGATCCCTTATGTGATTGTTTTTATGCTACCGATCATATCACTAGGCACGTTTCGTGGCTGGCAATTGTTGAGCAGTTTCATGCGGTTTCCGGTAAATGTTACCCTTTCCTACACATGGGTTTTGTTAAACGAATAAAGGTTTACGTCAAGAGGATGGGCAGCAGTATCCTCTTGTCTACTAAAAACGTCAGAATGCGGTCGTTCCTGCTTATATTCCAAATCTATCCATCTGTTATTACTCCTTTGCCATTCATACCTGACATTGACAAACCCCAATGACGTATACAAGCTGATTTGATAATGATGATCATAAGACCATTGTTAGTAATCACAGGTCACGTTTCACGGCAGGCAAATACGTCAAGCTGTCCAATTGTCACGTGACCCTAAGCGTTGTGCTTATTGACCCAAATCTAACGGTGGCTGGGAATGACAGAAAGAGTTCGCAGACAAAGCTACTGATGACGTGTTTCAGCTTGTTTTAGACTTTAGTTGACGTTTACAATTTTATATCATGTTATTTCGGTACCGATACCGCTACTTGGTAGACTGGAACTGACACTGAAACTCTAAAAAGAATCTCAAAGTATTAGCTAATATATGCAAAACCATCAAGTTCATTATGAGAGGGCGTTAATATGTAATACAACAAATCGAAATTAGTTGTTTTAGTGACGAATATAAAAATACAAACTTAATTAAAGTACAGGATGACGGTGACGGCTGCAGTTGCAAAAAGATAATAAATCGAAATGGAACTGGACGACGGATTGCAAATGCAGTTAATAAGTTATATCCGTGAACTGAGCGCTACCCTTTTCAAAGTTGGCAGTCAGGTTTTCAAAAAGGCATTAACCGCAACACTGTTAAACTTCAATATTCAAGCGATAATCCTCTTAGTCGCATAGCCTTGGCTTTTCGCCTTTCATATTTAGTTTACCCCATATTACACTGACAAAGTCTGGTCTCATTCCCCAAAAAATTTGCCGCAAAAATATGATCCAGCATTGTCTGCGTCCATCAATAGCTGCGTCTACAAGGTATAAGTGCATGGCAATATATAGGAGCCTCCACTACTGTGGAGGCTTTTATTTTTAGACTTAGGTACTCCTAAGGCTTATCATTTTATCAACACATGAACTATTCTCATAAAGCTCGTGCCAACACGAAAAGTAGAAGATACAAATCATTTGTGTAATAAGTAGGTACATAGTAGGACAGCTACATCTCATTAGACGCGACATAGCTCGCTCCGCTTAGCATTGCGTCTTCACGAACGTGACATGGAACCTTTGAAATATATAGCAAGTAAATATGAGATTTTAGAGCAGGCTAACATTTGTATCGTGTTGTGACTTCGTGAATGTAACCCTGTCTGTGTGTGTAACCCTGTAAAAGTCGAAAAGAATCTTACATCAGTAAGGTAAATTAGATTATTTTTTCTATTCAGAAAAATCGGTATTCAGGGTATCTAACAACTAGGTACAAAAATTCCCCGAAAAATTGGAAAGTTATTCATATCCAAAGATGTAAACTAAATTACAATATCCTCCTATACCTATTTTGTTTTTATTTTGCCAAATTACCAGACATAGAGCATCACACGTTCACTTTGAATCTTTGAATGAAGTTATGTTTAAGTTTCCTTATAAAACATTGCAAGTCTAATTGCCTTACTAAAACGTAATCATAAGATTCATGAATGTTCATGAAATCAGAAACCGAGGAACTATACTAACATATCTTCACGAGTTGCATCGATCTGTTGCTACTCGCTACTCATGTGGTATTGAAAACTGTGTCCTCACTAGTAAGTAACTTTTTTAACGAAGTTCTTCGAACAATATGGCAAAGTTAATTAAGTACTAATGAAAACAATATCAATACAATAAACTTAGCAACTTGACAATATTAGGAACTCAACGAATCTAATAGGTAGGTACATCTACAACTGAAACACCACCACCCAACTATGGTACCTATCTTACAACTTATCAAATGAGTTCAGAGGTCCGCAACATTCGAACAATTTCTGCAGGACAGCGTCTGACAGTCGAGCATTACGACGAAGCTAGCGATGCCCCTCAGTGCTGTCTGCCCCAAAACAAATTAACGACACCGCCGCGTCGCAATGAGTTTAATTTCCCAGCGGGTGTACCGCAGTTTTCACGTACACGCAACTCGGTCGAGTTTTATCATAAAGCCACGCAACCTGGACGAAATGAGCTAACTTCGCGTTAAGTACTATAATTATAAAAGTGAGGCCCCGAATTTCACACATTATCTCACGAATGCCTCCGAGTAATAAACCACGTGATGAAACACTTTGATCTCATTAGCAATTAATTGAAGTAAGAGCTAACGGGGAATTGAAGTAAGAGCTCTAACGGGGAATTAAGTATGAATGTAATTTTATGACTCCACTCAAAGGAATCGTGTGTGACGTTTTATCCATTCGTCAGCACATTTTCTTTACAAAACAAGAGAACATGGAGATAAACTGTCCGTAACCAAACGAAGCGAAACAGCTAGCAAGTCACAATCTATAATCTACTCACATTTACGCAGAGTCAGCCACAAAATTTTCATAATATAGCCTCAAAGGAGGCGTAAAAACTTGAGAACAAAGCAGCAATAATGTAAGGGGGCGAGAAAAGTAGCGCGTAAATGTTGTTTATTGAGAGGCGAGTCCATTACTTGCAGGTCGACGGCCGCACGCGCCTGCGCAGCCGACCGCGACGTGGTCCTGACTCCTAGCGACCACGCCAGGGGACAATGCTCCGCCAACCACCACTGACCATCGCCATTACACTTTAATTGTAACCCTCAATGGCATCCAATCAAAGTTTCCGCCACTCCAACATTAATGACTGCTCGTTCGCTAAGTACAATTCTTTCGCTTTTCACCGCAACCATAAAGTTCGTGTAACAGAGACCCTATTAAATATCCAATAAAAGTGTATTTATAGCGTGAAGTAATTCTCGTAAACAAAGGAGGACCGACGAGGAGTCTGGCTTCGATTTGACAATCGCGTTGTAAGTAAACCAGCGTAAAACAACGCTCCCGGAGATACAAGTACAATATTAACACTTAACAGTGAATCGCCTCACACCGCAATGTTTGTTCACGCGCAGTGACGTTGAACAAACAAGAGTCGAGTTTGTATGCGCGTGAGTCCCGATCTCACGCGCCCGGCTCCGGTGGCGGATGAAGCTTTCTCAATTAACGCCCCAACGCGACGGAACTGGTGCGCACCGTTAGGGAGCCAACGTCAAAGACAAGAGGCTCATCAAAGCGCCGCGGTCGCCATCAATTACGAAACCAAATTGGAAATACGAATCTCACTTTATCAGTGCTCCGCCATTTATCACAAAAAAAAGGTGCCGTAATCTAAAAAAACCATTTCTGATGTGACACTAAAATGGTACTCGTCCTCATATAAATTAAACATTCCAATAGAGAACCGCTTAGGTTATCTTTCAGTCAACAACCATAAACTAAGCTTCCTGGACGCAAACTACTGGAATAAGTTATTGAAATAAATCACGACATAAATGCATCCAGAGCGTAGATAAAGAAATAGCTTGTGGTCGCTAAAGAGGTTTCTGTGGTGTATTTACGAACGCACCAGGAAGAGATTACGAGTGTAACACTGTCAAGGATGAGCACCGATACAATTATGTCAGTGTAGCCGTTAGGCTGTCCACTGACGAATTATACGGATCACAGGACTGACAGTGGGATTTCGGGGAACATGTATTCGGAGATTATACATTTCATGTGTATCCTGCTACAAAACCGTCCTCACATATCACAACGTATTACAGTGCTACATAGAGAAATAAGGACGCATTTCTAAACGTTTTAATAACATTAATTTCCAAAGTAGTGTGTACACATTCATACATAAAACGGGGCTTATTTCGCAGATGCGACAAGACGGCCTGAAGTAAATTCCATTAGTGGGAGCGAACGAGACGCCGGCAGGCCTTTTCACTTAGGGGTTTTTCCGTCGACCGGCGTCGTCGCCTTCGGTTCTTTTCCTTCGTGTTCTATCAATACATTATTTTCTTGTGCCAATTCCTTTATCGTCGCAATTATTTTCGAAAATGTTTTCAAATCTAATTCTGTTCAGACATCAGACTCGGTCCAAACGTGACATTCTTTGCAAATATAGAAATTCTATTCAACATTTTCCGCAAGCGAGCGTCGAATGGTCAGCAGCGTGATTGAATTTTTAAATTTATTCTTTAGAAAAGTCATTGGAGGTGGCGACAGGACGGAAGTCGACTATTTATCAGAGCAAATCCTCGGTTGCTTACATTACAGGGGTGTGCGTGGTGATTTCCTGGAGAGAAAAGCTCGCATGTAAATAATATTAGAGTGTAGACGTAGGTCGTGAGCAGCGCGGCGCATTTCCATAATTCTGCTCGTTACCGCCGCGCCGAGGCCGCAGCCGCAGTGCGCGATCTTATCTGTTCTTTTCGTTGGATACGTAAATAAAATTAATTAAACGCCTTTCGGTAGAATTGGCGCGGTTTCTCTAATTTGATATAAGTATGTAATGAAATCTTATTAGATGTCTGTTCTCAATAAAGAACCTTCAAATCTTGTTAACACACCAAACCGTTCAGGAACTGATTTCATACAACTTTAGAGTCGTTTTCCTAACCTGTGGATATCTTAATTAATCATCGATCATCATTCGCTAGTTGATGAATAAATACTCCATTGTTTAATGTCTTATTATTACGAAAACCTGACTCGCATAGGTACTCAAAATAACGAGCCGCGTTACTTAATAATATTTAAAAACTGTGAATAACGATGGCAGATGTGAATCCTGTGAGTGTAACATTCGAACTGAACTACTCGTATATAGCAGATATGGGGCTGAGCCGGGCCGTAGCACCGCAATCCATACATACATAATTAATATCGGGCAGGACAACTGGGCCGGCGACCGAGCTCGCCCGATTAGCATAGCTGCCCGGTGTGCGCCCTTGCACAATGGTGCATGTCCGAGACGCGCGAAATATGCACAACTGCTTACTATGCATTTGTTACGTATAAGTCAAACTGCATTCTGCAGAATCCGACATCTCCTAGCTGCCATTAGATGAATTATCATCTGTCTGAGTCACATTTCCTGAATATTTGACGTGAGCTCAGCATAAAAACTTTTATTCTTATAAGTATGAACTGCAACAAATGTGATTCTCTGTGATAATGTAGAACATAATGTATTTTTATTCACTCATTCCTCATTACTCGCAGGTTAGACGTGGGTTTCATTAAAACGCTTCCCCTGTTCGTTGGACGCTGAATGAGACAAAAGCGACGAGCCAGTTTAATCTAAAGAGCGCGCAGAATATTAAAACTATCAGAGTCGCGTGTCACCCCTAATCGCGATGGTTGCATTCACATACACGCACACTACCCATATTAGTAACTGTTTCCGTAGAAAATATCACGTGATGCATACGCTGATGCGGTATCGACTACATTTCTTCAAGCTGTATCGTGATTAAAGAGTTGCATTTAGTACAGGAGTGCGGTTGTCTATGTGATTTCAGTTAGAGCGGAGCCATCAAGGTGGTGCATGTATAAAGTTTTTAATTAAACGCGCCAGCCGAGGCGGTGGGGGCTTAACGACCGCATTTTTCTAGATTCCCTTCGCGCATTCTACTCCCGGGAAATCTCTTGGCACTGCACGAATAATTGCACAAATTAATAATACGAAATCGGGAGACGAGGCGACGGCTGTGAGGCGATTCTTTTCATCTGCGAAAGTGGATTACATTAGCATACATAGTGAACGGTTTTAAAAGTTTGAAGTGAGCTTAATGGTGGCGGAATTAGTTGTCATAAAGTGTCTTCTTGAGCGGTGCAGAGGTAATGTATAGTTTTTGTGGCGACTCGCCGTTTGTGCGGAGTGCGGGGCTGGAAGTTGGTAGCACTTGGGAGTTTTAATTGATTTACGGCAGGTGGAAGTGGGTGTGTTCGGGCTGTGAGACTCCGCGGCGGCGCTGTCTCGGCTCGAGCACGAGCTGGTCTCGGAGGAGCTCACAACTCGGTTTGTTTTAAACTCGTATTTATCAGCGCGCACAGTCCGAGCTCGGCCGCAATCAACCGCCTATGTTTACTAAGCCGCTGGGCAAACGGCCGACTTCATCCGCCTCCGGACGTTATAGCATATTTCTCTCATTTATATAAAGCACTGAACTAAAACAAAGTGTCTATTGTTCCATCAAGTTTCACCTTGTATTAAATACCCCAAGTAGGTACTTACCTACAATACTTGAATAAATACAGCCATAGCCGATGGCTTGCTAATGGAAAAAGTTGGATACTTTGGAAGAGATATCCATTAAAGAAGTTTCCATTAAGCATTCCATCATAAAGCGTACTCTACCTTATAAAGTCATCCTAGGATACGAAATGCACCGGCACGCGTACATTGCGAAAGCTAATAAAAATAAAAGCGTATTTGCTGGAGCAATGTTCTACACTTGTGCAGGAAGTTTGAAGTTAAAAGTGCAGCTCGTCAAATATTAATGTCATGTCGAGAAGCCGGTATGCTCGTGATATTTTTCACGTTCTGACATTTTGCGACGACACCGCTAAGCCTCAAAGCGTGTAGGACCAAAACAACATGGCGACAGGTGCTACACGTACCTATTTAAATTGGAAACTGGTTTAGAATGTTGTGATCTTCTATCTATAAGCTCCCGCCTTCTTCTCTTGGAAGTAGGCAGAAACTACAGAACGCCACCTGCTACGGTCCTTACATCCTCCTTTTGCTTAGTTTATGTTAATCTGGTGCTCTAATCGAAATAAAGTGTTGTTTATATGGGCGTCAGTGAAATCGTGATCGATGCTAATTAATGATGGATGGATATTGCAATGGATATTCGCTTTGGGTAATTAATGTCATGAATAATGATAGCTGTTTACTACATATCAGTCTAGCGAGTGCAACTAGTCAACTACGCCCTTCGGTTATTGAATTCGGGTTCGGGTTCCATGTTAGGCAAAAAATTATTCACAATTCGACTAAGGGCGAATTCGACCAAACTTTTGTACCTAGTCCTAGTTTGCGTTTTCTTTTGTTTAGACTAATTCAGAGAATAAATTATTAATTTTTGACACTTTCCATACAAAAACTGTCAGACGTCAATTTTATTCCGCGGATAAAAGATATCCGACTTTGGTTAAATCAGCCCTAAGATTACTAGGATCCAGCATTGCAAATCCCGATAAATAATGACAAGCTTGCCAGTATTAGTGAAAATGTGGCCGTTATTTCTTGCCTGATTTTGTGTGTCTCTCACTGACAAAAAATCCTACCGATTTACTTGGTTATGAATGGGTTAAAACTGAAGAATATAACTATTCCACACTTTTTTCTACCGCTACCGCCACGCTTTTTTTTTGCGGCTATTTACAGAGATTACAACAAAAATCCCCCGAATTCCCAATGAAACGTAAAACAAGATCCGAAACTACGAAGCCGAAAATATAATATTTAAGTATTACAGTAACGGGCGGGGTTTGCATATTAATGAGCCATGATACAATGGACTGAAATGTACGGTTTGTGACCACCCCTAGCATGAATCAGGCGAGCCAAATGATATTGCCCGTTCCGGCGCTGTAGCAGTAATGCGACTACTATAGGGTTGTCGAAAATCGCAAAACTCCACCCTTTAAATTTTACAATCTCTCGGCTTCCGGTGATACAAGATCCCTCGCTTTGACGTGCCAAAGAGTTGTTCTTTAAAAAAGTTCTGTAAGAAATAATTTGTATTGTTTGAAACATTTTAAAGCTACTGGAATTTTCCTCGTTAGTAAGAACACGGATAGGGTTGCCCGTTCGTTGCTCGTCCCTATTGAGATCCTATAATTGTGAGTCTCAGCCAAGGCCGACCCCTACAAATGGACAATTTGGACTGTGTATAAGTGTGCACCCTTTCACCACCATTATTACAAAAGACCATAAAAGAAATAATTATATTCGTTGTTTGTTACGTAAATGTTTCGACACAAGTTTAGATTTTAAAGAGTTTAAAATATTCAGAAAACTGTTTTACCATTTACTGAGTTTACAATTAGTTCATGTTAATTAATTGTAAACTCAAATGGTAATGGTATTATCACAGTTCACTTGCCAATAGTCGCCAATAGGGTTTATTATTGTAATAACAATATGTCACAAGTTATAATAAGTTTATATTCGATTCATTTACATTCGATTCCCATGTCGATTACAGAGCGTATCTCTTTGTGCTATGCGCGTGTAGGTACTATGTGAATTATTAACACGTGTACTTATTATGACACATGCTACTATGGAAGTTTATTTAATTGCATAGGAAATCATTAGCTTCTCAGAAGTTAGCACTAAAGTAAGGCAAAAACAAGAAAAGCTGACACAGTTCAGAACCTTTACATCAAATTAATGTTACAAGTATTAAACATTCTCCACTATTAGGAACGACCTTAGATAGAAGTTCCACGAGAGCGCCATTATAATTGGCTTCATCTAGACTAGGGGTCTCCAAACTACGGCCCGCGGGCCAGGTCCGGCCTGCGAGCACCAACAATCCGGCCTGCTTCATTCTAGACACGTAACTAATTTTATTAATACATGTAGGCAATCCTCCTAATATTTGTACGAAATGAGGTACTTAATAAATAAAATTCAATCTCAATACACCAATGCTTATAACATAACATTATGCCTGGAAAAGTTACGTGAATAAATTCATATAAGAAATGAAACGTTTCTACAAATCTACACACTATCTACGCTATTTGCCAAACCATGCAGTTTCCAGCACTTCGACCAAACATATAATCAAATGACATTTAGCCGTGGGAATAGTAAATGGCGATTAAAAGATAATAGCAACGCGATAGGCAGACTTTAATGCTACTTTAACCACATTAAGGCTCCCAAACAGGTGCAATACGCGACACAAAGGCACCACGTGTCGCGCGATGAGCGGTGCCTTTGTGTCACGTCGCGTGTCGCGCCTGTTTGCAGGAGCCTTTATGTGATCACCACTTCGATGCTTCGTTGTATACAGGGTAATTTTTTATTTAAGTCTTAGTTGATTCTAATTCTGGTCCTAGAGAAAAACTGACCTCATGGTTTCTTCAGCGTTTTTCTCTTTGACCTGTAGTTAAGAATCTCGAATCTCAATGGCTAGAAAGAAATGTTCAACCTGTATGCATAGTATTGGAAATATGTGTGTCCGTTCACGGAAGATTTCATAGTTAAAACAGTAGTAAAATATTACATGAATATACTGCGACTCACCTCTTAATATCTGGTAGAGGAAGACTTTGATGTGGTCGGCGGACAGATGTTGCGGTGACACGATGATCTTGTGCAGGTCGCTCTGCAGTAGCTCGGTGATCACGTAACTGATATGGACTGGTCAAGGAAATTGTTGTGCGAATACATTGCAGGCGAAAATAAAGAGGTAAAGTATAACAATCATAAAGGAATTCGACAATCTGAAGTAGAAGAATTCTGAGCCAGACTAGAAGAAATCAGAACAAAGAGAATCATTTTCTTTTAAATCTCACTGTTTCAGCACAAACTTGGAACTCTTGGAAGATATTTAATTTCAGAAAGTAAATGAACAAAATTTTAGCCAAAAAGTTAATTGAAACATGAATCTTCATCACGACAAGATGCAGATTACGTTGTCTACATAGAAACGGGGCTTATGTAAACATTTGCGTACGATATTCCGAAATTCCATGCAGGGCCGCGTGACTGGTATTAGGCGTTATTCAATCGACCGCCCAAAAGGGTGGCTTCAGGACGTCCTACCACCCGCATGCTGGCCGGAGGACCGGTCCGGTGATCCGTCCGGCCGGACCGCCGGAGCCGAGCCGTCTCACCCGTTATCTCGCTTATCTGCAGCACGCCCCTCGTGACCATTATCAAAATTACAGGCCGGCCGCGTACGCTCCTCTCCGCACACTTGTTGCGGCCAAACTACATTACAACTTCAACGTTACGGGTGGAATTTCAACGAATTGTAATTTGGGAACGGACTCACTGTGTATTGAAACTAAAGTTGAAAATGTTACTTACATAACGTATGAATTTTAAGTCTAAATTAGATTACAACTAGTATTCCCTGATGTGACTAAAAGTTGAATATAATCCAATTAGCAAATTGCTGCGTAAGAATATACAAACTCTTACACAAATTGTTTTAGAGTAATATCGGCACAGCTCTGGCTATAAAATTGTGTAAGTGGCAGTTATTTAATCCGTGGCGATGAATATTGTGGTCGTGAAGCACGAAGCGTCTTGAATAACGGCCATAAAGCCTACATTCGACCTTAGAGCTGACGCATTATCGCTGGCCATATAGACACTATCGTGGATATTAACTTATACAACATGTACGCAGACGACGTTCGTGGCATTCTACATGCCGCTACCGAGAACAGTAATTTGAAGCTGATACCTTATATAAAAGAAAAGATGTAAGATTATCTTGGGAACAACTTGACGGATTGGGATGACCTTTTCACGAATTCAGTAATGTATATCTTCTACACAAAAACATTTTTATTCCTACCTAGTAAGAATGAGAACATTTATCAATCAATTTACCCCACCACTGTCGATTATTATATTTTTGCTCCCAGTTACTATTTCATCTAGAATCCTAGAGTCTGGGGGTCTACTCCGAAGCGTGAATCCAAAGTATCGTCCGAATGTTCGGCCGTTTCCTACTGCACTTCATTCTATTTCGTTCGGTCGGTTCAGATTCGACATAACTTCATTTTGACGTTTCCTTTAAATTTCACCATCACTCATTTAAGGCAAGTTCTCTTTAAATTCTACTAGCTTTTGCCCTTGGCTTCGCCCGCGTGGAGGTCGGAAATTTTCTCACGGGAACGTACTACCGGGATAAAAAGTATCCTATGGCCTAACCCAGGTCATGTGCCAAATTTCATCAAAGCGTAACAAACAAACTCACTTTCGCATTTAAAATATTAGTTGGGAGGCGGTAAAATAGCCACGGAAGTGAACATTGAAGTGACGGATATGGATCCCTCACTTCAGTCCGTGGCTATTTCGGAATCCGGCCTATATGGTTCTACAACCGACTTTCTCTTACTATTGAATAATTCCCTTCTGTCAAAGATCTTTAATGTCAGCCATACAAACGGATTTACTCTCGTCTCGAAATACAGTTATCGTACCGTTTATGTTCATAGTCAGGTGACGGTATCGGTAATCTCTTGTCACTTCATTGTTGATGGCTTGTCTAGTCAGTACTGCTATTCTCGCCTGTGATCAGCCCTTTACAGATATTTCTGGCTTGTTTACAATAATAACCTGCTTTCTTTCTGTCCCTCTAAACCCATTCTATCTACGATAATTTCTGCCCTGAACATTCCCAGGGACCACTTGCCCCATAGTAAGTACACACGAAAATTCTTTCTCTCGACATTCCTAGGTAGTATAAAAAGAACACTTGACGAGTTTTACCAGAAGTCGTCCATTTTGTAAAGGACAGCGACGATAAGATAGGTCTCTGTCAAATCATAAATAACGTCATGATGAAACTCCTTGATAATATACATTTAGGTACATCTAAAATACGCTCGCACCACAGGCTTGATGGTTATGTTGTGAGTCACGTGCATGGTATCCGAGCCTTGCTTTTATTATGAACCGGAAAAAAACAAGAAGAAAAGGCAAATACTCACGTATTCCTATCGATGTTGTGTAGTAAAACCACAAAACTGTGCATATAATAAAAGCGTGTCAAATGTTTGCAAGGATTGACGCGTACGCGCACACAGGTACTTGGAAATTGAAGGTGTAATATGCTGCCAACGCAATGCCAACGTTATTCGTAAAATGTATGCCACACGCGAATGAAATAAATTTTTCAGTCGATTAGGATATCAAAAAAGAGGATAGGCGAATGTCCACTTTTACTAGTATTATTAACATCACGCGATCACCAATCACCCTGCCAAGTGCTGCTATTACTGTGTTATCTCCCCTAGGACCGGTCGTTGTAACGGTCGACGAGGGAGGCCTTATATCCAGCATTGGACATCTACGTAATCGCATAAATACGAACAATATACTAAGAGAGAACAATGAAAACATGTTTCTCTTTAAAAGTTTCGTCGTATTTCATCACAATTCCAAAGTTTTTAGCACAATGTGTTTCGTTTACATTATTTACATTACAATGAGAATACAAATTATGATATCTAATGAATTAATTAATTTGTAAGTTGAACCCTTTACATTTAGTTTGGAACTCGTTTTAATTGAAGCGAAATTTTACTTTTTGTATGAATAACTTTGAAATGTTGTTTTTTTCTTCCCTTTTCGCATTGCTATCCGAGCTATGAGAAAAAAGTAAAAACAGAATTTATCCATTATTAATAGGTGTTTCTTTTTTAAGTGCTAGACATAGAATACATTTTAATATCGTTAATGCGAGCTAGAAGAGCGATATACCTATTCGTCCCCTGTTACTTGGGGACCTAATGGCATCCTCAATGAGGTGTGAATATACGGCAAGTGCCTACTTATGATACTGGGAAGATTACCAGCGCGAAGGTAATATCGGAGTATAAGACAAATATGACAGTCGTTTGCCAACGGATGTAATTTAATTAATACGTAGGGTTAAACAAATATTTCTAAGTGTACTGTGAAGATTTGATTTACGCCTTCCTAATTTCATTGACTGTTACTACCTATTCCTTAATGCTTTTGCACCAAAGTATTCCAACAAAAGTTCGTAAATTCTGGCTACACCAAGCTCACAAATGATTTATGCTTCTGAATATGGTGTCCTAAACAAACCAAGGGCCACCGACAAAGTTGAACCAAGGTTTTGAAATGAAGCAACGCATTCAGATTCCACTGACCTACAACATTTCCTACTCTATGATTAGCCCACTCTGACCAAGAGCAAAATATCACTTGTAGGTAGCTCAATCAATCTGCCTAGCCTTTTCCCAACTATGTTGGGGTCGGCTTCCAGTCTAACCGGATGCAGCTGAATACCAGTATTTTACATGGCGACTGCCTATCTGACCTCCACAATCCTTACTGGGTAACATAATACCCCTTGGTAAGTCTGGTTGTCAGACTTTTGGGGTTCTAACTACCCGTAACTAACCAACCACTTAACCAATGGCTTAACGTGCTTTCCGAGGCACGAAGGGGTCTTGATAATATGTAATGGATGGTCACCCATCCACGAACCAACCGCGGCAAGCGTGGCTTAACCTTCGATCGACGAGTGCGGCTGTTATCATTCAGCCACGAGCCCCTTTGTCTAGGTAATTGTATAATAATGGGGTACGATCAAAGAAATAGACCAAAAATATTTGAATGCGGGCGGTAGTCCCGGTCACGTAGTCAGTTGCGGTCGGTTGCCTAATCTGTATCTATTCGAGACCCCAGCGAATCGAGACTACGTCTTACCCTGTCTGTAGTACAGACTGTGTAATTTAAAGCATTAATAAACTGAATAATATACAAAATGTTCAACCATTCGACATTCAAGCAGCAATAATAATAGGCATAAGTTCTAAATTATATTACTACTTATAGAATCAATTTATTAATTTAAATTACACGAATGCAGTTTGATGTAAATAGGATTAGGAATGCCTCAATGATATTGAAAAACGCAACTGTAGCCATTTGAATGAACTGCAGTAAATTAAATTAAATAATTGTTATTATATTCGTGATGTATTTTTGATTCTAAATTAGGTATTGGCGAACATAATTATGTAGCATATATGTAAATTAATTCATTTTGTATAGGTAATTCAACGAATAAATCGTAATAAATAAACCGCCATGACATATCCTACTATACCTACATAATTTATCTTTTGTGTATGTCTACGAATACTTATTACACAATAATGTGACAAAAGTCACAGATTATGTAACGCTATCGGAATGTTATCATCAGAGAA
Source organism: Fissipunctia ypsillon (assembly GCA_947568875.1). Lineage (NCBI taxonomy): Eukaryota > Metazoa > Arthropoda > Insecta > Lepidoptera > Noctuidae > Fissipunctia > Fissipunctia ypsillon. Next base: position 19,557,262 of record OX387654.1, on the reverse strand, counting down.
ACAACAAACAAATAGAATAGGTAAATAGTTTTATTGAGATTAAACCAAGAATACGGACATAGAACTTAGATGCGGCCGCGGTTTTATACAGGTTGTTCATATTGCCCATACCCAGTTTATTTTAGCAATGCGTAAGGTTGATACTTGGTAGCAATAAGCAGCAAAGTGTAAATAATATGTCAAAATCAATACTTTTTCAGTTACTAATTTTGCCGAATACCTAATACTGAACACGTAAAGATATTTCGTAACGTGATTAACTCCATTCATACTTTTATTGAATGGAAAGAGTGGCTAATCGCTCCTTGACACAGAAAACAGCGTACAATTTGCGTAAAAGATTACACGATTAGGCATGCGTCGGCCTAGATTATAGTTGAATCGAATTTACTATTGCCAACAAATTCTACTACATTTTTTATGATAGTTTTTTTACTATACGGAGAATGTTAAGTTTGATTACCTAGGGAGTTGTCCTGAACGTTATTCTGTCCACAAAGGAATATTCGCGATCATACCACTATTCAAATTCCACAAAATTTCAATCACTTGTTAGGCAACTCGACTCGCGTCCTATTCTATTCACAACGGGCTCAAGAAATTCTCAGAGACATTACATCCAATTCTCCAATTTATTGCAAGAATAACTAAGCAGTAAGTACCTCCAACAAATTACATATTCGCTTGCCATATCAATTTATTTTCGTGAGATTGTGAGCATAATAAGAATTGGCAACAACGCGGCAACGCTGGAAGAGCCGACCGGGCCCAGGGGCTCACGGACGGTTTTGGGGCTACACCCCTGTGCCGGGGCGGTAATTATTTACTGAGGGGCTGAGATTCCGCCCCCGCGCCCGCAACCCCCGCACTCCCCTTACCACCCCATCAAACACGACACGCAGGAGGGCGTATATGAGAGGATACATTTTTACGATACGGGCTTTAGTTCCATTGCTCATAGTTACAAATTATTTTCTGCTATCTGAATATGAAGAAACGTCTACACTAATATTATACAGAGGTAAAGTTTGTAAGTTTTGATGTAGGAGGTAATCTGCGAAACTACCTACTCATCCGATTTAAAAAATCTTTCACTAATAAAAAGCTACGCTATTGCCGAATGCCATAGGAGAAATTACGTTTTATATTAAAACACGCGGACGAAGTCTCAGAAAGAATCTGTTTTTCTAAATAAAATTGGAGTGCGACTAATACCTTTGTACCGCAACAAGAAACTTTGTAAACTTCAGAGTATAGAGCCTGAAACTGAACGAGTACTGACATTCTAACTGTCAGCAAAAACTTTCCGCGGTTATAATTTTTAGTTCTTTTTTGTTCAAAAGATTAGATAGCCACAAAAAGTTCTGTGGACAGCAGTTATCGGATAATACAGCAGTTATAGATAAAACATTTATTCAGTGCACACAAAAGCAGAATTAAATGATGATAACAAATTAAATGAATATACAACATAAAACAATAAATTGGTGGGCCTTCTAAAATCGTTTTTGTTTACTTTCAACTTAAACTTAAACTTAAACTTTCCGTATTAAAGAATGAATGGTATTTAGGGTACGCAAACATGAAGAAACAGTGGAATACACTTGTGTTCATAAGGCTGAGGAGCATACATATAAATTGTGGACTGAAAGCCCGGATGTCGTGCAGCTGTGCACCCAAACCCGACAACCGAATACGTTTGTAGACACAAAAAATCCTTTACAACACAAACTCGATCCCTGGCAATAAAAAAGAGATATTTATCTGAGCATCGATTAGTCAAACAACTCGTTATCAGACATCTCTGTCCGCGACTGATAAATCATTATAACCCTAGGCACAACACCGAAAGGGCGTCACAGGGAATATTGAAAAATTAATACCGTAAAACGCTTTTGATCTGTTGCAAAATTACGTATTTATTCATTTGTTTTATTAAAATCCGTATGCGGAATCCGTGTCACTAGCATCAGTGTTCACCGCATTAAATATTAATACGACATATTAAATTAAAATATTATGCAATCGACCTTTTTGATAACTGTGTTCACGATTACGCCTATTTTATGTTCTCTTTGTTATTAATTTATACTGCGTGCAATTTCAATTATATTATTTCAGATTAATGCACTTTTGAAATTGTTTATTCGATTTATATCGATCATTCACCAACATTGATTGCTCACGCACACTGCGGTTATAAAAAATGGTTTGTATTCTATTTTATGCGATGGAATTAACACTGATGTTTTCTGTGGGCCAGTAACAATGTTGACGAAATAAAATGTTTCAAAACATAATGATAAAGAAAATAAAACCATTTGTTTAGTCAATCTTTAGCGCGGGCTGTAAGTCGTGGGCGTGACACGGTCTACATGAAAAATAAATTTCAACATTTTCCGCAGACAAGTTTACCTTCAAATATTTTATGTTCTTCTACAACAAAAACTCGTCTTTGTTGGGTGCAAAATCAATAGAATAACTTATAATACAGAACTGTGCAAAACATGTAAGGTGCATAATAAATAGTTCAGATAATTTGCAAAGAATAGAAAAGATTATTTATTTATTTATTTATTTAAACTTTTCACACTTAAAAAGTACAAAGGCGGACTTAATGCCTTAGGCATTCTCTACCAGTCAACCAAGGGTGGTGAAGAGATTAGATGGCAGGTGCTCTGTTAGAAATGGAACAATTTGTACATAAATAAGTCATAAACTTATAATACACATAGGGCAAAACTTGGCTAATTCGTGATATGCAGCTATTCGGTGATAGATAATTGTGTTTTATTACCAAGTTACTACTGACTTGATAAATGTACATTTTTCAATCATTATAGTATTTGCCACATTTTTAGATACAAGTTAGCAAAACTTATTTTGTCTACTATATCACAGTAAATTTAAAAAATAGTCTGATCAATGAATCGAATTTTACAAGTAAAAAACAAAACTATCACCGATTACCCAAGTTTTGCCCTACATACATATTTACTATAATATATACCTATATTATATATATTATATACAAATTCAAGAGAGAGGATTTGAGATGACTCTACGCTATTTATTTTGAAAATAACTCCGCAATCTCCGCCTAAATGCATACTGACTGGTGGCCATCCTGATGTCAAGAGGTAGCGCATTCCAAAGAAGAATGGACTGAATATGAAAGGAAGAATGAACAAAGTCAGAAGTATGAGAAGGACAGAGTAGGAGAAGATTGTTAGAAGAACGAAGATTCTTAGCGTGTGAAGAACATAGATATTGGAAGTGAGACACTAGATAAGAAGGAGGAGTGGGAGAGTTAAGAAGGGAGAAAAGCGTGGTCAAAGCACGCACATTTCTTCTCTGGCGAATGGGCATCCATTTGAGCTCAGACCTGTAGCTCGACACATGGTCATATTTTCTGAGGTTGAATATGAACCGGATACAATTGTTAAGCAGTCTGTCAAGCTTATCCAGCAACACCGCATTCAAGTCAAAGTAGCACACGTCACCATAGTCAATGATAGGGAAAATCAAAGTCAAAGATTACTTTTATTTCCAGACACAGTCCATAGGGTTAGTAGCAAAAATGGCATTTGTGTGGTAACATTACACCATCGATGTAATACGAATGGTAATATTCACTTCGGGGTTTCCTACTGTTTACGAGAGCGCACAAATGGCCCGCTTTAACGCACATTACGGTTCCAGTATGTTTCAGCCATTGTTCCTCGCCGCAGACCTGTAGGACTATGCCCTATACAATGCACACGCCGACACTACACTTCGGTGTCTCACTCATATTGCAGTGTCTAATTTATGAATATTCTCTTCACATGCATATTATGTAGAACAAACTTAACAAGTCCTGTCGCAATTTCAAGCTCGCCATTATGTTTTATCCTCATAATTTTTACGGATAGGGAAGGTACAGAGTGTGACATTGATGGATCATCGACACCGGTTTATTAAACGAAAACCGGTTGACACTAGTTGCCCGTCATATTTGCATAGAACGTACTTGAAATATGGAAAACGTTTTGTTCGTGACTAGAATTATTTTCTAAGATCCAACATGCGAGAGCTTAGCTTGTCGTAAAAAAAAATGATGGTACATTTCTAAATTGTTGAAGAAACTCGTTCAAAAATATTCGGGTATGAAGCGCGAATTTACACGAAATATTTCAGCGAAAATTGCACATTGGTGAAGACTGAAATGAGTTGATGACACGGAATGGAGAAAAAATAATCAGTAAACGGTCAGCGCCCTCGGAAGAGATGCATGAAGTAAGTCACGGATATTTAAGATGCGTCGAAAGACATCCCGCAATGTTGGTGCAAATGACCATTCCGAAGACAGTACGTAGAAGGGAGAGACGTTGATAAATCGTTCTCTGTGGTGTTTGCTGGACAAACGTACTGATCAGAATACATTTTACTCCATATGAAATTATGTGAAAGGCTTCTTTGTCAAGCATGAATGAGTAATGAGCTCTCTCCAAATACAAATGATAAAATTCTTGGGAACTTGATTCTTCAAACTCTGGCTTAAGTCCGCTGTAATAATATTAAAGATACAGCTGTGTTTGGTTATGCGTTTAATTAATTCACAATTGTAATTAATGTTTACAATACAGAAGTGAAACGGAACGTGGTAAGTCTAACAAAGTAACATGTACTTTGTAGATATACGAATAATAGATAACGTGGGTAAATGAATAAAGATAGTTTATAATTCGGTTGGTGAAGCAAGAAATTGTATTGTAACAAAGAAATACACCCAAAATGGAGTCTGAATACAAAGTCTCCGGGGCAACGAATTTCCCGATAGCCTCAAGGATATTTCCGAGCGTCGCGACCAGCAAACATAAAAACTTTTTTGCAAAAAACAACCGACTTACAAAAAAAAAATACTACAAAATGAAAAATAACTGTAATTTCGGAAGTCGATGTCTTTGGATCTGTAATTTACCAACCGACCTCCAAAATTAAAGTTATTATTCTCTTTGTAGTGTTTTCTTTTTTGGAAGTCGGTTGTTTTTTTTGCAAATAAGTTTTAATTTTTAACGTTTTAGTTGCAAAATTACGTTACGTTACGTTTTGTGTGGGTACCTACCCCACACAAAAGTCGAATACCACTACTTGCAATGTAAATAACAGTGACATGAAATTATTATAACATCATCAACAAACACTAAGTGGAAAAAATACGTATTATTGAAGCTAACTCAGAAACCACTCATCAGAACTTGACCAAATTTATATGGGTATGGGACCAATCTGGAAGTATATCCTTTCAAATAAAAAAAAATCAAATCGGTTTATAAACGACGGAACAAACATTTAAAAAAATACAACCGAATTGAGAACCTCCTCCTTTTTTGAAGTCGGTTCACAATCGTATTTCATATTTAGTTTATAATCAACAAACGGCTAACAAATCAGTAATTCATGACGGCGCGAACTGAAAAATGTACCACAGAATTCAATATATCCAAAATTTTCGTAGTTAAAATCGACCAAAAGCTAGTCGGGAATCTAAACCTCGATAAAACTGTGAAACATTTTTCCTTCACAAAATCGTATGAGGAAAACCGTGTGCCCGGATAGCCAAAGCAAAGTTTCCACAAATCTTCCTTTACCAAGTTTTGTGTTCACACAAATATATATATATAGAAACACCATAAATAAGGCAAGTTTGTCCCGTCGTTGAATATGATTGGTGTCGCTCCTGATATTTGGGTTATTATGGTGGTAATCCGATTCCTCGCTGTTCTCTGGGTACTTCGGCCTCTATACATCAACGTCGCGAGGGATCCAGGGACGTTTGCGCCGCATATCGTCCGTCAACTGATACGAGCTGATCCCGCATGGGAAGCCGACAATGGATTTATTTGTTTTAAACACAGATAGTGGCGATAGAGGTTTGGGGTTTTTGTGCTGTGTGAGATAAATGTTCATTGTAGCTTTTAAAGGCCTTATTTGAATCCATTGTCGCAATCGCAACATTAGAAGTTAGAACGTATTTAACTGTTACCAACATACTTATGATTAAAGATAAAACTACATCATTAGCAGAAATGTCAACGAAAGAGAACGGTACAACAAATCTCATTTTTCTAGCAACCCTCAAGCAATCTGATGAAATATGTCATAAACGTAGCCCTACAACCAAAAATACAACGAAATTAGAAAATACCCGAAAAAATAATACCGAAAGCTTACAATTCAATTTACCGACAAAATCATTACAGCAAAAGGAGGTCACGGAACACGAACTCACAATTAATGTTACACACGACTGAAAAAGAAGAAATTCACATTATTTACATTACGTCCCCTGCGATTGTTAATCAAAACTGAAAAAAATATAATCATATTTCTGTGTGGCTTAATTTTAAATGAATATTAAAACACGTCGGGTAAGTTCGTGGCAAACACGCCAAGTAAACGTAAAAGCAGGCAAGGGTCGGACGTTGATGAATAGCGGATTACGAACGGGCGGACGGACGGACTGACCGGACCGCCGGACGCAAGCGACCGCTCCGGCGCCGCGTCTAATTGTCGTGTGTTGTTATTTTTGCCTGGACTCTGAGAGCGGTTTTAATCCCCTAGGACGGTTAAAACGTTGACACTTTCATGTTCAACTTTGTAGAAGAGCTTAAACTTAAATCTTACGTAATGTAAGGTAGAAACACGGGGCAATAATTTGACAGTCTGATGAAAGATATTCTCGCAAAGATTGATTAAATTTTGATAGAAAGCTTAGGAAGGGACTCCACTATAAATATTTTGAAAACAAGCTTAGACTAAGACAACTTAGTATTAAATTACACTTAAATTACTAATAAACACTGGAATCTACCGAAATCCTTTTTTAATGCGCCCTTGACACTCGTTTTCAAATACACTCTCAGACTCCTAAATCGAGCCACCCAGCAATTTTGTATAAAAGTCTAAGTACTTATCTTATACCTTTTTAAATGGTCGTGAATTCAAATTCTGGACAGTGATAACACCAAAATGATGGCCAGTACGTCTATTCATTTATTTATTTGGGAAAACAAACAATTGTACAATGTATGTGTTACAATAAAATATAGTAAGACTTATGGGTATGTCCGCATCAAAACTGCATAAAAACTTTTTCTTTGACATATCATTATTTTGATGTTTTAGGCCTTTAGACTCGACTCGATTTAAGTATAGTCGATGTAAGTATATCTATGCAGCTGTCGTAAATGCCTCCACCGAAGGCGGACGAGCGGCGGGCGTCGGAGTACACAATACTTTATTAAGAACAAGCTTCCGCGCCTATAAAGTGCTTGCTTCATATGCCACCCGGTATTAATTCGACATGTCCTTCACTACCAACTACTGTTCAAGCGAGATTAGCACATGGAAATACAAAGTTATGAAAACTGTGGGAACGTACACATTTCGTCAAAATGCCGCCATAAAAACCAATGTTTTAGTGAAACGAATGTGACTAATCCGATGTATAATAAAACTTCAAAGCACGCGATTCCGATCCGACGTGACGTCCGGTGGAACATGTTAACGTGGTAATAACACCATGATTAGTAAACAGCGTGATGCTTCCCAATTATGTATCTGCATTAGCTAATTAAAAGCTTAAGTAAAGTTTCTAACAGAATAGTCAATGAAGCCCGCCCATTAACCGACGGGGAGGCGGCGCCGATCTCGGGACCCAACGAATTTCCGCCGCCGTTTCTTTATTCCTCGCACAACGGGATTTTCCGCAGGATGCTAATCTACACAATGGAAATTAAGTGCCAAAGAAAAAAGTCCACATTACAAATCTCATTTCCATTTATAAACACGACAGAACTTAATGTGAAAGCTCACTACAAGGTTGACCTTAAAACTTTTCAGTGCAAACTTTCGCGAATGTAACTAAATTTCGATCGGTTGAATACGACACGGCGGATTTCTCCTCCGTCCCTAAATAGGCAAAGTAATTTGGAGGACTGTCAGAAATATGTTATATCTGAGTCTAAATATTTAGAGCATAACGTTCTGGTAAAACCTACTGAGAACATTTTCCCTTAGAGTTTCTAAGTCGTGACTTTTACCAACAATAAAAGCGAAGAGAAAGTGAATTTTGGGATTATACGCTGATGCAAATTGAGAAAACTTGGTTTACAAAAGTAACAGTAATTGTTTTGAATAGCAGTTGCAGGTAAATTGAATCTCTAGAGTCGTAATTAGATGACATACATCACATACAGTTAACGCAGCTGAAGCAGTAAATTGGTGAGTAAGCTGTCGCTGACAACATGCAGCAAACATGCGCCGTATCCTGTGTATGTAAGCACTCGCACTCGCGTATTACCCGAACTGCGAGCTGTCCCGCGCGCCCGCAATAATTCTGAGTAACGAAGTCTGCACCACACGCTAAAATATACCGTCCAACATTTCAAAACTTCAGGAGCGATTCCGAAATATGCGAGGTAAAAATATAAAAACTGGCGTTGGTTAACGAACACAGGTGGCAGGTGGAGATTGAATGCGACATGATACTCTTCATTACCGCGACATGAATACATTTGCATTGCGAATGAGACGTCTGTTTTCCGCGGAAGTACAAATTTTGAATACACTTAAACGTGACAGTGCATTTTATAATGAACGCTTCGAGGTGAAAAAAAACTTGATTTGGGGAGCTGCAATACGGTACCGTTATCTAAAGTCTATCGGGCAAGCTTCCAAGACGTCATCGAGACGGGGCCGCACAAGAGGCTACGCCAGCGCTGATCTCGAGCCTGCGAGCCAAGAAGCCTCTCAGTCACCCCGTGCCAAGTACCGACGGCATTGCGAACCCTTAGCGGTGTCTGCTTCAAATTATTCCAAAACTTAAAAGAATTCGAACGCTCTTTACTGACATGAATTGGAGGTGGCGTTAAAAATAATTGTACCTACTTGGATTTCGTACACAATCCAGTCTGTGAAACACCGCAGTAACCTTCAGCATTAACAACATACCACGCTACCATTTCATTCGTAGGATCTCGACGGCTGCAAAGAAATATTGGACAAAATTATCACGATGAGAACGAATTCCGTAGCTCGATTAATCATCCAAGGGAGCACGTCAGTTGGCGAGTGCTAGTCTCTAATCGATGACTGATTAACTGTTTTGGGATTTTGTTTGGATGTGAGAACGGACATGGTACGCACATGAGTACCTACGGAAGAGGTAAAGCTCGGGGGGATGTCGGCGTCATACGAAACAGTCCAGAGTTGTTGTTACTGCGAGCGAAAACACTAAGCCGCTCTCAGTCCCACGAGGATACGACACGAGGCCAAAAGTAGCAGTTTTAACGCAATGTATAACTTGATGCATTACCGAGTCCGTTGGAAAATAAGAAAATGAATTGGGGACAATATTCCGTAAAACTACTGCCCTGGACAAATGAGATAATTATCTAGGATATAAATGTGCAACAGATAAGATTTTCCAAACAGTTTGATTTTAAAATGTTGGCTCGTTGGACATTTTATCGAGAATTCTCCGTGCGAAAATTCCCAGCTCATAATACTCCCAATATTTAATCCCAATCGAGATAAACAAACATTAATACAACGCGCCGCGGGAACATTTTGAGATATGGACACACAGATACTACATTGAACGAAAACTCAAATTGTGCCTATATAGATTGGTGGACAGATTAAGCCTTGGCTTAAGTATCTATACCGGCTGAGCTGACAGGATAAGTAACAAAAAGTAATGGTAAACTGAAGAGTACAAATTTAATCTAGGGTCTAGCCAGGGCTCGAGTTCCCGGGAGGGCGTTAGGGAAATTGCCAGAATACATTAACGGGAAGGGTCGCCCCCGCCCTATCTCAACAACCTGCAACTAAGCTACGACACAAAATCTCTCTGAATCGCAAATTTTAGTCGCATTACGGGTTTTTATGCTTTTTGACGTTCACATTCGTGCTCAAGTGTAATTAATATACTTTCTATTTTACGTACACAATAAGAGCGTGTATTATGACTGAGAGGCTATAATAACTCTCAGTTATATCATTGAAAGACTTAATGAAGTCGTGGAAATATCATAAAGCGGTTATTTACGGCGAGATTCCTCTACCTTAAACGACGGCGCATTAATAAAACCAAGGTTTAATGTTTCACGAAAGCCTCCACATTATGTTATATGCGTAACGTCATTTTTAGCATGCTTTTGTTGGCAGTTTGCATTGTTCTTTGTGTATTTCCGATAAGGTTGTTGCAATGTCTCACAATTGTATGATGAAGTAAAAAAAACTGTCGAATATTTTGTAACACGACAAGTGACACTTGGCGTATCGCAACATTAAGTGCAAACAAGTTCGTTTTTTCAATCGTCAGTCGAGAAATTATATTTAATACTTCTGGTAAACGCTTCAGAAAGCGGTTGAAAGAACCTCAAAATTTAAAACGTCCATAAAATAAAAATTATATCGCTCGGAATACTTTTGTAATGGCGTACGCACCGAGGAAGGCTAACACCAGAGAACAGATTTTACCGCGCATCCTACAAGTTTTAGTACCGTTTTTATATGGACGTCAAAGTTTTACGATTTTTGTTCAGTGCGCCTAGGCTTCCGAGGCGTCACGGTTCACGCTGGCTCATTTTTCTCTGACCTATAACGCCTTTGAGTGCGTCTTTCAAAGGATAAAATAAAGAGCAGCAACGCTACATAAATAACGCTACCACGATGTACCATGAACATAAAACGTGTTACGGGTTACCGTACACTTGACGATCCGACATCCGACCAATACACGACTCGTGAACCACACAAATACCATTTCGGGGAACTAACTTTCATTTTATATGCGTACTTTTGGAATGCATACATACAGAAACCATTTATTGGATCAGGTACCTACTCTTTCAAAGTCGGTACTTAAGTGTTTAAGTTCTTTCTGTTTACTGAATTTTTTATTAGGTACATCAAAAGGATCGGCAGGGGTATCTACCTGCATATTGATAAGGTAATATTCCGATTACCAACTTGTTTATGAGGTTTGATGTTATGTTGGCTATTTATTTAGATTGAATTGATTCGTTTTAACAGTTAGAATGAAGGATGTTAGTTTTCAGTATTTGATAATTGGAAACAGGAATATTTAGGACTTATTTAATTTTAAAGAGGAATAGCGATAAAACTTTTTATTTCACAGAAGATACTATCATAAAGCTGATGGTAGACACACGCTATTGTAAACCACAGGCAATATATCCAGCAATAATGTTTACTATGGAACGTTGAACTGAACAAAACATGATGGAAGCTACTGAGCATGAAGGATCCCCATAATACATACATACCATCACGGTAATTGTACCTAACGTGGTGAGTAGGTTTATAAAGTGCTACTTAAACTCATACTTGGCATGAAAGGATTGGAAATTGATTAAACGCCGCCATATGTAGTGAAAAAGCCATCATACATAATAATAGCCGATGTGCTACAGTAGCCATCCCCCCCCCCCCCCCCCCCCGACTTTTTCAATTAGCGTGGGACAATAACCAGCAGACGTTCTGTTTTTCTTTCACTTCCAAATTAGTCGCAAATGGCTATAATTAGAGATAAGAGCATTATAAATTAATTGAAAGCTGTCTAAAACGTGGACATATGCGAAAGTAAAACATATGGTGAGAACATGCAAGGCGTAGTAAGCCAAGTGGGAGCCACGCGGCAACATTTCCAACAAAGTATTGCGCGATATTGCTTACCTCTGATAATAAATGAATAGCTGCATAATCAAGCAATATTTGTAGCTATACAAATCATGCTGAAGCTTGAAATATATTCATGCTAGTGAAATTACTAGGATTTCCGTGTACATGCTTCGCTTCCGAATTTAAAACGATACCAGTATACGATTCGCTGGCAGACATGCAATATAAGGATTTGCAATTTCAAACTGTATAAGCTCGGAAGCACCACACTATTATCACCGGTCCAATGATGGCAAGCTCAAAGTTATTATTTGAGGAAACCAATGTCGCACATCGAAAGTTTAAAAGAAAACTGTGTCATTCATAAACACAACTAAAACATTATTCAAGCCAAAAAAAATATTCAACAGCAATGAATGATTGGTACAAAATCAACTGAACGCAGCGACATGAATGAAGTCATAAACAGAACTGATACAGTATATTCTGCTCATAAACTATTCAATAAGTCACGATGCAAACCAGATGAAGCGTAGAATTACATACATAATATCACTAACAGTAATAATGGCAGACTCAATGATTATTGACTTTACGACAACTGATATATGTACTTAATTATATCAGTACGACTCCTTATACGGAACGCGTAAACACGTTAAAGAAATGGCTGAAATAACTACCGATCCAGGTCCTAGGCATGCAGTGGAAGATGTAATGATTTTCTGGACTTTACTGTTAGCAATATAGCCTTTCTTTTTATGAGTCCGTCCACAATAACGCAGACAAAACCGAGTAAGCTGGGAAAAATCACCGGCACAATGAGCTCAGTGACTGCGGGATGTGAAAAGTAAGCAATGCGAAGTTTATGGTATTCATTTTTATTGTGGATTGTAAATATTTCAAATGACCGCCGCAACTCGTTTTACCTCCACAAATAACGCACCTGTTTTTAAACATCATTTTGCACTTTGCTTAAAAATCACGCTGTTGTCATGAATATTAAATACTTGAGGGCCTGAGTTTGACGGGTTTGTTTTGTTAAAGCAACAGTTTTACGTTACCGTCTTTTGTATGCAAAATGAAAGTTCATTTGGGTCTTTATCCCAAATCCGTCGACCAAAATGTCCTACGCATATCTTAATCAGGCTAGGCTGTGGTCAACCGCAAAGCGAAATTGAATAAAATAAAATAAAATCTTATCTCGTTAATACAAAACAGTATTGCTATCGGAGCAGGATCTAATATATTTGCGAGAAGTAAATAAACTCGAGTCGATAGTCATACATTACTAAGCATCCAGCTGTCTAAGTAAATCGATCAGCCTCTCAGAGTACAAGTTTGCGAGTGTAGCCAAACATAAATTATATTACCGTACCTGTCTACTCGATATCAAGTCTCTGTTACGAGCCCATCCACTTTGGGAGCAAACAGAATTACTACGACTGACAAGGACATCACAAATATCCATTAGGATTCTGTAGGCAGAAGATGAAACCTTAGTAGTGTGTTGACCGATTATAGCAGGACTGTAACTGTGAAGAAGTATTATTAAAAAATGCATTGGTGGAAATTGCATAAATAAATAAAATGAGGTGAACACTTAATTTCAAGCAACGTGAAGACTATGCTAGAAAGTGGTTCATAGAATCTAAAGACTAACGAAGCTAGGGTGATGAAAACAGAGATAAAGTTTTACTAAAAGAAAGCTTATTCGAATGAAGCAAAAAGATAAAACAATGAAGAGATTGCCGACTAAGTCTTGAAGTATCATCTAGCGAAGAATTCCATGGTATTTGGAATGAAAATCTATCTTTACATAGCCCTTTCAACTAAACTTGCTGAACTAGAAACTCAGCATTAACGCGCCATGAAAAGCTTATAAAAGGCTGGCTAATCTGCGTATTATAGGTAAACAGATGATGGCCCTGCATCGATTGGGGAGCAATTAAGCGTGCCGGCCGAGCGTTAACGGTGGTGCGAGCCCGAATGCGACCGCCATAAACTGTGATCTGGTGATAAATTTTTAAATACTCATATAAATAATACACATGGCTGCGAAACAATAAACCGTTAGTGTGGATATTATGAGGGGATTATGAATATATTCGTATAAATGTATCGAATGGAACTTATAATTTACAGAAATGGATTCTAATTTTCGATGCGACCCTATATACTTGTACAGCCATCTCTGCAGTAAAACGAGAAGCTGATTGTCATGTTTTTGTTTCATTCCAATTTAGCATGAAATATAACAAAATTCAACCAATACAAGACTCGATCTAGTTCAATATATCCTCTGGTCATTGCAACGACCACTCTGATATTAAAGTCAGAACAATAGCAAGGAAAAGCCAACGAAAACAGAATCTCGCAGTGTACGGAACTGCCGGGCTTTAATAGGAAGTTATAGTCGACATAATGTTTGTTTAGGAAGCATTAACATAGACGTGAAGGAAATAAACTCATACAATTATATTAAATGGCTGCAATTTTGAAGGAACTGGGAATACTGAACCTAATAAAAGTTACTGGAAATGTATGGAAAAGTTTATAAGTTGGCCCATAATTTACAAAAGATAGAAGCGCAAAACAGAATATAGGCTTTATGTGGGTTCAGAAAGCATTTTAATGGTAGATTAGAGTGAGAAAGGTTGCCGATCAGAAGAAAATGGACTAGAAGGATATTTATCCGATAATGATGTTTTAATGGTTCGAGGTTGTCGTGAAAACACAACGGTTTTTTAATTCAGTACAAAATTTCTAGAACTACCGAGTTTCTGGTTTAAATTTTGTATATTGTTTTAGGAAATACTTGTATTTCAGCTGCATCCAGTAAGACTGGAAGCCGACCCCAACAAGTTGGGAAAAGGCTAGCCAGATGATGATTTTGTTTTAGGATAGGCAAATGACACAGCACGAATCTTGCCAAACTTCTGCTCCACGTTGTCTACACACGACACTATAAATTCTGAACAAAATTATCGTCCCACGCTCGGACATAATTCTTATTTAGTGTAAATCTTCGGATTGTTAAATAATAATCATAATTTTAAACAACGTATTAATAATAAATTGATTACACGTGTTTAACCTATCCGACCTTTGGATATAAGTTAAGTAAACTTTTAAATAAGTGCTACTGTCACATGTAAACAGCAAATGTAAATAAATTACGAAATTAAAACCGGAATGCTGCATACATAGAAAAAGGCCCTACAGTTGGATTTACATGATATAAAAGAAAAATTGCAGAAGAGAAGGGAATTAATGAAGCTAGTGTGTGGAATTTGTGCCACACAAAAGAGGCACAAGAGTGACTCACTTCGAGCTGCGAAGTACGACGCTCAGTCGGTTTATAACGAAAATATTGTTCTTTTAATTGGTCCTAATCCTAAGCTACGGATAGCAGCAGCTACTATAAGCATAGCATGCATATATATATATAGCCCGAATCATCGTCACCCACCTGTGTATAGCGAACACACCAATAGTGTACACTGGACACCAACCCCTTATGCCAAGCGTTCTGATAATTGCATCACA
This sequence comes from Fissipunctia ypsillon, assembly GCA_947568875.1. Classification (NCBI taxonomy): domain Eukaryota; kingdom Metazoa; phylum Arthropoda; class Insecta; order Lepidoptera; family Noctuidae; genus Fissipunctia; species Fissipunctia ypsillon. The sequence continues at coordinate 19,542,019 of OX387654.1, read as the reverse complement.
CTATCCCCTCCGGATGATCCGTTTTAGAGCTCAGTAGTATGTATTGTAGTCTTGTAGGGAAGGCTTTGATCAGCAGTCGAAGGCTACTGCATTCATTTAGTTTTGGAATACAATTATTTACGATTGCACAAATTGGACAATCAAACGTGTTAATAAAACAGCACCCTAATTGCGTAGCACAATTTCAATCACAACCCGCGAGTTTTGAAGCATATTGCTAATCCATTGCTTTATAGGTTTGAAAATGCGACTGCTCAAAAACGTAAATAATGCAATGAACATCATGGCTGAACTGTCAAAATACCACCCATTGCGAACAATTTTCTTTTTATGTGTGTTGCGCAATCACCCCGCAGGTTTGATCATAATGTTCATTTTCAAAAGAGAAATGCCAAGTCGTCAATAGCGGTTAATTTTCTTTCTTGTGACGATGACACGGGAGACAATGAAAACGAGACTGTCTTTTGTCACGCTTATGTTTTGCTTAACGTATAATATACATTCCCATCATTCTTTCATCATTAATTGAAGAATGATAATATCTGAATCTGGCACTGAACCGCAGGCTCATATGGACGTGTATTCTTCCCGTCTTAACCTATGGTGCACAGACTTGGTCCTTGACTAACATGCAGTAGTCCAAACTGAAGATCTGCCAACGAACAATGGAGCGCAGTACTAGGCGTTAAATTAACGGATCGTGTTCGAAACACAATACTGCGCTCCAAAGCAAAGATAAGTGACGTGGCTCAAAAGGCTGCCCAACTTAAATGGGACTGGGCTGGACATATCTGACAAACTGTGAGCCCAAGTAGCACAGAACTGGTGCCCTGAGACAGTAAGGCGGGGTAGCCGCAGACCACGTAGGAGATAGCGGGACGAACTGGATAGGTTCCGTCAAAACTGGAAGGAGGACGCCTGGGCTCGCAACAAATAGAAGGAGTGGAGGGAGGCCTTTGCCCAGGGGTAGGACAGCGTAGGCTAGTAAAAATAAAATAAAAAATATCTGAATCATTCTAGAGCAGGTCTAGAGACCGCAAGAAGCGAGGTCCTTTGAGTAAAGACGCAGTAAAAGTTTTAAGGACTCTTTTAAAATCACAGTGTTACTTCTTATCTAGACTTCTAGAGTGTTTTCGCAAATTGGAATATCCTGATTATTCAATCCAATTATAGGCTTGGCGATAAAAATAAAATATCGATGTGCAAACAATAAAAATCTAATCTTAACATTCGCTCGCAATTTGAAACAAAGCAAGGACATACGGTGCGCCGACACTTCGACACCGAATCCTTGGAAGTGCACTGACGTCACGCGTGTCAATGTTCCATCATAAACACATTGTAGGAGTGTACATATGTGAATCAGAGCAGACTCATGCTCTTACATCAATAAAACAGCACGTTAAAACGCGCGACAGTTTCTCTCCAGTAACGTCCCCCAGTTGACGGCGCAAAGGCTTAGCTGCGTACAAACGTCTGCATTTGAGAGATACTTTATGGATTGCTCTAAAAACCTAGCTAGAATAATTTACAGCATACAATATTCACACAACGCCATTGTTTGTGTGAATGTCAGATGTGAGATTTGTTTACGTGTAGCCCTGAAGTCATGGTTGCCTTTAAAGCAAGGACAGCGACTGCGAGACCTAGATTTTCAATCCAAACTTGGTGAAAAAACGTTAAACCCGGCGGGGTAATTACGAAACACACATAAAATGACAATGAATTGCAATGGGTTTAATTTTGACAGTTCAGCCACGTTCATTGCGTTATTTACGTTGTTGAGTAGACGAATTTTTCAAACCTGTGAAGTAATGCAATAGCAAAGTCCTTCGGAACTCTCGGAATGTGATTGAAAGTGTGTTATGCAATTAGGGTGCTGGTCTTAAACGGCAAGAAAGGGGAACAATAAGTTTTACAAAACTATGAACAATAACGAGAAAACATTCTTCCAAAGAAAAAAAAACCCCAAAGTGAAAAATAACTTTAATTTCGGAAGTCGCCTTTTGGTTTTGTATTTTCGTTTTTTGCCACCAAAATCGGTGTACATATTATGAGAAAAAACCCAATGAATGCATAACCTCCTCCATTTTTTAGACTTCGATTAAAAATAGGACCTAGAATGTAACAGCTGTAAGTACATAAAAGACGTCGAACAAATAGGATAGTTAAAGCCCTTAATTTGGGCATTCATGGAGTACGATGAAACCTTTGAAACGTGGGTCGTCGAGACGTGACCTATTGACTTTCAATCAATTCTCTTTCGCCCATTTATGAGACCGTCGACTGGCGTGCCTAATAAAGTATAATAGATAACAGGCAGACAGACGTCACTTGCGATTATTTTGGTAGACACTCGTGTGATTTCTTTTTTTTACAAAGCGGTACATTTTGCACGCAAATAAATCAAAAGCAAGATGAATTCATGATGTGTGTTCATATCGTAATTTATAGCACATGTCAATCATACAATAATGAATAGAGAATAAATTTGAACAAACTGAAAATGAGTGACAGGGAGCGATAAAAGTTTCAGTAACTTGCTTACTTGCGTAACCTCTACGCAAAATTGGTTTTCAGTCAATTTTTGTTTTATTTTTCTTTCTTACTTTTTTTTTCTTGATTACTTTGAGCCAATGCATAGGTAACTTTACTGATTTGCATGAATTATAACTTTTCTATTTCACTATTTAATTAAGAGAATATCAGTGGGCGGTGCAGTCTCAATGCGATTATCAATTGTTCAAGTATCGTCAATTATGAAAACATAGCATCCAAAATTACATTAAACCGCATCCCTATGTAGGTAAATAGTCGATAGCGTGTCTAGATAACAGCAATCTGGACAGCAATCTCAATTTATACTTCACAATACAATAAAGTGGTAGTTAGCGGGGCGATATCGGCGCGAGAGCACGGCCGGCGTGACGCGGCGAGGTTAAATCGGGCCAGGCGGCCCACGCAAAACCGCTAATTAGGAAGCGCACGCGCAAGGGCGCTGCACCGCTGCGCGCACGATGCGCAGGCGACTCCACACAATCGCTGAAACAAAGACAACCACCGCCGGACAAAAGAAACAAGCATTTGAACAAAAGAAACTGCTCATGTAACAAAAGAAATGTCCAGAGAACAAAAACAATGGCGTGGCGGAGGAAATGCGAGGAGTATGCCACCTTGTTTTCAGGCACAAAGGGTGTTGTGTGAAATTATGTTTTGTTCCGAATTCTGACGTGTCCGACACTGACGAGCGCCAAGAATGGTGTGTTTGCATTATATTAGCCATAAAAAGAATTTATAGAAGAAACTTCCTTATGAGACGCTATAAATCTAACGGAACGCATCAAGAAACTTTGACGTTGAAATGATTAAGGATAGGGAAAATGCGTCAATTCTAAACCGAGGAAGTTCAGACTAGAATATAATATGTTCGATAAAAACTGTTACAATAGGGAACATCCGCGCGGAGCAAGAAATACTTTAGTTCGAATCTCCGTCGCTCCGGTGCCAATTTTCCTTTTTTCCATTCTTTGTTTTCGGGCTGTTCAGTTTGTACGAAACGACGTTTAAATTCATTACTTGGAGTCGTCATTCCAGCTGTCATGTTTCATTGTGACGTGAATGTTTTAATGCATCTCCGTCGACACTTAGTATGTTTGATGTGCGTGTGTAGATGGGGTCATTACAGGTAGCTTAATGTAAGGCTTCTGAGAAGACCGCATGCGAGGGGTTGACTCAGCAATTGGGTACGTTAAGCCTCGCATTAAAAACCATATGGGCTGGCGATTATCGTCATTATTTTGCCTTTGCACGCTTTATATTGCTTCTTAGTCATCTCGGACGATCTAAATATTATTATCAAGGCATGCGGATTTCATAAATATAATTATTGAAATGATATGTGGACATGCATTTCCAGTAAACTAACGCCATCATAATAAACAGTAGCGACCTCATTTTCTGGTCCAATAAAAGCTTCAGAACCAAAGCTGCACCCTCTATTTCATGAAACGTACGACAATACACCTCTGTCTAACCCTTTGGTACGTAAGTCAAAGTAAGTAATAAAACCCTCCGAGTACATACGCCATGCCGGTGGATGATGCATCTACGCTGAGCAAGGCACAAAGAGACTCAGCACATAACTCCACGGAAGCAATTAGTTCTATTTCGGTGATGTGAAAGCCCCCGAATATCACGCCGCGAATATAAACATCTCATCGGGTACTCCGGCGGATCCACGTTTGTTACTACTCTGCGATTTCGGCACTTCGACACTATCGGTTCTAAATACGGGAAGGAAATCAAACTGTTTGCTGGTACTGAAGTTATTTCCGATAATCGAAATTCTACTTTAGCAGACATTTAGCTATGATGGGGTTACTCCTTTGAGCCACAATGCGAGTGTGGAGCTACACCTCAAAGGATGCCTGACCTCTTGTCCTGCTCTCTGAGCAATAACAACTGCACTAAGAAAGAGCTTTGCGAGCCTGTGTCGACGTGGCTGAATTCTGATACGACGAAGAGTTATAAAAATTACTTCGGAACTGTTATCGGCCGATAACACCCAAATAGTTCAATGTCTGTCCATCCATATTATCAACGAAATCATTACCAATGATAGGTAAATTAATCAAGGTTACTCTGGTAAACAGGAAATAAATATTTAAGTGTGCTGATGTCACGAATATTAGTTAGTGGCTTTTTAATTGTTTTTGTAATTACGGCATGCGACGGGCAAGATTTTCCCCACACCACGAACACCGTGCATTTATCGCTTATTAATAAATAGATTTTTATAATGAATAACCTTAAAAAAGTCGTTTTTACTGAATTGATTACAATACATATAAATAAGCAAATAAGATATTAAGAAACGAAACGATAAGTCTTTCCGATCATTTATTTTCCCAGAATGATGACGTCTTTTTTTAATATTCCGTGATAAGGGTGTATTCGGTTTTATTTTTAAGTAGGCAACATGATGTCAATGGCTACCTATTTCACCGAATAAATTTATCTATTATGTATTCAATAGACATACAATTCCTATTGTAAAATCTTCAATCTATCCGTCTTTTAGAACGGCAGGTTTATTTCTCTACCTGGGTTCGGTTTTTTTATGCTAAACTCCATCACCGTATTCTCGTTCACCTTTTATAATTCGTTTTGTTACCTAATGCTTATTTAATATAGTAAGAAATACTTTTTTGGACTGAAGGACCAAATTAGAAAACAATTATTAAAAATAAAAATCGTTTTGCTAAAGAATGTGAAAAGAAAGAAAAAATATTTTAATTATTTCTGAGGTCGCAGTAGATTTAAGTCACAGTGAGTTATGGATAAAGCAAACAATAGATATGTATTATCCGTATGACCTTTAGTTAACCAAGTTATGTATCCTAGTCTTAAACAATGTCAAAGGCTTTTGTATAAATAAAGATTAATTTGTGTATATTTTTCTCTTCTTGACAACGTCAATCAAAACCAGTCTTTAGTCTACGTCACACATTCTCATGTGGTTCATCAAGGACGTAGGCATTCAATTAAACTTTACGATTCTATCAAAGGCAAATTTCTTGTATTACAACTTGTACCGAGTGTTTTCCTTTTACTATTGGGTTGGAACGAGGCAGCCAGGCAGGGAGCGCGGCTGGCGAACGAGAGCCATTCGAATTTCAATAAAACTTGAAGGGGAATAAATCGGTATAGGGTAGCACCGACGAGATATTGTGTTCCCGCCAGCTGACGCGCACACGAACCCGAAAAATAATAAACGCCATTATGGCGCTAATTGCACTTTCCGATCACATTTGTTAGTCTCAGTGTTGATTCAATACACATCTGCCATTCACATATTGCCTATTAAAATCAATTTAAACATCAATTAATATAATTGCCGATCATTATTCACTAATATAAGCCACCGTACCCCGTGAAGCTGCTGTGTGAGTTTTGTTCACTCTCAGGTTTACGGTTACTTCGAAACGGGGAAGGCAACTGTCAAAATGGCGCTGTCGTAGCTAGTTCCCCACACAAGCTAATAATACAAGGCGTGAGGTGGTTTTATTTTTGGTGGTTTTATTATTTTTGCGAAAAATACGCGTTTTTTGTGTTTCTAAATACTCCGAAATTCATCCATCATTTCCCGAGCGACCCTCAAATTAGAAGATTGTGGCTTAACGCTATTCGTAGATTTTTTTTTAAATTAAACAGAGGTCGAGATTATGTCCGAAACATTTTGAAGAAAGTGATTAAGAAGAAATATTTAGGTTTTAAATTCTGACATTTTCCATGTCAAATACTTGATAAGTATTGAAATTACCGAAAATAACGAAATACTTAGTGAAATAAAACCAAACTCATGATTGAACATGAATTGGAATGAATGAACGAAATATCAAATTTATTGTAGGCCGTAGGGACCTGCCTATGGTCACGCCATCTACAATTAACTTTGCCCGACCTTCCCCATTGGCGAAAATAATGACGTTTAAATATTCATGTTCGAAGCTGTCACAGGCCGTAGCCTACTAGAATTTCGCTTTAGGCCTACGGCTAGATTTCATGTTTGAATTATTTCTATTTGAACAAGTTAAACGGGGCAGCTGAGGCCGATCTCTTAACACCTAAATAAGGTGTTATTCATGCTTAATTTAGAAGGGAGGGAGGCTCATCCAATTTTTAATATATTTTTTAAATTCGTTGCTGCAGAAGGCGTCATATTTAATGGAGAAAAATACTAAGCCGTAAAGACCCACCGAACCATAAAAAATCACAATAGAGTACGCGATATAAAATTTGAAACATAAAACCGACAGTTACTCGGTTGGATATTTATATGGCAGTTGAGAAAGATAAATGGCGGCTGTATCGACCTATGACGAAATTGGTAGTAACGTGAGTCCCGCTGAAAATTGACGTCTAACACTTACAAGATCAAACTCTCCTGTCATTCGATGTGACAGCGTGAAATTGAAGTACTCACCAGCCGTAAAAAAGTATTATAATTAGTTGCGTTTCGGCGAAATTAGTTTCCTAACTGGTTGGGAGGACAGGGTTCATCATTTAGTAAGAATAAGTTTAAGTAAAAGTAGACTTATATAACAGTAAATTAAAATGTTACTACTTAATACAAAAAAAATGGGCGTCGGAAAGTAAATGAGAACCAACACTCGTAAACATGTTTCACGCCCTTGGCATGTCGTTATCTACACGCAAATACGAATGTCAAATCATGTCAGACGTGACAAATTACGGTAAGGACATAGGTATGGCACACGAAATTCACAATAAATAATACGAATTCAAAACTTTCAATTCGCCGCTATAAATCTTGGCTGCAGATAGAAATCCAACAAAGATAAAGTATCAAGCCGCCGAAGCGCTGACAATTCAACGAGTGAAACTCAATAAAGCAAAGATAAAATATAAAACACTGGACCGTTTGTTGGGCGCTTTAGCAGTTCCGGCGATTCTAAGTAGAAATGCAATCTTGGAGGACTCACGTGTGAGGTCAATGCGCCTACGTTCACCGTTAAAACGACCCCGTCATACGATCGTTTACGGCAACGTTTATTTAGTAACGCTAAACGTATTTTCTATACAGTAAAAAGGATACATTTCCTGGAAGAAGTCGAGGCTAGGCGGCTGTAGGATGTCTAACGCCGATAAGACCTGCAAAGACAAAAGCACACATTAGTTAGGCGTCCAGTCCGCGACGAACGTTAAGCCAGGGGGCCTACTGCCTAAGTCCGTCAACGAAGATGCAAGCCAATCCGAAAGTAGTTAATCCGTCAAAACGTAAGTGTAAGATAAAAATTTCGGACAGGCAACAACATCGGGCGTAGGGACAACTGTAAAATCGTGTTGTCATTCATTCTTAGTTCGGAAACTGAACTAATTTTATGTCCGTACGTGATACGGAGTAGCAAACGCCCGTAACTTCAGCCGAAACTACGGACTTAGGGAGTAGACCCCCTGCCTCTCGCTGACACGTTATTAGTGGTCGCACAGTCAACGCTGTGGAGCGGCAACTCGTTTCAATGCAAAAACATGTTTATATAGAGACAAACGCTCACCAGCCCGCAAACAATACACGTTGATCGATAAAACACACACACACACAGTGAAAATAAATAAATTATGAAGAGAGCGCACAGCATTATAATTATTTCGTGATAATGCCCAATACATACCCTATTATCATAATAAAGAGGTCTGAGTCAGGTAAATTTATAGGTATCGGATCATGTTATTACTGATAAATTGAAAATGTTCTTGGTATAATCACCAAGGGAGTAATTATAAAGCGCAGGTGCGAATGTAAAAGCTTCAATTAACATTCATAAAGTAAGACCTGAGTGCGGAAGGTCCCTCTAATGAGAAACGTAATAACCAAACGCGTCTATAAAATGTTCCAATTTAGTCACTTGTTAATAAGTCTTCGTGGGAAACAAAACAACTAGTTAAACAGAAGGCTATTTTTGAAACAAACAAGTTTATTGTAATAAGAAAAAATGGTGAAGTATGTTTGTTAAATGTCGAAGAAATGGAGCTATCTGGCAATTATTTATTAAATTAAGGACGGAAAGTTGTTCGCCACCAAATCTTTACAAATAAATAATATTGAAGTGTCTGTTTGTAATGTCAAAATAACAACTTTTTACTAAATGCATAAGAAAGTATATACGGTACTTATAACAAAAAAGCAATTTTTTTGTCTGTCGGTTTGTTCCGGCTAATCTCCGAAACGGCTGGACCTATTTTAACGGGACTTTCACTGGCAGATAGTTGATGTTACGGGGAGTAACTTAGGCTACTGTTATTTTAGAAAAATAATTAGGGTTCCGCGCAAAAAGTTAAAACCCATGAAATTGTAAACAAAAAGTCGGATTTGAAAATTTCTTTTTGCATTTGGTAGCCTAACTCTCGGGGATAGTTATAGGCTATTTAACATCACGCTACGACCCTTAGAAGCAGAGTAAAAAAAAAAAGTCAGAAAGAACACAAAACGAAAACGAAGTATACGTAAAGCGCGGACGGGCGATGCAACGCGACGGGTTGGGGGACGAGGGAGTTTTATTAAAATGTGACTCTAATTTTAGTATATTGTGCATCTTACGACTTCCACGCGAACGAAGTCGCGGGGCACAGCTAGTGTTGAAATGAAAATTTTGGGATTCGATCGAAAAGGTTTTGCGCATAGATATTTTTATATTTCTATGGCTTTGCGTATGTTTTTGCTATCGGGATGTATGATTTTATTTATAGGAAGGACATAATATGTGGAACTGCGGTTGTTTGCGACACTGGCTCCAGCCTCCGAGTAATCTAATATCTGAATCTAGGCAGCCACACATGCCTGTCTAGATTTAACTATACATTCTTAGTATGCAACTTTCTATACATCGCAGCGGTATCATCATAATCATCCTATAATGTTCCCACTGCTGGGACACAGGCCACCTCTCTGTGAGAAGGAGTGGGCTGTAATCCACCACGCGGGCCCAGTGCGGGTTGGTAGATGTCACATGTCTTCGAATTTTTGGTTCTAGGACATGCATCGGTTTCACAATGTTTTCCTTCACCGTTATGAGAGCAGTGGTATCATAATACGATGAAACTTAGCTACAACTATGCCTAGTTTAAATATCTGAAAACAAAACTTCTCTAGTGTTCGTCTAGTTGGTAAAATACTTGAACGCTAAGAAGTTTCAACGTTTACGTGAATGCTGAGAGTTATAACATTGATTAAATAGTTTGTTAAGTAAATATTTAATTTAAGAACCGTGATAATAATAATCACTGGCTTTATCCTGTTTTCCCACATAATTAAATACTAAATAATGATGATTTAGTTGGAAATCCACAAACAATTACAGATTATTAAGTTACTGCAATAATCATATAAGAAAATAGTTTTGATAGCGTCACAGATGATGACACATCAGAAGCCAGCGGTCAACAAAAAACCACGACAATTGTTTGCATCCATGTCACACTAATCCTCACTAATAAACTTAGCTGTGACATACATAACCTATAAACTTCGTTTGCACGAAATTAGACGTTCCCACTAAATAGCCTAACTTTTTCAAATGTTTATTTTGGCGATGCAGTGCCTTAGTTAAGTGAAAATGGTCATAAGACCTCTTTTGACTCCAGCGGGGCAATTGCGTAACACACATACAGTAGGAATCGGCTTCATTTTGACAGCTCAACAACATTCAGAATTATTTACGTTGTTGAGCAGACAAATTTTTCGAACATATTTTATGAAGCAATGGCAATATGCTTCAAAATCATTCAGATTGTGATTGATGATAGTGTGTTACGCAATTAGGGTGCTGGAGATGGCATGAATCGTAAATGGTTAATTACGACATCCCCAGGTTCAAAGAAAGGTAGTAAAATTACTTACGTTTTCGTGTTTGAAGAAACAGAGCATCTTAAGCTCTCGGAAGACGCGCTTGGAGGAGACGAGTGACTGGAACACATTGGGCAGTTTCTTGAGCGCCACCCGCCGGCCATCGCGGGGGTCTGTCACCGCCCTGCAAAAAAAAAGAAAAACATTTTAATATGTTGATAATATACATTTGGAACTCGTGACTAAGTAATAACAGCCGCACGGGTCGATCCATCAGGTTAAGCTACGCTTGCCGGGGTTGGTCCGTGGATGGGTGACCATCTTTACATACCGAGACTCCTCCGTGCCTCGTAAAGCACGTTAAGCCGTTGGTCCCGGCTGTCATTCGTGGATCTATGATTAGTCGTTACGGGTCGTCAGACGCCCGAAAGTCTGACAACCAGTCTTACCAAGGGGTATCGTATTACCCAGTTATTGGGTTGTGGAGGTGTGATAGGCAGTCGTTTCAAATAAAGTACTGGTATTCAGCTGCAGACGGTTAGACTGGAAGCCAACCCCAACATGGTTGGTAACAGGCTAAAGGTGGGATTTGGATCATCAAAGGTAAATTAGACAGTTAAGAAGAAAGTTTAAGTCGGTCCTTCGAAACGTGAAAGGCTTTCCCTAAACCGTTTACGACTCGAAGGACCAACTTTAACCTTTTTCTCATTGTATCCTTATTCGATTTCTTTCGATGATTAAACGATGAAGGTCATTGTCCCATTCAGGTTATAAAGATCACTTAATTAAACGTAGGTAAACTCAATTTCAATGAAATTGAGAACAAGGATGACATAAATATCATGGCCAACCAATGATAAGAATGAGCAGTTCTCATTTTCACTACAGACTTTTGACATAATGTCAATAGTTTCCAAGTATTTCCCAGCTGTGAGCTTTTAGCCTGGAAGTTCTACCACTTAATCAAACTTTGTAGATTTTACAGTGGATATAACTTATATAAACAAATGTCAGATACCAGCAGGCGACTTGTAAATATTAGTAAATTATATATTTTTATTACGTCAGCTGGCTCACCTTGCGGTTATGGGAATGCAAGGAAAACATATGCACCGAATTTAAGTGTTGTTTTATTTATTTAGGTAACGAAATACCTACTTACTCGCTCGGACTACCTCGTTGGTCTAGTGGTCGCAAGCGCTACTGCCGAGCATGAGGTCCTGGGTTCAGTTCCCAGGTCGGGCAAAGTGTTATTGGGTTTTCCCATTTGGAATCTCTCAATAGCAGCCCGAAGTTTAGATTTGTGCCCGGTTGATGGCAATAGGCTCTCCCCCTATTACATGGGACTTAAACATAACTGGCGAAATGTGGGTGGTACACCTCTATCTACCCTTTCGGGGAATACAAGCGTGATGTTATGTATGTATGAAATACCTACTTAATTTCATTCGCTTTGATCAAAACTGTACTGCTGAAAATAGCATAAACAGATATAGATTGAATAGAACCGCTGCATTGCATTGTTACAGTACGCTTAGAACTACAGATAGTTCCATCAGTTGGTACAAATGTTGAATAAATTATTTTACAAAATACAAAGATACGTTCACAAACATTAACATTCCGAAATTGCATTATCTTCCAATTATAGACGGTCCTGTTTTCAACAATACTCGATGATCATAACAATACGGGTTTTACTTACAATATGAGTTTACCCAGTGGTCCGTGACATGTATTGACATAAGCATCGGAATCCAAAGTTCAGAATTAGCATAACAAAACGCTTGTCCCTAGAAGGTGCAACTGTCATCCGCGTGACTGTAAAGATATTAAATTAAGTGCCGTACTGTATTTGTACTACTCACTAGCTCCTGCCCGCGACTTCATCCGCGTGAAATTACGGCCCCTGACCCACCGCGTCGCATCGCATCCTATCTCCCCATAGAACTATTATTACTTACGTAGTACTTTATTATGTGTATCGCCCGACCGCGCTATTACTTCGTTGTCGCTAAACGTTATTTCTGACTTTTTTTTCTTTTTGGTCGGCTTCTAAGTGTCGTAGCGTGATGTTAGCCTATAACCTTCCTCAAGAATCGGGCTATCAAATGCAAAAATTTTTTTTCTAATCCGACTGGTAGTTCCAGATATTAGCGCGTTCAAACAAACAAACAAACTCAGCTTTATTATATTAGTATGTATAGAGTCTTTATTTAATATCTCGCCGACTGGATGGTTACTGGATAGATTATTTGCTGCGTTAGAATTAAACTTTTCTATTTTAATCCAAACAACCGCAGTGTTTTCGATATAACAGCAAAGAAATTTTAACCGTTCGAAAAGCTTTGGAGCCCTGAATCCGTTTAAAGTATAATTACGCCAAAACTTGTTTGGACAAAAACGGCGCTATTGTGGAGGCTGAGAAACGTACCCTCGTATTACAGGGTCCCGTTAGGTCTGCCCTTGCGATTATTATCGTTCGGAACGCCAGGCCCGATAATATCCGTCGCGAGGGAAATAGGGATGCCGACCGGGCCCTGAGAGCAACGACCGAACCCTGGCGAGCTAGCCCCGGGAAACATTTGGAAGATTTCAAATTACGGATGTCACTGATTTATCGCCTGCTGAAATACACCAAATAGATGGGAATACGGAATACAAGCAATCGTTTAGTAGGACCACGGTTTAATTTGATGCCTTTTGTCCGCGCCTACACGTTTCGGTCGATTTTCGGAATTCTATTGTAGTCTTGTAATAAAATTCGCTAAGTCGTGTGTATCTGACAATGATAAAGTGTACAGTTAAGTACTGTGTGAATACGAGAAGTTTTAATGGAGAACCACTGTGCCGCGTTAATGAGCTGAAGTTGACAAATAAAAAAAATAAAAAACATATTTTTAATCATCCGTTTGAGTAAAAACAATTAATATCAACACTGAATAAAATAATTAACCTGTGATTAAGCATCTCATTTCACAAAAGATCCTCCACAAACATTAGTTCCGCATTTTTCAAGTAAAAATAATTACTTATCGGAAGAGATGTACGACTGAGCTTTTTGTGATTCGAAAAACTGTCCAGTAATAGTCGGAAGAGATGTACGAGTGAGCTTTTTGTGATTCGAAAAACTGTCCTAGTAGTTTATGAAACTGTTGCATATTGAGAGGTAAAAACATGAGTGTGTGTTTAAAAACCTAGCCGTAGGCGAGGTTTTTAATCGTATCACACGAGTGTTTTATTACATAGTGATGTGCAGTTTCATGCACTATTTTATCTACTCTCATATATTAAGATTGAACCTATTAAATAAAGGATCATACCCTTTTTTATAGTAGTAGTTGTTAGTATTTTTAGTCATTTCCGTCACCGCATCTAAAATATCGGGCGGAGTCAAATTTTCTTCACAGTCACTGATAAATAACAGACATTTTTTGCAAGAATAGAAAAAAGTCCCACGAAATTCAGTACAACAAAACGTATAAATGGCGCCAAATTCCAAAACCCAGCACATCACCGCGCATGCGCTAAAGCGGGCGCGACCACAGACAAGTAAAAATTGAAATCAAAACTCTTTTTATGCTATAAAAATGGCGCGCCCCACATATGCGTTCCATTAGAAAAAAATTATTGATGGAAAGTCCTTGGTGATATTAACTTCTTAGATTTGCCCAGTATCATATTGGTAAATATATATATATATATAGTAACTTTATTTTTTAGAAAAAAAGTGATATATTAAGATTCTATTTTTAAATTCAAGTATTGTGTAAAGTATGTCGATATAGAATCGTTTTGAAGTTTATAATTCGAATTTTACGATATTAGAGTAGATAAACAATATTATTTTGATATGTATGCACATACATACATATTTATGTCGCATGACGTTCAATTCGGCAAGCTGAACAAGCATTGTAAACAAAGGCAGGAAGTATCCTCATTGAAACAGTGGCCGCGAGTAACTTACTCACTTTTTATTTAAGTTACAACAGTTCTGCAAGTTCAATAACATTTATATAGGAACTTTGACATGTATTTTTAGAGCTAAGTATTTTTGCCTGGCGACTGTGTCGACTGATTGAGGCTCGGTCGATACTATTTTAGCAGCTGTCAAGCACTAGCTGACCCGCAGATTGTATTCGTATACAACCTCATTTTGCTTTGACGTCAGATATGTTGGGTGTTGACCAATATCTCTCTTACCTTTACAGCTTCATGCCCATCGTATAGGCACCTACCAGCAACATAAACATTCAAAATTATGCGTTCAAATCGTAATTTTACGGTTACGACAAACTCCACAAAGAGCAATTAAACATATAAAATATGACCAGTGCAGGTCCTCCAAGTGTATTTTCCTTTTACGGTTTTTAGCGATAATTTTGAACAGTAACAAGTAATTGTTTGTACTTGACAAGCAGTCCCAGGGGTGCTCATATTGTCCCAGTCACAAAATAAATAATTCAGGCCTGTTTAACCTCCGTTAATTTCAAGTATTTGGAAAAAACGAGGAAAATGTAATGGTAAAATGTTAGGAGCGAATGGGTTTGCACAAAGGGGAGGCAAGTAGATAGGAGGTATTCGGTAACCTAAGTAACGGCGCAATTAATTCTGGCGTTGTTAAGTACAGGATTCGTTTTGGTTTCGGAGTTTTCGGAAGTCTAGACGTTTTTATTGTGAAAATAAACTATTTGAGAGTTTGTAATGAGGCAGTGGCAAATATTAGACTTCTGTTTATCTATTCCATAATATAAATATATTGGGTCACAATAAAGCCCGCTTGCATTACAAATCTCCGTTGACCGCTAAACATATTTAAAACAGAGCTCTGTATCGTCTGTCAGTCGTTCGAAGATGACAGAGACAATGATATTTTCAATATTTTTAGCGCTATAGTGGTGCAAGTGGGCCTAAGTAAAAAAGCTATCAACAGCTGAAAGACTGAAAGCCACCATGGATGTCACTTCTAGGTGCTTCTATTAACTTATTTAGCTATTAATTTACCTCTTCCGCGATTTACTATTTTGCTATAGAACTCGAAAGGCTCGCACACGGTGCCTTTTGCAGCTTTGTGCCTGTTTGCAGGAGCCTTAAGTCATCATCTGCCTAGCCTTTTCTCAACTATGTTGAGGTCGGCTTCCAGTGTAACCGGATGCAGCTGAATACCAATATTTTACATGGTGCGACTGACTATCTGACCTCCACAATCCAGTTAATGGGTACTACGATACCACTTGGTAGACTGGTTGTCAGACTTTCGATCTTCTGACGAACCGTAAGGACTAACAAAGATATACGAATGACAGCCGGGAGCACCAACGGCTTAACGTGCTTTTCGAGCCACAGAGGTCTTGGTATGTAAAGATGGTCACCCATCCACGAACGAACCGCGGCACCCGTAGCTTAACCTGATCGACGGACCCGTTCGGCTGGTATTACTTAGCCACAAGCCCGCTGCTATACAACTAAGTGTATAATTAAATAATTCAGACCGTCCTTAGCATACTTAGCTCATTAACAATTCTTTCCTCGCAACACAGAATTAAGTACCAAGACACAGCGTTGCTTAGACAATGGATGTTTAAAACCAACCCTTTTACTATTTCGACGTAGGTACATATTATTCTTATTTTTTTTTCATTATTATTATTTTTTTTATCTTTTATTATTAGCACTTCCCGCACGACTTCGTCCGCGTGGATTTCGTCGTTTAGGTTTCGATTTCGAAACCTAATCCAAAAAAAAAAAATATATAATTTACTATGATAAGTATTCGTACCAAGTTTCAAGTATATTAACTAAAGGAATAAGATTTTTCATACAAACAAAATCCCCCCTCTAAGGTCGAATTTCCAGAAACCTCCTTCTAGTCCCAGTAGTTTCGGCTCTGCGTTG
This sequence comes from Fissipunctia ypsillon, assembly GCA_947568875.1. NCBI lineage: Eukaryota > Metazoa > Arthropoda > Insecta > Lepidoptera > Noctuidae > Fissipunctia > Fissipunctia ypsillon. The sequence goes on along the minus strand of OX387654.1, from coordinate 19,525,755 downwards.
ATGAATCAGTCGGGACAAGTAATTATACAAGGTGGAGCAGGACGATTGACATTCCTATAAACCACGTAAAGAGAACAATGTTCTTTACCCGTGTTCAAAAAATCAATCAAACCCAATGAATACTTTAGCCACAGCAAAATATTTTTCATTTTCTTTTTTTTTTCAACATGATGTAGATCTGAGTCCGTAATAATAGGTAAACATTACCGCACCGTTGGTCAGTGACTTTTCGTAGATAAAGCGTGTTTACTTTTTTGCAGTTGATTCTGCTATTTATTTTGTTTGAAAGCTGCATTTTTTTTTTTAATTTATCCATTAACCACTAATCTTCGTATTTAAAATGTTTCGATGGACTAGTACTGTGCTCGTTTTAATTTAATGTCGTACGTCCAGATCCACATTGTATATATAAATAAATAGATTTAGATTATCTCCTATTTTATGAATGTGAGAATGTTTTTGGCCCCATAGATGTCCTCATAGGTGTAGATGTGTCTTGACCATTTCCTATTTTTGTTAAGTACCTGATACTTGTTGACAGGCCTTAACACTGCCCTCCTATATCAATTAACACTATAATTTAAAAACATTGTAAAAGCCAATTATTTTTAAAAGAGGAACCGTGGATCTTCTTGCCGGCTCATCTCCATACGAAACGACCTTTGGAACCGTGCACCTAGCTTCTGACGTTTCATAACAGTAACTGCCCATGTATGTTTATCTACGCAAATAAATAAAATTTAAGTGTCTGTTTGTAATGTCAAAATAACAGAGTATTACTAAATGCATATGAAAGTATACAAGGTGGAACAGGACGATTGACATTCCTTTAAACCACGTAAAGAGTATCATGTTCGTCATGGGGTCCGAGTGCTCATGGTCTCTTTAAAGAAATCTCGAAACGGCACACACGGCGACACTTTCCGTGACCCCAGGTCTGGCTTTTACCTTGTTCAGAGGCTAAGCATTGCCATACGACGTGGCAATGCCGCCAGTCCCTTGGGTACATTACCAGTCGACAGCGATGCGGAGGAATTTTTCGACGCCATATTTTAGTTTGTTAATAGTTTTAGTTACGTTAGGTGATTATATTTTTTTTAATAGTTGGTTAGTTAATTTAGTGCCTGTATAAATAATAAATACATTAGATTATATTGAATAAATGAAATTGTGAACAAAATCCGATACAAATAGGGAAGTACTGACATCCACGCGGGCAAAGCCGCAATCAACAGCTAGTGTGAAATAAAATATTTAGATTTTTGATTCAAGCAATAAAGGTTCGAGTAGTCACGCCCCTAATGATTCGTTTACAGGTTCAGTATACAGTTCAGTACAGTTCACAATTCACAATAGTTACTGCTTTTGCTCAGCCAACTTTGACAGTAATTGAGCAAGTTGCTATTTAAAAAGTTCGAGCTACTACCGTTTGCTCTGGCCGAGTGAAAACAGATCTATAAAAGGTTATTAATTGCTACGTCAGATACGGAATGGCGGACGTTAATTCTGGCAACGAACGTAAAGAATAATCTTTATTGTCAGGTGTTAATAAAAACTTGACATTTAGAACGGTTGAAAGTCTTGCGTGTCTCTGTCATGTGCTTGGCAATAGAAGGAGACGTCAATAGAGATATCAAAAGGAAATTAAAGAACGATACCCGTATCGTGTGGTGTCAAACAAAGAATAGAACAGGCCATTTTCCTATAATGGGTGTTGTAAAGAGAGACGCCTAACTTAAGGCGACGATAACCGACTTAATTATTTTAAATTGAAGTTCACGTCTAAACGAATAGTAATGATTGGAATAAATATATGTTAAATATTAGAGCATTTTCTTAATAACTTAATATGAAAATATTTCAGATTATGTTTATATTACATAGTGTAATTAATTTGTAAAGTTATGTCTAACGCGGATAAAAAACTGAGAATCACGCAAAAACTATCAAGCGTATTTTCATGAAACCTTCACCATTTTAAAGGTAATTTATCTTTTAGTATACGTGTTTTAATACATTTTGTTTTATGTATAATAAATTAATAATGCGTCTAATTTGGGACAGCGCTCCTCGATGGGCGAGCCCTATTACTGGGTGGACGTACGACCCGTTGTATGAGAGCTCAGCACAGAACACGCAAGCCATGCACACAAGGTCGTTGGCATTTACTGCGTCTTAAGGAAGGAAGATGGGCGAGCGACTATAATCGTATTGACAATTTGAACCTGTTATTATAATATCTGTCACATCAATCATGCTTTTGTTCTATGGTGGTTTTCATAACTCCATTCTTTCGCTCTAATTAATGAATCCTTGTTCAGTCGTTAGTTTACAGACTAAGGATATAATTTTCCAAGCTAATGTCTCTCATAAACAACAAGTTATAATGACCGTGGTCATAATCTTATTAGTTCCAACAACGGGACATTCACATTTGTAACATATCGTCGAAACGGATTCCGAATAGGACTGAAGTTAGACAATTACGTGGCGGTCGCCCGGTCATTCCGGATTCACATTACTCACTCACTACTCCTCAAATGTAAGACCGTGAATTTCCCTTCTGTTATCGAACAAATACTCGAAGAAATGTTCACGATATCTGTGCTAAGCGGCTTAACACGCAATATTGTGAATTTGTGACATTAGCAGATGACTTGTTGTTTTTTTTTTTACAAAAATTGCCAAAATACGGGATACTTGCAGTTCTGCTCGAAATTAGGAAGGGCAAGAGAATGATGATGAATTAATCATTCAGATAATAACAGTACACTAACATAAGCACCTGCCAACCTAACACTTCTTTTAGTATCAAATGTTTTACTTTAGAGATCACACGTAAATAGACAGGAAACAATTAGCTATCTCAACAACCTTGACAGAATCAACTACGAAACTTTTTACTGTAGCTGAAAGTAAAAAAACTTCCTACGTCCACTTAGCGGTACAAGATGAAATTAAAAATAAACAAGTCGACCGCTTCTTTCATCCCTTGCAAATTGGATGTAGTAATGTAGTTACGTGTTGTCGCTAGCTGAACTAGTCGTAAAGCTCCATATATCCTCATCCAGGGCAAAACCATGAACAGGATTCGAACCGAAGGACCATTAATTTTTAGTGTTATCGAAGTGAAAAATTATGTGTTCCTACTCGATCCCCATAGAGATAAAAGTGGGCGTCTTAGCTGAAACGACAGACGTTGTCCTATCCAATTTTATCTCCTCAGATAACATTTCACTTCAAACATCTTGACATCTTCATACCCAGACAGAACAAAAACAATAATTCATACAAAATTCCCATACAAAATGCACTTTCAGTTTTCCTTTTTAAATTTTTCTTTCCGTACCTGATTCGGACTATTACGAGCATTTTAAAACAAAAATTTTCCAAATCGGTCCAACCGTTCTGAAGTGATGCGCTTACCAACGAACAGCATTTCATTTTTATTATACAGGGTGTAAGGGACAACCCTCCGCAGACTGATGGGGTGAATTCAATATACCCTACTAAGATGACCGGTACATGAAATTATTTCAGGAACGTTATGGGAATCCAATAAACCTAATTTGTTTTATTACCTCAGACGCAATGTATCGTTACCGTGGCAAAACGCGCGTAGCGAACGGCAGCGCAGCCAGCCTTCAGCCGCTGGCATCCATTGCCGATTTTTCTATTTTAGCTGTTCTATTTACATAAATAGAGTGCTGCGTACAGATAATATAATTTTACATTGAAATAAAGGAATAGTAACTGAAAATACTATAAAAAATATGATAATTTTCCTAAGAATATTTCCGCTGGAATATGATATAAAATAAGAAGCTGAATGCACCCTGTTAGTTTGCGGAGGGCTGTCCCTTACAACCTGTATAGATTTGCAATCTGTGTAGACTTTCTTAAAGTTTACCCCATAATTACTGTAAATTAAACCTATTAGAAAAATTAAATTATATGTCATATAATATGTCCTCAAATAATTGCGATGTTGCGTTCGCCGCTTGTCTTAATTAAGACAACTAGGTAATTTTTAAACATACACCTAAAAGTATATGCGACTAGTAAGTACCAGCCAGATTTTTAAAAGTTCGCGTCGGTAAAAAGGTTTCTGCCTACCCCCATGAGAAAGCGTGAGTTTATGAGATAAGTATGAGAGTATGTACCAGCCTTCATGAAAGTTATGATCGATTTTTAAATGGACCTACTGTATTTCTTACTCTGCGGTTTAGCATTCGATCGTGTGTGTAACTAGATTAAGGGCCAAGCAAACAAGCACTATATAATTGTGCACGGCCCCTGTGCTTTCGGTTAATTAGCAAACACGGACAGTTAACCGGCTATAATCCAATAACGTGAGACTAATAGTCTGTAGTGTTAAGGACTATTCACGAGTTTGTAGGCTATGTTGTGGATGTTTCTGGAGTTCTATGAGACATCTCAGATATCAGAACAAGAACAGGATAATCAGTTTTCGATTATGGTAAATAAATGAAAATAAATATTGAACTAGCTTCCGCCCACGACTTCGTCCGCGTGACTTGTGTTAAGTAATAGCAGCTTCTTACTAAATGCATAATTATGAAGTAGTAATAGTAAGAACGAACGAAAAAGCAAATTTTTAAATTTTTGTCTGTATGTCTGTCTGTTTGTTCCGGCTAATCTCCGAAACTGCTAGACTGATTTTGACGAGACTTTCATTGGCAGATAGCGGCTGTTATAAGGAGTAACTTAGGGTAGTTTTATTTTAGAAAAATAGGGTTCCGTGCAAAAAAAAAAATTAAACCCATGAAATTGTGAACAAAACCCGATTCAAATAGGGATGTATTGACATCCACGCGAGAGAAGCCGCGAGCACCAGCTAGTATAAAATATATCCTATGACACTTGTCAATACTGTAGCTTCCCATTAGAAGAATTTTCGGAATCGGCACAGTTGTTACCATATATACAAATTCACAAATTTTACCTCTATAAAATATTAGTACTTATAAATAGATTGGGCAAAAAACTAGACTTTCACCATTCTGAAATCTAAGAGGAAAGGGTTATAGGTCTGAAACTGCTAAGCAACGTATTGGCAGCTTGCCAACAGCGGTATTCTGATGAAATCAACTTTTAAACCTATTAAATTATTATGACTGCCTCGTTGGTCTAGTGGTCGCAAGCGCTACTGCTGAGCATGAGGTCCTGGGTTCGATTCCCGGGTCGGGCAAAGTGTTATTGGGTTTTTCCAACTGGAATTTCTCAGTAGCAGCCCGATTTAAGAATTGTGCCCGGTTAATGGCAATAGGCTTGCCCCCTATTACATAGGACTTAAACATAACTGGCGAAATGTGGGTGTACTTAGTACTACAGGTACACCTTTGCTTAACCTTTCGGGGAATACAGGCATGATGTAATGTAAATTACTATGCCAAGTATTTTTCAAGTAACCGCGTGTAGCGCGACGACCGGTGCCTTTGTGTCGCGTCGCGTGTCGCGCCTGTTTGTAGGAGCCTTAATGCCACAGAATAAAATACTTCGACTCATAAGACCAGTAAACTGTGGTCATAATGCTTTTGAACTCGGCCTAAGTGCACTTATGTTTTGATTAATTATTATATTACGTTTTAATATTACGAAGGCTGCTGCGAATTATTGTTTAATTTTACTGCGAGAATAAAATTATTTCATCAGCGCACTGATTTAATTCGTATTTATTTAGTTAATATAAATGTATGCAACATTAAAGTTTTATTTTGAAATTCATTTCATAATCTGAATTGTTAATTCATGTTACAAAATGCGTATTTCAATTTCACCTTAATTTTTCAGAAATTGTCAATATCTCATTTTGGAATAATTATAATTCAAACCTTTAAATTGTAAACACGTAGCCTTTTATTTATCATATTCTCAAACATGTTGTACAATTGTGGTAGGTCGGAACACATTTGTTTTAATTACTTTGCGATACCATCAAGTTTTTTTTTTGTAAGTTTTAGTAGGTTATCCAATTATAATTTCTTTTTCTTGGTTATGGGAATAAAGGCCACAAACACACAAATCACAGAACACAAATGACAATGTATTTACAAATCTAATTGACAAAAAATTCTAAGTATACTTTTTTTAAAGCACAAGGCAGCTATAATTAATCAATCTGAAACCTGATTAAAATTAAAAGGCCGATAAAAACTAAAGTTTTTAGGAAAACTCAACTAATAATCTAAAATTATCGGAAGCGATAAAACCCAAATATTTGGATCACACCCTATGTTCGAATCATACACATAAAACCCGCCATTCCTAGTACAAACAAAAAGCTTTGGAATGGCTAGTTAACATGAATATTTCCCTAACGAGCAACACACAATGCTCGTATTCCTTTTGAAAAAGCAGCTAAGGCTCCCGCCGACAGGCGCGACGCGACTGTGCGTCTCGATTTTGGTAGAACAATGTCCATGAAGTTTTCATAGAAATTGTTCTACTAGACTCGCGTCGTCGCGTCGCGCTGTCGCGCCGCGCCTGTGTGTAGGTGCCTTAAATGGTGCATTTCTATTCAAGTATTCTAACATTCAGGTGGCGACATCTGGAGGGTGTGGGCGGTTCCTATGTTTCTATTGTAAAAGCGGTAATTACGAAACGGGCGGACGTCTTATCAATAAATATTGTATGGCATTGTATGCGCTCCGCCTGTTGTATTTGCCAAATTAGGATTACTTGGCTGCGACCAAAAATGCGCTTTTTATACAGAATTTAATAGTCTTCAGACAGAATGCATTAGTTTGAGTTAGTGCAATGAGCTAAGTACTTCTACCTCTATACACGAAAGATTTGCTACCAAAAGCAACATTATTTCAGCAATGAAAGGTGACGAGATTAGTTACATCTATGTAAAAATCAAACTTGGGTCACTCCAATATTAACAGCTGTATGTACCATCGCATGCATTTGCGGTGAACCATTTTTCAACCTTATTACCTTAGTAATAAGGTCATCAAGGTCAGGTAAGGCAAGGATGCATCTACATCTACAAGTCTCACGTTTGGCCTCTACATACATCTTAGAACCATCCATAATATTTTACAACAGGTGTACAAGCCACCGAATTATCTGTACCTACATACTAAATACAGGTATGTATATTGTGCCATGCGTACCCGTCAAGTACCCGAAACACTTCTTCAAACATAGCAAATGTAGGGCTTTATATTCAGAGCCACGAAGCACGTGTAGCAAACAAAAAGAAAGGCCGTACTGCCATACAAGTTTGTACTCTGTGATAACACGGCGAGCCACAGTCTAACGAAATCCGTGGGACAATGAGTGGAGGCGCCTGTGTAGACAGATTTACATTTAGCTTACGCTACACACTGAAAAGTTAGTCTGTGGACATTATGTGCTAATGTGCTTGCGAGTAATTTATGTAAGTTTAGAAAGATTCTATTATTGAAACGTGATTACCTAATAGCATAAGAATAAGAATAATATTTATTTGCAAGAATATGTGTAGTGCAAATCATAAACAAAAAAAAACTTTAAAGACAAGAATAAAAAGTTGTATAAAATAAAAAAAAACAAACTTAAAAAATCCGAATTCAAAAATTAAGTATGATAAAAATGTATGCCGATTTCCCGATAAACATGTAAGTATGTAGGTACAACGTGTTCCTATTGATATCCCGTAACTCTAGAGGGTCATTGTACTAACCATCATTAAGAATAATTTTTACTATGAGGCCAAACCCGAAATCGCGAAAAAAAAACAAGTTGTTCCCTACATTTTGATGAGTTATGTGAACATAAATGTAGGGAACAGCTGATTTTTTTTCGCAATTCTAGGTTTGGTCCCACAGTAAAAGTTGTTCATAATGATGAGTATAATGACCCCCTAGAGTTATGGGATATCAAGAGGAACACTTTGTATAAGTATACATGACGATAGCGAACAAGTTTTAGAAATATTTTCGATTGTTTCAAGAGATAAAGCTAATCGATTTCATATTTAGGTGAATAAAATAGAGTTGACTGCCTCGTTGGCCTAGTGGTCGCAAGTGCTACTGCTGAGCATGAGGTCCTCGGTTCGATTCCCAGGTCGGGCAAAGTGATATTGGGTTTTTTCTATCTGGAATTTCTCAGTAGCAGTCCGGAGTCTGGATTTGTGCCCGGTTGATAGCAACAGGCTCGACCCCTATTACATGGTACTTAGACATAACTGGCGAAATTTGGGTGTAATATAGGTACACCTCTGCCCAACCCTTCGGACAAACAAGGTCTGATGTGTAAAACAGAGTTATAAAGTGAAATTCTATATAGCAGACCAACACAAAAGCCATCTCGACTCAGCTGGTGTTCAATATCAAAACCTAAGGGAATTGATGTGTAAAACCATTTTATCGGCTGACTACGCAATAGTTAAGTAATAGAAATCCTTTTCTCATCATGGCCGCCCTTTTTCAGTGCAGAAATACAAAAAGAAAGGGTTTACACTTACACGCTTAACGTAAAGATGTATTATGAAATTCTCTCTTGGATATTCCATTGTCCTTTTAACATTATTTATTAACGATTCACACCGGAATTCTTGAAACAATACCGGGTTTTTTAATGAAACCATAATATTCTTCTTACACAATAAATTATACATGTGCATCGTCTTAAACCTCACATCATCTCATTTATGTTTTCTCTATGAGTGAATAATATATATATATAAGTAATATAATATATATAGGGTGACTGGTAATTAGTGACCGATACTTAAACACATGATTGTACTCATGATAATAAACAACTTTTACTATGGGACCAAACCTGAAATCGTGAAAAAAAAATCAGCTGGTCCCTACATTTTGACGAACAATGCGAGCAGCAGATTTTTTTTTCACCATTTCAGGTTTGGTTCCATAGTAAAAGTTGTTTATTATCATGAGTACAATCATGTGTTTAAGTATCGGTCACTAATTACCAGTCACGCTATATATGTATATATAATAATAAGAAGAAATAAATATATTTAACCGTACATCGAATAATATGCCGTGTACGAAAAGACCAATTGTGGAAGTTCAGCTAGGTACTAATAATAACTTGGAAAGTTACATTTGAGAAAATAAATGAAACAATGGAACATTTTGAAATATCGCATCCTCTCATAATGTTGTTAGTGTAACTACCCGGAAAAACACATGGAAATTAAAACTGCAACTGCATTTATTTAATTAGGGGCTCGTGGCTTAGCATTAACTGCCGCGTAGGTCGACCGATCGGGTTAAGCTACGATTGCCACGGTCGGTCCTTGGATGGGTGACCACCTTAACACACCGAGGCCCCTCCGTGATTCGGAAAGCACGTTTTCTGTTGGTCCCGGCTGTCATTCGTGGATCTTTGGCAGTCGTTATGGGTCGTCAGAAGCCCGAAAGTGGAGAAGAAACTGGGTTGTGGAGGTCAGACAGGCAGCCGCTCCATGTAAAATACTGGTATTCAGCTGCATCCGGTTAGACTGGAAGGTGACCCCAAGGTAGTTGGGATAAGGTCAAGCAGATAATGCATTTATTTAATTACGAAACCCAAACTTACAACCGGTGCACAAAATCAGAAATCTCAGAAAATACCGTAGGTAATGCAACAAAGACGGCGATACTGTTCCTAATTTGTTATGAATTCACTGTTTACTGAGAACACAACGTGTGCTAAGGATGGTAATACTGCTACCTTAAAAGTATGTACTTAGCCTATATATACAGTGTTATCAGTATAACCATAGCGTATCTGTTCCAATACCCATAACTGATAAAATAACATAACAACCGTTTGTTCAACACTTATTGATTAGAGAAGGATGACAACTGAACTCATTCCGAAGACAGATTTAAAGTAACTGTTCTTTATTATCTGCCATTCAAAATGGTCGAGAGCAGTGAAAAAGAATGGGCCTGATAACGCACGAAATTATAAAGTCATGTCAAAAGGATAAGGCGGCCTTTAAAGGGATTTGATAATGGACTCAAGACTCGGTTTAAAAAACTTGGGAACTAACTTTTACATAACTACTTTCCTGCCTCTGGCTTTCGAAAGATAGGGATATTGTTTCTGCATTACTTTACGGTGTACTTACGATCTTCCCTGTTCCAGCTTTTCCTGGCTATTGTAAAGGGACTTTGAACAATAGGTTCAAGTAGCTTTGTTTAAATACTGGTTAGCAGACGTGTTTTCTGGTTTTTCGAGTCGCGTGCGGTTCCAGATGAACGCACGAGCAGTTCTTTTCAACATGACCCTGGCAATAAGCCAGAAACTTGCAAGGGTAAAGAAGATAAACTAAGGATGCTTTGTGTCGTCACAACTTATGACCTTTCGGATAAGGCGGAAACATCTTGAATTACGGAAACTACTACCGCAAGCCAGACTCAACTTGGCTTAAGTCACTTATTTTGTATTTTTCCATTACTCCTACATCGAGAACTTACAACCCACCTCATAATCCATATGAAAACCCAAACAAAAACTGCTATAATAATTTCCACTCTCCCTCGAATTTCGAGCTCGGGCGGCGAGCGCTAAATTCTCATACACGCCGACGTCGAGGTTCGTTCAAATAACTACGGACATAAGTACGTGAGCTGTGTAAGTACTGATATCGTCTGAACGCGTTCATTCATTTTTCTGGCGAGTAAGAATCCACGGACGGCGGCGCGCGATAAGCCAGCGAGTGCCGCCTACGTTTCCTATAGCAACGCGATTCCATTGGAAATACAGTTTTGATGAAGACGAATTGAATATCACGGCGGAATTTGCTCCATTCATTTAAAACGGAGAATTTGCAGATTCCGGAAGTGCAAATATCTCACATTTTAGATGAAGCTGTCAAAAAAAGTCAAAGTCTTGATTGACCTGAGTGACCTTACTTTTTGAAATACAGATTGTGTTTAATTCCTGGATCGATAAAAATAATTTAATAACGACTGATCTAGCTAATGTGACGTGTGCGTATTTATTAATCTCTATTTTAATGTTAGATAAGAATGATATGAAAATACGCTGGTATAGAATTTGCTAAATGCCGTGCAAGCGGGCGTAGGCGGCATGGCGCCAAAACTTTCGTTTCCGCCCTGTAACTCGTCGCCCGACTCGCCTCCCTCCTACATCCCCTGTTTAATGTTTCGCATTTAATAATACGCCCCTTTTTGTGCCTATTGTCAATATTAATTTTCAATTTTCTAACACGTTTCCTCTGAAATCCCAATCAAATGGCGTCGAATTTTATCTGAAATTCAAAGCAATTTGTTAAAGAAACAATAAACGTTAAAAGATATCAAGCGTACGGAATGTCGGAAACGTAACCGTAGATTACTTATTTCAGACCATAATAGGTATCGGAGTTTAAAGTGAAATATCCATAAACTTCTACTGACACTAGCCCAGTTCATGATACATTTTATGTAACGCGAAAAAGCGTCCTTCCTTCATGGTCATTGTCATCATCATCTACAGCACTTCACAAGTATTAATGAGATTCGTACCGAAGGGCCATTTTTCATATCTTTTTAACAAGATTTATGATTTCAACTTAGTCAAATCATCCATTTTGTTGGCGTAATGACGCCACACGATCGTCACATCTTTCGACGTACCAAACTGGAGGGTCTAAGGACATAAACGTTCAAGTGTTCCAAGTTAGTCGCAAGACATTACTTAAAACCGTATTACGTCTTCCGAGGCCCATATTAAATAAAAGTCGTTGTCGAGATGGGTGTTAGGGATGTTAGAAGAACGTGCGTATCTGTACGAAGCCCGTCCAAAATGTAGCAGACTATTTCCTAGGTCGTATAAATCCACTAGGATTTGCTTCCCGTACCCAAGGGGTTCTTAGCTACCTATTTTACTGTCCGTGCTAAAACAACTTTTTCCGATAGACTCGTTTTTGTGTATTTTATGAAGTAATTTTGAGAAGATTTTCATCATGTTATATACGATAGATATAGTTTGCAGAGTCAGCAAGTTGAAGGGGGCAATGGGCGGGTCGTCTGGCGAAAGACCGATAGCCGCTGGAGCTAACGAGTGCTAGTGAAAAAGCCAAGTTGACAAAAGTGAAGTGGATGCTCCCTGTAGGTACTCTATAGACCAATGACCTGAAGATGGTGAATTGGTAACTGGGGTGCACTTATGTGGATAGTGGAGATAGAAACGGAAGGTTTAATGACGTGTCTTGTTGTGCTTGGTTTTGTATGACCCTGTGGTTTCCGTACCACCCAAGATTGACCCAAGATTGATAATTGCAGGCGTTTTTTTTCTTTTATTCTCAAATGAATATGAAAAACACCCAATTAAGTGCTGCTGCGATAGCCTTAGAAAAATACAGGTAAATTACTGTCAGAAATCGCGTTAAAGCAATAAAATTTTACAATTGATGTTGTGTCGAAGTTAAGCAATAATTCACAATGAACGTCTAAAAGCCCAGGCTGAATCTCGACATTTCATTGGAATAAAACCAGCTTTTCTTTATTCCATCGATAGGATTTTTTGCGTCCATTGTAAAGGAGAAATGGTTTGTGAATCGACAATAAGAAGGTAAGTACGTCTTTTATCTCTGGGTATTTGTGCATAAAGATGGAAGCATAAATAAAGGCTAGCATAAGGATGGGACGAGAATCTTTCATTCAATTCGATTTTCAAACGATGTTGTGATATATTTTTTGTATAAGAGATCAGAAACCTGTTTTCCTATTTTGGCATTATGTACGGTACAATCTTAAAAACCACTTAGTACTGAGGTTATTCTACTTGTCAACTAGACCGGTACCTAAATCGTTGGCCGCACTCAATAAATTGGTTTAGTCCAAATTGCAAAATGATCGATCGTAAATACGAATGAGGTTGGTTTCGTGTGTAAAACTTGAAGTACTCCTTAAAAGTAAAGCAGCTGGTACTTGTAATAAAGAGGTTAGTTAATGATACAGAGAATAGGGAGGAGCCAATTTCCCGTAGGCGGTTTGACGGTCAGGTTGTAATATTTATAGACCCAGTACTGAACAAATATAGCTATGCGGTACCCACATAAAATACTGGGCACACGCGAGCCGCCGCTTATCACACGAAACCTTTTGCTGTTAACTTGTTTAGAGGACAAAATATAAATCAGCCATTTAAATATCCGTCACGTTACCCTTGTAGTTAAATAAGCATTCGCTTCTCACGGAAAACTTGTGATATTAATGTCAAAAGTTCAATGCCAGAGACCATAAATGCTCAACGTAGTCATACATACACATGCAAAAAGTTTGCCACTTACAGAGTGCAAACTGCAATCGAACACTCGCACTCTGTAAACGAACAAAATTAAAAAGTCATCAATCGAATGTGCCGAAAAACGACGCAGAATAACCCGGTTATAAAAAATAAATAAAAAATGTTTATAAAAGGGAAATTCGGTAAAATACGACCGAAAAGCGGTTTGAAAGCGAACTGGACTAGGAGGAAAACAACAAAAACAAAATATTGTATCGGGAGCCGGCAGGAAGTCCACGCGGGGAAGTGTGTCAATGTCAGCGTATCGGGGACTTTTTTACACGGTCTCGGTGAATTATTGTACACTGAGCTCGAGCGTAAAGCACTATCAAGTATGAAAGCGACACGACCGGGTCTCACGTAAGCGCACGGCTTCAACAAAAAGGCTGATGAAGTCAAGCCCCAAGATTTCTAGAGACAAAAACTTATGTAAAAGATATTGTATTTCCAAATAACCGCAGTAATTCCTTGACCTTATATCAATTGGGTTAAGGTAGGCTTAAAAGTCCGAACAAACAGACCTACATGTTTTGGAGAAAATTGGAAATAAACAAGTAACATATAAAGTGTACGTTTAGCGGTAGGGTCTGAAGAGGATTTACATAAGATTCGACGATTCTAAAAAAAGATGATGTAGGAGCGGTCGAAAAAACCGGGAAGCCATGAAGAACTCTGAGGTATTACCCGTATTACGTGAAAAAATGGGACGCACACCAAGGCCCTTCGCTGGGCCTGTGTTCTATTTCAGTGTATAGTTATCTACAGTGTAAGTGTATGACTAACACAAATAGCAGTTTATATTTAGCTGTGTGCCGTGGCACTCGAACCTGGCACCGCCCGGAAGTCGTTAGTACATCGATGCTTGACCTATTATGCAGGAATAATTGCTGGAAAACAATGAGCCTACCAATTTCGTCTGAGGTTGATCAATACTGCGGCCCTTTCATGCGAAACTGTTGTGTAGATTGGTTTTAATTACGAAATAAGTTTATAAGCAAATAAGGAAAAAGTGAGAGTGGTTTTACTTTTTATTCCATAGTGTTATTTATGATAAGCCTGTTTGTTCATCTTTATGAACAAATAGGCTTATCATAAATAACACTGTAATTGTTAACCACGTAATTACTAATTCTCGTTGACCAAGACAATAAACAGTGATAAGTTGCCGAGTTCCGCGGTTTAATGCTTTAGTTGAAATTCTGGTCCTATAGTCCGCACTTTATTATTTCAACTCAAACGTAAACATATGAAAAGTTCGCTTTCAACCTTTCGTTCGTATTTCAGCTTAAATGGGTGCGGGTCGCAAACGCTCTCCCTCGTTCCACCTTTACGTGGAGCTTCACGATTCGATTCGAACCGACGGACATTACGCACGTAGCCGGGCTATAGCTCTCTCTATATTTCTTAGTTTCATTCCTTATCCCAGACCTCGGAAGAAAGCCGGTAAGTAGTGAGAACTGAGTTCCAGGTCAGTAATATCTGAAGTAAACTAGTTTGTTACATGTCGCTATAGAGTTCTATACTGCATCGCCAAGTCTCCAACACGTGTACTGTGTGATTGAATACCAAGGTTCAGGCGGAACGGGAATGTATCTGGTTACGATACAAAGTTGTTTCATAGATTGGCGCGTGTAAGCGGTATTAGATGCGACCCTGCATACGTCTCTAGACGTGATTTTCTTGTTCAAGCAATATTTACTAACACTAACGATACCTTGAATTTTATTTTCTTGTCCGTAATCCGACAGTTTTAATTAACGTCAATCAATATTCAAAGAATATTAATGCTCTAGCTAGCATGTTCAATTTTAACCTTAGATATCGCAGATAAAGAGCGAGCGAAACTACGAACAAATTTTAAAAACCGCTTCCATATAAAAATTTCTTCGAGAAACGATTCCGCTGAGTACAGGGGGTGTCAAAAAGTAATCGACTAATCGCTATCCCTATACTCCCCAGAAACCGCCTGTCTGTTGCTAACGGCTAATCTTGAGAGCCGAAAGTTTCACGCCAACGTATAAGACGCTTAAGTGACGATACAGAGAGAAGACTGGGAGAGGATCCTTTGAGGGCACGGAATATGGGGCATGCTTGAGTTAAAGGCTTATTATAATACCAACGGTAAATGTGCTGTCTTGCACTTGTCTATGTTGGTACGAGAGCATACATAGAAGTAAGTATATGAATAAAAGTAGCACTTAGTATTCTTCTGCAAAATAGAACTTGTGATAGGAAAATGTGAGGAAACGTGGGTGCTGTCAAAAGCTTCATTGCCATATATATGAGAGAAGGAAAGTTAGCACAGATGGAAATAGTAGTAAATGTAAAACGTGTAGAACTCATTATTGCTCTTCTAAATGATACTTGTATTCTTGTAGTAGGAAAACATGTGAGAACGTGGGTGCTGCTGCTACATTGTCATATAAAATTCATGAAAATTCTAATTTACATAATTTTAGATACATTACATGGAATAGAAGCAGGAAAATAACTAATATTCAAGTGAAATCCTGCACTGTAATCAAAATATCTTGACTAGAATTGCTAGAAATGGGTTCATTACAACGACGATATAACTAGGTATTTATAAGTTTCAAACGGTACGCCCCGGGCGGAGGGCCGTTGTCGCTTCACTCATAAATCTCTTCGTATATTATGTAAATAGCACCAGAAGCCGCTGTAATTATAAAACAGGAGCTGTCAACTGTTTAATTTTAACAAACATTAGGATTTAATCCACGCTCCAGCTTGTTATCTATGAAATGTCGCGGAAGACTAATGCAGATCTACAGGATGTCCCAGAAATCGACCGACATACTGTAGGTGGTGATGCTTTGGTCAAGCCCTCCCAAAATAACAAAAAATATGTTCCGCAATATTAAATAATTGTTAAAAATTTATTATCAAAAAAATATATAAATACTAGGAAAAAAATCAAATAATACGAATAGAGTAAATATTTAAAAATATGTTGATGGAGAAAGTTATTAATAAAAAGATTTTATTTACACTTGAGAGTCAAAAAAATGACGCATGGTGGTCATTTTGATTTTTTTTTAAATCTGGTATTAACTGGAAAACTATAATATTTTGCGAAACATATTTTTTGTTATTTTGGGAGGGCTTGACCAAAGCTATCACCACCTACACTATGTCGGTCGATTTCTGGGACATGCTGTATACAAATTAGGACGCCGGGGTGGTTTTAGTGCCCTGACAGGGTTCGTGTACAAAACCGACAATTAATGTATTGTAAAATGTGTAATGTGCATGAGAGTAAATAAAGAAAATAGATAATTACATGTCCGACGATAGGTTTCAAACGTTATCTCGCTGAAGATTATGCTTTTTAGAATGTTACTGCAAACTATAAGTGCAAAAAGACTTGTTTCAGAAGGGGAACTTCAATCTTTGTGAACCCGTAAACTTACATTGCTGAAATTGGGCCTTTGTGAAATCGACCAAAGTTATATTTTTGTGTATGGTTGTTAATGAGTGATTTCAAAACTGTGGCACGGTAACAAAAGACAGCTCGAAAAGTTTTGTACGAAAATTGCCTGTCATTAGAAATGGATCACAGGATCAGTAACTGACTAACTGTACAGCAACTGGTGTGAGCTAAATCAGAATATAATTAACATCCAGACATCAGACATATTATCGAAAACAGCAACTTTAATTACGTAGCCCATAAATAGCTCAACCAATCAGTATTTTCCTCACAGATCATAAAGCGTGTGTGTGTAGATTCCGTAACAATTTTACTGAAATACGTCACCTTGATGATGGCCCTGTGGTTAAGGCGCCTCTCATGCACAAGGTTGAGGGTTCAAATCTTGGCAAGTTCCAATGTGACTTTTTCAATTCATATGTACTCTCTAAGTTTTTCTTGGACTTCACTGACATCGGTTAAAGAAAACATCGTGAGGAAACCTGGATTTATAGTTAATAAAAGTTTGAAATCGCCAACCCGTCCTGAGCAAGCGTGGTGATCAATGCTCACATAACTTCTCTCTATGAGAAGAGAGACCTTTGCCCTGTAGTGAGACAGAAATACGCTGGTATTATTTACGTCACTTTCAGTGTATAATAAAGCATAACAACAAGACATATCCTTGGTAAATAAAATAAGAACAGCGTAATATCATCCCGAGGAATATATCCGTTAATGGAGCACGCTTCTGTAGGCACACTAAACAAAAGAACTTGGTATTTTGTGTTTCGTCAATAACAATACTGTTATACGAACTGGCCTTCCGTATTCGCCTCGAGAAATTTCGCACAAAACTGATATATTTGGCGCTGATAAACAAAATTTCGCAGTAATCTGGGTATTAAGGGAGTGGTGGAGTTGTTTATCTTTTCCAACAAGATGTCAACTCAAAGAAATGGGCCACTTACTATAGTGTTGACAAGGAGACTTATCAATAGTTATTTTATTGACAACTTTAAGCCGTGCAAATATTACACTAGGTATGAAAATTAAGATTACAATATTTTCACGACTCATCATTCATCATCATCATTGGCCTAGCCCAACTATGTTGGGGTCGGCTTCCAGTCTAACCAGATGCAGCTGAATACCAGTATTTTACATGGACCGACTGCCTATCTGATCTTCACAGCCCAGTTACTGGATAATATAATACCCCTTGGTAAGACTGGTTGTCAGACTTTCGGGCTTCTGACGACCACGGCACGTTAGTGCTTTCCGAGGCACGGAGGGGTCTTGGTATGTAAAGATGGTTACCCATCCACGAACCAACCACGGCAAGCGTAGCTAAAGCGGAACGATCGACCCGTGCGGCTGTTATTACTTAGCCTCAAACAAGCCCCTACTATAATATTTTCATGCCTATTTCATTTATTTCCGAAATGCTCTAAGGACCAATATTTTCTCTGTACAAAAGGACCAGCATTATTTACATTCTTTGGCAATTCCAGAACATTTTATTGACTATCCACGTAGAACCCACACGTATAGGATTTACTTCCATGTTCACCTTTAATACAGGTATCGTGTAATATCTTCATGAATCCTCATGGTTCAGGAGTCAGCTAGAAACTTGATATGACGAGTGCGGTTACAACCGCCTTGCTAACTAAGGACGACTTGTACATACTTATGTAGATATAATATAAGATAGGTATAATAAAGGGTTTTCCAATAGGGACGGGTCGATGTTGACAGTCTGTGGCAGCCATACTATTTTGGTGGGATCTGTAAAATCTGTTGTATATTATGCAGTCAGTGATGCCAAATCACCATGGCAAGTTACACGGTTGAGCAGCATGTGCAAATGATAAAACTTTATTATCAAAATGAGTGTTCGTTAGTGCAAACGTTGCGCGCATTGCGCCCATTTTACGGCAGACGCGGTGGCCCTTCAAAGTCCACTCTCCAACGATTGGTGACTAAATTTGAGACGACCGGTTCGGTAAACAACCAACCAACACCTTTACGTCAAAGGAACGCCAGATCGGCCGAGAACATCGCCGCTGTATGTGAGACTGTTCAGGAGACTCCGAGGCAGTCGATTTCTCGCCGTGCTCGGCCTTTCGCAGACCTCAACTTGGAGAATTTTGCGTCGGGACTTGGGTTTGCATCCGTACAAGATCCAACTGACCCAAGAGCTCAAAGTTAATGACCATAGACAACGCCGTGTGTTCGCTGAATGGGCATCGGAACGCTTAGAAGAGGACCCCGATTTTGGCCGAAAAATAATCTTTAGCGACGAGGCACATTTTTGGATGAATGGTTTTGTTAATAAGCAAAATTGCCGTATATGGGATGACCACAACCCACATGAGGTTCACCAGGTGGCAATGCATCCACAAAAAGTTACTGTTTGGTGTGGCGGCGTCATTGGTCCGTACTTCTTCGAAAACGACGTTGGCGAGGCCATCACCGTCAACGGCGAGCGCTACAGATCAATGATAAACAATTTCTTTTGGCTTGAAGTGAACAATATGGACGTGAACGACATGTGGTTCCAGCAAGATGGCGCTACTTTCCACACAGCGAACGACACAATCGACATTCTGCATGAACGGTTTGAGGGTAGAGTTATCTCTCGCAGAGGTGACGTAAATTGGCCACCAAGATCGTGTGATTTGACTCCGCTAGACTTTTTCTTGTGGGGTTTTCTGAAGTCGCAGGTCTATGCCAATAAACCACATTCGACCGTTGCCCTGAAAGCCAACATAACGCAGGCCATCGCTCGGATTCAGCCGGATCTATGCAGCAGAGTCATTAAAAATTGGACCTCTCGGATTCGTGCCACCATACGAAGCCGCGGCGGACATTTGAACGATGTCATATTCCATCCATAATGGCATAAATGGGCCTTTTAAATAAAAAATACATTTCGTTAATATCTCACACACATCTTGTTTTATTCAATTTTAACATCGACCCGTCCTTGTTGAAAGACCCTTTATAAGATAGTCAGCCTCAAAAAGATGAATTCTTGTCGGTGTTTATCGACAAGAATTAATTTCGTTGTATTCCATAACACTGTATCAATGAAATTACTAATCACTGTAACAATGTATCGGCTCTACAATTAAGTATCCAATGTGTATTATGTTTTGTGGCTAGGGCTACACAATCAATCTGCCTAGTCTTCGACAACGAAACGAAATTTAAATCTCGTATAAAACGCACACTATGCAGCCAAGCACATTATAAGTTCGGGGATTACATCGTTGACAACAATGCTCGGCTCAACGTTAGTCCTGCTCCACAAGGGCGCAGAAACTAATTGATTAGAATTCGAAAATATTGTTGGAGCTGCTGAAGATTATAAAAACTATCTTTGCATTGCATAAATTCAATCTCTTAGTATTGTATAATTGCATAGCACATGTGTGAGCACTATGTAAGTACATACCTACTATAAAGCCACCATTAACTGGGTACGTTGTTCATTGGCTTGAATTTGCCCTGGCGACTGAGAGCATGCTCACACAAATGTCTCGCTGGTGGTGGCGTGTGTGTTGGATAATTAAGTTCCCTTCAAAATGGTTGAGCTGAATGGTGCTCATCCATGCGTCATGTTCGTGAACGGGCGCCGTCAGTAGGGACTGGTCATCTCTTAGCTGTCACGGCTTATTTTAATTTTTGAATCGTTTTTAGTTTTATCTTTTTATTACGGACACTTTTAATGTGCGCGTATTTCTACATTGTTCTCACATACTACATACTTATCTAATTTCAACATGAATGATGTAACCAATATTTTGATTTAAAAGACTGTCCGTGGACTTTCTGGTCCGTTCTTCTCCATAGGAACCTACTACGCTTTGGAATGGGCAACTAGCTTGATCTTTCTGACTGACTGACCCCTTGACAATTCAAAGGTGCCTGTAGTTGGTTCATTTGAAATTGCCTTGAGTTTGAGTTTTTTCCAACAATGTTGTGGTCGGCATCGAGTCCGACCGGATGCAGCTGAATACCAGTATGTTACATGGGGGACTCCCTATCTGACCTCCACTACCCAGTTAGCGGGTAACACGATACCCCTTGGTAAGACTGGTTGTCAGACTTATGGGCTTCGGACCACCCACCCGTAACGACTGTCAAACATATACGAATGCCAGCCGGGACCAACGGCTTAGTGTGCTTTCCGAGGCACGGGGGGGTCTCGATGTAATGGATCGTCAACTATATACGAACCAACCGTGGCAAGCGTAGCTTAACACGATCGACCCGTGCGGCAGTTATTATTTAACCACGAGCCCCATATCCATGTGTGGCTAGGGCTAGACATGGATACAATATTATAAGACAAACAAAGATTGTAGACAGTTAAATTAATTCAACAAGTACTTACATCTTTTTGAGGCTGACTGTACCTACTTGTACCAATAAGTTTTAAGGGTAAAGGCTCCCGCAGACAGGCGCGTCGCAACGGTACGTTGTGATTCAGGTAGAACAATTTCCACGAAGTTTTCATAGAAATTGTTCAACTAGAGTCGCGTCGCGCCAGCCTATCTGCGGGAGCCTTAAAACTTGTAGCTTTTTATCTTACCTATTAATACTTTGATAACTTTCAAGGATATTCGAAATTCAAGAGAGGTAACACATTTTGGTATGTGTACGGTTAGGTTTAAAATTAATTACAACGCTGAACTATATTCACTGGGGTTTTGTTTTAATATGTAATTGGTCCTAAAGTAGGTACAAATGTCAACAGAGATAAATATCAACCTAGGCAGACTGACATTCAGTAGCAATATTGAATTCAAGGCAGTTAATTATGTTACGCATTATTAATGTACCAATCCACATTGCGGCCGGCGTACTGTACTGTAAAAACTTAATTAATTTAATTTAACATATTTAATCTGTAAAATTTTCAACAGCGCGTACGGGCGTAAAATTAATAAATACCTCCGTGTTTACAACCATAACTGCCCAATCAGATTGATTAAGGCTTCTGATTGCACATTGAATTTTGTTTATGAGATCATCTAGAAAAATACAGTTTGAACTGCAGAAATAATGCGGGCAATAAACTTCCGCCATGAACTGTGCATAGATACCAAATCCTAGTTCTAAGACAAACGATAATATTAGTCAGAACGATAGACAACAAATAATAAATGTGTATAGAACAACGCAGAGCATTGTACGCCTCAATTGCGATTTTATTATGATTGACAAAGCTGTAGTGGGCAAGACGTACACGTCACAATGACGCCCGCGCCTGCGCCGGCGCGCACGCCTTCACGACGTCACGCGCCCAGCTGATCGCACGTCGCACCTACTCGACCGGTGTAAACAAATCATAGTAACGCTCCCACGCTCGAGTCGCGACTACATGAACACGGCACAAAATAGGTCGCATTAATATTTATTCAAACTTCGAACGCAAATCGCGACTTCGCACTGAATTAATTCATTCTGATCTAGTTACCAATTATGTGGAAAGCCGACAAACTTCTCGTGAAGTGACATATTGCGCTATCAATCAATTGTCGCCCATTTGGACATTTAATAACCGACGTGCGACGTAACTTGACGTCTCAACACAGTCGTTTAACTTGTCTTACATTTGTTTTGTTTCGCGTGTGATTATTATCTAAGCGATAGGTTCCCAAACCGGTCACGGTCATTATATTTGCTAGTAACAAAAAATTTCGTCATTATAGTGATTAGAAACGGGGTCAACCAATAGCTACCGGGCGTCGTCAGTGAGATACGAACTAACTTTTTGTTACATATTTAGGTTAACCAGCTGGTTTGCATATGGCGGATAGATCGTTTAGATAAAGCGTCTGCCAAGCAACACAATAGGGAACCTAAACATATTGCATCGCGTAGGTGCTGTACTTACTACTTACAGATTTCAAATTATTCAGCGAGCAAAAATGCTAACACAAAAGCTTTTTAAAGGTCATCGGTTCATTAATCTCATAAAACGATAGACTAATAAATTAATATATTGAATCCCGATATTTTAGAATAAATTAAGTACGTAATTAAAAACATGTAATGGTATTTGGCAGCATGTAATTAGTAGCTGAAAATGAAGCAAATGTATTTAAAAATACTACAAGTAACGAGACAGTCAATTTACTGTTCACAAATTAGAACTGTTGCCGAGTTCGTCGATTAAATTAACAATTTACTATCAACCACTTAGCTTACTAATGGCATTTCCATGTCGACGAGCGTGGTACAAGGTAAAAAGCGAACGTTACAATTACCGCGTCAAACCATCATGGCCCATGGTAACGATACTGGCGATCCTCATCGAACGCGGCGCGCGGACCGTGATTCCCTCGAGCGGACGTTGCATTTGCATACAGACCGACGTGCTATTTATTACAGACTATTACGTGCATATCGTACCTTAAAATTAACTAAGGTAAATAATACGATTTTATAAACTAGAGTTTAATACATCTCCGTCTCGAACGTCGAAGACAATTCAAGACGCAATTAATTACTAAAGAAAGAATTCCAATATCTAATTAACTAATATAATTTACTAACAGAGCTGTCCCCTTACAATGTAAGGCAATTTCTGCGTAAAAGTTCAGTCATCATTCGTGAACAAATTAGTTTAATTATAGTACCAGGAGTACAGTGAATAACAGAGCTATAAAACAGTAGATAAGCGAGTGGGCAAACATGCAACAACGAGAATTGAAAAACAAACAGAGCAAATAGTCGACGAGGGCGAAACGCACCTGCCGTTCTGGTCACCACACCCGAACACCTGCGAGTAGCGACCAACCTGCATATTGTTGCTATAGAAAAAATATTCCATCAGTTACATGCTTAGCCAACTGGAAGTCACTGATATAATTACAAGCAAAAAAGCATGAAGAATGTTGTAGCATGAAATATTTAGCATCAAAAATTTCACACCACTCTGTAGCCGTAACGGCGAATAAATTGGTAAACGCCTATCCGGGGAATGTTGCCGTCGTATTTCATAATCCAAATCATATTTCAGCGGAGGCGGGCGAAGTGGCGACCGAAGAAGGCGAGGCGACACGCTCCGAAGAAATATATTGCTGGCTCGGCGCGGCGAGGCGGCGAGGCGGCGAGGCTGCGAACTACGCACAAGATATCTGCCATCTCCAAGCTAGGCTAGGCCTTGTGCGGTTTATCTCGCCCGATTCGACGCCGTTTGGGAAATTGCGTACACAGTAAACAAAGAATTGCACATCGAGATAAGGAACCGGAGCGTATCGCGCTTATGAACGCCCCTCGACTCCGTTCACCACGCCTGACTGTAATAATTTAACAAACGAACACCGTTATTTCCCCTTCGATACTCTTCATCAACGCAGAATACCATCTTTATTACAATGTAACAAACAAACATGACATTAATGCAAAAACAGAAGGCAGGCGCAAATTATATCGTGTAATCGAACCGCTGCCGTCCTTCGGGTGTGTTAGATAACACATGCGTGACAGTGAGCTTCACTAAGAGATTTCTCAATATACTCGCGTTGCGAATTCAACCAGCCTGTTAATAAATAAAACATTACTTAATGGAAACCTACAGAACATTATTGATTTTCCAATACCTTGATGCGATGTAAGTAATGCGGAAGGAAGCTCGATTTAAGTTTGATAATCCGCAAGCCGCTGCCCGTCAGAGATAGGGCAGTTTTCGACGAGGGTCGGGAGTCCGCACGGACGCTCTTTGGCATTGGACGTTTCAAACGGAGCTTAGGCCTACTTGGCACAAAAGAATAGCCGAGTTTTGGACCGAATAACAAGCTTAAAATTAAAATGGTAGCAATGTGGAGCATGCGCGTGCTGACCGCGGTCATTCGATAACCAGCCGTTCGATCCAATGAGTACTTAACTAATATTTCATCGTTTACACACGCAAACGTGGCCGAGCTGCCATTGTGTGTAAATCCAAGCACGTCGACCTAAACAGATTAATTCCAAACGTGCTGTACTGTATGTCAATCGATCGATACCCACGCAAATAAATATTCAAATGATTTATAAAACACGAAATTGTAAAGAAAGTATAAAAGTTTCAGTGGCCACGCAATGCGAGTCGTCTGTATTTCCCAAGGGTAGAATCCTCAAGTAAAATAGCAGGAGTCGAATGCGACATCTTTCATGGCAATCCCCTCTTCCGGACATATCACTGTGTGAGGAATTTGGGGGCTTTGAGTGACGTGACTACATTCGCTCGATGGGTGACGCTCCGTAGGTACTAAGTTTGGGGTAAATGTGGTAGAGGCTTTACTGTTCCTTGTTGCAAATAAAACGACAATAGATTCATTCAATTAGTAGGACACTTTGAAATAGCAAAATCTTGCGGATGAAAGGACAGTAAAACTATCTCGTTCAGCAAGTATTTCATTCATTTTTTTTCTTCTGCTTCCTTCATCCTGCTGCGAACTTGATTGACGACGGATTTCGATATAAAATTAACATTACAGGGGAGATATTGAAGGCGGGTGAGAAAATACAGTCCGCCTATAAAGTTACCGTTTTCTACTCTAACAGAAGCGTATTAACATCGAAACCGTGATCTCGTGTTTATGGGTAGAGCACCAATAGTGTGTTGGGAATAGTGGAACTACCTATAAGTTTGTGGTTCACGTATTCAGCCACCGCGCGTCTCGACTCACAAAGCGGAGTCAAGTTACCAACAGAAGAACACGTCGCGGTCGTCGAGCTTGCTGGGGAGTGCGGGGCAGGGTGCGGTGGAGGGGGGGGGGGGGGGGCTACACTCAGCGACGTGACATTTTCGCAAACAAGCTACGAGGAGCGAGACAGGGGCGCCGTGAAATTTGCAACCACGGCGCCAGCCGCCATCCAAGCGGCCGCGACGCAACGCCAAGCTAATGGGGGAAATCGATGAATAAATTCGGTGATCCGTGTCTCACTACACTCGCTGTCCGAAAATAGATTATCGTTAAAATGTGCACATAAACGAGAATTTCCATTTCCATGTAAAATGATGGGGAACGTCATTACAGCAGGATTAGCGGCAACCAAAATAAGGGTAGAGGCGACATTAATATTCGATCGGGTGTTGTGTTCATCACAAAGTAATAAATCTGTTTTCTGAAATGTTAATAGACGTAAGTAATTCTAATGTAAAACAGGAGCAGGACCATTAATTAGGCAAAAGTTAGTAGCTATCGAATGTTTACATTGACGACATTTGATAATAAGGCTTTCATATCTATTCTTAAGTTTTCGAAACATAGTTACGCAAACTGTGCACATATAGGTATGAGTTATTTGTTTCTGTTTATCTAGCAAATGAATTATGTAAATGGAACTACCCACTTTCCCTTGCCAAAACAAGAATAGTCACTTAGGCATGGGAGGTTACGACCTAACATTAAGTTAATAAGTAGGACATTATAGAAGGTGGAACAGGACGATTGACAATCCTTTAAACCACGTAAAGAGAATCATGTTCTTTACCCGTATACAAAAAATCAATCAAATCCAAAGAATACTTTAGCCACAGGAAATTATATTTCATTTTCTTATTTTTTAACATGATGTAGATCTGAGTCCGTAATAATAGGTAAACATTGCCGCCGCCGCGCCCCGCATCCCGTACCGCACCGTTGGTCAGTGACTAGATAAAGCGTGTTTACTTTTTATGCAGTTGATTCTGCTATTTATTTTGTTTCAAAACTGCAATTTTTAAATTTTCCATTAACTAATATCTTCGTGTTTTAAAATGCTTCGATGGACTAGTACTGTGCTCGTTTTAATTTAATGTCGTACGTCCAGATCCACATTGTATAAAGTCTCACAATGATATTCAAAGTACACTATAACGACAAATGTACGAGAAGGCAATTTAAACGAGATTTAAAGAAAACCCTCCTTCAAAAACAAAATCACTTTGAATGGTTAAAACATATTTAACACCAGCTCAACGGATCCATCTTAATAACTTAATCGTTAGTCCGTGTAAAAGACAAATAAAAGCGGATAAAAGGACCAATACAACAATGGTATTTTTTCCTCCGACGCAAAATGTCCGCTTTTATCGTGAACGGCTTACGCGGCAAGGTACCAGGACGATATAAAAACAGAGCGATGTAATTAAGAGAAAAGATTAAGGGGCAAACCCACACCCACCGGACACGCTTTAATTATTACAAAAGGCTTTTATAAATACAGAATTCTTTTTGAACATTTTCGGGTTTTGAGTTTTCGTTGTTGGTCCTAAGAGCTCGGAAATCAAAGAGAATTTTTCTTAAATCGTGAACAAACTAACAGGCAATTACATTAGTAAGTCAACCGATATCTTAGAAGAGATATTTCTCAGGTGCTTAATTATTATACTACATCAGAGAGAAATGCCTACGGAGTGCGATAATGTAAATGACTTGAGGCTTATAAATCTTAATGAACATCAACATAAAACTAGTCGTGACAAGTTTATTTGATTTTATTAGCACTCAATGTCACTTCATTCGGCTGAGTACCTATGTAAAAATAAACATATAGCTTCGTATCGCATCACCCGCCCGCACTTTTACTTCGTTTTCGCTTAGCGTTCTTCTGACTTTATTTCTTTTTGCTCCCTCCTAAGGGTAGTAGCGTGATGTTAATTATATTATATTCCTCAACCTATCCTAAAGTTAAACTATCCATTAGTTACGCTAGTTTATCGTTAATTTCGCGTGTGTCCCGTATACTAGGGCCTTCATTTATTTTTGCGTGGGCGTTTAAAGTATGGATTATGTTAATATGACCGTCAGCAGCATCTACATCTTTCTTAATTAGATACTTAACTTCATTGAATTTACCAATCCCATTTCCAAGCCCTTAAAACTACATGATTCAGAATAGGGGCAAAATTTGCTAAAATGATTGCTATCAAAATGTAAGGATAAGTATTTAATTGTATGGAAACCAAAATGAGTAGGTATGACCAAAAACCTATCGCAATGAAGTACTCAAGAATGATGTTTTGCAAAACATTGGGCAATGTTTCACGTAAAAGTAGCCATTGATAAGATCGAGATACGAAATGTAATCAAACACTGAGCACATCTGTTCGACTGGCTGGCGATATCAATTAGTTATTAGATTCTACTGGTTATGCAGTAAATGTACTGCAATAGGCTCTTAATTACCGTATCTGACAATTTTGCAATGACAAAATATGGGAAACAGTCTGCCTCTCGAGACAGAAGTAATAATATCGTTTATAATCGGTCTGTGTTCCGTGAATTAATCACTTGTTGGGACAAACAACGATTCCCCATTTTGCTAGCATGTTTTGAATCTCATTTCAACTTTATTCAAAAGACTTATTTATCTACCTGCCATTATTAATTCGGTGGGCAGGTAGTTTTATCTCAAGTTCATCTACTATTATCGTAGCGTGTTGCTCTAAACAAATTAGTACCGTTTCGCAAACTACGTAACGGCTCGGCGCCAATAAAATGCAGCAAAAAATTAACTGCGAATACTTCTTACTATCTTCACGTTTTTGGAGGTCATCGGAACTCGCCACATCACCTGAACACTACGGGTTATAATTGTTCCAATATCCACGAACAAAGAATGACCTTTTTATTGAACTTTTTACAAGGCAGGTAAACCATTATAAAATTCGTCAAAGAAACTAAAGGCTAACTAAATGACTGCATCTTAAAAACACTTCTAAAGAAATATATAACCCTGACTGATCATTGGGATTTAATCGCTTCGGCTACTTTGCGGTTTCATACTTCATGTCTCTCGGAATATCAAAATAGGAAGTTAGGTGGAAAATCGAAACTCTGTCACTTGGAAAATCGCACGAATTTAAAATCTTCCGTTATATGCTCGGCAAAAACGCAGCAGTGCGGAGGCAGATCGTCAGTTACGGGTTCCGTATATATGTATTATTTGATCAAACTAGAGATTCCTACATATGCTTCGGCTTCTTCTGGGTAAGATCGCTCCATCGTCGACTTTGTCTCTGTCATCTCTGACCTAGACTACACTATATTTATATATATATATATATATTCACAATAGTCATAAATGTGACTTCTCATATCCATCGCCAAAATCTTGCGTAGCGAGATTGTAACGTGCCCCGTAGACAAAGGACAATTAATATTAGAAATATTCTAGGAAAGGAACATGTAACATATTCATACTTACAATGACGCACGCATGATATACATACATAGAATGTGTCACTTAACATTCAAACTTGGTAATAAATGGATATATTCACATATTCGTCCAAAACAATACCGACCATTAGAATATATTTCGTAGCTAAGTCTAAAACTTCAGTAATACAAACACTACTGGATAATAAACAAGTTTTATACCTTGATAGATTTGGTCCTTTTGGTCGGCTTACTTGAAAATAGGCTAGTGGCCTATTATGAGTCAGGTTAACGGGCGTTTTATAGTTTCGACGCGAGAATGAGTCACCAAACACTACAGTCGGCGTTCGTGCCTCGAGCAGCATGGCACCAAATGGGGATTGCATTTCATGATAGGAAAGTTGATGGGAACAAAATCGATAACATGTCTGCCAAAACTATTGTCCCGCACACTAAAAGTCCCATTAAAAAATGTCGTTAAATCCTCCGAAAATTGAGTAACTTGTATAATGCGTTTGCAAAACGATCGCAATACCAATATTTTGATGATATGATATTTCCTCGGCACGCAAACCTGTACTTAAATAACACATTTCACTGGGGAAACAGTCGGTACCGCTACATGTCTACTTCATCCTTATTTGCTGATGATTGTTTAAAATTGAGTCTTATCATGGGTGTCGTAAGTCATATATTGGTTTGATAAGATGGATCAAAGTAAATGGAGCTCGGCCAAGAGGTATCGGAGGTAATGTAGGCAAATTCGCAAATCCCGATGGTGGTGTGGGTAGCCTTAAGCCTCCGTGTGAACAGCAAGCCAGATATATTCTCTGTGAGATGTTAGCGTCGCGAAATAACTATTTGTTATTAAATATTAACCGCGACCGGTTGTGAAATACTGATTTAACATTGATATTGTAAACGACTCGAACGGATGTAGTACAGTAGCCGAAATTGATAGTACAGTTAGTTCCGAACTAGAGCTGTTGTTTAGAATACCAGCTTCTTTCCATTGCTGATTTTACAAATCATTTATTGTTCAATAAAGTTATTATTCTGCTCATATAAAACAATCAAACAAACAAGACATTCCTAATTGAATTCCAAAACCCTTATTAATTTCGAAATATTCAACATAATTCAAGTTGATAACTGCCATAACAGGCATTTCCTTGGCAATAACAGATAATCAAGAAGGTACGTAACACTACATTAAAACCATTAACAGCCGTATATAAACATAAAGTAGATAACATAAATGGTATACCATTAGACCTGCACAATAACACACATGATCGTAAGAATTTATACTGAACGCGGTACTAAATTCCATGTTAATGCAAAAAGAATGTAAACTACAGTCTAGGAGTAGGGTTCCGAAAGAGTATCGATACATTTATATATTGTACTCGATTCTTGTCAGACGATATTCGAGTAGTATTGAAACGTTATGCAAATACTCGATAGTTTCAATGAACAATGTGACGTCACTCCGTTCAGAAGGTTCGATTCTTGTTAGTTGTTAGCATATTCAGAACATGTTTATTATTAATGAGAACTGATTTATTAGTTAATCAGAATTAGAAGTTGGACAAATAAGTAAATAAGTATTTTTAGATGTTTTAATTGACAGATTTATAAAATGTTATATATACTCAATATGTAAGGGTATTGATACTTTTGATTTGATACCTTATTCACGGGATGTTCTCCATCAGTAAATTGAAGCCCGTTTACACGGCAGCGGTTCGTTATTTTTGTTGGACTGTTAATTGCATGATGCGTTTTTGTTTGGGGACGCGGATGTTTGTTAGAGCACACTGATCACACAAATTGACGCGTCGATTTCGCGAAATTGGATTCAAAATTCGAACTCGAGGAGGATGCAAAAGGACCAGCAGCAATGTAAATTGATCAGGAAATAGCTCTGGAAAATCGGATCGTTGCTGCGTTGCACATCCACATTGCAGTGTATACGGGCCTTTGTCTTGCCTTTATGAGATGCCAGCTTCCACCCGCGACTTCACGTGAAATTTTTTGTTCCCCCGACCCACCCCGTCGCATCGCATCACCTACCCGTGCAGTTACTTCGTTTTCGCTTAGTGCTCGTTCTTCCTTTTCTTTGTTTTTGCTCGGTTTCTAAGGGTCCTAGCGTAATATTACATACCCTATAGCCTTCCTCAAGAATTGGGCTTTATAATGCAAAAATAATTTTTCAAATTCGACTGGGAGTGACAGAGATTAGCGCGTTCAAACAGTCAATAAAAATAAAATGTGTCGGTAACTAATAGACTAAGAGCATTTTTCTTACTTTAAGCATTTGTATACCCGTCGTAATTTCTAAACGAAAGGTCCAATTTGAATAATTTAAAAAGGAATTTACGCGGAAGGAATTTATTTATAATTTAATGTACTTAATCAACCTTGATTATGAAACTATTTATTTGGATAAGGATTAATACCATGTTTATGAAAACACCTTCCCAAATAATGCATTATTTTATAACAAATTTTATTACCATTAAAAAAGTTTATAGTGAGCCAAACTTAAAAGATAGACATGATATGCAATCGCGGACTTTTTTTAGAACTTTTTAAGAGGAGCAATTCCGTAATACATGATTTTTGCGTAACTTAAGCCGTTACGCAGCGCACGCAACGGAAGCTCTCACAAGGAATACATTTTCCCCGTTATTGCAACATTTTTCAATGATGCTCTGGTCCTGTTGGTCGTAGCGTGATGTTATATAGCCTATAGCCTTCCTCGGTAAATAAGCTATCCAACACTAAGAAAATTTTTCAATTCGAACCAAGAGTTCCTGAAATTAGCGCGTTCAACCAAACAAACAAGCTCTTCAGCTTTATAATAAATATTAGTATAGGTAGATTTACGAAGTAACACTCTGAGGAGGTTTTACCACCGGTATGTTAGCTGCTTTAACTTCTAGCTTTTGTTTTTAGTCAGGGGTATGCAAGCGAGAATTCTTTGGCGTTAAAGTTTTGTATTTTAGATCAAAAGAATTTATAGTGATGCTATCTATCCATACGTTATTGTTTTGGAAGAACCTTCAGAAGTACGACTCCATAAAACTGTCAGGCCAAGAACATACGAAAGGCGGTGCCTCGTCAGCATTTTATAATTTTGCTCGCCTTTTATTGCGATACATATAAATTTGGAATTTAATTGTTTATTTCACATTAAGGCGAAAGCACCAAGGTAGCCGCAAAATTCAAATTTTCTTAAGATTTTTGCAATTTGCAGCTCAGTATCTGGGTGTATGTTAATTAAAGTATGATTCGCGACCGAAACAAATATGTATTTGCCGAATTATAATCATTACAATCAGTAATACAATTCCTTAAGTTGTATAATCCTGAAATGTTAAGATTTCATGAAATAGTCATTCAATGGAATTACTTGGTCTTAGAGAGTTGTATTGATGACTTTAATTATTACAATTCGGTAAATACATATTTTTTAAGGTCGCGAATCATATTTTAATCAACATACAACCTAATACTGACCTGCAAATTGTAAAAAACGTAAGAAAATTTGAAGTTCGCGGGCTAGGTACCCTGGCGCTTTCGCCTTAAGAGGGTTGTCACGTTTTGCACCTCTCTCGCTCACACGGGACCAAATTTTTAATAACGTTAAATGAAAAGATGCATTTTTGAAAAATGTAATCAATGGGCGGTCTACAAAATAATATTAGTTTAATAGGTAATTATTAAAAACACATTTTTATTGTGGCATTTATTTACATCATCTCAAAAACAGATCATAACACTTAATTACATAAGTTTATTAGATAACACAATAGAAATGTGTTTTTGAATAACTACCTATTAAATTAATATTATTTTGTAGACCGCCCATTGATTACATTTTTCAAAAAAGCATTTTTTCATTTAACATTCTTAAAAATTAGGTTTTGTGTGAGCGAGAGAGGTGCAAAATGTGACAACGCTCTTAATGTGAAATAAACAATTAAATTCCAAATTGATATGTATCGCAATACAAGGCGAACAAAATTACAAGCAGTTTAAAACCAAGATATCGGCGAACAAGCGACATTTCTTATAATGAAAACATCAATATTAAAGTATACATATTTTAATATGAATTCAACTTTTATTTTAATAGAATTATGAAGATGAAGACTTGAACGCATAATATACGTCTGTTACGTTCAGCCGACAGGATATAGGTAATAACGATCCATAGAGCGGTGGTTCTGTGGCAGATGGGCAGGTGTTCGCGTGCCAGCTGTCACGGCCATTTTCTCTTCCTTCACCACAGCACCTGCGCCCCCTCGAGGGAGACCAACCAGTATTTTACGTGCTCAACAATGTATCTTGAATATGGCACGCATATATAATATGCATCCAACTGATATTAAAATGCGAAAGTAAGTTTGTTTGTTTGTTACCTTTGCACGCCTAAACCTCTGAACCGATCATCCTGAAATTTTGCATATACAACGTTGTCAGGTGTACAGAAACGGACATAGGGTACCTTTCATCCCGAAAAAAAGTATTGTTCCCGAGGAAAACTACAATAACGTTCTTATGGTAATAGATGGCGCCACGTGTTTTTCGAATCATGATTGAATTATATCATGACAAGGAAGTTTTATTAAAATGTGGCTGTTATTTTACTATATTGTGTATCTTACGATTTCCACGCGAACGAAGTCGCGGGGCACAGCTAGTATGTGTATTATAAATTAAAGTCGTTTAATGAAGAAATCTCGATGTTTTGTCAAGTTGTAAAGGCCGTGCGAAGCAGGGGCGGGTCGCTATTAAACGATATTTCTTCAATTTAGCGATCAGTGTCGAGAATATCGAAGATTGTATTAGAATCGTTTGATTCAATTACACTGGAGAATTTAACGCTACGTTCGCAAATCTTGAGACTTGTTAATCAATTAATTCATTTTCTACTTGATACGCACCGTTGTACAATGTCCAATGAATGAATGAAACGATGCATAAATATAAATGGTTTAGTGGTGTGGATTCATTAATAAGTAGGTAATTAAACTCACGAATGGACGACTTTTAATATGGATGAAATGTGATCCAGAACGCGATCTTACCTGTAACAAAAATGTAACAAAACATTAGATGACATGACATGATGATGATGATGTTGATATATATTCTGTAAATATATGTATGTTCATCGATATTTTCATCAATTGTGGACCGATTTTTTATATTCTTTTCTCATTTGGTTGAGGAAACTTGCGCAGTGGTCCCAAATGAATTTTATTAACTTTGCTTGGGAAGTTTTTGAGTCAGCTTCAATAAAACGTAAGTATTTAATCCACTTGGTGTTGTTGATAATGTTACAAAACTTCCTGTCATTGTTGTTTACATTGCAAGTAGTGGAATACGAAGTGGTGTGGGGTAAGTACCACCACTAAAAAGTGAAAAGTACAAGTGAAGTGGGTTGCTTTTTTTTGTAAAAAAGTTTTTGTCTAAACATTCTTACACAGAAATACGAACAGCACGCAGGAAGAACACGTTTTGCGGCCCTTAACAAGCACTTAAAAGTAAATTAGGCAGGTACTAAAATTCATGATAAACCAATAAATAACGAACACTTCGGAAATATAATCGGATGACAGGTGAAATCTTGTAACACAAAGTATTAAAAAAAAAAATTAAAACTAGCGCTGATGTGTCAGTCTAACAGTTAATATGTTTGAAATTGAATAGTGAACATGTAATGTTTTTTAGTCTGTTGCATTCTGCAATCGGTAGCCTTGTGTACCCACTTAGCTTAGTGAAATAATAAACATTCTGTGTTAGGTTAGTTAGCAGGTAAGTATTTATTTTACACGAGAATAGTATTAGACGAGTAGTAGATGAAGAGAGATGAGATGAGAGTAGATGATGATGAGGTGGGTGGTGGTGATGGTGGTGGTGAGTTCTGGGTTCGATTCCCAGGTCGGGCAGTGTTACTGGGTTTTTCCATCTGGACTTTCTCAGTAGCAGCCTGGAGTCTGGATTTGTGCCCGGTTGATGGCAATAAGCTCGCTCCCTATTAGGTACATGGGGCTTAAAAACATAACTGGCGAAATGTGGGTGTACTATAGGTATACACCTCTGCCTTCGGGGATTACTGGAAAGTGTTACCGTGGCCCCGGCACAGGCAACTGAAGGAACACGGGTGGGTTTTAGTCAGTAAAAGTCTGACACGCCTTCCCGCTACGTCCAGAGCGGGAGAAGTCATTTGATGATTTCCCATCCAAAAAAAAAAAGGCGTGATGTCATGTTTATGTGTTGTAGTACTAGTAGTATTAAACGTAGATACCTAGTAATTCTTGTTGCTAAGTATAATGAGACTGGCTAGACCTTGATAAATTCTTATTGCGCAGGAGATTATGACGGCCGTCCATTAATTCTTCCACCCTTTCTTTACTAAAATACTTAGCTATTTCATAAACCATTCTGCAACTTGGAAATTAAATTGATACGAAAATAACGCTACAGAGGAATAAATATTTTACATACTTACATCAGAAAAATATATAGGAGTGGCCTTTTACCCCCATGGACACAAATGTAATAATGTCATAAAGGACAAAGGTTAACGGATATTCTTTTGTATTTATACATCCCCTCCGACAAGAGAGGCAAAGTATTAGGCAGACAGAAGCGAGGTTGGTTTCATGAACATTCATCCAGGTATGTTGAGGTCAGGCTCTTGCTATACCTAGTTGGTATAGGGTAAACTCGTTAGAGATGGCCATAGTTTTATCTAGGCAAAATAAAAAAAACAATCAGTGTTGTTACAATCAGTCTTTTATTCTTATCATAATTAACAGTAATTAGTCTTACAAAAATCAACGACAAATATATTTTTATAATTCAAAAACGCAATAAAAAACCATTTATAAAAAAATATAGAATTGGCCATCTCTCCCGGGACTTCAGGGTGAGTTGGCCGTAGCTATACGGGATAGACGACCAGTACTTGACTTGCCTTTTCCCTTTCCCTTGCCCTGAAATTCAACTTGTTTAGCCTCCTTTTTCTTCTTTTGTCCACATTTGGAGCACATATCATCAAATTCGGTACAGTTTTCATGTACCCATCTTTCACAAATAAGGCACTGGAGCCAATCTTCCACAAGATGAGTCTTATAATAATTTTCTCCACATCCAGCACAGTTATCTGCTTCGTTCTCTTTATCTTCTTCGTCTGATGTATCACACAATACTGGCTCACTGAGATCAGAACTGCTCTCGCTAATACGCCTTACAGCTTTCCGTTTTCTAATCCTATTTGTATCAGTCTTCTTATAGCAAACTGAAAGGCAATCACTCTTACATCACTGATTGTCAAAGGGAATCCTTTTTCTTGCATCGTTTTAATATGATCAGCAAGTTTATTTTCATTTTGGTCTCCAAGCATAGAAGTAGGTCCCATTGGCCCCTTTTTGTCGTTGTTTGTCTTGTACCTTCTTTCAAGTGTTTTACGAGGAATGCCGTAGATAATTGCTGCTCTGTACACTGATAATTCTCCATTTTTGATGGAATTTATAGCAGCTTTTAGTGAGTCTTCACTCCAACAACCACGAGTGGCTATGGCTTTTCTCTGATATTTATTCGGCATCTATAAGAAAACAGATAACGCATTAATATCACTTCAAATAACAAAAGTGAATATGGCTGTCTCAACCTTAATTTATGTGGCCATCTCTCCTTTTTGTACGGATGAGATGGCCATATCAAATTTTAGATTTAGTTACACATTACCGGCCGCCATTTTGAGGTTAGAATAGACGATAACATCTATCAAACAAAATAAAGTAAGCAAACATTAAAATAATGCAATAAAAAATTGAACTACACGATAGTATGTTACCACACTATAAAATTTTTGCAATACCCTGTAAAATTAAAGTTAATTTACTTACTTTTTAACATAAATACGCACAGCAACTTCGTCGCACTCTGTTCCCGAGCGTTGCTCGCGGCGTACTAACTGCATTGTAACGCCATCTAGCTATGCAAGTCAAAAATAATTCGATTGGTCATCTCTCCCGTGTGGCCATCTCTAACGAATTTACCCTAAGAAAAGAGGCAGTTATACTGATTTACAGCTGCACATTTACACATTAATCGCGACGTCACTCCTGCGTGCGTTCGATTTTCATAATTTCAACCGAAAGACGTCTACTGCTAGACGTGGTCAAACGTCGCCGTCGCCACGACCGGCCTTGTGCTTCTCGCATCCAGTGGATTCCTGCAGCTTTCACAAGGTCAGGTCCGATTTTAAAATTTTCAAATTCCCAGATGTTCTCGGTTACAAAGGTTTTCAGCGCAAGCGGAGCTGCGAACGCAGTTAGTTATGCAAATGGCCGCCGAAAATTCAGACTGAACAAGTGTGCCAATCATTACAAGGTACGTATAACAGGTAAAACTCGGTAACCGAGTGTATTGGTTCGTTAATAAGGTAATTACGAGGTGGTTACAATGTCGGTCGGGTGGGGGTTCATCGCACCCGAGCGGAAACGGGCTGGGGGCTCGAGGGACGGTACCAGTAGCCCTTCCATTTGTGAACAAATAAAAACTTCCTCTTTACTTTAACGGCTATAGTTACATAGAAAATTACGTAAGGTCGGTGACAAAAGTCGACACCGCTACTTTTTACAATCATCTAAATTGACACAAAACTATTCGATGATGTCTAAGTATTTCAGCATTTAATTTAATAGTTAACAATTCCTATTATTTTTATTTTACTTCTGTTCCGGTTTTAATTAAATATTTATCTCAATAATTAAGATTTAAAAAACAGACCGACTTTTGTCGCTGACTGTACAAACGTTTCAAGGTTACAAACCGAAAAAATTGACCCACTGGTGTGTATCGAGCACTCGATTCGCTGAAAGTTCATGAAGAAAGTCGTTTTTATCGAGAAAGTAACGACGGCTTAACTGATACAGTTCAAGCACTAAGTGATATGGTTTACCTTCGGAAGTGAAAATTATTTAAATGGCAATAAACAGTCAAGAAATTTAGTTTAATAAAAAATGAAACGGCGACATATCTGCAAAGTATGAAAGTAAGTACAGCAGAGCGTCGACGTCGGTCACGCTTGCTGAGTCATTAAATTACATAGGTACTTAAGTAAATTAAATTATACCAAAATTAAGGACTTTTTGAAGCGTTAATTCTTTTCTTTTCGTGTATGTATTACATACACATCTATTTTGTTTACTGGATTACTACTTACTATTGTAATAAATAAAAAAGATTTATAACAGATTACATACATTATAAGTATGGTTTTATTGAAACAGTTTTTCATTCAAATCGATTATCCGAAAAAATTGCACCCCAAATTAGTTTGGATAATCCGCGCTCTACTGTAGGTACCATTTATTTATATTGTTTGAAAATAGTAAATATTACAGATAAGATACCGTCAACTAAATGAATGAAATCAGATACGTGGTTTGATAAGATAGTCCGTTTGTCTGTCACAGATTGCAAGTTGTGTTCAATCCAGGTTATTCAGCGTCGATTACGCGCTAAGTGCAGTACGGTTCGCGTTGACTGCTTGCTACACTTAAACGTTCAACCGTCTACGAGGGCTATCAAAGTAATTATTATTAATCAATGACTATGTGTGGAAAAGAGGCCTATCATGTAATTTATCAATCACGTTTCCTACTGTATACCAGGGGGCGAAGCCTTCATACAACCTGATTCCTATCGGCTTCCCTTCGGAAGAATCACTCTTCTTAATGTCTACTATTGCCAAATAATATGGTACACCTGTGTGTAACTGTGTATTACATCACATTACATAATTATATTTAATACCAGTTTAATACATCATAAGATTAAAAACCTACAGTTTTTTTGTCTGAGTTTATGAAAACTGAACATTTTTTTCATCGGCTTCCCTCTTATGATGATTGTATCTGCGCCACTGCTGTATACCTAATTATTCGATATTTTCATGAATACCTACTCAATAATTTGTGTCTAGTTTGGAGCGAGGAACAGGAAAAAATTCTTAAAATAATAACTACTAAACCACGAATTACAATTTACCATATTGTTGAAACAACAAAATTGTTAATACAGAACGCTAGCAGTGAAATAAAAATAATCTATGTTCGTCGTTAAAACATAACAAAAAACCACAATACTGTTAAACCCAGTCGTAAAATATTGTTATTAACAAACTACAAACTAAGCGGACCGTTTTTGATTTATGTATATTATGTAGCAAGAATATCTACACACTAAATATAATCAAGCACAGTACAGATTAAACTTTGCACATTAAGTTGAACTTTACTGTATCCATAATATTAACAGAGGTATCTGTATTATAAAGTAGTTGTGCCTCGCGACTTATTTCGCGTGGAACTCATAAGATACAAAATATTATTATACGAAAATAACAGCCACATTTTATTATAACTCCTTCGTCCCGCGACCCGCCGCGTTGCTTCGCCCGCTCGCGCTATTACTTCGTTTTCGCTTAGCATTCTTTCTGATTTTTTTTCTTTTTGCTCTGCTCCTGAAGGTCGTAGCGTGATGTTAAATAGCCTATACCCATCTTTGAGGATTGGGCTACCAAATGCAAAAAGAATGAGATTAGCGCAAAATAGTTAAAATTTCATGTTTTTTTTTTTGCGCGGAACCCTAATTTTTTTTTCTAAAATAAAAGTAGCATAAGTTACTCCTTATAACATTAGCTATCTGACAGTGAAAGTCCTGTCAAAATCGGTCCAGCCTTTTCGGAGATTAGCCGGAGCAAACAGACAGACAGACAAAAATTTTAAAAATGGTTTTTTTGTTTTAAGTAACGTATATACTTTCGCATTTAGTAAAAAGTTGTTATTTTGACATTACAAGCAGACAGTTAAATTTTACTTATTTCTATAGAAATTTTATATTCAAGTCGCTTTTCATGTCCGTCTGTGTGACCGCGTTGTTCTTCTGAACTTCGCAACGGATTTTGATACAGTTCTCGCCACCACTATTTAGAGAATTTATTCCGGAAGGTTTATGTTTATAATGCGTTCATATTAAACTTAGTCTTAAAAACCATGCGAAGCAGGGGCGGGTCGCTACAGTCCGACCGTCGAGAGAATGCGTTCTTGACACCTGTCAGTTTCATACTAACCAATATGTGTTCTGCGAATTTGATCCTTATTACAACTAGAAATTGTACAACTGAGAGCTGCCAGGAACGTATCTCTCGACGGCCGGATTGTAGTTAAAAATATTTTATTAAGCACAAAGGTTAACTTTTTACAGACTTCTTTGCACGTGAGTTTACCTAACAATAATACTGTTACATCGCCCTACTTAGCTGTAATTTCTCACACAGCTAAACTTAGCTAATTACAAATTAAAGAAACGCAAAATATTGTGCAAACCTTTTTACACGAAAACATTTCATTTATAATTAGCGTAGGCCTTGGAAAAAAATAAACTCAAACCAGATAAGAAATTAGGCTGGATTTACATTACGAAACTAGTTGCGCAAACAAAGTTAAGTATTCATTGATACTTTCACGAGTAAATAAATAGATAATTATTTACACGTGAAACTATCAATGAATAACTAAATTTGCGCAATTAGTTTCGTAATGTAAATTCGGCTTTACTGACACGTCAATTTTAATTAGTCATACCTTCATAATTATGCTGAAGGTCTGGTCAAGTACGTAAGGCGAAATGGGTCCCAAAGAGGATATTTTGACGCATTTCAGCTGCACGCCAAATCAATGTTTGTCCTCAAAAACTACAAATTTGCCTTATTTTTTCATGATTATAAAAATTGAAGAATTGCTTTAGTGAATTATGAAGGCCAAAACACGATTGACACAATTTGGCTCGATACAAAAAAATCTCAGATTCCTCAAAATTAGCATGTTTTACGAGAAAAAACTGTTTTATTCTATTGTAATTAAACCAATTTCGTCTACACGTTCACCATTAAAGACATAAGGGGGTTATGGGTTTATTTTAAAGTAACAGAGCATATAGAATTTTAAAAAGACACTTTTTTAAAATTCTAGCTCCGTTTGGCCATACCAATGATGCTCCAAACCCCGTTACGATACCATTTCGCCATAACAACTTCCTCATCAGTAGTGTTATGATTGTTTGACAACAAGGACCAATCATATAATGTTGGTCCTAATATTTATGTAGTCAAGTCCTAAGACATACATATTGTCAAATATAATGTGAGCACATTAGATTTGACAATATGACTTGACTTGAGTAAGTACATCAATTTGAATACCTTTCAGTAACAAGGCAACAAGGCATGAAAGTAAAATTCTTTTGATATTTCTCAACATTCCTAAAGAAATAGAATTAACGTCACTATCGCCTTTAACACCCTCGAAAACCATGAAAACGAGACCCATGATGAAAAATTTGAAAATTTTCGCAGCCGCCATCTAGGATATTCATTTTGACAAAATTCACACTTTCTCCCTCTCATCTCTTTCTCTTTCTATATATACAAGAAAGGGACAGTGAGAGAGAAAGTCG
The DNA here is from genome assembly GCA_947568875.1 of Fissipunctia ypsillon. NCBI lineage: Eukaryota > Metazoa > Arthropoda > Insecta > Lepidoptera > Noctuidae > Fissipunctia > Fissipunctia ypsillon. Next base: position 19,484,361 of record OX387654.1, on the reverse strand, counting down.
CATGGAGGGGGCATAACGCTTTTTCGTTACGTGACGATTTCTACCAGTCTGCCGTATCAAGCCTATTTGCGTTATCTCACGAAACCTAGTTTTGAGATATCATCGTTTAAAGTTTTTTAAGGATATTTGCGATTATCTTGAATGTTCTTTAACTTTTGTGAAATATTTTTACATGAATAGAGTTATTGGAGTCTAAGGAGAACCGGACAGTTTTAAGATTTTTTAAAACGTCAACATTTTTGGAGGTATTGGCAAGAACGGAGATAGGTATGACAAGCTCTCCATACAATGGTAGTTACGCTATGCTCTGTATGTTAAGATACATGAATTACCCGCAACAAGTGTAAAATTGAATGTTTTGCTGAACTTAGGTATCTCTAGGTTACCGGAAATTGGCCTGACTGATTATTTAGTATTACATTGAATTTTATAAGGCAACATAAAAAAAAACTCATCTAGTAATCAAATTATAAAATTTATTGTTAAAGGCAATCCTATGCAAATCAGTCAAAAACTAAAATAAAACGAAAACTCAGACTTCGTAACTAAAATTTAAAATCTTTGGAAAAGAAATAATAATATTAATTAAAATGAATCAAACTTTTTTTATAACAATAACATATAGTGCTCTTAACATAATCTTCGTTCATCCGCTTTAAAGCTATAGGTATGCAAGGATTTAAAATCATCTAAAAACTAATCAACAAGAAACCTATCCAATTTGTTATTTTTTAAAAACAAACATTGGAGATCGACTTCCTTAATTAAAGAGATCAATATTATTAGTCTTAGTAACTTAGGTATACCAGAAGAGTTTAGAATAATCCTAAACTAAAAAAAAATCACAGGACTAGTAGACAAATTAGGAACTAGAACATATAATCAGAATTACTTCGGATGCAAAAAATGAAATGAGATCTTAGATATCTAAGACTTCATCTAGATCTACTACATCTGCACCTACTTCTAAGTCTTCAAAAAACTTCCGATATACTCTAGGGAGAGAATCACATAGTTTAATTAAGTCTGCTTTCTTTGTTGCACTTATTCCCCTTCGCCTTACTTCCCGGGGTACATCAGACAACAGTTCTGTTCTATCTAAGTCCAACAAATTTTTGCGGAACACATCCAAGTCTTTGAATTCTTCTTCATTGTATGATTTCTTGACGAAAAGGTGAGTTGAGCCTCTTCGAAATTCGACCATTTTAAGTGCCTGAATATTATAATATTTTGGAAAGATATTTTTCTTCAGTTGATCCGCAAATACTATCATGTCTTCGTGGCCTATTACTTTCACAACCATGTTTTTTCGTGAAGCTCTCATAATATTTACATAATCGTTGAGATCATACATATTCTTTTGTTTAGTAAATTTGTTTGAGATGCACGCATGCACAGTGTCTGCTGCCATGTAGGTATGGCCAGGCTCCAGGTAAACAAATCGAATTTTTTCGGCAATAATCAGTTCTTTAGAGTTAACAAGGCGTATCATGGCGGTGAATAATACGCGGTTCTTATTTTGACTGGTGCAATTGTCACAGTATATTATTATTTCTTTAATGTCTTTTGCAAAGTTAGTAACAAAATGGACATAGGATGAGGCGACATTGTAAGCCTTACGTCCGCTTTCACCTTCGTGCCATACTACACAGAAAGCTGGCTCGTTTTTACCAGGGGAAACAAAAGTCTCATTAAACAGTACCAACTTGCGTGAGAAATAATAGTCTTTAGTTGGTAATTTCGGCATGCATATAGCTTTTTGCATGTCAGCTGTAAAAATTTTTTTTGATCCTTCGGCCGTGTCGTTGATATCCTCTTCTAAGCATCGTTTTGATAAGTTGCGATTTTCTAAGTGAGTAGGGAAGATGTTGCAATTTTGGCAATCGCATTGGGCACAATCGTGATCTGGTTGAGCATGTGTCTCTTTATGATTCCTACATAAAGTACATATGTCTTGTTTAGGAATTGACGTGGACAAATTCATTTCCTTAACAATTCCATGAAAGTACGCCCAGCTACACCTTCTTATTTCTATCTCATCACAGTAAGCAATATAGGTTTTATACAAATCCATAAATGATACTCCGCATGGCAAATAGCGTCGATTTGGTGCATGACTTAAATTATAATGCGAAACGGTGGGACGAATCTTCTCTATGTATTCTTTCATATTCTGCTTATACTCTTCGGGGAAAGAATTCCATGGTTTAGCTCGACCGCGCTGTTCAGGTGCTGCTTGCATCTCATTAACATCAACAATCCCGTGTTTAAAGTTAGCTTTCAATATGGTTACTACTGTTTGATCATTTTTAAATCCAAGACTGTTCAGAAAAAAGGTTTTGCATACTTTAATATTTCGGAGAGTCCATGTTAAAGTGTTGTTTCGTCTAGAATTTTCTTTTGTTTTAATTGACTTCTTTGATTTTTTTACGTGTCTGGATATAAAGTTTCTTTGCTCTTGCTTAGTTAGACCTCTAAAATTAGACCAAATTTTTCCTCTTTCTTCTTCTGTAAAAGTTTCATAACATTTTCTTCGACATTCTTTTCTGCAGGGTGGCTTTAAATTGTACAAAATTTTCTCTTTTTCAAGTCGTTTAACTGGATCTCTTTCTCTTTTCTTTAAGGTAGCTGCTTGTTCAGTTTGATGTTGAATTGTTGTTTCTGGTGTGACATTTTCGCTACTAAGTTGCTGAATAAGATCTTCAGCACTATTTTCAAAAGAAATTTCGTTTGTTGATTTTTGTGGCGATTGAGATTGATGTCGAGTATCGGAGCTATTGAGTATCGGAGGCTGACAAACGTCTGGTTCAGCTGAATTATTTTTGGAAGGCGCAATCGGTGTAGATGCATTTTCAAAGCCAACATTTTCGAGACAGGAAGATCTTTGTGGCGTTTCAAATTGTGCCAGTTCCTTAAAATTTTCAGAAGGTACTGACAAGTTAAGAACGGAACTAGGTAAATCTAGTGTGTGAAGGCTAATGCTGTCTGAGAACTGATGCATGCTCTCGTTCAATCCAATCAAGTCTTCTTTATTAAGTTCTGGTAAAGGACTAGTATTCATTGTGACCGGTTGAAGTTCCGTGTATAATTTTGGTGACAGGTGTATCGATTGCTCAAAATTCATTTGTGCAATATTATTAGGTAGTGGACTAAGTACCGACCTGTTAAATCCTGAACTAACTGCCACTTCTTCAGAAATTGAGCGGTGTCCTTTCTGAACTTCAGTTGCAATAAATGACGGCTTATGAGGTCTCTTCCATTCACAATCAACTTCATCTTGTGGTTCTTTGAGATTTCCATCGTGAAAATCTATTGAACATCCTCTATTTTCAATAACTTTTTGTTTTTTTGCCATTTGCAACATAAGTAAACGTCTTTTTTCACTCATATTGCCAAATTATAACACGGAACACATTTATATACCAATATTCAACCAATTTAACTATTAGTATTTATTTCTAGGTATTGTATGCAACCGCGTACGACTGTGACCACGAATTTCAACAAATAAACTAACGAAAAACAACAGCGCGACGACGCCGACGGCGCGAAAGCGAGCGAGCGTTGCGATCAGCTCGGCCTACACCTACGCGCACTACAGTCACGGCTAAATACTGTATCTACTAGTTAGCAGAGTTAGAATTTGTTCGATGCGTTCGCTACTTATCACGCGTATTGCTGTATTTTATGATACAGCATTTAACCATAATTAACAATGGCAAAATCACAGTTACAAGAGTTAGGTGACAGCCACATACGAGGATTCGGTAGAAGTTAGATAAAAAATATTTTTGTGGTTGGGATAGGGATCAAATTAAATACGATTCGCACCTGTTACGCTTAACTCGTGTATCTTAAGATAACAGACCTGCGCGTGACACGGCAGCAGTGAACTCCTACCGCGAGCCGCGTCAATAAGGAACTTCGTTCAAAAAACTGTATTTATATAACTGACACATTATCAGTCACACAAATAATAAAATAATTAATATGCATATCGCACACTGTATATACATATATTACATGAATTACTGATAAAAATTTCTCACGACACGTTATTCACCTTTGCATATAGATATCAGACAAATATAGATTGGTGCTGAATCATGTTTATAATATAAGTAACTACCAAAATAATAAAATATGTGAGTACACTGCTGGCCGGTTTTCCTGAACTTATCAAATGTTCATTTATTTCAGGAAATTGTTTAATTATTCGTTTAGGCAGTCTTATTAATTAATTTCCTAGAATTTAACAAAATGCACAATCCTTATCGACCTACATTTTAGTTTTAAGTTAATTTAGCCGATAATTTAAAGCGTGCTGTGGCCTCCAGTAAATTGTAATTGAAGGAGTGTTACAGACAGAACCTACATATATCTATTAAAGCGAGATTTTTTGTGTACAGCTTTTATGAAAACCTCAATAAATCCTAACCTTAGGAACATATTCGGTCCAGATTGTAGACATCCTATTTCAAATTTCACTCAATTTCAACACTTCCCTGTTTCAGATTGTTTTATGGGTTTTCTGACGATTTATATGGCATATCGTCCCATCCAGTCCAGCACCCTAATTGCGTAACACACTATCAATCACAATCTGAATGCGTTTAAAGGATATTGCTAATCCATTGCTTCATATGTTCGAAAAAATTGTCTGCTCAACAACGTAAATAACGCATTTTTGAACTGTCAAAATGAAAGCCATTGCTACTGTAAGTCTGCCTAGCCTTTTCCCAACTATGTTAGAGTCGGCTTCCGTATGCAGCTAAATACCAGTATTTTACATAGAGCGACTACCTGGTAAGACTGGTTGTCAGACTTTCGGGCTTCTGACGACCCGTAAAGACTGTCAAAGATCCACGAATGACAGCCGGGACCAACGGTTTAACGAGCTTTCCGAGGCACGGAGGAGTTTTGGTATGTAAAGATGGTCACCCATCCTCGGACAAACCGCGGCAAGCGAAGCTTAACTTAACGATCGACCCGTGCGGTTGTTACTTTACCACAAGCCCCCATTGCTACTGTGTTACGCAATCACCCCGCTGTTCTAAAGAGCCGCAGAGCTGCACATGACTATTGACATTTAAACATAGGTATCTAATATCGCCAAACGACTCCATAACTTTCTCACTTCAATCACTCCATTTAAGATCTCGCGATGATGGTATCTTTGACGCATTAATTGTTACTTAAACTTTCACCTACTTTAAATGCAATTACATTTTAAAACAACGTTATAAATCAGGTAATAATTTATTGAGTTAGCTCTACAGTTTCCGAGTAACAACAATGATAATAATTCTGTATTGGAGGCGGGTAGTGGTAGCGCCCGCGGCTCTCTTGTGAGCGGTAAATAGTAATTGAAAGTCTATTGAGAGGTCTGATTGGCGCAGCTGTTATTAAGTAATGAAAAATATTATTATGATTAAATTCATGTGTTAGAGACATCCTTGGAGGTTGCATGTTGTTCCGTCTCCATGGTCTGAGCCCCGCCGCTATCAATCATCTCATCCCCTCGGTCCCACCGTCCCGCGGTCCCGCCCACCCCGCGCGGCGGCCGGGCCATGGCGATATTTTCACAAGATCCCTCCTGTAGGGACTACGGCCGGTTATTTGCTATCTCGCGCAGCTGGTCGCTACGTTTAATTCGGTGGATACAGACTTAATTGGAGCTCACCAGGGAGCAATAAATATTACGAGAAAGTTATAATTCATACCATTGTTTCATTATATTATTAATCCGATTAGGTACTTAGCCTTGCTTAGAATTGCCTTAAAAGTTCAACAAAGCAATGCCTCGATTCAAATACATTACAAAGAAACTCTTTCTGAATTGCAAACTATTCTTGGAGCACTTAGTGGTTTCCACAAAGTTGCTCGTGCTAACGGGGTAAAAGTTTTTTATTTTTTCGAGACTGGGTTAATAACGTGTATTAAAGTAAAATGATCCGTTTACTGCGGCTCAATAAGTAGGAGTGCGGCAGGTAACTGGTAGGCATGTAATGGGTACAATTAAGTGTATAATGGTGGCGGACGATTAACCCAGAGACCTTTGTGTGCGGTATCGCGATCAGCTGGGCGCTGCTCTCGGCTACTTGGCAGCACTGCAGCACGACGCCCCGACCTACTTCACGGTACGAATGCGATACCGAAAGACCACCTTACCGCCTAGCGGTCTACCTAACCACGCCACGCGTCGTCACATAGCATTAGGTTCAAATTCAATCGCATTACGTAAAAACTCTCATATATCACACCAACACTAAAACTGTCGACGTTATTGTCTGCTGTCATAAAGAGAATATTAAAACGTTGATTGAACGTTAAATCATCAGTTCCTGCTTTCGAAAATTCTTGCTGTTCAGCAAATTACACGGAAAAATCACATTCACGAACAGTTACTGGGTTAGAGAGCACTTTTTGCTATCAATCAAGCTATCGGAACATTAGACAGTTATAGGTGACAAAGCGTATTTCGAGTAAATAGATTTTTACACCGTTTCGGGCGAGTAAATTATGTACTGCGGAATAAAATGGTAGTGATTCTGATTTGTATTAAAACTATTGTTGTCATTAACGTTAGTTGTTGTTAACAAAGAGTTGGTTAACTAAAGGAGCCTCGATGCAAAGCACGCGGTTACATGTATAACATTGTAGTATCGGACGACCGTGCCAGCTTGCCGGGCAGCCGGCAGTTAACCTACATCGATTGCCAGCAGTAAGCAGCTAGTGCGGAAGTGATCGCGAACCGAGTCACCGCTGTGCCTATTGATTAGCATAGATTTCAATTAGCTAAAACTGAATATAGAAAATATGCTTCCATTAATTTAAATTGACGGAAGCATGTGAGACTAGGAAGCGGTAAAACTGTCTGTGACGCACAGATCAGAAGTAAATAAGATTAATATTAAAATCATCGTCGTAGGACGTCGTATTTTATCAGGTGGATAGTTTATACAGCTAAGAATTTGCCCCTCCGTACCAAAAAGTCCTAAAAGGAAAACGACACTTTAGCAAAATGTCCTATTAGAAAATCGTCCTACGAGTCTAAAGCCTAAAGTAAAGCTGAAAAATCACTATCGGTTTTTATTGTATCGTCATGGCTCATTATAGCATTCATTTGAATGGTAGCATTGAAATTATTAAAAAGAAAATTTAATTTTTATAAACCAATTTAAAAAATAGTAGTGCCTTATTATGGTATAGGTACCACAACTTTCACATTTTTTTAAATGCCATTGGACGTTTTCACGTCAGCCGATAACGATACCGACCCGATATCGGCAGACAGATAATCTCACACGTTTTACAAACGCTTTCACACTGTGTTGTCGTTGTCGGTCGGGAGCTGTTCGGAAATACATCAAATCACTGCTGGACATAGGCCTCTCCCAGTCTGCGCCACAACACCCTGCCCTCCGCATCCAGTCTGTCCCAGCCATCATTTTAAGGTCGTCGGTCTATCTAGCAGGGGGGCGTGCCAAACTACGCTTGCCGATACACGGTCTACACGATATCACATCCCCTTGTCTCACCCCTCTGAGCAGTTGGAGCTGGTTTTCTTATCTTGGATCTGGACAGACATCGTGGCAGCGTCATACAAACATCTCAACTCTTCGATGTAGCGCCAGACAATTCAACACCGTAAGCATGGGGGCCAGAACTGCCCGTGTTTCGATGGAGTCGAACACTTTCTCGTAGTCCACAAATGCCATATTAGTATAGGGGCCAGAACTGCCCATATTTCGATGGAGTTGAACGCTTTCTCGTAGTCCACAAATGCCATATACAGCGGCTGGTTGTACTCTTCGGTCTACTATACAATTTGCCGAACAGTAAGGATGTGGTCTACGGTACTGAAACCATTTTGAAAACCGGCTTATTCTGGCGGCTGGAAGTTGTCAAGTCTCCTGGTGAGACGATTCGTGATGACTCTCGAGAACAGCTTGTATACGTGTCTCGCATATGAGATGTGTCGACGATGGTTGGGTGACGGTAAATAAATACGTTGTGTCAAATTCGCGGGGGTGGAGGTAGCGTTTCAAATGCTAAGAGGCCCGAAAAACCATACCTTCCTTTATAAAATCTTTGAAGATACCAAATGGAACAATGTGTGGCAACATATTAGCAAATATTGTTGTAGTCGTTTGTCAATAGCTATGCCTTACAAACATAAATTGTGTGTTACCTTTATTCTGAATAGAACAACGCAAAAAAATTATAAGGTCGGTTTTTACTCTATAAAGTTAAAAACTAGCTAATAAACTTTAAAATATAATAATATTTTAAAGTTTAGTGAGTGTCTCGAGCAGAAGATAAATAGAATTGTCCCTTTTAAAAAATATATTGAAGTGTGTTATGAATGATAAAATTATGACTATACCGTTTCCGTTCTTCTGTTTTTAGGATCATTTGCTCGTAGGACAAATTGTTAATAGAACAATTTGCTAATAGGACAATTTCTAAAGTGTCCTTTTGATTATAGGTCGTTTTGCTATTAGGACCATTTGCTTTTAGGACTTTTTAATACGGAGAGGAAATAGCGTCTTCCTTTAAAACAGTAAGCGTATTTGGTATGCAATAGCATCCCCGCTTGAACATCGTACCGCGTGCATTTGGCAGATGAATCGCAGCAATATTTATTGTATGCAAAATACTGCTCATGAGCAGTGTAGAGACACTCGGAGGAGTATCCTTACGGTTACCACATACGAGATAAAACATAGAAAACTAAATAGTTACATATCAGTTATTACTAAAAGTAGCGACCCGCCCCGGTTTTTACGACATTACAACACATCGCAATTTCTAAGTTTAATAATAAGGCGACGGTAACCGAATTTTAATTATTTTAAACTGAAGACCACGTCTAAACGAAAACAATATGTATACCTATGTTAAATTACGGCATTTTCTTATTTTTTTTTTTAAGTTTTCTTTTATTGCAATATAAACAAATCTTAAGTACAATGTTGGTACAATCTAACACTACACTAAAATATATATATTATGTACAAGTATATAAAGAAAAGAGAAAAAGCGTATTTTTATGAAACCTTCACCATTATTAAAATTTAAGATACGTGTTTTAATACAATACCTTTTGTTTTATGTATAATTAATTAATAATGCGTCTAACTTGGGACAGCGCTCCTTGATGGGCGAGACCTATTTCTGGGTGGACGAATGACGCGTTGCGAGAGCTCATCACAGAACACGCAAGCTATGCACTCAAGGCTGTTGGCATATATCTGCGACTTAATGTATTTACACATAAACCTTCCAGAATAAATTCTCGTAATGATGGTGAAAACCTCATCAAAATCAAAACTCGTTGTGTAGTTTAGAAGAACAACTCCGTCACACAGGCAGACACGAAAAGCTAATTTAAATTATAATATGTATAATATAGATAATGTCAACAAAAATGATCTGTCTGTATGAGTAAGATCCAAACAAAATACCTGGACAAACTTTTACAGGTCAACATGAATATGAAGAACTTTCACTAAGGGAAAATTTAATCAATCAAAACTTTCTTACTTTAATTTGTTCAAAAGAATTTGAAAATGAAAACTTTGTTGACGTTTATGTTAACAAATGGTTTTATTTACACAACACAGAAAAAAAAATGTTTTCACGATATCGGAAAAATATGAACGGTTTACAATTTTTGACGTCGAAACATAAATTAATTTAAATTGTAACTTTCTTTGATTTATTAGCTAAATCAAATTGTATGGAAATCTTTCTATTTAACTCGAACATAGTCTTTTAATTGGATTTGATTAATATTTTCTCGACCCATCACTATATATTTTAATTAAATAATATTAATAAGGCATCCACAACATTTTACTTTTTTTTTTAAACACTCAATCGCTTACCCAAGTATTATTTAAATTATCCATCTACCTTGCATAATGATCCGTAATAAGCTCCTTCTAATTAATTTCTCACGAATGACTAATGTTTAAATTATTCGAGCCCAATTCCAACAGGCAAGCATTTATAAAGTTAGTTCGAAGTTATTGTCGATGAGGCTGACTCACTCCGCATATATTTTAATTGTTTGCCTGACCGGTTGCAGGTATGCATCTCGTAAGATATTTGGTGCAACCCACATTGAGAAACGGGATAGCTTAGGTATTTTATTTAAAGAAGCGAAATACTACCTCTATATGTACCTACTTGGCAATTACTGCTATCGTGTTTCGTATGATTGACAGTTAAGTAGGTGTCATAGGGAACACCGGGGTGGTATTAGTCACCGGGTGGTTTAGTGAGGTAAAAGTCCCACACTCCCCCTTCAGTCTTATCCCCAAAGTTCGGACGCCAATTGAAGGATTTGCGCAAAAAAAGGGTGTCACTAAGAAAATAATTATTTGAAAAGTGTTTTGCTTCCCTGAATTTATTGATGCTTCAAAACGTATATTTTTTGGCAGGTTTTTGTCTTTATCGAATAAATACAATATTACTTTTTTTTTCTCTTTTAGTGATGGCAGGAAGGTAGAAGGAAGGAAATTCATTATTAAAATGCTTCAAAAGTCAAACTCGTAAAAAACTGGATGTTACCTTGCAAAGTTACAGTTCTTCCAAACTGTCAAAAAGTTTTGTCGCTCGAGCTAAAGAGTTTCAAACGTATTTTATCGGGATATTCAGCCTTTCGAGAGCATTAACAATGAAGGTGTAATTTCATTTTCAATATAAACTGAGTAATTTTTTATACCTTGGTCTTCGGTCCTTAAATACTTATTACTTCATAACATCACGCCTTGTTTCCCTGAAGGGTTGGGCAGAGGCGTACCTTAAAAATCCAAAAATCTATACCTAAATCCTTATTATTATTGAAAAAAAATTATACTAAAACCAACGCAGAAAAATATGGCAAAATTGTTTTTAACTAAAGGTGAGAAAATACGTAAACTGTATTTAAATTAAAACAACTTGTTAATAGAAAATTCTAAGTAATAACACCTCACATCCATAAAACTAAGACCATATTATGGGATGGTCTTACTTTTATGGATCAGCCTCAGGGCGCGTTCCCACTATGTCGTGACGACAGATTATCGTGTCGTTAAAAGCGTCGTGGCTTGTGTATTTAAATAGAGGTGTTCACATATAGGACGACACGATTAACTGTCGTGCACGACTTTTTTTTGCAGTGACGACAGATTGTCAATAAACAGTCGATATAATGGGAACAGCTAGAGACGACAGTCGTCCAACGATAAATTAATCGTCACGACATAGTGGGAACGCGCCCTCAGTCAGCCTCGCCGCGTATGAATTACTAACTACGGAAGATTAACTTTATGTTCTATGAATATTAAAACCAAGTGCACACACGTTCCGGTACATAAATCACTTTAATTACATACAAAGTAATTAAGTAATAAACAAACATAGTAAGAACAAAAACCTTCAGGTAAGTAACTACGGACTGCATAATCGCGTGATAATATCGATTATCGAAATAGATAATCGATTTGAATTTTGAATAGATCGTGGGCGATACGAGTTACGAGTTTCATCTCACGATTCATTCGAGAATCACGTAAATCGGATCAATTGTTTATTTTCGATTAGGCTGAACCGTACTGATGCTGCTACTTGAACGGTTCAAAATTTAAAGTCCATGACTAAAGAAATTAAGGTTAAGCTACAACAGCTGTAGTTTCTACAACTTAATGAAATATCTACAATAACAGGTGAATCATCGATCCCTTATAATGTGTAAAGTACCCAATGTACCTATTCTGTTAACTTCAGTCGAACGTGATTTGAACCTCCTCGCCTCGAAGCTTTTATTAATTCAGCTATGTATTTAAGCAACGCCTATTTGAACAAGAAAATACACTCCGGGACACCTGAATCGAGCCACCATATTTTTGTTTAAAGATCTCTATCTCTTTATTTTAAAATAATGGTACTACAAAGATGAAAAAATGTCGTTTTGAACTATCATTTCCGTTTGTCATTGTTCCAAATTTGAAATTGGAATTTTAAAAAAAACAGTTTCATTTGCAATAAGCCGGTCTTTTTGCATTTGTCGGGGGCAAAATTAACGTGGAATTTTTGAAGAAAACCATTATTTACATAGAGAAAACGTTTATTTAGTAACTTGTGTTACGTCCAAGAGCATTTACGACGCAACGCGGTACGGCTGTCATGCGGTTCGCCATGGCATTAATTAATGCCACTATGACTCGCTGTGGAATGTTCTCCCATGCTTCCAAGATGGCAATTTTTAGCTCCTGCAAAGTTTCTGGAGCTGATTGGTTATATCAGGGCTTCTTGCTGGCTACTTCATTACTGCAATGCTAACGTCATGCAGGTATTCTCAAACAATTCTTGCAGTGTGCTGCCCTTGCATTATCATGCTTAAAAATTAAATCCTGGCCCACAAACTCAGCATATTATTATAGCATCACATACGCCTCTAGGACAGGCATTGAAGAATGTATCGGTCGCTATAGAGTTGTGGCAACCGTGGTCCCGTCACAACCTCAAAGCCAGTTTTTCCTTCGATGATAATTCCGCCCCAGATTGTACATGACCCACCGCCATAACTCGCCTTCTCTTCAATGCAACATTACTGAAAACGTTCTTGCCATACAGCATAATCTTGGTTTCATCCGTAAAAGAAGAGTCCAATGCTACTGTTCGCGTGCGCGACTGTAGGCGCGTCATTCTGTGAGCTCGTATCAGTTTGGGACCATTGGCTGGCTTAAGAGGTTTCAAGCCACGTTCTTTGAGTCTCCTACCACTTCGAGCGCAAACAGTCAGTCCATGAAAGTCTCGAAGCTGTTCTTAGACCCATACTGAGGTCAGGTCAGGTGATGATAACGCAAGCTGGTGGTAAAGATAAACCGATCTAGTCGTGCTGTAGTGACCCGGTTTCGTGGTCGCCCTGAACGGCGCACGAAGCCGCTAGTCTTCAGGTATCGATGGAAAATACTTTGAACGGCAGAACGGCTTACATGAAGTTGTGTACTTACGTTTCGCTGACTAAGCCTAGACTGAAGGAGCTTGCTTCTTTTTATGCGAAACAAAACAAATAACGAAATAACTATTCACGTATAGATGCTCTGTTGCTTCTTTAAAAGCAACCAAACTGCGATTTTCTTATCTTTTTCAAATTCGTAAATTCAAATTTGGAACAATGGTGACACCGAAATGACGGCCAGTATGTTAGCACTTCAAAACTGCATAAAAACTGTCTCTGACTTATCATTATTTTGATGTTTTAGCCATTTATACATAAAAATGCACGATGGCTCGATTTAGGAGACTGGGAGTGTATTATACTTACGAGACAAAAGATTCCAAATAATTGAAAGAAAAGTCAGATTAATTAAACAAGATGTAATGTGCCTTGAATTAAATTTTGAATTTTCTTTTAAGAAAAATATTGTAACAATCGGCCAAAAGGGCAGGTCATTAAATTGGTGCTCAAAGCATTTTAACGTTTGGTAAACATGTCCTTGCTTCTATTGTTGCTTAAAGGTCGCAAAAACTTGAAGGGCGCAGTTACCGATGAATGAGCAGGGCCATAAAGGCCCGGGCGGGGAGCAAAGGGGCGCGCGGGGGAACCTACGCTCACACCCCACTTCTCAGATCAACAAGCCCGAAACCTTAATCAAGATAAGCTGAGCGGACGCCGAGAAAGGTTTTAAGAGAACAATAATTTTAATTAGCAAATGTACACTGAGCAAATGACGCTCCAGTTTAAGTTGTCATTGCCGTTAACGACGCCGTCAAGGACCGTGACAGTAAATCTCGCTTCCGCTCTCGAAACATAAAATTCATCCGCCGACTCAGCCGTACGTCTACCTATATTAATTACGAGACCATCGCCCGAATAAAACACAACCGGACGCGCCGGTTCGTCATCTTTTGAGTTAATTTATTCTAATGTGCCATTTTCGCAGCAAGGCGCATGGGCGGGACGGGCGAGGCGCAGTGTGTGCCGAGCTTTATTTCGCAGACAGAGTTCATAGCATCGCTTTACCTGATGCGGTTTCCGGCGGGCATTCCAATCACTCCGAGGGACCGTCGAACCTCGAAATGGGATCGCATCATAGATTTTACATTTTGGAGCCCAATAAACGTAAATGAATATTCTATAGCAATACCAAGTTTATTTGCCCAAAAAAAAGTGGTGAGTTCATTACAGAAACTAATGAACACAAAAGGCGAACAGCAACGTAAAGCATAATTTCTTCATAGTCTTAGTGCACTTTACTCGTATAAAAGGCCGTTAATCGTCAGAGGCCGGTGAGAAGCAATTTACGAGCGAGCACGAAAGTTATTAAACAAACCTAGCCTTTGAAGATCCGATAGGCGAGTTTTATAGTATCAGTACGGCGCTTTTCGGAAATTACAAAATACCTCCCATAAGCGTTCCCTTTGGAATAAGAGTTACGACATTATCGTCTTCCAGAGGCTTTTGTCAGTACACAAGTTTGTATGTTAAGTTGCAAAGTACTTAACTCGTTCGCGAAGCTGAATGGCGCCGCCCGGTCCCTAGCGTCATACATAAATTAAGTAAGTTTACTTTGCAAATATGTTTCAAGGAAAGAATAACTCGAGATAAATAGGAAACAGACAAAAATATACTCTGGATAGCGGCAGATGTGACTCGTGGGACACGATCATACGACAGGAGTGGTGTATCGATTCCCTTCGTACTTATAAAATAGGGACTAGTCTTTATTTGTGCTTTTCGGGTCCTCTGTAGTACAATTTGTTAGAGCTCAATCTTAACCCTCAAAAGGAAACCTGAAAAATACTAATTTTATTTATTCGCCAGGACGAAGTTTTTGGAGAGTTTCTCACAAAGCCCGACTTACCAGCACATTATTATTACCTCCAGTCTCCACGACTACAATACTTCAGGATCAGAGTCTCCTTTGTGCCAGGGTGCTACGCGATCGGAATGCGCCTTTGTCAAAGGACCATCCTACGGTGTCCAAATTCAGGTTTGGGTTTTGTCTACGTATAATTTTTAGCCGTGTACCTGTAACAAACCAGTTTGTAGTCCGTCCGTTCGGAGAAGCTCTCGACATCGATCGGTAGTTACTCGCTTATCTCGGTCCCTTCACAATTACCTCTGTTCGCCGCGGCCACACGAAAATTACGAAGATTAAATAATCACATCAAATTAAAATACATGAAAGCATTCACACCTCCGCCCCGGCGCCGATCTGGTATCGGCTCATATCGATGAGTAAGCAATTTTAGGAATTATTTGTTGCACGCAACACTTATTGAAAATGAAACTTGCTCTGGCGTGACGGAACTCACTTAGACCATAAATACCTACCATGAACCGAAACCACAATGTTATCGATCAATGGATGCTGTGTAACACGTAGACTGTGGGAAAATGTATAAGTGGAAACGGTTTCGCAGCAGCCAGCCACTTCGGAGCGGAACTATAAATTCGTTTTAATAGCAATTGTTTTGTTGAGTTCAGGGCGCCGAAAAAAAATCAATACAGACCCGTGACGATTATGATAGGGTAAGTGTGGTGGTTCGAGAGTTGTGACGTTGAAAGTATTGTCGGGCTTTATTTTTATTATTAAATGGAAACGAGCTCTGGTAGGTGGGTCTTTGTACGGAGTTGGCCTGGGGCCGGGCATCGATCGCGTGGCTGCGGTGAACACACCCCAAACCCGGAGCAGCGCACCCGGCGAGCAGCGACAGCGTAGGGGCACGTTATTCACATCGCAAAAACCCTCGCGCAACTAATGATAAAGTATCTCCGCTTTACCAACGAAACATAGTTGCGCTCTCTCAAAACCTCGAGACGCGTTTTTGTTTTTAATATTTCACAGGCTTTACCACGTTCGTCATAATTAAAGAACGAAGTTTTCGAGCGGTTTAGGGCAAGCATAGGGGTATGCGTGTACAGTTAATGGTCGTGCGACAGACAAAGTCCCTGTCCCTGTGGAACTAATGACCACTTAAAACGAGAAAATTACGCCACGCCGTCGACCGCATAGACCGGGCAAGTCACGAAGTGCCCGTTCAGTGAAGATAAAAGAGAAAAAAGAATATCTTGAATTTTAAATTCGTAACGCATTAGGCGGCGATATAAAAATGAAATGTTTCAAGTTTCGAGATATATTTGAGCTGGGTAATGTGATCGGATCTTTTCCATGGAAGTCTTTATCTTAGTAGTGTTTCGTTCGTTCCTAGACGGTGGGTCCGGGAGCACAAAAACTCGCGTCGGGCTTAATATCCAGCTGCGTTGGTCCCGAGTGCGGTGACCTCCGCCGCATCTGCCGCCTCGCTGCCTGGCTTCACTTCACACGTATCAAACACAAATCTACCCCGCTCATTGCTCCGAGTATTTTAATATAATATTTTTTTAATTAATAATAAAACTAGCCTCTAGTCTCCATGTGTAAACAAACAAGGAAAACCGTCACGTTTTTAGCAGCTGTGACGTAAACAGGGACACGTGATGGTGGTCTTGTGAAGTTCTGTACCAAATCGATAAACACAGCCTTTAATCCTATTCTAAAACCGATTGAGCTAAGATTAGAGTATAACGACTTCACATAAAGGCGCGACACGAGACGCGAATCGCACGCGACACAAAGGCACCGCGTGTCACGCGACGAGCAGTGACTTGATGTCGCGTTGCGTGTCGCGCCTGTTTGTAGGAGAATTAAAGTGACATGTCGCTTATTATGACCAATTTTTAAGAAATAGGTCATAATAAGCGACATGTCACACTAAGAAAAAAGAAAAAATATATACAATGTAAGTACCTATTACAATTTTTATTTTGTTTTTAATATTTTTGTGTCAGCTCATGTTTCTTTTTTTTAATAATAGATACATATACTTTGCAGTTTTCTCTCTATTAAACTAAATACGGAAGTTGTTTATTTTCAAAGACTATGTTTTGTATGACGTGTGTTTGTCCCTTCCCTTCAATATCATTATAAGCGGATTCTACTGTAATATAATTATAATAACTTTACAAGGAATCTATCACCCAGCTTTATAAACCTGCTAAGGGGTAGAATCCCTAAGGCTCCTAGTTATGATAATTTTCTAACATACTTTTAAGATAAAAGGACCAACAAAACCGGCTCATCCCGAAGCTCTTGTGGGCATCGTGCTTCGCTTCAATCAATCAAACGCAGTGGCCAGTGCAGTCCCTGCTTTACTATTATTGTTATAAATAATGGTTCGTCAGCCGGTGCTTCCCTTGTAATCATGAAGGGACGTGACGCTTTTGACATTAGAGAATCTTTCAATGGAAGCATAACGAATACATATCGTTCGGGTTATGTTAGATAGGACGTTGAGGGAGGATGAAGATGTACTTACCTACTAAAGATTTTTTTTTCGCGAAAGACTGTGTCATGGAATAAAAGTTATTAAGATCAAGGGGTAATCCAGCATCCGATTTCAATCTGAGAAGTTCATCTAATTAGTTACAGCGACGTGATTAAGTAACTAAGTTATTGTGAGTGGGTAAGACAAGACATTGTTATGTAAGGATGCTGTGCTTTATCTTTTAAATCAAATATAATGTTTGCTTGTTTGCCAATATTGAAATTTATAATTAACAATCGGTCACATAGATTTCGATAAACTTAATCACAAATAAAATTATATGTTTATGGAACCAGCTTTGATAATATCCCACATGGTTTCTGTTAATTGGGCAAGAAATTAGAACTTTGTTGTCAGGAATAACTTTCAAAATTAGTTTTACTTGTCAGTTTACGTCGTAAAATGGCCGTTAATGTGGTCATAAAAGGCGTCCGCAGCCGTGTTCAGTATCATGGTCTACGACTCCACATTCTAGTGTAAGTTACATCGAGTAGAACTTTATTGTGAGGATTTTCATTGTGTGAGAGACAAGGAAACATTACACCCAGTAACAAGATAGCAACGTACACAGATCTGGAATTGATCACCAGAGCCGGTTGCAATTCTTTGCCTAGAACAGAATGAGATCCCGTTTGACCACCTATTCAACACTTAAATATACACCCTGTATTTTGTTGTATATTCTTTATGCCACCTTTTATATTCGTAGGGCGAAACATGATTAATTAACACACGACTATTAAATTCGAGTTAGTGAGCGTTATATTTCTAACGCTTTGAACAATAAAAAGTAATAAAAACGCGATCAGTAATTATTTCAATCACGTTCACAGGTACTTTGGGTTTTTCAAAAGGTCTACAGGTCTGCAGACGACCGAGATTCGACGCAACAAAAACATTTTAAAACGTTGAAAACGTGTATTCTCTGCGACGTAAATGCGACTGAATGGCGTATTTTTTAATATCTGTAACTGTACGACTTTCATCGCTTTAAAAAGGATTTTGAATTTCGGAAAATATGAAATCAGATTTCGAGTTATGAGTTGGCGCATTGTGAAACCGATTAATTTTGATTTAATCGTTAATAAACGTCATTCAATAGAATTTTTTTTCGAAATCACTTACTTTTATGATGTACACTCGCATCGCTACAATATTGATCATGGATGCTTACCTGAAACAATAAAAGAACAAAATTAGCACATAGAACCAAAAGACCAAATAGTTTACATATCGAATGTTTACTGCGAAAACCTGCTAAACAACATTTTTAGCAAAAATTTGTTAAATGCAGAAAATTCTTATCTTTTTGAGCTTAACAATTTTATGCATTTAACAATTTTTTGCCAAAAATGTTGTTTAGCAGGTTTTCGCAGTAAACCCTCAATATATACAACTCCAAAGCCCAACACATAAGATTGAATAACAAAACACTAAGGTCCTATCTAGGCCTTCTAATAAAAGCTAGCTTAGACGAGACAGGACACAAAATCTATGGGGCCGCGTACCACGTCAGGCGACGTAAGACGAGACATTAATTTGGAGTCACGAAGCGGGTGCGAATGCAATCACAGGCGGGAAGCTCATTCCGCCTGCATCTCCGGCAGTGCCTGCATCAAGAGCAGTTAAATTAAGGATTCCGAACGAACCGAGGCGGCGACGACGCATCGGAACGCGCGCCCGCCATGTCATCGCGCGAATTTACAACGCGAGACGTATATGGGCGTTACATCCGTTTCAGAACTAGCTCGCTTGGCAGTGTGATACTGTCACGCTATGGGACTCTTTAAATTGTTTGAATAGTTTCAGTAAGCTTTGCAAGAAATACATTTTAATGCTGAGCATGCTCGACTGGATTAAAATTGCTTTTGGGTGAATGTTTCACATTTTAAAGGACAATGGCTTAAAAAGTGCACTTTGCTACGATCAGCAACACTTTCGACGGTGGTTTAGGATATGTTCATCGCTTTGTCAAAGTATGAAACACGGGAACATAAAATTCCCCCTAGACACCTACATAGTATCTGTGACATCACTTGCAGAACTTGACTAATTGCGTAAAGCATAGAAACCAATCGCCGTTAAATCCGGATTAAAGTCGTTTTTAAAGTCAGTGCAGGAGAGGAAAAGAGATCAGTGTCGCGCGTGGAATATTTAATCAACAACGGAGCTCCTCTGTGGGGAATTAGAATGAGACCTATTCTGCAAGACACCAAAAGGGGGACACGATGCAAATATATTTAGAATACAATAATACGGGCTGAATATAATACGTACACAAACGTATAATCAAGCGGTAGAGACATTCGGACAGGGCAATTTTGAAAAGGTTTTTGTTGCTGTGAAAAGTTCAAATTCAAACGGAATACGAATTCCGTTTGAAACCAAATGATATTACGAAATAACATGCATTAAGTTGAATTAGCTAAGCGAACTTTGGGAGGTAAGTAATGTGTGTCAATAACCTATTGACTACAATTTGGTGGGAAGCATGAGTGATGTCATAGTATTAACACCGCAGTGACCGACTGTATCCGGCCGTCTAACGGTCCTCGAGTTACCGAGGGAAACATATATTAACAATACACACTTAAACATTACGTTATAAGTACAGCGTGGATTATTAAAGCTGTTAAATTTTATGGCCTAATAGCTTAGGAGTAATGGAAATCCATGGTTTTAAGTTCGAAGGAAAATTGTTTCCTGTTATCTTTGTAGCAAGGCAGGCCAGCAAGCCTTTACACAATTTGTAATAAATATCTTGTTCACACAGGTTTAACTTAAAATTTGTGGTGTTTGAAATTAACTAATTACTTACAATAATTATAACGAGCAAAACCGCACAATTTATCGTGTACATTAATCATTAAATTCTTTGTTTCAAGCAAATACGGCGTAACAATACGCGGATTGACGCAAAACTATATGAAATCCACATTTACCCGCTCGCGTACAAAAAAAAAATGGGAAATTTAACAATATTACCGAAACCAAAAACTACGAACAATGCGCAGTCAGATACAGTTATCGTTGATATTAACATCGGGCATTCGTCGACAATGCCTGGCCCCGCAGGAAGGCCGTGTTTTGCAAGCGGCCAGGTAGGCAATTTGACATTGTGTAAACGTTTTCACATGGGGCCGAAAACGGAAACTTGGGTCACGCTCCTTGCATACAAAACGCGCTAGAACAGTCCTCGGCCAAAGAATATGATTAAAACTGAGGGCTCCACTCTCCAGGGCTGCGACATTACCATTTACCAACCAAGTTAATTTAGAAACACAAATGAGCAGTAAGCCTTGTTTAATTCATAGCTTTTTAACTTTTTAAATTCAAAAACATGTTTTCGAATATTAATGTTTGTAAGCAGAATACAAAATTTCAGCTTCCCATCAAAGTTAGTAGACAAAGAAGTGATTAAATTGTAATAAAATAAAAAATCTTTATAGTCGCCAGTTAATACCTACATTCGCCTTATCTTAGAGTAATCTAACATATGCCTCGTATTTATGTATTGCACAAAAGGTACTGCTACTGATTCCCAAACTAAGCTTGAGCTACTTTTTTATTGGTCTGAGGCTTGAGCTTGTATTTTGGGAAATTGTGCAGCCGCAGGAAGTATCACATAATAAATAAAATACGAATACGTTGGTTTCAATGTCGCTGCAGTAGACTTACAATATTCTTAGGGTAACTTTTGGTAATTTTTATTTAGGTTTAACAGATGAGTGTGACCTCTGTGTGTGTGTGAGGGGGGGGGGGGGGTTGTGAGTGTGTGTATGTGAGAGTTTGTTTAGAGGTATTGTATGAAATATGTTACGCAGTACATGCCAGTAGGTATTTCGTCTTCTGATAGTCTAATAGTTAAGGTGAAAGCGCCAGGGTAGCCCGCGAAATTCAATTCTTACGTTTTTTGCAATTTACAGGTCAGCTTTAGGTTGTATGTTGATTAAAATATGATTCGCGACCGTGACAAGCATGTATTTATGGAATTATATTTATTAAAGTCATCAATACCACTCTCTAAAGACCAAGTAATACTATTGAATGACTATTTCAGGATTATAATAACTTAAGTAATTGTATACTGATTCTAATTTCTGTAAATATTTGTTACGGTCGCGAATCATACTTTAATCAACATACACCCAGACACTGAGCCACCTTACTTGCTGAGATACCTTAACGCTTCCCCTTTAGTCGCTAAGAGAAGTAATGTTGAGATGTTTGTTTATCTTGTGTATCTTTATTATTTAATTAATTGTTTCCTTTGATTACCGAGGTATACCGGAACCGTACACATTAGAGTCCTGTAATAGCGACTGAACAAACGGAATTAACGAGCTGTTGCCTCATTCGCAGTCTCTTAGAATTACATAATACTAACACACATTGGAAATAGTTTCGTCGAAGTTACGTAGGTAGAGATCTGACTTTATATGAGGTCAGGTCAACTCCATGCGATCCAGTTATAAATATAAACATAACCTGGTAAGCCTTAGAAGTTCACCCCGGGATATTTGGAGCCAATGATGTAATATGTGAGGTCAACACTATATCCCAGAGTTACAGCATAAAGACACGACATGACAAACGCTATAAGTGGTGGAGTACACGACCTTGTTAATAATATAATTGTAGCATGTCTTAATAGACGGTAGTGAGTCGTCAGTGTAAATTCCAAGGCAGCAGGACATGGCAGTGTTCAAACGTTCATAAATTCGATTAGGAAGTGATTGATGTACAGGCAGGAGCAGAGGCTGGGACGCCGTGTGCGGTCCCCGTGCGTCACACACGCACAATGAGCTCCGGGAGGAAACTAGCGTCGTGCGTCGAACCACACTCATGTGTGATCGATATAACGCAGCTAAAATAAATAAATTTAATGTTGGCCGTTTCGCAGTTTTACGTCAAATTCTTGTCTCTTTTTGCACACGTCAGTTACTTTTGTGACACATTAAACACGAAAATCTGCGATAAATTATCGGCATATGGGAAAAACCAGCAGCGGTGTGAAAAGGCATCACGCCATATGGATTTTTGGGGACTGGAAATGAGCCTGTTAAAAACATTGCGTTTGCCTCTTGTCAAGGCATTAATTATGCAACCATAACGATCCAAAATAGAAGCAAATATCTTATTCAACGTTACCGAAAGCGACCAAAGTACGTGGTAGTAGGTGCGGCAGTTTCTAAAGCCCCCGGGGTGAGACTTGATACAATAAAATATCCAGTAGGCTCCCATCCCATCGCCCGCGTCTAACTTCCACCCCCATGAAGGCAGGAGGGTAATTTGCGACCCGTGAACGAAATGAAACGTAATGACGGCTTAATTTGTTGACGATATTTTCCGAATTTCCCCTTTCTCGCTTACGCACTGGGGCTACTGAAACTAAGTAAGGAATTCGATCCCAAAACGTTAAATTATGGTAAAACATTGTTAGTTGCTCACTATTCTTACTACAGTGTTATATTACGGAATAGGCAGAAGTCCAATTTCTTGACATTTAAGTCCGGTTTCCACCGCAAGCGGAGCGGACCCATTAAGAGCTCCGTTTAACTCGCAAGAGTAAACTGTATACTTGTATTCTACAAATAGTCGAGCGGAAAGTACGAGCGAGTTCCTTTCAATGCTTTCTGCTCGCCCAGTACTTTCCGCTCGACTATTTGTAGAATACAAGTATACAGTTTACTCTTGCGAGTTAAACGGAGCTTTTAATGGGTCCGCTCCGCTCGCGGTGGAAACCGGGCTTTTAGTCACGGCCTTGAGTGTAAACAGCGATGACAAAAGAGACTATTGATTTAATAAGGTTAATAGGGAAGATGCCTGGGTAAAAAAAAAAAACTCTTTAGTCCGTCAGTCAGATAATAAAACAATACACACATTATAGACACGTCATATTTTTTGCATATTATTAAAAAATGACTTAGAAAGCTAAAACGCATTAACACTTTTAATGCCAGAGACCCGCCTCGCGAGTCCATAGACAATGTCAAAATTTGTGGCGGTGATGAATGTGTTAAAGTTGGGGAGTGAGGGCTCGCTACGTCACAACTCAGTATAAAATCTACCACATTTTATTAATCGTCTGATTACGTAAAAAAAGAAAAAATACGCGTCCAATAATTTTTTATATTCTACCTGACGGACAGAAAAAAAATTTAGTCATCATCCCTATTGTGCATTCTTTCAGCTTAGCTAAGACTGAACAGTCATTGAACTACGCAAGATGCTTTTGAATTAGCAAATAAATTATGATTTGCAGCTTTACTATTTACAAATCGGCCGTTTTCATAGGATATTGAATGATAACATAAATATTAAAGTCGATAACCCGAAACGCTAACATTAAAACTATTTATATTTTCATAATAAATCTGAATGAGAGCGAACGAATGAATAAAACATTTTTTTAGGGCTACTGCCGATAGCGATCAAACATTAGGCATTTTATGGTGCAATAAAGCAGTAACTAGCGCAGAACGCATGATACGTTCCATCGACAGTTCCAGTTAAAACCGGACTGCCAAATAGCATGAACTGCGCACTAACTCGCTAATTGAACCCACGATAAAAATAAAGTCCCCTGTATCGTCGGGGAAATAATAATATTAGCGTATGCTATTTCCGATGCATACGGAGTCCGAACCGAATGTCAATGGCACGTAAACGGCGTGCACGCACCACCGAATGTTCAAAACCACTGATAAACACTGCGAGGTTGACTGACCTGCATGAACCGCGGAACCATGGGGAAGCCGTGCCTAGTAAACTGTTGCCAATTAATCGCACTGCGACTATCATTAGAAACCGTGCGATACGGAGTACCACCGTTTTGACGTGAAGCCAAATCATTGGCATTGTTGTTTCGCCTTTCCAGTCTGTCCTGATTTTCCTTAAACGTGTACTAGATTATTTTCATTGAACTACTCCCAAAATTACCCTTAATATACCGTATGATTACAGTTCCACAAATAGATAACATTTTAAAAACCAGGTATCTACTGCCTGCTCGGAATAATACTACAATTTGTAGAGGTATTAAACTGACACGACAGTGCAATTACGGAACAAACACAAAACAGTCGGCTTTGTCAGTCGTTGTCTGCCGTTATAGGTTGAAACTTGTACAAAGAAGCGTAAACTTGTGAAATAGCCTGAAATAGCTCAACATTAGAGGCGATAAGACTATATTTGGCTTTCAATTGTTGTTTTGTTTTGAAGTAAATACTGGTTCATTTACTTGATTGCCGTAGATTTGAACGATGGCTTCTGTTCGCGGCGGTTGACGACAACGATCTAATTTGTTGGTAGAAAGACAATGCTATCAAATATGGCTTCGAGTGCGTGAGAAACATACGTAGTACCTACAAAGATAGTGACGATACACGTGCATGTCAAGTTACGAGTAGGTACCAATAGAACTTCGCTTATTTTATTGTATAAACTAGCTGTTGCTCGCGGGTGCGGCCGCGTGGATGTCAATAGGGCAAAACTTGGCTAATTCGTGATATGCAGCTATTCGGTGATAGATAATTGTGTTTTATTACCAAGTTACTACTGACTTGATAAATGTACATTTTTCAATCATTATAGTATTTGCCACATTTTTAGATATAAGTTAGCAAAACTTATTTTGTCTACTATATCACAGTAAATTTAAAAAATAGTCTGATCAATGAATCGAATTTTACAAGTAAAAAACAAAACTATCACCGATTACCCAAGTTTTGCCCTACTTCCCCTATTTGAATCGGATTTTGTTCACAATTTCATGGGTATTAATTTTTTTTTTGCGTTGAACCCTAATTCATTTCCTATAAAAAAATAGCCTAAGTTACTCCATATAACATCAGCTATCTGCCAGTGAAAATCAGTCCAGCCGTTTCGGAGATTGGTCGGAACAAACAGACAGACAAAAATGTTATTACATTTCATGCATTTAGTAAAAAGCTGTTATTTTGACATTACAAAGAGACACTTCAATTTTATTTGTATAGATATATAGACGGAGAAGTAATGGCCGCCTCCCCTTTGTTCGTAAAGGATCCGAGGCGAGTATTTGTATATCCATAATTAATAGGTACCCAATCCTTGTTGCTATGTCAATAGGTGATTGATAGTTAGAATTAAAGGGACATCAAACCTGGCAATAAAAGCACGATTGTCCTGACTTAGAAATTATATACTCTGATATGGTAATTCACAGATTTGATTAACTGTTCTCAACAATAGTAATATTGGCTACCGTTCAACGTCCATTGCTTCATTTGTATGGGCGATCATACTAGTACATATACCAATGGTTGTTGAAATGTGGCCAAAATGGGCCCTTAGGAGAAGCTATTAGCGAAATTCAGGTTAATGACTTTCAACATTTCTCTGAAACGCCCTTTTATCGGCAAATAAACCTAAATTCTGTAATGGTAACATGTGCCAGTATATTCAAATAAACTTTTTACTGAGGCAATATTTCACTTCAAAAATGTCGATGCGTTCTCTATTACCAAAACAGGCTTATCAACGAACGTAGTAAAGATAGCTGGAAACGAACTTGTTGTGCGAACACACAGCGTGAATCGTGACGTCTAGCGTACCACGCACTCTGGATTAGGGGAACAGATAAGGAAAACTGGATTTCATAAAGTAGGAATTTGTACGTTGTAACGGCAAATGGTATAAACAGGAGCTCCGTGACGGTATCTCGCTGTTCAAATAAAAATAAAAAAAACAAGCATGTCCTTCACTGAACCTCCCAATAGAAATATTGCCCTAATTACCGAGCTTGGCAGATGCAATGCTAATTTTACCATGTTTTAAGAGCAAAGGAGGACGCTGCCATCCTTTTGACACAATTCCTTACTCGCCTTTCATCACACCCACGGCATAGAATTTACTGAATAGCCACGAGGACCCGGCCTTTCCATTGCACAAAATATTATAGACATCGTCAACAAGGATAAAGTGTGGATCTTAGCAAGTAGACAACGTGATAAGGCGAAACTTAAATGTGCTAGATACGGCAGTTACTGGTCATAAATTGTCAAATTGATGTTCCCTTAATCTATTTGGGACACAGATATTGATTATTATTTATTCAATTTATCCAACAGGTGATTAGCCTGTCGTTACCTGACACCGAGGCTCCACTGTTCAGAATATTCCAATATCTTTATCAGAGCCAACTTAAAATCTTAATCCGATATCAGTCAATCTCAGCTCCTTTCTCACGACACCAATTATCGTTCGACGGTGATGGAGCAAAAAACCTCTGTGGTTAATGGCTGACTTGCAACTAAGTGGTATCTCAGGTCACACAACGCGGGGAATCTCGAGAGCTTCAATGTTTAAGTGTGGCTTTAAACAGTAATCGAAGACAGACGAATATGGAAGTCCTTAATTAAGTATAAACTAGAGTAGCATAGTAAGTATTTGTATAATAATTATGTAATTAAGTTTGTAGATAGTTATACTTAAGCGATCTCGTAAAGTCTAGGTCTCAATATCGATAAAACTTGCGCTGCAGCGGAAAGTTGTTTTTCAGAACTCCAAAACTGAAAAGTGCACGACGGAAAGTAGTCTGATCGTCTCCATTGCTTCAAAATCTCGAATAAGTTCACACCTTGGTTGATATTTTTGCACCCATTAATCCTGCAGTCTTCGGGTGCATCTAAGCTGGAAATCTTACAATAGAATTATGTCACGTCACTTAATACACGCACGATAGCCGGCAGGCGGACTATAAGTTCCCCGTGACCTGGTTAGGCTGTAAGCAGGCCAGTTCGCTGCCGGTACTCGCGTCGCGATGCCGCCGTTATCTCGTTTACTTCACACATCTGTACATTACTCAATTTAAAGGTTCCATCGATGTTTCGAACGACGAAAACATTAGTAGGTAGGGATCGCATATTTTCGCTCCACTTAAGATTTTAAAAGGTACTTGACTCTGCCAGTTCCTATCTGAGTTCAATCTCAAGTCGCACTATATCGCAAATGATCGTGTTTGACGAATTTGGACGATGGATCCATAAAGTTGTGTCGTACTATAATCTCACATGCCGCTAAGTCCTTCGGATTGGAAACTAACGTAAGTGCTGATAAACGAGCAATCCCTAATTTATCAGATCTCCTTGCCAAGCGTGTTGTAACGAGATTAGCTAGATGCGATTCTATTGTGTTCAGTAGCAAAAGGTTTCTAAAGTTATTACTTCTTTTGTCTGGCGTTACAGATTATGGACTTCACTATCACTATATATTATAAAACAAAGTCAGCCCGTCCCGCGTTTGTCTGTCTGAAGGGGATAAACTCAAAAACTAGCAAAAGGATTTTCATACGGTTTTCACCAATAGACGGAGTGAATCATGAGGAATGTATAGGTGTATAATTAATTAAGTTTTTGTGTAAATTGGCTGAAATATGATGATGATTGTTGAAGATGTCGGAAAAAATCATGCCGACTGGAAGCTTTACTGACGTGCGTCTCGTAAACTAATGTATTACAGAATGAATACATTGTTTAGCAGGATTAACACGGGACACTTTTAATCCCGGTAGTACGACTACGTTCCCGTGGAATATTTTCCGACATCCACGCGAGCGAAGCCGCGGGCCAAAAGCTAGTGTTTTTATACAAAGAAGGATTGTCAATGAAATGAGTTACAATTTCGGGATAGTACAGTTAATAGGAATTACGTGGTTACTCCTCGATAATTATGATTACTTACTATTTTGTTCTAGATATTCTTTTCAGGGAATTATATTAGCTGCGATACTAATATAATTTATGCGTATTATGATGAATAGGCGAAGACTACGAGCAAAACAATGGTTACCGTGCGTCCGTGAGCGACGTGAGCGTATGATCGAATTATGCCGAGAGAAACTTGACGGCATTTCAAATTTTCAACGGAAATCAACAGAAACAAAAACTGCCGCAATACTCGATTCGGCACAATATCCATTCGGTTCTGTCATGCTTTCTTGACCTAGGTAACTGCACTGAGTACATTCAAATAACGCCAATTTATTTGAGTGTTAAGTACTAGTTTCTAAACTACTTTTTTAACGTACTGCCAACTTCGAATTCTCAAGAATAAATACTCGAACTTGAAAAGCGTTGAGGTCTGACTTAGGCAGGTAATCGAATAGTTATTCATGTGATCAGCAGCAGGCAGGACCCATATAAAACCGCCAATAAGAAATCTTTTGATGCTGAAAACAAGAAAGGATTTCCTTTTTACAGGATAATTATAATAACTAAGATGCATTTGTGCGGGATCAAAATATCCTCACTTATCTATACAAATAAATTCTTTTTACTAAATGCATATGAACGTATATATGGTACTTATAACAAAAAAGCAAGTTTTAAAATGTTTGTCTGCCTGTCTGTCTGTTTGTTCCGGCTAATCTCCGAAACGGCTGGACCGATTTTACGGGACTTTCACTGGCAGATAGCTGATGTTACGGGGAGTAACTTAAAGGCGACTTTTATTTTAGAATAATGATTAGGGTTCCAAAAAAATAAAACCCTTGAAATTGTGAACAGAATGTCGGATTTGAAAATTCTTTTTGCATTTGGTAGCCCAATTCTCGAGGATGGTTTAGGCTATTTAACATCACGCTACGACCCTTAGGAGCCGAGCAAAATAAAAAAAAAGTCAAAAAGAACGCTGAGCAAAACGAAGTAATACCGCGGGCGAGTGATGCCATGCGGCGGGTCGGGGGACGAGGGAGTTTTATTAAAATTTGGCTGTTTTTTTTAGTATATTGTGTAGAGTTGCCGCGAATAGTTGTAATAGCGAATAGTCGAATACCGATTAATCGCCATTCCCTATGGCGAATAGTCGAATAATTCGCTATTATTATTCGACATTAACATAGGAATATAAAAAATAGTTTATTTGTTATCGAATGTACCTATCACGCTTGTAGAATCATTTATTTTTTACCTACTTTAATCTAATATTTTTCTAAGGTTATGAGAAAAGAAAATGAAGTTAGGAAATCAGTCTCACATTCTGATATTATACTGATTTTACATTTTTAAATGCTGGCAACCCTTTTCTTGTACGTTATATACCTACTATTACCTACCTATTTTACGGGGAATACCTCCTTTTGTGTAACCAAGCATTAATACTTTAGGGGATTTCCCGCTCAACTTATTTCGCTTGTGTTTAGGCTGGGCGGCACGCATTTGTATGTCATTCGTGATGGATGAGCTTGCTTGACGTGACGTCGCGTCGGTCAATGTTTTAATTATCGTATCGAGAACAATTGCTTAAATTAAAGACTGAAATAGTTAAAGTGTAAATCAAAAAGCAAAACAATCATGCCAAATCCCGGGAAAAAATCTCATGTTTGGCGTTATTTTGAGGAGGAAGAAAACAGTGCGAAATGTATTTTGTGTAGTGTAAAAATTAGTAGAGCAGCGAAGAAAGCAGGAACATCGCCCTTGCAGAATCATTTGAAATTCAAACACCCAGGTTATTTATGTTTTGTTTACATACTATATATACAGTTTTACCATTCATTTAAGTAGTATTCTGATTGTGAGTTTTGTTATGACTGATTTTTGTATGGCATTTAATAATAATGATAATAATTGATACTAAACTATGTGTGTTTTGTTTTTTAAGAAAAAATAAAGTGATTATTTTGAAGCCTATAGTTGTTTTTCTCATTAAAAGTTTATTTTAGACAACTATTCACCGAATGTCGAATAATAGACTTTATTATTCGGTATTCGACGAATAGCAAAAAAATGTCGAATAATGCCGAATACCGAATAATAGCGACTATTCGCGGCAACTCTAATATTGTGTATCTTACGACTTCCACGCTAACGAAGTCGCGGGGCACAGCTAGTAATAATAAATTACAGAGTCAAGAGCGTGCTTTTAATCAAGTGCTCGACAAAATGTGTTCAAAACTCCATTCGAGAGCGAGTTTGGCATAAAGGCGGATAGATCAAGTTTTTCAACTGGCTCGAAGCAATTAGCCACGGTCAGCAGGGTGGAGACCGAAGGCGCGACCCGAGGCGCGGCAGACCCCCCCTGCGCAGCCCGATCAATCAGCCCGCACACTTGTGGTAATTAATTTACCATAGGCCGTGCCCATCCTAGCTGTCCGGACCTATAGGTTCATCACCTTGAATTGCCCGATGTCCTCAATTGGCATGCAGGTAGTGCGAGCACCGAATATCAAGTTTTTATCGGCTGATATTGCTCGATATTAAATTACATGTGAACGTGCAGGGACGCAATGCGATGCTCTGTTTTCTCTTTGTTTATTTAGTTATAAACTGATGTGTATGAGTATTCTCTCGAGACTTATTTCTATGTTTGCAGTTTGCTAACATTATTTGTGTAGCAGCAGATAAGTAAGAATGTCTGTTTACATTTTAACACATTCGTCATCTTGACATTCGAAGTCTCCACGGCTAAAGTAGTTGGCATTTACTTTCAGGTATTTTAACGATTTCAGGTCAACAGAAAATTAAACATCTCGTGTACGTTGATCGCTTGCAGAATTCCTTTTATTGCGGCTTTCTACTGCGTATGCTGTTATTTTTGTTCTTAGGCACAAGTTGTTATGACAGCGCGCTATCGCGATTGTCTTGTCACCGCCGAGCAATGACGAAACGGACTCGTTACATGCAAAGATGAGAATAACAAGAGTAAAACTGCATTGTTTCACTAAAAGAAAATAATATTTAGCTGCCGTATTATTAAGTAGATGAACACAAAGATATCTAAATACAGAAGCCAGGACTAGAATAAATTAAAACACTCAGAAAGGAGAGAAAATAACTAAAATGTTAATGTTAAGGAGTCCCTATTTGCATTCAACGGGAGAGTACAAGGAAGGAGGGATAGGAGCAGAGCAGAGCCGAGTTTTAGGGCTCTCGACCGGCGATCGACGCGGGCTCGGAATAATCAGGCGTGCCTCCCCTCGTCGCGGTCGTTCACACACAATCGACGCGGCAAGCGCCATGAGGGACCTACCTACGCACGACGAGTCGACACAAAGCATCCACCCATACCTAACAACCGCTACCCCGATGCACGAACGTTGCACTACTTCAGGGCGCTCCCACTGTGCTCGTGCTCGAACTCATATCTACACCCATCGACTTAAGGGCGAATGTCGCTTACAAGAGGGAACCAGCATTCACTACCTCCGTTTTAATAACAGATATCGAAGGCATAAATTCAAAAGCTCGCTAAAGGTGTGAGCAATAAAGCACAGTTTTATTTGAGGAGTGACTTCGGTCGTCCGTCGCAATGTGCATTCGATTGCGGGCAACATGAATATTGAAAACCGCTCTTATGTCGTTCGCGCTGAATCGAATGCCCGTCGCCGGCCGGTACAAACTCCACGTGTTTACAGAAGGCAACTGGTGCAGATTAGACTAGTGAACTGCCTAACTTCAGTGCAATGTAAACTTTTGGGAATCTTACAAAACTTGTTTAGTTCGACAACTGGCTAAGAAGATTTAGGTTGAGTCATAAAGCGGTCCTGCTCGTTAAAAATGGAAGATTTGAAATGGAATCGTAGCTTTCTAGGTTTAACGGTTGGATCGTGTTCAGAGGTAGTAAAACGAACGTTGGTCGTAGAGACTAGTAATAATTGCTCAGTGCGCTTTACTTATCGACAAGTCGAGTAGTACTTAGGTAGCGACTACACGATGCTGGGGATAACGGTACACCGTTAAATTGCTTCGGGACTTTAAGACTAGGAGGAACATGGAGATAGGTGCCGTTTGTTCGTAGTTACGAACGTGAGATTACGCCCCATGCTTCAGGGTGCCAGAAATTATAACCACTTGAGGTTTTAGTAGCCAAAAACAATGTTAGCGAACGATTGGCAGCACTTAAGTTCTAAATTCCCGTATGTTACATTTGCTCTTAGATTTATGGGATTGTCATATAAAACTTTTGAGTGTGGCAGAGCTGAGCTCGTAAAATCGGAGTCGTTCAGAACGACAATGAAAGAATTCAGTTTGTAAAATATGGTGAGTGAATGCACACCTCCCAGCTGCTACAATGTGATTGGTCTTGGGAGCATACACTATAGGTGCTATTTCAAGCCAGCAATTTATTGAGCAAAATATTTAAAAAAATCTGAACAGGTGAAAAATAAGAATTTAACTCTTTATGTCTTAGGTACAAGTAATGCTGAAAAGCAATTTATCCTATAACTAGCTTCTGCCTGCGACTTCGTCCGCATGAAATTTCTTGTTCCCCCGTCCCACCCCGTCGCATCGCATCTCCCGCCCGAGCTGTTACTTCGTTTTCGCTTAGCGTTCTTTCTGACTTTATATTTTTGCTTGGCTCCTTAAGGTCGCCTTCCTCAAGAATTGGGGTACCAAAAGCAAAAAGAATTTTTCAAATCCGACTGGTAGTTCCAAGAGATTAGCACTTTCGTTTGCTACGCTCGCTCGGCTCGCGCGCGGTGGGTCATAGTTCTAAAACCCAACCTATTTCTCCAAGTTCACAATTTTTCAACAGTTTATAATCTAACTAACGGAAATAACACCGATAGATTATAAACTAAAGTCTGATTTCCACCAAACGGCTCGCATCGCATCGGATTTTACTATCTTTAAACGATATTAAATCGTATACACAGTATTTAAAGTCTATATTACCAAGCTGCGCACAGCATACTTTCGGTTACGATCGCGTGTCGCAAAGACGCCCGTGGTCAAGCTGCTGTGTGCGGCTGGGTAATATAGACTATGTATACGATTTAATATCGTTTAAAGATGGTAAAATCCGTTCCGATCCGATGTGATGTGAGCCGTTTGGTGGAAATCATCCTTAACGTTTCTCACAATCTTACATAGGTACGTTGACATAAACAAAAGTACTTGGTTCTTTATAGCTAAGCCTTCAGTGGATCTTATAATTTAGAAAAAAATACCCCCTACAGTCCCGCCGTCGTCGAGAGAAAGCGTTCTTGACACCTGTCAGTTTCATAATAATGAATATGTGTTTTGCGAATTTGATCCCAAACAACAACAACAACAGGACAACAGGGGTTCCCAAACTTATTTTCTCTACTGCCCACTTACGAGAATAAATTATTTTTTAGCGCCCCCATTTTTTCACCTACTTAAAAACCACTCTTCAAATTAAATTAATTATTGTGAGCTATATTAGCGGAGAGTTAAACATTTTCTGGGTTTCTTACTGCCGCCCTTTAGGCCTGCAGCGCCCACAAGGGGGCGTTATTGCCCACTTTGGGAAAGGCTGTATTACAACTAGAAATTGTCCAACTGACAGCTGTCAGGAACGCATCTCTCGGCGGCCGGACTGTAGGTAGACAAATTTTGGTAAGCAACTTGTGTATGTCTATCAAGGTTGGTTGACACAAAGGTTATCTATAACATAAGCTTTATTTATGATTACAAAAGTTGAGTTCATATCAATAAGTAGGTACCTACCTAATTGTTAATTATTGTTCTATTGCAAAAAAATAATTTAAAATACCAGCACCTGAATGTAGGTAAGTACCTACATACCTACCTAGATTTACTAATTACGTTCCTACAAATACTTCATAATTCATGCAAGCAGGGAACTTACTTTTAGAAACAATGTAAGAAGTAATGTCACAAAGTTAAAAAGTATAATGGCAACACAAGTTCTAAGGATGGCCTTACTCAGGTTTCTGGATCTAATAAGAACCTATTGAGTGAACACTGAACATACACAAAAGTTAGCCAAAGATCAACTATCAATCACAATGCGATTAGATAAAACGAAAAAACCGTGGTTCGAATAAAACAGTATGATGTAGAAAATAATATGATGAAAATAATTACAACGACTCCAGTCTAAGTTTGTTCCCAGTGCAAACTCAGATTAGTACTGCAACCCCCAAGTCACGCATGCTTAAAAGTTAGCACCACGAACAAAATTGATAGACACTTCATCAATTAGTTTTGAATGCAACGCGGGCAATTTGAAAATATAAACAACAACAAAATTGACTCACCATACAACACCGAAAGCGCCATAGCCGATCGGGCGGTCGGGTTGCACGTCCGTGGGGATGGCCGGCGTCTGGTAGTAGGGCGCCGCTGCCGCCAGGATGGCGCCCTGCGGCGCGCTCTGCGTACCGCCCTGCATCAGCGACATGGACACACTCATGGAGACGCGAGAGTGCCGCGCGGGGCCGCTTACAGCCGCCATCCAACCGCTCAGCGGCGAGCCGTCACCGCAGACTCATCACACGCCGAATCCTACGACCTCGACACTGCGCTCGATCACCAGACCTCGCCTCCCAGTGGACACACGACTATATCACCGGTTACTTCTTTAATATTCATGCTCGATTGACTATGCGGGAAACACTAAACAAAACACGGAAAGATGATACACCTGTAGATTACACCAGTTATTTGACGTTTGAGAGAGGAGTTTCAGTTGTGGTTGCGAATTATTGTGGAGTTTGCTTCTTCCTGGACAAAGGATGAGACCGAGATATTTTAGTCCGCGCCGCGCACTAACGTCCACGCGGCACGAAAATCGAGCGAAACTGGTTGAAGGGAAGGGAGGGGCGAGGGGAGACGCGAACGCGAGGACGCGGTCTAAAAAGAGACAGAAAATAACAATGGCGTCGACGCGCGGTAAACAGCTGTGCTTGAGAACCAACCTGAATATTCCATGCACGGCATAAACGCGTGATTTATAATACTTTCGATTTAGTGGATGAATACTTATATTTTAAATATGTTAATATAACAAAAAAAGTTTTTTGAACATTTTGAAATAAAAAACTTTTAAAGCTTATTTTGTGTTTTTTTTTTAAATGGCGCTATGACAGGATAGGATGCCAGCAATAAAAATGTACTCTGTGGATGCCAGTGTCAGTGTAGTGTTGCCGATTTAGAAACATTTTATCAAAAAAGTTATAATTCTAGAAACAAACTGTTTTACAAGCGAATCTTTTCATCATTATATTTATTATTGTCTTTGATGATGTTATTGTGACAACATAATCAAAATTGGGTTCTTTCTTTATTTTTATTAGCGTACTGGTGGCTACCATGGATGGGCGTCCGGTTTTCTCTGCGACCTTTATGAAGTTGATGTAGTATGGACGGCAGCACATCAAGCTACTACAATCTGTCAAATTTCTTTAATAGACTTTCAACTTTATTGCTGAAAGCATTAGATTCAAGGTTGATTGGGAAAATTTGACAGTTTCGGGTAGCTTGACTTGCTGGCGTCTGTACCTTGGTAGTCTTTCGTGCACTTATGGAGTTTTATTTACAGACTAGCTGTGCAAGCGACTTCGTTCGCGTGGATGTCGGAAAACCACTTCCTATTTGAATCAGATTTTGTTCACATTTTTTGGGATATTTTTTTTTGCGCGGAACCCTAATTCTTTTTCTAAAATAAAAGTAGCCTGGTCTACTAACTAAGCTACTTTAGTAGCCTAAGTTACTACTTAGGCTACTTTTATACTTTAGACTTTCACTGGCAGATAGCTGACGTTATAAGGAGTACCTTAAAACGTCAGCTATCTGCCAGTGAAAGTCTCGTCAAAATCAGTCTAGCCGTTTTGGAGATTAGTCGGAACAAACACACAGACAAAAATTTAAAAAAAATTGTTTTTTTCGCACGAAGTTCGGCTTGCGGTCAGAGTAAACTGGCAGAAATCGTCACTAACGAAAAAGCGTTCATACTTGTATGCTGCCTCCATGCGACTTTCTTTCGAATTCTAAAGCCAATAATGAGGTCAAAATGAAAATCCAAGATGGCGCCTGGGAATATTTTCAAATTTTTCGTCATGCATGGGTGTCGTTTTCATAGTTTTTTTAGGATGCTAAAGCCGATATTGACGTCAAAATGTAAATCCAAGATGGCGGCTACGAAAATTTTGTTTTTGTTGATATGTGTTAAGGGGGAAGCGCCAGGGTAGCCCGCGAAATTCAAATTTTCTTTCGATTTTTGCAATTTGCAGCTCAGTGTCTGGGTGTATATTGATTAAAGTATGATACGCGACCGTAACAAATATGTATTTACAGAATTATAATATTAGAACCAGTAATACAATTCCTTAAGTTAGTATAATCCTAAAATGTTTAGATTTCATGAAATAGTCATTCAATAGATTTACTCGGTCTAAGGCCTCTGCCTCGAATTTTGCGGGCAGCGGGGCGGCGGCGGCGGCGGCGCGGGAGCGGCGCGGGCAACGCAGACCCGTTCTCGAAACCAGCGGGCAGATCGCGCGGCACTATAGCGGCATAGTGTTGTGTCGTCGAGATATTTGTTTTTGTTCGCGAACGAAATGTCTGAACAACAAGAATATTTTGTAGATAATCCCATTAATTACTTACTAGTTATTTTATTAACATAATAAAACATTTTTATATTTGCCTTCAATATTTAGTTCGTTTTTAATTTCTTCCCATAACTGATTAATTAGCCTCCTATTTTTGTGGTTCACATCTTTGCTGTTCCATATCGGTGTCCTATCAAAAATAGCTGAAATAATTTGTTCCTGCACGTCCGAGTACATTTCGATACGTCACAAAAATAAATTGCGCAGCACTATCAATGCAGACGCGCGGCGGTCACCGCTTGACTGGAGTGCACCGCTCGTCGCCCGCTCCCACCCCGCTGCCGCGCCGCTGTTTTCGAGGTCCGGTCCATTTGATTTTACGCATAAAATCCTGCCGCTCCCGCGCCGCCGCCGCCCCGCTGCCCGCAAAATTCGAGGCAGAGGCCTTAGAGAGTTGTATTGCCGACTTTAATGATTATAATTATGTAAATACATATTAGTTACGGTCGCGAATTATACTTTAATCAATATGCAACCTAATACTGACCTGCAAATTGCAAAAAACCCTGGCGCTTTCGCCTTAAGGAACTTCGTTCCTGACGGGAGTCCCCCGACCGAACACGTTTTTTTTTGTTATAATAATACCATGAATACTTTCCATTTAGTAAAAAGCTGTTATTTTGACATTACAAATAGACACTTCAATGTCATTTATTTGTATAGTTGTGTCCATTCTCAAGACCTCATCATTCACTTGCCCGTATCCCAATTTATTTAGAGTTGGTGCAACATGTTTTTTTCTTCCATAGGTACTTCTCAAGACCTCATCCTTATAATGTTTACTCACGCGTATAATCAGGTATTCGGGCTAGTTTCAGACTTTAGTTCACAAGCTCAACGCAATATACTTTAGAAGAGGGTTCTATTTTTATCCGAGTACATAAATAGAGAGTTTTCAAAATCGACCTTTATGATTGTAGGGACAGTATTTTGGGCGATCTCAGCACAATAATTTAGTTCATAAACAGAATGATGGGTGATTCGACTTACCTACTCTTTGAAAGGGGATAAACATGAGTTCGATTGCCACATGAAAACATGGGGCTAAAAGTTTTTTTGGAGTTATACGAGAACTTTATTCGTTTCCGCCTTGAAATCAAAAACTGCTAGTTGTGAGAAACCTACTCTATGCGCAAAAATCTTATGCTTTACCAATAGATTATGAACGAATGAATCCTTCAAAAACCAACTCCTAAAAAAATACGAATAACTTTGTGCGTCGCAAAACTAAAAGTTACGCAACCCAATTTCGGCACCTTGTCATCTAGATCTTTGTTGTAAACAACTCCCCCTATAACTCCTATCAAGGAATACATCGAATTCCCTATTACCTCCCTCCCTTTCCCTATTGTATTATACATACATGGTTCAGTCGGCCTCAAACAGGTGTATACATCGATAAAAATTAACCCTTAATTGGACTAAAGGAGAATGCTTCCCACATCATTTTAAGAGTCTGTAAGCCGTCAAAAGTTACATGAATCCCACAATATATCAATTATTATATGAACAAAGAATGTGTCTTTGCCCATATGCCACGCATTAGTAAATATAGAAGGTGTAAATTCTGTAGCACCCGAGCAAAAGAGCAGAGGACAAAATATTCTTGTTCCATATGTTTGGTATCCTTATGTGCTGATCCATGCTTTGAGAACTATCATTCTAGACCAGCACTCTCCAACATGTAGATTATTTCCCACATAGAGCTCATTTCATTTAGCCCTACACTTGCAGTAGGAGTATATTTCCCACGTTGTTTTTTTATTAAAATAATAAAAAAAATTTTTTTTTTTTTTTTTTTTTTTTTAATCTGATACCTAAATAAAAAATTCCCACTAGGTTTATAAAACCGAGTAGAACCCAC
Organism: Fissipunctia ypsillon; assembly: GCA_947568875.1. Lineage (NCBI taxonomy): Eukaryota > Metazoa > Arthropoda > Insecta > Lepidoptera > Noctuidae > Fissipunctia > Fissipunctia ypsillon. Next base: position 19,445,764 of record OX387654.1, on the reverse strand, counting down.
ACACGGCATGCCCAATTAAGGGTTAATTGAAAAGTAAACAATCTTTGTTCCATAGTATCGTATCAGTGTGTAGCCTGGTTACTTAATTGTAGCTACACATTGGTATAAACTGAAGACAATTAAATGTATTCCAAGTCGAAATATACATCTTTTGAGATTGACTGTAATCTATTTATTAATTTTTTTTAAACTAAAGAAAAAACAATGTCAGTTTTTTATATTATTTGAAGGAGCATAGCTGTACAATGGATTGCCGGACGATACAAAAGAGTGCGATAACGTGTATAGGTACATTTAAGAATAAGCTTAAGAAACATGTATGTACATACATTATAACTTCTAATACTCTGGAGGAATTTGTATTGTACTGTAACCTCATACTTACTACTTGTAAATTCTTATGAGAAATAAATTTCTTTAAACCGAAATTTGCCTCTGCATCGCCTCAATACCCCATTCTTTCGCCAGCTTGTAAATTATGCCGGCCACTTGTGCTCTTTTGGGATACATCATGATACTCATACAAAATACAGTAATGTGCATCCAATAAAGGGTAATAATAAAACTTCTCAATAATAAATATCAATTATTTTATCACAGAGAATCACATTGTGTTATACAACATATTTACGTGGCTAGTACAAAATATCCCTTACAATGATCCTTGCATTTATTAGTAAATACTTAAAAGTTTTCAATTAAAAAGGGAAACACTACTACAAAATACTATTTTCGCTTAACAGCTACTGCAGAAAAGTTAAATGACAAATTTTATATTTCAATACCTCTTTTATCCGACTGCGGCGAAGCCCAAAAGGAAGGTACCTAAGTTTTGAATATTGCATGTGCCATTCTCAATAAATAAATTAACTTCTCTGCAGTCGACTTTTCTTGTATACAATGTTAATAAAATTGTTTGAAAGTAATTGCACTAAATTAACAACGAAATATAAATTTTATACAATAAAATATGCTGTTATATAGACTACAGACAAATAATTACAACACATAGGGACACAAAATCTACGTTAATATTGCAAAGTATAACTATTGAAGACCTTAATTGTAAAAATATGATGATATAAAACATTATAGTGCAATACTAAAGTGTAGATTACGTTGACACAAAATAAAGCCTCGTATACATGGTAAAAAAAAGTTGCAGACCAATATTGCAGCAGAATGTTTTTGTATTTAAATATTTTGCCAGCACATGAATAATTGCAGTATTGCTCCATTTTTTCTTACCACAAATATGAGGCTTAAGTCACATTTACATGGTTTCCTAACAATATATAACAATGTAGAGTCCCGTCTAATAATATGCTTACACATCGTGATATAGAAAAAGATTCGTTTTCTAAACTAAACCGAAATTCAGAAAAACTAAAAAATAATGTAAAAGGTAGATGAGGTTGAAGATGTACCATCGCGGACATTTGCGCCACCGCACCACCACTTTACAAACTTAATACCTTAGAAATAAGGTCGAAAAATGGTCCACCGCAAATGTACGCGATGGTACATGCATATTATTACAAATGACTGCGTTGTTTCATTATCTCAAAACCTTAGTTTAGATTGCATTATTTCGTATGTACTAAAAATAAAAAATTACCTCTTAAAGATGTGATCCAGAATATGAATTTTGATTTCAAAATGCCAATAAAAAGCCAAAGGTATGAACTGTACATAAATATGTAAATAAAATAAAGTTCAATATTAGTACAATTCTAATACGTTATTGTCTATATACAATACACCTATTTATACGTCATTGGACTGGATTATTTAGAATTCACTTTTAGATACCGATTTACACCGTGAATTATACACGCTATGGGTAAATGACGAGATCTAGGTTACAAACGTACATTCGTTCTACATACAATGTTATAAATAATTCGTATCAGTAATGTAGGCTTCGAATAACTCGTACAGTTCTTTATTTAGACCTAATCTGCCTTACAGGTAAATACTCTCCCCGACTTCTAAATCGAGCCACCCTGCACTTTTTGGATAGAAGTCTACAACTTTTTAAATGATCGTGAATTCAAATTCGGAACAATGACGACACCAAAATGATGACCTGTAGGTCGGCATCAAAACTGCATAAAAACTTTTCTTGACTCATCATTATTTTCTTGCCTTTGTACCTCACATGGAATTGCACGGTGACTCCAATTAGGAGTCCGGGAGTGTTTATGAGCCGAAACAAATTGGCCTCATCACTTTTCGATTCGGTTTTATCTATGAAATATTACAAAATCTAATACATTCAATAGATGCTAGTAAAATTAAGTTACTGGCCTATAAACGGCAAAGAAATTGCATTAAAATGGTGCAGCAATCACACACAATGTTTGAAAAACTTAACCTAAGAACATAATTTCACACATTACAAATACAAACTCCAATTTTCTTAGTCTTTTCAATGTTTTCCACTTTTGCATTTGCCGGTGTTTTCTCTTAGGCAAATATTTTTTGAGATCGTCGTTAAATATTAGAATCAGGTGTTTTAGAGCAGCTTATGAAGAATCAGTTCTGCTGCCTCACGATTAAGACATTATAATTTACATTATTTCGCTATTCCAAAAGTTTATGTGAGCACATTTCTATAGCACTGTAGTAGACTTCGTAATTGCTTGACGAACTTAAGGTTGAATCTCACTTGCACTCAAAAAACAACAAAGTCTATTTTGCTTTTAAGACCAATATGACAGTTAAGCGCAGACCACACTGAGAACGAAGCGAATCGAAGCTAAGTTCGTTTAGCTTCGCTCATGTAGCTACCGCGTCTTTTCATACTTCAGTTCACATCGCGAACTGAGCCGAAGTATGAAAAGACGCAGTAGCTACATGAGCGAAGCTAAACGAACTTAGCTTCGTATTGTTCTCAGTGTGGCCTGCGCTTTAAATAGTTGAACCTCAGCAGACGCGGATCTAGGTTTTTGCTCGGGGGGGGGGGGGGGGGGGGGAGCAAATGTTTCTCTCTGGGGGATACAGTTGTGGACATATAATTAGGATCGACTGATAACGACGCCACTTTTGGATAAACAAGTTGCTTTTACTTTTGTATCATCTTACGGCTAACAACTTTGAACCACATGAAATAATAGTAGATATTAGTAGGTTTTAATGATTCATACTCAATAATCAAAAGAATTGCACTTCCCTATAAAAATCAATTCATCTCAAAAGTACTGGCCGCTGGACAAATAACCAAATTTTGAATTTCGAAAACAAATAGCACATTTTTTAATTTCCCACCCATCCTTTGGTTACTTCCTCCTACGTTTTTACAGTCAAAAGTTCATAATGAGGATAAAAACTGCCACTTGCTCACTTCAGATGTCGCCACAATTGTCCGTCTTAAAATTTGACAGCTAGCTGTCAATATCCATACATTTTTTGTAAACAGTTAACTTCTTTTACTTATAAATAATTAATATGCCCCGTTGCGCAGCTGTTGACTGCAAAAATCCGAGGACCCATGTATTCCCCAAAGATGTAAAAGAAGAAAACTGTGGGAGAGAGCTCTCCGAAAAAAAAATTGGAATCTCAATTTAATACGTCGGGGTTATGTGCTATCCATTTCAAACCTAGACATCAGAAAAATTCATACACAGGTGATGTTTTTTGCCATAAAAACAGAGAACTAAGTCTGCTTTCGTTACAGGCACTTGTCGGTATATATACATACATAAACTCACGCCTTATTCCCATGGGGGTAGGCAGAAACTACACAAAGCCACCTGCTACGATCCTTACATACTCCTTTTGCCTCGTTTACTTCATACATCTGGTCATACACGCACGCCGGTTGCGAGTACTACGCACCTGACCTTTCTGAAGAACATCACCAATAAGATCACTATATGTATTCGTAGGGCGTTCCCTCCTGGTGTTTCCACTGATATCTGCCGTGTAAATACCTTTTGTTAGTCGACTTTCATTCATCCTCTCTACATGACCAAACTATCTAAGCATACTCTTTTCAATTTTTGTCACTACATCTTCGTTTAAACCGCACCGTTGCCTTATCACATCATTCCTCAGCCTATCATTCGTAGATTAGATGGATTAGGTTTTTTTTATATAAATGAATGCATTATTTAAGGGTGTGTGTTTGAATCGACCAAAATATATCTAAGTAGCATCTAAGCAGCATTCGCTATGTTGCATTGTATTTAATACCCTCATACCAAACTACCTACTGCATAATATTGACACATATCCTGCACTGAATCTCATAGTTATATAGATATATCCTTTTTGTCTGTTCTAGGTGATGAAAATATCTATAAAAGGCTGAGGAAGACTGCTATACCCTCTATTTTTTCATTTACGAAAGTCAAACCAATCAACCCGTCAGCTGAAGACAGATTCGTAGACATTTTTGGCCCGTTTTCGTATATTTTGTAATCAACACAACAGTGAACACGTAAACACAACAATGGCGGTTTTAAGACGGACAAAAATGTTGCCACCTATGAGGAGCTTTCACATCTTTCCTTTGTAAAAAGGAAATCCTGATCCTTCAACCCGGAAAACGATTATGGCACTGTATGAACGTAATTGGTCATTCGAAAATCTACAGAAAAAGTTCGTAAAATTTCTAAACTTTAAATCCCGAAAACGTCATGATTCTTATGTCCGAGATTGCAGACACTATAATATGCTTCCCCTTGCGGATAGGCGAAAGATGTTGGATATGCTTTTGCTCTTTGATATCCCTTGAGGTCGTTTGGACGGTAGTGATCTGCTATCATCTATATATTTCTGTACCCCAAAACACGTACCAGACATACAAAGTTATTCAGTAAAATACGGGAGAAATGCTGTTATGATCCGACTGCCTCGCATCTACTCAGAGTTTTGAAAATGTTGATATATTTCATTTATCCAAGCAATCATTTCGGAGGCAAGTCAAGCAATTATTGTTTGGTGAATAAATTGTGCCATCACTCATTCTCATAAATGAATATTTTAATTTTTATTTCAACTAAGCACGTTCTCAATTACCCTTCTCGATATTGTGTTTTTTCCCTTTGTTTCATTGTTTGATTGGTCATATTATCACATACATAATTACAAATATGACTTTGATTTAATGTAACAATGTGTCAAGAATCCCACGTTATTTTGCACTTGTATAATTTCTTTTTCATTTCTTTTTTTATTTTTCCTTTCCTATTCGCCACTTTCTGGTTAACCTAGCTTTTTCAATGCCGTGAAACTCTATTATTGGCTTAAGAGATAATTGTCATCATCTCGCTATCAATTTTTCAATGTATGCAGACTTTAAGATACTTAACTTTGTCGCAACTGCACTGGGCTTTTCATTGGTGGTGAGGTGAACATTTAAAACTCATGTGATTATTGAGAAGCTGTTGAGTTTCCAATAAATAAATAAATTTAAGGGTTCTGAAATTATATGAAGGGAAGTTTTTGGCAATGGAGAAGTGTCAGCGCGTACAGTACGAAGACTCTTAACAGATGCACTGTTATTTGGAAGAACCGCCCGCCCAGAGAGAACCACTTCTCAAGAAGGTGCACCGAAAAGCAAGATTAGATTTCGCTAGAAAGTGTGGCGACTGGACACGGACAGCAAGTCAATGGAAAAATATATTATTTCCTGACGCAACGAAGATAAATAGACTAGGTTCTGACGGTAATCAGTATGTGCGTCGACCAGCTAAGCAGGCATTGAATCCTAAGTTTACAAAAAAAGTAGTAAAGCAAGCAAGGGGGTGGAAACATAAAAGTTTGGGGATGTTTCTCGGGGCATGGTGTTGGGCTAGTTAAAAATATTGAAGACATTTTAGACCAATTTCAATGCAGGCAAATATTGGAGAAAACTATGTTTCCTTATGCTGAGGAGACGTTGCCTGTAGTTTGGACATTTCAACATGATAACGACCCCAAACACTGCTCATTCAGTGAAATAGTTTCTTAGTGATGAACAAGTCACTATGTTAGATTGGACTGCAAACAGCCCAGATCTTAATCCGCTCAAAAATCTATGGGGAGAAGTAAAGAAGAGTGTGGCTGCTAAAAGGGCAAGTAATTTGAATGAGCTGTATGATGCCTTTGTCGAATCTCGGAGCACTATTTCTGTTGAAATCTGTAAACATTTAATAAATGCCATACCGCGTCGCTGCAGAGCAGTTATTATATAGGTACAAAATATTAATGCTTAGTTTTGTAAGCAGTGGTAAAGTCTATTTAATAAGTACTGTAAATTGCATTAAATAAATTCTGATATCGTTTAATAAATGAAGTCATTTTACCCGTTCCTAATTATTTGTGGGCGTCCAAGCAAAAAGGGTCCAGTAGTGGGGTATTGAGTTAAGACCAGATTCGGTATCTAGAATAGTCAATTGATAATAAGGATTAAAAAAATATTCAAAAACTGGCACATCTTTTTTTTAAAAGACAATTGAAGTTGAACCTCTGACAAAACTTGAATTGAGAAAAGCATTTTCAAAGTTTGATTTTTGGTACTTAGTACATTTTCTGGTAGTTAGAAACATCATATAAAGTCATTTACTATATGAATTTGTAGATAATTGAGCATTAATTAATAATCAATTAAAATCAAGAAATGCAATTTTTTCACCCAGATTTACAAAACTGCGTAGGTATATCTAGGAAACTAAATGCCGAGAACTGGACCCTTTTTGCTTGGATGCTCACATTTGTTCACAGTTAGGAAGTTTTTAATAGGTAGTTCAATTGGACCATAGTAATTGTTAATAGAAGTCCAACTATTTTGCGTATCTTGTATGTAGTATTAAAACCTATTAAATTTGATGTTTAACCATGTTATTAAAAGTAATTATCAGGAAATTAACATAAAAACAACAGCAACTTGTTTTTCAAAAAGTGACTTCGGTATCACTTGTTCCTAAATATGTCCACAACTTCGGTATCAGTCGTTCCTAATTATATTATGTCCACAACTGTAATTAACTTAGTAATATACTGTGCACAAAGTAAAATTACAGGTTATAAAACTATGTTTATGTCTAATTTAGTGTTATGTTGTGGAAAAATAAAGGTTGCCCCCCCCCCCCCCCCCGTATCCCTGTATGTTAGTGAAGTTTCAATTTACTGAGAATTGTTGTATTAGTATAAAGTGAGGCAATTACGAGGTTGACTATACTCAACCTATTTTGTCCGCAGCGAGCGATATATTCTTTGGTTAATGTTATTTATTTGTGAACTGTATAAATCGTGTACTATGCCTACTGATCGTAGGCACAGTACACGATTATTTGTGTGACAGTTTTTTTCCCAACCTCGATTTCTGCCATGTTGCCACCCGGAGCATACATTTAACTTCATACGAAATTATGTAAAATCATTGCCCGCAGCTTGGTTATAGTTTATTACACTTATGATTAAAAACGTGAAAATAGTGCAGTGCACTCACATTGATAGCTAAGTGTGACGTAAGATTTAAAATGTTGTTTAAAATTGCCACAAATCCGTGCTTTATTATGAACGGCATGAGTATTTAATATTTTTTACCTGTAATGAAATGATGCCATATTGGTATACTTTAAGAAGACCAGCTTCATAATTTTTTGGTGAATAAAAGGAAAACGCACATCTATGCATTATTACTGGCCTCATAAAGGTTCGAGTCTTTGCGCATATAAATTCACCTACCCTGCGATTTGGTCTAGTCAATGACTACTGTCATTAAGGCTGTGCTCACGCCTCGACAAAAGAGTATCAAAATTGTTTTGTCCATTGTCGACAAAGTAAGTTTTATTGCGTTGCGCGCACTGCCTATCATTGTTTTGATAGAACCTTTTGTTTAGGTCTATGCACAGCCTAAGGCACCTGTCCCCCCTCCCAACGAGGAAGCGACTAGCTATCAACGATTTTCTCGCTCGAGAAACGTACAAAAGTTTGTAGGTCCCGCGTGAATAAAATAGATCATATACTATTAGTTATTTGTAGTTGATCACTGACTGTTCACACCGAGGGTGAGTACTCGTTTGTCGCAGCGAAAAGAGCTATCATGGCTCAGCCACGATCGCTTGGCGGGTAGACCGCTCGCTTGGTACATACGCATACCAGCGAGTAATCGCTCGTCGCCGTCGCGCACTCGCTGCTCGCCAACTCGTTTTTAGTTGCTAGCTCTTCTCGCTTCTCGTTAATCTTCGGCGGTGGGGCGGGTGCCTTACGGCTCGCGCTCACCAAATCCGTCATCAGCCGAAGTATGCACGGGCGTGGTTGGTCGATCGAAACAAATGCATGTAAAAGAATGAGAGCGCGTACTACCGACATCGTACGACGACACCCGACAATAACCACTTGCCACTTGCCAGTCTGCTGGCGACTTTTGGCATCTACAGAGGTGTTTTTATTATATTATCTAGAATATACATTTCTTCAAAATGCTTCATTTTTGAAAACGAATCCTCACTCTATACGCTGCATAGTCAGACTACTCAGTCAAGACTGCTAATGCTCGACAAAGGCAGCAGTGTATAGATTACATTATGTGTAGATTACAGATGAACGGCCGCGACTGTCGTCCGAATAGTTCCGACACGAAATCGGCCGATGATTCGGTTTTGGTGTGCACGAGCCGTAAGGATACAATCCTTTTAAATTTCGAACATCGAACCACCATTCACACTTGACCACATTCTTCGTAAAACATTGATATCCGATAGTTTTAATTTTCCGTTTAAGATAGTTCAAAGCCAGTGTTGCTGTTGACTGCGTACCGTAGTTTATCGCGAAGGGTGCTTCTTTTTTGGTAGTTTGGCAGCTTGAGGAGGTTGAAACAGGTGGAGGATGTGGGCAGGCGGTTCAGGGGATCCTTTTTTCTTATTGTGAAGAACCCTCGGATAACGCTGCCTGTTGGGAGAGAATATTAATTTATGACAATATCAACAAGGTTTTTTGTGGTTTTAGGCTATGATAGGGATGTGGAGTCACAGGTACGACTTAGTGGTCATCGTAATGTTGTTAATTAGCTTTCCCCATTAAGAAATTCTCAGTCGCAGGCCGGAGTCTGAATTTGTACCCGTTTGATAGTAATAGCAGGACAGTGCAGTCTGGATATCGCATAGAGCTAGAATTACCCATCGTAACCACGCTCATCAGTCATGAGTCGCTGAGAAGAGTTAGCATAGCAATAGGCTCGCGGTTATAAAATCACTGGTGAAATGTGGGTGTTTTATAAACCTTTGCTTACCGGGGGGTCTACTTCGAAATATCGGCCGAACGTTCGGACGTTTCCTACTACACCTTATTCTATTTCGTTCGTTCGGTTCAGATCCGACCAAACGTCAAAATGTATTTCGGTGGGATCCGAACCTATCGAACGAAATAGAATGAAGTGTAGTAGGAAACGTGCGAATATTCGGCCGATACTTCGGATTTACGCTACGGAGTAGACCCCCTTGTCGGGGAATACAGGCTTAATGTTATAATATGATTAAACAACAATCTTACCTATTGTATCACCAGTGTCTTCATCGTCGCCTACTTCAACGCATCGGATAGAGAACGGCGGCTTGAGATGAGCGAACCCAAGGACTGGCGGTTTGGAGCATGACGTCACGAACTGGAAATGAGACACACACTTCGTTTGAATATTTATTTGATAACCTCGATGGTATATGTATTGTTTTTTTTGGAATCTTCATAATTCAACTCGATCATCCTTTACTGAACACATGCATTCGCAATGTTGCCGGATGTCGAGCTTACGAGTATCGACTCTGTTGGGGGAATTAAACAGAGTAGCATGCAGCCTCCGGGGGCTCGCTTATCGTCGCCGTCTTGACGATAAGTACACGGTACATTTATGTCTGTACCCCATATATTTGCGGAAGATGTTGGACGTCGCGGAAACCACCGAAGTACTTTGTATCACATTATTATGAGCGTCACATACATGGTCAAATTAAAAAATCTAGATCGATATCTAAACACAATCACCCAAAAATAAAACTGATTTTCTAAACCCATACTTCAAGTAAATACACGACCTGCGGTCATTGATAAAAAAAATTAAAATAATCTATCTACTTTGTTTTATCATGTTCAGTTATCGATACCCATCACGTCTGTGGAGTTTCGCTAGCTAATGTAATTCGATTTTGTATAGAGTGTTACCTTGAGGAACATGCCGCGCTCGTTCTCGGAGAAGTCCCGCTGCAGCACGTCCCACAGCCAGCACACCACGCGGTGCGAGTCGTGGAACCCGCCGTAGTACTGCGTATGACGGCGTAGGTCACGCAGGTCTAAAGGCACGTTGTCACCGCTTATTAGACGTTGAAGCTGCGACAGAACCACACACATCATCAACGGACCAATTAAAGCTAGGGCCAAATCTACGCGACTGAACTACTGCAAAGCAAGAGCAGCGCTCGCGTGGCAGTCGCTGCTTGGACATTTATAATAATAAACCGCCGTATCTCTACGTTGACGTCGTGGTGGGGCTTGCGCACTTCGAACTCTAGGTCTGTGCCGGTAGTTTACTTTGCCGGAACGGGTCTAGGATGCACAGCCAGACCAAGAGAGATACAAAAACCCGCAGGGCAGCATGTGCCGAGCTGTTGGGCAGTAGCGACCCCACGGACCCTAGCTCCCGGGAGAAGTCTTATTCCTCATCTCTGGCTTGCCTTTATTGGCCGGCTGGAGTGAACACTGACGAGAAACAGAGTTCCCACCTCATTCTTGCCTTTATTGGCCGGCTTGAGTGGAGATTCGCAAGAGCAAATGTGCTCGGAGGAAGGAAGCATTCCAGTACGTGCTGGTAGGGATCTTGACCATCTTCCGGGCTCTGGGATTGTCCTGATAGTCGTGGAATACCTCTCCATTCCCCTTAAGAACCTCAGGACATGTTGCCCCCTTGTCACTACGTCACTATGTACTATCGACCGTTTTTGGTGGCCCATTATTGAGTGTGCAGGTCACCCCCTGCCATTTTATCCGTGTATTACATAGCATTGATCAGGCAGGGGACATAGTCTTTCCATAGTTCTTGGTAACCAATCCAGTATGGCCACGTAAACCCTTACCCTCTACCCAACCCTTCAGGGAAAGAAAGCGTGATGTGTGATTATGTGTTCCAAATTTACATAACGGTGATAGGATAATACTATGACAATATTATTTTTAATTGCATACATCACTGACTATCTCCACTGGCACCCAAGCTAAGATTGATTTTGTTTCGAATGCAAGTATGCAATACCGCGGAAGGCGCAGGACAGGGTGTTGTGGCGCAGACTGGGAGAGGCCTATGTCCAGCAGTGGACTGCGATATGCTGAGTTGATTGATTGATGCAATACGCGCCCTACACGAAGGCAGCGCCAGCGTGAGCAGAGTGGGATGTACGGCGTCCTAACGACGCGATTTTCGCCGGTCAGTTTGAATCGGTTTACGAATGAACTCTCGATCGTATCAGGGGAACAACAAGAAGTTAAATCCTTGTCAACTTTGGCATGCGAGTCGGGGCAAATCTATTACATATGCTGTGCACAATACATTACGTCGCACGTAAAGTAAGTACCCACAAAAATAAATTAAAGTAGGTTAATTTGATGGAATGTAATTAAAATTTTGTAATGTAAAGATATAAAAAAAACTATACTAACCTCTGGCGTAGAAAACAGCGACAACCACTCTGGGTTTATGATAGTTCTGAAGCCTTTGATGAAGGCGTTAGTTTGGTCTTTGATCTGCGTGTGCATTCTGAAGTGGGCCATCAAGTGGATGTAGTTTATTCTGGAACATTCAAATCACATTGAAATCATACACATAATATGAATTGCAAAAGAATAACTAGCCAAAATCTAATTTTGAGATGAATTTTAGCTCTGAAATAACTTTTTGCAAAGAAACAATGAATTTAACAAATTGTTTCGATTGATTCTGTCAATTTAGAAATTATCCATAAATCAGAGGGGCGATTCTCGTAATTTTAAGAACATTCACAGTCTGATCTCAGTCTCAATATGTCAAAAATACTTATACTTTCCCTGCATTTTTGACATTTGATTGTCGCTGAGATGAGATTGCGACTAGATTTGGAACGTTTTTAGTTACAAGAATTGGGCTTCAGGTTCAAAATAGATTGTTCGATACATTTTTGTATCATATTGCCGTTATTGTACTTACTTGTTTTCGTTAGTAACTGGAACAGCTTTGCCGCCCGGCACCAGCTCGTGGGTTACTATTTCGCCTAATCTCTCTTCGTCCACCGAAAACGTAAGCTCTAACGAAGATATATCGCCCTGAAAAGATGAAAATCATAATTTTGGCTCAAAAAGCTCAAATGAGATCCTATAACATGAACCTCTGACAATCTATTTTACTTTAAAGGCCGACAGACGGTAGAAGTAGTGTTGGCAGACCAACAGCCAGATGGGAGGATTACATTCAGAAGATCGCGGGTAAAAAGTAGTTAAAAAAGATAGCGCACGTTACAATAATTTAGGCTTTCTATAGACATAATCTGATTAGTCAAGCATAATCATAACCTTGACTTGGCTCGCGAGGCTGTCGAAATGTGGGATGTGCAACCATTGTGCCCATAGTCGTGACAGCCAATGGCTTAATAGCCAAGAGCCTCGACCAACAGCTGAGGAGGCTCTCGTTGGGCAGCTGGATCAAGGGCTTGATTTAGAAAGCGGTACTTCTGGACACGGCTCGCATTGTTAGGAGATTCCTCTCTCTGGAGCCCTTTTTTTGGTGGGAAATCATCAAATAACTTATCCAGCTCTGGGCGGAGCTGGAGAGCGTGTCAGACTTTTACTGGCTAAAACCCAGCCGTGTTCCTTCGGTTGCCTGTGCCAGGGCCACGGTAACTCTTTCGAATATACCCGCGACACTGGCACGCATCGGCCCTAGCGGCCCCCATCAGTTAGTGCTGACATCTCTTTGAGGCGCGCGTGGAACACAACGCGCCGTCGACTCGGGCCTGGTCCTTACCGGACGGCGAGCTACCCATTGCTTGCCGTCCGCAAGCCCGCGCCTACGGTGGCCGCGAATCGGCTGCCAATTCCCGACGCCCAGGGCGTCTCCTGCGGCGACTAGGGGCGTGAGGGCGCAAAGATTGCCTCTCCCTCACGCATTCCGCCGCCTCCTTCGCGAGCATTACTGCTTCGCAGAAAGAGGTTCTCTCTGGAGCCCTAACCCGGTAGCTTGGATCCTATTCCCGATACTACTACCGATGGGCTACTATTGGTGATTTAGCTTTGTTGAAGAGTCCTTACAATATTTGGCCGAGATTTATGTCTAGCCTTAAGCGCAGGTCACACTGGGAACGAAGCTAAGTTCGTATCGCTTCGCTCATGTAGCTACCGCGTTTTTCATACTTCGGCTCATAGTTCGCGGTGTGAACCGAAGTATGAAAAGACGCGGTAGCTACATGAGCGAAGCGAAATGAACTTAGCTTCTTTCTCAGTGTGGCCTGCGCTTTAGTTGTTATAAATACCTGAAAATGTTTGATATACGTAAGACTCCGATAGAGGTCTCGGTCGAGTGAGGGCAGCTCGTCGATCCAGCTGTACAGCGCCTGCTGGGTTTGTCCCAGTACTTGACTGAGGAAGAAGGACGCGAATGGCACGTCCACCACTATGCCCTGTAGGAACGAATAATATAGTATGCGAGTCAAAAAAATGGACCGGTCTATTTCACTTTATTTGAGCTGAAATGGCATTGAAAAATAATTATTGACTGTTTCGATCAAGGTTACAATTTTTTTTGTACCTTTGGCCGTTCCTTTTGTAAGTTAATTCAGGCGATTTTTAAAAATATTTTCATGTATATTTACAGATTTTTTTTATTCCTTCCCCATTGTTCCTTGTCCCATATTATTTCAAGTAATTTCCCTTCATGGAGATGGGACGCTCTATACACAGCATGTCGAAAAGGAGTATTCTATTCTCACTAACCTCATAAACAGCTTTGCCCAGCATTCGTCCAATAAACTCGAACAGTTGCAGATGGTTCTCCTGCAGACACGAGGTTGGGGAAGGGTACAAGCGTTCTTCACTCGTCACACGGAACAAATTCAGTGACGGGTCGAACACTCGCTTTATTGTTTCTTCCAGGAATTCTGTACCAAAAAGTAAACATTCATGTCTCGTCTTTAAAAATGGAAATCCTCTTCACAATCGTCAATCTAATTTCAATAAAAGAGGCGGCCCCATTCATCAAATTGTGAGGCATTAGATTGTCTGAACTTATAAGCTATTTATCACTTGCTAGTAAAACATCTGACCAAGAGAAGACAGCATAAGCATAATCAGCCTATAATGTTCCCACTGCTAGAACACAGGCCTCCTCTCGATGAGAGGGAGTGGACCGTAATGCATGCGGCCCAGTGCGGGTTGGTAGATCTCACAAGTCTTGGATTTGTTGGTTCTAGGAGATGCCGGTTTCCTCACGATGTTTTCCTTCACCGTTTTGCGAGCAGTGGTGATGAAATAATTTATACAAAATAAAGCGCCTGTCTATGTTCGAACCTACGACCTACAACTCGTAAGTCGCGGCCGTTACCACTGGGCCACCATCATGGATCATGAGTATAATGTGAAAATTCTAGGAAAAGCATGAGAGAAGACAGATTTATAATGAATTGGTGTTGACAGTAGCTTTCACCGCAGTTATTAAATAAAAGTTTCCAGTCTAGACGTTTTGTTAGATTTGAAAGGGTTCACCGTTTGAAGGAGGATGCTGCAGTACATTGAATGAAGAAGACATCTGTGTAATGCTGAATGTTAAAGAAAATCTTATTATAGAGGCTTCAAGTGGAGGTTACTTTCGATCTCGATGCTCGACTAGTCTCTGACGTTAAGTGTTTGAACATACCTTTAAACACACCATCCTGGTCGATACCCGCTTCATCCAGCCCCTGCTCGTTGATGAAGCGCACGCGCACGCAGCCCTTGAGCGCACGCGACGGTAACGCAGCTAGTTGCCGGTAGCCGTCCTCGACCAGCCGCGCGCGACGCACAGTGACTAGTGTTGAGCGGCCGCCGCATGCACGCTCCGTCAGGCCTAGTACCACCTGGTCACACGAATAAGTATTGTAAAACAACAACTCATAAACACTTCAGTCTAACACTGAAAGTGGAATTTTATGGCAACTCCTATGGCAACTGAATTTGATCGCCACTGTATGATAAATTTCATCTATCTATCAAAATGAAAAAAAGAATAACGTTTCTTTGGAGACAGAACGCGAAAACAATAAGAAAGTAAGAATAATGTTTTAATAACAATAGTCTGTGCCTTACGGCTACGCCAAAAAGTCCATTTCAGAATTATGGTATAATCAACCTCGTAACTACTTTACCACTTGACGAAAACTCCCAGTAAGTTGAAACTTCACTAAGGTTGAAAGTATCGAACTGTAACATTGGTATTAAAACATAATTATACCTTGATGTTTTATGACGACCGTTCAAGTGACATTCAACCGTAGGGTGATAACGCAATTACGAGGTCGTCTATACAGAAAACTTCGTTATAGGATTCAGTCTGTAGCATAAGTAAAATCAGCCTATAATGTTCCCACTGCTGGGACACAGGCCTCCTCTCGGTGAGAGGGAGTGGACCGTAATCCACCATGCGGGCCCAGTGAGGGTTGGTAGATGTCACGTCTTAGAATTTATATAGTCTTGGTTCTAGACTTCTAGAACATGCCGGATTCCTCGCGATGTTTTCCTTCACCGTTTTGAGAGCAGTAGTGATGGAACAATTTACACAAAGTAAAGCGCCTGTCTAGGTTCGAACCTACGACCTACAAATCGTAAGTCGCGGCTGTTACCACTTGGCCACCACTGCTCTTAGTGTGTAGACTAATCTGTAAATTACCTATGTGAATTTGTGTTTTGTTTTTGTATCGATATTGCTTACCTTTTCATCGGCGACGGCTCGTCGGAATAACCTGACACGTTCTCCGTGCGCTATCATGTGAGGCGTTTTTTGTACCAGCACCTGAAAATAATAAACACAAAATAAGAGCATATTAAAAGTGATTATTTTAACTAATAATAAAATGAAATGCCTGTAGATTCGTTAAATAATTGGCTTGCAACTGACACCCACTTTCATAAAGTTTACGTAAGTGTTGCAAAAGGCGAGGTTAGAACTCACTGCTAGTCGCTCGGCGGTCTCACACTTTAGCCATTGAGCTATTGCAGCACTTTTGTCTTTTACCCACCCTTAACGGTGGCGGTTTTTAAAAAATAGCCAATAAGGTTCGCCGCTTTAACAAAGAAAAAGGAAACATCTTCGCTACCGCGGGAGTGGTAGTGATTTCAGAGTGATTTTACAAAAAGAACCAATAATATGCGAGAACGAATGAAGGGAGCTCGAAAAATTTAGCACCTCGCGCTCGTTTAGAATAAATTTTCTTTTGACCATCATATACAGATATAAAAGTTGCTGTGTCGACGTATTCATAAAAGCTTCAAAATAAGAGAATGGAAGATGCAAGCAAATAAATATTCTATTCTATTCTAAGCTTGAAAATTTTACCGGCTCGGACAGATTAGATTTTCTTTTTACCATTAACACAGAAATGATATTGAAGTTACTTTGTCGACTTATGCATAAAAGCTTCAAAACAACTTAAGAGTTATCAGGATGCAAAAGCCAGCGAAGCGAGCTCTAAACTGTTAGCTACGGAGCGGCTGGCTAGAAGAGTATATTGCTTGTATCAATAAAATAAGACGGCGCCAGCTGCCCCGGGCCATGACCCTCTTGACCTTTAGACTAAATACGCCACTGCCCCTAACCGTTATTAATAACAACTATCATTACTTACTTGCTGAGGCTTCTTGCCCTTCTCGAGGTCCGCCATGAACTGTCCCTCGCGTATCTCCCTCACGAGCCAGTGGTTAGCGGGTGTGTATGAACGCCGACAGTCGCGACGGTACAGTACTAGTAGCAGCGTGTGAAGAGAGCTGAACAGCTCGTTGCTTTGGATTGTTTTGAGATCTGGGGATTGAAAAGCTAATGTTAGTCAACTTTTAATAAATAGAGCAATGTGGTCAAATAAACAATGACATTCTAGTTTAGTGAGGAAACAAACCCGATTTTTTTTTTGGCAAAAAAATTACATCATCAACAAATAGAATTTTGCTGGCCATTATTTGTAGTGTTAACTTCTAAAAAAAACCCCAAAATCAAAATATACTGTGGAAACTGTCCATTTAATAAAATGGCTCATGATTCATGAACTTTACTTACCAAATAACTGTCCCATTATGGACTTGTAGACGAACATGTTGAGAAACTGGGACATGTTTATAAAGTCTTGTAACTTGAACGGATTCTGTTGCTCGTACATCTCCATATCGTCTAATATTCTGGGAAAAAAAGAAATCATGACTTTATTTTATAAATATATGTTTACGTGGATCATCATCTGCCTAGCCTTTTCCCAACAATTTTGGGGTCGGCTTCCAGTCTAACCGGATGTAGCTGAATACCAGTATTTTACACGAAGCGACTGCCTATCTGACCTCCACAACCCAGTTACTGGGTAATACGATAACTCCTTGGTAAGACTGGTTGTCAGACTTTCGGGCTTCTGACGACCCGTAATGACTGTCAAAGATTCACGAATGACAGTCGAGACCAACGGCTTAACGTGCTTTCCGAGACACGGAGGGTTCTCGGTATGTAAAGATGGTCATCCATCCACGGACCAACGGACCAACCGCGGCAAGCGTAGCTTAACCTGATCGAACAGCGGCTGATATTACTTAGTTATAGTGCTTACGTGGATAGTGTTAGTAATTATTATTTGGATGATAACATTAGTTTTAAGTTATCTTCATTAGCACTACTGTGTGGATTCTCTGTGGTCTGCAATAAAGGTTTATTATTATCTGCCAGACAATTTTGTTGTCATTTGGATTATGTCTCTAAAAAGTTAACCATACTTTTTGACAGTAACCCGAAAAACTGTCTCTGTAGTGGCCCAGAGCCCAGATAATGACCATAGACAAATCTCTTATTTTTTTAGAGAGGTCTACTTTACAGCTGCAATGTGCAATAAACTTTGTAACATCTAATACTCACGTAACATAATGCGTCATGCAGTCGGCGAAAAGTATCAACATTTGGAACTCCGGCGCAGACGTCTTCGTGTTAACAGCTAAGAGATCGAGGAAGGATTTCAACCCACAGTTTGGTCCCAACGTGCACAAGAATTGCCATAACGAGTATAATATTTCATCTTGATTACATAACCCTGGGAAGAGACAAGAAACTTTATACAACTGCTTTTTCTTGGCCAACGACAAAAGTCGATTAACACGGCTTCTTTTACACATCATCTAACTTGAAACAAAATTACTCGATACATTGTATTCCAGCATTTCATATAATAACTAAGAGATTCTTTTCATTTCTGTTCCGATTTTAATTAAACATTTTGCTCAACAATTAAGATTTAAAAAACTGAAGTATTAATCGAATTTTGTCGCTGACTGTACGATGATTTGCGAGCAGTCGTGGACTCGTGGCCACAAAACTTATGATTAGATATGTATCCAATTTCTGCAGTTAGTAGTATTTTTTTGTTTTTGTTCACAAGACGCGTTGTGGCGTGTTTATTTATTTATAAAAGTTTTATCCACACGTGAAGAATACTGTAGAAAGGCGGACTTAAACATTTTCTAACAAGCGTGTTCTCGATCTTCGTTTCTCATATGCGGCAAAAGAATCGGAATTTGACGCGAACGCAACACAACATGCCACACAAGTTAACTCAAATATAAATCCTATTCCTGCACGCTAAGAGTCCACTTTGGTCTACCACTCATTTTCCGAAGAGGCTATATTTTGATAACAAAAGTGAAGTAAAACAATCACCCTTTTTTTTTGGATGGGAAATCATCAAATGACTTCTCCCGCTCTGGGCGTAGCGGGAGGGCGTGTCAGACTTTTACTGACTAAAACCCACCCGTGTTCCTTCAGTTGCCTGTGCCGAGGCCACGGTAAATCTTTCGAACATCCCGCAACCCTAGAAAACAATCACCCTAAGGCATTAAGCCCGCCTTTATACCTTTATAGTGCACAAAATTCAATAAAAAAATAAAAAATTAATAAAAGATCCGACACACATCTATCTATACGTATTCATTGAGACCATTCCAATGAGCCCAAACACGACACCTCTGCTATAAGTTGGTGAGGGAGCTGAGTATCCTGTAAATTTCAGGTAATGTGCAGCATCAGTTCAAGGTTATTATGTTATTCTAATATCATTGAAGTACCCCTAGAATACCAAATTTCAACTCGATCAGACCTGTGGAAGATGCTCACATCCATTATCAACTAGAAAAGAGCTGATAATCTTCAAACGGCTGAATAGATTTTCTTGAACCATAGCTAAGAACACTCTCGATCAAGTCACCTTCTAAATCGGTTCAGTCGTTTGGGAGCTACGATGCCACAGACACAGATACACACGTTAATCTTATAACACCCCTGTTTCCGTCGGGGATTAATTAATGTAACTTGCCTGTAAGGATATCAAGTTTGACTTGCGTCATAGTCTGCAGCGCCGTGTGGTACATGGAACATATGAGAGCCGCTTTAGTACAGTCAGGAGATCCTAACTTTCTGTAGTGTTTGTTTGCGTTTGATCTGAAAACAACAGTTATACTTTAGACATTTAATTTCACAAGCACGTGTCAATTACAGCTATTTAATTATATCCCTTATATCGATGAGCATTAGAGTTCTAACAGCTAATCAAGAAAATATTCAGACTGACTGGTTAATTGAGAAATATATTAAAGGCCTAATCCATTCAACATTTATTGAATGAACTATCGAGGAAACTTACATCTGACCAATTTGAAAACAAAATCCCGTGCTCGCGATGACCTTATCTGTTACTGCAAGCGTTACTATAGCGGCCGAGCGCTGCAAGCAAGAATAGTCCTTACAGCGTATAGATGTTCGTTTCTCCCATGGTGCATTCAGTTTTCGATTTTATAGAATACCCTTTATTATGTACACCATAGAAATGGCACAGACTAAGCTATGCTAACTATGGTTATCTTTAATGGCTGATATGGCCTGTTCCCACTGCTGGGACACAGGCCTTCTCTCTGTGAGAGGGAGTGGGCTATAATCCACCAAGCAGGCCCAGTGCGGGTTGGTAGATGTCATATGTCTTCGAATTTTTGATTCTAGGACATACCGGTTTCCTCACGATGATTTCCGTCACCGTTTTGATAGCAGTGGTGATGAAATTATTTACACAAAGTAAAGCGCATGTCTGGGTTCGAACCCACGACCTACAACTTGTAAGTCGAGGCCGTTACCACAGCTCAACCGCACTTTGTTGTTATTTCAAAAGGCCGCTGGATCTTGGCCAATGCAAGACACTACCCTATAGACTGTAGAGTACTACGAAATATTCCGAGTTTACAATATCCAAGCAAAACATACTCACCTATTAGTCCTAGCTTCAATGGCCCTCCTAATAATAGCAGCAGGATTATTGCTCTGCACTGGAGTGGAAGGCTGCGAGGGCCCCGCCCCCTCCTCCCCCGTCACCCCCGCGTCTATCATCTCCTTCAAAGGGGTCGCCAACACTTTCTTCAACATCGGCGCGCCCCACAACAATGAGAGCTGTGTCCGAAGGTTGCCCATCGCTGGAGGTAGGTAACTATCGAAGCTTTGAGAGAACCAGCCCAGGATTGGATGCCAGTTGCTAAGGTTCCCTTTTTTGCAAACCACGTATTGTTGGCAGGAGTCGAGGAAGCGTGTTACCACCAACTGCAGAAGATGTTTGAGACATTTTATAACTTGTAATTTTACAAAGACTATTACTTAATTTAAAAATATGCATTATTAACTGCTTTTCCCCGAAAGAACTCTGACGTTGGGTTGTCTATTGTCCTCAAAGCATTTAGCGTTTTTTCTCACTTTTTTATCACATTGGGACACATTGGAGGGAGAGAGAGAGAGACATTAAAGATCATGCCTCCTCTTTCTGGTAACACCATGTAGTTATTGGTGGCAATCTTTTCATCCACTCGAAAGCGTTACGTTGTTTATGGAGCTCTATTAGTGGGTACTATCATTTTCTCACCACAAACGTCGGATGGTAGGACTCGACCTGCGCGTACTCGCGCTCGGAGTGCGCTAGTTGCACCAGGTTGGCTAACAGGCACAGCGCGTAGTTGCCCTCTAGTGTGTTGAACACTATGCGCATGTTCTGGTCTGTGCTCAGGAACTCGAGGCATTTGTCGAACATCGAGTAGGAGCGGAATGAGGACATCGACTGTGGACAAGTGGATTGTTTTAATATTTAGTAGTTTAAAGCTAAACGCATCGCATTTCAATGCAAAAGTGCGGTGCGGCCCATCTGTATTATGCGAATTTTCATACAAAATGTACGAAAGTGATGTGGGAGGATGTTTGCAATGCGGTGCGGCCCGCTCAAATGTGCGTCAGCCTTCAAAGGATTGAAAGTATACGCAACACAAATATTCTTTTAGGGTGCAAAAAATTGCGTTAACAAGTGGCTACCAACGTCTGGGCAGCCAGCCCCGCTATTTTGCTTACTGGTAAAGAAAAAAAAGAATGACAATCTGTTTAGTTGGCACATGATAAGTCCACATAATAAAAAAAAGTAAAAAAAAATATGTGCGGCTGTGCCAAACAGGCTCGCAAATATTTTAGCACCGCAAGACTTATTTTCGTATAGTTTTTACCAGGGTAAACCCTGTTTTTTTAAGGACGCCGGATATAGGGTTCCCTTTTTGAACATCTCCACAGAGTATCAGAACGAACTATGTGTGTATGTTTCTGTACTCACCTCGGGCGATATCTGCTGCATATGGTACACTAATGTAGGTACCGACAGGATCTGTATGATATACATGGTGAGCAGCTTTTCTGAGAACTGCGCGGACACCAGCGGTCGCAACGACAGCGTCACTATGGCGGTCAACGATATGTTCTTCAGATAAATCTTCTCGCGACATAGTCCGCGGAGTAGGAGGGACTGGAACAGAAAGAGAGTAGGGATATTATATTATAATCGTCATCATCGGAACAGGCGAAAGACGTCCATTGCTGAACATACACTTTGACTAAGCATTGCCATATGCCGCAGCGACAAGTAAATAAAAATAATGTTGGTTTACCATTGTCCCACAGTAGTGAAAATGCCACTTCTAATATTAGGAACTGACCAGCACTGATCACGAATTATTCCACTTTGCCCCACCCAGCCGCCCCACTGGTGGGGCAAAGTGGAATGCCTAAAATTTTGCAATGGAATCTGCCCCACTAGTTCGATTTGGTGGGGCAGATTCCACTTGTCTAAAATCTTGCTGGATTCTGCCCCACTAGGGTTAGCACCTTAGAATTTGTGTAGGTAGGTATGCTCGGATTTTATATTTGTTTGTAAAATAAAGAAATGTAGGTATATACAGGGTGTAAGGGACAGCCCTCCGCAGACTGACGGGGTGAATTCAGTATATCATACTAAGATAACTGGTACATGAATTTTTTTCAGGAACGTTATGAGAATCTAATAAACCAGATTTGTTTTATTTCCTCACACGCAATGTGGCAAAACGCGCGTAGCGAACAGCAGCGCAGCGAGCCTCCGGCCGCTGAGTATTTCAAGATCCATTCCTGATTTTTTTGATTTTAGCTGTTTTATTTACATAAATGGAGTGCTGCGTACAGAGAATTTAAATTTACATTGAAATAGTAAGTGAAAATACGATAAAAAGAATGAAAATTTTCCTGAGAATATTTCCGGTGCAATATGATTCAAAGTAAGGAGCTGAATGTACACTGTTAGTTTGCGGAGGGCTGTCCCTTACACCATGTATAAGTAAAATATAACTAGGGCTGGTATAACGTTGGACTTAGTACTTAAGTAGTGTTTTCAAATTTATTAAAGTAAGTACAAAAATAATTGTTTGGAAATTTTTATTTACTTTTGTTTCTTGGAAGGAATCGGGTTGTAAATCACAGATTAATTACACGATTTGTTACAAATAGAATAAAATCTTGGTTGTCTATTGTTTACCCGAAGATTATATACCATAATTATCATATTCCCGAATTTCATTTAACCTAATTTCATTTGCCCGAATGTTTTGTTTGCCCTAAAAGACATATGACATACTGTTAATTGCCCGAAACTTAGATACCATAAGATACGAGTGCCATACGTATTGTTTTTCATATTTTTAAGTGCCATAATAATTATCAAACATAATATTTAAACGCCATAATGATTATTAAACATAATATTTATTTATTCTTCTTTATTAAGTTTAATGGTCACAGTTCTAACCTAACTCAAATGGCACCTAACCAAACTATTTCTGGGTGGTTTATAAAAAAATAACCACGAAGGGGATGGCGGGGTCTATTCTCTCGCTTCGCTCGCTCACACGACCCCGCCATCCCCTTCTAATCTAACCTATCCGAGTCGGAGTGCCCTAAAGTCCCGATTGCATCCAGTTTCTCCTGATATAACAACCGTTACATACACGATGTCGATGGCAAATGATGTTATGGCATATGATAATTATGGCATGTGATAATTAGGGCATGTGATAATTAGGGCATGTGATAATTAGGGCTTACAATGATTATGACAAATGATGTTATGGTAAGTGACTTTATGGGAAACAAAGCTTCTAGCACGTGACTAATATAGCAAATATGAGTAGGGCAAATGAATATTACGTCGTATAATATTATGGCTGTTGACTATTATGACAAATGATATTAGGGTAAATAAAATTTGGGCAAACGGCGGTATACCTAAAATCTTAGTAAATATAACTAAAATAAACCATTAAAATCACAGTTATACGATTTGTTCTTACTACACACCTCTACACCCTTCCGTCTAACCCCCTCACCTCTGCCTAACCCTTCGGGGAATACGGGCGTGATGTTATGTTCTATTAAAACTGTGTCGCAGCTATCAACGATATTTGTTTCCAAAACTATTAATTATCACACCAAAGGCAACATTAATGACTGCATACATGAATAATAGAAAACATACAAAGATAAAATTCAACCATACTAATTACACAATCAATTATATATAAAACTATTCATTAGTAACAAAATAGCATTTTCATTAGGAAACAAATTAAATAAAGTGATTAGTTTGCTATTAATATCAGTAAACAATCCCAATACCCTTGTGACCAGTCACATACATATATAGCATTTAAAATAGCAACAATATCTCTTTACAATTCATAACAATAGCTGATAACACTTGCACAAATAATCTTGCAACATTGTGTACTACCTATTATTAATAATTATGGTATCCTCATCCGCAAGTCTATGGTAACAATTTGGTCTTAAAAGCACCTTTGTGTGGTGACAGTAAGGAAGGTTTCGTAGGATAATTAGTGTAGTGCGGTACTCTGTACAACATTAATTTGCATGGTAACTTGTTTAAATTGACGACTAGCAACCATCAATTGACACGAAATGATCGCGAAACAAGCAATTGCTTAGTTTTAATTGCTTTAATGTAGTCTGACGCGTCTCACTCACAAGAAACATAACTCAAACTCAAAGTATTTATTTCAAATAAACCAACTACAGGCACTTTACAATTCTCAAGGGGTCGGTCAGTCAGAAAGATGAAGCTAGTTGCCCATTCCAAAGCGTAGTAAGTTCCTCTGGAGAAGAATAGGCAAGAAACTCCACGGACACTCTTTTAAATCGAAATATGGTTACATCATTCATATCGTAATTACATAACATACATAAACTCACGCCTTCTTCCCATGGGGGTAGGCAGAAACTACACAACGCCACCTGCTACGATCCTTACATACTCCTTTTGCCTCGTTTACATTCATACATCTGGTCATACACGCACGCCGGTTACGAGTACTACGCACCTGACCTTTCTGAAGAACATCACCAATAAGATCACTATATGTCTTCCTAGGGCGTCCCCTCCCGGCTTTTCCACTCACATCTGCCGTGTAAATACCTTTTGTTAGTCGACTTTCATTCATCCTCTCAACATGACCAAACCATCTAAACATACTCTTTTCAATTTTTGTCAGTACATCTTCTTTTACACCGCACCGTTGCCTTATCACATCATTCCTCAGTCTATCATTCATAGTCACACCACCATGCTTCGCAAAAAACGCATTTCCACAGCATTTATTCTACTTCATGTCGAAATTATACATGTGAGAACGATGCAGAATATTAAAAGCGTCCATAATAACAAAAAAAATTGGAATAGACTGGCACTATAAGAGCAGCCTTGTGTGTTTGGATATAAGAGACATTAGCTAGGGTATTGCATTTTATACAAAAAAAAAAAAAATCTGTATTAGTTTAATCTCCGAGTTTAGAGAACTCTTCACTTTACATTTCTTTCAACTACTTCATTGGTTTAGGTAATTAAATAAAGATAAACAAAAAAAAAACCACGTGACGTGATGGGTATTACGTTTAGTCAGTTGACCACGTCTCGTGTTTTTTTTTTTTGTTTACTTTTATTTAATAAAATTACCAAAAACAATAGAGTATAAATGTGCTAATATTTGAATCATCAGTACTATACCATTTTAAAACATTGGCTTAACTATTCCAGAAGTTCTACATATTCGAAATATTAGAAGCGGTAAAGAAACGTTTATGTGTGTCATGCAAATTATCCAATTAGCGTAAGTGATACTGTTCCATCAGGCGATTAGAGTTAATTAAGCGTATAACACTCTTGAAATAGGTTGAAACTATAGCTTTCAATGTTATTTGACGTTAGTAGGCATTGTAATTATGATCCTGAATGTGGTCCAGTATAATACAGTGCTTATTTGGAAATGACATTAACTACTGACTTACAAATTGATAACATGACCTCAGAGTCGACCTCATTTGTCACCTATTTATTAAAATATTATTGACTAGTTTCCGCCCGCGACTTCGTCCTCGTGAAATTTCTTGTTCCCCCGACCCACCCCGTCGCATCGCATCGCCTGCCCGGGCTGTTACTTCGTTTTCGCTTAGCGCTCTTTCTTACTTTTTTCATTTTGTTCGGCTTCTAAGGGTCCTAGCGTAATGTTACATATCCTATAGCATTCATCAATAATCGGGCTATAAAATGCAAAAAGAATTTTTCAAATCCGACTGGTAGTGACAGATTAGCGCGTTCAAACAGTAAATAAAAAATAAAATGTGTCGGTAACTAATAGACTAAGCGCATTTTTCTTACTTTAAGCATTTGTACCCGTCGTAATTTCTAAACGAAAGGTCCGATTCGAATAATTTAAAAAATAATTTACATAAGTACTTAATCAACCTTGATTATGAAACTGTTTATTTGGATAATGATTAATACCATGTTTATGAAATCACCTTCGCAAATAATGCATTATTTTATATTAAATTTGATTACCATTAAAAAAGTTATAGTGAGCCAACTTTAAAAGATAGTTATAGCCTATAGCCTTCCTCAATAAATGAGCTATCCAACACTAAAATAAATTTTCTATTCGAACCAGTAGTTCCTGAGATTAGCGCGTTCAACCGAACAAACAAACTTTTCAGCTTTATAATATTAGTATCTATAGATGTGTTATAAACCTACTTACAGAAATAACCATCATGAAATAGTAGGATGTTCATTAAATGATTTAGCATTTAATCCATTTTAACATAAGCAAGGGTGCACATAAGCAGGCCAGCATAAATCGGCACAGCCAGGCGCTAAAATCGAATATGTAGATGTGAACAAGTGCAGTAATTGCTAGTTGTTCAACAAATACTGCCAAACCGACAATGCCGGCCCGCTTATGTCTGTAGCAACCCTAACACAACACATTTGTTTTTTTCCCAATTGCTTATCAGTTATCATATTGTTGTTTACTCACCTTCAAAGTCAAATAATATCCTTTATGAAACAGCGAACCCATTACATTAGCACACAACTGAGTCATGCCTCCCCTCAGCTTCTCAAAGTTCTTCATTCGCGTGAGAGCCCACGTGTTGTTGGCAGTGAAAGCTACTAACGTGTGGAGGTGGACCAGGATGCTCTGCATGTCTATAGGAGACTCCGGTTTCAGTTCCTCGAGATATAGGCAGCATTTGTACAGGAGATTCTTGATGTGTGCTATCCAGCGGAGACTGGAAATATTTATAAAATGTTAAAACTGTTAAGTAGCCACTTTTAGTTTCAGTATAAAGTTGATTGACTAAAGACATCTTTGTTTATGTTATGTATATATCAAATTATTAAGATGTTGGCAGAGTCATGTGTAGTGTAAAGATCATTGTCCGTGAATAAACACTTTTCCATTTAACTATTTATTTTTTCATGCTTCGTCATTGATATTGCTTTGCACAGACCATGGAAAGCCCTGAGATTGTACGGTAGCAATGAGGAGTAAGTCATATGTTTCAATTCTTGCATAAAAATTCAGTCATCAGTAATAGAGAACAATTGGCAAGTAAACATTATATTATCCTTATGTCTTACACACACATTCAAAATGAGTTCTAAATAAACTGTTAAGTCACACATTTCTGTGAATTAGCCAATTTTAACTAGTCACAAAGAGTAGTAGAAACTTCACGCGGACGAAGTCGCGGGCGGAAGCTAGTATGTATATATTTATATACTAGCTTCTGCCCGCGACTTCGTCCGCGTGAAATTTCTACCCGCCCGCGCTAGTACTTCGTTTTCACTTAGCGTTCTTTCTGACTTTTTATTTTTGCTCAACTCCTAAGGGTCATAGCGTGATGTTAAACAGCCTATAGCCTTCCTCAAGAATTGGGCTATCAAATGCAAAAAGAATTTTTCAAATCCAAATAGTAGTAGTCTTTAACTGGCAGTTAGCTGATATTACGGCACGTAACTTAGGCTACTTTTATTTTAGGAAGTTTTATTAAAATATGGCTGTTATTTTAGTATATTGTGTATCTTACGACATCCACGCGAACGAAATTGTGGGGCACAGCTAGTAAAATAACAGCCAGATTTTAAGCAAACGCCCTCGTCTCCATACCCATCGCGTTGCATCGTCAGCCCGCGCTATTACTTCATTTCCGATTAGTGCCCTGACTTTTTTAATTTTGCTCGGCTCCTAAGGGTCGTAGCGTGATGTTATATAGCCTGTAACTATCCTCGAGAATTGGGCTACCAAATGCAAAAATAATTTTTCAAATCCGACTTTTTGTTCACTATTTCATGGGTTTATTTTTTTTTGCGCGGAACCCTAATTATTTTTCTAAAATAAAAGTAGCCTAAATTACCCGTCGTAACATCAGCTATCTGCCAGTGAAAGTCCCGTCAAAATCGGTATATACTTTCACAGCTTCCGCCCGCGACTTCGTCCGCGTAAAATTTCTTGTTCCCCTGACCCACCCCGTTGCATCGCATCGCCTGCCCGCGCTGTTACTTCGTTTTCGCTTATAGCTCGTTCTTACTTTTTTTCTTTTTGCTCGGCTTCTAAGGTTCCTAGCGTAATGTTACATACCCTATAGCCTTCCTCTAGAATTGGGCTATAAAATGCAAAAAGATTTTTTAAAATCCGCTTGTGGTGACAGAGATTAGCGCGTTCAAACAGTCAATAAAAAATAAAACGTGTATGTAACTAACAGACTAAGCGCATTTTTCTTAGGTACTTTAATCATACCCGTCGTAATTTCTAAACGAAAAATCTGATTCGAATAATTTAAAAAGGAATTTACATGTACTTAATCAACCTTGATTATGAATCTATTTATTTGGATAAGGATTAATACCATGTTTATGAAAGCACCTTGGCAAATAATGCATTATTTTATAACGAATTTGATTACTATTAAAAAGGTTATAGTGAGCCAACCTTAAAAGATAAACATATGCTATCGTGGGCTTTTTTTAGAACTTTTTAAGAGGGTCAATTCCGTCATACATAATTTTTGGGTATCTTTAACCATTTACGCAGCGCACGCAACGGAAGCTCTCAATTTTCCCCGTTTTTGCAACATTTTTCATTAATGCTCCGCTCCTATTGGTCGTAGCGTGATGTTATATAGCCCTCGGTAAATGGACTATCCAACACTAAAAGAATTTTTCAATTCGAACCAGTAATTCCTGTGATTAGCGCGTTCAACCAAATAAACAAACAAACAAGCTCGTCCTCTTTATAATATTAAGTATAGATTTGATTACCATTAAAAAAAGTTATAGTGAGACCAACCTTAAAAGATAGACATATTATTATGCTATCGCGGACTTTTTTTTAGAACTTTTTAAGAGGGACAATTCCATCATACATGATTGTTGCGTAACTTTAACCGTTTACGCAGCGCACGCAACGGAAGCTCTCAAAAGGAATAAATTTTACCCGTTTTTGCAACATTTCTCATTGATGCTTCGCTTCTTATCCCGATGTTATATAGCCTATAGCCATCCTCGATAAAGGGGCTATCCAACACTAAAAGAATTTTTCAATTCGAACCAGAAGTTCCTGACATTAGCGTGTTCAACCAAACAAACAAACTCTTCAGCTTTATAATATTAGTGTAGATTGTAGATAAACGATTTTTAAATAAAATCAAGCTGATAATAGTTGTTAATAAAATGAACTAAAAAGTAATAAAAAATAACTTTATTCCGATTGGAAATAATAGAAAAATAGTTTTCAAATATAAACAGTACCACATCTTTTTTTCCCTCTTGCTGTTAAAATGTAACACATATTGATTTGAGAACTTGAGAACACAAGACGCAGTAAATACTCTAGAAGTCTTTATACCAAGAACAAATTATGGCAAATATAATAGGGCAAAACTTGGCTAATTGGTGATATGCAGCTATTCGGTGATAGATAATATGTGTTATATTACCAAGTTACTACTTACTTGATAAATGAATATTTTTCAATCATTATAGTATTTGCCACATTTTTAGATATAAGTTAGCAAAGCTTCTTTTGTCTACTATATTACAGTAAATTTAAAAAATAATCTGATCAATGAATCGAATTTTACAAGTAAAAAACAAAACTATCACCGATTACCCTAGTTTTGCCCTATAAGATTTGAGGGAGCCAAATTACATAATAGTTTACCAAACGATATTAAAATGTCAAAATTTATAAACATCTTTAAAGTTGAAACTAAAAAAATATTTAGCATAAACCGTTTTGTAAAGCCTGTAACCATAAAATTGTAAGTGATATTGGATATAATAATTTAAATAGTCATTCTTCCCGATGTTGTACCTATAACTATTGAGAATTTTTTTTTTGTTTCTCTTGTAAGTGAATATTGTAAAATTCTTTTAGAGAAATAAATTCTTGAAACCTAACTATTTGTCTATTATTTCCAATCGGAATAAAATTATTTTTTACTGGTTAGTACATAGACCCTGGATATCATCTAGGACCAGAGTCCTTGTCAAGACGAATCAAACGAGCCTAAACTCGATGGGGTTGCATCGTTTTATTACAGAGTTCCCATGACCACCTTTTCAGCTCAATCGAAAACCGGGAAGTGGGCCAAATTTAACTTGCAAGATTTCATTACAGACATACACCGGGACAGGTGAAAGTAAAAAAAAAAACTTGTAAAAAGAAAATATTGCATACCATGAACATAGATGCATATTGGTTTTCTAAAAGTAGTAAACATACCTGTATTCTTTATTTAAGAAGACTCCAACATAAGACATTTTAACTGACTCCGAGTGCAAACTCTGAACAATGTACTTGCACAGTTTTTCAAACCGTTTGCGGTCCCTCTGTTGTTTGAAGACTAAGAACAGTCTACATGTTACTTTGTAGACTTCTATTGCTGGAATCAGTTCTATCGGCTGAGCTGGTTCTTGCTGTGGAGTTGTTGTCTCCGGTAGGAGTTCGTCAAAATCATTTCTAAAAACAGAATGGATGGGTCAATATTCTGCACTGTGCTGTATTAAGTAAAAAGTTTACTGTGACAACTTAGAGCATTAATCTGCTCGTAGACAGTAAACGAGATACAATAGAAGTTTTATTGCTGTGATGTTTATAGACTTCAAGGCCCGTGAAAGTGTTAACAAGAATTTGGTACATGGATACATCAGAATATAATTACATCGGAGGGGTGCTGACTTGCCGTGAATGTGGACGCACTTTCACAGCAAAAATTGGTTATATCAGTCACCTGAGGGCACACCAGCGATGTCCTCAATAGGCAGATCCAAGTCCCTGTGGCTGAAATCGGCCAGGGTCATATATATATATACATAAATACAGTATTTATTTCTACTGAAACTGATGCCCAAACTAAGCCTGGGCTTGTATTTTGGGAGTTTGTTATTTGAGATGAAATATTTTTATTTTCAATGAATTTAGGATGTGTTTAGTTTTTGTTGCATAGATATTTTAGTACATTTTGGAGGAAGATAATGTGAGTGAAACTTTCGTGTTGTTATTATTATTATTTCATTTGATATTTCTCAGGACCCTAGGCCCCCGGACTTTTGGAAGGCATATGAGGGGCCAAAACCAACTCGCAGAGGCCCGTTATACGCATACAATGGAAATGAGGCACCATTTCCATTGAAAGCGTCTAACATGCCTCTGCGAGTTATTATTAATGATAGGTATTATTTGTTATCGATAACAGATTAAATTATGAAATTCTGGAGCAATATTCTCGTTTAAATCGCTATTATTTTATTTTTATATTATTGGATCGAGTACTAAGAACACAAAACTCACAGAATACGTTTGAGGAATCTCTGTCTTGCAAGCCATCCCCTTATGACTGCCTGGACCGTAACGGCTGATTGTTCCCGTTTCTTCTCAAGCGCACGCTCCTCGCGAGCCGCCTTCGTCTGCTCCAGGAACGAGTCCTTAGTCGTCTGAGACTTGGAGAACATCTTCAACCGATCTTATCGTACACAACACAAATAATTCGCTTTGTTTCCCTTTTCGGAATACCTGTCAGGGCATAAAGCTGCACCAACGCATCGTTTTAAGCAAAGCTATCGCACGGTAAGCATTGTTGTTGACTGTAAAGCACTCTAAACCAACTTTTTAAATCATATTTGTAAATTAACAATTGATTAAAGGTACTAGATTTATGATTTATTTTAGAGAAGCCCTTTGGGTATAAAATTTGTTATTTTGACATTTTATAGCGGTGTTGTTGTTCGCGTGATATTTTCCCCAGTACAAAAAGGTAAAAATATTATAATAAATATGAATAAATTATGGAACTAACCCTACCTACGAATATTAGCAAATTAAGTTGAGCGACATCTTTTATAATTATTTATTTATTGTTAGATTTGTCTCAATTTGGTTTTATATTTGTCAATAGCAACATTGCAACAGTTTGGTGTAGCAAGCTCCTTTCTGATTTTTTCCCGTGTCTGTTCCAAAAGTATAAATGAGGAAAATGGAAGTAAATGGATCAGAATACGTACCTACTTACCTATGGATGCCAATTTATAGTGCCACTTATAAATCGAGTGTATTGATTTGATTTTTTGAACACTTAAACCCGAAAGTCTTATTATAAATCACCATAAATAAATTTGTTGTTCATTAATTGACAATTGAGTTTAATTTTATAACTTCAATTTTCACCGATGATGTGTCAATTACAACTTAGTATAAAATAAATGTTATTCAAAAAATCATTGTTGGAAAAAGTGGTGAGATATAAAGTTGACACTTTCTAAATATGGCTGAATGTGTTACTAATTCCCTTTAGTGAGTGATTGAGCGTAAGAGTAAAACATGGTCAGAGTTGGTTTAAACTTTCATCAGATAATTTTGGAAAAGATATTCGTTACCTATATTTTATTGAACTACTACCTACGTCTAACTAAGATATTATATGCTTAAAAATCTGGTTAAAGTACTACCAATAGAAGAAGTGAATAAAAAAGTAAATTAATTTAAGTAATAATAGAAGTTGATTTGATGATTATACCTAAGTAAGTGAAGAAAAATAATAGCGCTTCTAAGCTCAAACTATTGTCCATATCTCCCTCTTCACAAGGGAATTTATAATAAGCTGGCAATAATAAAAACAGTTATTATTTTTGTGTAGCAAAAGTATTCTCTTTCTCTAAGCTGCCAGAAATTAAATGTGAACAAAATAATTATAATAGGCTGCAGCATAGAAATTAACGGTAAATTAATTATACGCCTTGAATCCATAATACAATAAAATTGTCAGGAGAAAAATCTCAGCTTAGCTCAGCTGCTCAACACACTTTAAATACTCCTTACATTCGGCAAACGAATGGACAGGATCTATTATAGCTAGTGGGTAGATAAGTAGATAGCGGGGTATAGCCCAGCCTGGACACTATCGGATAAAAATAACTTATACAGCGTGCCGCTTTAATTGCGACAGTAATTTAACATACGTATACGGTTTCGCGTTTTCGTTTTATGGAGATACTTATTAAACATTATTATTTATTGATTTATTTACAATTTTCATAAGTAGCATTTTGGAGCAACCTGTACTTAAAGAACTGCACAGAGGTCATTTGCCGGGGTCAGGGATCGTAACATTGCATCAATGAAATTAAAACGAATAACGTGCAAAGAGTAGGCGAATTGAAGGAAAAAGAGAGGTTTATTATTTAGTTTGTTTGAAAATTTAAATTTTTCAATTTACGAATTGTTATAATTTATTATGATTTTTATGATTACTGGCCACTAGACTAACATTAATGTCGCCATTTGTAGCGGCACGGTGTGAATGTACAGACCCCAGCAGGTCAAGCTACCCGAACTGTCAAATTTTCCCAATCAATCTTGAACCTAATGCTATAGCAATAAAGTTGAAAATCTATTAAAGAAATTTGACAGATTGAAGTAGCTTGATGTGCTGCCGTCCATACCTAGCGCCCATAGCGATAAGTACCGCCCATTGTGTCACCCCTTGTAAAATGTCTACTTTAAACCTGTAATATTGATGGGGTAGATACACACGACTACATATCAAGCTATACATTTCCAGTATAAGCTAATCTCGCATTGTTATAGGATTTCCGGACAATGAGAGGTCGGCTTATACTGGAAATGCATAGCTTGATATGTAGCCGTGTGTATAGGATAAATATCGTAGGTACATACCTCTTACGGCGGAGCCCAATAACCTATCTATCACCAGTTTTGGCATACTGGAGATAGAAAAATCTATCTATCTTTGGTTTTAACGTCCCAATAATCTATATGAGATTATGTAATCTTACCGGCCTGACATAACGACAGATAGAATTATACTGTCTACCATCAATAGCGATCTGTTTTTTACTGAAAATAGGTTATTGGGTTCGGCCGTTAGACTATTCTATTTAACTATCTAATAGATACCCTTTGCATAAACAAATTGTTCTACGTAACGTTATAGAACGAAGGTTTTCGATATCGGAGAACGAGTTATGGAAATACCTATGGAACTCAAATGGAGTTGGGCAGGACGCCTGGCAAGGCGTGGTGATGACAGTTGGAGTAAGCAGTGACCGAGTGGCGTCCAAGGACTGGAAGACGAAGTGTGTCGGTCGTCCGGCGGCGAGAGAGGTGGACGATATTGTTACCATCGCGGGTAGAAGCTGTATGAGGTTGGCACAGGAGCGTGGAGATTGGCACATGAAAAGAGGCATATGCTCAGCAGTGGGTGAAGTCGGGCTGTGGACGATCATGATGAACGTTATAGTAATTTTCATACCGTAAAATGTTCCTACTTCCCACTTTGGTTAAATTATGCTCCAATTCTCTTAAATGAATAAAGACAGTGATTTTGTAACTAAATTTAAGAATATAACATTATTTCTTTAAATTTCTTTAAAAAACACGGTTTGTTTTAATTTTTACCCATTTTTCGACCATTGATACTATCAAAAAAAGTAAAGCGTAATATAAGAATTTGAATTGGAATAAGGAAAGTATAACTTTGCTCAAAAAACTTCCACAATGGAGATTGCTTGTGAAATATGCCCAGGCCCACAGTTACCCATGATCATGGGTAACTTTGCGCCATATTCATAGTTTTATATATATTATGAAATACTTAATTACGTTGATTTAACTTTAAAAACATGTTAGATAACATGTTATGCTTTAAATTAATACATCTGAGTATATTTCATAATTAATAGTTTAAGCAATATTCATAATTCCCTTTTTTTGGAGCAAATATTGGAGCAAAGTAGGATCTCTATCGTACTTGTTTAGTTCAGCCTCCAGCCCATATTATATTAAACGAAGCCTAGCTTTATTTATTAACAATTGACTTTTGATTATTTTCATGAAGTGGATGATCCGTCAAAATAGCAGTGGAAGGAACACTGCTATTTTGACGGATCATTCAAGATTCCGTAGCCAAATGGCAAAAATGGAATCCTTATACCTAATTTCGTCATGTCCGTCTGTCAGTCTGTCCGGATGTGACAGCCATTTTACTCGGAGACTATTTGAACTATATCGATGAAAATTGGAAAGAAATAACGAAAAAAAAATAAGGGGTGGCACACCCCATTCATGTAATTACAATAATTATGTTGTATCAATATTCAGTTTTTATTTCTGGTCTAGTTGTCGGAAGCGCTACTGCTGAGCATGAGGTCATGGGTTCGAGTCCCTGTTCGGGCAAAGTGTTATTGGGTTTTCCATCTGGAATTTTTCAGTAGCAGCCCGGAGTCTGGATTTGTGTCCGGTTGACGGCAATAGGCTCGCCCCCTACTACATGGGACTTAAACATGACTGGCGAAATGTGGGTGTTACTATAGGTACACCTCTGTCTAAGCCTTCGGGGAATACAGGCATGATGTTAAGTTATTCTGATTTAAGAGAGTGTCCATGAAGTTTCATGTCCGTTGCCCTCAAGAAAGGGGTGAAGCTACTCGCAGCTGGACGACACTGGCTGGCTGGGCGGGGGCTGGCTGGCTGGCTCGGAGCTGGCGGGAGTAGCTTCAAGTTTTTGACTGACTGACTACTTGACAATTCAAAAGTGCCTGTAGGTAATTGGTTTAATTGAAATAAATGCTTTGTGCTTGGGTGTGTAGATAAATTGAGGGGTGAAAAAATGCCCATAAGCGTGTGGGTAGGTATTGTTGGATCCCTTAATTAAAATCTAAAAATTCTAAGTGACTATAAGTGTTAAGGCAGTCGTCTATTGATATGTGATATTTTCGGTTACAATCGCAGAAATAACTTTGTTTTTTTTTTATAGAATCAATACGGTGCATGTGTAAATATTCCTCCCTACGTACTACCTACGGAACCCTTCACTGTATGTGGTCCGACACGAACTTGGCCAGTTTTTTCGGCTTGTTGGGGGCACAAGTGCACAACCGTTTGGCCAAAACGAAACCGGGTTCGATTCCCGAAAGCCCGGAACGTGTACCTATGAATTTTTTTGAAAATCTTTGAATGCAGTTTTTCTTAACTCTAAAATTGACGACGTGAATTGAAATGAAAGCAAGAACTGTAGTGGCTACCTACCTATATTATTAGATGGTCGATTATTTTTCAGTTTCTACGACAATTCGCTAAAACTAGCATACAAAATGATTGAATACATTAATTAAACAGGTAGGTAAGTGAAGCTAACAAAATGGGTACTTATACCTATAAAATTATAGCATTTATCAGATTATAACCAGAGGTCGGAATTAGGTAGAGTTATTTATGTAGGGCAAAACTTGGCTAATCCGTGATATGTAGCTATTCGGTGATAGATAATATGTGTTTTATTACCAAGTTACTACTGACTTGATAAATGTATATTTTTCAATCATTATAGTATTTGCCACATTTTTAGATATAAGTTAGCAAAGCTTCTTTTGTCTACTGTATCACAGGAAATTTAAAAAATAATCTGATCAATGAATCGAATTTTACAATTAAAAAACAAAACTATCACCGATTACCCAAGTTTTGCCCTACTAAACTGATTTCATAAAGCGAAAGAACAAAGTGGATACTTCAAATCTTAGTGGTACTTCGAATGAATCGGACAAGGAAAATGATTCTGATGGGCCGTTTGAATAAGCAAACCCTTACGAGTCTAGGCGAGGTATACCTAAGTATGAGAATTTGCTTAAGTCTATTAATAATTTGTATTGTGAATTAATGTAAATACTAATAAAAATTGTATGTTAATTATCTTTGTTTTATTTGTCTGTCTATCTCTGAGCTTTTTATTATTATTTATTTGTAATATTGTTGGCCACACGGGATTGTCCATTAGAAATCCCGGGAAGGCCCATATTAATATTAACATTTCGATGCAAGTACATAAATAACTCTACCTAATTCCGATCTCTGATTGTTACAGAAAAATGTAAGAGTGAATCTTTAAAGTTTAGATAAGTACTCAATTAGCCATTCTCAGAATAAAAATTTAATCGACTACAAAAAGACATTAACTCAAAATCTTGCTTCAAGCCGTGGTCGCACTTACTGTATACCTACTGTGATTATGTGGGTGCCAGGAACACCATTAAACAGACATGGTATGTATAGTATACAGGGGGTGCGACCACGGCTTTACCTTGACGATTATTGTACCTATGCATTTCTGGATTTCTATTTGAATTATTTTCTTGTTTCGTCCTTTTTAGACCCCTTTTTTACGTAGTCGGGTTATAGTTTTTTTTTAACTTTATTTTTTATTTAATACTTTTCTGTTTCCCGATCGGGCATAGGTATACACTAGCCGTAACCTATGTATCCTAACGAGTAAATAATTGAAACGACTGGACCACCGCGCGAACTGTACGACCGCATTTTAAACACATATTTTGACAAACAATATGATATATTTATACATGTTTGTAATGTGCTCGCCAAGACCTTTCTTTTGATTTCAAAGACGTGATGATTATCTCAGTTTAATTTTTTCGAGGTTAGAACCTTAGCTTTAAATTCCGTCATATAAAATTTTGATAAAATTTATATAGCCTATGTTACCCGGGGCATTATTACGAATCTATTGACTTCTCATTCATTAAAATCGGTTCAGTAGTTTAGGCACTATGGTGGAACATACAAACATACATACATATACTGCCAAAATAATTACCCTTCCTTTTGGCTTCGCCGTAGTCGGGTAAAAATAGGTCAGCCCTCTGGTCCCGTCAAGAGTCGACCAACCGCTTGGCGATGTCCCGAAATACTCGATGAGCACTCGGACGCCACGGCCCTAGTGTTTCAACCCCAAACGGCTCAAACAAATAGCTCCCAATAAGGATGTTATAATTGCGCCGTTTGAGGTTTTCTGCACCTGCAGCAGGCGCCCCAGCACAGCCCACCGTGCTAAGAAAATGGGATGCCGCGAGGATATCGACACAGGTTGCATCTCACACAAAAGGCCTACCCTACTTCCAAGTTATTATGGTCATTCCGTCTGGCCTCTTCCCATCGTCGCGTGCCAAGGCATGGTTTTAAACAGCTGGCACCCGGCGGTGACAAGAGCCCGACGGATGATGTCGTTAATGCTGGCATGCCGTGCCATACGACCAGCGCTCTTGCTGCAGGATAGGCCATGGTGTCCGAGGCAGTCGACTCTTTCACCGTATTGAAAGCGATGTGGAGCCCCGCAACCAGCGCCCAGACGCAAAACATGATTGAAGCTGTTATAAAATGATTTGTCTATAAGCCATTTGAATAAATTGCTAATAATATAATGGGTTCCTTAGGACTTTCTGTATGTCTCATAGTTTCAGATTTGCCCATTAAAAGCGTCTCAACGGATCACCCCTACAAATAGGTGCATCGAATTTATTCCTATCAAATTAGACTCTAATGACAATAAACTACTAATGACATAACACCTTAATCCTTTCATTCCACTTTAATCAAAGTGTGGACTTACCTAGGTGTAATAATTTCTCACAAACGATTAGTGCCTATCGACTTAGTCACAACGTTCCTCAAAACTCATTATCGAAGTTCTGCAGTTTAGTGATTAACGTCCGGTGATTAGCAGTGAGTAATCGAATACCAGCCATTGTGGCCAGTGACCTATCACCAAGCATTGTCCCTAGACAATGCTTGCACAATCTGATAAGTGATAAGGTGCTGGCAGGTAGGATCTGTAAGCTTTGTACGTACTTAGAAATGATAAAGATGATTATTCATTCGGTGAAGGTATAGAGCTCCTTAGAGATTAAAACTCCGACTCGGATTCCCAGGCATAATACTTATAAATTGTTTTACATCCCCGGCTCAAAATCATCATTCAATCAATGGTCATTACGCCGCTGTGCCATGACTGTGTGGGCAATATAACATGTTAGCTAAAACTACGAATTTAGACATCTGCGAGTCTGTCTAAAT
This sequence comes from Fissipunctia ypsillon, assembly GCA_947568875.1. Taxonomy (NCBI): domain Eukaryota; kingdom Metazoa; phylum Arthropoda; class Insecta; order Lepidoptera; family Noctuidae; genus Fissipunctia; species Fissipunctia ypsillon. The sequence continues at coordinate 19,406,434 of OX387654.1, read as the reverse complement.
ATAAGAAGTGTTTAATAGATTTAATTTAATTTAAGTATCTCTTAAATGTTATACTTATCATCTTTTTTTATGTTCTTTAAAAATGTATTAACTTTTTCAAAATTTTACCTGAGTATTATTAATATTTAACTTTGTTAGCCTAGTTGTTAACTTCATTGTGCATGCTGTGGTCTTCTATAAGTGAAGGAGTACACCTACTTAATACCTGATGCTGCCCATTTTATGTGTCATGTATTGTGTACATCTTTTGTTGGCGATCCTAAATAAATATCTAAATATAGTTTAGACTGCTTCATTGGTCTAGTGGTCGCAAGCGCTAATGCTGAGCATGAGGTCCTGGGTTCGATTCCCAGGTCCGCCAGTGTTATTGGGTTTTTCTATCTGAAATTTCCCAGTAGCAGTGCGATGTGGGGGAGAGGAGGGGTTAAGTAAACAACGTGATGTGTACTACTCCGAGGGCCAACTGCACTTTCTCCTTTAATTGGTGGCATATATATACATAGATCGTATGTGACACTATGCTAATACTAAGGCTACGAACACAGCTTATCTAACCTTAACTTAAACTATGTACCTACTATACGTGACGTGCTGATGAACGTGACTTCACACCACATCACCCCTCTTAAAGTAAAAAAAAAACTAAATTACGTTTTTTTTATCCTATACATTTTAAACTTTCATTCTAACTCTTACAATATAATTTTGTTCTATTCTTATGTTTTTTTCAAATATTTTGCAATTCTTGTAATAAATTCAACGTTATAACGACTTTTCAAAATAATAACTTCTTTTATGCCTTTCTCAATACAAAAAGCGACTATGTCTTTCGACAACTCGTCTCGCGATGATGCCGATAAAGATTCATAGTTTACATAAATACTCGAGTTTCCTGGCACATACATTAAATTGCGCGACTTCGAAAATATCTTTTTATAATTAGTGTTACGTAACATTTTCTCCCATTCATTCAAACATATCTCAACGTCATTTCCTTGCTTTTTAAGAACTTCCACGATACTAGGGTGATCAGTCCCAGATACCATGGAGTCCGTATCACAAACATTCGTCTCTCCCAACCGCTTGTACTGCGCCCTCGTCATCACGGATATAGTCTTTTCACGTATGGTTTTCAAATCCTCGCTTGTTTCTACTATCCTGGAAAGCGCATCTGCTAGCACATTTTCTTTCCCCTTAATATATTCAACCTCAAAGTCGTACTCTTCTAAACACAAACGAAACTTAGTTAACCTACTTGATGGATCTGCCATGTTAAACAAATAGTTACAACAGCGGCCGGTGTTCCGTTTTTACAACGAACCTCCGTCCGTACAAATACGGTCTAAAATATTTAACCGACCAAACTATTGCCAATAACTCCTTCTCTATTATAGGAAAATTTAACTCACTCTTCCCTAAAGACCTACTAGCATATGCAATGGGTTTCCCGTTCCCATTACACAACACACTTCCCACAGCTAACCCCGAACTATCGGTTTGCAATATGAAAGTGTTGTTATCAGAAAAATCCGGTTAATCCAACACCGGTGGATTCATTAACGCTTCCTTAAGCAACAGAAAAGACCTCTCGCACTCATCGGCATCGGTCCAACTAAACACAACATCCCTTTTACATAGCCTATTCATAGGTACCACTATATTAGAAAAATTTGGCATGAATTTCCTAAATAATTCGCAAACGCCACGAACCGCTTCACTTCATCAACCGTCGATGGACGTGGATAACATTTTACGACTTTTACCTTCTCTGGATTTGGTGAAATACCTTCCGCTGAAATTACGTGTCCCAAATAAAGCACTTGCTTCTTCAAAAATTCACATTTGGATGGATTTAGCTTAAGATTTACTTCCCTCAAGCGTGAAAAAACTGTCATAAGGTTCCGGTTATGCTCATCCAAATTCCGCTCAAAAATAATTAGATCATCTAAATAAATCAGACACCTGTCATAATTCAACCCAGACATGGCCACAGTCATCAACCTGCTAAAAGAACTCGGACTTATCTTCAACCCCATTGGTAACCTACACATCTGATACTGCCCCTTATCTGTCGTAAAAGCAGTGTATTTCCTACTACTTTCTTCTAAAGCACATTGATAATATGATTGCGACAAATCACAGTGACTAAAGTAAACAGCACCCGACATTGAATCTAAGATTTCAGTTATATTCGGCAAAGGGAATTTATCATCCTGTATCTTTTCGTTCAACTGCCTGTAATCTATCACCACGCGCCATTTCTTCTCCGCACTACGATCTGCTTTTTGGGTACAACTAAAACAGGACTAGACCACTCACTAACCGCTTCCTCAATAATATTACTATCCAGCATCTTCTGCACTTGCCTATCAACTTCCTTCTTCTGTACATAAGGTATTCTATATTGCCTCCTGTAAACTGGAGTCACATTCCCTTTCAATCGTATTGACTACTCATACACATTCGTGACAGCTAATCTATCTCCCGGAACATGAAATACATCTGAATATTTCGCGCAGATTCGCTCAATTGACAACCACTCCTCGGCACTCAAATAGTCAAGTTTAAGCAAAGAAAATATTTCCTTAACACACTCAACGTCCACCTCCGACTCCGCAAAACTACAACAATCGTAATCACTCAACGGATAAACTTCTACACCGGACATACAACACACAACTTCCTCAGAGTTTGTGTTTAAAACCCTAATGGGTATCATCCCATTCCTAGGCCTAGCCATCACACTAGCCAAGAAAACCCCTTCAAGCAATTCTTTCCTTACCACCACACAATCTTCCGCTCTATTAACGGGAAAATACCTAACCACTTCACAACGCTGAGGAATAGTCAACAAGTAATCGTAGGAATTGAGCGGCATCGAAACCGTCTGCCCCTTAGGACCCTTAAGAGACAACCTATTCAACGAAAAATCTATAATACCACTATACTTCTGCAAGAAATCCTGGCCCAATATGCCAACCGACTTACACGGCAAATCATCAAATATATAAAACCTATGCACGAACGAACACCGCCCGTACTCCAACCTCAAACATACATAACCCACAGCTCGCAAACTACCTCCTACACCATTGATCACCAACTCTTCCTTAACTACTTTATAGCACAAAGCGTTATTCGTCAAGAAATTGCTCTTTACGGCTGATATCGACGCACCCGTATCCACTAACCACTCCGTATCCACACTATCCGCTAGCAAATTAACCCAGTTAATTCCAAGCTCAGTTTCGAAGTACATATAGATGCAATAGTCGCTAAGGCATCTAAATCATTGGGTTTCATTATGCGACTATCCAAGTGCTTCTCTCAAGCCAAGACTTTAAAGATCCTATACTGTACCTATGTGAGAAGCCATTTGGAGTATGCGTCAGAAATATGGAACCCGTGTTACCACAAATATACTAACCGAATTGAGAGCTTCCAAAAAAGATTTATAAGATATTTATGTTACCACCAGAAAATTCCGTATCACTCAGAAAACTATCTTAATCTCTGCAAAAAATATCATATTCTTCCTCTAGCCAACCGCCGCGAGATTTCTGACTGTGTTCTGCTTTTGAAAATCTTTAACAATCACATTAACTGCTCCGATATTTTGTCAAAATTCTATTTCAACACTCCCAGGAGGTCTAAACGATATAATCCACCTTTACGTGTGCCATTTGCCTCAACAAAATATAGGCAGAACTCATACATCGTGCGTGCAAGCAAACATTTAAACAAGCTTTGTAAGCAGCACGATTTGGATCCCTTCACAACTAGTGTGTCCTCAGCCAGGAGGTGCTTAAGCCGAAACTTTTTCCTATAAGTTGTTAAACATTGTTGATAGTTATAGTGATCGTTTTGCAGTGCGAGCAACTTTATATATATTATTGTTATATTACTGAATAACTTGGTGTCAATGTCCATAGAAATTACTTACTTTTTCTATTTTTTATAAGTGAAGAGTTGTAATTGGCTGACAGTCTTATTTACTGAACTTGGCCTGTTTGTTTTAGCTGTAAGTCTTCCATACTGCTTAAATAAATAAATACTATCGCAAGCTAAAATATACTTAGTCTCGAAAAAACTGAGTCTCACTCAACTGTCCGCCTTCACCGCTCCGTGGCATTGACACCGCGCCTGAGTCAGCATCGCCCCGCGCATGCTCAAAACACGCTACACGCCGCCGACCTTGCTGAGTCTGGCGTCCACGACGAGCAATCGCTGCGACCGCGCATTCCACCGCTATGCCATACGCTGACATTTTTGCGCGTAAAGCGGTTCCTTGCTGCGCGTGTGCATTCGAACCATCCGCTGCCGTCTAAGCGATAATCACCTCTTCCTTGTCGTGCGCCCCATGGCCCCTGACCCGACGTGACGTGAAGCTGACTGAAGTCGACTAAACTGCGACTCTGACTAGCCCCCGATCGGGCAACTATAACGCCGTCCAGCCGACTGGCAGAGTCGCCATGCGATGTGGGGGAGAGGAGGGGTTAAGTAAACAACGTGATGTGTACTACTCCGAGGGCCAACTGCGCTTTCTCCTTTAATTGGTGGCATATATATACATAGATCGTATGTGACACTATGCTAATACTAAGGCTACGAACACAGCTTATCTACCTTAACTTAAACTATGTACTATACGTGACGTGCTGATGAACGTGACTTCACACCACAGCAGCCCGGAGTCTGGATTTGTGCCCGGTTAATGGCAATAGGCTCGCCCCCTATTACATGGGACTTAAACATAACTGGCGAAATGTGGGTGTACCTACTATACTATAGGTACACATTTAAACTGCATTCATAGATATTTTAATTATTACATGGTTGAACCGGGAATCGAACCCGTTACATGAGAAAAATAATCACCCTGTAGCTTTATCATACCGATCGAAAGGCTTCATCATAAGGGTTATTTTTTGATAAATAACATAGTATCACAAATAAAAGGAAGACCATGAAGACATTTGATGTGGAATTTTGTTCAGAAAAAGAGTGCGAAACAGGACTCGTTTTGAGCATTTGATAAATTGATTAATTTTGTATTAAAATGTGAATTCAAGTGGTTTTCGGACCTTGGGGTTGTTACGAGTTAAGCACAGAGTCACAGATTACGAGTGAAGTGTTTTGTGTTGTTTACATTCATCTCCGTGTCGCGTTGCTCAAAATAGGCAAAGGAATCGTCATTCAGCCTTAAAATGTAATAATAAATTGCAATAAACTGTTACAATTATGTTTGTTTATAGTTTTACTCTATTCCTTATAGTACTTAAAGATAGACCTCTATTATATATTTTAAAGCCATAAAACTCTCAGTCGACATTGATCGATTATGACCTAAAGAATTTGTTTCAAGTCCTTAATTCGTCTACGAAACAGCGACGGGAGGCTACAGCCTAGGGTTCGTCGACGACCACAACCACGCTAGTGAATACGGTTTGGATTAGCGCTACACGCTCGGTCGAACTCAAGGCTGTCTCGACGACGAGCTATTCGTAGCTTACAGCCATGAAATTATCTTTTAGAGAATAGCACTGCAGGTCTGGCGATTGAGCAGGCCACGGCAGAACGGTGATGCGAACATCGGCCAGAGTGCGTGTTACGATTCTAGCTGTGTGTGGACGTGCATTGTCGTGCATTAGTCGAAACGAAGCGCCCAACCGGCTTCGCAAAGGGATGATCACGTATGAAACAATCCTCTCCGCATAAAACTGAGTATTAAGGTTGCCCCTGATACAAATGAGATTGGTTCTTCCACCGATCCAAATACCGGCCCAAACTATCATTGTTGCCACTCCATATGAATGAACTTCCTGACAAAATTTCAATCGTTCTTGACGTCCAGAGGTCCTCCAAACTCGAGTACGTCTTGTATCCGGCCTCATACCGAAACAAGATTCATCGGAAAAGTAAACACAACGCCAATCTTCTTCCTCCCAATTTCTGTGTTCGCGAGCCCATTGTAAACGGGCCGTACAATTGTGGGGTGCTATAGGTGGAACTCTCAGCGGCCTTCGGAAACGCAGATTCACTTCACGTAAACGATTTCGGATGGTTTGGTCGCTTATCAGCAAGCCTGAAGAGCTGTGGAGCCTCGTAGCCAACATCATGGCGGTCATGGTACGATTTCATCGAGCAGTATTTTGGATGTACCGGTCCTGTCTGCAAGCGGTGAAGCGAGATCGTCCTCCATGTCGCTCGGCCACGCTGCCCGTGAATATTTATTTATTTTATTATTTCTTTTTTTGATATTTCTCGGGACCCTAGGGTCCCGGACCTTTAGAAGGCATATGAGGGGCCGAAGCCAACTCGCAGAGGCCCGTTAGATGCTTTCAATGGAAAAGAGACACCAACCGACGATTATCCCTGTGCGTACTATGCAAGTGCACCCAAGGACAACCCCCGGTTGGTGTAGGACTATTGCGGGATATGGAGACAAAAAAAATTGTTTGGATGGCTAAAGTGGACTGGTTATCTAAAACTATGGAAGGGCTATGGCCCCTGCCTGACCAATGTTTGATAAATACAATACACGGATAAAATGGCAGGGGGTGACTTGCACACTCAACAATGGGCCCCCGGAAACGGTCGCTAGCACATAGTGTCGTAGCGACAAGGGGGCAACATGTCTTAAGGTGCTTAAGAGGAGTGGAGAGGTATTCCACGGCTATCAGGACAATCCCGGAAGTACGGTCAAGATCCCTACCAGCATCTTACTTGACTACTTCCTTCCTCCGAGCATGTTTGCTCTTGCGAATCTCTACTCAAGCCAGCCAATAAAGGCAAGAATGAGGTGGGAGGTCAGTTCTCGTCAGTGTTCACTCCAGCCGGCCAATAAAGGCTAGCCAGAGATGAGGAACAAGACTTCTCCCGGGAGATAGGGTACGTGGGGTCGCTACTGCCCAGCAGCTCGCCACATGCTGCCCTGCGGGTTTCTGTATCTCTCTTGGTCTGGCTCCTCACCCTAGACCTGTTCCGGCAAAGTAACCTCTACCGGCACAGACCTAGAGTTCGAAGCGCGCAAGCCCCACCACGACGTCAACGTAGAGATACGGCGATGGGGTATTTATTTTATTATTAACACATACATTTGTTCTAACAGGTAAGACCCAAGCTAACAAAAGTAGTCATCAATTGCTAATTGTCCAGTCCCGAGTGCCGGGTCTGGGTACAGCACAAGTTACACAGTGGACAACATACTAAGTGTCACCCTCTGGAATTCCGCCAAAGAGCAAGAAAATATGTCCAAACTCAGAGAGACACTATTAAGCATTCTTACTGCACGAATCACTGGTGCAAACTTTAATAAATTTGTACGGGTTGCAGGAACTTTAAAAAGTTCCTCCCTCGGGCCCAACCGTAGCCTCCTGTCTGGAACGAGCAATCCCAACGATTCCAATATTTGCGGATTATTTAACATACCACGAAAAACCATAAAAACATATTTTACCAGAGCGAGGCTGCGCCTTACTTCTAACTTATAGTACCCAACCATCCCTATAACAAAGAGAGTTGGATACATAAGTGGGTAGAAGGGCAGTACAGTTATCGGGTAAACTTGTTCTGCATCTTTTCCAGCATCTGAGAATACTTCACTTCATAAGGATTTCAGATGATAGAACTAGTTTCCAAGTTGCTTCGCACCAACGCATTTATACAGTGCTTTCACTGCTGCCATATTAGTGAAGTCACGGGTTTCCCGCATGACAAAACCAAGATTTTTAAACGCTTTTTGCAAACTTGCACTACATGAGCACGAAACGAAAGATCCCCAGAGAAAGTAACCCCGAGATCTCGCACTAACCCCACCCGCGGTGTGACATGACCGCCCATGCAATAATCATGGCGTCGGGTTACCACGGCCCGCGTGAAGAACATTATGCTACACTTCGTCACATTGAAGAGTAGTTTATTCTCTTCACTCCACGCTACCACCCAATCAATGTCTCGCTATAGCATTCCGCAGTGTGACTCGTCTGTGATCCGCAAGAAAAGCTTGAGATCGTCAGCAAACAACAAACAGCCAGCGTCTTTAATGACTTCTGGAAGATCATTAATCATAACAATAAATTCTAAAGGACCTAAATTAGTCCCCTGACTTACCCCCGTAAGGGTGAAATATGAGTCCGAGATGTAACCTCCATACTCTACCATTTATTTGCGGTTGCCCAAGTAGCCCAAGTAGTGCCATAATATGATAGCGTGTCCAGAGGCGGCTTACTAGCTTCCGCCCGCGACTTCGCCCGCGTGAAATTTCTTGTTCCCCGACCCACCCCATCGTATCGCATCGCCTGCCCGCGCTGTTACTTCGTTTTCACTTAGCGCTCGTTCTTCCTTTTTTTTTTTGCTCGGCTTCTAAGGGTCCTAGCGTACATAGCCTGAGCCTTCCTCAAGAATTGGGCTTTATAATTCAAAAATAATTTTTCTAATCCGACTGGTAGTGACAGAGATTAGCACGTTCAAACAGTAAATAAAAAATAAAATGTGTCGGTAACTAATAGACTAAGCGCATTTTTCTTACTTTAAGCATTTAATTAGGTGTAATTTATCTATAATATGTATGTATTTATAAATTATATAAGTATGTATATCAGTTCTCTGATTACCATAACACAAGCTCTGCTTAACTTGGGATCAGATGGCCGTGTGTGAGTTGTCCCAAGATATTTATTATTTATTTATTATTATTTGTATACCCGTCGTAATTTCTAAACGAAAGGTCCGAATTGAATAATTTAAAACGGAATTTACATGTACTTAATCAACCTTGGATATGAAACTATTTATTTGGATAAGGATCAATACCATATTTATGAAAACACCTTCGCAAATAATGCATTATTTTGTAACAAATTTGATTACCATTAAAAAAGTTATAGTGAGCCAACCTTAAAAGATAGACATATGTTATCAAAGACGTTTTTTTAGAAATTTTTCAGAGGAACAATTTCGTCATACATGATTTTTGTGTATCTTTAACCGTTTACGCAGCGCTCGCAACGGAAGCTCTCAAAATGAATAAATTTTCCCCGTTTTTGCAACACTTTTCATTAATGCTCCGCTCCTATTGGTTGTAGCGTGATGTTATATAGCCTATAGCCTTCCTCATAAATGAGCTATCCAATACTAAAAGAATTTTTCAATTCAAACTAGTAGTTCCTGAGATTAGCGCGTTCAACCAAACAAACAAACAAACTCTTCAGCTTTATACTCGTAATATTACTATAGATTAGTATTGATTCTTTCAGCCTCTACCTACAGTACGCGAGTAATGAAGGAGAGAGGTTTTCGTTGTGTGGCTAAAACCAAAATGTAAATTAAAATAAGTGTTTTAGAAATAAAAAATAAATAAATAAATAATAAATATCTAGTAGGGAGACCTATCAGCCTAGACTTGAGCCACTCTAGGCAGTCGGTAGTCTCAGATTATATATTAATCTTCTAATCGATAGATAGCAAGTACCCGCTATAGGTTTTAGTATCATAGTCGTAGGCTATACATTTTACGAGCTGTTCGCGGCTCTGCCCGTGTGGAGATCGAAAATTATCTCACGAGCACGTAGGTACTACCGGGACAAAAGTGTCTTTACCTATGAAATTGGAGATTTGTATGAAAATTTTAAAATATAAAAATTTTCGTATTTTTTTATTTCAGCTAATCAAAGTACTGGCCCAAATTATCTACACAATTGTGCCATTTTGATGGCAGTTTGTTTATCCCTTTACTGTAGAAGTCTGCTGGATGGGAGGTGATGAAGTCAGCGAAAGTGTTTTCTACTGCCTCTCGGGTTTGAATCTTTTCCCACTTAAATGAACAAAGTAGAAATCTGTTGGAACAAGGTCCGGTGAGTACGGTGGATGATGGAGAGCTTCCAGCTGTAACTCTTGTCGTGAAGTGTGAACTCGCGCGTTGTCGTGGAGAAGCAATGGGGAAGAGCGATTGACCAGTATTGGTTGTTGAATTGCGAGCTTGTCCTTCATTATTTGCAATTCTTGGCAATAGACATAAGCCGTCACTGTTGTGCCATTCGGTAAGAAGCTGTGATGTACAAGTCTCTGGTCCACTAGACAGTCATCATCATCTTCCTATGAGTAATCTTTTTTTAGCGCACTGATTAGGTGCTGTACCCGGGTCCACCCACTGAGACGAACGCTTACGGTTGTCGTACAGGATCCACTTTTCAACGCAGGTAACAATTCGATTTAGAATTCCCTCGTTTCTATGCCGATTCAGTAGTGCTATGCATGCTTCGACGCGTGTCTCCCTGTTGGTCGCTTAGTTCGTGTGGCACCCACTTATCTAGCTTTTTAATCTTTCCGATTTGACGAAATGCTTCAATGTTGTTTTGACACTAACTCCAAGGCCTGCAGCAAGCTCAGCTGTAGATTGAGTTGGATCCGCTTCCAATATCGCCTTCAATTTGTCGTTGTCGACAATAGTTACCGGCTGACCGCGAGGTTCGTTCTTTAACTCAAATTCTAGATTTAAAACGATTGAACCAATAATGGACCGTATTTATGCAAGCAGTGTTAGGCCTGTACACGTCAAAAACTACCACAATTTCACAAAAACAAAAAACTATCTAAAAACAAATGACTGAATTTGAAATTAAATTAACACGGCTTTCAAATAAAATTTATTTGAATTTCGAATTGCGCGCCAATCCACAGATAATTAAATCTGAAAATGCTATTTATAGAATCTCCAATTACATAGGCAAAGACCTATTATTATATGTCTTAACTTTTATCCAAATCCGTTGAGCCGTTAAGGCACAAAAAGGTTACAGACAGAAAGACGAGTGATTTTCATACTAATTATAATATTAGTACCTAGGTATATGGATTATTATGTCGTATTATAAAATTAGGTATGACTATTGAGTAGTACCTGTAACATTATATTATTATTATAGATGTGGTGACCAACGGACGCAGCTAAATAGTACCTACTGCAGCATAACTCTGCATGTCAAAACTTTTTGGTTCTTTATGGTCAACCTTTTTTCCGTTTATATTTGAGCCTGGTCGATTTTTATCTTTTTATTTCGTGATTCGAATTATTTTTCTTCTGACAGATGGGTCCCCATTTTTTCTTGAGTTGCAAAAGTTGAATCAATTGATACTGACCCAGTTTGTGGAAAATTAACGAGTTATTTTCAAGTGAAGCACACTATATCTGTGCCTTCCTATTAGTACATTGTGGTAAAGGAATATTGAGTATTGTATATTAAGTACGAGTCTGGTGATTTCATCTTTATTTTTCCTGGATTGAACAGCTTTGAACAGGCCGCCTTTCGGCCTCCAGGTTTTGGCCTAAAATAACGCTGGACGTCCTTGGTCAACGTCGAGAGTTGGACCGCATCTTGACCGCTGAAGGTCTCGCAACCAACGCCAGCTTCTGAACAGAGAACTACAACTCCCTACAGTCTACGTCACCTCGCCGGACGCAATTACGTTATGACACGGTTTTTTATGATATTTTTACGTACTAATTTAACAGTGTAGTTAGTAACCCTCTGCGGATTTTTTTTTAAATTCATTGACTACTTAATTTTATTTTCAAATCTGTAAAATGCGAGATACTTTGGTTCTCTGATCTTTTTCCATAACGATATATTTTGGTAGCGTTACTTACAAAGCGATTGCAATCGACTAGTTAGTACGTTTTATTTCTCTTTCGTTATTCGCGTACCTATCGGACCAAAGTTCTCTAATTATTTTTCCTTCACACAAAATCAACCTGCAACTCTCTTGATACCATAATATTCATTTTTTTTACCTTTTAATGTTTTTTCTACTTTTATTTCAAACAAAATTAAACGTGTTGTAGCAAAAAAGTGACTTCTCCTTCTTTTTTATTTTCTTTTCGCTACACTACTTTATTTTCTTAAACGTAACTTCGTTTAAAATGGCACAGTGCCAAAGATCTAAAAACCCCGTGTATTATGGCTAAGCAACCCGAATCGAATCAAGAAAGTCAATAAATAAAACGGTTTGGTCACGGCACGTTTACTTTCTCAGTTTTTTTTGTCGATCTTTTTTGCGGAGCCGAGAATGAGGGAAACAAAAGACGTCGATTAGCCGCCCGTCTTCTCATACAAGCTGTTAATGTCACCTAAAGAGGATGGGTTGTTTATGTAGTTTTTTGTTCATCGTTGTTTTTCGAATTACGTGTTCTTAATAAAATATTTTTTTCTGTAACTAATTGTAAAAGGCCTAATTGTTTATTTGCCAGTGAATGCTTTTCGGTACCAATAAGTAGATAATACAAAATTACAGGTAGATCAGATGGGTACTCCTACCCCTCTTATTTCAAAACTTTTAAACAAAAAAAAAAAAACAACCGACTTCCAAAAAAAAAATACCTACTACAAAATTAAAAATAACTTTAATTTCGGAAGTCCGTGTCTTTGGATCCGTATTTTAGGTTTTTGCCACCGACTTCCGATCCGAAATTAAAGTTATTTTTCACTTTGTAGTGTTTTTTTTTTTTGTAAAAAAGTTTTTATTTTTCACTTTCTTTTTAGTGGGTCCGTTTGTAATTTATCTAAGTTAGCTACTATAGTCTAATGTGAACTGCTCATCACCTTCTATAAAATAGGTATTGCGTTTCTCGATGTAGGGACGTTAATTGTTGAGGAATTCTCCTGTACTTCACCATATGAATTGTGACGAGCATAAATTGCTTAGCAACCATGACGACAAACGACACGCAAAGACTTAAAGTAATCGAATCGCAACATTCGCAACTACTACCTACTTACTTATTATTGAGTAGTTCCAGTGGCCATCTGTGGTCTTCATCATCAGTTCCACTTCACCAAATGGTGCTTTCCGAGAGCAAATGGACGAGTTACTATAAAAAATACCCAAATTGCTATAGGTGTGCCCATAATATTTGAAGAGTTCCCTAGATTTCTCTAGGATCTCACCGTCAGATTCTGACCTAATGATAATGGGACCACTTAGGAAGTACACCCTTTCAAACAAAAAAAGAATTTTCCAAATTGATCCAGCCGTCTTTGACTAACTGGGCAAAATACATAAAAAAAATATATAAAGATTCCTACAAACCTCCTCCTTTTTTTGAAGTCTGTTAAAAATAGAATGTCACAACTTTGTTCAATGATAAAATGGATCTAAAACTTTTTCTGGAGAATTTTTCTAAAGTTCATGGTACCTATACTTATATAAAAGTTTATGCAAAGAAACATTGTTCAACGTTTCAGTTTACCACCATTTTTAGTAGGTATTTGTCTTTGTTTTTCAGGAACCGAGAAAAAAGTAAACTCTTCACCATTGATATACAGAAAACCCCTTTTCACATAAGATTTTTCAGACTTCAAGTGGGTATCTCTAGTAAAACTCTAATAAATCTCTAATAAACCTTACCAAGGATTGACTGATGTTTGTTTAACACAATCATAAAATGTTCTTTTTTTATGCATTTTCAAAGTCACTTGTTGCAAACGGAAGGTAGGTATACACCTGTCCGCACCCTGCCCTGCCCCAACATGGCTTGCTAATTATACTACCTTCAAATATTATACACCGTTATGTTAATAAACGGTTCTGTCATACAGTTTGAAGGGTAAAATGTTTTATAGAGGGGTCATATCAAGGACGTTTAAAAAAATTGATAGGTAGGTATGTCTTATTAAGCGTTATTTTACTACCAATTTTCAAAGCTTTTACTGTCCATTTTGTTTTATATTTCATAAGTTTCCGTACCACTAATGTCCGTTTTCATAAGTACCTACTCTATAACACTAGTAGTTCCAAGGCACATGGGAATGGTCAAAAGAAATGCAACCTCTCCGAGGCGGGGTGCTAAAATTTTTTAAGCTCACTTCGCTCGCTTTTTCATCCTAGTTTCTACATAAGTCGACACAGCAACTCCTATTTCTACAAGGGGTAACACAAATAACGCACAACCTCTTAAGGGGTTACTGTACTCATCATTATGAACAACTTTTACTATGGGACCAAACGTGAAATCGTGAAAAAAATAGCAGATGTTCCCTAACTTTTGACGAGTTATGCGAACATAAATGTAGGGAACAGCAGATTTTTTTCCGCGATTTCAGATTTGGTCCCATAGTAAAAGTTGTTCATAATGATGAGTACAATGACCCCTTAAGAGGTTGTGCGTTATTTATGTTACACCTTGTACCTATATGCTTTGTCTATTGAAATCTAACCTCTCCGTGGCGGGGTTCTAAAAATTTTCGCAGAGGGGCATAAGTTTCCCTATTTATCTTTATAGATCTATACACCTAAATTCATTCTCGGAAAAAAATATATGCAGGCTATATATAATCTAGGTAGAAATACATATTTGTACAGTGAAGAAATTAAATCTACGTCCCAGAGTGAAACCTATCGTTCAGCCACTGCGCTGACCGTGGTCTTCATATTCCAAATGCCTTAGCGGAATAAGTTGCCTTAGGAAGTTAAAGAGCGGCCCACCGAAAATCAGGACAGGTTCAAAGGAATGCTGTCCGTAATTTCCTGTCCGTAAAAATAGCCTTGGAATACCTATACGTTTGAATGATACTTATAAATACAACACATGTCATGCCGTGAATTCCTGAAGGATCATGTTGACTTGAAGAGTTGTAGATAGTAGATAAGTGTCCACTGCAGAGGTTTTGTTTGCTTGGTTTTGCCAACCAACCTAAACCAGCGTTATAAGTCATCATCTGCCTAGCCATTTCCCAACTATGTTGGGGTCGGCTTCCAGTATAACCAGATGCAGCTGAATACCAGTAGTTTACATGGAGCGACTGCCTATCTAACCTCCACAACCCAGTTACTGGCTAACACGATACCTCTTAGTAAGACTGGTTATAAGTAAGACGAACGTTATAAGTTTTTGGTATAAATAGTTATTAAGAGATAAACACCATTAAGTATTTACGAGAATAGAAATAACCTCCTTTTGAAGTCGGTTAAAAAGAACACAGAGATTCTGCTCTGAGAGCCGGAGAGCTGCCAGCGCCCGTCGTCTATAAGAAAAACGAGTAATTTATTCTCTATAAATATGTTTCATTGTAGTAGCTTAGAGCTTACAACTCTTAAATTACCTACTTTGTAGATTCAACTTTGCCGATCAGTCATCACCATAGATACAGGTAGAAAATATTGTCATAAGGTAAGTCTCCTAAATAGATAATGATCGTTAATACGGCTTCATTATATATTATATTCTTGTAAATTAAAGAAAGTCCATACTAGTTACTAGGTAACCAATAATAAAAAAAATATTTTCATTTTAAGAATGTAAATTTAATTAAAACAAATTAATTGTCATATCCACAAAAACTGCCAGTGGTAAATGACAGCTGTTTATTAGTAGAAGAACTATTTGTCGACACGTGCTTATGTACTCAGAGGAGGGAACAATGATAGGTACAGCTTTTTATGTAATGTTATATATAACTACATACTTAGGTGGTTTTACATAAGCAGGTAACGATTACTCCTGCACTTGTTTTGCAAGTATAACCTACGGGAACAGGATACGGGATTATGTTATTACAATATAAAGCTTAATTATATCTAGGACTGCCTCGTTGGTCTAGTGCTCGCAAGCGCCACTGCTGAGCATGAGGTCCTGGGTTCGATTCCCGGATCGGGCCAAGTGTTATTGGGTTTTCTCATCTGGAATTTCTCATTGGCAGCTCGGAGTCTGGATTCGTGCCCGGTTGATGGCAATAGGCTCGCCCCTATTACATGGGACTTAAACATAACTGGTGAAATCTGGGTGTATCTACTATAGGACAACTCTGCCTAACCCTTCGGTGAATACAGGAGTACGTGATGTTATGAAATTTACATAGTATAAGCGCTGCTTAAATAGGTGTCTGCTCTATTTTGCTACATGCTTATTATCTATTATAATATTCAAGGCTATTATTGATTGACTCGATTAACGGCCGAAGCCTATAACCAATCTATCACCAATTTTGGCATACTGCAGATAGAAAAACCTATCTATCTATAGTTTTAACGTCCCAATAATCTATACGAGATTATGGAATCTTTCCGGCCTGATATAAGGACAGATAGAATTATACTGTCTACCATCAATAGTGATCTGTCTTTTACTGAAAATAGGTTATTGGGTTCGGCCGTTACAAGATCAGTCAATCAACAGTCAGTTTCAATATCAGCACCAAAGGCAACTGCTACAGTCATAGCTGAGTTACATTCTTTGAGTTATCTACTACAACTTGTTACAAAAGAATTTCAGTTAACCAAAAAAGATAAAAATTCTTTAATGAAACTGGTGGCTCTAACCAACACACCAACCTGCTAAAAGGCTTTAAGAGGAAATATTAATTAATTTAATTAACAAATACAGGTGACATGGTTTAAAACCTGTTTGGTACCTGTTCCTAGATCAAGCATTCACGAAGTACCTAAGTAATTAACTATGTACTACGGGACACAAAATAGTTAAATAGGTACGTATCGGAATTTAGTTCAACATTTAGTGGAAGGAATGCTATAATAAGATGAATTATCGATAAAAGTATTGATCTACACCTGCAGGAGAAAATTTTAAAGTCGGTTATAGGTAAACGGTATTCATCTATCTATTACTTATCTACTTATTATTAATAACAAAGCTGAAGTTTTGAACGCGCTTATCTCTAGAACTGCCTGTCGGATTTAAAAAAATATTTTTGCGTCTGATAGTTCAATTCTTAAAGAAGGTTATTAAGGCTATTTAACATTACGATACAACCCTTAGGAGCCGAGCAAAACGACAAAAAGTCAGAAAGGACGCTAAGCGAAAACGAAGCAGGTTAGCGCGGGCAGGCGATGCGATGCGACGGGGTGGGTAGGGGGACAAGAAAAATCACGCGGAGTTAGCCGCGGCCAGAAGTTAGTGTGAAAATAAAATTGTTTTGAAAATGTATTGCTAATAAAATATTTGTAACTCCTTAAATGCAATTTAATATAATAATTAAATAATAATGTATTTTCAATACTACGTTCAATATCGTACCTACTACGCTCAATATATAAAATAATTTTACCCAATTATTGATATTTGAAACGTTGTTTTACATAGGTACCTATCTTAAAATAAGATTTACTGAAAATAGAACAGTTTGCGAATAAAAACATCGCTTGAAAATAGTCTTAAATGAAATAGGTACGTTGTCCCTAGTTTAAGCCTACCTACTTACATACAACAAAACAGTTTCATTTAAAGTAGTTCGCTACAAAACAGTTTCATTTAAAGTAGTTCGCTACAAAACAGTTTCATTTAAAGTAGTTCGCTACAAAACAGTTTCATTTAAAGTAGTTCGCTACAAAACAGTTTCATTTAAAGTAGTTCGCTACAAAACCACCTACTTATTATAATCATTAGGTATCGTCAGCTTCTCACGAAGTTTATATGGGACCACCTGGAGAGTGGCGCCTTGTGGGCACCCCCAAAGTCCGGCCAACACACATATAAATATCGTGAAAACAACTTTTATTGAAGGCGGTTAACTATAAAGTATCTTAGGTTATTATAACTGAGTCATTATGAGATTTAAATACGAAATTTAGAATTAAAGTAAGATTTAAAATTAACAGGTGTGTTTCAAGTTTCATAAGTTCAAAAATGACCAAAGAAGACCAATATAGGCGTTACGTAAATCCCACTCAATATAATATAAAACATCTCACACGCATGTATTCAAGTCAGATCCATTCAGAGCAACAATAGGCCTTCATCGATACTGCGCCTACGCATCGAATTCGAATGTCAATCGTAACAATCGAGCACGATTACCTGTCAGATAAAGGCGGGCGGAAAGCTCGAGGAAAGCGCCACAAGGTAATTCGAGCCGCGAAGGCTTTGACGGCCGCCGCCATTAGTCCATGCTCCGCCAATCAGGCGAAAGGGGCGGGGCCTTGCGCACGCGCCGCCCGCTACGCATAACCGATTCAGTGTAAACGCAGCTGTCGCTCCGTAGCCACGTATTCGTCTTCGTGTCCCTACTTCGTTTGTTTTTAATTATGAACTTTTTGTGAGACTCGGGTGTGTATTTGTGTTGTATTCTGAACTTTGTAAAGAGGTCTTAAGTATTTTTAGAGACTGATCTGATGATGTTATTGTGAAGTGACTTCCGCAGTGACTGTTATTCGGTGTTTGTTGTTGTAATTTCAAGATGATGATGGATCAGGCTCACTTCGGGGAGTATTTGCTGAGGCAGCAAATGTTGCACGCTGCGTCGCTCAGCGGTTTGCGTAAGTTGCATTTTTCTTTGTCGTCACTTAATTGGAAGGAATATTAATCAAATTAACTAATTCACTTTATTAGACTTAAACCTACGTACATTTAAGCCTCCCAAAATATTGCTAAGAACTCACATAGGTAAACACAAAACACACTGATTATTTTTACCAACGAAACCTAATCTATCATTATAAACAGACATATCGCATATTTGTAGCACACAGAGGTCGTTATGTCGTCACACTCGTCACATTCTGAGGTCTTTGGAACTCGTTTTTTTTTAAACTATAATCGCCCATGTTTGCCGTCAGCATAAATAATATCATAACCATGTATAATTTTGATCGTAGTTTGCGATAAACAAATTGTACAAATACAATGTGGATCTGGACGTACGACATTAAATTAAAACGAGCACAGTGCTAGTCCATCGAAACATTTTAAAACACGAAGATTCATGGAAAATTGAAAAATTGCAGTTTTCAAACAAAATAAATAGCAGAATGAACTGCATAAAAGTAAACACGCTTTATCTACGCAAAGTCACTGACCAACGGTGCGGTGCGGGGTGCAAGGTGCGTCGGCGGCAATGTTTACTTATTATTACGGACTCAGATCTACATCATGTTGAAAAATAAGAAAATGAAAATTAATTTCCTGTGGCTAAAGTATTCAT
Source organism: Fissipunctia ypsillon (assembly GCA_947568875.1). Taxonomy (NCBI): domain Eukaryota; kingdom Metazoa; phylum Arthropoda; class Insecta; order Lepidoptera; family Noctuidae; genus Fissipunctia; species Fissipunctia ypsillon. The sequence goes on along the minus strand of OX387654.1, from coordinate 19,387,502 downwards.
TGGATTCGATTTATTTTTTGTTTACGGGTAAACAACATGATTTTCTTTACGTGGTTTAAAGGAATCTCAATCGTCCTGTTCCACCTTGTATACCTTGTATAACATTCAAGTATACTTTTTGGAAGTTGTTCTTGTTTATTATAGCAGAGTTAACTACAATACTTAGGCATAATCTTGTTATATCATGTTTGTCTTTTTAAACAGAATCAAAGTCAAAGAAGCCAATGCCATTTATTCACCAGAAAAACGATAGGTAACATAGGTAACATATACACCGTTACATTTTGATTGTTTTAATCCCTTGGACGGGCGGTTTAACTCACAAAATACTATACATCAACAACTTACACAGCATTGTATCTCTTAAAATTAAAAAAAAAAAATGAAGTGATAACGTAATGTTCGCAAAATGCATGAAACCAGTAGTAGCTCTGCCTGCGTCTGTGTTTCCGAACGCATACAACCCCGATCTCTTCAAAGTGAGAGTGAACAGGCTTCTTTTGGGTAAGCTCGCTCCATCGTCGACTTTGTCTCTGTCATCTCTGACCTAGACTAGTCAAAAAAAAAAAAAAATGGTGCGCCACGAATTAGTTACGTTATTACGAACGTTACGTCGTCATTGGCGGGTACCTAACTATTTGTGAAATAGTTCATATTTTCGTATAATGATACTTCCAGATACACACACACACATCCTATGGTACGAAATGAGTTTCGAATGGTACCTACTAATGGTTCGCATTCTTTTTTCACTAATACGTGAATTGATTTGAGTTTAAAAGAAAAAGTTTTTTTTTAAATTTTATCTTTACAAATCGATAGTGTTTCATGCACAGGACCGACCCTTCACGGGATTAAAATGATCTAAATGTAACAGTGTATAGAATGTCATATAATTTAACCTTTTTTAAAAAAATATTTTACTTACCCACTCGTAACTACTTTTCAGAAACCTTTCCAATTTTCCTATTTTACTCAAAAGTTACGTTTTCCTATAACCAAGACGTTGAACCTTCCAGTTTACAAACATACATAAAATTAATTATTATTTTTATAACTTGCATTGAACTTTTTTTATCAATTTTGTAAGAATAAGCTCTAAAACAGCCGTAAAAATATGCGATAATGAGGTATGAACTAATTAACTAAACGCTAGAATATGCTAATTAATCGCCAATTAAAACTAAGTGTCAGCCGTTAACACACAAAATTATAATTATCATATTAAGTCGTGTTTTAATTTTCTTCAAAGTTCTATTGGTCATATCGTTCTATCTTTTATAATTATTATTATTTTTAAATGATAAGTTTATAAAATTATAAAATGTTAGGCGTTATTATGAGTTATTGGTTGACTTGTAATGTCGCGATATCCACGATTTATGATTTTCAACTTTTAAGACAAGTCAAATATTTTATAGGTGTGATAATATTCCAGGATGTTTATTAATGACGCAATGAAACCAGGTACTTATTTAAGAACTTTTAGGTGAACGGGACGCATTCTGCCATTCAGCAAACCTACTCCTCATATTTTGACACTAGATAGGTATACCACTTTAATCTTGACAATTCGAGTGCCTGTAATTGGTTTATTTGAAATAAATGCTTTGAGTTTGAGCTGAATTTGAATTACTTAGGTATTCCATTTTTTTGTCTCAGCTAGTTTTAATCATGGTTTTGCAGTTTGAGTAATTTATGCGGCCTACTCAAATGTCTTTTCTAGGGTATTGTTCGTCGAATCGTTGAGCTCCTTAAGTTTTGAGTTGAGCTGTACGTTTACTGACAAATTCGTGCACTGACTGGACAGATCCATTCAATCTGTGTGGTTCTTACCTCAAAAGACCATTTCAGACACCAATCTACATGGTCTTCACATGATCTGACCAGGATTATGTCTGGACTTTAAAAGAGACTGTGACCTCTGAGTTTGTTTCAGCCTTTCTTCTCAGAGTAGTCAAATAGCAAACGCCAGCCTCATCTAGTTTAAAAAAAATATGATTGACGTGAAAAAGTGTTTGCAAACCTACTTACAGAAATAAACTCATTTATCATTCCTACCAACTTAAAATTCTTCTTAAACTAAAAAAAAAGAAAGAAGAATCTTATCTTTATAAGTAAAAGAAACATGATGAGAACAACAAATACGCCTAGCTCGCGGTGGTCTAACCGTGCAACAGAATTGGGGTCTATTTCAATGGCATACGCTAAATAAATTATTTGATTAACGCCATACAACAACAAAACGTTTGGTTAACAGCTTTATTTCGAGTTGCCGGAAACAATGGACACATGCGTTCAGTTTGACGGAAAAGAATTAAAAAAGTTTTTCCAATAATTCCACGAGTGTAAATTATTTTCAAAATGTTACTTAGATAGTACATAAGTATATAGTTACTTTAAATGTTGTTGCAAACTGTTTTAAATTGTTGAAATATGTTAATTTACTTAAAAGAAAAAAAAACATATGCCTAGTTTATATGCAGTCATCTAGTGATATACATCATAAATTAAATGAAGATGCGCGAAAAATATGTAAAACGTGCTGCACCGTAACAGGGTCATGTAAGTACTTTTAAGTTTAAGCCTAGCCTGTAACAGAGTGTACATTTAGCAAATAAATAAATAAAATAAAATAGAAACCTTCTACTCATTAAACATAAATTATATTATTAAAATAATAATTTTAATACATTGACATTTCTAAAATATATAAACTGTTCTGTAACGTTTGTTATTATAATAAAGCAGAACAGATACAAAGCACAATATGTATTAGATTAAAAATTCAACATCTTAAAAGCTGGGACGCGTAGAAGTCTGGAAGTTGTAACGCGTTGAAGTCTTTTCTATGGGCGCCTTAAAAACAGTTCGGCCGTAACCGTGTAGATATGAACTTTCTTTTTATGACTTACAGAAAAACTAAGATGTGTTGATGTTTTAAATACGCGATTCTTGTTTAGGAAAATTAATGTATTTTTCATGTTATATTGGTCTCTATAGTCCACTATGTCCTCATAATTATGTGCAGTAGATACCCAAAGGGTGACATACTAAAAGCAATAAAATTGTAAATCCTTACTGTATACCATTTCCTTGCAGTATTTTTCTGTATGAATGTTGACTTAATATAGGTATTATTTCATGTCCTGAAAATTGTTCATTATATCATTTTAAAGTTTCTGAACATACTTCTCTATTAGTCGACATCTCGGTAGTCGCTCCTTCGTCCCGTCGTCGTACTAATAGAGAAGTATGGAAGAAAAAGATGTGTTGCGTCGATCACAAATATGTATAGGATAAGGCCAAGAAAATGACGATGAATCTATTTCACCCTTTCCACATATCCTCTCTCTCAGTAAACCTGCGATAACCCTCTCAAAATCGTTATCTTGCAACGAAAATACCTGCACACAGCACAAAAGAAACGCATTAAATAGGTGCTGATGTACACGTGACAACAAAACTCGGTAATACACATAATGACCCCTCTCACCGTGCAGGCATGTACTCATTCATAATGTTTTTACTCCATTGTTTGAGCCGTGGATTAAATAACGACGGCTTTTCAGCCTTTAATAACCTATAGGGTGAAAGGTGTATTTCATGTCTGTTACCACCTATGACCAGTTGGTTTTTTGCAATAAATAAATGACCTGAAGGCTTGGTTGTAAGGGTTATGGTGATTGTGGTTAGGATTATAATTTATTAAGAATAATCAACTTCGGGAGCCACCATCGAGTACAAAGCCCAAACTGCGGCCAAGAAACTGGGCATCCTAAATAGGGTGAAGCGATACTTTACGCCTGGACAGCTTTTAATTCTATACAAAGCGCAAGTCCGATCCTGCATGGAGTATTGCAGCCACCTTTGGGATGGCTCGGCCAAATACCAACTTGCCGCGCTTGACTCGGTGGAACGCAGAGCTAAGAGGCTCATTGGCGACGTAAGACTGGTGGATGCCAAGCTTCACAGCTTGGCTCATCGCCGCAAGGTTGCCTGCTTGTCGGTCTTCTACAGATTATACTTCGGTGAGTGTGCTCGAGAACTCCACGATCTCATTCCGCTTGCCCCCTTCTACCATCGGACATCTAAACTCACTGCAGATTACCATCCCTACCTAGTTGCTATTCCACCAATTCGCAGTAAGCGTTTCCAAATGTCTTTTGTGATGCGCACAGCAAAGGAGTGGAACTCTCTCCCTGCGTCTGTGTTTCCGAACGCATACAACCCCGATCTCTTCAAAGTGAGAGTGAACAGGCTTCTTCTGGGTGAGCTCGCTCCATCGTCGACTTTGTCTCTGTCATCTCTGATGTAGACTAGAGTCAAGAGCAAACCTATCTCAAATAAAAAAAAATCTAATACGTAATAATTTTCACCACAGACCCTAGACAAGCCCCGAAGTAGCAACCTGTCACTTTAATATTTTCAGTATGTATTTTTATCAATAACTAAGTATGTCAGGAACGTGAACACACTTACAATGGCAATGCTTTTCATTTTGACAGTTAAACAATATTCATTGCGTTATTTACATTGTTGAGCAGACGAATTTCTCAAACCTATGAAGAAATGGGTTAGGAATTTCTTTCAAAATCCTTTGCATTTAGATTGAAGTGCAGTTCTAGAATCAGCTATACTTTGAAAAGCATCAAATCCATATTTAATCAACGTATATTTCTTATCTTCTTTCTAATCAGCCGGAACGAGGATGATACGATTGCACATTGTGGCCTATTCTTGAGATACGTGGCCCATCTAAAGTCAGGGAAATTAAATGTTGAGCAAATTGACTAATTGTTCAAATCATAACTGGCGTTCTTTGACAGTTGTATCAAATGGTTATAACACGGCAAATTGAAGTAGGGTGTCAAGTTGCTTAATAATTAATTTCCCGGTCTGTGCCTAGGCTTTTATCTGCAGAAGAGTTCAGATAAACTCTTAGCACTCTTGTGCCTTGATTCTGTCAGTCTATCTTTAATTTGTTTACCTTTTCTTTTCCTACTATTGGGAAAATAATTTCCACATGGCCTTCCACCTCTATTTCCCTTTTTCCCGGAATAGCACCAAAAAGACCAAGAATCCCCAGAAAGAGACCGAGAAGAAGAACTGCGTTTATGACCAGCGTAGCTATTCACAACCATTCGACCGACTTCCGCGCTGAAAATATGATACATTTTATGTTATGTGGTTTGTATTTGGTTGTCTTTAAAAGATCGCTCTTAGCGATAAGACCGCCCACTGTGTCACCCATTGTAAAATTTCTACTTTTGTATCTGCAATATTTATGGTGTAAGTACATAATAAAGAGTAATCTATTTATCTAGTCTCTGACAGCAAATAGCTGTCGGAAGAATAGTGGTCTTGTATTTGGTTTAAACTGTCAACATTTTCGGGTTACGGATTTGTACAGAGCGTTTAGAGGACTCCTTCGATAACATTGATTGATGTTCGATTCGGCACGGAAGCGTATCGAATGGTTGTGCATAGCTACGCGGATGTATGAACGTAAACGAGGCAAAAGGAGTATGTAAAGATCGTTACAAGTGGAGTTCTATAATTTCTGCCTACCCCGGTGGGAAGCAGGTGTGAGATTATGTATGTAAGACCAAAATCTATGCTTAATCCAATTTATTAATGTATGACCTCAACTAAAATAGTAACTTATTTCTAAGTTACACTATTAGGTACCTACACGTAGAATACCTACTTTGTGTCCCTCCACAAAGAGTATAACGTAATTCTACCTATTAAGGTATAAAGGGCGTCCATTAATTATTTTTGAGAAATAAATTAAGATTCCTATAAATAACGAGTTCTTGCTAATCGACCGGGTCGTTAGTTTGTAACAATAAGTTTTCTACTTAAATAAGACAACACAATAAGGTGTTTAATCGTTTGACAATATGTCGCACAATACCTAGTAGGTACATGGTAGCGCACCTGCTGCAAAGTTACAAATGGTATAAGACTCTATTCTAGTTGAAATAGGGTGTAAAATTGAATGATAATATTTTACATACTTGGCTCATTTTTTCATAGAAATGTAGGTAAATATGTACACGTTTGGCTCTCTTGAATAGGTCATTTAATCAAGTTGCATAATGTCACCTGTGTTTGTCTTACTTATGACTGGTGTTAATTTGTGGACTCACCTAGGTACGTGTTTATCTAATGATAGGCTATTTAACATTTTTTTTAAGTTATCTCGATGTTGTAAGCATACATTATTATGATTACTTAAAAATTAATTTGCGTATAGCAAATAATTATGATGTAGTAAATGGAAAATGTAACAATAATTGTGGTTCAAAATTCTTTATTTTAATTTTTTTGCTGGATAAAAGAACTTGTATAATATTTCTCATATTATTATATTATATATATTTATAATATATAATATTTCTATTATATATTCCCAAAGGACCAAAATCGGGTGCATATACCCTACGATAACATTTCATTGAGCCTCAATCCATTCAGCACGAGTCGAGATGGTCGCTTCAGCTTCAACTCAAAGATAATTGCTTGTTAAAGCGGCCCAGAGCTACTGTCATTTGGAACCATCAATGTCGCGTCATCAAATTATATCGGAGCCTCGTATGTTAGCTTTTTGTTCGAGCTAAGGATATTTATGTATTTTTATTGAGTTTGATGCACTGTTTTTTGTATGGTGTATTGAAGTTGGATTGAAATTATTTTGTAAGGATTCAAGCCTAGGTATAATGCTTTGATTTTTCAATATGTAGGTAGGTAGATTTCGTCTAATTTAAAACTGCACCCCTCCAGTCAAATTTCTATACAAACATTTGAAATGTGTATGCAACAAGCGGTGGAGGGGCGTGCAATTTTAAAGTAAACGATCTGGTTCTAAATTTTCCAACAACCAACAAAAAGGTTGATCAAACAGTGAGACAATACTTCCTTAAAATATATAAATACGTGTATGAAGCTTACTTTATCGACAAATTGAAAAATGCACGCCGGGCTTAACATTCATAAGAATTATATTATTATTAATTTATACTTAGATATAAATAAATATTGCATTCAAATATCTCCATAAACTCCAGTATTTAAACCTTACAACGCCGACACAAGCAACGCGTACAATAATTCTACATCGGCGCTTTGATCCGCGCAGCGCAAGGCTCCCGTCGCCAAAACTGCAATAAAAAAACAATATTAAACATCGTCAAATGTAAAGAAGAACTTACACCGTCATACCAGCCATTAGTATACTTGAATGTGAACTTTATCGACTTAAAAATAAGATATAAAAATAAATGTAACAGTTCGAGATCGTATCTCTGGTCTTTTGAGCATTTTCGTCATATTACCTCATTAGTGATGTTGCCATAGAATATCGTCGGTTATACGAGTACGAGCGTGTCGGGATGCTGAACTAACGAGTGTTTATTAATTAATAGAGTCGTGAATGATTGCAGCGTCATGGACAGTTACATACCTCAGTTTATTGAATATCATCGTAACGGTGATTCTAGATAGATGTGTGCAGTTTTGTCTTAATTTGTCTGTATGAGACAGTGTTTAATTAAGTAATTTTTATAATAATAAATACAGGAACAAACATACCCACGAACTTATTTTCCTGTAGTATATCATAACATAACATCAAACCTGTATTCCCCGAAGGGGCAGAGGTGTACCTATAGTAAGTACATCCACATTTCTCCAGTTATGTTTAAGTCCCATGTAACAGGGGGCGAGCCTATTGCCTACAGCCTTCTTATTATTCTGTATACATATAACATGTATATGCGGTCTTAGGTCCTAGCTAAGTGTTTTAATTTCATCATTACAAAATCGCAAGTGTCACACGATTTAGACTTTAGAACCTAGATTTTTATGAGACTGGAAGTCGTTTCCAACAATTTGGATTGAAAACGGATCTATCAATAAAATTAGTTTGATGTAGGATATTAAAGTTACAGATTATAGGCTCGTTTTGAAGTAGGTAGAAAAAATTATCCGTTCCCAAAAAGTGACAAAGATGTAGCTATTTTGCTTTTGATCAGCAAAAGAAAAACAGCTACATCTTTGTTAGTTCAACATCACTTACAATCAGAAATGTTTTAATTGACGAAACGAATCCTACATTTGTCGGCAATCCAAGTGAAAGACCAACGACGAGGGAAAGACTCAAAAGACCATTTCAGACACCAACCTACATGGTCTTCACATGATCTGACCAAGATTATGTCTGGATTTTAAAAGAGACTGTGACCTCTGAGTTTGTTTCGGCCTTTCTTCTCAGAGTAGTCACATAGGAAACGCCGGCCTCATCTAGTTAAAAAAAAAAAGTTTGACGTGTGAAAGTGTTTGTATAAACCTACTTACAGAAATAAAATCATTTATCATTAAAGGAACAATAATCTTGTAACTTTGTAACTTACAATAATTTGTTAATTGTATTAGTTAAGCTTCTTAAATTTGTCCTTTTCATTTCCTTGGAAAGTACGTTAAGCCATTGGTCCCGGGATCGGTTCTGGGACCGCATCTGTGGGACATCGGGTACGACTGGGTTCTGCGCGCCGAGCTCCCTGGTGGCGTCAGCGTAGTTTGCTACGCTGACGACACGCTGGTCCTGGCGCAGGGGAGGTCGCACCAGGCGGCGGCCGAATTAGCGGCACGCGTGGTTGCGACAATCGTAGAGAGGATCCGGCAATTGGGACTCGAGGTGGCCTTGCACAAGTCCGAGGCCATGTGTTTTCATGGTCCTCGGAACGCGCCACCATCGGGTTCCCAAATAACGGTAGGAGGGGTTCTCATCGATGTCGAGTCGACGATGAAGTACCTGGGACTCGTCCTCGACAGCCGGTGGAATTTCGTGGAGCATTTCCGACGTTTGGCTCCCAGACTGGAGCGGGCCGGGGCTGCCTTGGGGCGGCTCCTGCCCAATCTGGGGGGTCCAAACGCCTCCTGCCGGAGGCTCTACGCGGGGGTCGTGCGGTCCATGGCCCTTTACGGAGCTCCGGTGTGGGCGCGTTCCGTGAGGCGACGACCGGTACGTCGATTGAACGCGTCCCAGAGGGTCATGGCCATCCGGTTAGCCCGGGGATACCGCACGGTCTCCGGGGAGGTGGCGAACCTCCTTGCCGGATTACCGCCATGGGATCTGGAGGCAAAAGTCCTCGCACACATGTGGGAGTGGCGCGAGGAGGCAGGACGCCGGGGCGTAACTCTGTTGCCGCGAGAAATCGTGGCACGGCGGACAGAGCTCCGGCAGGATCTCATGGCGGCATGGAGAGTGCGATTGTCGCAACCCAGCGCTGGGCACGCCACAATTGCGGCGATAAGTCCCCTCTTTGAGGAGTGACTGGAGAGGCGCCACCGCGTCCTCACCTTCCGCCTGACGCAGGTCCTCACCGGACACGGGTGCTTCGGGAGGTACCTGTTCCGGATAAGGCGAGAGGAAACGCCCGGGTGTCACCACTGTGTGGATCGCCCGGAGGACACGGTGGAGCATACGGTGGAAGTCTGCCCGGCTTGGGCGGAGCACCGCCGTGTCCTCGCGGAAGCGATTGGCGGCGGCGATCTCTCGCGTCCGGCCCTGGTCCAGGCCATGGTACGGAGCGAGAGTGCATGGGAAGCCATTACCTCCTTCTGCGAAGCAGTAATGCTCGTGAAGGAGGAGGCGGGACGCGTGAGGGAGAGGCAAGCTTTGCACCCTCACGCCCCTAGTCGCCGCAGGAGACGCCCTGGGCGTCGGGAATTGGCAGCCGATTCCCGGCCACCGTAGGCGCGGGCTTGCGGACGGCGAGGAATGGGTAGCTCGCCGTCCGGTAAGGACCAAGCCCGAGTCGACGGCGCGTCGTGTTCCACGCGCGCCTCAAAGAGATGTCAGCACTATTGACGGGGTCCGCTAGGGCCGATGCCAGCTAGGGTTGCGGGATGTTCGAAAGAGTTACCGTGGCCCCGGCACAGGCAACAGAAGAAACACGGGTGCGTTTTAGTCAGTAAAAGTCTGACACGCCCTCCCGCTCCGCCCAGAGCGGGAGAAGTCATTTGATGATTTCCCATCCAAAAAAAAAAAAAAAAAAAAGCCATTGGTCCCGGCTGTCATTTTTACATCTTTGTCAGTCTGAAGTCCAAAACTCTGACAACCAGTCTTACCAAGGGGTATCGTGATACCCAGTAACTGGGTTGTGGAGGTCATATAGGCAGTCGCAGTCGAAGTCTTATACTACTATACAGTAGTATATATGCATCCTTTTAAACTGGAAGCCAACTTCAATATAGTTGGGAAAAGGCTAGACCAATGAGACGATTTCAGACTTAGTCCTTTATAGTTGAAGTTGTTAAAATTCATGAAAATTTCGCATTCCTGACACACTACTTATATTTTGCGAGTGTCGCAGTCGTTCAGCCAAACCATGCCTAACTTGAGACTTTCCTGAACCCGTGTCCGCAACATAAAAATATTATATACCTACTACATATACCTAGCATATATTGTAAGGTACATCAAAAGGACCGCCCACGCTATCATAAATTACAATTTACGTTTATGAATGAATATTTTTCGCAATATTATACTCGGGATGACGCCTTGATTACTTGAAATGTCGTATACTGTGTCATCCATTTATAATTAAAGATGAACGGATATTATTTTGACGGTATTAAACAGAATTATTGAAAAAGGAAATGGTTTTTGGATCAGATCGTTGATATGTCGAGAACAATCTCAGATGTCATATAAACCAATATTTGTGACAGTTATTGCAGGCAGTCAAGGAAAATCAAAAAGTTAACAAAATTAGTTAAATGTCAATTGGTCTGACCTCAAATGCCTGACATACCTACTCGGGAATTCTGGTCACTTGCTGGGTTGTAGAAATGGAATTATTACATCCCATAAAACGCTCAAATCTACGGGGAATAGACTTCCTTACATAATATTAAAATTTAGCGCTTAAAAAAGCTTTTACAATAATTGGCATGTAGTTTAAAGTTGTTTAATGTAGCACGAGGATTAAATACATTAATATTTTCATGGTTATTCTTATCTCAACAGCCTTCCCCATCGAAAATTGATATTTCCTGTATGCATTACCATTTTGTCATACAAATTATAATTAAATGTATAAACATATTTTTATCTGGCTTCTTAATTAGGTAATGATAATAATTATACAGTTATCTTTTATTGTTAAACTGTGTTAGTGTTTCTGTTTATTTTGTCTGTGACAGGACACTGTATTAAGAACCAATTATAGTTTCCATGTAATATTTGTATGTATGTACCAATACTTAACACCATCATTGTTTAAGTAATTAAATTACTATTTGTATGAAATACAGGATTTTAAAATTGATTATAGTTTGACTTTACCATCACCAACTTACAGCAGTGTTAGTCAGCTCCTAGACTCCCAGACTGCCGTTTAACTATTTGCAATTAAACATTTACAAGGAGCCACTGAAAAATAAAGCTCTAATAGTCACGACTAAGTGCCTACAAGAGATTTTTCTCTCCCTCTCTCTCTCTCTCTACTGAGTTATAGATAAGTCAGTCTGCCTAGCCTCCTCCCAACTATGTTGCTGGGCTATCACAGACGGAATATCTGTTGAATGTTTTCCCTTATTTGGCGACTTCTTGTATCGAGTTCGCGACCAGTGTTTAGAATTATGGAAAGAATACTTTGATGAGAGGTCGCTCAGCAAGGGAATTTGGTACAGAATCAATCAACATAGCTTTTCTAGAGTCCCTTGTTTTGTGGGTACAGATATGCATCGAAATGAGATTGTGACTGCTTTCAGACTACGCTGGGGACATATTCCGTTGAATAGCTTCGCCTTTTTAATGAGAAAGAGTGATTCGCCCAATTGTTCTGAGTGTGATAAGGTAGAGGATACCACTCATATTTTAGCGGAGTGTGTCCGGAACCAGGTGGAGAGGAGTAACTATTTCATAGAAAACGGTTTTAATTTTAATTATGTTGGCGTGTATAATAGTATCTTGACTGCTCCCTTGTCCAGGACAGCCAAAAAATTATACAACATTGTACACCTAGGTATTAAGCGTAGATAGACATAGAATGCCCCTAGGAGGGTGGCATGGTCATACTGATCAAACCCTCTATAAATTAATACAGATTAAAAAAATAACTATGTTGCTGTCGGCTGTAACCAGATACAGTTGAATACAAGTGTTTTACATGGACCGACTGCCTATCTGACCTCCACACCACAGTTACTGGATAACACGATACCCCTTGGTATATAAGTATCTTTTGTAGTAGTTTTATTTTTTTTATTTCCACTTTTATATCCGTAATATTTATAGTGTACATAATAAAGAGTATTCTATCTTTTGAAAAAAAAAACAGTTACTTTTAACGAAAAAAAAAACAAAACAAATATTGAGAGAAAATGTTTATAATTCTTGTCAGTTTTCAAAATGAATAAAATCCACTATCTAAACCGCTTATCTAATCTCTAATATGTCAGAAATAAACGTCTTCAAATTTATTATGCATTTATTTATATTTATACATAACTGGAGATGTCCACAGAATCGTGGTGACTTTGCCAGACTAGTTGGTATAAATGCAAATAATTTTGTAATTTATTCGGAACTTTAGTTGATATTTTATCTATACACTTTATGCTACTGATTTAGCTATTAACTTTTCTTATCGCAACATCTTTTAACGAGTTTTTGTCGTAAAATAAGGTTTGCTTGAACTGTGTTTTGTGTTAATTCAATTATGTGCTTTTAGGAAAGTTGAAATGAGTTGTTAAAATGTTTCCCTGCACAGTATGTCCATGGTAAATAAAATAAACAACTGCATGTCGTGCTAGACATAACTTATTTGACTATTTTAAAAGTTTCACAACACAATTAACTTTCAAGTGCTACAATTTTACTTTAATCAACAAATTGATCATCACATAGTATATTAACTCTTCAGTGGCAATCTAAACATAATATATTTACTAGTAAATGATTTAGTTTTATAATAAAGCATATCTAAACAGCAAAAAGTACATTGAAAAATATTACGTTCATTATTGTAGTCAATTGCTGTTTAGCATACCTACATCTAGAAGCTTCTGTTATCTAATTTTATAATTATAATCAAATACAAAATTTTAAACCTACAAACATTTAGGCTATCATCAGTGTAATCAACAACAGAAATGGAACAATTTCCGCCAAAAAAGTGGTCCATATATACTTCAATCCAATGCTTTTTAGGGTTCCGTAGTCACCCAACAAGGGTTCCCCTTATAGTTTCGTCATGTCCGTCTGTCTGTCTGTCCGCGGCTTAGCTCAGATAATCTTAGTACTAGGAAACTGCAATTTGGCACGGGTATACATAATAAACACGCCGATTAAGTGATAAAATAAAATCCAGAAAAAAAATTTTTTAGGGTGCCCCCTCCACGGTAAGTGGGGATGATTTTTTCTTCTCACGTAGGGGAAGGTTCGTTAAAGTGGTCCAGGTGGGTAAAGTGGACACCTTGTTTTTAAGGATCAACCTATAAGCGCCATCTGTCAACGGCGTGTGGAAATAATTCAATGCCCGACGCCAAATTGCTCCAGTATACACGGACACGCTTAGTTCACGCGGAAAGATTTTATTACAAAAAAAGTGATTTTTGTGGTCTCTGATCTAAGGTGAGTGGTTTAAACATTGTAATTAATTACTGTGTTCAACATAAGTTATAACAATGTGATATTTTATCGATTTAGTCCCTGTAATGAAGTGTTTATTTCACGGCAAAGGAGGATAATAAAACCTCATTTGACATCGGAGTCGTTTTTTTTTCGTCGCGTTCCGTTTCGGGTAAAGTGACCTACTCATTGGGTAGGTAAAATGACCTAGTAGGCCACTTTACCCGTCTTAGTGCTAATCTTTCCAGTAAATATAAATAATGTTTAGTATTGTTTTAGATATGCCAAATACATACAAACGGATGTCGCAGCAACAGACATGGGACTCGGATGCGATGGAAAAAGCTATAAGAGCGGTACGAAACGAAGAAATGGGCTTCCTCAAGGCTAGCAAAGAATTCAAAGTTCCTCGATCGATGCTTAAAAGACGTGTAAAAGGAATAAACAAAGAAGCTATTGAAAATAAAAAAAATATTGGGGTCTTGCCGTCCAACTTTTAGTACAGAGCAAGAAGAAGAATTGGTGCATCACATTTTAGAAATGGAAAAGCGATTTTACGGATTAACTTTACAGGATGTACGGAGACTGGCCTATCAGTTGGCTGAACGCAATAATATAGAACACAAGTTTAATAAACATACTCAAATGGCTAGAAAAGCTTGAATATCTTGTTAGCTGCAGATACAATAGATGTGGCACTTGCTGAACCGGAAACACAACAAAATGAGGCCAACAAAGAGAATGAGGCACCTGAAAGAGAAGAGTCTCCATCAGTTCTACAGGATACCCTGGAGGAAATAAGAGCAATGACACCACCAATGTTGGATTCGCAAGCAAGCACAATAATGTCGCCAATGTTAGATCCACAACCAAGCACATCATTCGCAGTAACGCCTAAAGACTTATTTCCGATTCCCAAGGCATTGCCTAAAACAAAAAAAAAACTAAACAGAAAGAGGGGTCGTACAGCAATTTTAACTAGCAATCCATATAAACAAGAATTACAAGAAGAAAAAACACAACAAGAACAAAAGAAGGCACCAAAAAGAGTTTCTAAACCTACTACTATTGTTCCAAAGAAAAATGACAAAAAATCTAAAACTAAAATTAAGAAATTCACTAAAACTGATGATGATATGGATGACGACCCTGAATGTTTTTACTGCGGGGAAGTTTGGTCCAAGTCAAAACATGATGATGGCTGGATACAGTGTTCTATTTGTAAACGATGGGCCCATGAAGCATGCTCGGGCTGTGATGACGAAGATAATGGCTGTCTTTGCGAATTTTGTGCTTAAGATTAATTTGAGTGGATGATTAATTACCAATGAAAAATAATTAATATTTAAGAAACTTTGAGTTCCTGTATCACATTTAATTATTTCATGTGTCCAATTTAAATAAAACTTGAATTAATGTAACAAAATATATATTTTATTGAGGCTATGCCACTTTACCCGCTTCGTGGGTTAATGTAGGTCACTTTACCCAACCTGGGTAGGTAAAGTGGGCAATTTCCCATATTGATTTAAACTTAAAAATACTGTTGAATATCTGTTTATTAGTGAAAATAACAAGCGGATGTCAAAACTACATTAGTTTAAGAGAATGAACTGATAAAGTAACATAAAACTTGTTGATATTAAATCTAATTGGTAGTCATTCAAAGCTTAGGGTGGCCACTTTGCCCGACCTTCCCCTACCTCATAGTATGGAGTGTCAAAAATATTGTAGGTGTGTGAAAACCATTTTTCGATTCAGGGATCCGTTTAAAAAATATTAAGCTTTAAAGTGCTAATTTTTGTTAAGAGTCAAGTGTCTGCCAGCTAAATTGTTGCTTTTGGATTTGTGAAATAATTTACGGCAGTAGGTAGTATATAAACTCCATTTGAACTAAGATTAGAAGTTTAACTAAACCTTTTTTACAGTCCGTTCAACCGATTTTAACTTGTATTGCGTTGGTGGCATGATAAATGGCACCCGCAGTAAATAGTTGGTAATGTAACCACGTTTTTGCTTTTAATGTCATCCTTATTAGGGCTACGGAATATAAGTCAAAACGGTTGAACGGACTGTAAAAAAGGTTTGTTTAAATTTCTAATCTTAATTCAAATGGAGTATAGGTATATCGAAGTTTCAAGGAAAATTATCACAGCTAAGTAGACTTTACAAGTTAACGAGTAATAGTCGGCCAACTTACATTTGCAGTTGGAATACATTGCAATACATGAGAGGATACGATTTTCAACTATTATGTTCTTAGGATAAATTCATCCCAACTACGGAACCCTTCATTGTGCGTGGTCCGACACGCACTTGGCCGGATTTTTATTATAATTTAAAACCGTGTAGTAATATTTATACACATAACAAAGTCCACGTTATGTTTGCAGAACACCGCGTAGGAGCGGACGCTGAGCCGCCGGCCTGCGAGGCGCGCCTGCTCAACGGCGACCTCTGGCGGCGTTTCCACGACATCGGCACTGAAATGATCATCACCAAGGGAGGACGGTAAGTCAAAAAATATAGGTACCTACTGCTTTACTATGAAACCAGCCGTATAATCTGTTAAAATCTTACCATTTCAAGCAAACTTTAACTCAGTTTTCACGTGAGATTTTTACAGAATAGATCGGCTGAAGCTTCATTTGAAAAATGATGCATGCGTAGCAGCGAAAACTATACAAAAATATTCCTGAAAATTTTGCCTGACAAAACGTAGCAATGGAAAACGTAGATTAACATATAATATACTCGGCGGGCTGTGCTGGGGCGGCTGCTGCAGGTGCAGAAAACCTCAAACGGCGCAAATATAACAACCTCATTGGGAGCTATATGTTTGAGCCGTTTGGTGCTGAAACATTTGGGCCGTGGGGTCAGAGTGCTCATGCACAGCTAAGCGGTTGGTCGACTCTCTACGGGACCAGAGGGCTGGCCTATTCTTAGCCCAAAGAATCAGCATTGCCATTCAGCGTGGCAATGCTGCCAGCCTTTTGGGCACTTTTCCGATTGACAGCGATGCGGACGAATTTTTTGATGCCAAATGAGCTCTTCTCCCTTTTTATTTTTTATTGTATACTTGTACATAATATATGTATATATATATATATATATATATATATATATATATATATATATATATATATATATATATATATATATATATATATATATATATATATATATTATTGAAATAAATGCTGTGAGTTTAAAAAAAAAGTATACATACTCGGATGTAGATTTATATGAAAAGGAACATTCACGAAGTGTGTAGGTGTGATCAAGTATTTTGTTTGTTATAAAGACAAAACTTAGAAAGCCTCATGCGGAATATAAGACGGCAAGCCGGAAAAAACAACCTTTATTTTCATTAAGCCAGTATAGGACCAAAAACAAGGGCACCCACTCGATTCTAAAGGTGATAAAGATGACAGTTTGCGAACATAAATGTAGGGAACAGGGCAAATTTAATGTTTTCTGTATAAATATACATACATACTTGAACTGTAAAATGTGACTCATGCACTTTTTCTCAACCGGATTAAACGACCAAAAAATATGTAGGATGAGTTTGTAGGTATTGCACATCAGGTAGCAATTAATTATTAAATTGATGATTGGCTAAAGAATCAGCATTGCCATTACAACGCAGCAATGCTGCCAGCCTGTTGGGCACTTTTCCTGTTGACAGCGATGCGGACGAATTTTTTGATGCCCTATGATTATTTCTCCTCCTTTTTTATATAATTGTACTGTAGGTACATATTATTATCTTTGACGTATCTCGGGACCCTGGGGTCCCGGATCTTTGGAAGGCATACGAGGGGCCGACGCCAACTCGCAGAGGCCCGTTAGACGTTTTTAATTAAATGAGGCACCAACCGATGGTTACCCCTGTTCGCACTATGCAAGTGCACCCAAGGACAATCCTCGGTAGGTGTAGGACTATTGCAGGTTATGGAGACAAATATATTGGATTATGGGCTTGGGTGGTTAAAGTAACCTGGTTATCTAGAACTATGAAAAGACTATAGCCCCTGCCAGACCAATGTTTTATATAAATGGCAGGGGGTGACTTGCACACTCAATAATGGGCTCCGGAAAACGGTCGCTAGCACATAGTGTCGTAGCGACAAGGGGCAACATGTCCTAGGGTGCTTAGTGGAGTGGAGAGGTATTCCACGGCTATCAGAACAATCCCGGAAGTACAGTCAAGATCCCTACCAGCATCTTACTGGAAAACTCCCTTCCTCCGAGAACGTTTGCTCTTGCGAATCTCCACTCATAAAGAAAAAAAAAAGCCAATAAAGGCAAGAATGAGTTGGGAGCTCTGTTTTTCGTCAGTGTTCACTCCAGCCAGTCAATTAAGGCAAGCCAGATATGAGGAACAAGACTTCTCCCGGGAGATAGGGTCCGTGGGGTTGCTACTGACTGCCGAACAGCTCGGCACATGCTGCCCTGCGGGTTTCTGTATCTCTCTTTTGGTCTGGCCTCTCATCCTAGACATGATCCAGCAAAGTAAACTCTATCGCCACAGTCTTAGAGTTTGGAGCACACAAACCCCACCACGACGTCAACGTAGAGATACGGCGGTGGGGATATTTAAGTCTGTTAGCTTTTAAATGGTGTAAATATTATCTTGGAAATAGAATTAAATAAAAAATGATGATTCGAATGAATGATAGCGGGAAATGACTGATTGATTACAGAGAATTGAACTAAATCAGTTAGTTTTTTTTTAGTTTTAAAGGCAATAATTTATTATCACATCGCAACGTCACGATGAAGCACAATTTAAGCGACGATAGCCAAGCTATATGGTACTAAAATTAGAGACAATCGTTTGTAAGTAATAATTCGTTCGCTTTATATGCCAAACGTGAAAGACCACTTAACTATGTGAAAGGGTCTCAGAAATCATTTTACGCGTAGCGCCGCGGGCAAAAAGTGATTATTAAAACATAAATTCTCCGAAATTAAGTGAATTGTATGGTGGGTCTGTAATAGTTTCTGTTTCGGTTAGCTTGCAGCAATAAGTTTAATTAAATTGCGGGGTCATAAATTATCATCAAAAGTTTTAAATAACGTATCTACCAACAATGTTTTTGTTCGCGCAATTACTCTTTATGTCAAATATGTCAATACAAACACTGTGGTATTTAAAGTTTCCTAGTATTTTAATTTCCACAAAACATCGTACAATTCTTGATATTTGTTTACCATATAATTGGCGAAGAATAATGTTAATAATTGTTTTCCATGTACAAATACTTATTATAGATATTTAATTGAGAGATATTTCAAAATTTGCACCTGTCCCTGCTATTATCGGCGTTTCGTGGGAAGGCGCGCGCCGCCCTCCGCCCGCCCTGCGCGTGCGGCGGTGACGACGCGACAACGCGACCTCGTCGCCCGCGACATTTAGAATTCATTGAAAAAGAACTTACGCCTAACTATCGACTCAATTAAACGACGCAGCTGTCGGGATCCAAGAATCGAATACACAAAAACATATTACTCGTAATAAATTACAAAATAATAACAAAAACTTAACGAAAACCCATTAGGACTGCTGAATCTGACGCGAGGCTTGTTAACGGATAATTTGGGAGACGGGGCCGGACCTCCATCATAGACAAAACAAACAGCTGCCCCGGCAATTTGTGCATTTCTCTAAATGGCTGAGCACAAATTACACCTTATTATAAGCTTGTTTGCTTTACGACGGTACCCCTACAATTATATTTTTTTCGTGATCGATAATGTGGGTGCGAGCAGTGAAGAAATTACACAGTCGTCGCGATCTCGGCGCCTCCGCCCTTCTGCGAGCGAGAGCCGCGACCCACCACGAGGCGCGCACCGCTCCGCACCGACCCGCACTGACCCGCACCGTGCACCTCGTTATTAGCAGATGGCAGCCTCGGGGGCGACTCGTACTCAGCCAACGACTCAGGACCGGAACATTACACGTAATAGTTCCAACTGTCTATGTTTCTCACAATCAACGCAGATTGACTCGTTAGATATTAGTAATATTTTTGGATACGTAATTGTTTCACGGTAAAGAGCGGAGGCCGACCACCATAGCCGCTCGCCGCCAAAAGAAAGTTCGATCAATAATGAGCATCACGTCCGTTCGACTTCTGACGGAATTAAAAATGAAAATATTCGGTAATTAATGGCGTGTAATTAGCGTCCGAGGGCCGCATCGCGTCGTCGACCACTCTCTTATTAAAATGACCGGTAAAAACTAGACGCTGGTCGCAAACGAATAGCTGTCGTGCGCGATGGCTGTAGCGGCGCGCCTGCGCACTGTCCCGGTTTTTGCTCGGCCGGTAATTAGCCGGGTTCATCTGTGCTCCTGTCATCTCCTACACGTTTTTTTGGCGCGGCCGCCGGCGCAGACCACCGCGCGCCGCCGCCCGGCTAACATTCCGATAATTTACCGCTTTATCCAGCGGTTTGTGAATCTCGTTAGCTTAGCTGGCCGCGCCCGTCTAGAGGTCACTTTTGTTTGTTTTGTATTAACGATGCCGCGTGAGAGAGGCCGGGGGCGCGCTGGCGCCGACCCTGGCGCCATACGAATCGAAATGGGTCAAAAATATTTCATGCGTTTCTCGTGTTGAGCACTAGTCGAGGCGGTGCGTGCGCGCAGTAATTGAGTTATTCTATGAGCGACCATCGCTGCTGGGAACTGGTAACATTGGGAGAGTGTAGCTTGATGCTTTTAGTTGTTGTTCAAACAGTGTTAAAAGCTGTTCTTTCTGTTCTTTATCTGGTTTGGTTCGCGGAGTGGGGCTGGGTTTGGTGGGTTAATTGGTTGCACAAACAGTGGATTTGGGCGGTTCGTTTGTGCAAGCGGGCAGGCGGCGTGTGTAGCCGGAGTTAACACCTGCCGCGCTCGGCGGCCATGCAACAGCTTTATGTGTTAACTTAGGATCTGTAGGAACAGCCATCTCAATTTCCCCACCTGTGAGGAACTGTAAATTGTTTAGTATATAGGAAGGCTAAGCGTCAGTATGTATTTCGATGTTTGCTCTTCGACAGGTTTATCCAGTGTTTTTATCTATCGACTTTAGGCCTAATGGCGTCAGGATTTTCTCAAAATATTTGAGTTTGATAAACAACATATTAGATAAGCAATTGCATTTGTTGGCATAAAAATTGTCTAGTAAACCGCATTTAAATAAATAATTATAAAATGACATCAGCTATTAAAAAACAATAATCATCGCGTCGACAACTGTACCTATAGGCCCACATGCAGCTGGTCGCGCGCATCACAATAATAAACTGGCTAGAAATGCTGTCCGCGACACGTCCCATCTGTTCCACTGCATGTTCAGAGATAATACTTAACCCTCAATAATCGGTGTACAAACAAACACTGGTCGGAATAGAGTAGGTTATTTATTTTTTCTCAAAACCGAAATATGACAAATGGGCGAGTCGGCCGCGGCCGCCGGCGGCCGGCGCGCATCGCTCGCGTGTCGTCGCGCGGACCTCCCGCCATTTTAAAAACAAACACACAACACAAAAACTCGTTATTTATTCTTGTGTTATTCGTCGGGAAGGGCGCGCCCGAATTCGCTTGAAAAAATCATAAGTTATAATTAAAAACGTCTGTTCACTCTCCGGTACCTACTAGCACAATACTCGCTCGTCAGATCCCGTCGTTGTGGCCTCACATTGCTCACAGTCGATTCGTGAACGTGAATTACGTCAGTAATTGACGCTTACCGCCGACTTTTACAAGATAAAAGTCTAATCACATCTCAAATCTACGTCCAGAAATCATATCTAACAAACGAGCGTAAGCTCATTCCGTCGCTTGTTTTAACAGAAATACCGATTAATTGATTCGATCTGTGTCGTAATTAAAATGGGTGATTAGGTTGCGCGGGGAGCGGCGCCGGCGCCTCAAAGCGTCGCCGGCAACATTCCTTTTGTTTTACCCACGGGGTCGTTTGTCGCCTGCGCGCGCGTCCCTGTAGGCGCGGGCGGTGCGCGAGCGGGACGTGCGCGGGCGCCGACCGCCTGCGGCGCGCCGGCCGCCCGCCGCGCGCCCCGCCCCAACCACGCACCACTAATAATCAGATTATGACAGTCGCCGTCTTCCGACGATCTCCTCGCCACTCGCCACTCCTCCAGCTCTCGCCACCGCTTGACGTTAGAAACTCTCCTAACTGCTCCGACGTGCCAGATTGAGAGATATCGCGACTGCTAGAGCTGCACTGCTACGGATCTGACATAATGCCTCTTTGTTTTAGACTCCGATAGCAGCGGGAGGTTACTGAATGCCAGTGGGAAATTAATGAAGGTCCGATCAGTTAGCTCGAAAATTTGTTAAACCTTTGCCCCTACCTGCAGGTTCTGTTGACAATATATTCTGCTTATTAATTAAGCACACATGTCTCTTTGTCTCTTTTGTGTGTGCTCATGCAGTTCTTGGTTTTTGTTCTACTTCATGTACGAGTATTATCAGGAAGGTTTCACTATAGCTCTTAACGTAACATCATCACGGCCAGGTGGCCGTAAGCAGGTGCTTACGACCCTTTCAGAGGCAGAAAAGGCAGTTCTAAGAATTTTCTGAACCAACAACCGTTTATATTGTGTGCCTTAACCAAGGTCAAATAAATTTATTTTCTTTCTTTCTTTCTTATCAACAGGTAAACAAAAACTATAATTTGAACCAACTTAGTAATTGTGTTAGAGTGCCCAGGGGACGATTAAAAGTTCATAAACGTCAAACCGATTACCTACAGTACTAAAGTGAAATACAATTACGGTAAACATTAGAACCCTTTAACTTATAGAACGACTTGTTTGTACAATTTTAAGTTGATAGAAAACGTTTACAGTAATGAAGGCTTAGGTGAAACCTTTAGAAAAAATTGTCGCTTTAGAAACGTAATGTCATTGTATGTAATGGGTAATTCCGGATAGAAGGACCAGGAATCTGAAGCACGCGCCGAATGGTCGCGCCGCCTTCAAGCGATCATATCGCAATATCTCCTGGGAACAAACCACACACCATTCCTGACATTTTTTTTAAACGAGCTATCCATCGTCGGCATAAGGTGTGTGTTCGTGGCAAGTTTTCCAGTTGAACCGTCGTTGTATCTCGCGCTTTGAGAGAAATCCATCATCATTCCTCGAGCCCAAAGTTGAGCGATCAACAGAATGGCACAGTCATCGCCGGCTCCCGCGCCTTTTTGTCCCGACACAACCTAAAACAATCGACGATCGAGGTAAAAAACAAACACGAAAACGATAATTCGAATTTAGAATATAAAAAATATGCGTCCGGGCATCATCGTGGAGCGGCGCATGATTCGTTTTTTGCCGGACGACAGACAGCGGCTCTGATGATAATTTCTCATTAGGTTATAACATTTTTGTCGGTTGAAACGTCGTAAATTCCACGAATAATTTAGGGAAGAAAGTGGTCGTGTTGAAGATGTTTTGTTTTTATGGCGCCAACGAGCAGCTCGGGTTAGATCGGTATCTCTCGATACAAGCGTTTAACCCATGTTACTCGGAACTCGGGAATTATTTTCACGGAGTCCGACTGGCTTCGCTACCCAACAAATTGTAATGTGAGCGAATGAGACAACTCGCATTCTTTTCGATGACTTCTTTGATGCAGAAAAAAGTAATCATGTGTTCCGATACGCCATTACTTTTTTGTGAGTTCATGCTTTGGGCTTGTTCTTTTGATCTAAAACAAACAGTTGTTTTCGTCTCCTTGATCTGATACAAGGGTTGATTGTTCGCTTACTATCAATAGACACCAGGTTACGTTGTTTGAGATGACATCTGACATTGGAGGACATGAAAGCATTCAGTGTGTTACGTGTTTGGTCCTACGTGCTCATAATGCGTCTCCCAGAACCCGTGGTGATTATGGCCCGACAGTTGTTGAGGGTGCGTCGTTTATCATATCGTGCTCGTAAAACTATGAGAACCCACGTTCAATGGTAGTGGTCAGAAAAAAATGTTGTGATGTATATGAATTTGTTAAATTTCACGCAAGATTTGTCGCCAACGAGCCGTGTGATCTGTTTTTTAGAATGTTTGATTTACAGTAATGCGTGTTTGTGAGCTATTTGCCGTTCGGGCAGATATCTTCATATATTGCGTGTCCATGCAACGTTTTGGTTGGAGATATCATGATTTATAGTTACCACTGCGTATAGTATGAATCTATCATTTAGCAAGACTAGATTACTCCGTAACTTTGTCCGTAGATAGAAAGCTCGTCCATAAATTACAGTAACTCGATAGTTGTTACAAAAGGTTGTACCGTGGCGACAATGACGTGCGATGTTGTGAAGTGACCGAGACTGAGAGGACGCAGGGAGGGAGGGAGGGATGCGAGCCACCCGCGCTCGTGCGCCGATAGCATCGGGCGGCTGCGCCCGCGCATCGCGACATCACGCGCCGATGTGTATCGCGCACGGCCACCGCTACCGAAACCTAAGATAAGCGCAATGGGCGACTCTGGGTGCAGACGGACGCACGATTCTCGAATAAATGTGTCGCTTCGGTGTCTAAGTGTACGCTGTGAGAACATGACTGATTTGGACACGAATGTTGACGAGAATACGTAATGGCGTCGAGATGCTCACAGATAGTTTGGTCAGAGTAATAAAGTAGAATGCTTGTTACATCATCTTTCCTAACGCTAACATCATCACCATCTTCCTGCCCTTGTCACATGTCACTTGGGGTCGGCGCATCACGTTTTCTTCTTCCATTTTCCCCTGTCAACCGTCACCCTATCATTCACTCCCTTTTCTTTCATATCATCTATCTTTTCTTTGGCCTTCTTCTTCTTAAAGCAAATACTTAGCACTAGTGTAATTCTGTAACTGAATTTTCAAAATTTGGTCCTTGTGGCTTCATGTCTTCTACTCCCAACTTTCGCTCACTAGCAATTAAACTCTCGTTCATTTTATTCACGTTACAATCCAGAAAATACCTATCTAACTACAGCATCATTGATATCAATCATAGCCTTCGCAGAAAAATGCCAGTGCATGATACCGTACATATGAGAATTGAAAGACGAGTGCATGCGTTGCAATTAGTAGTGAGCAATGCGTTCGAGATTAAAGTCCACACATATTAGTTGAGACGTGACGATGAGGCGACATCAAAACACATTTCTGTGAAATATGTAACAAGGGTTCAATGTCAATAGTGTGCTGGATGTCGCAACGCCCACTAATTGCGTTGATGACGCGGCCGCGGCGCGTTTGAACCCGACACATTACGCCAGCCTTGGCGCGATTCCCAGTACCTACATGACTGTCATGTGGATCTTGTGGGAGCGATTTGAGACAGTGGCGCAAAAGGACCAATCGAGCGACATTAGAGTTGACTTGTTGCAATGCGGACCAAGTACGGAATCTTAGCGGGCTTAATGATGATCCTGGTTTTCGATATAGTAAGCTGCTCCGTGAATGTGTTTAAGACAAACAATGTATGATTAAATGCGCTGTGATACAGTATTTCTTTAGAAGGTACAGTTATGGCAATAATGAAAACTTTTTGACACGAATTCGATCGATCATTAATCAAATCGAAATAATAGCATCGGGTGACGTCACGCTCAATCAAAAGCGTCTAGAAGATAATGGCTTAGATTCGCGAACAGTTATAGAAATAATGGCTTGGACTAATACGCGAGCCGTTCTCTGCTTGTACCAACCACACAGAATTAATATCAATTAACACACGCGGACTTAATTGTGAATCGGGCAGCTCGCGTGCGGCGGTGCCTTTGTCGGCTCTAGTGATCCCCCCTCTGCGCCTCCGTGCGTGTGCGCAACTTTAATTCGCAGCCTAACCCTTTCGCTTCTTTGAAAATCCTAAAATACTGGCGCCATTCTCTGTGACTTCCGTTAAAGGATAATGAACTCTAGTCCTATAGAATACGGTTGTGATTAAGGATGATGGTGGTTCTAGGGATCGCGGCATCACGGTACGATGAGCGGAGATCCTGTGCTTGATTGATCGCTGCTCGTTTGACTGCCACTACCGTGTTCGCTTATTGTACTTGCGGTTAATGGTTCTTGTTATTCTTGTTGTATAGGGCTTGGTGGGCGATCTAAATCCCAATAAAAGGAACGGGATATGAAGCAGCCTGTAGGAGATTTACTTTCGGTATCTAATCAATGTGTAGAGCTCTCTTTCACAAGCGGCTTTCTCCTGAACGGCACTGAATACAGTTTAATATATTTCAATAATTGACATCCAGGATCTTTGCTAAACGGCATCCGAAGTAAATTAACAACATGAAACGATGGTAGTTTTATGAGCACTCATGGCAGGGGTTTACTACGACACGGACAAATAAAAAATATGACAAATATTAAATTCAACAGCTACTATCAACAGATCGCTATTACCTATCTTAGATAAAATCACCGCGTTTGTGGCGATCATCAATTCTTTGCTTATATCACAACTTTGACAGGATTATAATTAGAAACTGGCCGTTCTTTTGGGTTGTCCTTTTTAATGTCGCTAGTCGGGTCCCATACTGCGCCTCGCATTTCATTAACTCAAAATGTTAAAAAATTGGGAGTTCTCATAAAACGGTGTGATTTATGCCGGCTCGGGAGCTAACGAGCGATCGCCACTGGACTGGAGGCGCACACCAAAACCCACACTACTCCAATGTAACTTGAACTGCATTACGCGGGCATAAGGACCAGTTTTGAAACGGATCCGACAACTCAGCCCAAGAATTGTTGATCGGACAATTAAGCTCCACGTGTAATGCAATCGAATGGTTCTCATTAATACTCGAATTGGTTTTGTTTCAGTTGGATGACTAGCTCACTTTGTTATAGGAATCCAAATTAGCACTTGATTTTGGTAAGGAAAAAGCATTGGACAATAACGAATCGTTCATCAATGCCACGTTCAATCGACGATGTTATTCGTACAGTTTTTTGGGCCGGTATTATATCTCTAATTAATTTTTAATTGTCGGCGAATTCTTTAATCGTTTATTCGGCATGAATTACCGAACGGTGTATTGGCGAAACGTAATCTTAACGATCTGTTGTGCTCGGCGTCAGGCTCATAATAGGCTCTAGATGCAGCGGGTAGATAAGCTTTGTATGGGGGCCGCGCTGCGCGGCGGTCGGCCCGTCGTCGGTCGCCGGCTCTGGTACCCACTGTCAACTAAATTACTGCGCGTTTGTCGGTCCTTCCATTCGCAATTTACGAGCAACAAGCTTTGTGCCACGCGTGAATGCCGCGGCGCCGGCGCCGAAAAAGGTGCTGAATTAATTCCGTACTTTCACCGCAACGACATCCATATTCATTTGAAATTTGAGCTTTTTTACGTAAGCCCCATACTACGAGGTGTTTACATGTGAACAGCGATCGTGTCCAAATGTAGTGTTCATTTGTCCTCTTTTATTTAATTAGGTATGCTAAAAATTTACATGGATTTCTTTGAAGAGTTCCATAAATATCACCTTAAATTATTTAGCATGTCAAGTATTGGAATTTGAAACCGACATTCTGCTAAAACCTTTTATGTTTATGCACTAAAGTTTTCTACGTGTAACGTCCGATTTTAATTTACGATATATTTTTGACTCAAGATTCTGACTAATGAGTTTAATTAAGATTATATCAAACCGTTTGATATCAATAAGGTAGTATTAAAGTAATGAAGCTTACATGACTTCGTGTGATAAAGTTCCAAAGCAGTTCTGCAGTGAAAATTGATACTACAGCATTATCAATGTATAAATAAACACACTGAGATAAAACAGCCGGCGAATTCATTTACTTATGCGGTAATAAAACCAATCGTCGACTGGCGTAAGATCGGATATTAATTGAGGCGGTATCCTTTAGAGATACGTTTACAATCTGCGAACGGTGCAGTAAAGCGAAATGGGTGCAATTGAAACTATGGTGGACGGCAACTCATTGGCTAAAAGGGTGCCGATGTGGTGATTAAACATTTCCAATTTCCGCAAGAGCGGCGTCCTTGTTCAGGGCGGTTGTAAATTTGGCGACGAGATGCGCATAAACATGTCGCGCAGGTGCGCGCGCGCCGCGGGCGTGCTTTGTGCGCGCCGCCCCGCCCCGCCACCTCTACGCTCCGTGCGGTTCCTAGGACCAATTGAAATATTGCTAGCATCTACCATTACTTTACTACACATAACAATAATGCGTCTCATTATCAGACACTTGTCGCAATAAATGATGGATGACGAAAGATTCCATACATCATGTGCTAACTGATTCATTCAACTTCATTCTGCTCAAATGTCAAGATTGTATAATTTTCAAATTACGTATTGACATAGCACGGAATCGATAACTATTATAAAGGCGAGACAGTCAAGGGGCTTAATCAATTTTGTTATAAAACAAGGGTTGTTGGGCAAGAAGCCGGTGCAATATTTTTTTGCTACCACCTGCAGCCGCCCGGCAAAAACTATTCAATAAAATAAATCTTTTTTGAAAGCGATCGTTATGATTGAAGGTGCTGTCGCTGATTTTAAACAAAGGACGTCAGATAGAGGTAGCCATCAATATGCTAATATGTCGTTACATCTCCTGAGATGATTCCGTGGCTTTTTTGTGGTCGTGCCCAAATTGGTTTATTTGTTTTGTTACCAGTGTATTTCTTTATGTGTGTAGTTTGTTTGGTTTGCGGAGGCGAGCTCTCGTAGCATACGGGAGTGGTGCGGGGATATTTTTTTTTGTGACGTCATTGAAAATATTTGTGAACTGTAGAGCAAACAACAGAATGTTCTGAATTTTGTCGACAGGATACTTTCCGGTCTGAATCTATAATGTGCATGGGCCGCTACATCCTGACCGCCCCTAATGTGTTATCGTTGTGCGTTACTGCTGATTCATGAAGTTCGGTTGTCTTAACTGCCCACTAAAGTGGGATAACAATGAGCGTGCGGTGCGCATGCGCGTGGCCATCAATTGGTTGCGCAAGTGTCGCTCGCGAGTGCCTAAGAGTCGTGTTTGTACGAATACGCACACACCGCTCATTACGGCGACGCTTCGATTGCGTCGTAAGCAGCCGTTTACGCGTTTATAATCGCGCAGTAAAAGGTTTTTAGCAGTCGTAGCATATTATCTGAGCGCACGTCAACCGCCTATCGCGATGCCGAACCATTAAAATAATTAACATATATAATTATGTAGTTATAGAACGTGAATTACATTTGTAGGTTTCAGAAATATTACGCGCAGACTAAAAAAAGCATAGAGTCTATGTTCGTTTTATTAATTCTCAGAAGATTATGTTGTATGAAAACAACCTTCTGCACTAAGCAGTAGACCATTTAACTATAATTTAGTTGTAGATTGTAGATAATCGTGTTTTGATGATTTAGGAGCAGGATAAAGAACGTTAAATACAAATATTAGTTCACATATGTAGCGGGCGAGCGAGTCGGAGCAAGCGAGATTCACACGGGCCGCTCTCACAGTCGGAGTGAACAATTTGACACTTCCAGGTGTATGATTTTTTATGTGTCCAGACAATGGCGGGGGTGTTTACCCAGGCCCACATCTGGGCACACGAAAAAACCGGCCGGACTTCTCATAAGAGCGTTAATAAGCGCGGGTTAGGCTCTGGATACACAAGCCACAACACGAGTATTGTACACTCGAAAGTTGTTTATCCTTCGAGTTACTCCGAAGTGAAACGCAGATGTCTCGAACAACGTGTCGTCTGTGCTTTAATGACTGTCTCCCGCTCCTTAACATTGAACTTGACGATAAAAAACGAATGAAATTAGCAGTAAAGATAACTGCCGGGCGAGAGGGGTAGGTTAGTGACGAGGACGTTGAACAGTGACCAGGAACATTAAAGTGCACAGACGATGTCTGTCAGCTGACATGTGTGAGCTACTAAACTTATCGTGAAGAACGTTCAGTACCTATATCATATGAAGTCAGGACATAAGTGTCGTGTTCGTCTCGTCAGCGTGCGAGCCGCGCCAAACAATCCGCAACGAATTGGTCGACTCCAGCATTTCGAGTGCGGATGCTAGAGCGGATATGACAGTTTCTTTGGCCGCTGTTAGCGCCTCCGTGCGGCAATTGGCAAGTTGTTACCGATTTACGACCCACTCTAAAGTTTATTCAACGCGATTCTGGTGGTCCCATTGTGTTCCCTAAGTCCCTTCCCACCGCCGAAGCCGCGACTTAGCGGTCTCGAGAGCCCTTTTATGGCGGCCCCGTTTTTATAGTATCTTTATTTCATTTGCATTCTCGTTTAAACTGTATCGTAAACAAAATTCCATAATATATAACACTTAAAATAAAAGGGATGTCAGGAATCCTGATTTAATTCGTCATCACGGCTATCAAACGTTAAATGGCCCGGAATCGCGTTATAGGAGGTTGTATCGCTTACTTGTGGAAGTTACGATTTAGATAGTGCGTTCAGGCGGCAAATTTTTCATGATATTTTGCACGTGGATCGTCACCTCTTTGTCGGCGCGCGGAGCTTTCAAACGGCTCGATAAGTGGACGGGGCGGCTGATAAGAGGCATCTTACGAACGAACGGTAGCCGAGTGAAGGGATTTGTCAACGTACGGTCAACACGCGCCGTCGATACCCAACAATATTGTGAACACATATTTGTGTTTGGTCCGTCTTGTCTCGCCATGTTTGACGACATAAGGACTGATGTCAACATGGGACCAGTGGCTCAAACATTACCTGCTGCAATGCAACAGTTGTTTGAAAAATAACAGCTAATCTATCCATTTAAACATTTTTTAATGACAATAATAATTCACTTATGTTGAAGAAAGTAATAAATTAGCGAACAAAGTTGCCTATTAATCAACCGCTAAGAATGTAATCGTGGTGAAGATCTTAATACCGCGTGATGAGCGCGCGCGCATCAAAACTGAATGATTTACAGATATTTCATGTGGCGGTGACGTTTAGACGCTGTGTGGGCAGATGCGTTGGTGGACGAACCACTTACAATATCCGAAACACATCATATGTAAAATTTACGTTGTTCCAAACTTATTATAACTATAATAATCATAATGAGACATGTTTATATTTCAATAGGTAGATCGTTTCTTAAAGCGGAAATTGATCATTAAATACCGTTTAGAACCTACCTCAGTACCTATTGTAGTTTTTCAATGTTAAACCTAAGCCTAACATAACATACAAGGTGTAACATAAATAAAGTGTAACCTCTTAAGGGGTCATTGTACTCATCATTATGAACAACTTTTACTATGGGACCAAACCTGAAATCGCGAAAAAAAAATCAGCTGTTCCCTACATTTTGACGAGGTATGCGAACATAAATGTAGGGAGCAGCTGATTTTTTTTTCACGATTTCAGGTTTGGTCCTGCTCCCCAGCCACAAATAATTGAATAACATTTTACAATATTGTTGGAGTTGCTGAAGATTGTAATCTTTACATTGTATAAACTCAATCTCCTTTGTATTATACGGGGTGTAAGGGACAGCCCTCCGCAAACTAACAGGGTGCATTCAGCTCCTTATTTTGAATCATATTCCACCGGAAATATTCTCAGGAAAATTTTCATTCTTTTTATCGTATTTTCACTTACTATTTCAATGTAAATTTAAATTCTCTGTACGCAACACTCCATTTATGTAAATAAAACAGCTAAAATAAAAAAATCAGCAATGGATGTTGAAATACTCGGCGGCCGAAGGCTCGCTGCGCTGCCGTTCGCCACGCGCGTTTTGCCACGGTAACGATACATTGCGTGGGAGGAAATAAAACAAATCTGGTTTATTGGATTCTCATAACGTTCCTGAAAAAAAATCATGTACCGGTCATCTTAGTATGATTTACTGAATTCACCCCATCAATCTGCGGAGGGCTGTCCTTTACACCCTGTATATCAGATATATATTATCATAAAGTATTGGTCGTCCTGTCTTTCTGTCGGTACTAGGGCACTACTCACGTAAGGCAGTAGCGGCGATCGTAAACTTTAAATGGAGGCTAATTTAGTTTGTTGTTAATTGAGCTTCTGTCGGCGCGTTATCTGCGGCTGCATTAGTGCCTCCGGCCGGCGCAGGCGCAGCGCCCTCGCCGCCACTGATAACAACGCTGTTATGACTGATGGCATGCCTATGTGATGTGATACGCGAATAAGACTGGCTTGTTTGTTTTGTGTCTGTGGTTGATGGAAATGGTCAGTAAATTTTTTGTTAGCGACGATTTCGTAGGTCGGTATTTGTATGGACTGTTATAAAAACAGAACAATCTAATTAAGTACCTATGGATTTATTTCTTTCAGCAGTAAAGCTCGCTGACTCTAACTGGTTGAAACTTATTGACGTGTAAACGCGTTTGTACAAACCTACTTACAGAAATAAATTAATTTAGGCCCACTTGCGTGTTCATGAGTTGTCCTATAGAACTCGGAGTTAACCGCTAACTCAGGGATAATCAAATAATTCATCTTGCGCCACCAAGAGTTAGAGGTAAACCTAGAGTTAAACTTTTAAATATTAAACCCACCGATGTGGGAGAGTTACGTCGCTAAACTCTGGGTTAGTGTAAGTAATGTCATAATAAATTGACGTTATGAGGTCCCGCTGATAACTTATTTTGTATTTCATATTGTTCTACGTTATAGTAAGTGAAAATTCGGTACTATGTATATCAGCAGGCAATATGAATTTATTGCTTTATGTGAGTTCATGAATATGAACTCACATAAAAATAAATACAAATTATAAAAAAAAACTTAAAACATATTTTCCATATCTGACGTTTCTGTCAATTAATAAACTAAGTCTCCATGGAAACCACATACAATCGATTAAAATGAAATGTCATGTTATAAAATTTAAAGACAAGAAAGTATTACGTATCGTAATGTAGTGTAAAAGAGATGGGTATAAAATTTCCGTTCATTGGTCGTTAATTCATCTTTGGTCGGATTACATATCAGGCCATAGACACTGCAATCCTATTTTATGTTTCGTCGATTGAACTGCAATGTTCCCAACTCAAAAATCACTATTGTCAGGTTATCTAACCCGGTGTTACTTTTTAGTGGCGCAACGCGTAAGAAGGGTTAAAATATTAGTTACTTAACTCGGAGTTTACAAACTCTACATTTATTCATTTAACCCGACTAAACATGCAAGTGGGCCTTATCATTTAACTGTTTTTTGGGGAGACGTCAAAGTTCTATGAAACCTTTGGCTTCTGATTGCAATTAAACATCAAAGACCTTCAATTATGTAAGCATCATCATCATTCTCTTGCCCTTATCTGAATTTATTTGGGGTCGGCGCAACATGTCTTCATCTTCCATAGTTCTCTATAAGGGTCAGTCTCCAACAAGCGGAAAAATCCTCGCGGATACTCGAGCAATTTTTAAATTTCACTGAATAAGTAACTGTATCAATATTGACTTTAAGTATAAAATTCGACGCAGACATCACGCTTGATAAACGCTTGATGTCTGTGTCGAATTTTACCTATACTTAAAGTCTAGCCTCCTCACTAATAAACGTATTATATCAAGTGAACTACACACCGATTTCTCTCTTTCTGTCGTCAGTAATTTGACTTTCGAAAGAAGAAGACAAAGCGTTGTGTACATACAGACCTATAAGTACAACGTTTATTAGCAAGGAGGTAGGTATATTGATACAGTTACCTATTCAGTGAAATTTAAAAAGTGCTCGAGTATCCGCGAGGATTTTCCGCTTGGTGGAGATTGACCCTAACGGCCGAACCCAATAACCTATTTTCAGTATAGTACAGATCGCTATTGGTGGTACACAGTATAATTCTATCTGTTCTTATATCAGCTGGTAAGATTCCATAATCTCTTATAGATTATTGGGACGAGATAGATAGGTTTTTCTATCTCCAATATGCGAAAACTGGTGATAGGTAGGTTATTGAGTTCCGCCGTTGGTCGTCATCTCAGTAGTCAATTTCATTATGCATGCAATTAACGTTAAAATGACACTTTCTTCCACTGCCGTGTAGGTAAAAAGCTTCACTCTCCCAACATAATTTACACTTTCATCCAAATGAACCAGCTATTATTCCGAACACATCAAACAAAAACTGGCCACCGGCGCGGTAGGCACACATAGTTCCACATCCACGTAATTACATCAAGGTATAAATCGAAGGACCCACGGCGACCACCGATAAAGACGGCGCCATCAATATCTCTCTTTATGACACTCTTTATGGTCGAAACAAACGGGTGCCAAAAGCCCTCGTTGGTAACACATTTACCCCTATCACATTTTTATAAACCTGATAACGTTTTGGAATGCATATGAGTGCTACCGGAGACTTGTCACACGTTGACTTGTAATTCTGTTATCACCTTCATTCGAACGGGTTGAAGAAATGTTTTAAAGGTAGAAACTGTGTCGCTTGTCAATAATATACATAAACGTCTAG
Organism: Fissipunctia ypsillon; assembly: GCA_947568875.1. Taxonomy (NCBI): domain Eukaryota; kingdom Metazoa; phylum Arthropoda; class Insecta; order Lepidoptera; family Noctuidae; genus Fissipunctia; species Fissipunctia ypsillon. Next base: position 19,353,391 of record OX387654.1, on the reverse strand, counting down.
TCTGTTTCAATTGGTTGTTGCGAAATGTTTGATTATGTCGATTTATCTTTCTAAATGCTCATTGTACGATATCTTGCTTAGAGTGGTCGACGTGACATACCTATTCTGTGCTTTAGAATTGTGACAGTCCAATCTAACTAATAATGTTAATGTTGTCATGTAAATAAGTAAATACGGACGAGAATAATAAACTACACGTGATAGTTACATAGCTACGAATGGTTAAAAGACAGTTTTATTTTATTTTATTTTATTCTATTCGGGAAACTTACAGCTTGCTTATACAGTGTTCTTAGACAATATAAAATTGAAGGCCATTTACAAGTTTCCACTCCACTGATAAACACCGAAATTAAAAACGAAAAAAAAGATCGGTACAAAAAACCTATAACATAAACCGGGAAATAAATTTTAAACAAACTTATGCAAACTTTAGTTACTTACTTAACTTATGCAAACGTTAGTTTTATACAAACTGAAAATCATTTAGACGCAAACAATCAGGTACTTTTCCGTAAATAAGCTTTTCACCAACAAATGTTTAAGCCGAGAAACACTGGTATTGAATACCTATATCAATATATTGAATATTGTTAGAAATAATGATGAATATACATTTTCAAGAACTCCCAAAACAAAAGAAAATCAACCTTTCCTCCATGCATTACTAGAAGCACTAGATCTCTATTAGCTTTCTAACTCGTAAAACTTAACCCGGAATCATACTGCTTCAAGTGATTGAAAATCCGTATTCGTTTAATACTAAGACCAAAATCTGAATGTTTTGAAACAAAACCAGAATTCTATCTTGAATTAACATTCTTCAAAACGTTACAAGATCATCACCTTTCAAAAGCCACACAGTAAAATATTTCTAATCCTAATCTTCTTTCCAGACGCATGTTTCCATCCCTTCGCATCTCGCTGGGCGGGCTGGACCCTCGCGAAGAGTACTGCGTCCTGCTGGAACTGTCGCTCGTAGGGCGGCGGCGCTGGCGCTGGGCGGGCGGCGCGTGGGCGGCTGCGGGGGGCGCAGAACCTCAGTCCCCGAGGCGGCTGATGCTGCACCCTGACTCGCCGGCACCTGGTCATCATTGGACTGCGAATCCAGTGTCGTTCAGCAAACTGAAGCTGACGAATAATACTATGGATGCGCAGGGGCACGTAAGTGTATTCCAATGTAATTTTCTTTAGAGTATTCTTTTCTTGTCTGAGTTTTAAGGGTTACAGGTGATTAGATGTACAAATATACATGTAGCAATGGAGGAATTTTTCTAATATTATGATGATTCCTGTTATATGGCTGTACTTCACTTCTAAGGCAGCATATTACAATAAAAGCTTTCAGAAAGCTCTGATTCTCACCCAATGAGTTCTGAAGGACAATTGCGTAACACACTTACAGTAGGAATTGGTTTCATTTTGACAGTTCAACAACATTCATTGCGTTATTTACGTTGTTGAGCAGACAAATTTTTCGAACATAAGAAGCAATAGATTAACAATTTGCTTCAAAATCAATCAGATTGTGATTTGTAATTGACAGTCTGTTACGCAATGAGGGTGCTGATTTTGATAATATTGTGGCCATTAGTACTTATAGTTTGGTACCTACTATACAGTTCGTAATAATTGAAGTTCCTCGGCGCTTAGCGGATATTTTATTATCTTCAGTTAATTACGCGAGCATTTATCATCTGATCGTACTTTTATAAATAAAACATAACAATATAATATCAAAAACGCCGCTCCTACAATTCTCAGACCTTAAGAAAAATCATACACGAGTTTAATATCCATAGCAAAAACTGCTAATTAGATAGTAATCCTCTCTAATCGTGGGAAATCAATACTAGACTGATCAATTATCTATTGTATTGCAAAAGAACATGACTTTCCTACGTAATTAGTTTGCAACAGCCATGCTTCGCAGAAGTTGGCAATGTGTCAAAGAAACCGCGTTTAATTTTACAATGTCCGTGTACGTTATAATTCAAATCGGTTGACTAGTTTAACGGATGTGTGTTAACATAGACGCAATAAATTGTGGAGAAATACGACTTGTGAAATTGTTTAGTAATGAATTTCCATCATTTGTATTTAAATCGCTAGTGATCGATTGTGAAGTAATCGGACAAATCTAGAAAGATTTCACACAAAAAACACAAAGTCAAAAAAAAACAAAGAATTTTTGAGGTTTTGTTGCTTGGTTGTCTTCGTTCGGTTAATGTGCTGTTTAAAGACCATCTAAGACACATTTGTACTGGAAAATGTTTGACCAGCGTAAACAACGTGTAGGGACCGCGTAGCAATCGCGTAGCGGCGTAGACACTGCATAGCAGCGTAGACGTCGCGCGAACGTCAATAGTTTCGATACAATCATAACACTGGGAAACACAAAACCAATGCTCCATGCACAGGCATTTATAGATAATTATCCCTTTTGCTTTTCACATAAAAACAAAGCTCTTTTCACTAAAATTCCACAACTACGATCTACGAATACTACTGAAAAATCTGTATTCACACGAACATTATCTTCTGTTGTTGGTAAAACCAAATAGCAGATACGTCGCATGTTTTAAAACCGATAACTTTGAGACACAGACTGCAGTTTGTCAGTAGCACCGTGACACGCCATTATCACGGTGTGACGTCACACGTCACTAGTCACCCCCACAGATAAGAGGAGTGATGATTTGCAACATTGGCATCCAGGAATGTGTGGTAATTACCAAAAGATACTATTGTTTTGAAATATTTTTGAGTCGTTAGCAGATATGTCTGGTCCCAAATTCCCAAAAACATAATCCCAAAAACGTTATTTGCTTACTCTTTGGTACGTTTTGCGCACCTAGTTTGTTTATTGTATTCATTTATTAATAGGTAGGTATTATATGTCGTGTTATACCTATTGCAAAATTGTTAAAAAATAATAATCATGCCACCTCAAAGAAACTCTATTTCACGAAGCAATTGAAAGCATTAATTGAAAGTCCGTAAATAAAAAGTTGTTCAAACTAATAAAAGCACTCGGCAAACATTGGCTCTATTGTAACAAAAAGTTTCAATATTGGATACAGTTACAAGTACAGCCTTCGTCGAGCATTCCCGCGCTCGTGACTCTGCCTCATATATAGCTTTTTTGAAAGGAAACGCCTCTCGCGCAACCACGCCAACCACTTCCCATAAAAAGCTCAATAAAAACTGAATTCAACCTTATGTTTGTTGATATAAGATTCGAATGCAGGCAACCCGTTTTGCGATGACGTAAAAAAGATAGTTCTTTGCGATTGCTCATTCGAATTTCAATCTTAAGTTGTTGTTATAAAGCTGATTGTAGAATATGCGGGCGTTAGTTCATACGCGCCGCGGGAGCCTGCGTACAAAGACGTCTTTAACCATTTCGTCACTTGAACAAATACGCTGAAAGGCATTGTATGATGTCTTCGTACCGGCAACTAACTGTATTCCTTTATCCGGGCTGTGTTTAGACAGAGCAGTTGACGCCTCGATTAATGACGACTGTGATGCTTTGCCCTAGGTTTCATAATTTTTATACAATGTTTGCATTGACTGTTTGTAGAAACTGCTTCGGAGCCCAGTGACTGTTTACGACTGCTCTTGATGCATGTTTGACTGTTTAAATTATATAGCCGTAATTCCAGAGCGATAAGATTTTTTACAATGTTTACAAAGATGTTCAGCTATTTAAAACAATGTAATGAAAACATTGGAAGAACAAAAAAACTAAAAATCTCTGAGAAACACGCATAACATAACATCACGCCTCTATTCCCCGAAAGGTTAGGCAGAGGAGGTGTGTGGTGTAGTGAAGTAGGTCAGGTTAATTGAAATAACTCTGAAAAAATATTTCAATTAACCTGACTTACCTACATAAAAGCTGGTTGTCTATCAAAACAAGCATCGTTCATGGCTATCAGTCACAAAGCATCATAACACACATAATTATGACGGGTAGGGACAGCAAAAACTGTAGGCGGGTACGCCTCAGTGCGTGCGTACGCTTCGCTGAGGCACCGGGACCCGGGATCGCGGGAGAGCGGCGCGGCGTCTTTGTGCACCTACCTTAACAATGCACCAGCTACTGAGCGACGAGGAGCGAACCAATTCGCGTGGAAGATATCCTCGTGTACTGTGCACTTGAGGACTTACCACCTGTGATAAAAGAAGCCACCATTATACATTGTGTCCACACCCTTTGTTGGTTATTTTTGTGCGAAAACTTCAGAAGGTCGCTGTGTGAAAGAGTACTGGCTCACAACGGATTAAAAATACTGCTACAGTGAAAGGATTGGATGTCAAGCTATTTCTAAACGAGATAGTTATGAAAATCGTTAAAGACTAGGGAATAGAGAGAGATCATTCTCACGCAATTATGAATAGATTCATATTGATTCTAAGAATTAGAACCAGTCGTGGTAGAAAATTGGGGTAAGAAGGTGATTAAATTGGAAGATATTTTATAGCCACATTAAAGTCAAGATTCTTAGATATCGCGTCAGACAGCTATTACTCATATAAGATCGAATGATATAAAATAATATCAGATATGTTATATTTACGGTTTGTTACGAGCGTCGTAGAGTTGTAGTCAGCGACAAAGGTCGAGCTAAATATTTAATTAAAATCGAAACAGAAGTAAAATTAAGAGAATCTTAGTTATTATATGAAATGTTGGAATACATTGCCTACATTGTATACCAGCTATCGAATAATTTTGTGTCAGTTTAGATGATGTGTAAAGGTAAATAAATATTAATCGATTTCTGTCTCTGACTGTATCTAGCTCCATAAATTTTACTTTCCCGTCAAGGAAAAACATCTGCACAGTGTAAAAAGCTGAACTTCTTCTTATTTTTGTGTCGATTGTATTTTTTTAAAAATATTTTTTGAGCCTAGTAGGTGGCCAGTGTGGCCACCTTGATAGCGGCATTAATGGCGTTCATAAGGTCTTCTTTCGTGCAAGCGAACGGGCACTTAGGACATTCCAGCAAGTGGGCCATGGTGAAATTACGTTTATTGTTCTTATGGCGAAAGCGCCAGGGTTGCTCGCGAAATTCAAATTTTCTTACGTTTTTTGCAATTTGCTGGTCAGTATTAGGTTGTATGTTGATTAAAATGTGATCCGCGACCGTAATAAATATGTATTTACAGAATTATAATCATTAAAGTCATCAATAGACCAAGTAATCCTATTGAATGACTATGAATTGAGGATTATACTAACTTAAGGAGTTGTATTGTACATATTTGTTATGGTCGTGAATCATAGATTAATCATCATACCTACACCCAGATACTGAGCTGCAAATTGCAGTAAGAAAATTTGAATTTCGCGGGCTACCTTAGCGCTTCCCGCTTATGAAAACTCAAATAAATATTCTATCGAAGCAAACGGCTTAATGTAAAGCTCGAGTCACAACAGACGCGCTTTGCAGAACTTTTTTACTACTTCTAAGTTTTTTTTATTAGACAGAAGATCCTAACATTTTAAATTACAACAAAAACTGCTAAACATCAACTTTTGTGGCGCATTAAGTTTATCAGTACAAGCGATCGGGTTAGCGAGGCGGAAGGCAGGGGGTTCGAGCCCCGAGCCTGTGCGGAAACCTACCCCTTATCTGTAGCGTGACACGATTGTGGCCACTAATTAGTGATAGACACGTGTTTCTGAGAGATTGGAGATAGAAGATGATGTATGTTGAGATTACACATGTCTGATGGATTGAAAAAAGACAAATGTGTGTTTGCATTAACTTTGTGGCATTAACACTAGGCGACATGTTTCTTATATGGATTGAAGTTCGGATCCTGTTTGCTGTGCCTTAAGTATTTAAGGAAGGTAGGTGTAGTAAATAATATACAGAGTAGAAAGTCAAATTATTTTAATGTTTAGATGAATTTACGACCTACAGATTTTCTGTTATATCTATTTTTCCGGAAACTTATGTCAAATCGGAATAACTGAAGTTTACTACACCGCTTAATCGTGATTCAATCCGTACACATATAAATGCTTGGCAATTAAAATAATCATAAATCAGGACTTTTTATAGGTAATTTCACTGTTAATCTCGCCTGCACCACAAATCACTAAATTTAGGTTTAGCAATCAATCTGCCTAGCCTTTTCCCAACTATGTTGGGGTCGACTTCCAGTCTAACCGGATGCAGCTGAATACCAGTATTTTACATGGAGCGACTGCCTATCTGACCTCCACAAACCAGTAACTGGGTAATACGATACTCCTTGGTAAGACTGTTTGACATACTTTCGGGCTTCTGACGACCCGTAACGACTGTCAAAGATCTACGAATGACAGCCGGGACCAACGGCTTAACGTGCTTTCCGAGGCACGGAGGAGTCTTCGGTATGTAAAGATGGTCACCCATCCACGGACAACCCCGGCAAGCGTAGCTTAACCTGATGGATCGATCCGTGCGGCTGTTATGACTGAATCACGAGCTCCTCAAATCTAGGTTTAGCAACTAAACGAATTTAAAACATCCTTCTATTTCTGTCAGAGGAAGAATGATGTAACACAGAGATTAGTGACGACCTCTGTCTGCATCACTAATCTCTGTGTTACAGTACCTAATCGTAGGTAACTTACCAGTGGCGCAGACACAATGATCATTAGAGGGAAACTGAAGAAAAAATTGTTCAGTTCTCATAAACTCAGACCAAAATCTGTAGGTTTTTAATCTTATGATGTATTAAACTGGTATTAAATACAATTATGTAATGTGATGTGATACACAGTTACACATACAGGTGAACCATATTATTTGGCGATAGTGGACATTAAGAGGAGAAGTGGTTGTTCCGAAGAGAAGCCGATAGGAATCGGGTTGTATGAAGGCTTCGCCCCTGGTACCTACTGTAGACGTTTAAATCCCAGAGTTATTTATCGTTCTCTAAAATGATATCTTACTCGAATTCAGTAATTTATAGATGGTCTTTATCCACATTATTGCCCCCGGCGTTATTTAAAATGTTTATTCGTGAATCAATAATGTTCCTCGCGCCGCCCATAGATTTAATCACCAGTCAACTTTATCGAAGCTTTAACTGTGTGTGGTTTAGAATGCGCCATTTTGAGTAGAAGCAGTATTTTATTAGAACTAGTTTTTATTTATTACTAAAGTAAACCATGCTCAAAGGTGGTCTTATAATTGTAGGTAAAAAACAATCATTTTGCAGTTTCTGAATCGTACTAATAGCTTTTAACCATCTCTCTTACTTCCAGCATTTCTTGATTTATAACAAACCAGCTGTTGCCCGCGGCTTCGCCCGCGTACCTACATGTCAATACTTCCCCATTTGAATCGGATTTTGTTCACAACTTCATGGGTTTTAATTTTTTGCGCGGAACCCTAATTCTTTTTTAAAAATAAAAGTATCCTAAGTTACTCATTATAACATCAGCTATCTGCCAGTGAAAGTCTCGTCAAAATCGGTTCAGCCGTTTCGGAGATTAGCAGGAACAAACAGACAGACAGACAGACCGACAATATTTTTTTTTTTTTTAATTACCGTCTACGCTTTCATATGCAAATGCATTAACAACAAAATATCAAATATCAAAATAACAGCTTTTTACTAAATAGTAAAAAGCTGTTATTTTGACGTTACATACAGACACTTCAATTTTATTTTGTTGTATTGATATAGATAGATGTTAAGCTGTGTTCAAATTCAAAGGTGGTCTTATAATTGTAGGTAAACAAGAATGTTGCAGTTTCTTAATCCTACCAATTGGATAACTTTTAACTATACCTATCTCTTAATGATGGCATGATAATTTGTTTTGATTAATTACTAGTTAGTTTCACTTAAAGGTGGACGCAATACTGTCTACCATCTGGCTTCCTACGTCCCTTTCTAACTTAAATGACCAGTTATTTTTCAAATATAACATGTTTTCCCCGAAGGGTTACGCAGAGGTGTATCTACAAAACATATGTAGCTGACCAGTAATTTTTCTGAGTTTGGAAATGTGTACCGTCGAGGAAAATGTTTGAACTGCCCGCCGCCGCGCCGTGTCGCGACCACACAACCGAACGTCGTATTTCTTCGGTAACTAATAGATGGCGTTATAGACGCGTACTTGCGGAATTCTTGTGTGGATTTATGACACTAAATATTTGTCTCGATTGGAGTCAAAGTAACCCGCCATGACGATATGTTATTTTAAGATTGCGCCTTCTCACAAAGAGCTCTTACAAACCACGAAGAGTGTAAACGAACAATACTTTTATCACTATAATCAAAGCCCTATCAATTAACATGATCACTATCCTCCCGTACGTCGCAAAAAACTACTTCACCAGACTATCTGAAGGCTGTATCTTTTTGATTGAACACACCTCGCTATGATCGACGAGCTACCGAACGCGGCTAACTTTGTATTGTCTATCTGTCAATCTGCTCGGCACATCGGGACGTTGTGGGAATATTTCAAAATATGAGTTCTCGTGTCAATGTAGTCCATGTATGATGTAAGTCATTGTCATTTCCTGGACTGACAACGTATAGCCAAAACCACTGAAGTTACAAGCATGAAAAAAGATACCTACCTATGTATGTTCCCTAGGCCTATGCCAAGGTGCACATAACAACATTATGGTTTGCGTACTCTTTTATTTTTTTCTCTTATTTATTATTATTTTATTTAAAGCATATTGGATTATGGACCGCGACTTTTTTCTTTTAACACATTCAGTGCGTTACGGGAAGTATTTGGTTGTAATTGAGCTTCGCTCTGTGCGGCAGCTAGTTGTCCTTGTTTTGCACTCCGTGCGGGGGTGATTACTTCAAGTATTCGTACAACTTTTAAGATATTGCTTAAAACCCCGTGCGACTGCAGCTATATATACACAAGGATGTAACCTATTGATTAGTACAACAAAAAAAAATATCTGTAGACTTTCCATGTCTCTGTGATGGCTTAAAGTCAAGATTACGTACGGGAAAATAGACGTCGTAACGCATATCAGGCATTCTTGATACGGGAAGTATGTGACTTGTACAGCACTGGAAGTAAGTATTAATCTAGCGTAGCCGCAGGGAAGGTGTTAAAGCGTCCAATTGATGATTTGTCCTTAAAGGATTGATTTCCAAGTTATGCTTAATATCATCTTTGTTGTTATTAAAAGTTTAAGAATGGGCTGAATAAGTATTTACTTACTTGCAATGATTGCGTAAATGACCATGGCTCATTATTCTCTACCATTATAATAAAAATACAACAATTTACTTCAATAAAATTAGCATTGTAGTACCTTCATACTTCTGCATTGTAACTTTAACGCAAAACAATGGCACTCGAATTATGTCTATGTCTTTTAAACTCGGGACCAGGGGTCCCGGACCTTCGGATGGCGTACGAGGGGCCGAAGCCTACTCGTAGAGGCCCGTTAGACTCTAACCGTAAAGGAATGAAGCACCACCCGACGCGGCGACGATTATCCCTGTTTGCGCTGTGCAAATGCACCCAAGGACAACCCCCGGTTGGTGACTATATTGTAGGACATGGAAACAAAAATAATTACTGGACTATGGGTTTGGGTGGCTAAAATGGACTGGTTTAAGTACTATAATTATTATTCCGCTCGGATTATGTTAGTTTTGATTTAGAATAAGATCTTTTTGTTGTGTTTACCTTTCTGTTAATAAAGACCTTTAAAAATCAAATCAATCAATGGTAGTCGAAAGCAACAAACAAAATATAAAAAAGTGGCAACTTTTTAACATTATCACACTTTTACTTAAATCCTCTTTTAAGTATTAAGATTAACTTTTCAAATCCATAGACAATAGATTGCGAACCCTTCTACGTTTGAAGTGGTTGCAACGGGCGCGGCGCCCGCGCATTGCGCAGGTAGCGTTACTTGCTTCAAGTGGCAGATAAGGCTCCTTACACGAGAAAGACCGACGGAACGACGCGACAGTCGTGTCGCCAGACACTGGCAGCCCTTACTGTGTTTATTCTTTGAGGATGGAGATTAGATTTAATGTTTTAGCAAGTTGAAGAATTCTCTTAGGTGTGTCAAAATTTAGGGACAACTTTTTTCAGGGTTTTTTCATAAGAGAACTTCAGACTGTCCTGGCATCACACGGCGATTGAAAATTATAGTACGTACCTAATCTTAATCATGCTTGAGAAATTATCGGATGAAAACCCATCTCGATTTAGTTAGCCAGCCAGCTAGTTATATACCTACCTATTAAACCATGGTTTAGATATTTTGTCTTGGTAATACATCCTTCAACAGTTGGTGTAAATTAATAAATAAATTTAAAAAATAAGCCTTTATTGCTGTTCTACAAGGTTTTCTATAATATATCTACTACAATTTTCTTGAATATCGACGTTCGGTGCACTTTTTTAACAACATGTTAAAAAAAGTAAAGGCCTCATCTAAAGAGTTCCATCTCTTTCTTTCTGTCTCTCGCCCTCCGAATCCATTCTGGACCAGCTACTCTTTTGACGTCGTCTTCTCAACGTTTCGCTTATCATCCTTTGCTCCTTGGTCTAAATTAAAATAACTTAAAACACCTAAACACCATTTTCTATAGCATTAGAAAAATAACTGCGAAATAACGACAATTATTGTGTAATATTGTTGAAATTACTGCACTTTAGACTTGTTTTTTTTTATGTAAATGGTAAATGGATTACATTGGTTTGTATTTATATCGTGAAATAAATACAACATACACATACACATGAGTTTATTACACGTTTATATCGAAATAACGAAAGGGTGATAACCGTTATTTTTCTAACGAAAAAAAAAAGAATATAATGTAAGTAATGTATGTTGTGATTTGTGTGTGTGTTATGTATATAATATATAAATACAATGTATAACAAAAATAAAATATCTTAGCACTCTTGAAAAGTGCTAAAAGAAAGTTGTGTTTCCGAAGAGAGAGCTTAAAAGCTCTTACGGAATACTTAAAGGATCGTAGCGTAACTATAGGACTTGGGTTCACAGCAATAATGCAACATGATCAACTCCAAGTTTCCACCCAACTTTCAATCAACTCCACTCTCAAAAAATCAAACCCCTTTGTAGGCCAAATTGAATAGTAGGTAGAGATAGAAAGATAGAATACTCTTTTTATTATATTGCCATATGATTGCCATATAAATTGCAGTTAGAAACACATGGTTACTGACATTGTAGCTTTTTTGGGCATAATTCTTTATTAAAGTGGATAAAAATATATACACTGGATAAACTAAATTCTAAATATAAATGATAAATTAACTAACAAACTATTAAAATAATAATACAAATTAAAAATTTTAAAACCCCGACACACATCTATCTATAATCTATTCATTGAGACCATTCCAATGAGCCCAAACACGACACCTCTGCTGTAAGTTGGTGAGGGAGCTGAGTATCCTGTAAATTCCAAGTAATGTGCAGCATCAGTTCAAGGTTATTATGTCATTCTATTATCATTGTAGTAACAGAATACCAAATTTTGACTCGATCAGGCCTGTGCAAGATGCTCACATACATTCATCAACTAGAAAAGAGCTGATAATCTTCAAACGGTTGACCAGATTTTCTTGAATCATAGCTAGCACACTCTCGATCAAGTTACCTTTTAAACAAAACAAAAAAAATCTAAATTGGTTCATTCGTTTGGGAGCTACGATACCACAGACACACGTTAAACTTATAACACCCCTCGGTTTCCGTCGAGGGTTGAAAATATAACCTAAAAAATAAAACCTAACCTAAAATATACCTAACGTAACTAAAACTAAGCGTTAACTAATATCCTCCTTCTCTTCCAGATGGTCCTGACCTCCATGCACAAGTACCGTCCCCGGGTGCTGGTGGTGCGAGCACGAGATGCCGCCGCGCTTGCTTGGGGTGCGCCCCACGCATCTTTCTCCTTCCCTGAGACGGAGTTTATTGCTGTCACCGCTTACCAGGTTTGTAACAGTTGAAGTTCTAGTTCATTATGGACAACTGCGATTTCTGGTAGCTGACCCAATTTAGCCCAGGTTTACAGGAGCGATTTTTTCCCGTAACGATTTTTTTCGCGCACTCGATTTTCAATGCTCTGCTTAGCGCCGAAAGATGAAAATCCAACAGTGTGTTTTTTCGACGCGCTGGGATGCACTCTGCAGCTCAATACCGAGAGTTCAAAATCCAGTGCGCGATAAAATCCCGCCGTGATATTTTAACGTCCGGGTCCGTGCGAACTTGACCGCGTGGGCTCAGTCTGGCAGCCAACATTACAAGTTACAACTCCAAAACATAAAGAGTAGGTAGGTATCTAAACATAACTAGGTTGAAATTTTCAGGAATTATGTTTAAGGTATTTATTTAAGCGTTTAGTTAGGATGAGCAGTGATTCAGCGTATAGTCAATGAAATAGAGAAAACAGATCGACGACATACTCACATAAATCGTTCTTTAATAAAACATCTGCAACAGCAAAGGAGTGGAACTCTCTGCCTGCGTCTGTGTTTCCGAACGCATACAACCCCGATCTCTTCAAAGTGAGAGTGAACAGGCTTCTGGGTAAGCTCGCTCCATCGTCGACTTTGTCTCTGTCATCTCTGACCTAGACTAGTGTCAAGAGCAAACCTATCCCAAATAAAAAAAAATAAAAAAAACATCTGATTTTGATTTAGAGTTACAAAAATGCGGACATCAACGTCGTGAATTAATTATCAAAATCAGATAAAATAATTTCCCTATTAGGTATGTTTTTTGTCGTAGCGGTCGTACAAACTACAAGCTACAACCGCGACAAATTACAAATCATAAGTCACAAGTTAAGCAACACTACATGATTACCCTCACTAAATCAATTTATAAAAACCGGCCAAGTGCGTGTCGGACCACGCACAATGAAGGGTTCCGTAGTTGGGATGAATTTATCCCAAGAACAAACTTAACATTGTAGCTGAAAACATATTCTTTCATATATTCCAACTGCAAATGAAAGTTGGTCGACTATTACTCGTAAACTTGTAAATCCTACTTAGCTGTGATAGTTTTCCTTTTGACTTCGTTGTAACACACCACAAAACTAAGCACTTAGCTGTGAGGGGGGGGGGGATACTTGACTAACAAAAATTAGCAATTTAAAGCTTAATATTTACAAAACGGATCCCGTAATCGAAACATTGTGTTCACAAACCCGCAATGTTTTTGAAACACCTATCCAACAACACCCCACACCATGAGGTAGACGAGAAAAAAAAACATCCCCACTTTACGTGTAGGTACTGGTGGTAGGTACTCTAAAAAAATTTTTTTTCATGATTTTATTTTACCACTTTATCGGCGTGATTACTATGTATATCCATACCAAATTATAGCTTTCTAGTACTAAGAGTCTGAGCTAAGCTGCGGACGGACGGACATGGCGAAACTATAAGGGTTCCATGTTGACTACGGAACCCTAAAAACGTACTATCAGTATGACATCAAGGGAACACCTCACATGATACGATCGCGCCTCTAATTCTCAGAATACGTACTACGATTCTACGAACCAGCCGATTCGCACATACGGACTGACGTCGGCATTTTTTTCGCTACACCAGGCGCCAAAGCTTTTACTAAAATCGAACATAAGTTGGTGCCAGTTACATCGACAAAAAATAAGATTGCGACGAACGGGCATTGTGTAAGGACTCTTAACGAAACAATACCGACTCATTTGGAGTTTTTGTTCAAGCGGCGTTTGTGAAGCATTGTGGGCCGTTCGGTAAAACTTGCAAGTGTCTCAGGTTCACTACAGTTACTTTCTGCAGAAGCTGAACAGTGAATTCAAGCGGTAAATACGGTACAGAATTATATCATAGCTTTATGAAAAACAACAGAGCGAGCAATGTGAGCGGACGATCAGTTAGAATCACCTATTGTGATTAAAGTCACACGATTTGGATTAATAGTACCTTCGCTGGGTTGCAGACAGAATGTACGTTGCGTGACGAAATAAAACTAAACCAATACATATTTGAAAGAACATCTCCCTGCATCTGCCTTGGGCAATAAAGTTGCGGTACACTTTAATTCCATTTATTAAATCTGGCCCAAGGCTTTTATACAAGTACCGAGACACAGCCCCCCGCTGTTTGTTATCCGAAACTAACTACTGGCTTTCGCGTTCATCGCAGCGTGGCCATCCCTTGCATAATCCCCGGTCGTAATTAACAGCGGCTTTCTTTGCCCCGCGGCGTCCTTCATGTTGACTGCATCGAGGCGCGAAAGTTTTCTCGCGTCCATTCCATCGGAAGCTTTGTAGGATTATCCGAGAATTGTCCGGCTAACGGGACCCTCTCTCCGACAATGGTCAGCGGCGTATCATTGCGCATTATCCCCCTACAGGCGACCGCTCGACGGCTAAACCATTGTTGCGAATTATCAACGAATTAGAAATCGTCTTTGGAAATGCCGCCCCTTTATTCGAGAGCGTAACTAGGTGGCACACCAGTTCAATTACAACAACACAATGCCCTAATGTTGTGAATTCAATAAGGCACCGTCATCGTTCCAGCCTGTCATCCCGTGTTTGCTGGTCAACCCGTAAATTATGGCCCTATCTGCTTAAATAAACCAAATTTACTCAGACCCTAATTACACAGTTCTAAAAAACTGGCGACAGTCGCCAATATGTGAAATAGTCACGCAAAAAGTAAGAGCGACGGCAAGTTTGTGTGGTGACGTCACGGGCGACAGGGCGGGCCAGGGGCGGCGCCTGACTACTCTCAAGCATCACGTTTTGCTAACCGACCGACTTAAAAAGTGCACTTTGCTCTGCTAATAACAGGCTTTTAGCACTCTCCGGTGTTTCACCGGGCTGCCCGGCTGGCGGTTATCTGGTGGAGCAGCGCAGGGCTCCCGCCCGCCGGCGCCGCCTTATCACGCCGGGTAAACAATCATTACAAGTGACTTCACGTATCTCGAACTCACTATTTGCGTTCAGGATTTCGCTAGATAATTTCGACTTCGATTGCAAACACATTTTCGGGCGAGACGCGAAAAAAATCATGTTGAATTTCGAACGTCCTATTCAATTAAGAAATGTTGCGTTAACTAAATGTTGTGTTCTAATTGTCACCGCCACTGAAACCACATAGGTGCTTGTATCAGATTTCATGATCCGGTAGTGTTTAGTGTTTTTGCTGCGTGTTGCAGGCGCCTAGTAGAGTAGTTCGCGCGTAACAGCCGCGTGACGGGCGGGCGACGACGCGGCGACACGGCGACACGCGAACATGCCATGCTAATTGGCTTGTCGCCAAGTCCACGCCACATGTGCGACAATTATCCCTTACAAGCTATTAGCGACGCCGGGATGTACTATGCGGAAACGGATGTTTAAATTGCATTCTCTAAATGAGATAAGGAGATTTCCGTGTGACGCGTCAACCACGAATTTTTGATAGGGATAGATAGCTGGGGAGTTGTGACTTGTGAGAGCAACATTATCGCTTTAAAATGATATAATCAATCATTGGCAATACTTCTCTACTTATCTATACATATACAAATAAATAAAATTTAAGTGTCTGTTTGTAAGGCCAAAATAACAAATTTTTACTAAATGCATAAGAAAGTACTTATATATACGGTACTTATAACAAAAAAGCAATTTTAAACATTTTTGTCTGTCTGTCTGTCTGTTTGTTCCGGCTAATCTCCGAAACGACTGGACCGATTTGGACGGGAGTTTCACTGGCAGATAGCTGGTGTTACGGGGAGTAACAAAGGCTACTTTTATTTAAGAAAAATAATTAGGGTCCCGCGCAAAAAAATTAAAACCTATGAAATTGTGAACAAAAAGTGGGATTTGAAAAATTCTCTTTGCATTTGGTAGCCCAAGTCTCGAGGATAGTTATAGGCTATTTACCATCATGAAGTCGCGGGGTACAGCTAGGTACTTAATAAATAAGACACAAAAACCTTTTTGCTCTAGGTGCATTTTTTTAACACACCATTTTTGTTTGTCCACAGAATGACCGCATAACAAAGTTGAAAATCGACAACAACCCCTTCGCCAAAGGTTTCCGCGCGTGTGGCCAGTCCAAGTGCAAGCGGAAGAACCCTGACTCCGGCAGCGAGGGTAACCCAGAACCTAGTGCCGAACCCAGCGAGGCCAAGAGACCTTGTTCTGATGCTGCTTCCTCGTGTTCAGAGGAGGGCAGCTTACGGTCTTCGTCACCTAGATCTCCGCCTTTAGTGGAGTCCCCCGCTCCACTTGTCACGCCGCCAGAAAATATAACACCTCCACCACCTGCCTTCTACCCCCCAGAGTTACCGTACCTACCCTTACACATGCCCATGCATCTCGGGCTCTGGCCCGGCAGCCCTATACCTAGCGGGTTCTCGTGGCGCCCCGCACTGCCCCCGCCCCCGCCGCCGGCGCCTTCGCCCCCCGCCGCGCCGGCGCCCTGCCGACGGGTAAAAAGCTTCACGATCAGTGCCCTACTCGGCGAAGGCTGACGCTCATATTTACACATTTCTTCTGGATATAAATGACTTAAGATGTTAAGTGTTGACAAATATTATTTGTCCCTTCGCGAATGGATGTTACTTTTTGTATGTAACTTTGCGCCATGTAGCTATTCTATAGAGTACTTAAATTAAAAATATTAATTAAGAATACGCGACAGGGATATTCGCAATACCTACTTACCATAAATTAATGTAAATAATTATAATTACAACATACTTATATTTTTACCGTATTATTCATAGAAAAACTGAAACATACATATACCTAAACATATAAACCTATTTTAGAGAATGTTTTGTCTTCTTCTTTCAAATTCATATCTTTTAGCGATAAGACCGCCCATTGTGTCACCCTATCTATGTGTAAAATTTCTAATATCTGTAATTTTTATGGTGTACATAATATAGAGTATTCTATCTATTTATCAAGTCATAATTCGAAAGAAGGTGACAAAACACTTTTTTAACTAAAATAGGTTTATGAAGCTTTTGAGTTTTTTAATTAATAATACAATTAATGTTTAATTAATAAAAACTCTACTGTATACCTACCTCGTTAAAATAAGTAATGAATATTGTATTGTGATAGCAGTGCCTTAAGTTTGTATAAAATGCTTAAATAAATAATTTAATTAGTCATATTATCATATGCATAGCTCTACAGTTACAGTAAGCGTAGTACCTAAGATATGTGAAAATAATATATGTAGGCATAGATTTACTCTACTCAGATGTCACGTATGTAAATTATTTATCTACGTAAGGAGTTAATTCTAGAAACTAAACTACAACTACTTCTTACCACCTTTCTTCTTCTTCTTCTTAACTACCAGATACTTTATTAAAAATGTCTATGTGATGTAAACTGTACATAATATAAATAATATCAGTCAACAGTTAAGTAATTACAATATATTTTTTTATTCGATTTAATATGGCATTTTATTTTATTTGTACCCAATTCCCAGAATCACAATAAAGATGTTAGGCTAGGGACCTAACCTTTTCACCAGGTTTATGTAAGTAATATTTATCCAAAAATAAAAGAATGTCTCTCATAGCAGTGTTAAAAAAATCAGCAAACTCCTAATTAAGCAGACCCGAAAAAGAAAAAAATCGGTACCTACTTAGAAAATGGAAATAGTTATTGCTACAAGAGCAGAAACTACTTAGGTGAATAAAAAATAATTGAAAATTTTGCTCACTGTCTGTACATACATACATGCAACATGCATACATAAACTCACGCCTACTTCCCATAGGGGTAGGCAGAAACTACAGAACGCCACCTGCTACGATACTTACATACTCCTTTTGCCTCGTTTACATTCATATATCTGGTCATACACGCACGCCGGTTGCGAGTACTACGCACCTGAACTTTCTGAAGAACACCACCAATAAGATCACTATATGTCTTCCTAGGGCGTCCCCTCCCGCCGTTTCCACTCACATCTGCTGTGTAAATACCTTTTGTTAGTCGACTTTCATTCATCCTCTCAACATGACCAAACCATCTAACCATACTCTTTTCAATTTTCGTCACTACATCTTCTTTTAAACCGCACCGTTGCCTTATCACATCATTCCTCAGTCTATCATTCATAGTCACACCACACATGCTTCGCAAGGAACGCATTTCCACAGCATTTATTCTACTTTCATGCTTCTTTTGCCACACCCAATAAACAGCAAAACCTGCAACAGCAGACAAAGATGTTTTTAAGCAAGTTTTACTGTTTATTATAAACAGAGAACAAAATTCGATTTTGCTGCGAGCGTGAGACAAAGTAACTTTTTAATAACTTTTTTTAAATGCCGAGAACAGCGGTTTACTCACAAAATTCGAAAAATTTGAACTTCACTTTGTTCTGTCACTTTCACTTCGATACGAAAAAAGCGAGAGATAGAAACAAGTCGATTCGAAGTTCGACTTTCAAATTCAATACCTAGTAGGCCCAAAAAGAAACAAGCAATAAAACGTTCGGATAACAGTAAGATTGCAAATCATCTGATAAGGTTTTAAATGTAATTATTATATTTTATTTTCTATATTCGAATTTTACGTCTTACTTTAAATTTTTTTATATCGTTTGGTTTACAAATATACCTGTGGCTTAATTTTTACCATGTTGTATTTCTTACCTTCTGGTAATATGTTCTCGCTGCTGAGGTGAAAAGTTGTATGTGTTACACGAGACTAAAGTTATTTGCATCTTGTGTCTTTGAATCCCTCGCTCGCTGCGCTCAGGATTCTAACCTAGAATCACTCGCTACGCTCGTGATTCAAAATCAACAATCGCAGCAAAAACCAACTTTGCTCTCTTGTTGCACAAATGACTATTTTCACCTCACAATCTCGGAAAGATTCTGTTTATCATTCGAAATCAGAGATAGTGCAAAACTGCATTTTATCCGCTAGCGTGGAAAGATTTTTTTAAATTCGAACCTTACTATTTAATCATTTTCTATACCGCCAGTCCACTGAAAATGCATTACCTAATACCTACTTATTTCATGTCAGTGCGCTAACCTCATTTTTAGAATAATCGCACGACGATTGCATGTAATTATATGTTAATTTTAAAAATAAATAAACACTAATCTTTTTAGATATAATTACTTGTCCCGACTGATTCATCAACGCAGAGTCTAAACCGCTGGCGCCACAAACTTAAAATTGTGGCAGTTTATGCCTTTTATGTTGTAAGCATCCAATAAGAAAGGATTTTTGAAAATTCGATTTTTAAGGGGGTAAAAAGGGGGGATTTTGTTTGTATGAAAAATCTTATTTCTTGAGTTAATAAACTTACAACTTGGCAAGAATACTTATCTATGTAAATTATGAAGTTTGTCATTTTTTGTTTTTCTAAACGGTAGTTTAAACTTTGACACCCCCCAATCCCCCTTTATGGGGTACCATAAAGGGGGATTGGGGGGTGTCAAAGTTTGTATGAAAGAATTTTATCGCGCGGTCCGATTAACTCGAAACTCAGTATTTATACTTAAGACCATAAAATAAAGAGTAACGTGTATCAGGGTTTTTTGAAAATCGACACCTAAAGGGGTATTAAAGTACGAAATCCACGCGAACGAAGTTGCGCGGGAAGTGCTAGTAATTAATATATTATTTACCTATGATTTTGCCTTTAGATGAAAAGTTGTGTGTTTCGCTCTTTAGCAATGTTATTCTGCGTCTCGTACCTTTGAAACCCTCGCTACGCTCAGGATTCTATACAGGGCATTTTTTAATCACTATCCAAATTTTCGCAGGGTGTTCTACCCATGAATATGAACAACTTTTACTATGGGACCAACTCTGAAATCACGAAGACAAAATCAGCTGATTCATACAAAAGTTCAATACCTACTCGACCAAAATGTATGAATCAGCTGATTTTTTTTCGTGATTTCAGAGTTGGTCCCACAGTGAAAGTTGTTCGTATTCATGGGTAGAACACCCTGCGAAAATTTGGATAGTGATTAAAAAAATGCCCTGTATTAAATACTTCGCTTGCTCAGGTTTCAATATAAGTGCTCGCGTCAAAAAACAACTTTACGGCCTTGCATGATAAATAACTATTTCCTTTCATATTACCTACCTACGAAACTCCCGACGACGGCAGCACAAGTCGTAGGTTGACCTTTTTTTTTCTGGCTGCCTGACAAATTTGTTTTTGGTTTTGTTCCAGATAGTTTCCTAGTTTTTGGACTCTCATGCAAGTTAACCCCACTAAGAAAACTTATAGCGTAATCCCGTTTATTTAGCTTACCCCACACTCAGGTTCTTAGGAACTGTTGAAAGCAAATACATAGGTAAGTACCCATAGGTGCCTACTGGTAAAAGCATCAGGAATTCAGGATATCGGGTCATGTAATTCTACAAACATTGTTGATAACCTTCGATCATCATTTTCTCTTCAAGCAGTTTAGCTGTTAATAAGTTATACATAATATAGTACCTCTACTTACTTACCTAAAATGTAGTCCTCCGGACCGAATTTCGGTCCTCCGACCAATCTCAGCAGAGACTAGTCATCGACATAGTGCGTGCGCAAACACATGTGCACTCTTTTCTTCTTTTAAGGCTAGCCGCACACGGGCACACGGCAACGATTATCATAGCGATTTATCTGTGCAGTCCGTTTGCGCAGTTTTATTGAACACGACGTCTGTGTGATAATGTGTATCGTTGTCGATTGCGTTTGCGCAGTTTTATTGTAGCGTGTAGAGGAATGACGGCGTCGATCTATCACGCAGTTTATCGAACGAACTTGCTGTGGGGGGACGTGTCTTGCGCAGGACACGCATGACATGTCGGAGAAAGACCAAGATGGAAACCGTGAACAATTGGAGGAGTTCATCCAAAGTTACAAAAGAGAAACTTGCATTTGGAAGACAAAATCCAAAGATTACCACCATCGTAATAAAAAAAAAACCGACCAAGTGCATGTCGGACCACGGACAATGAAGGGTTCCGTATTTGGGATGAATTTACCCCAAGAACCAACTTAACATTTTAGTTGAAAAACATGTTCTCCCATACATTCCAACTGCAAATACAAGTTTGCACGCACAATATTGAGAGATTTACCACGTTATTTTAAAAATATAGACTTCTTATAGGTTTTCCTGTAACCTATAAGTAAAGAACTATGTAAAATGTATTTATTTTTTTCGAAATTGTAGACTAGTTTCGGATTTAAGGGTTTTTCATCTATTTTCATAAAGAACTTAAAAAGGTTAAAACTGTTTATTTTGAAATTGTACAAAATACTAGCGGACCCGCCAGACGTCGTCCTGCGCGGAGAAGCAGCGCCACATTAAATATAATATTTTAAATATAACATTTTTTTTTTTAATTTTGCGATTCCATTATTACTTCTTACGAATCTACGGTTGAGTCATCATTTTTTGACATCTCACTGTTTACTATGGTCTCTATGTGTAAATAACATTAAATATATACACTCAATTAATTCTATATGTCAATGAGGCAAGCGACTTGCGCATGTTTTATCGTATACCGTACGTCAAATGCCAAAGCATTAAACGGCCTGTACATTTTTTTTAAAATTTAAATTTCTCGAAAATGGTTATGCCGCAGAATAAATTCACAAAGCTTGAACAGTAAACATATGTAGGTATTCCTTGCTAAATTGCTTGCCAGCTGTGACTAATCCCCTCATTCATAAAACTATTTTAATTATAATATTTGTCAGTTTCCAACAAACACAAATGTCAAAGTGATAGTTATGGACAAACGAACGTTAGCAGCTTAACAGTTTATTTGGCTTACCTTAGCTTTGACCTTATCAACACAATATTGGTTGCATGACGTTTATGTGTAACCTGTCTTTTTATTTAATCAACAATTTAAATGTATTTATTGCACGGAAAATGGAGTCTTTCATGAAAATAACAAAATACGGGTAGATAACTTATAATTGTCTATTCTTTCTAGCTAGGCAATAAAAAGTACCGCTCAAAATTATATAATGTTGTTAATTGTTCAGCAAATCAAATTTGGTGACATACCGATAGCAGCGCCACCTACCGGGTCCAATTGTGTTTTAAAACCATCCAGGAACCCATTGAAATATAAACACAAAATTTCATCCAAATCGTTACAGCCGTTTAGGAGGAGTTAGGTGACAAACACACGTACAGAAGAATTATACAGGGTGTAAGGGACAGCCCTCCGCAGACTGATGGGGTGAATTCAGTATGTCATACTAAGATGACCGGTACATGAAATTATTTCAGGAACGTTATGGGAATCCAATAAACCTGATTTGTTTTATTACGTCACACGCAATGTATCGTTACCGTGGCAAAACGCGCGTAGCTAACGGCAGCGCAGCGAGCCTTCGGCCGCCGAGTATTTCAACATCCATTGCTGATTTTAGTTGTTTTATTTACACATAAATGGAGTGCTGCGTACAGAGAATGTAATTTTACATTGATATAAATGATGGTGGATGATTCTGTGAAGGTGTTATAATTGTGTTTTAAATAAATAAATAATTAAAGGAATAGTAACTGAAAAACTTTTAAAAAAAATGAGAATTTTCCTGAGAATTCATCCGGTGGACTATGATTCTAAATAAGGAGCTGAATTCACGCTGTTAGTTTGCGGAGGGCTGTCCCTTACACTCTGGATATGTATATTAAGATATATTTGAAACTCTCACAGTAAGCCTTCTCATTTTTTATGTCACAGGGTACAGTTTGCGATAAATGAATGAATGAAATGCACCGACCCCAGCGTGGTTTGACCAGATTCGATTACTCCAATGAACCCAAAGATTCACAGTAGCCTCTGTAGCCTCATGTTTCATGAGGCTACATAGGCCATTGCATATCAAGGAGTAGACCGGGGGCCGCGGTAAAGGTAGGGAAGACGCGCCCTTAGGATATTGAAGGATTATTAGCGCCTACCGAGTATGCACCCTAGAGTAAGCCTTGGAATATTGGAGAGACGGGTAATATTTATCTATGGATGGGCATCTTTTAACGACGTCGCCTCCAAGTTGTTTCAAGTCCAGCTTCACCGGTGAATCTTATGCTATGCTGTATTACGTGTTGCTGTTCCCAAAGTCTTCGTCTGAGGTCTCGCTGCTATCCGTTTCAGGTTTCTTGTAAATCTCGCTAGCAGCCTTCCTAATCGTATGACGACGATGCTCCGGAGGTGACCGAGGTAGAGCTGAGAGTGGCGGTGCGCAGGCTGAATGCCAGGAATACCGCCCCAGGACCCGACGGCTTACCTGGAAAAGCCTGGGTCCTGGCCTTGGAGGCTCTCGGGCCTCGACTAAGAGGGCTTCTAAGCGCATGCTTGGAAAGGGGCCGGTTCCCGCTTCAATGGAAGACAGGGAAACTGGTCCTCATTAAGAAACCGGGGCGCCCTGCGGACTCGCCGTCCGCTTACCGGCCCATCGTGCTGCTCGACGAGGTGGGCAAGCTCTTTGAAAGAGTCATTGCAGACCGCCTCGTCGGGCGGCTGGTGAGGGTGGGCCGGATTTGGCGGAGAACCAGTTTGGTTTCCGCAAGGGGCGCTCTACGGTGGACGCCATCATGCGCGTACGAGCCCTCACTGGCACTCCGGTATCACCGAGTGCCGACCTACCTCTGTCGCGTGGTCGAGGCCTATCTAACGGACAGGGCTGTCATCTACCCCGGTCACCGGGGAGAGTGGAACTGGCGAGAGATGTCGTGCGGTGTCCCACAGGGATCAGTTCTGGGGCCGCATCTGTGGGACATCGGGTACGACTGGGTGCTGCGCGCCGACCTCCCTAATGGCGTCAGCGTAGTTTGCTACGCTGACGACACGCTAGTCCTGGCGCAGGGGAGGTCGCACCAGGCGGCGGCCGAATTAGCGACACGCGGGGTTGCGACAATCGTAGAAAGGATCCGGCAATTGGGACTCGAGGTGGCCTTGCACAAGTCTGAGGCCATGTGTTTTCATGGTCCTCGGAACGCGCCACCATCGGGTTCCCAAATAACGGTAGGAGGGGTTCCCATCAGTGTCGAGTCGGCGATGAAGTACCTGGGACTCGTCCTCGACAGCCGGTGGAATTTCGTGGAGCATTTCCGACGTTTGGCTCCCAGACTGGAGCGGGCCGGGGCTGCCTTGGGGCGGCTCCTGCCCAATCTGGGGGGTCCAAACGCCTCCTGCCGGAGGCTCTACGCGGGGGTCGTGCGGTCCATGGCCCTTTACGGAGCTCCGGTGTGGGCGCGTTCCGTGAGGCGACGACCGGTACGTCGATTGAACGCGTCCCAGAGGGTCATGGCCATCCGGTTAGCCCGGGGATATCGCACGGTCTCCGGGGAGGCGGCGAACCTCCTTGCCGGATTACTGCCATGGGATCTGGAGGCAAAAGTCCTCGCGCACATGTGGGAGTGGCGCGAGGAGGCAGGACGCCGGGGCGTAACTCCGTTGCCGCGAGAAATTGCGGCACGGCGGACAGAGCTCCAGCAGGATCTCATGGCGGCATGGAGAGTGCGATTGTCGCAACCCAGCGCTGGGCACGCCACAATTGCGGCGATAAGTCCCCTCTTTGAGGAGTGGCTGGAGAGGCGCCACGGCGTCCTCTGACGCAGGTCCTCACCGGACACGGGTGCTTCGGGAGGTACCTGTTCCGAATAAGGCGGGAGGAAACGCCCGGGTGTCACCACTGTGTGGATCGCCCGGAGGACACGGTGGAGCATACGGTGGAGGTCTGCCCGGCTTGGGTGGAGCACCGCCGTGTCCTCGCGGAAGCGATCGGCGGCGGCGATCTCTCGCGTCCGGCCCTGGTCCAGGCCATGGTACGGAGCGAGAGTACATGGGAAGCCATTACCTCCTTCTGCGAAGCAGTAATGCTCGCGAAGGAGGAGGCGGGACGCGTGAGAGAGAGGCAAACTTTGCGCCCTCACGCCCCTAGTCGCCACAGGAGACGCCCTGGGCGTCGGGAATTGGCAGCCGATTCCCGGCCACCGTAGGCGCGGGCTTGCGGACGGCGAGCAATGGGTAGCTCGCCGTCCGGTAAGGACCAGGCCCGAGTCGATGGCGCGTTGTGTTCCACGCGCGCTTCAAAGAGATGTCAGCAGCATTGAAGGGGTCCGCCAGGACCGATGCCAGCCGGGGTTGCGGGATGTTCGAAAGAGTTACCGTGGCCCTGGCACAGGCAACAGAAGGAACACGGCTGGGTTTTAGTCAGTAAAAGTCTGACACGCCCTCCCGCTCCGCCCAGAGCGGGAGAAGTCATTTGATGATTTCCCATCCACAAAAAAAAAAAGCCTTCCTAATCGTATCTCGTTCATCAGCCGTGTTTTAGGTTGTCATTCCACGTGTAAATAGGTCGGCCGACTTTTTTGGATTTGGCCTTGTACTGCATTGCTGCATGTAACAGGTGCGGTTTGCGGCGCCTGTGAACATGTGCGAGATAGCACATCCTGTGGTTCTTGATGCTTTTAGTTACGGTTTTTCCGTCTAAGATTTCATGCATTTTCTTTTGTATTGGTTTATTTCTAGCGTGGTTAATCAAGTCTCTCATGATAACTCTCATATTTTCTCAGTCTTGACCTGTTAGCTTTAGTGATACCCGATACTTTCAAAACGTGTATCATACAAGGTGCGATCACCATTCGGTACATAAGTCTGGCTAATTTCCAGTCCATCTTTTAGTTTATTATGAATGTAGAGTAGTGACTTTGCGTTTCTAGTGGCTTGTTGACAACGTTTTTTAATTGTACTTTTCCTGATTAATGCAGATGTTATGTATGTGCCTAGATATTTAATTTCCTCAACTGTAGGTAGATTTATTCCATTTATGTTTACGTATACGTTGTTTTCTGTGAAGCTATGGGGTCCCTAATTAGTATTTTTGTTTTTGTTTCGTTTATTTGGAGGCTGACACTGGCTAGTAGGGGTTTAATTAATATGGAATACGACACCTGCCTTCTAGCCCTTTTAGGTCATCTGAATGATAGTACCAGGGGGAGAGAGATTTCATGATCTTGGTCTCATTTGATTAATTGCATTCTGTCCTCAAGAGTCCTAAAGACATTATCCATCACCAGTGTAAAAAGACGAGGGGATAAAGGGCAACCTGTCACACGGTACAGTTTACATTTTTTTTAAATTTCTTATTTGCCTCCCAAAAGTGACCCCCATATTCAAAATTCATCTATTTACCTTACACATCTGTATTCGGGTCACAGAAATTTATGTGTGTACCAAATTTCAACTTAGCGGTCCATTAGATTCGGAGCAAATTGACTGTGACAGACGGACAGGCAGACACACGAGTGATCCTATAAGGGTTCCGTACGTCCGAATGGAAAAACGGTACCCTAAAAATTTCGCCTTCAACAGACTCGTTGAAAAATATAAATCTATTGATCCAAACGCCAACAGGGAGAACTGGCTAATAAGATTAATAATCTTGTTTCAGGAATGATTTGACTGAGTGACTGTGGTGATAATTATTATCGTAGAGATCTTTATACATTCGTAGGAGAGCGACCTGTAGCTAAAAATCTCAGTGTTGCCGCCAATTTCCCGTGAGGACTTATTGCATCTCTCATTATATCATTATTTTTCTGTATTAGCGGAGTGTCAGCGCGGTGGAGCCAGGAGATTAAAGTACACCTCTTCGTTCATCCTTAAAATGCCAATCTTTTGGCGCGAATTTTAATAAATTTATATGAGAGTATGACCTCGGTTTTAGAAGACAATCCTTACCCTATGTGCTTTATCAATCCCAAAAATACAAGTGCATAATGCAAGACATGTTTCACGCGCTAGCTTCTGCGGAGAACTGACGAATACGCAGATATGGGTGTGGCGTGTGACCGTGTGGAGAACATAGGGCAGTCTGATATTACTATGCAAACTCTAATCGCTACGATATATCGTTGCCGTGTGTGGCGGGCTTTACTCACATAGTCCGATGCCTCTGAAAGTATGTTAAAGTTAAGTTAGGTTTAGCTGGCCGCGAGTGCACTCCCGGTCCGCAGTAGGCGCACCGGGCGTCGGCAGAGGGCAGATAATGCCCTCTGCCGGCCCCCCTAAATGGGTCCAGGGGCGACGGACGCGGGGACGACCGCCGCCTCCCACTTCACTGGACCTAAGGGGGTGGCGCGTAGTGTTCCACGCGCGCCCCTCTTAGCCTTCGCGGGGGGAGTCAATCAAAATAAAAAAAAAAGCTTGACCAGACGGAGCCCGCAGATGCGGGCTGGCACCAGTCGAGGGCTGCGTTGAAGAGTGCTTAAGTACTCCCGTAGCCCCTGGTGCAAGTGTGCTAGGGAACACCGGGGTGGTTTTAGTCAGTAAGAGTCTGACAGACCCCTCTGCCCACTCCAGGGCGGAGGACATCCATGAGGATTTCCACTCCGTTACCAAAAAAAAAAAAAAAAGTTTAGCTGGTAGCTAACTTTGGTATACTTCTGTATCTATGCGGCTCGACCACACAAGGTACAAACCCTCGCGGGCACATCGCATGTTAACATTTGGCAAATCTTGTCAAAAAAGTAGGAAACTCAGTTTCCCTTTAGTCAGATGCTTTTATCTAGGTATATTTAATACTAGCTGTGCCCCGCGACTTCGTTCGCGTGGAAGTCGTAAGATACACAATATACAATAAAATAACAGCCACATTTTAATAAAACTCCCTCGTCCCCCCAGACCCGCCGCGATGCATCGCCCGCCCGCGCTTGTACCTACTTCGGTTTCGCTTAGTGTTCTTTCTGACTTTTTCTTTCTGCTCGGCTCCTAAAGGTCGTAGCGTGATGTTAAATAGCCTATAACTATCTTCGAGAATTGGGCTACCAAATGCAAACAGAATTTTTCAAATCCGACTTTTTATTCACAATTCATGGGCTTTATTTTTTTCCGCGGAATCCTAATTATTTTTCTAAAATAAAAGAAGCCTAAGTCCCTGTAACATCAGCTATCTGCTAGTGAAAGTCCCGTCAAAATCCGTCACGCCGTTTCGGAGATTAGCCGGAACAAACAAACAGACAGACAGACAAAAATGTAAAAAATTGCTTTTTTGTTTTAAGTACCGTATAACTTTCTTATGCATTTAGTAAAAAGTTGTTATTTTGACATTACAAACAGACATTTCAATTTTATTTATTTGTATAAATAAACAAGTTCATTTAAAGCTAGGAAAAAAGAGAACGTGACTGACTGACTGACATATCAACGCACAGCCGTAACTACTGGGGCTAGGACACCTATGAAAACGAAATTAATTATACAATAAAATCATTCGTTAATTGGTTAAATAACAATAATTTAACAGTCAATCTTGTAAAGACAAAAGTTATGTTCTTCTGTCAACGTTTGGCGACACCAAACATTACCTAATGTTAATCACCAAGGCGTAGAAATAAAACCAGTAGACACAGCTAAATTTTTAGGTGGTAATATTGACTAACCTCTAAACTGGAAAGCACATACAGAAGAATTAAATAGAAAAGTCTGTTCTTCTGCCTATGTACTCTACAAACTAAAACCCATCATAAGTACCACTGAGCTTATCACTGCTTACCACGGAATTGTCAGCTCAAATATTAAGGTTCGGCGTTATATTTTGGGGAAATTCAACTAATAAAGAAATCATTTTTAGGTTTTCGATCACAAAAAAGCATTAGGGCTATGTGCAAACCGTACTTTATTAAATATAATATTTTAAGTCTGCCTTCCCTGTTTATTTTTGAAGTGGCTAATTTCGTACAAACCAACCCCAAACTATTTAAAAAACTATCAGATGTTTCAATCTGCAATCGGCGAGATAACAATAAATTAAGATCAACTACGGTACTGATGCGTAAAAGTATTTTCTCTTTAGCACCAGTTGTTTACAATAAAATCCCTAAACCCATTAGACAAATGCCCACAACTCTATTTAAACTACATCTAAAAAAATACCTGATAGCCAAATGTTATTATAGTCTAACAGAATTTTTAAATGATCGTGCTTAGTTCCTATTATTACGTCATTTCTTCGATCTCCAAACTGTAACACTTTTTATTAGTTTTATAGTTACATAGAAATCCGACTGCGCGACAGTAGGTACCTACGTTAAATTATAGTTTTTTGTTTTGTTTGTTTTGTTATGTATAAAAACAAATGGTTAACTTGACCAAAAATATTTTTTTTGTGCGCCATAAAAGGCAAAACATGTAGATCCAGTTCCCGAATGTTATTTTAAGACCATGCAAATCTTTTGTAGTACATACCTACTCATGTTTTAGGTACAAAAAATAAATATGTTATCTTAGGGCCGTGAAATTTGCATTTAAGCATCCCTTTATATTATAGGCGAAGGGTTTTTTAGGAAATTTTACCTAGCCTTCAACTGTCACGTTACCTATACTGGTGACTTTTTTTACAGTCTCGAAATTTTTACAGGGTGTTCTACCCATGAACATGAACAACTTTCACTATGGGACCAACTATGAGATCACGAAAAAAAATCAGCCGTTTCATACATTTTGGTCAAGTAGGTTTGAACTTTTCTATTAAACAGTAGATTTTTTTTTCGTGATTTCAGAGTTGGTTCCGTAGTGAATGTTGTTCATATTTATGGGTAGAACACCCTGTAAAAATTTCGAGACGGTAAAAAAAATCATTAAGTATAAGACAATTCAATTTCTATTATTACCGACCTCTATGAGGTCGGTCGACAGCGGAGAGGAAATAAAAATCTTAGGTATTCCTTAATCCTTGCCGAAGTAAGTAATAACGTTTGTCAATAAGAGTTTTTCTACCTCAAAGAGGGTTTAGGGGATGTTAAAGATTGTATGGGAGAATTTTAACGCACGGTCCGATTAACTCGAAGCTCACTATTAATACTTTTGACAGAAAAGCTACAAAAATAAGATTTTGGATTTTTCGGGTGCGAAATCCACGCGAACGAAGTGCTGGTGTCACATAAAGTTGTTCACTGTACCCTCCATTTGTTTCAATTTTTTTTCGCGGTTTCGTCATAGTGGAACTCGGACTAAGTATCCTTACTACTTATCTATTGACGGGTTCCCTCTATCTGGCAGAATCTTGATGCTCCAAAATTTATTTGGCATAAATGCATAATACACTTGGCATAATCTTCTTTAAACGAATATTTTTAAGGCATAAAAATTATTTGATATAATGATTGTTTGACCGAATGTTTATATGTCCGAATTTACAATGGCATACTTTTAAGATGGCAGAATTTTATTTGGCATAATTACCTTTGGCAAAGCTAAAATTCCGCATGATTTTCGTTTAGCATAACGTTTATTTAGAGCGACGAATATTTAGTACAATTTCACTTGGCATACTATGAATATGGCAGCATTTCATTTGGAATAATTTTATTAGGCATATTCCCATTTCTTTATACTAGTATTTTTAAGGTTAAATCAAAATTAAAATATTGTCTTAAAAAGTCAATATGTTGTGCTATAAAAGTTAGTGACAGAAACGAATCGCTGCAAAACCGACTCCACGTAGACTTGTCTGCCCTGCCCTAGAGTGTAATTATTAAGCCCGCGTAGGCGCGGAGGGGCGAGGCGGCCCGCAAGCTGAGGAGCAGGTGCTCACCACCGCACCTTCGACTTACTGGCCGGCTTGGCCGGCCAGCCTCAGCCACGGCGGCGGATGTTAAAACCATCTGCAACGATAAGCTGGCGTGAGACCGCCGCAGTGCCGGAGCCGCGACAGAAACCATGCCCGCTGCATGCATGGTGTATGCTTGTTTGCATGCTGCATGCTTGCTGCATGTATGGTGTATGCTTGTTTGCATGCTTGCTGCATGCATGGTGTATGCTTGTTTGCATGCTTGCTGCATGTATGGTGTATGCTTGTTTGCATGCTGCATGCATGGTGTATGCTTTTTTGCATTCTGCATGCTTGCTGCATATATGGTGTATGCTTGTTTGCATGCTGCATGCATGGTGTATGCTTATTTGCATTTTGCATGCTTGCTGCATGCATGGTGTACTTATGCTTGTTTGCATTCTGCATGCTTGCTGCATGCATGGTGTAGGTACTTATGCTTGTTTGCATTCTGCATGCTTGCTGCATGCATGGTGTATGCTTGCTTGCATTCTTCTTACAGGGAAAAAAAAACACATATTATGTTCACAATCAACTGTTTTATTGAGTGATAATACATGCAAAAAGATAATTAAATAATGAATTTAACAAAATATTATGGATATGAAATATATGCCAAAAGATGATTCTAACTGTAAACTTTCTGAGACATGATAGTTCTGCCTTTTAATGATTATCGATAAGTATGAAATGTATGCCAAAAGACGATTCTGACTGTTAACTTTCTGCGTTATGATGGTTCTACTTTTGAATTATTATGGATATGAAATTTATGCCTAAAGATGATTCTGCCTTACAAAATTATGAGTTTTGAATGTATGATAAATGAGTGTTTGCCAAACGATTTTCTACGAAATGAAGTTTATGCTATCCGCTGTTATGCAAAATAATATTATGATATAAAAAGTTCTGTTATAAAGACCCATCTCAGACTTAGCCTGAGTAATGGAAAATACGCATAGTTTATAAAGTACTACATCCATAAAAATAAGTCACAACGCGGGAGCCATCTGTCGGAAAACCGCTTCGGCTGCGTAGTTTTGCCTTGTCATGTGTACAGTAGCGCCATCTATGGAAGTATGCAAGAAGTATTTCATTCTCGCCCTTACTGCCCGGTCTTGTGGTTACCTATACCTATGTAATTTAACTCATGAGAGTATCTAACCCACAGATATTTTTTGGGTTGGTACTTGCTCCTTATCATAAAAATATTGCAATATTTTCATTGTGATATTGATTACCTATATTTTTGATGAGTTCATCATATTAAAGGTATAGGGTGTAGTAATTTGGGTATCCAGCTCTTGCGTATTATTCTGGCTTAAATTAACTAAGATTACAATTTATAATTTTTATATATTTGACTTTAGAGGATACATACACACAGAAGAGGGATTAACACAATTATATACAACAAATGTATCTAACAATGTTTTATCCAGTAACAGCATATTAATTGGCCACTTGCAAAATTAAATAATAAAGATTTGTGATTGTTTAGAAAAATATTGCACTCCTATTCTAATATAGAAGAATTTTATTTGTGTCTGAGATAAAACACATACCTACATTACAAGAAAATACATCCAGACATTAAAATTGGAATAACTTTATTCTTATTTTGTTAGACACCAACCACTACGGTGAGCTTCACTCCTATCCAGCAACAAGGTTTTGAAGCTCAGAACTTAATTCATTGGCATCAATGTTGACTTTAGCATTGGAAGTAGGTGCAGGCGCACTGGACTCTCTGTTGCAAGCCTTCTTGTGCACAAACCAGTGCAGGCGCTGGCACTCCCTGTCACAGTACTGCACAGATTTGCACTTGGAGCACTTCTTAGCAGGCTTCTCCTCCCCACAAGTGCTGCAGTAAGGGATGGCATCAACAAACCCTCGCTGACCGTTGATTGTGCAGTTGATGACTGACAGTGCAGGTGGAGGATCCTTACTGGTCAGGGAAGACACCATCTGGTGGAAGGTTGTGCATTCTCTGAAAGGAAATTCTCGCACACAATCTTTAAGGAATGTATCCATCAAGTCCAGAGAAACTCCATCTTTGCCAGGCTTCAACAATTTCTTGGAGAATACTTCAACAACATCATGTTTCTTATCATCTTTATCAGTATTTGTTTTCTTATCTCTAATGTTGTGTATTTCTCTAAGAACATAAGCGAGGTAGTGGTATTTGAATGCCATCACTTCGTTAGTCTCGCCACCTCGTGTCATTTCCTTCTTACACAACAGCTCAAGTGTTTTAATAACTTTTTCAGCATTGTCCAGTAAGGTAGGTATGTGTTGAAGATTTAGTGCCAGTCGCACAGGATGGATATTGACACCCAGGACGAATTTATGAAGTGGGTCAACTAAGGCTGCAGGAAGGTATGGTTCTGTTTGTTGCCCTTGTATGACACTGAAGTAGGCTATTTCGCTGCGAGGCACGTAGTTGTTGATGGTCGCGACGGTGTGGTGGTTCCCAACAAACGCTGCCATCTGCGAGGCTGTGCGCCCAACCGAGTTAGTGGCGATCGACTTCGCTCCGGCGTCTAGGAGCAGCTTGCACACCTCAGAGCTCCCCGACAGGGCGCCGAAGTGCAGAGCCGTGTAGTTGTACTCATGCTTGCCAGAGTTCACGTCGGCACCCTGCAAAATGTGATTGAAAAAACAAATTAGTTTCACAAAAACAAACTTAACGTGCCAAAAATGTCAATGACAGTTACGTACCCTATCGAGCAGCAATTGAACCATATCCTTGTTGCCCTTATAGGCGGCGTGTTGCAGCGCAGTCATACCATTTTCGTCAAAGAAATCGACGGTTCCTTTGTGTTGGGCCAAAATATTCTTGAATTCTGTCAAGTCATTTTGAGCTATGGCATCGAATACTGTTTTTTCAGCACCAGGTTTTTCTTCACTTTTCGCCTCCATATCGATTTTCTGAAAACTTTTAGTTTATCGAACGGATAATTGCTACCAGAAGCAAACAACCTATAAAGTCCACTGTCAAAGTCAAAGTCAACTTGACAGTTCTAGTGCTGTCGATCTAAAGAGATTTCCAGTGTTGTAATAACAGACAAATCATAGTCGATTTATAAATGAAGTTATCTAATTTAAAATATTTATGGTACTCTTAATCTTTGTTTGACTGTATGGTGTATTGATGTTATAAACGCTCTCTCTAAATACGGCCGCCATGGGGAAGGTCGGGCAAAGCTAATTGTAGATGGCGTGATCATAGCTAGGCCCCCATGGCCTACAATAAATTTCACATTTCGTTAATTCGTGAGTTTGCTTTTATTTCGCTATTTCGTTATTTTCGGTGATTTTAATATTTTAAATCAGGTATTTGACATGGAAAGTGTCAGAATTTAAAACCATAAATATATCTTCAAAGTCACTTTCTTCCAAATGTTTCTACTCTGTTTAATGGGGAAGGTCGGGCAAAGCTAATTGTAGATGGCGTAATCATAGCTAGGTCCCTACGGCCTACAATAAATTTGACATTTCGTTCATTCATTCCATTTCTTGTTCATTTCTGAGTTTGGTTTTATTTCACTATTTCTATAATTTCGGTGATTTCAATATTTTTATCAAGTATTTGACATAGAAAGTGTCAGAATTTAAAACCTTAAATATTTCCTCTTAATCATTTTCTTCAAAATGTTTCTACCCTCTGTTTAATTTTTTCAAAATCTCTACTAATAGCTTCTAGCCACCATCTTTTAATTTTAGGGTCTCTCGGGAAATAGTGGGCTCCAATTTCGGAGTATTTAGTAACACAACAACGCGTCATTTTCGCAAAAATAAAATAAAACCACCTCACGCCTAGTATTACTAGCTTGTGTTAGGAACTAGCTACGACAGCGCCATTTTGACAGTTGCCTTCCCCATTTATAAAACATCTCTACGAACAGCTTTAAGCCACCATCTTTTAATTTTAAGGTCTCTCGGGAAATAGTGGACTCCAATTTTAGAGTATTTAGTATCACAACAACGCATCATTTTCGCAAAAATAAAATAAAACCACCTCACACCTTGTATTATTGGCTTGTGTTAGGAACTAGCTACGACAGTGCCATTTTGACAGTTGCCTTCCCCATTGCGGCTGTTTTGTG
Source organism: Fissipunctia ypsillon (assembly GCA_947568875.1). Lineage (NCBI taxonomy): Eukaryota > Metazoa > Arthropoda > Insecta > Lepidoptera > Noctuidae > Fissipunctia > Fissipunctia ypsillon. Next base: position 19,318,660 of record OX387654.1, on the reverse strand, counting down.
ACAGCAAATCAGAGCTGTCTTTTGAAGTGTTTGGATGTCACTACGAGATGGCGCTGTTATTAACCTACACCAGGGGTTCCCAAACTTATTATGCCTACTGCCCACTTTGAGAATAAATTATTTTTAGCACCCCCATTTTTTACCTACTTAAAAACCACTACCCATATGAAATTACAAATTGCCCCCTAAGCCCCCACAACGCCCCCATTTTTTTTCTGGGTCTCTTACTGCCTCCCTTTAGGCCTGCAGCGTCCACAAGGGGGCGTTATCGCCCACTTTGAACTAATATGAATTAAATGTACTGAGTTTGACTGGTTTTTAGGGTTTCGTACCCGTACTTTTTTAAACTGAAGTCTTTTTTAATTTTAAAATTTAAATACGTAGTGCCAAATATTGTACAGTGGTACGGAACCCTTCGTGTGTGAGTCCGACTCGCACTTGGCCGGTTTTTCTTCCTTACAGGGAGAGCCATGCTGCCGCGCTAATGAAGAATGCAATAATTCGATTTTGACAAGAATGATTATTGTATTTTTGATTAGTGAATTTGTCATGAAGTTTTAGTTATTGCATTCTTGCTTACTGAAAAACCGAGTTCCTGAAGGATTCATAAAGTTGCTTAGACAGAGTTAATAGATCTCGATTCGCTCACTCCGAATATACGAGTATGTATATATGTATAACTCAAAATCGTCTAAAATCGAGTTATTGTATTCTTCGTTAGCGCGGCAGCATGTTGGACTGTATTTCCTCAGTACCTACATGTAACTAAACTTTATGCTTACAGATAGAATACAGTACTACACTGTGAGTGCTATGAAACTTGGAATCGTTACTAATGGATTGGATATCCAAGTAGGTACAGAAAAAGACTTATTAAACTGAAACATATCTCTGGCTCTGTTCTGATTCAGTATAAGTATTTTATTCAACCAATTAATTAGTGCTCTGCTTAAGGGGGCTCCAGGTAGCCCACGAAATTCAAACTTTCTTGTTTTTTTGCAATTTGCAAATCAGTACTAAGTTGTATGTTGATTAAAGAATCATTCGCAACCGTAACAAATATGCATTTACAGAATCGTAATCATCAAAATCAGTAATACAACTCCATAAGTTTGTATAATCCTAATTATCAAGATTCATGAAATAGTCATTCAATAGAATTACCTGGACTTAAATAGTTGTATTGATGACTTTAGTTATTATATTTCTGTAAATACATACATTTTACGGTCGCGAATTATATTTTGATCAATATACAACCTAATACTGACTTGCAAATTGCAAAAAACCTAAGGAAATTTGAAATTCCCGGGCTACTTGGCGCTTTCACCTTAAGACATAAGTACAAAGTGCAGCTTTATCGCTAGCTGAGATCCTTCAGTCAACCGTAGTGTGGATTTTTATATGGTCTGTTTTGGTTAAGTTTACGAAACTTGTATATATTTACGTGTATTATATTTTAGATAAAATAAATATGCATTATTTTCTCCTGTACATAGGTGATCAGAACAAACCACTATAATGCTTTGTATAAATAAGAAAAGTGGTAGGTTTTTGTAATAAAAGTCGAATATAGTAAGTATAAATTTATTCTAACAATCAATAGTCATAATGGCTGGTATGACTATTGATATAACATCAACAGCTATAAATACGCGTTACATCTTTGATACATCAATACGATACTAACATACAGAATATTTTAAGCTAAAATGACTAAACAGTGAATACCTACCGCAGAAATTACACAAGAGGTAATGAGAAACTACTGATTTGACTAAATATTCCCAACATAATAACAATCATAATTTGAAAGGTCGAAAAATTACTATTTACTAACACCAAGAGAATGAAAGAGATAAAATTCTACACATCAAGTAAGTTGAGGTGTAGCGCTTGTGGAGCGTGTCACATTCCTAAAGTAATGGAAGATCCATTGATATCCAATCATTTATTTCAAAATCGTTGTACAATTCATCAGTCCGCATTGCCCATGACGGAGTGATGAATAGTAATTTTAACCAAAGAGAACGAAATATCTGAAACACGCTTACAAATAATGGAGCACTTATACATTGAATTTAACAACAACATTTAGAGATAAAATTGGGGACAAACATGATGATAGTAAGTGTTATTCAACTAGACTAGTTATTCAACTAGAGATATAGCGAGATATTATAGACACAGCCTACAGCCCTAAAACCAAAGTAAATTATGTGGGTACATGAACTTTCAGTTCCAATACATTTATTAATTTAGATACTACGTTTGATTATATTACTATTTTATTGTTTCTATTATCTACACAGCATTTCATTTTTCTTAATCCTAACTTAATCGCAATTTTTTAAATAATATGCTTAGATGGTGGTTTGAATATATTTTTGCTACTCTGGTAGGTACCTTTTTGCGCCAAAATATATTGCGCTAAAACGACAGACTGTTTACTAGTACTTAATCAAAATTATCTAAATCTTATCATATTTCATTTTTTAAATCTTAAAATGTAATAAACAGCCACATATTTTGCTTACAGCTAGAAATATATAAAAACAAAATCCTAGAATATTAATGCTACAATACACGTCTTGAATTTTAAATTTACATTCATAATATTAATTATTAACTATAGTGGGAAGGTGATACTTAGAATAAATATTGAATTTTTAAGCTCATCCACAAAGATAGTCGATTAGTAAGTTTAGTTACTTTTCGCAGCAAGTGTGTTTCATGATTGCCAGTTTATAAAAGAAAATTGCTACCACTTTTTTTGTTTTGTTTGCCAGCATTCAAATAAATTACAAAATGGGGATTTATCTAAACGAAGAACCATGAATATATTTTAATTAAGTTGTAAAACTAACGTTGATTTCTCGAAGCGTTCAAGAAGCATTTCTTTTCATAATAATAATTGTTCCAGCGTCAACCTTAATGCTTGATGGGTTTATACCTAAACTACAGCTAAAATCATCGACGGTTTGCTGAATTGTCGGTTAATCTTACAGGTGTGTATAACTTACGCGCGAAAACTTATTTACTCTATTATTTAATTCTAAGAACATTTTAAAATACTCTAGTATCTATGTATAGACACAAAAATATGAAAACTTTCTTCTATTTAAATACAACCTAGGTACAATACATATTACCTATACATAATCGAAAAACTTACTGAGTATTATAAATATTAGAAATGTTGCCTTTGAAGCACCTACTGTGCCCTTTTTTGCTCAGTGACCTGCCCGTCCTATCAAGCAAATTATAAGTCCCTAACCAAAAACATGCAACAATATATTTTGTGATCTAGATTAGAAGAAAGCTATTTTAGACGTTGAGTATGTTATTCTTATATTTACATACAATTAGCCTTTCACTAGGTACTTACCCTTTCGACTCCGCCTTCAACGCTTACCACGCAACAATCTTATAAATAGGCACAACTAACATTTAATTCCAAAAAGTCTAACATCACAAATGCTCAAAGCTTGAAAAAGAAACGAGCAGAATCATAAACTCGGGAGAATCGTACTCGGGGTAACAAACAAATGGAGTACTAAGGGTCGTCTGGCAGTCCCACGGCGCCGACAGCATTAAAATTTATTCTACAGCCGTGTCCAGACTTCGCGAGGCATTCGTCAATGCGGCTAATGCTCACAGAGAACACACCCCGTAGGTTTGTGTTGCAAACTATCCGATGTCTCGCGATGTCTGTACGCGGCTTAACTAATATGCTTCCCACGACATCAGAAGTGAACTCTAGGGTGAAATAGCACTCATTGTTTCTTCCTCATCTATGGTACAGTACCCGGCTGTTGATAAGACACACGGAGTTTGAGAAAGTTCGGCTATGTAGAGCGCCGTCTCTGTCACTCGTGCATATGTGACGGTCTATGTCAAAAGTTCCATACAATACATGTGTCTTTTCAACGGCGGTGTACTGTACGTCTAGACGTAGTAGACGTCGAAGGAGAGCTGAGCTCAGACGAGAGCAGGGGGTGGCGCGGCCTGTGGGGGGGTGTGCGGGGACGCGGCGGGAGGGGGGGAGGTCGGCGTCACGACGGCGGATGCCAGGCGTACGCCGCCACTCTCTGAGACCACCATCCCGTTGTGAACGGTGCCGTTGCCTTCTGTGTCTGCGTATGGAGTTGTCAGGATGCGTAGACGCTGCAATGAAGTTCAAGGAGTTACCTACTAAGTTTCAAATACGAAGAAATAAAAAATCTAAATAGCTAATGCTCTAGTGCGTCAAATCCGTTTGCTAAAAGTAAAGTTTTGGGTAAAATCATAGATACACTTCGTATACCCAAAACTTTATTCTTTACTTGTATTATGTCATACAAACATATTGAATCGTTAGATTTGCCCGAACGCGTCAAAAGATGGTTAGTTGGTCACGTTTCTGTTTCGTTGGCAGTGACATTTGAATAGTATTCTTGCTCGTTCATACTCAAAATCGTATCTATCATTACATATGGGATGTGTGAGCTTCTATCTAGTGCGGGCACTTTTTCGCGTGACCTAAGTACGGGGAGGGCAAATCTAAATTTTAAAATCTTTCGTGCCATAAACAGCTGAGAATGGCGGCAGAATAACCTAAATACAAAGTTTATAGAAGACAAGTCCAGAATATTTAGGGAGCAGGTATATCATTATCATAAACTAAATGAAAATCATACCTCAACAAAAGTTCCTTTAGTGGTAAGCAGCTTATAGATGGCCACGGTTGGAATGCACATGACACTGGAGCCAGCAATGGCCCAACCTAGCGCGTTGGCCCATGCTGGGTAGATATAATTCTCATATCTAAGCGGTTCGTAGTCCAGGAGTCCGTAAGCGGTGATGAAGAGGAGGAAGGCAGGGGCCGCGAAGCGCCAGCAAACGCGCCAGTATAGACCGGGACGGAAACCTATCATGTCGCGGATGTCCTCACAAAAACGTTCCGTACCTGACAAAGAGAAATAGAGTAAGATGTTTCAAGGTAGTAAGTATTTGGACACTCGGAGAAGTTGAAATGCGTATCCACCTCTAAGTTAAGGACACCTCCGAATTTTTTTTTCGGTACAGAGGTTTATTGTCACATAAGATAAAAATGTTGGTGTAAAAAGACGCTTAAGAAAGCCGAGGGTCACTTGTAGTCCCGTCTTTGTCATCCTTTTTTTGTAGTAAACCACAGCTGGGAACCTTCTGGATACGGAGATATTGAAGGACAAAATTCCAACTATTTTTCACGAAAAAAAGTTTTAAATGCTAAAACCTTACTTTAAATACCCCTACAACCCCTATACCGTTGCATGCACCCTTAAGCACATTATTTTGTGTGCATTACATTGCGCGCTGCTGTAAACAGCGATTTTTCACACCAAAAATAAAAGTCGTTTCCCAGCAATGTGCTCAGTGATACTTAGTTTGATGTAGGTACAGAACGCATAGATAACGGCTAGTTCATAGGTCTTTTTACACACTCTATACATGTAGAAAAAATGCTGATTATAAATTATTTAGGGAACCTAAGACCACAACAAAAGACCATCAGAACTCAAAAATCAACTCACCATAAATCCAAGACACAGCAATAGCCTCAAAGAACACCGCCACCAGAATAGAATACCCTGCAGCGTATCTGTCAAGCAGTTGGAAGAAGTAGAAGCCTCCCTTGGTGCAGGAAGCTAATCCCACGAAGAAGTACAGAGTGAAGAGGCACGCCACGAAGATCTCGCGGTGACGACCGATGGGAGGAAACTCGTCGCTGAGCGCAGTTATTATTGCCTCAGAGCCGCCGAACTGAATGGAAATAGATATATTTTTAGAATCAAATGACGTGCATTAAGTAGACAAAATTTATTTTAATCTTATGTTTATAATAAATGTATTTACGAGTCAGTGGCTTTATGCAACCTTGCTGACTTTATTTCGTTCAGTGAGATTAGAAAATCCCCAAGTAGATAGAAAGATAGATAGAATACTCTTACTTATGTACCTACGCCATAAAAATACTACAAGTACTTCATAAATAAACTTTTTCCAGTAAAGTAATGATTAGAATTAAAGAACCACTTACAGAGCTATCCAACCCAAGAGTAAGAAGCATCATGAAGAATATCAGCGCCCAGAAGGTGGACCCCGGCATGGTTGCTATAGCCGCGGGATAAACCACGAATACAAGGCCTGGTCCTTCGGTAGCCACGTCTTGCACATCCCTGCCAGAAGCGTGGGCCATGTACCCGAGCACGCTGAAGATCACGAAACCAGCAATGAAGGAGGTCGCCGAGTTGATCACGCTAGTTAGGATTGCGTCCCTGAGAAACAAAAAAACGCGTATAGAAGGACCAATTTATTTATTTTGTGTTTTTGGTCCTGAATGAAATACTCACTTGTACACGTTGTTGTGATACTTATTGTAAGACGCGTAAGCCAACAATACTCCGAATCCAGGTCCCAAAGAGAAGAACACTTGAGTCGCCGCATCCACCCATACCTTGGATCCGAAACATTTGAACACCAAAAATTTTAATACCAAACTTAATCGTTTTCTGACTAATTCAAGAATTCATTATCCATACCTGAGGTTGTGTGATAGCTTCGAAGTTAGGACTGAGGTAATACTGAATACCGGTGGCGGAGCCAGGGAGGGTAATGCCACGAACCAAAAGAATTAGGAGAACTGCATAGGGAAAAAGAGCAGTAAACCAAACCACCTGCAAGAGAAAACGTAGCAAAGTATTTCTAAATAATATAATATTGTACACTTTGAATAAATTTTTGTTAAAAGTGTATAATGGCTGATCTTCATTTGGCTACTCGTTATAACTTGGTAATTAGGCTCCTTGGCTCACATTATTATTGTAAGCCTTTTACCAAAGAAATAAAATACGTATAAAAGTGTTATAAGCATGTACTTACTTTTCCAGAAGTGCTGATGCCTTTCCACAGAGAGAAGTAGCAAATGATGTAAACCGCTAGCAAACAGAGGGCCATGTCCCATTTTATGGCACCTAAGTCATGGAGACCTTCGCTCTCTTGTAGTTCCAAGATGGCACGGCTAAAACATTTATTGTTAATTTGAAATCACTGAAACAGGGAAAATTTTTTTCGATGATTTTAAAATAACTTACTTGAAGTATTCAGAAGCGGCGGATGTAAATGGTGTTGTTTGTGGTGGAGGAAATAATCCTGAAGAGCTGTTACTGCGTACGCGAGTTTTGTTCGAAGCCTCCCAGATTGCTTCGAACTGTGGACAAGTCAAATACTGTTAAGGCGACGATAACCGACTTTTAATGATTTTAAACTGAATATCACGTCTAAACGAGTAGTGTTTATGATTTGAAAAAAATATATGTTAAATTAGAGCATATTTTTAATAACTTAATATGTGAATATTTTAGATAACGTTTATATTACATACTGTAATTAATTTGGTAAGTTATGTCTAACGCGGATAAAAAACTGAGAATCACGCAAAAACTATCAAGCATATATTACGAAACCTTCCCCATTTTAAAGATAATTTAATTATATATCTTTTAGTATGCGTGTTTTATTAAAATACCTTTTTTATGTATAGTAAATTAATTTGGCAGCGCTCTTTGATGGGCGAGTCCTATTACTGGGTGGACGTACGACGCGTTGCGTGAGCTCAGCACAGAACACGCAAACTATGCACTCAAGGCCGCTGGCATTTATCTGCATCTTAAAACCTACCTTAAATATGTGACTAGAAGCATTGATGATTAAACTCAAAGTAATAAGCTGCCCGCAGCTTTACTAGCTTCATAGTTAAATAGTTATTGATCGAATGACCAAGATATCTAAACCCGGAAAAAATACGCATAGAAACGTATCGAGACGTGTTTAAGTTGCCAAGCCAACAAAAGCCCGTACTCAAACAAAGAATCGTTAAGTTAAAACAGAAAATAACACTGTGAAATAGGTTATTTACGATTTAAAACTCACAGGTCGGCAAGCTGGGGTGTTCCACTCGTTGTCGCAGTTGGTCCAGGGCAGCATGGTGGTGAAGGAGGCGAAGAAGAACCGCAGGGCCCACGCGATGATCACGTTGTAGTAGAAGTCCACGTAGAATGCTATCAGAACTACCGCGTACCCGATACCTATCGTGATAAGGAGTTGAGTTTAATAGCTTTCGGCAGCTGGAGTAAAATTAATGTAAAAGGTGAAAAGCATATACTTACAGTACTTGAAAAAAGGCTATGCGCAACGGTGCTTCTTAAAACTTGTAGCCACGGATCTAAATGTATAATTTGGCGTACTATGAAGGCTCTTGAAACAAGTACTTCACTAATTGTCTTAATGCAAATATTTAAGAAATAATTAGGACCCAACTAATCCAATAATAATAATAATAACCCCATCGCCGTATCTTTCCCCATCGCATCGCCGTATCTTTCCCCATCGCATCGCCGTATCTTTCCCCATCGCATCGCCGTATCTCTATCCCATCGCCGTATCTCTACGTTGACGTCGTGGTGGGGCTTGCGCGCTCCGAACTCTGGGTCTGCGCCGGTAGAGTTTACTTTGCCGGAACAGGTCTAGGCTAAGGAGTCAGACCAAGAAAGATACAAAAACCCGCAGGGTAGCATGTTGCGAGCTATTGGGCAGTAGTGACCCCACGGACCTTATCTCCCGGGAGAAGTCTTGTTCCTCACCTCTGGCTTGCCTTTATTGGCCAGCTGGAGTGAACACTGATGAGGAACAGAGCTTCCACCTCATTCTTGCCTTTATCGGCCGGCTTGAGTGGAGATCCGCAAGAGCAAACGTGCTCGGAAGAAGGAAGTATTCCAGTAAGTGCTGGTAGGGATCTTGACCATCTTCCGGGCTCTGGGATTGTCCTGATAGTCATGGAATACCTCTCCACTCCTCATAAGCACCTCAGGACATGTTGCCCCCTTGTCACTACGACACGGTGTGCTAGCGACCGTTTCCGGGGGCCCTTATTGAATGTGCAAGTGACCCCCTGCCATTTTATCCGTGTATTGTATTTATAAAACATTGGTCAGGCAGGGGCCATAGTCCTTCCATAGTTTTAGATAACCAGTCCACTTTAGCTACCCAAACCTATAGCCCAATAATTATTTTTGTTTCCATATCCTGGAATAGTCCTACACCAACCGGTTGTCCTTGGGTGTACTTGCATAGTGCATACAGGGATAATCGTCGGTTGGTGCCTCATTCCATTTAAAATTGTCTAAGGGCCTCTGCGAGTTGGCTTCGACTCCTCGTAGGCCTTCCAAAGGACCGGAAATCCATGGTCCCGAGATACGTAAAAATAAAAATAAAATAATAATAATTCAGGCAGGGGCCATAGTCTTTCCATAGTTTTAGATAACCAGTCCACTTTAGCCACCCAAACCCATAGCCCAATAACTATTTTTGTCTCCATATCCTGCAATAGTCCTACACCAACCGGGGATTGTCCTTGGGTGCACTTGCATAGTACGCACAAGGATAATCGTCGGTTGGTGTCTCATTTTCATTGGAAGCGTCTAACGAGCCTCTGCGAGTTGGCTTCAGCCCCTCCTACGCCTTCCAAAGGTCCAGGACCCTAGGGTCCCGAGAAATATCAAAGACGTAAAAAACATAATAACATAACATCACGCCCTGTTTCCCGAAGGGTTAGGCAGAGGTGTACCTACAGTACACCCACATTACGCCAGTTATGTTTTAAGTCCCATGTAATAGGGTGCGAGCCCATTGCCATCCACCGGGCACACATCCGGACGACGGCAGAAGTAAAAAAAAAAAAAAAATTCAGCATGTGTTATCCCACTGTTTGACAAAGGCCTCCCTTTTCAATATTCCATCCAAATGGCGAACTGATTACCTAGATCTAACTACTATTTCTAAAGAACTCTTTACAGACCCTAACTATTTCCCAAGTCTTAAATAAACCTTTAAAGAAAACTATTTCACCAAAACAATTACCAATCGCGCGAACGTACTCAATTCATTTCGTCAAAAAATACTTTCACTCAGAGCGGATTTCCACCACCTTTCCGGACCATTACCAATTTTATTTCTCTTCAAAAATCATATCTTGGTGGGAGCCACTCAGGGTGCGAGACGTGACAATCGCGTGAAATGAAATCAACGGGCATAAGCCGGGCTCGCAAATCTACCGGAGCCTTTTGAGACCGTATGGGACGAGCACTTAAGGGGAGCCCCGAGAATGGTGTCAATTATGGGTGTTAAGTGCGGGGGCGACGTCCGACAAGACCGCGTTCTTGTAAATGACGTGTCCCTTGTTTTGCATAAAAATCTTGAAGTTGGGTGGATTGTTTATTGGAGCGTGTGATTTTTTGGTCCTTGAGTCCACGAGCAGTGAGTATACAGAATATCTAAAGGCATAAGTATTTCTTCTCTGAAACGATTCTAAAACTCTACCTGTATTAAATGCCATGGAATAGCTGTAAAATTAGTCATGTAGTCCGAAGTTGCCTATGACTATGAAGTTGTAACTATTTTACACTACACTATCGAATACAGTCTGATAAAATTGTATCCAGGTTATTGACACAGAAAGAACAAGATAACTTTAGAGTTATGTTAATCAAAGCATCTACAACGTCTTTTATTTAATCATAGTAAACTAAAGACCCTACTTTTTAATTGATAACATAAGCAGCTAGGCACAAGAAGTAGACCTCATATAAATAATTGTTTTCATGGTCTGTATCTAACTCCTTCGTACTTCTAAGCGGAACACTATATAGATACGACCCATAACTACAAAAGCAGAGTTAAGTGGTGGACAATATAACTCATGATCGGCAAATGCGGCTTCCACCATACCAATGACATTAGCCGACGGGACGTGACCGGGCCGCAATAAATCTGGCGTATGAGTCGCACGTGACCCCATAAAACTGAGCCAAGTAAAGAGAAATCGTGCCAATTTAAAATTAAACCCACTTAGACGTTAGTTTTGTTTGAATGATGTGATGTAACAAAAGTTATGCCCTACGTATAATTTATTTCAATAGAATAGTAAAGTGCAACTCTTAGATGCTGTTATAATCAGCAGAAAATATATGCTTAAACAATGCGGGATAGATATAGTTATTTGCTTATCAACTGTTTTAAGACCTTAATAAAAGCTTTTTTTTTTACAAAAAATTAGACCGACTTCCAAAAAAGAGTACAAAGTGAAAAATAATTTTGATTTCGGAAGTCGGTGTCTTTGGTTTCGTATTTTTGATATTTGCCATCGACTTCCGAAATCAAAATTATTTTTTACTTTGTAGTGTTCTTTTTGGAAGTTGGTCTTATTTTTTGTAAAAATGTTTTTATTTTTCACTTTTTAGTTGTGGTACCTACCCCATACAAATTCGAATACCACTCCCTGCTATGTAAATTACAGTGACAGGAAGTTTATTAACTAACATCATCCATATAAACTAAGTGGGGAAAATAAGTGTTATTGAAGCTTACTCAAAAACCACTCAAGCAAAGTTAATAAATTTTACATGGGACCAATTTCAAGGTATACCCTCCCGAATAAAATAGTAAAAAGTTATGCGTGGTCATACATTAAAAAAAAAAAAAATTACGCCTCGACTTGAGAACCTCCTCCTTTTATTTCGTCGGTTAATAATAAGTATTCACGTAAAAAATACCCTTCAAATTAAATGCTTAAAGAATTTATTTAATACCGGAAACAAGGACCAAAAATTTCTCGACTGCCAGGACGATCAGTATTGCTGAAAGTACACTCTTATTATGAGTTAAACGGACACTTGCCTTTAAAGAGTGGAACTAGTCTCCCCCAGCAGGTAATGGCGCCCTTCCGATGGAACTGCCCCAGTGCCAGCTCCATGTAGAACAGCGGGATCCCGCCCACCACCAGCATGATGCAGTACGGCACCAGAAAAGCGCCTGGGTAAATAGGAATAAATATTAAGATTATACACCCTTGAAATAAACTTCATTCTAGAACGGTGGTACCAGAAATTAATCTCTGTTCAAAAGTGAGTTTCATACTAATCTCAACTCGAATTCATTTTCTTCGGAATTCATGACTCTCGTTTTGCGATACGGGCGATCCACACGTCATTTACGAGATTAATATTTGGCAGAGAAAATCTTCAATGACGAAAACGACGAAGAAAAACTAAAATCTAGACAGCCATTTATTTGCAGTGAATGCAGTACAAAAAAGTTAACTGTTAGTGCAGTGACACATTTCACCATAAATTGACTTGCAAATATTAAAATAAAAAGGTTCTAATTTCAATAAGCAAATCTCTAAACAAATAAACACAATTATTCAACATTAAATTATTAATAACTTCTTAAATTTGATATATAGATAACACCTACCTATAGCTCTTGAGAATATACATCCATTCATTCATTATTTTTTCAGAAAATAGGCCACAAAATGAATAATTTCAACAAAGTCTTATTGTTTTACAAATCTCAACTAATGATTCCAGTAATAATGTACATTTTTCAGTCGATTTCCCCCGAAGAGTTCCATCGCAGTCTCAGATCTACCAATAATTTCATATCGGTCCCGAGAGAGAGGGCGACGCAAATTGTCCTGTAATTGGCCTTTTAAGGCTCTCGCATTTGGTTCCAATACGCTTTTATGAAACTTGAGATGTTCAAGTTGGGGCTCATTTAAGTACTTATATATATCTTACGTAGGTACATATGTGTTCGTAAATTATAAAAACTTATTTTTACAAAAAAAAAAAACAACCGACTTCCGAAGTTAAAGTTTCGGAGGACGGTTGTTTCTTTTCTTTGTAAATAAGTTTTTATTTTTTACTTTTTAATTGTGGTACCTACCCCACTTAAATTCGAATACTACTATCTGCGATATGTAAATTACAGTGACAGGAAGGTGTAGAATAACATTATCCACATAAGTGGAAAAAATACGTATTATTGAAGCTAACTCAAAAACTATCAAAGCAAAGTTAATAAAATTTAAATAGGACTACCTAGAAAGTATACCCTTTCAAACAAAAAAATAATTTTCCAATTCGGTCCAGCCGTCTTTGAGTAATCGAGGAAAATACATACAAAAAAAAGAAGATTCCGGCGAACTGAGAACCTTTTGAAGTCGGTTAATAAATTAGGTTTTGTTGAGCGCTAAAACTAATAAAATAAAATCAGTGCTTTTTCGTACTTTAACCAGAATTCCAATATCTTGGGTGACCGAAACACTACATAAAGTTAGCAATTGTATGTGTTCAGCTAATGCACAATTATTGTAAAAGAACTCAAAACTACTGACGTAATTTTTTTTCTCATCATCACTATCGATACAACTCTACAATCCCTCTACTCCTACTCATCTTAAAGTCCGTTAGGGTTCCTCGAAAGTGTGACTAAAACGAGGTCAGTAAAAGGATAAACAGTTTGGTGCACGAGTGTCGACGAGTTCCAAGTAAACAGTAATGATTAACGAACACAATTGCTAAATGACGAACTTCCGTACTGTATTATACCTAATTGTGTAAGTATAATGCCCGCGGAACACACACAATTGCTTGTCTTACAGGGCACTAGTTTAACAAGAATATTATACAGAAATTTAATATGTATTTGATAGTCTGAAGGTAGAAATAAACCGTTATACGTAAGCACATACTCATCATCGTGCAGCCTCTTCTCTTCTTAACATATTCATAATTATGATAGATGCAGGCAATTATACCAGAACAATATTTTATTTTATTAGGTTTACCAACAATTGTTTACACAATTTCATTATAAAACACATGCTTAACAATAAAATTACCTTGTACAATCACTTATAGGTAAACACCACATGCATAAATTAATAACAGATCAGAAGTCAAGCTAACTTACTCAGTAATAAGCGCATACTTTGATAATCATAACACAAATAATAAAATTTGACATTGATAATTAAAATTGCCAAAAAGTAATGTAATCGATTGATATAAAATTATAATAAAAGTGATATAAATTAAAAACAATAGGTACAAAAGATTCAAATTCGAATTTCAAACAAATTGATATAAGTAATTGATGTAACTAAAATTACCTTTAAATACAAAACATGCATAGATTAAATTCATATAAATGGATAAAAATTGCATGGCAACAATAAACACAATCTATGTCAAAATCTGCACCTAAACCACATTCCGCTGAGTGCTACTGGGCACCTAACAACTCAAAGCCAACAAAATCTCGCCCTTAGTTGTCCAGAACTTTGTAGAAAGCTGAAACAATTCTACTAGGCCAAAGAAAAGACTATAAGTACCTAGCTACATATCCAGAGCAACACGTCTTAAAACCTCTTTGAGGGGAGGCAGGGAGAAATATGGCAAGGATTTACTTTATTGCCGGATGCAACAGGTCGCGGATAAGAGGGGAATGGAGGACATTCCGACCAACTTTCTGTAAGTCGACGACGGGGAGAAGTGACTTCCGAGAATCTTCGTGTCTCTTAAGTGAGGGGATAATGGGCCTTTATGGAATAGTGTGGCTTTTCGCCATGATAGGGTGATTTATTTTTAACTGTTGCGTGGCTGTTCTTTTGCAAGATGTTATTTTATGCAAGTTCTAAAACAAGTCTCTTTCAAACTGATGTAGATTGAAAGATACGTAGAGATTTCAGTATGTTATTTGACTATTGTGAAATGTCACAACAGTTGAATAGAATATCATTTTAAAGAAAGTAAGAAATGGAAAATACCTTCTGCAGTCTCTAGTTATTGTTTTAAACTGTGTCGATAAGATTAATAAAAATAAAAATGAAAAACAATTAAACCAGTAAAAACTTAATTCTTCAATACGACTAGCCATTACCAGACAAGCTTGAGAACTAATTTCCTTTTAAAATCGCTGCAAAAAAAACCTAATCGGCTCACGATGATTTAATTTAGAGGTACATTTTCTTCGAATCTATTACGAATGTTGAATGGTAATCGAATCGCCTTAGTTTCGAGAGGCCGGGAGGTCCCCGCGGACCGAAGGCCGGATGATTGGGTATTACGAGATTACCGCCGATAGGGCTCCATTAAATCATCCACACCGTAAGGCCGGAATTGTTTCCAGCTGAAATGTTTATGGAATTGAGATTTATGTGTGTTTTGATTTCAATTAACAGTTAGCAGTAGCTCGATTGTATTAGATGTGGGTGGTAATTTCATTGACTTAATTTTCTCGTGTCTTTTCGTATCAGAAGTTGGCGGATCATACCGGATGTATTCACTTTCGGTAGGTCCTTGACTTCACTGAATTAGTGCGAAGACTAAAACGGGTAAAAATCTTTTGAGCTAGTTTAGTGCAGTGTGAGTGAACTTAAACTGTAGTGCAGGTACTGACTAAACAACACGTGAATGAAGTGTATTTCAATTTCCTAGATAATATTTATTAAAAATAATTTAAAAGTAGTCTTACAATAATAATATTAAGCGCTAAGGTAGCCCGCGAAATTCAAATTTTCTTACGATTTTTGCAATTTGCAGATCAGTATTAGGTTGCATGTTGTTTAAAATATGATTCGCGACCGTAACAAATATGTATTTATAGAAAAATTTGAATTTCGCGGCTACCCTGGCGCTTTCGCCTTAACAAGTACTTATATAATAAAAAAGGAAGGGAAATAATCATAGAGCATCAATAAATTCGTCCGCATCGCTGTCAACAGGAATAGTGTCCAAAAGGCTGGCAGCATTGCCCCGTTGTATGGCAATGCTGATTCTTTGGCCATAAAATAGGCCAGCCGTTTGGTCACATCCGATACTTATTAAAATATTTGACCACTCTATGTAATTACAATACTTAATTTTTGTACCTACCTAATTACTTCTTTATCCGCAAACAAAGCAATCAACACAGTAACCAAACTGTCACATCACAAAATAATTACATCTTCATAATAGTGTTTATAGGTAAAGCCAACGTTAGCAATGATGGATGGCGAGGGTCACATGATGAAGTGGCGCCCCAATCAATTAGTACGGAACCACGGCTACGACCGAACACGGCTATAAATCAGGGCCATTCGGAAGGGTTAGTAGTAATGTCAGCTGTGGCTATCAAAATGTTGCAGATAGGCTAATACTGAATATTACTATTTTAGGTTTGTTATTTATGATTGTAATTGTCGATGGTCATGGTATACAGAGTGTAAGGGACAGCCCTCCGCAGACTGATGGGGTGAATTCAATATATCATACTAAGATGACCGGTACATGAAATTATTTCAGTAACTTTATGGGAATCTAATAAACCTGATTTGTTTTATTACGTCACATGCAATGTATCGTAATCGTGGCGAAACGCGCGTAGCGAACGGCAGCGCGGCGAGCCTTCGGCCGCCGAGTATTTCAACATCCATTGCTGATTTTTTTATTTTAGCTGTTTTATTTACATAGGTAAATGGAGTGCTGCGTACAGTGAACGTAATTTTACATTGAAATAAAATAATAGTAACTGAAAATACGATAAAAAAATATGAAAATGTTGCTGAATGCACCCTGTTAGTTTGCGGAGGGCTGTCCCTTACACCCTGTGTATGATAATAGAAATGAAAGCGTTAGCGCTTTACCGATGCCATACTTATTGTGAAACTCCTGGGTCTTAGATCGGACGCAAATGAGTATCGGTTACTTACAAGCAGGGGTTCTACTCCCTAAACACGAAGTCCGTAGATTCGGCCGAAGTTACGGGGGTTTCCTACTCCGTATCACTTGCGGACATAAGATTAGTTCGGATTCCGAACTAAGAATGAATGACAACGATTTCACAGTTGTCCCTACGCTCGATGTGTTTTTAAATAAATAAAATAAAATAAAATACCTTTATTTCAGACCATAAGTTGTTAGTGGTTAGTAACAGATTGTGCTTATATGCTATGTTAGTGTTATTAGTACTTTATTTTATTTGATTGGTTTACGATGATCCTATAACTACCTTTACCCAGTGTCTTTGGATGGGGCAGTCCACTCTGCCAACAATCATTTTCAGGAGGCCGTTATGAGTGTTACGTAAGCATTGCAGTAAGGAAGCCGCTTTTTTACGCATGATGGCGTGGAAGCCATCCGTGCGAGCTGCAGCAAACAATCTCGACGCACTGCAACGCCGCGGCAACTGCAACAGCATCATGGAAACGTTGTTGTATTGTACGCGCAGGACGTTGTGGCTCGGGCTCGAATATGACACTCACAGGCCGCTGGAGTAGGACTGACAGAACGCCTTAAATAAGCTCACTTTGACATCTGCCGTGGAGCGAGCGAACCTGCGGGCGAGCATATTGCTCCTCACCGCCAACGCCCTGCGCTCGCGCTCTATGTCGCCATTTATTACGTGACAACATGACCTAGATACTTTTCACTACATTAAGTACTACGCCGTTGAGATATACTGGACGTACACGACAGGGCTGTTGTTTAGGTGCCGTAAACACTAAGACCTCACTCTTTTTTGAGTTGTATTTAAGGCCGTGCACCTCCGCATACGTCTCGCAGATCGTGAGTAGCTTCCTCAGTCCGCTTATCGATGGACTAAGCAACACCATGTCTTCCACGCTCGTCCGAAAATTTAATTTTACACTTGTTTTGACGGATTAACTACTTTCGGACGGGCCTGTATCTTCGTTGACGGACTTAGAGAGTCGACCCTCTGGTTTATAGCCGTTTATGAAACTACACAAAACTAGGTAATTAAAACATTCGTGTCACGTGTGTTAGGTACTACTCTATAAACCTCGCATATGGCTCAATTTATAAAATCGCACTTCTGATATGCAACAGTTTCATAATGAATGAAATGCACCGACCCCAGCGTGGTTTAACCAGACTCGATTACTCGAAGGAACCCAAAGATTCACACTAGCCTCTGTAGCCTCATGTTTCATGGTGCAACAGAGACCATTGCATATCAAGGAGTAAACCGGGGGATGCGGTAATGTTAGGGAAGACGTGCCCTTAGGATATGGAAGGATTATTAGAGCCTACCGAGTATGCACCCTAAAGTAAGCCTTGGAATATTGGAGAGACGGGTAATATTTATCCATGGATGGGCATCTTTTAACGACGTCGCCGCCAGGTTGTTTCAAGTCCAGCTTCACCGGTGAATCTTATGCTATGCTGTATTACGTGTTGCTGTTTCCAGTCTTCGTCTGAGGTCACGCTGCTATCTATTTCAGGATTCTTGTAAATCTCGCTAGCAGCCTTCTTAATCTTATCTCGTTCATCAGCCGTGTCCATCCACAAATTGATGTCCTTATCGAAGTAAGTCATGTCCTATTTTTCTGATATGCAACAGTTTCATAAACTACTATTTTCCATTAGTAGTCAAAAATACTATTAGAAACTGAGAGATGCTATTAATTCAGTGTAGAAACGAAATAGATACCTTTATGTGTGCCAAATAAGCTGGGTGCAGAATCTGAATAATGTAGGTAGTACATTCAGATTCTACACCAAGACCAAGTTAATTACACAGAAGCGACACGCCAGCAGCCATTAACAGCATCTCATCGGTCGTTCTAAATAAATTTCCTCTCAGCATGAACGGCTCAAAGACAAGATCACATTTCAACAGTTCACGAGAATTGCCGTTTAATTAGATCACGGACAGACGCGGCTCGATCGGCCTTTGCGTTGCCGAGAGAGGATGACCTCCCCTCTCTATTATCTTATTACTCGCTCCCATTATTACGTTACTAATTTTCCTGCACATCGAGGAGCTAACTAAGTTTTCTCGACGTAAAGGGCGCGTTTTGATTGTCAATTACTGACTCTTGGACGCCAAAGGATGGTGCGACGGACGATCAAAGCAAGCAGCGGATGCAATTAAGTATGTGGCTGAAACTTTGTTATGAGCGCAAGTATTTTCAACGTGTTCTTTAGTGTATACTTAGTATACGGTTTTGTAATAAGGTCAGCATGTATTTAAGCGCTCCCGCACAAAACTGCGACGTCGCACCGCATCGCAAAAATCTGCGAGCCGCGCATTGAATTGCAGCCTACAATTGATACATACATACATTATCACATTCCAGTTTTTACTTAAAACTAAAAATTACGAAATAAAAAAGTAATTTAAAGAAATTAAATCTTGAAATCTGAAGAAGATTCCTGTAGCTTTCTGAGAGTAAACTTTTGTTCGTTTTTGATTTAGAAAGTATAAAGTCGTAAACCGCTTTATAACCTACGTGGGTCTCTGTGCATCGCTCCGAATTATAAGAAGTTTGGAAAGCAATAATAAGAATGATTGTGGTATGCATATGATCAGACATGATACTTAAATACCATCTCACAAACAAACCTCATTTAAGTCGCTTCCGGGGCTTTGACTGTCCATTCCATGCCCTAGCTAAAGGCACTTCATTTCCGTTTCAGCAAAGACGTGTGGGGTCTGGCGATGCCTCGCCATCGCGGCTTGTCACTTGCCATGTTTTGTCTAAACTATGGGGAAATGGTGGCCAAGTTCTATAGCTGTGGAATCCGAATCTTTATTTTTCACACTCGTATCGATATGTGCTACGCGAAAATAGTTCCAACGTGAAAAGATAGCTGGTCAGTCAGATAAGTAGAGAAGCTGACTGCCCAGGCCGCGTTTCGCAATTTGAGGAGGCTTATGTAAAGCATGTATGATAAATTAGTTTTAAAATTTTCTTTTTCTTTTCTATTATGTGTTCATTTTGCATAGTGCTAGTTAGTTCCAAGTATATTATGTGTTGAGTGTATAACGCTATTACATGAGTACTTCAGCGCACACTGCGCGAATGTGAAGCTTCAATTAGCAAGCCGCAGGTGTAAGCGTAGTGCAGGCCACTCGAGGCGTTGCATGAGGCGAGGCGAGGCACAAGCCGCACAAGGCGTACGAGTACGATTGTTAACCGCCTATTATGCCTCGAGTGCCCTACAGCCGGTGTTAGCGCGCAATCACACAGTAGTCTTGAATGAATTCATGAATCGTTTTCTCATATGCAATGGAATGAAATAGTTTCTGATTTATGAAGTTCGTATGGTTTGATTTAGAAATTAAATGGGAAAAATAGATTATCTCTTTCCTCCAGTGGGTGGTTGGCGACAAAAATTAACGATAAACCAATCCAACAATCTGACAGCGACAAACTTATGATAAATGATAAATAAATGATAAATGACTTGATGAAACTTAGTTCGGTTTTAAAGTTACCCAGTCCAAATCTTCTTGCACAATACATAAGTTAAGTTTATGAAGAATATAAAATGACAAAGGAATCAAATAGCAATTATTTAAATTTATTTTCCGAACTGCTAGAAAATTTCAAACAAAACCGAAACAAGTGTGCCGTCTGAGCATTTATGACGTGACGGAACTCGTCGGCGAGACGCGAGGCGCACAATTAGCGACGCAAGAGGCACTTAGTGCCATTCAAGGCACAACCGCGCCACTCTAGACACCGACACCGCGTTCCAGACTGTCTAGAATGGATCATTAGGTTAATTGACAAAATATGGGTGATTGGAGAGGCTTGTTGTTTGTGATGTACCCATGTACCTATTGGACTGACGATTGGCATCCAGATGGCCAAGTTTGGTCGAAGCAAATTTATTTTTTTGAAAATCTTCGATACGACGAAGAAGAAGATGGAAGATCTTAGTTCGTAGAAATACTTTTGCCAGTTTAAAATAAGAATTTGGATTGTAAAATTAAATGAACGGCACACAATCACCACTATGCTGTATCAAAACCAGATTTGAGGCGAAATTAATGTACCTAATTATTGATTTTTAAAAGAAGATGCAAGATTGATTTTTTTATTATTGCTTCTTACTAACACTTGCTAAACGTTTACCTAATCGTTAGCAACGTAAATCAGGGGGCCAACCACCACCTCTTAAAGCAGTAATATTTTAATGTTACTTCAGTGTGAGAAAGAGATGGAGCTATACAGTACGTCGAGCTCCATCTCTTTCCCACACTGAAGTAAGTTTACAATAATACTGCTGGAGGAGGCGGTGGTCTAGCTCCAGGAAGCTGAAGACAGTACACGTTGACTAATTTATCGTTTGGGCCCGTGGGTCGTACGCTTGTTTTCCCATACCAATACAAGAACATTAAAAAAATATTTTATAAAAGCACTCACCGCCGCCATTCTTGTAGCAGAGGTAAGGGAAGCGCCACACGTTGGCGAGGTCGACGGCGAACCCGATGACCGACAGCAGGAAGTCCACCTTCTTGCCCCATGTCTCGCGCTCGCCGACGACCGGCGTAGGTGTCTTCAGCGCCATCCTACTGCCCGACCACAGGAACCCGCCACACCCTGGGGAAGAAGTAAACACAATGAACCTCCTTCATGACGCTACTTAAACATCTTAAACTACTATGTGAAGATAACAACATCGTCAGCATAAACGAACTGCGGGGCTATTGCGTAACACAGTAGAAATCGGTTTCATTTTGACAGTTCAACAACATTCATTGCTTTATTTACGTTGTTGAGCGGACCAATTTTTCGAACATATGAAGCAATGGATTAGCAATTTGCTTCAAAATCATTCAGATTGTGATTGATAGTGTGTTACACAATTAGGGTGCTGGATTAAAAACCTATTATTAAAGCTAACTTAAAAGCTGTTCAAGCAAAATGAATAAAAATTGATACGGGACTACCTTGCAGGCGTTTACTACCAAATAGAAAAGGAAGGGATCACACAAATCGGCCCAGTAATCATAATCACAAACATAAAAATAAACTCGTAGAGTGAATCCACGTTTCTTAGAAGTCGATAAAAAAAAAATAGTTCGAAAAAAGCTTTGCGTGCATACATTTTACGCCCGAGTACTGCAAATTGAGAACCTAATACCTATGGGCTATGGCTGTTCTCGCGTTACGATTCAAACTAGGCCAATAAGTAACTCTTACACATGGCGTTACGAGTAGGTACCTATACTATATTTTGTCCTAAGCACAAATAGTTGACCGTCATGTGAGGACGGTGTACGAACAAGTTGTTTTGTATCCGAAGTTTTTCTAATGTGTAACCAATAAAAATTTGTTACAAATTTCGTGCTACGGATGCTACGACAGGTGCTACGATTTTCGTAGCTTTTGCGTAGATTTTGAACAAAGTTATTGCTGGGGTATAAGTAAGCATTTCTTCTTTCAAAATCAGCGAGCTTTAAGTACCTACGACCATACACAACTATGTTTTAGTCGCCAGCACATCAAGCTACTGCAATCTGTCAAATTTCTTTAATTTGTCAACTTCATCGCTAGTGTTAGGTTCAAGGTTGATTGGGAAAATTTTACAGTTTCGTGTAGCTTGATGTCTGTACATAATATATCAAGATAAAAAAAGACGTCTGTTTTATGATAATTTAACCAAAATCGATGCACTTAGGCATTTCAAGCAGAACACTTCAAATAACACTTAAATATTACGTCGTGCATATCTTTATAAATGTACCCAACGCCAATTCAGATTTACCCATTCAAAAGAAAACAAATCCTATTTTAAACACGACCAAACTACACCACTTAACCTTTTATATTCGAGTGTTAATTAACTGGAAGCAGAAATATCGCGAGTGGAGCCTTGGCCCTCCATTACGACACGACATAATGAAGTGACAATGTTATGACGCGCCGCGTGATAGAGGGCGCATACTTCACGCTCGCTGACCGCTGACCGCACGGCTTTAAATCAGGGTTGACGCTACTTTTAGAAATATTTTAAGATTTTTATTTTACTTAATCTTTTTTTCTTCGAAATTTAGATGTTTTTGCATCGCATCCAATGGCTAAAGTTACCGCTATCATTGATTGTGTTTTTATCGTTTAAATGTAACAAATAGGATGTCACGTTTATAGGGGCTTATTTGTGGCTATAACTACAGCTATACCTAAAAAAAAAAATTAAAATAGATTTCACGGAAGATTGCTAAAAGTGATTATTGTTTCTTTTACTGAAACAAGCTTAGGTACCAACAGGCGGAAATTTTGCAGATTTTTTTTTTTTTGGATTTTTTTTAATTTTTTTCTTTTTTTACTAACGAACACGTGCACTGTCCAAGAAGCAGGCAACATAGTTTATCAATCGATATGTATCATAAATCTTACAAGATTCATAGGACGTAACTGTTAAGTAAACAATTTATTCATTTGACCTGCATGAAGTCGTTAAATTGCCGCTGTGCCAACCCTTTGTAAGCTCTCTATCTGGTACGTCCGAGTGGCTGTCACGTCCAGCGAGCGGTCCGATTAACCGATGGTCGATTTAGTGATGAAAAATCGTATGCCATCGCTACAGAGCGCACCACTAGTCGTCAAATTGAATTTCGAATAGGTACGACGCCGACGCCACGGACATTTATTGCAGAGTATTTGAGTGGAGAAATGCTGCATTTTCATTGGAAAGAAAACGAAAATATTGTCCCCATGTTAGATTTCCTACTTCCTTTTTTACTAAATCTATGTGTACCTATTCCTTTCCTTACACCTATTACTTGGAATAGTTCTTGTACCGCCACGAGCACTAATATGTATACACTTAGGGAAATTCAAAAGCGATTTTCTCGTGGAATAACGATAGCAACTTAGAGATGGCTACCTATTTCATAATTCTATGTGTTCCAAAACACTATATTTGTAACAACATAAAATTACAATCAACACAGTAGAAGAAAATCAGTTTTAAAAGTAGCTAAGTATATACAAATTAGTGCTCGTGACTGTACATAGTTTAACTTTCTGTTTATCCATGTTAGAATAAATTATTATTTTTATTTATTTTCTTCACCCTAGAGGCACTAGAGGGTTGTTTTTTAATATTGACCAACTTTATTTATTTTCTTCACCCTAGAGGCACTAGAGGGTTGTTTTTTAATATTGACCAACTTTATTTATTTTCTTCACCCTAGAGGCACTAGAGGGTTGTTTTTTAATATTGACCAACTTTATTTATTTTCTTCACCCTAGAGGCACTAGAGGGTTGTTTTTTAATATTGACCAACTTTATTTATTTTCTTCACCCTAGAGGCACTAGAGGGTTGTTTTTTAATATTGACCAACTTTATTTATTTTCTTCACCCTAGAGGCACTAGAGGGTTGTTTTTTAATATTGACCAACTTTATTTGTTGTTGCTTTGTTTGTGGACTGCCTCGTTGGTCTAGTGGTAACCTATAGAGTGCATGAGGTCCTGGGTCCGATTCCAGGGTCGGGCAAGGGTTTTTCTATCTGGAATTTCCCAGTAGCAGCCCTAAGTCTGAATTTGTGCCAGATTGATGGCGATAGGCTCGCTCCCTATTACATGGGACTTAAAAACATAACTGGCTAAATGTGGGTGTACTATAGGTACACATCTGCCTAATCCTTCGAGGAATACAGGCGTGATGTTATGTTTATGTTTATTTGTTAACCATCTACAGGAACAATAAATAATATTCTATTCCACATAACATAACATAACATAACATAACATCACGCCTTGTTTCACCGAAGGGTTAGGCAGAGATGTACCTATTATGGTACACCCACATTTCGCACGTTATGTTTATAAAAGTCCCATGTAATAGGGGGCGAGCCTATTCCAAACAGTGCTATTATTTAGACGTGACTCTACAATTAATAAATAAGGAAAAGATAGGAGAAATCCCAAATTGTGATGCTTTGAAGAATACACACGCTTTAAAGAATACACACGCACACTGCACTACTTTATAGTGTATTGTAGTGTGTAGTGTTTTTCACTAAGTAAGTCCTATTTTATTTCATCACAATAATAATGATTGTGATACGCATAAATTCAAACTCAACTCAATCTCAAAGCATTTATTTCATTAAACCACTTACAGGCACTTTTGAATTTTCAAGGAGTCGGTCGGTTATTCAGAAAGTTGAAGCGAGTTGCCCATTCCAAAACATAGATCTGTACGGAGAAGAACGGGCAAGAAACTCCAAGGACACTCTTTTAAATCTAAAAAATATTCTTGATATTACAAACTCCTGTAAGACTGAAAATAAACCCTGGCAGTTTTAAGAGATGACCAGACTCAACTGACGGCGCCCGTTCATGAACATGATGCTTAGATCAGCACCATCCAGCTATACAGGACGTCTAGCTCCATTTCTTTCCCACACTCAAGTAAGATTACAATAATACTGCTTTAAGAGGTGGTGGTCTAGCTCCTGGTCAAATACATGAGAGCAGCAGCGGCCAGCAATGTTAGTATGAAAATCCATATTTATCGTGTGTAGCGGCCGAACAAATCAAAATAAATTACTATGAAAAAAACTGTCGTGTAGTTTAAAAATGAAACGAACTTTTAAGTTCGACACATGGCAACCAAGGAGATAACCTATCAAAGATTGTATATAAATTCGATTTCGCTTGCAAATAGACCTATTTAAAGTAAAAAAAAAAAACAATTGAAGATACTGACGCGAGAAAATTTATCATTGCTTGTCATTGATTCTGGATTTTTTGAATTTCCGCGCATTATTTGAGAAAAGCACTATACAAGCCTTGGCCGCAACCAGGCATTGATGGACTCACGTATGTGTTCTGAGGCGAAGCCGAGAGTCCCTTTTGAAGGGCAGTAATGTACTATTTATGATAAGTATGTCGACAAGCAACAGTATCAGGGTAATAAGATCGGAGGTATTTGGTTAGTTCGCTTGTAGCGGATATGATTGAAGGGTCAATTCCCAGATTCCCAGTTTTCTTTTTGACAAGATTTTGACGAGTTATGCGAACATAAATGTAGGTAACAGCTGTTTTTTTTTTGGTTGAAGAGGTTGTGCGTTAATTCCGGGACAAGTTGTATCAGTTGATCAAAACTACGTATTGAATGGCGACGAATTCTATTAAAGCAGTATAGGTAATATTTCAAAACTTGAGAGGTCCCCACATAGTGACGCTGTTTACATCTCATTTCCGCAGTCGGTAGCTAATGATTTTTTTTTTATGAAACCCATACATAAGCACTTGCCTCAAAAACTGATTACCTACCGCATTATTTTTTTGTTTTTTTTTATGCGGTTTTGTAAGGGTTCCGCGGACAAAAAGAAACCCCAACCACCAGGCTGGTGTAAAAGTTACGAATATTTTCTCAAATAAAAATCACTATGCAACTTAACTTTAAGAATAAAATTAAGTTTTTTTGGTGAACGGTTTTAATTTGTATCTGGTGAAGTAAAAAAGTCACATCTTTCAAGTGGCCGCCAGACTTTACACACATTCGGAATGCACACTTGAACGTTTTGTTCTCAATACTTCTGACGATAGATTTGACACTTCTCAAAAAGTCCATAGTGGAAAAATCGGGTGACTGCGGGTGGACGGGCGGACGGCCCGGCCTCTCCAAATCGCCTAATTGAGAAATGTTCGGGCGAGGGAGAAATTATAGGTACCGTGTTGAGTGTTCTCGTGAAGTATAGAGCTCCGTGGTTTGTCGGCATGTATGTATTTTACGGGTTTACTTCACAAATAATATCAAAGTCGCGTCGTTGTCATAAAGCGTTTTTTTTGCAAAAAATGAGAGCATTTTTCGATTTGGTAATTAATTTTGCGCCACCCTAGCCACCCTATATTAATTTTCCCCAATTCCATCTGTATAAAAGTTGCATCTGAATGAAGTGTTTAAGTATTAAGAATCTTCTGTGAAACGTCCCTATAATACAGCAAAATTGGTAGGTATAATGAAAAGGGCTTCAAATTACTGTTTTTCCTAACTGCTTTTTATCGATAACCGCAGAAAAGGAGCAGTAGCTCAAAATCATACCAATTAGTTAGATTAGAGTTTTCGTCTGTTGCAGAGAGAAAAATCGTAACCGCTCTTGAGAGAATAATGAATCATTATCTAACAAGAATTCAGAGATTTTTTATTAATTTTAGTAGTTTAAAAGATTTAACGACGGAATAGTGCCGCAGTTAAAAAAAATAAGGAATAAGAAACTAAAAAAACCGGCCAAGTGCATATGGGACCACGCACAATGAAGTTCCGTTCCGTAGTTGGGATAAATTTATCCCAAAAACAGTTCAAAAACATGTTCTCTCACACATTCAAACTGCAAATGTAAGTTATCCGACTATCTATTACTCGTTAACTTGTAAAGCCTACTTATCTGTGATAGTTTTTCTTATAACTTCGTTATATAAACTACTGCCATGAATACAAGAACAACCATTTAGCTAGCAGTGGGGGACACTTGACCCTAACAAAAATTAGCACCATATTAGCACTTATTTCGCAAACGAATCCATGAATCGAAAAATGGTTTGCACACACCCGCAATATTTTTGAACGGCCTATCCACTGACACCCCACACCATGGGATAGATGAGAAAAAAAGTCATCCGCACTTTACGTGTAGGAGGAACCCTAAAATTTTTTTTTTTCAAGATTTTACTCTACCACTTTGTCGGCATGATTAATATTGCCCGTGTCAAATTACAGCTTTCTAGTGCTAAGGGTCTCTGAGCTAAGCCGCGGACAGACAGACAGACAAACAGACGGACATGGTGAAACTATAAGAGTTCCTTGTTGACTACGGGACCCTAAAAACTGGTGTGCATCGTTATGAAGAAGAAGAAGTGAAGGGTCGTGACAAAAGGGTATAATTATATTCTGTACCTAAATTATATTCAATTAAAGTTAAACCACCCACAGATAACGCTTTACAAGCTGAAGTTAGCAAAAAAAAATTCGTTGCGAAGTTTTAATCATAGATAAAAAGTTCTTTTAAAAGTCAAGTCATATCTTTAAGTTACAATATAATTTATCACGGTTTATCTTAACGTTGGGTAATTTTAGATTTTCGCAATCTTATTTCAAAGTTTCGGAAAAAACTTTCTTGCGCAATCACAAGCTTTTCATTTTGCAAGTTCGCTCTGAGAAAGACATGAAAACGTCTTCCACAAAGATTTAAAACTAAGTAAGTATTGAAATAATAAACAAAATATTAGCATAAAGTAAAAACCTAAGGAATAAAATACAAATTACGATAACATTTCCAAAAAAATAATCTAATCTGCAAAACTTTTAACGAGAACCTTACTTCAAAACAATAAAATCTTTTGAATCTAAAACAAAAATATTGTAGAAGATTTTTTTGTAAAAAACCTGTACCCTTTACCTATTTGTCGATACAAAAAAAAAATATAAGGCGTGTTACTCACTTGCGTGTTGGCGGTCGCATTGCCGGCGCCATGTCCGCTTGGCGCCGTGCCTGTGCCAGAGTGACGGCTCCGCGCCGCGCTCGACGGCTGCTGGGCGTCATCCGGCAACAAGTCACGCCCAGGATATAGTCTTGCTCAGAAGAACGGAGCTTATCGAGCCAGGAAGTAGGGCAGCGAAATTTATTGGAAGCTTTGAGTCAATATTTTTTTTAAGGCAATGGATGAATATTAAGTCTAGACTTTGACAGAATAGATGCAGAAAGAGTAAACTTTTAAACAATTTTTAAACGTCATATTTTCACAAATATCTACTTAATAAAAATCTAAAATTCACTGACAGAACCCACAGCCTAGACCACTGGGTGTAGCAGGGGCGCAGCCTTCATACAACTCGATTCCTATCGGCTTCCCTTCAGAACCACCACTCTTCTTAATGCCACATAATATGGTACAACTGTGTGTGTAACTGTGTATTACATCACATTACATATATTTAATACCAGTTTAATTCGGTTATCAGATTAAAATCATTACAAAAATGCCTGAAATTTTTTTGTCTGATTTTAAGAGAACTGAACAATTTTTCTTCGGCTTCCCTCTAATGATAATTGTAGCTGCGCCACTGGAGTGTAGTAGAATTGAATTTTGCACAAGAGTTCCTTATACAACGAATGTGAGCACTGATGAGGGATTTTTAAAAATTCAACCCTAAAAGGGTTAAATAGGGGATGAAAGTTTGTATGAAAGTACGTCATTTTGCCGATAGGAAATACCATCGGGCACATGGCTTTTTGTTTAAGAAACTCCTATGTCGAAGACCTACAGGAGCATTAACCTTTGATATCAATATGTTTGTATCTTTGACAAGATGTAGATTCATCAAAATCTAGTCATAACCTCCTTACTGCCCAGACATTTTAATTTATTCAACCCAATCTATACCAACACACTTAGGATGTTGTACAAGAAAATTCCAATTACTCCATAAGTGCGTACCTAAAATAAGTAGCTAATCGGATAGGCTTTGATAGAATATAATACTTAATTATAGTCTATACTTTCTTCATATAAAATAATCAATTAGTGGAGGGCGGGCGGGCCGCCCTACTTAGCGGAAGGCGGGGCTTCTGATGCCACGCCCCGCCAGATTGCCGCCCACCTGTCTCAATCACGATTTGTCGCTTCACATGAACACTTCTAAGATACCACTTAAAATGATTTGTCATATGTGTGAATGACTTATGTGTGTTTCTGTAACAAATAATTTTCCTAAGTGGAAAAATGGTAATGTTTTATTTTATAAATTACTAGCTTTTGCCCGCGGCGTAGCCCACGTGAAGGTCGAAAAAAGAGCTATAAAAAGCTTCTCCTTGAACAACTATGCCAAGTTTCATGGTGATCGGTCAAACGGTGTTGGAGTTTATCAATCTCATATACCAATATTCATGTCAATACCTATAGAAGAAGAAAACCAAGGCTTACCTATCTTCTCCTACAACGGGTAGGTACAACAGAGGATGGTAAGAAGAAATCTGCTTACTAATAAGTCTGATATAATGATACGAATTTTAACAAAACCGACGAAGGAAGGAGAACAGAGCATGTATTTTAAGAGCAGTGGTGGCCCCAACTTACAAGTTGTAGTTCGTGGGTTCGAACCTAGGTAGCCTCTTTACTTTGTGTATATAATTTCATCACCACAGCTCTCAAACCGATGAAGGAATACATCGCCAACTCCCTCTCGAAGTGACGAGCCTTGTGTCCCAGCAGTGGGAACATTATAGGCTGATTAGGTAAGATGAAGGGAAAAAGTGAAGTCCCGCTCAGCAACGTGTTGAACATAAACATTTCGCAAAGGTTCTTCCACAGCTCAAATGCCTCATCACCGTTCTCATACCAAAGTCATGAGCTTTGATCATCACAATTGCCCCCACTCTGTTCTCATTGCTGTCGCTATAATATTTTTTAATTCGCATTGGTACTTACGTAGTCAAACCGGTCGGGTAATCAATGGGTAATCATAACAACAATACCTTTCATACAAGTTGTCATACATTGGCTCAATATCAATAATCAGCAGCGCAACTCCAAAATTATAATGTAGGTACATATTAAAATTTGTCTTCGAGTGTTATACAGGGTATAAAAAGACACATCACATACCCGTTAACTACGCATACTGCCCATCGAACTAAGTAACATAGGGCAAAAATTATTGCTGGAATCGACTTTCTTTTTGGTGTGAAAAATCACTTTTTATGGTAACACGCAATGTAACACGCGCAAAACGTAGTGCTTACTGTTGCATACAACACAACAGTATAGGGGTCGTGCTGGTATTTAAAGTACAGTTATAAATAACATTTAAAACAGCTTTCATAAAAAAAACGTAAGTAATAAAGTTGGAACTTTGACCTTCAATATTTCCGTAACCAGAAGGTTCCCAGGTATGGTCCAGAACAAAAAAAAATCGCAATGAAGGGAAGAACATGTAACTTTCAGCTTCGTTAAGTGTCTTTTTACACCCGATTTATGCGAAACTACGAGTCGTAGCAGACTACGCTGCAGCCTACGGCGTAGTACGATGCGTGTTCAAACTCTACGAATCGTAGCACTCGTAGCGGACTTTACCAACGGCTACGGCGTAGTACGACTCACGGTGAGATTCTACGAATCGTTGCAGACTGCGCTGTAGCTTACGGCGTAGTACGATGCGCAGTGAAACTTTACGTGTCGTAGCGGACTACACGGCCTACGGCATAGTATGACGAAGTGCAACTTTTGTAGTCAACCGTACCTCGAGGAAACACAGAAACGGAGGTAGCCCACTTGCCGAAATCATTGTGCTAGCCAACTACTTCGACGCAGCTGTTCGGGTCCCTGCAGATTGTGGAGAAAGCTCGCAAATAGTCTGTGGTGTGAGTCCCAACTTAACATTTTGAAATCTTCGTAAATAAAAGATTTATTACATTTTTGTGTAGATAATAATATGTCTTGGTGGTTTGTATTTTCGTAACTGTAACTTTGTGTCTGTGGCACGTTTCGCGACACCAACGAATATGCCATAACTCGTGTTCCTACTCGTACTTTAAATCCTAGCGCCATATGTTTTGATTTGGAGATATTTCGTTCGGTCGGTTCCGATCCGACCAGACTTCATTTTGTCGTTTGTTCAACGAACTACATTTTGACGTTTGGTCGGATCCGAACCGACTGAACTAATAGAAAAAAGTGTAGTAGAAAACGTCCGAACATTCGGCCGATACTTCGGATTTTCGCTTCGGAGTAGACCCCCAGGTTTTAGTGTGTAGTTTCAAGCACACCAAGTAGCTAATTTACGTGTTATGACTGTGAAATGCTATTCCTAGGTATGAGCCATAAGTATTTAAGCCTTTGTAGCCTGCC
Source organism: Fissipunctia ypsillon (assembly GCA_947568875.1). Classification (NCBI taxonomy): domain Eukaryota; kingdom Metazoa; phylum Arthropoda; class Insecta; order Lepidoptera; family Noctuidae; genus Fissipunctia; species Fissipunctia ypsillon. The sequence goes on along the minus strand of OX387654.1, from coordinate 19,287,133 downwards.
TGATTATAGTTTGGATAAATAAATAATACAATGTAAGACGCTGCTTTCAACCAGCAGCGTTCCGTTTTACGGTTTGGAAAGAAGTGACTACTTCTATTGACAACGTTAGGTACTTAGTGTACTTACCTACATAATTATCTAAAGATATGGCACATAATACTCCTATGTACGTACCTACATGTACTTCTACATAATCTATTTAGCGAGCGTCTAGCAGTAGCTACTACATGAAAACTACATTAGAACCGTTTACCGAACTAATTTTCAAAAGAATGACTGTCCTTTCTGCTTGAAAGAATTCATCAATATGCATACCGTGATGCCGTCGCCTTCGCCGTCGGTAATTGCTGTTGACTGCATCCATAATATCACTCCATCCACAGAAAACACATTCTGGACTGAAAACTAATTAGGTGCCTGCGGTATGTATTTGAATCCGTCCGGGTACGGATTTGCGATACATCTCAAAGTTCGATTCCGTCCCGTCGGTGTAATAACACTTAGCTAATTATCTAACCTTTTAGACTGAGACTCAGAGCCCCCAGACCTACGTCATTTTAGAATTTTGAAGATTAATACTCTAATACGCAGTTAAGACGGTATGCATACTTACAAGTTGGAAAGCGGGGCCAATTTATAGGTAACAGGTGCTAAAGGTACATAAAATAAAAATCTAAGTTTAAGTAGAAAAACTGACTTTTACATAATGTTTTACAGAATATTGTCAAAAACCATATACCAACGAATTAAGTTCTTAATTCGTTGCCATATACCCGATATTGCCGGACACTTTTCGTGGGTGTTAACTTCCACCAGACCCATGTAAAGTACTTTTTTATCACATCTATTCAAAAAGAGCTCTAATAGTTTATTCTTCGTAAACAGGGACCAAACTAGCTCTTTGATCCCTGGGGACCAAAAGTGATTTAAAGGAGGATGGGCACCAATGTATGGAAACTGGTACCGGCACCAATTGGTATGAATGATACACCGTTGGAAAGGTATTTTTGTGTAGATTAAGAATAACCATGGCGCTTGTCCCTATTCACTGTCCGATCGGAGTAATCCTACTTGAAAGTTATTTATTTTTGTTACGTCCTATTAAGTACACATACTTTTATTAACTGTTTTCTCCATTTGGCATGGTATTTTCATAATTATTATTAATATTTTTCATTGTCTAGGTAAATAAAACAAGTTCGAAGTAAGTTTTATCATTTATTGTATATATGTATATAAATGTGTGTCTATAGATCGACAATAACATAAAAAGATAATGAATAATATGATGTATAATATATACTATACATCATTCATTATCTATAACGATGCTATTTAAAAATAATGCTGGCTCATTAAAGCCCTCGTGTCTAGCATATCCTAAATACCAGACAATGGATACTATATGCGCACAGGAACCTACCGTGCGGCGTCCCGTCAAACATGTACAATAATGATGTAATATTATGTTTTCATTTCTATTTAGCAATATGTAACAAAAGTATTGTTTTGCTCTCACCTGTCGGGACTGTATACGTGCACGCAAAAGCCACGCATCTTCGTCAATTCCGTATTCAATAATGTCTTCCAAAGCGGCTTCTCTATATATTTCGATGAGATATAAGCCGTTGTTTAGGGTGTTCGCTGCAGTAAGATTTTGCGAGTTTTAATTGGTATGTCCCCAATGACAGCAATATCACGTCCTGTTCACTCAATCGTGGGAAATCGGGCACATCATTGGCTTCCAAATCGGCTCTTCTGTTATTTAATCGTTTTTCTTCTACATAATTGTACAACACGTTTGGGGTTTGCATTTTTTCAGATATTTTTTGTAGAAAAGCTTCTGCGTATTGGCTATCTGCAATTGGCGTGTGGAAGTGATTTGTTATTGCTGCTGCAATTTTAACATCCACAAACATATTAGGCATTGTATTATTAAAATATCTTTGCCGCAACAGCTTAAAATCTCTTTTAATCCGCCCGTTAACCACTTCCACTGCCCATCGGCATATTGTAACTAGTCGGGAATCATTCGCTTGGGAAGTAGTGAGCTGTGACTGGTCTGGGTTCTTCGTCGGAGGAACGTGGTATTCGTAGCCACGTGCTTCAATATTGCCCAAACTGTCTCTAAATCCACGGTCTAAAATAAATACATCATTGGGATGAAACAATATGTGCAAGGGGTTTTCCTCGTCATTCATTAAATCGCTCATTATCTGGGCAACAGTTTTAGTTGCAGCGTATGGTCCTTTTACGTCTATAATGTATCCGTCAGTGGTTACAATTAAAAATGGCTTTAACAAGTTTTGGAACTTGTGCAAGTTGTAGGATTGCCTCTAAAACAAAAAGTTTGTGCTTTTGTGAATATAAATATACGTGCCATCGCAAACAATAATGGCTTTAGAGTGTTCTTCATTTCCATACAGTGCTTTTGGAATCCTCAGGTTTCTCTCCAGTATATTGTCTCTACTTATGTGATCCAGTCCCAAGTGAAGCACAACATAGTCAGTACTAAGACACTCTCGTGCAATGGCCAACTGGCGTTCGAGTTTTCTTCTTGATATATTAAACAACGTCGCGAGTCTTACGTTGGATTCTCCTGTGCGTAGTTTTGTCAGTAAAATACCCAAAGTGGTTCTGGGATCTGCACTTGCATCTCTTAATGAAGTGGTTTGCTCTAAGATAGCGTTAAATTGTTCTATAGTACGTCCAGTCCAAAAGTGCATTTTTTCTTCAGTTAATCCTCTTAGCTCGCTAAAACGCAATCTGGGTCCGTTTAAGGCATTTCTCAGTAGGTCACAAAGGTCACTGAAGTGGGCGGCCGTAAAGTTATGGGAAATGTTGCATGCCTGAGGTAGTTCATCCCAGTCATTTCCATTTAGGTGATCGCGGCATACTCTGGCAGCATCAGGAATGTAGATTTTGTGTTGAGTAAATACATGGATTTTAACAACGTTTGGGATTCGATGGCGGGTTGTATTAGGGCAGCCACAAAAAAGACAATGCCTCGGGGTATTTGGTGCTCTCATATATTCGGGCACGTGTATCACTTCTAGTTGAGGTTCTGCTTCTTCTTGCGGTTCTACTTGTTCTTGCGGCTCTGGCTCGGGTTGAGGTTGTGATTGAGGTTGAGCTCTAGTCGCATTTTCTGCTCTTTGCCAGCATCGGTAACATACTCTCCGAGTACCATCAAACACGACCTGAAAATCGGTAATAATAATGTAAGGAAAATAAATAAATACAACATACCTAGAAAGCGTACCTGGGGTATTATAAACAATACGCTTAGCTGCTAAAATGCGCATGGGATCTAGAGTACCAAAAGAGAGAAAACGTTTTTGCCTCTAAGTGCACATTGGATGACGTTCTATTATGCCGGATTATCAATTAACTAGTTTGTATTTCTCTTTGGTAATAGTACCGTAAAATTCCTTACCAAATAAACTACATTTTAACATATGACAACCCTACGATCTGTCATTTCAGAAACAAAAATATTTCTTTCTCGTCCGTGAATCTTTGTTTTGGTTCTCCGTTACTTGTAAATAATGTAAATTGTACTGTGAAATGTGATTTTATTCATGTTTTACGTTAAAAATAAACACAACATGGATTTCGAACCTTAAAACATATAGGTTACCATTTGAATGTTTGTTTAAAAAATGTTTTCTTTTTGTTTATGTTCTCAAAACAATGTTATAAATTAAGAGAATCATACATTCAAACGAAACCAACACATTTCATTTCGTCATTTCGTTGACAATAGAACAAACATTAACCGGAAGCAAAATACCCAGAAACAGAGTCATAAATAGGGTTTTTGTGAAACATCTGCGTGCCAACCGGTGCGCGCGGTCTGTGACTCATCGGTCGTGTGCATTTAAGGGGTAAAATAGATAAAAATTATGTGCGCTTTAGCGGCCGAAAAATAACAAACAAGGCATCCCTACAAACAAAGAGACCAAAGGCTAACCTAAAGTCTAACGCACATGCGGGCACAACGAGGTAAAATGATCGATTTTTATTTATATGTGGTATTCTATGCTGTTGTCTGTACTGAGTCAACGAGACACGTAATACAATAAATGCTCATAAAGATAACAACATAACAATAAATAGATTAACATCTAAGACCCAGGATTTTTTCGTTGCTCTGACTGGGGATCAAACCCGGAACCAATGGATTCAAAGGCAAGAACATTAGCACTATACTATATAGGTTATTAACAATAAAATAAATGCAATAAAACTGTCAAATGGAAAGTTAAAAAGTTCAATAAATACTAACCTCCAATGCAGCATTTTCTCGAATAAAAGCTGCTAGGTATGCGCGCATTCTTGGTAAGTTTTCCGATAGAATGCGCACTTGATATCTGCCTCGGTATAGACCTCTTCGGCACATTACACAGGTACGAAAACGTTCCATTGCAATCAAAATAACTCAAGCACTCAAGTCCAGTAGAAAGCCGCAGTCAAAAATAAAACAGGTAACAGAATCCAAGTTAATGCCAGGATCTAAAGTCGACGTGAACAATGAGGAACGAGACAATCTAGTAACTTACACAACAATTATCAGCAAACGACTACCAAGGGAACATGCACAAGCGCCGCAGCATGCCCACCCTCGCCCCCGCCCCCTCGCTGAACGCGCTAACTACCACGCTGCGTAAGATAAGAGAGCGAGAGAGAGATAACAATACCAGTTCCAACTTATTAGTCATCTACTTACGTATACTCAGGGTTAATAGTAATAAAAATATTGCTCCAATGTCATGCATCAATATCAATTGATGTATTTGTATGTTTAGTGTTTAATAAATAGATCACCCCTAACTGAAAAAATACCAAACCGATTTTGTTATGATTTTCATCCGTTAACTAAATTTTACTTAGCTCAAAATCTGTGCAAATATCATCAAAATCTGTCAAGATAAACCGGCGATATGATTTTTTAAAATTATATTTCGAACTAAATATCCAGTATCTTCTAAAGACTATATTTCAAAACGGACAATTTATACGGGATTGGTGCCATAGTAGTTTTTTGTGCTCTTGAAGAGAGCTATCCAACGATGGTAAATTCATTTTGATTGGACATGGGTACCAAAATGCCCATCCTCCTTTGGAATGTGGATATTGTTAGTAAAAGTGTCAATCACCAAAGACATCAATCACGAACATTGAATGAACAAAAAGTATACCGCGCGCGAGCCAAATTAAAAAAAAAGGTTGTAAAAAAAAACGCGTGAAATGCATTCCGCCTCCGTTCGTAATTGTTTACTCAAATTCGGATTAAAAAAAAATATTATTTCTATGATATGTCTTACTGTTCCTAATTGTATGTTTAAACAAATAAACAAAATTGAAGTGTCGGTTTGTAATGTCAAAATAACAAATTTTTACTAAAAGCATGAGAAAGTGCTTATATACGGTACTTACAACAACAAAGCAATTTTTAAAATTTCTGTCTGTTTGTCTGTCTGTTTGGTCCGGCTAATCTCCGAAACGGCTGGACCGGTTTTGACGGGACTTTTACTAGCAGATAGCTGATGTTATGGGAGTAACTTTCATAGGCTACTTTTATTTTTTTTAATAATTAGGGTTCCGCGAAAAAAAAAATGGTGGTTGATGTTCGCCTGAAGGAGGCGTAATGGGGCCATTATTGGCACTCCATATCAGCCCCTTCCCAAACCTCCTGTGAGGGCCCTGCCGCGGTGGTTGCAGCGGTGGTTGCAGCGGCGGCAACAGTGGAGGCAGCAGTGGCGGCGGCAGTGGCGGCGGCTGCGGCGGTGACGACGGAGGCGGAGGGCTTTCTCCTGCTCCTGGGTTTAGCGGGAGGCGCGCAGGCCTTGCTCCCAACCCGGTGATTGGCCGGCTTGCCAGCTGCCGCACACGCGAAGCAGTGCGGCGCGGCTTTACACGAGCCGGCCTTGTGACCGGGCTGACCACAGCAGAAGCAGTGGCTGCTACGGTCCACTTCCGAGGTGCATTTAGCTCCCACGTGGCAGCGGAAGCACCTCAGAGGTCTAGGTTCCAGCAATTTCACCTGAGTGGAAACCTATCCCACCCGGAGCCTTTGGCCCTCCCCGGCTATTTTTCGGGCCACCGCCACGGGGCAGCTCACCGTAACGGTTCGCATCCCCGTGAAATCAGGACGGATGGTGCCTACCCTCACCTGCTCGGCAGAGCACCTTCCAGTCCTAACGACGGCGGCCACCACCTCTCCCTCCGTCGCTGAGTCGTCCAAACCCAGTATGCGCATATCAGCACACTTCGTGGGTCTGGACACTCGGGCCTCATCCGCATTTAGGGATGCTCTAAGCCTTTCGGCCAGAGCGTCAGCGGTCGAGCCGCTGGCCGCACCAGAAACCTCCAGCATCCGGGCCCCACTCGCAGTTACTCTTACCCGGATGACATCGGTGACACCGAGCTCGTCGAGGTACACCGCCGCCCTCGCCTTGGCAAGTACGTCGCGGTAGCACACGCCCTTCTTCACTTCCGGCTGTAGTGTGATCACTACAGCTGCGGACTTCGGGGCACGGAGCCTAGCCGCGACGCTTCGCTCCTTGCGGTGCTGCCGCCTCTCCTTCTTTTTGGGCGCCCTTGCTGCCTTACCCACGTTCCTCTTCTCCCCGGCTACTTGCCATTCGCCATCGGCCGGAGGAAATTTAGGAGGAGGCGGGGGCGGCCGTTTCGCCACCAGAGCTGAACCCCTCGCGGGTACCGGTACGGCCCCACCTTTCGACTGCCCCGACGATCCTGGCTTGGTCGTGGCAGCCGCGACGACGGCATACGATGCCACCTTCCGCTGGCCCGAGGCCGGCTGGCTCGCCGCCAGCGGGGGGCGCAGGACAATGGCTTCCAGGGCGGAAAACCGACTCTCGAATGCAACCAGTTCTCGTCGAACCAGGGCCAGAACCCGGTCCTCAGCAGGCCCGGGCCCGTCCCGCCCATACCGCGCCTCCCCCTGTGGCACCTCCCGGGAGCCGGCTCCTCGGAGCCTGGCCAGGTCCGCACGGAGCTCGACGGGAGCCCGAGATGATAGGCCTCCCCTGCCACCATAATAGAGGCCGTGGCTGCAGATATGGCCTTGTCTTTAGAGGACTGAGTCTTCTTCAAGACCACACTTGATCGCGGCTCCCACAACCTCCGCGAACCTAGCCGCTCGATCTAAAGTGGAGCCACCAACGGTGTCTGGCTCACCACCTGACGACTCCGACACGACCGACACCGGCCCCAACTGTGCCTCTGGCTCGGCTGGGCTGGCTCGACTCCGCCCGCTGATTGCCTTTGTGGCGAGCCCTCAGCCCATACCCCTTTCATGGGGCCCACCCCGCCGACTATTTTTTTTGCGGGCCGAACTCAGCCCGCCATCTGAGGAAGACCTTTGGCCATCCCCGGATTTGGGGCGCTTCTGGAAGAACTTTCGGTCCTTCCCAGCAGCCCCCACCACTTCGCGCTTTTGCGCGCTTCTCTTGCATGAGCCCTTCGCGCCAGATTCGGCGTCGGTCTCCGACTACGCGTTACTTCCCCCGCCTCCGGTGTCACTAACCACCTCTGCGACAAACAGGGTAGCCGGGCGCACAAAACGTGCACGGGCCTTTGACACCCTCTGTGCTCTGGGTTTTGGTGCCGTGGACGTACTGGGAACAGAACCCAGCGACTCCTCAGCACCGGTAGGTGAGCCACCCTGGCTCAATGCGCCCCCAAAGGACGGGTAAAAATCCGAACGGGATTTTGGGCGTTCAATGTCCCCCCAGAATACGAGGGACTGACCGAGCTCTGCTCGGTGAGGGATTCTCCTCCGGCGGAGCAGCAGGTATCCTCCTGGGGTAGTTATTTTTGTTGAGTTACTTCCATATTTTGCTGAACACAGCTTTGCCTTTTTTATGGGGTGGGTCCCCAAACCACTCCTTCACCATCGCAGTCGTGTCTAATTAGCAGACACGTACTGGAGGTGAACCACATATTCCACTCGATAAAGAGTGAATCGCGCACCGTCCAAGAACCCCAACAACTGTTGAAGTCCTCAGACGGCGCGTCCTTCGCGGTAGTCAGCTATTCATAACTCCGCCCCGTGTCTCTCTTAGTCTGGTCTCTCAGTTGAGGCCTTCCGGCATGAGTAACTCTATCGGCAAAACCCTTAAGATCATTGAGACACGCAAGCCCTACCAGGATGACAACGTGGAGACACACTCGGTGGGGAACCTACCAACCACCTTGCATTTCAATTTGGCGTGCGTCAAATAATTTTTAGTTCGCTCCTAATAATTAAGTTTTTTTTTAGCTAGGTGTTTGAAAAAATTACTCTGTTAAGTATGTAACCAGGCAAGAACCAGCAATTAACTTGTGGTGTTGTGGCATAGAACCTTACTAGCATAGCCATAATCTATTGATTTTTAGGAATCCGTACCTACCTCAAAAGGATAAAACGGAACTTTTATAAGAACACTTCGTCGATCGTCTTTCTGTCCGTCAAGACCCTTTTTAACAGAACCGCGATATCAAATATTCAGGTCTACAGTCCTTTGAAGCTGTAAAAAAAGATCAAGCTTCTTAGTTACCAAAATTCTAAAAAAAAACCAACCGACTTCCAAAAAAAAACACTACAAAGTGAAAAATAACTTTAATTTCGGAAATCGGTCTTTGGATCTGTATTTTAGTTTTTTTCCACCGACTTTGTAGTGTTTTCTTTTTGGAAGTTGGTTGTTTTTTTTTTTTGGAATTTTTATTTTTAAGTTTTAACATGCTTTTATATTACCTTCATTTGTAACTAACTAACTAACAATGTAAATCTTGGAAGTCAATTTTAACCTACTTATAATTATCGTATCGAAATGAAACTTTGTATGTATATGTTGTTCGGAAAACAATACTATAATTTGCCAGGAGGTGGATAGTGGAACTCTTCAGCGGCTACTAGTAAACCTCTCGAGTTTGGGCTCATATGATTCGTTTTGATGAATCCAATATATTGCACTTTGTGTTGAGGGTCTGATGATGGAACCAGGAGGTGGATAGTGGAATTCTTCAGTGGCTATTAGTAAACCCTTCGAGTTTCGGGTAATATAATTCGTTTTGTGTCCAATAAATTGCACTTGGTGTTGAGGGTCTGGATGATGTAGCCAGGAGATCGGTAGCGGAACTCTTTAGTGGCTACTATTAAACCGGTCAAGTCATAACTTCGTTGACTTATTAACTAAATGAAGAATATACTAGACTAAAAAGTAAAAAATAATAATATGTAAGTAGTTTAAAACAAAACTAAAAAAAACTAGCTTTTATCACGCACTGAAAATTATAAAATAATTAAATTGAGTCGTAGTTAAGATATAAGTACCTATGGAGCTTCTTTTATACCCAATGATTAATTCAAAAAGCGTGGAGCGCTTTTTAGTTGTGCGTACTTTTAATTAATGTTCCACGCTTTTTCAATTAATCATTTTACAAAATATTGCACTTCCCAATGCAGGGATGTTAATTGTTGAGGAGTTCTCCTCCCATCCCGAATTTCCTCATGCCAGCCATTTTAGTTTAGCTAATAAAATGCACTAGTCCAAAAAATAACATTTTTAATCGACTTAATAAAAACATCAGAAATAATGCAGCGTATGTTGTAATCGTCACTATAGTTACGTCAACAGTCATCATAAATCGACGCGTCTAAATAATGACGTTCTTTTCCTTGTATTCCATAACATGTTACTCAAGTTTGAAGAAAGTAAGTTGGTTCAAGTAGGTATACTTCAACAAACTTACTATCTTCAAACAATACTTCTTCTAAGTACTTACTTTTGTAAAAACCTACATGATTAATTTTTCGCATAGCACGTGCCGACAGTGGTTGAACGATGATCTTTCTAAAAGAACTTTGAATAGAAGAGCAAGCAAAGCGAGCTCGAAAATTTTAGCACTTCGAATAGGATAGGTTTCTTTTGACTATTCACACTAGGAGGAGTAATAGGAGTTACTTTATCGACTTATCAAATTAAGAGTAACTATAAAATGAGTAAGCAAGCGACGTGAGCTCGAAAAATGTTAGCTACACGCCTCGGAAAGGTTAGATTTCTTTTGACAGCAACAACAACAGAAATAGGAGTTTCTTTGTTGACATATGCAGAAAAGCAGAAGAAATAGGAGAAATTATAGTTTCTCTTATTTCTTCTGCTTTTGTTTCTGCAGGAGCGAGCGAAGTGAACTCGAATGTCACTTGCTGTTGTCGGCTACTCTATTCGCTTACAAAATTCTACTCTATTTGACCTGATACCGTATCAGGTCAAATAGAGTTAACACAAATAACCAAACTTGTTTATCATACTGGATTTTCACGAAACCATGCTCTGATCGGATTTAAAATTCTACCATCTAAAACAGAAATATAGCTTATGGCGACATTTACAATTTATAAGCTGTCAACCCTAATAACTCTCGTCGTTGATTGGATGTTGAACCCAATCAGTTTTCGCGAACTACCAATCAAAAAGCTACAGGCACTCGTAGAAAAGATGTCGTCGCAAGTGTATTAAAGTCTTCATGACTTCAAGACTTCAACATTTTCCTATCACTTATCAAACCAAACGCAGTTGCATTCACTTTTAGTAGCAATAGCGACATAACTTAGTGTTTTTAATTCTGCTAAGTAGTGCTGCAGGTACGCCCAAGAATTTTGTTTTACTTTCTCTTCTCGTTTCGCAGACCCATGACAGCTAATCCTTGGCCAGTGTTTTTTGTATTTGTAAATAAAAACAAAGATGTGGATTATTATTACTCAGTAGTTACTGCATACGCCGATAATGAGGAAAAGTGTTTTGTTGAGCTGTTGACGTAATCACCTTGGGTACTTATATTGTTTGCATGTCAGCTGGTTACTGAAATTATCGAGTTGAGAGCAAATTGGGAGAAGGAAAGTACTGTCGACAGAGCGATTTCTAATTGCAAATTTTTTTGCTTAGATATGGCTGATGAAATGGATCCTTGCGAGTGCCTGTGGAACCATGAGATGGCGATGCGTCGGCTCATCTCTTTGGTGAGTTATTTGCCCTTGGAAGTTGTATGATGAGATGTAATTAAAGTGGGTGGACCGCCGTGAATGTAACGTCCACGTCTACATTGCGCTCAAAATATTCCATACCTCATATTGTTGCATTCTATGTTTACCAACATAGTTTTTTTTTTGCAATGTTTGTTTGTAAAGATTGATTGATGATAGATGGATAGAATACTCTTTATTATGCACACCATAAATATTTCAGATATAAAGTAGAATTTTTACAAGGGGTGACACAATGGGTGGCCTTATTGCTAAGAGTGATCTTTTAGAGACAACCTTTGGATGGATTAAGAGAGAAAGGAGAGACAGTACTGCAGGTAGTCTGTGGTGTACCATTTACATATATACAATAAATATATAACATACATACATGAAACATTTACATAACTATATAAATATATATATCATAATAATCATAAAACATGCAAAGAACATAAAAATGAATTGATGCTTTTGACCTATATACTTGCTTGAAGAAGTAACATTTTATTTTTGGTCCCAATGATAATTATTCAAAAGCAGGTATGCCAATAATCAGCCAGGGTTGCGGGATGTTCGTAAGAGTTACCGTGGCCCCGGCACAGGCAACTGAAAAGACACGGGTGGGTTTTAAACCGTAAAAGTCTGACACACCCTCCCGCTCCGCCCAGAGCGGGAGAAGTCATTTGATGATTTCCCATCCAAAAAAAAAGGTATGCCAATAATTAGTTACATGAAGGCATTTAAAAGTTCTGTTTTTCATTTTTAAACTACTTCCATGGCCGCCTAGAATTACCCATAAGGTTCAAAATATCTTAAAATTCTTATTAAAATGCACATTGAGAACATTCATAGTACAATGATTAATAATTAAATTCTAATGGCTATTGTTGTATAACAACCACTTAGTTAATCCAAAACAATAATTGGATGTATTGTAAATATTTAAGATGAAATTTAAAACATATTTCTTTGCATGTCTATTGCTATAACAACTGGTTCCCACACAAATCTTTAGTATGTGCAAATAATAATTATTTGTCTTGAGTTTAGCCAACAAACTTCAAACTTGCACACATTTTACCTGTGTGAACTTTATATTTTAATAAGTAGTTGCTGCCTGATGTAGTAGGTAGACATGCCTCAGAAAGAGTGTCTGACAAACCAGTCTTACCAAGGGGTATTGTGTTTCCCAGTAACTTGGTTGTGGAAGTCAGACAGTCGCTCCGTGTAAAATACTGGTGTTCAGCTGCATCCAGTTAGATTGGAAGCCAACCCCAACATAGTTGGGAAAAGGCTAGGCAGATTGAAGTAAGTAGTTCTGTGCTGAAAGGTTTCTGATAAAACAAATGTGGTGGTCTAAAAGGCATCCAACCAAGCCCTTGTTTATTTCATCTTATGTTAGGTAATTGATTGGTCGACCAACAACAACCTTTCATAAAACTGAATCTATCACAAACAATATTGAATTGAATAATAATATTCTCAAAATTTAGACCAAGAGACTAAAAAATTTTTTTTTTATGGTATGCTTCCTTTCAGCCACAGCTGTAGTCTATTTTCAAGTTTGGTGATATAAACCTACCTTTTATTTGACCATCAACTAATTTATGTCTATGAGGAAGTCTTGTTTCCTTAACTTGTCTGAACAATCATTAATATTCAACTCTGACTATAAATAATTGGCTTTGATAAATAACATTAGACAAATCGACGGATCCCAAGAACAAAGTCGTATCTTCAATATTGTCTAGTTGAAGATACGACTTTGTTCTTGGGACCCGTCGAAATAAGACCCATTTTAGAAATAAAATAATGAATGTGTTGGAAGTAAATAAATATGCTTACCCACAACAATATTGATTAAACAAATAACTATAGCTACAGCAAATGTGTGTCATAATGAGTAAAATTAACAACAACACAAGTAAGTAGGTATGTAACAAACATCCTTCTTAAAGTTTGTAGTAACTTGATGAGGGCTGTATAAAAACTATGGTTTTATTTATACCATTAATTGTGTAAATGTTGCCATCTATGACAAACCATGACCTCCTTCTATAGATGTGGAAAAAATTTGAACCCTGTTATTTAAAAAAATCGTAAAAAAGAATATTAGCTTCCTTTTAATCAACATAATTTCTCTACCAAATGAAAAATGAAAATAAGTAAGTATATTCGAATGGATGAATTTAAAAGATAATTATAATACCTATAGCATATCAATTATTTTAATCTAATTAGGTCGTATTTTTTTTTTACTTAAGTTTGAAAGCCATAACATTGTAGGTAACTTGTCTAACTGGTTAGTGTTTGAGCAGTTAGCATGTAAATCTGTCATACAAAAGTGTTAACTGGGTCCCTTATCGCGTCTGGTACCGCCATTTTCATGGATGTAATTGAAAACGTTGTTTATAGCTACCAACGCTCACTGCGTCATTATTTTTCTATGGCGGTTGTAGAATTTGATTAGAATTCACGTAACTAATAACATCAATCCTGACCGGGCAGTGTACGGTAACAAAACCAGTAAAGCTGGCATTTTATTTGAAACTCCGTACTCCGCAAGGCCAGCTCAAGGTCAAAGTGTTTCCACTAATGTGCGGCCTACTGTACAGGGTATTGGGTCGGGGCTCTACTCCCTAAGTCCGTCAACGAAGATATGGGCCAGTCCGAAAGTTGTTAATCCGTCAAAACAAGTGTAAAATAAAAAATTTCGGCCGAGCAAAAACATCGTGCGTAGGGACAACTGTAAAATCGTGTTGTCATTCATTCTTAGTTCGGAAACCGAACTAATCTTATGTCCGTAAGTGATACGGAGTAGGAAACCCCCGTAACTTCGGCCGAAACTACGGACTTCGTGCTTAGGGAGTAGACCCCCGGAATCGGAGCGTACGCAGCGTACGAAGCATCGGCAATTACAAAATCTCAGGCGTAGATTTGCCGATCCGTCCAGTGCACGCAGTACCATAGGAATCAATACAAAGCAACAAAACCGTACGCTACGTTCGCTCCGATTCCGATCCAGTGGGCGCGTACCTTTAGTTTTTTTTTTAATATTAACCAAAAACACATTTAAAAGTGTCCTAAAAGATCTTGAAGAAGTAAACATAATTTAATCATCACTGACTGCGGCCTACTGTACTGGGTCCCCAGTTCAACGATCAACGAAAAAGTTTAGGATATCCATTCGAAAATTTTTGGGAACGGCTGCCATTCTGGCCAGAATTACAATTAGTAACTGTGTACCTACTGCAGACTGAGGATACCGATGTCGATGTTCTATCTAATGGCGAGTTTATTTACAAATGACAGCGGTTTCTGTTACGTAGTAATCGGTCAGGTTCCGGTTCACATCTTACGTTACGTAAAGCGGCAAAACTTTCGACAAAAATCTTTTAGAGTTTTAGTAAACTGGACGTCTTTCTGCTATTTGCAGAATCCTGAATACCCGCTATTTGCAATGGCACAGACTGATTTCGGTCTCTCAGACTAAAACCTTTTTCAGAGGGCAAGACGTGATGATAAGCACTAGTGCATCAGTTGTCCTAGCGAACTAATATCGAGGATTTTGAGATAATCCATAAGGTCGGTATGATCAACACGCATTTTCAGAAAGGCTAAAAAATCATCCAGTAGCTGGATGAAAACGTGTAAACACACCACAAACGACTTCGTGTGTGTTTTTCAACATCCGTGTTAACGAAGCCATGTCATATCATGATCAGTCCTGATTGTCTCAATGATAGATATTATACACAAGATATACGTTCATAGTAACCGACATTTAAAATGTGGTTGTTTCACGTCATTAGACAGCGTTTAGCCCGTCGCCCTTGACGCGCGGACTAAACACAAAACGTCCCAATTAGGACGTTTTCAAATCCTCACGACGCGCGCGCTAGTATCATAACTGCCTCTTTTTATATATAACTAGCTGTGCCCCGCGACTTCGTTCGCATGGAAGTCGTAAGATACACAATATACTAAAATAACAGCCACATGTTAATAAAACTCCTTCGTCCCCCGAACCCGTCGCATTGCATCGCCCGCCCGTGCTATTACTTCGTTTTCGCTTACTGTTCTTTCTGGCTTTTTTCAATTTACTCAACTTCTAAGGGTCGTAGCGTGATGTTAAATAACCTATAACTATCCTCGAGAAATGGGCTACCAAATGCAAAATAATTTTTCAATTCCGACTTTTTGTTCACAATTTCACGGGTTTTAATATTTTTGCGCGGAAATTTAATTATTTTTCAAAAATAAAAGTAGCCTAAGTTACCTTCCGTAACATCAGCTATCTGCCAGTGAAAGTCACGTCAAAATCGGTCCAGCCGTTTCGGAGATTAGCCGGAACAAACAGACAGACAGACAAAAATTTTAAATTGCTTTTTTATTATAAGGGCTGATTTTTCAATCGTCAGATAACTTTTATCAGGGGAATATGTTTGACGTTTTGACAGCTTTTGTATAGAGAATATGTCAAACTGCCATATTTATTCTTCAGATAAAAGTTATCCGACGATTGAAAAATCAGCCCTAAGTACTGTACGAGGAGGGATCAAAAAGTAGCGAGAATCATATAGAATATAATGACTATTGATAACATAATAATTTATTTTTCTACATAGTCTCCGAGTCTCTCTACACACCGAGTCCAGCGCTTTTCCAAGGCTTCAATCCCTTTAAAAAAAAAAGTTTTGTCTTCGTCCTGCAAAAAGCTCTCCACGGCATCCATCACCTCGTTATCGTCTTCGTACCTGTTTCCCCTTAAGTATTCTTTCAATTTGGGGAACAGATAAAAATCGCTAGGCGCCAGATCTGGTGAATAAGGGGGGTGGTCAACCAATTCGAAGCCAGCTTGCTGAATGGCAGCCATCGCAACTGCCGAACTGTGCGCGGGTGCGTTGTCGTGATGAAACAGCACGTCCCTTCGAAGTTTCCTTCTCCTTTTCTCTTTGATGGCATTCCTCAACTTGGGAATTAAAGATGCATAATATTGGCCTGTAATAGTGGTTCCTCGCTCCAGGTAATAAATCAACAATATCCCTTCAAGTCCCAAAATATTGAGGCCATAACTTTGCCAGCCGATGCCACGGCACGAAACTTCTTCGGGGTCGGTGATGATGGCCGTTTCCATTGCGAAGATTGCTGTTTTGTCTCGGGATCAAAATGATGGACCCATGTTTCGTCCATTGTTACGAAACGAGACAAAAAGTTTTCAGAATCTTCTTGAAACTTGTCCAACAATATCTTCGAAATGTCAAGTCGATTTTGTTTCTGACTGTCGGTTAACATTCTCGGCACCCATCTTGCGGAGACTTTTCTCATATTCAAAGATTGTTTCAATATGGATTGAATACTTCCATATGAAATGTCCGTTTCTTGAATTAAGTATCGGATGGTAACTCTTCGATGGCTGAATACAATTTTCTCGACTTTCGCAACATTTTCTTGGGTGACTGACGTCGATGGACGGCCGCAACGATGTTCGTCTTCCGTGGTCGTTCTCCCTACTCGAAATTGAGAAGCCCACCTTGCGACAGTGGAATACGGCGGAACAGACTCTCCTAATGTTGCCTCCAAATCGCAATGAATCTCTTGCGTCGTTAACTTTTTTAAACAGAGGTATTTAATAACGGCCCGCACTTCGTTTTTCTCCATTTTCGAGAACACGTTCCGACACGAGCAAACAAATGACTACATTCAGAAAAAAACAAAAGAGAATCGGAGATTTTTTTCTTTATTAATATTACAAATATGTATCTGAGCTATGCCTGCCAGTATTTATTTTTTTTCTTACCAAGGAGTATGTCGTTCTCACTATTTTTTTATCCCTCCTCGTATATACTTTCTTATGCATTTAATAAAAAATTCTCATTTTGACATTACAAACAGACACTTCAATTTTATTTATTTATAAGAATATAGATTATATAGATATATTAATATCACTGTGATTGTCTACTAATTCTAAGCCGGACGTCATACTCTACGCTACGACAACTGAAGAATATTGTTTACTACTGCTGCAATACGCGACGAAAATGCACGTGAGTGCCCTTAGAACAATGCACACATTCTGTCGCTGTTTCTCATATACCATGAGGGGACGACAATACGACAAATGAAAACACTGGCAATACTCACGAACAGGAGTATTTTGAAACCATGAAATATGTACCTAAATGAAATGATAATTTAAACAATCTAATTAGTGGTGATGGGTCGACTATGGGTTTAGCCAATTATTCGACTAGCTAGCTATAGTGACTAATTGGAAATTAGGTATGCATTTGATTGAATTTTTGTTTGTAGACTCGAAATGTCATTAGTTAGATGGAATAATAAATAATAATACCAGCCTACTATTGGTCGACTGCAGGGCAAAGGCCTCATCTCATACAAAGAAGGCATTAGCTTTGACCACCACGCTTGTTCAAGGCGGATTGGAGATTTCAGACTTCCTATTATATTAATAGTTAGATGTACGAAATTAAAATAATAGTTGTTGCCCGCGGCTTGTGGGGACAAGTCGCGGGCAACACCTAGTCTACAATATACAGGATATTGCAGACTAGCGGTTTCCCGCGGCTTCACCCGCGTGGATGTCAATGCTTCTCTATTTAAATCGGATTTTGTTCACAATTTCATGGGTTTTATTTTTTTGCGCGAATCCTAATTCTTTTTCTAAAATAAAATAGTATTTTTAGACCGATATCGCTCATCCCTATAATTTCCAAAATCTTTGAAAAATATATTCATAAACAACTCAACTCATACTTAGAATACAACAAGATCCTCTGCAATGAACAAAAAGGTTTCAGAGAAAAAAAACTATTAACATGGCAATTTATGATTTTTTACACACAGTAATGACACATATGGATCAAAATAAACCGGTATGCAGTATATTCTGTGACATGACTCAAGCGTTTGACTATGTTCAACACAATATTCTACTTAAGAAACTCGAAGCATATGGCATTAGAGGTAATATACTAAAACTATTTGAGTATTATCTTCAGCACAGAAAGCGAATAACGGAAGTCAGTAGGATAAACATAACGAGAAAACGAGAAGAGTCACATCGGTCACAAGAACGTGAAGTTATGTATGGTGTCCCACAGGGAAGTGTTTTGAGACCTCCCTTGTAACACAAGGTGTAATTTTAATCACTGTTTACCTGTGTGTGTGGGGTCATTGTACTCATCATTATGAACAGCTTTTACTATAGGACCAAACCTGAAATCGCAAAAAAAAAATCAAGTAAAAATCAATTGCGCAATTGCGTGTAAAAATCGAGACATAATATAAGTCTGACATTAATAACTCGCTAATTGCAATTATAGAATGGTAAAATAATAATAATTTAAAAATAAATTTAAATAAGACTAAAAATCATGCACTTCAGTCAACGCTCCTTGACATTAATTAACAATTTTGACATATACTATAATAATAATAACTTTGACGAAGTTGATACAACAAAATTCTTAGGTCTTACTATTGACAATAAATTAAATTGGAAGGCACGTATAGAGACTACACACATCACGCCTTGTTTCCCCGAAGGCTTAGGCAGAGGTGTACCTACAGTTCACCCACATTTCGCCAGTTATGTTTATATAGAGACTATCAGTAAGAAAATAGAGTAACCGTGGAGTTTCTTGCCGGTTCTTCTCCATAGGAAACGACCAATTGGAACCGTGCACCTAGCTTCTGACGTTTCATAAGTGCCCATGTAGGCGGCTTGGCTTATGTGAAATAAAATATTTTGAATTTTGAATAAGTACCTCAGCATATGTTCGCTCTGTACAAACTGGCAGCAGTAATTAGCGTAGATGCTTTGCTCACCGCATACTGCGGCTTGGTGGAGTCTATTTTGAGATATGGTGTTATCTTTTGGGGTAACTCGATGGACCAGGAACTTATATTCAAAACTCAATGCGTTGCATTAGGTCGATGTTCAAACTTGACAGCACTCAGAGTTGCATGCCTTATTTTCAAAAATACAAAATCTTGACATGACCTTCACTCTTTATATTAGAAAATGCAATGTTCTTAAGATCCAACCCTCACCTCTTTTCGCGCATGGCTGAACGATTTCCTCGTAATAGAAGTGACAATAGTCAAATTTGCCTACATCAATATAGAACGGCACTTTGCGGAAAAGTGTATTTAGCATGGCTCCAAAAATGTATAATAAACTACCTAAAAGCGGGAAGCAGTTAAGTGACGTAGCGTCCAAAAAGAGAGTTATAAATTCTCTAGCAGATAAAGCTTATTATAATTTAAATGAGTTTTTAGATGAGAAATTTTTGAACATGTTTTACTAATTTATTATTTTTAATTATCTAATTTATCATGACATTTTTAAATAACTAGACTAGAAGTGACATTATACTTTATTTCTATTAATATTTGCATGCCACTGTTTACGGCAAACGTGATGATCTGTTATTATCTCTACATTTAACATCTCTTGCATGCTGACAATTTGTATTGTATGTATTGTACTCATGTTTGAGCGAATAAATGATCATATTATTTTAAAAGAGGTGAAATACATTAATAAATTACTAGAAATAGGGACCTATTAGTTAAGCCAGGTTTCAGACTGGCTAAAGTAGATTCATTTTTCATGGGGTACTGTTTAAAATGTTACAATAAAATAGCTCACCACATACCTCACTCAACTGAATGAGACGAAATTGAAATCTTGTATATTATAAAACGCAGACTATGCAGGCAGGCATATTATAAGTTAGTGATTACATCGCTGATAAAAAGGCATGGCTCAATGCCGGTCCTGCTTTCCAGCCACAAATAATTGAATAACACTTTACAATATTATTGGAGTTGCTGAAGAAGACTATCTTTACATTGTATAAACTCGAATCCTTTGCATTATACAGGGTGTAAGGGACAGCCCTCCGCAAACTAACAGAGTGCATTCAGCACCTTGTTTTGAATCATATTCCACCGCAAATATTCTCAGCAATTTTTTTTTCTCGTATTTTCAGTTACTATGCCTTTATTTCAATACAAAATTACATTCTCTATACGCAGCACTCCATTTATGTAAATAAAACAGCTAAAATAAAGAAATCAGCAATGGATGTTGAACTACTCGGCGGCCGAAACAAATCGGGTTTATTGGATTCCCATAACATTCCTGAAATAATTTCATGTACCGGTCATCTTAGTATGATATACTGAATTCACCCCATCAGTCTGCGGAGGGCTGTCCCTTACACCCTGTATAATTGCATAGCACATAATTATGTGAGTACTATGTACTATAGAGCTACCATTTAACCGGGTAATGTGTTTCAATGACTTGAATGTGCCCTGGCGGCTGAGAGTATGCTCTCTCAAATGTCTCGCTGGTGGTGGCGTATGTGTTGGTTCATTCGGCTCCCTTCAAAATGGTTAAGCCAAATGGTGCTGATCCATGCCTTATGTTCGTGAACGGGCGCCATCAGTTGGGTTGGGGTTGGTCATCTCTTAGCTGCCACGGCTTATTTTAATTATTTTACTTTTGATTCTTTTTTCTGTTTGCTACTCGGGACGCTTTTAACGTGTACCTACGTCTTTTTTTTACATCATTCTCACATTTAATTATAAATTCAACTTAATGATGTAACTAATATTATTTCTGTAACAATATTATTTAAAAGAATGCCCATAGAATTTCTTGTCCGTTCTTCTCCATTCTACATAAGAACCTACTACGCTTTGGCATGAGCAACTTGCTTCATATTTCTGACTAACCGACTCCTTGACAGTTCAAAAGTGCCTGTAAATGGTTTAATTACAATAAACGGTTTGAGTTTGACTCGTCGGTGGAATTCGTTGCAAGTTTAGGGCATAGGTTTCTTATGATCAATATTGGTCCTTTGTACTGCCACGCTACCCTAAATGACGTGTCTTTGCACATTTTTAAACGTAATAATATTTTAGTTTTAAAACTATGCAGTTGACGAGTAGAACTTCGTTATTGAGAGCGATAATATCTGGCAATGTTATGATAATGTGCCCGATAAGATTGTGTTGCAACTTGTAACATGTTCCAATTATGAGCACGCACTTGTATTATAAGTACCTAACTATGCTTCTAATGTGTTTAAACCATAGACATAGAGAATGGACTGAGCGTTCCGTATTCAGTTGTGCAGTGAATACAGAACGAAAAGTACGAGAAAGAAAGCGAATGTGCGGCCAGTAGTTGTCTCTTTAGTAGTACTACAAGTATTGGCTGCACAGTCGCTTTGTCTCTATCTAGAGAGTGGTCATTTAATCACTATTGTAAAGCTAACACTCTGTCGATTCTCTATGTCTATGGTTTAAACATGTATCTATTGCACCATGAAGCCACAGGGGCTAGCGTGAATCTTTGGGTTCATTCGAGTAATCGAGTCTGGTCAAACCACGCTGGGGCCGGTGCATATAATTCATTCATCAGAGAATTGAAGGACCACTGCTGAATATTGAGTTGATTCAAGCTTGGATAACTCCGGTTCCTATAGATACATTTTGTTATGGAAACATAATGCTTTTCGAACTTTTTTACATACCCTCTATAACTTTCTGTTACGGTCTACATAGTGAATTTCTCAAGAAGCGATTTCTCAACACATTGCTGGCAACAAAGCGATCATCTCGGGTTAAAGTGCATTGATGTCGGCCTTGATTTGGCCTCCGGGTGTATGAACCAGTCTCCCGAAATCGTCTGACGGCATCCCGTACCGTGGTTCGAGTTACAGCGAGAGTACGAGTGGTGCGACGTTGGCTGTACCCAGCGCACAGTATTTTATTTTATCTCAAAATGACCACCTCCCTGATTATTAGTGAATCAGATAGAGCTTTTTATTCTAATTGCGAGAGTAAAACTCCCACGAATCCATCTTAACTAGTTTAGGAGATATCCGGGGGTAAAACTTTTTACCCATATTTTGAAAAAATAATTAAAAAAATATTAAAAAAATTATTTCATCTAAACTTTTACAGTTGCTTTATTTTTTTAGCTACATTTTAAAAGGTCTTGTTTTTATCTATTTTACGAGTCCTTTATGGCTGCTCTAGACCTCGTAGGAACCGAGAAATCAGCGATTTTGTGATTTTCGTTTTTATTTTTTTTTTGCCCATGTTCCTCAGTATTAGAATCTGCAATTTACTTTAAAAAAGAGGTAATAAGGTAGACTACCAACACAAAAAAAAACAACAATTAATTCCGTGGAATCTCGGAAATACTAAGATTTACCCGAACTTATCCGAACCCGGGGTAATTACCCGCAAATTTTTTTAAGACGTATTTTTTATATTTTTTACTTTATAAATATAGTAGAATTCTTTTGGCTTGTGTTTTGAAAATAATTGTGCTTAAACATCATCTGCGTTAAATAAACTATCTTCGTTGTAAAGAAGTGTTGTAAACTCATTTTCTTCACTCTCGGTACATGCATTTTCTTCTTCGACATCACTGTTATCTGCATTTAAACATTCAGAATTGTCCGGTTGTAACATTTCTATAACAGCTTCTGGCAGTGGCATTCTCCTTCGGTTACTTAGGCGTTGTTTTAGCCGTATCGCTGATATGACAGGGTCGGATGACTCAAGCGCCCTGTGGAATAAGTCCATCATAGTATGAACCCTAGAATCTTTCCGGCTGTGATGTTCCCTATCCTGACGCCAAAATTTATTCCTCGACTCTCCAGCCTGTTCAGAGAGTAGTCCTATGGGTAGCGCTGAATTCTCTATAATTTTTTCTCCGTAAATTAAGATTTTATGTATAGTAGTAGTCATAGGGTGCCAGTTGTATTTCTCTACATACTTATAAGCCACATTTTTACAAAATGTACCGAATTTTTTGCGTCTATTGGTAATCCCGAATTGATGGCTATTAAAATTACATTTAGGTCATCGACGAGCCATTTTTCAATGCCAAGTATATTAGCAAACGTTTGGCGGCTTTGTTCACTTTTGAATACTCGCCGAGCCGTATTGCCGTCATTTGAGGTGCCTGAATTAGGTTTAACAACGTCTACCAATAGACTCATACTTTCCTTAATTTGGTTTTGGATTTCTTTTTTTCTTTCTGCAGTAATTTGTCCCAGATCAGAATTTTTCTTTACTCGCCACTGTCTGACTCTTGGGTCATTTTTATATCCCAAGTGCAGCAAGAATTCCAGGCATCTTATATACGCATGTAAAGGACTCATGCCGTTTTTCAGTGCCGCTTCCTCTGTAATTGGTATTGAAAAAGCAAGGTCTAGGTTATTGAAATTCGTGGAGGTCAGTTTGCAAATAGCACATCTTAATTGGGAAGACGTGTTGTTTATTATATTAAAAACTTTTCCATCAATTAAGCTCAGCGTTAAATTACAGTTTGTGAAGACAATAAATCCTTTTGATGTAAGTGTTGTAATAGGAGTCAAAAGCCTTATTTGTTCCTCTATATATTCTTTTTCAGACAGTATTCTTTCTTGCGTCTCTTTTCTATATTGGATGTGAAGAGGCCTACAAGAACGAAATGACTGTGGGGCTGGATTTAACCATATTAAACTGTTTTTGCCTCCGCATTCTTGAATTTTCAATGGTACCAAAGTTGTAGCAATTATTGACTTTTCGTCAAAATCGGGGTCACCAGAATGTTCTCTAAATTCCTGTCTGTATACAGATTGCCCAGTACTTCCATCCAATCCCCAAGAAACATAAAAAGTACAAGCCAATTGGCTGATATTCTCTTTTTCCATGTAATGATTTACAGATTCATCATTTAAATCTAAGATACGCTGGAGTGTGTGGGCCAGTAAACCCTGCAGGGTAACAGAAGCTTCGATTTCTGAAACAGATATTTCTTCTGAAGGGTAGCATGATTGTCTGGCTTGCGCTACTTGATGATAAGGTGGATATAGATTAAATCCTCTTTTCTTGGAGTCTTGCTGTAAAAAATTATAAGTTTCGACGCTTAATCTTCTGTCAATCATTATTCCAAGAGTTTCTTCTGGAGTATAAGGATGAGTTTCTTGATTTATCATAGTTAGTATTTTAGTTGGTTTGTCCGGAGTTTCAATACACTTATTAATAATTATCTCAAAATCACGTGCACTTTTTTTACTTAATTTTTCGTCTCCAACAGTAATTGTTTTAGTAAACGTTTTTGTCAATTTTTCAGGTGGTTCATCTTCCAGTTTCGCTTTAAGTCTTTTTATGGCTCTTTGTTTTTGACGTGGATTAAGTTCCTCGAATCTTTTTTTGCTGCTATCTTCTGTATAGGGACTGAGAGTAGTAGTAAATGATGTATCTACATGTTGTTCCTCAAGGTCATTAGCACTCACTGTAGGTGTTATATGCTGTTCTTCCTCAATATGCAACGCACTCTGCGTAAAATTTTGAGGAAAAACATCAACACGTGAGCGAACTAAGTCTTGAGGAATATCATCTATAAATGATTTGTTCAACCAGTCTTTGTTCTTTTTCACGAAATGGGAATAGTTGCTTTTACAAGTCTTGAATTTTTTTTTCTGCTTTACAAATAAATAATCCTATAGCCATAGCAAATTTTTCCTCTTGAGCATTGGAAAGCGGAGAATTCAAATGTTTTGCAAGAGTTAATGACATCAAACATACCCTCTCGGGTTTACTTAGATCCGTTGGCCTACCCAATCGTCCATTTATTTTTTTACTCTCTTCAATAAAAATATTAAAAGCCTGTAATCTGGTTAATGGAGGATCTGGGTCTCGGTGTACTCCTCGTGTATTTGCGGTCTCTTCCGGAGCATGTGAAGGACCGGCTACGGCGCGATCCGTAGCTTCACTTGCCACTCGCCGACCAACATGAGGGTTGGCGCCCTCATGCCCTCCTAGCATTAAGTCATCCGATCGGAGCTCGGAGTGACATCCCTCAGCACGGTGGATCAAGCCGTGCTGAGGCAAAGTGGCACTATGAGTCTTTGACGGCTCCATAGTGCCTCACCCCCGTGTCCTCCAGAGTAATAATACGGGGTTTCAGCGATTGCCTTTCGAGGGTGGACTCCTTCCCGCACCATATTACCTATCACTAGACCAAATTAGTTAGTTAACTAACTAAAAACACAAATAAAGGCAGTTCTCGTAAATGTAACCTATGTTAACCTATCAAGTACCGTAATTAGAGACACAATAGAAAGACAATAGCAAGCGGTAACCGGTTACCGCTCGGGGTTTAATGAATTAATTTAAAAAAATTGCGGGTAATTACCCCGGGTTCGGGTAAGTTCGGGTAAATTTTAGTATTTCCGAGATTCCACGGAATTAATTGTTGTTTTTTTTTGTGTTGGTAGTCTACCTTATTACCTCTTTTTTAAAGTAAATTGCAGATTCTAATACTGAGGAACATGGGCAAAAAAAAATAAAAACGAAAATCACAAAATCGCTGATTTCTCGGTTCCTACGAGGTCTAGAGCAGCCATAAAGGACTCGTAAAATAGATAAAAACAAGACCTTTTAAAATGTAGCTAAAAAAATAAAGCAACTGTAAAAGTTTAGATGAAATAATTTTTTTAATATTTTTTTAATTATTTTTTCAAAATATGGGTAAAAAGTTTTACCCCCGGATATCTCCTAAACTAGTTAAGATGGATTCGTGGGAGTTTTACTCTCGCAATTAGAATAAAAAGCTCTATCTGATTCACTAATAATCAGGGAGGTGGTCATTTTGAGATAAAATTTAAATACTGTGCAGCGTCAGCTAAAGCCTACCTGCACCAATGGCTTCGAGTGGCATTTTTTAGAGTCACAAACAATAATCGAACACTACAAAGTCAAATTAAACAATATTTACACATTAAGAGCCTATACTACCTCAGCTAAAATTCACTCTTTATCTCGCTCGCACGATACTGCGCGCGGACTGAGTGCGGTGCTGGGCGGCAGGGAGCGCCGATAGTTTAGGTAATTGCTTTTTACGGTAAAAATAATAGTAATTTGAAAAAAATAAAAAAACATAAAACCTGCTTTATAGTTAGTTCAGGTAGTATGCAAAGCTTCATGATCTAATTTGAAGTATTTTTTGAATACCAGCGGTTTATTGTTCGGTTTGGAGGTAACTGGAATTTTTTTCTATCGAGAAAATTTTATGGAATCGTGTTTTCGGCAAACATAGTACTTAACATTAATCCTTAATTTAACTATATATTTATTTCAAAATTAAAGCTGCAGTATTTTCGATATAACGGAAGATCGTGCTAAGCCATTTGAGGTAGTATAGGCTCTTAAGGCAAAAAAGAGCAAGAAATGTTAACACGGTAACGCCACGGCGATAATGTCAAACAACGACTAAATTCCATAAACGCTTCGATGACACAATTTTACAAAACGAAATAAGGGTATAAGTGTTTCATTTATTGCTAAAGTACCCACTTGACAAAAAAAAAACAGTGTATAAGCCGTTAACGTTACCGTTAACAAACACGGTGACGAAAGGTATAGATGGGCGGTTAATTGTGCCTGTGAGTGTGTGACAGAACTATTATTGTAAACTATATTTTTTCGACGCTATTAAACAAGGAGGTACACTAATGAATTTCCTCGCACTACTGTAGCACGTGTAGACGTCCAATTTAATTAATGTGTGCATCTCAGTACTCATACGCACATGTAAACAACAAAGACAGCTGCAATGCTCAAACAAAAGATTCATGCGATGAAAATCCAAAATGACCTTGAATCATGCCTAAAATTTGACCTATAAATAAGACAAAAGGACTCATCTCTATTAGCAAAGCTGATTTTGGTGATATGAATACGTAAATCAACTCCGGCATTTTTCTTTGCACAAGCAATGTTCCTTCGTATCCCAAGCTTGATGATTCGTAGCGGTCTTATAGGAAGCTGTAGTCGTTTATTTGTGCGCTGTTAGCAAAAACTGAAATGATAATAGGAAATACTACTAAATATTATAAACGCGAAAGTTTGTGGGGATGGGTGGATGGATGTTTCAGATGTTTCTTACTCTTCACGCAAAAACTACTGAACGGATTTGGATGATATTTGGCACACAGTTAGTTTATGACCTGAATTAACACGTAGGATATTTTTTATCATGATATCCCAACGGGATCTAGAATTATGCTGTTGAAACCGCGGGGCGCTGCTAGTCTACTATATTTAGAAGATGTATGATAATTATATTCTCCCTCAAACACGCGCACTCGTGCGACTGCCTCGACGAAGAAGTAGCAGCCCGACTGGCATGTTTTGATACGATGCACATAATCAAATTCCGGTTAATGTAAAAGTATAATGTAATACCAGAGTATCACGTAGGTAGGTTTCAAAGTTCAAACTATTCTGCATCGTAGTGCAGACACTACGATGCAGAATACGTTGAACTACGAAACCTACCTACTTTAAATCCTAGAATTATATAACCTAAGTACCTATCAATGAATTAACTAGTTTTCGAGATTGGTTCCTACAAAATAAGAATAGAATTCTACGTCAGAACTTTATTTATATTTACAGTAATCGTAACGGTAATACTAGCAATTCCAAGTTCAATAATGTATCAACAAACTAAATGAAGTATAAATATTCCGTGACACCAACAAACACCTTTATGAACTTATTTACAAACAAACGCAGGAAATACATTTCGCCGACAATGATTCTAAAATTATTAAACGTACACGTAATGAATGCCTTATACGTAAATTTTAATTACTCCGATATCAGTTTGTAGCTATTATTTATTAGATTTTCTGTGACGTAGTGGCACCAATCTGAAATTTCAAATAACACACAGGTGGACATCTCGTAAAAATGTTGACTTGCGATACAAGCTCACGGAACCGCTATCGCTATGGATTCGACTTTATGGAGTATATTCTTGTAAACGATGTAGCATTATACGAATTAAGGAGCATATTAAATACTTCATAGTCATCATCTGCCTAGCCTTTTTCCCAACTATATTGGGGTCAATTTCCAGTCAAACCGGATGCAGCTGAATACCAGTATTTTACATGGAGCGACTACCTATCTGACCTCCACAACCCAGTTACAGGGTAATACCCAATAACTGGGTACCCCTTACCGACCCTTACCCTTGGGTCATTGCCCCTTGGTAAGACTGGTTGGCAGACTTTCGGGCTTCTGACGACCCGTAACGACTATTATATTACTACTATATACTATTATATTAAATACTTCATAGTGTAGGTTTATTAATATTTTGTAGTAGTTTACTTCCACAAAACAGCGCATACTACAAAGACACAAACATCAAAGCCCACTGACTAAGGCCTATGTGCGCTATCGCGTAGACTGCTGCGCCATCTTCGATACATTCATCTTCTACTACCTACTACTTAAATGCGAGTTACTCTTTTTTCACAAACCCTTTTCTTTCACCCAGCTCCGCCAGGGCCAGTCGTACTGCACAGACAGTGAGTGCCTGGAAGCCATGCCCGGCCTCCCTCGGCCTGAGTCGTCTGCAAACAGCTTCATGGTAATGTTCCTCATGATGGCGCTCGCGCTTGCCATGTACGCCATGCGCCCGCGCCGCAACCAGATACAAGACGCTGCGAAGCCTACGCGCAATTCTCAGGTAAATAAATTTAAGATTTTCTTTCATATCCTTGGTAAACATTGATGGAATTACCTATGATGTCTTAATAGTTGCCATAGTTTTAATTCCTCCGTATCAAAAAGTCTTAAAAGCAAATTAATGGTTCTAATAGCAAAACGACACTAGCAATTTAGCTAAATGTTCTATTAGCAAATCGTCCTACGAGCAAATAAATTGTCCTGAAAACAAAAGAATGAAAATGGTACAGTCATACCACACAAAATATGAGATTTTTTAAAGGAATACTTTTATGTATCATCAGCTTTATAAACTTAAAAATAAAATCTAATCTAACTAGCTTGTATTGTCCCACTGCATGGCAAAGGCCTCCCTCTCCCTTTTCCCACACAATTTTGTCTTGCTAGTGCTGGCCAGTCCTTTCGGTAGGAGTCGAGCACGTCCCATCTTCGCCTTGGCCTACCGCTATGTCGCCATACGTGTAATGGGTGGTTCTTTTAGCCCATTTCTCAACTGACTGAAAAAAAGAAAAACGTTCACATTGACAGCAATAAAGTTGAGAGCCGAAATAATTTTTAATTCAATGGTACCTTTCAAATAATGCTACAATAATAAGCCATGACGATAAAAATGATAGTATGTATTTGTTTTTGCATTACTGTACTTTACAAATAGGACAAACTGCTTGTAGGAACATTTCCTAATAGGACGTTTTGCTCAAGTGTCGTTTTGCCATTAGGCCTTTTTGATACGGAAGGGTTTTAAATATGTAGTTACACACGCGTATAATACAATGTTACGTTAACTATGTTCCTAGCATTTAAAAAGATTTAATACTGACTCACGCTGGCATTGTTTTATTAGTATAAAATGTCACTCATGTACAAGTACTTAATTTAGTTCGTATTAACCCCTGCGCAAATGTCGATCGATAATGTCACCCCTCAAACAAAACGTTCTGATCAACACCTTTTGACTTTTCATTTCGCCTGTATGTGTGCCAAATGATTTGGAATATAACGCGTTACGAAGACAAAATAAGGGCACAAGTCTAGAACGATGAATGTCAACTTTGAGGTTTTTGAGATAAACTGAAATTAAAATGTAACAACTATCAAAACGATAACTGCAGGGTTTTGATAAAAATAAAATATGGTTTAGTATTATTCATGTCTATTAGGATTAATAGAAACCAGGCTTTATTTAATCATATGTTTTTATGTAGATTAAAAAAGAATCTCTAAGGTGTATTTGAAATAATTATACTAAAACGATGATTGTGCACACTTATGTAAAGCCCAACTAGGCAATTCGTGCATAGACCTTGAATGTATTGTACGCGGCCATTGTGTTAAATAAAAGCAATACAGTATCGAGACGAAATTACTAAAATTGCCGACAGCGCAAAACCTATTATGTATTTACAAAACAGTTTGGATTGTGCAGTGTGCTAGTAGACATACAGACAGACATTCAATATGGGTCATGTCGCCGAAAATGTTACTTAGTTAGTCGGTATTTCTGTTACTTTTCACTCACAAATGATTAGGGGGTCTACTCCGAAGCGTAAATCCGAAGTTTCGGCCGAAAGTTCGGGCGTTTTCTAACTACACTTTTTTCTATTTCGTTCGGTCGGTTCGGATCCAACCAAACGTCAAAATGAAGTTCGGTCGGATCCGAACCGACCGAACGAAATAGAAAAACGTGTAGTCGAAAACGTCCGAACATTCGGCCGACACTTCGGATTTACGCTTCGGAGTAGATCACCAGAACAAAGTATATAGCAGAGAAACGGAAGAACGGAGCAAATAATGTCCATTGTTATTTCCTGTTTTATCTATCAGCTAACAAAACGTATGAATTCACGTCAAAAATTTATTTATTTCCTGTGCAGTAGGTCTGCACCAAATCATTTTAAAAATGAAGATTTATTTTTTAATATTTATGCTATTATTATTTTATACCTAAATTTAAGTAGAAAATTCCAGAAAAAAATATTAATATAAAATAATAACATGAGAAGTTAATTGATACAAGTTCCGATAATTAAACCTGATTGTTATCGAATGCCCTTGAATTTTACTAGAGTAACGGCATTTTTGGAGCTAACCAT
Organism: Fissipunctia ypsillon; assembly: GCA_947568875.1. Taxonomy (NCBI): domain Eukaryota; kingdom Metazoa; phylum Arthropoda; class Insecta; order Lepidoptera; family Noctuidae; genus Fissipunctia; species Fissipunctia ypsillon. The sequence continues at coordinate 19,256,419 of OX387654.1, read as the reverse complement.
GAGCCTGACACAGTTAATGATAAAATATAGACACACTGACCCACCCTAGGGTCAGTGTGTCCGCGTACAATATTCAAACTTATCATCGTCCTGGCTTATGCCAATTTTATCTTTTCGAATAGGTCTTACAAAAACAAAATAGAGCACACCTTATCCAGAACACTGTCTGGTAAAGCAAATTAGTCGGTAAATGACATTTTCTTAAGTTTTTTTCTTGTCAGCTTGCATCAATTATTATTAAAATTGAATACAAGTATTCTACCGCCTACCGCTGGCTGTGAGGAATATCAGATTATAAGCCAAAAAACCAGTCCATAGCAAAAAAGAAAAAAGGCACCTTTTTGCGCATGTCCACACTTTTGAATCTGTGCAGTGTCTGTGAATACCACAAGCCTTTGATTTTGTTTCAATTAGTTATTGTTGAGATTATAGGCCAGCAATGTTATTAGTAGTTACCAAATTCATTTCAAATATCTCATTGCAACAAGAGCGAACCTGAATTGCAAAAGTCATTTATACATCAATCTCTGAAAGTAAAGACTCGAAAAAGTAATATTGCACCATATAAAACAGCAATAACATTATGATTATGAAATAGCATCGACCAGGAACTAAACATCGACGATAAGCAACCGATATTATTGTATTGTCTCGGTTGTTTCAGAATTAACGTCATGTACATATTTAATATAAATAAATGTATAATCTCTAAGGCCATGCGAGTGTGGTCTCCGACCTTTGAAACGGTATTAACTTTGTAAAACTTGATTATTCAGATACACACACTACATCCACTTCTTATAAGCTTTTCGCACAGACGTAAAAATACCGCGGCGATTTTTTTTCGCGCACTAGATTTTCAACGCTCTGCTTAGCGCCGAGAGTTGAAAATCCAACAAGTGTGTTTTTTCGACGCGCTGGGATGGATGCCTTTTGGATTCTCAATGCTCGGCTCAACACCAAGAGTTGAAAACCCAGTGCGCGATAAAATCCCGCCGCGATATTGTTACGTCCGTGCGTACGTCGGCTTACGTTCAAAAATAAAAAGACTGATTGAAACATCGGTTTTTAGGATTCCGTACCCGAAGGGTGCCAAACGGAACCCTATTACTAAGCCTCCGCCGTCCGTCTGTTTGTCAGCGGGCTGTATCTCATGAACCGTAATAGGTAGACTGTTGAAGAGAATGGCGAGGTTGGACCCACATAATTTGAAAATTATGGAAACGCTGTTCACGTGCAAGTTTATATTGATTATAATAGCAAGTATATAAGAGTTTTATAATAAAAAAACATTGAGTCACTCGAGGTTGGGAATTAAAAGTTAGAATAGATTTTCATTGATTAAAAAAATAAGTTGAACGTGCAGTTACGAAACGCAAGGTGTTTCAATCTACAGTAGTGATTACAACAGATTCACCTTTTTATAATTATATACGTTTTTACTTGAGGGTTTTCCTTTTTAACACGTTTTTCATACTTAAATCTTGTTAATAAAACCAAACATTAAAATAAAATGTAAACAGCTCATAAAAAATATAATTACGATTATTTTGTAATAACTCAAAACGGAACATTTTACTGTCAATATTGGCTGGCTGTCAGTGTCAATTCTTATTCTATTGTATGTATCTAACAGCGTGACTTGCGGTGCATTTTTTCGCCGCAACAAAAAATGTTTGTAAAAGCCTATTTGCAAAAAAAATAAATAAAAGACTGACCTTACAGACTCCTGTTTACAGAAAATACCACAGCAATTCAGCTCTTCTACTACACTGTGCATCATCATACGAGCTGTTTCTGGCTAGAAACATGTAATTCTATTTATGTATACTATATATAGAGATTTGTATTCTATAATTCCACACATGTTTGATACATCATAAATAAATAAAAACCGCCCAAATGCGTGTCAGACCACGCACAATGAAGGATTCCGTAGTTGGGATGAGTTTATCCCAAGAACAATCTTACCGTTGTAGTTGAAAAACATGTTCTCTCATACATTCCAACTGCAAATATAAGTTGGTCGACTATTACTCGTTAACTTGTAAAGGCTACTTAGCTGTGATAGTTTTCCTTTTAATTTCGTTGTATATACTACTACCATGAATTTTTTCACATATCCAAAACTAGCCGTTTAGCTGGCAGTGGGGGTGGGGACACTTGACTCTAACAAAAATTAGCATTTTAAAGCTTAATATCTCAGAAACGGATCCCTTAATATAAAAATTGTTTTCATAAACCCGCAATATTTTTGAAACACTTGTCCAACACCCCACACCATGGGGTAGACGAGAAAAAATACATCCCCGTTTTACGGTACAGGAGGTCATCATCATCATCATCCACAGCCCGTTTTCACCCACTGCTGAGCATAGGCCTCTCTTTTCACAATACAGGAGGTACCCTAAAAAATTTTTTTTTCATAATTTTATTTTACCACTTTGTTGGCATGATTAATATGTATATCCATGGCAAATTATAGCTTTCTAGTACTAAGAGTTTCTGAGCTAAGCTACGGACGGACGGACATGTCGAAACTATAGGAGTTCCTTGTTGACTACGGAACCCTAAAAAAACATTCTACTATTAAATAATGTCCTCTATGTACTTTTGGATCAATTTCAGGTTATATAATCTTCTACCTTGCATATCTTTTTTCTCCCAATTTCTATAACAGACTGTCTTTCCATTTGATTTTTTGTTTGTTTTATATCGTTCTTAAACTTTTTACAAGTTTCCATTATGTACGCTACGCCTATCCCAAATTACATGCAATCTTTTCACACATTGTGTATTTCTATTGCCGCTGTAACAACAAAAAATAAAATAAATCTTAAAATTAAAGGGGGTCCCCATACAAGAAACGTGTTTTTTTTTAATAAAATAAAAACGTCGTGTTAAATATTGAACGGTGGTACGGAACCCCCTCGTGTGCGAGTCCGACTCGCATTTGGCAAATTTTTTCTTTGATGTAACTACAGGTCAGTTCTCTTATACGCGAAAAAACTAGACTGCATCTCTGATAAATTTTCTTTATAGAAATTAGAAATTGATATCAAAATAGCTATCACATCTATTCAAAAAGAGCTAGTTTATTCTTCGTAAACAGGGACTAAAATATGTATTTAATCCCTACGGACCAAAAGTGATTTGAATTTGGAATGTGGATATTGTTAGTAAAAGTTCCAATCACCAAAGAGATCAATTACGAACATTGTATGAACAAGGTAACAGGCTGTTTGATAAAGTAAACCTCGCGCGAGCCAAATTAAAAAGTTTGAGAAAAATAAAAAAAAACGCGCGAAATGCATTCCGCCTTCGGTCGTAATTGTTTACTCTAATTCGGATTTTACTTAGTTTTATAAAAAAAAAAAAATTATAACATAACATAACATCACGCCTTGTTTCCCGAAGGGTTAGGCAGAGATGTTCCTATAGTACACCCACATTTCGCCAGTTATGTTTAAGTCCCATGTAATAGGGGGCGAGCCTATTGCCATCTACCGGGCACAAATCCAGACTCCGGGCTGCTACTGAGAAATTCCAGATAGAAAAACCCAATATCACTTTGCTCGACCTGGGAATCGAACCCAGGACCACATGCTCAGCAGTAGCGCTAGCGACCACTAGACCAACGAGGCAGTCAAAAAAAAATTAAAATAGGCAGTAAAAAAAATATTATTTCTGTGATATGTCATTGTTCATAATTGTATGTAAATAAATAAACGTACTATTCTTATTTATAACTTGCACTTACTTATTTTCTCATAGAGGGTGATCCCTCTATGAGACTACTTTTTATCAAAAAAGTAGTGTCCACCTCGGTAGCAACACTATTTTAAGCTAGAGTGACTTTGAATCCCTTGCTGCGCCAGGATTCTACTCTAGAATCCTTCGCTCCGCTCTGGATACAAAGAAACACTTTCGCCTTTAAAATAGTTGTTTGCTCCCTTGGCAAACAATCTACTATTTTGGACTAGTCGCTGGTAGTCCAAAATACATTAATTTTGAAGTAACCTATATACAGGGTGTTTGGAAGGTGGGTGCAAAGCCTTAAAGGGGAGTTAATACAGACCATCTAGAACATTTTGAGCCATATTTGTCCTAACCAAAGTCTGATATTAATTTTTTTAGAGAACTTTTACGATTTTGGTACCAAAATCCCAAAATTTTCCAATTAAGGCCTAATAACGCAAAGATTGAGTGAAAATTTCTATTTTTTTTAATTTACTTTATTGGCCTAATGTGTGTTTAATGGTATGAAATCATTTCGAAGCACCGTATTTACTAAAAAAATAACTTTCAGACTATTTAAAATAAAAAGAAAAAAAAATTAAAGAAAAAAAATGGATTTTAATTGACATTTAAAAAATAAATAAAATAGCTACTGGTGTTCAAATAATTTTAAAAACATGCCGAGTTATTGCTCTTTTTTTTAAGGTATCATTTACTTAGATAGCTTTACAATTTTTGAAGTTAGGGTGCCTGGACCAATTAAGGGTAAGAAATTTCAAATTTCAATAAAATTAAAATCAACCTGATTTTTCCTCAAATAACTTTAAACTAAAGTCTAAAGTGGTTATTTTTTAGACGCACTTAAAAAAAGTCGGCCTTACAAAACGAAACAAAGGCTGCCGTGGTGGCCGGCGGACCGGGCGGCGTACGATAACAAAGGGCTCTTGATTCTTTTGTTATGATAAAGACAACTTTAGGTCTTATTGCCGAGGATGTAAAGATGCTTTTTGAGTTTATAAATTCGTTAGTACCTGAGATGGACCCGACCCGTCGCTTCGGTGATGTCATCTTTTCTCTCTCTTCCTTCACTGCTCTGCCCTTGCGCGTTGCGAGTAGACGTTTGATTCACCGTACTCAGTCGTAGCTTAATGCTCCTGCGCGTGTTGATTATTAATTTTGGAATTACTTGTATTGCGTTTGTGATTTACCGTGTTCAGTTGTAGCTTTACGCTCCTGCACGTGTTATTTCGGACTATTGAACTAATTGACATTTTAATTGAGTGTATGTACGATTGCCATGGCTGCATTTACATCTCAGGAACAAGCGGATATCGTTTTTATGTATGGCAGAGCTGATGGTAACGGAGCTTTGGCACGACGTTTGTACCAAGAACGTTACCCGAACCGCAGGTAAAGTAACTTCTAATACTAACATTATTACTTCAATTGCCATGTTGATTTGTAACTGACGTTACTAATAAACAATTTCATTTCAGGCTACCTAATGTTCGAGTTTTTTACAACACGTATCGCAGACTTTCGGAATCTGGCATCCATCATGCAGTACCCGGAGTGAATCCAGGAAGACATGACCCCGACGTTGAAGAACAAATACTTGCAGCCTTTGAAGCGGATCCTACAACCAGCGTCAGAACTGTGGCGAGAAACTTAAACCTTTCAATATGGAAAGTGTGGAGTACCATGCATCGGGAACATAAATATCCGTTTCACGGTAGAGGCGTGCAAGGCTTGGTAGAAACCGATCCTGGGAGAAGGATGCAGTTCTGCCGATTTATGCTCAATAGCGACATTGACGACAGATGGTTTCTAAAATCTATCCTCTGGACTGATGAGTCCAAATTTTCTAGAGAAGGAATCACGAATTTCCATAATTTACATGAATGGGCTGACAAGGACAACAATCCGCATTGGAAAAAACAGGTATACAAATTAATGTTTATTAATTTAAGTCCAGATGTTCAACACATTTTCAAAGAACACTTTAATTAGAATTAATTTTTGTTTCAGGTGTCTTTCCAAGCAAAATTCTCCGTTAATGTATGGGCTGGAGTAATTGGACGGACGTTGATTGGGCCCCACATTTTACCAGATAATTTAAACGGTGAAAATTATCTGAATTTTCTACAAAACGATCTCCCAACACTCCTGGATGATGCGGAAGTACCCATTTTAAATACGGACAGGCCAATAATTTTCCAACAAGATGGATGTCCATCTCATTGGACATTGATTGTCAGAGAACATCTTGATAACTGTTTTCCAGGCAGCTGGATAGGTAGAGATGGGCCCATTCCTTGGCCCGCGCGATCGCCCGACCTGACGCCGTTAGATTTTTTTGTCTGGGGATGGGCAAAGGAGCTCGTATACACAACTGAGATTTCAACAAGAGAAGAACTAATTCAAAGAATAGAAGCAGCTTTCAGAACAATGAAAGAAGAAATGCAGCTTAAAATCACCACGACAGAAGTTAGAAATCGCTGTCGTATATGTATACGCTGTGGCGGAAGCCATTTTGAACATCAAAATTAAAAAATCAAATCAAAAACTGTCTTTTTTTTTTACTCCTTAAAATCGACTTTAACTGGTTCAGGCACCCTAACTTCAAAAATTGTAAAGCTATCTAAGTAAATGATACCTTAAAAAAAAGAGCAATAACTCAGCATGTTTTTAAAATTATTTGAACACCAGTAGCTATTTTATTTATTTTTTAAATGTCAATTAAAATCCATTTTTTTTCTTTAATTTTTTTTTTCTTTTTATTTTAAATAGTCTGAAAGTTATTTTTTTAGTAAATACGGTGCTTCGAAATGATTTCATACCATTAAACACACATTAGGCCAATAAAGTAAATTAAAAAAAATAGAAATTTTCACTCAATCTTTGCGTTATTAGGCCTTAATTGGAAAATTTTGGGATTTTGGTACCAAAATCGTAAAAGTTCTCTAAAAAAATAAATATCAGACTTTGGTTAGGACAAATATGGCTCAAAATGTTCTAGATGGTCTGTATTAACTCCCCTTTAAGGCTTTGCACCCACCTTCCAAACACCCTGTATATTAGTTGATTTTATTATTATCCGACGAAAACAAGGAGGAGTTTCTCCAGTCGACGCGTAAATTTGTTTTTTTTTTTCATTTGTCTATAATTGCCATGCACAACTTTTTACAGAGTAGTCTGATTTTGACGTTTCTTTTATTATAGGTCGTCTGGTGACTGGTAACAGGTATTTTATGCCTTTTTCGGGCACTAGTCTCATAAATATTAAGCTTGTTTATTAAATTAAGCACTTCTTGTCCATAACAACATTTGTCGTGAGAAAATAAGTAATTATTATTATTTGTCCCCAGGATCATGACGGCGCGCCTCCAACACCTCCAAGAATATAAAACAAGGGATCCATCGTCAAGTGGTCACGCTAACAATGAATTCCAGTAATTGTATTATATAGTGAAATGTACCGCACCGAGTTGTGGACAGCGAGAACGTCATCACAACTTAAGTGTAGATGTATAAGATCTTGTATAGGTATTATGTACTGATAAGGTTATTATAAACGATTGGAAAGTTTCGATAAAGTATAACAATTTAGTTCCGCTGTTGCTGCCTTGCCTTTGAAATTAAATTTAGAATACATAGAAGGCGTCACAATAATAATTCTTATGAACGTGAAATTGGCGGTTTAAGAATGAATTGGTCCTTTTACCATACCATCCCTAATTTATTGTAAACTTTTATGTATTTATAATTTTCTTTTTATTATCCTTTGGTGCTATATTTTTTCATCTACATAAATGCCTATAATAATATTTGAGTCTGTTCTAAAACAGGTGTTCTTTGTTTAACATGTTCTGTTAAAAAACTTTGATATTTTAATCATGTCGAGGTGCACTTAAACAGATACTTATGTATGTTTTAATTACGACATGAAAATATAGCACGGGAGCTATCGTTGCAATTTATCTAGTGATTTTATGCCGACTGATTCGTGCTTGTGGAGTAGATTCGTAATAAATGATCAGCAAAATACGAGTCAGTTAGAGCAAAGCATGAACTTGTTAAGGAAAATATCGTTAAAACTCTTGTCATACCGATCTATAATGTGCAGTTTCGGGCAGTATGAAAACAAAAATAATCGTATACTGCATAAGTTTTTGGATTATTTAAATTTTCTATGCCAAAGGCTTCTCCGTGTCTACGACTCTGTTCACTTATTTATACCCAAATTTTTTCAAGACTAAAAAGTCAGCCGGTATAAATTATCGACTGGTATGAAATTATTTTTAACGGTATTTCTAATCGCAAGTTCAAACATTCATTACCGTTAATTTCACCACTACATGCGTGACTGACCGTTATATTTGCTGGTAGAAACTTCATTGTTATTAATATCAGCTGGTATAAAATGAGTTTCTCAAATTAACAATACCTCCTGTACTAACATTTTTGCGTCACAGTAAGTGCAACAACTAATCTCAAACTGTAATAAAGATCTGACTTTTATAAAGTATTAATGATTAGTAAAGTGTTGTCAAGTTTACATTGAAAGTACCTGACGCGAAGAAAGACAATTATGGCATGAAACTTATAGAGAAAAAATGTTTTATTATAGCTGCAGTAACATAGTTCGAGCCACAATACGCTGACCGCTATTGTTTGTTGGATTATTATATAATATCCCTCTATTGGTTTGCGATTGCCAAACAGTTGCTCAGGCCATTTACTGAGCGAAAACGAATGTCTGCGGCTAAGAGTTCATTTTACGATATCGTAATAACGTATATTAATCGGGGAAATAAGATTTCTCCTCAATCGTGATAAAATCTATAAAGTTGTTCACAACTTTGCCTCTGATGCAAATAACTAATAAGTCTGCAATATTATTATCTTATTATTTTTGCTCGAGTTACACTTAGTATAAAAGTGAGATGAGAAAAATAAAATTATAATATACCATTAATGTACGTCATATCATATCAACACATACAAGGAGATTATTTTTCCACAAAAACTTTAGTTATTTTTATTTTTCGAGTCGAACTAATTATTCCACTAGTTTTAGTTAATCCACTTGGGTTGGGTAATATTTTCAACCATATTTTATTTCTGAGTTAATGTATTGATTTATACATCATATTCATTATTCATATTACCAATATATTATTATTTTGACAAAACCGATCGAGATTATATTTATCGAGAGTAATAAATATAACTGTGCAAAAAAAATTGTTTTATTTCCTACAATAAATCTAAGATTCTTATATGCAAGGACCACCAAACTAGCTTACTACAGATCTTTTTTTTTGAGATAGGTTTGCTCTTGACTCTAGTCTAGGTCAGAGATGACAGATCTACTAGCAGTTATGACATTTTGCTAATCGGGATGATGACTTTTTTTTTCTGTCCGTCAGGTATTAAAAAATATTGGACGTGTTTTTTCTTTTATTACATAATCAAAAGATTACGGCGATACATTGAATTAAAATGTGGTATGACGTCACGCCTTGCTAGATTTTATACTGAGCTGTGTTGAACTAGAATGTGTTTTATCCAAGTCATTTTTATTAATATGATAAAGCAAAAAATACGTGTCTAATATTTTTTTATTACGACTGACGGACTAAATAGAATTTCTTTTTTTATTTACCCAGCCATCATCCCTATTCGGCTATTTCGTAGTCCAGTTAGAATTCAACTTACGAGCACCTCCAGAAACTGAATAAAGTACGCAATAATATAAAAACTGCATGTATTTGGGTGATGAAAGAAAAATGAACATAGCATAATGCGAATTCTGTCAATATGAATGTGAATATTGTCTAGCTAAAACATGGTTAAAATGTACTTACAATGGATTATGCTAAAACGCACCAGCTACTGGTAACTTAAAACGACTATGTAATCAAAACATACGTATAAAATATTGCTTCTCATCCAAAAATGGAGTTATTCTATTGAGTAGTATAAAAAATACGTTACCTCAATTTACAATTACTCTCTAACATCATTTCCGTGCAACACCTTGCATTATAAAACTTAGAACAGTTCTGCCCCCTGCAGGGGTATGTGGTTATCATGAGTCCTGTATCCGGTCCACCTCACCTTTTACCTTTTTGAGCAATGCACTTATTTTCTTGTACTTTCCTGTAGAGTTGGGTAGGTTTTCGAAATTGATGACGTCACAAATGTCTTTAGCGAATTTGTCGTCTGTGGGCAGTTTGAGGTATGAGGAAGCGATGTTCATGACTGGTGTTCCGAAAAGCGTTCCCTTTACGTGGCCAGGTTTTGATTCAGGGGTGCCGAGGACCTCGGATACGCTGTCTTTTCTTTTATCCTCGTTGCCATTAACTTCTGGAATGGTTGATGAAGATGTAGAACCTTCTTCATCAACTGTTTTAGAAGATTGTGGTTCAGTTGATGGTTCTGCTGTTGATTCACAAGGAGTTTCTTCTGTACTTGTGGCTTCACCCTGAGTTTCTTTACTCTTGGTGTCAGCTTTAGGTTCTTCCTGCGTGGTTACCGTATCACTGTCAGGATTAGTATTTTGATTACTTTCAGAGTCAGTTTTAACATTTTCTTCTTTACTATCATCTTCTACATTCTGTTTTTCGTCAACATTTGCAGTGTCCATGTTAACTTCAATATCGTCACTAGTTTTTTCTTCTATATTCTCCTCTGTGCTGTCCAGTATACTGATAATGGAGGTGTTTGGCGTACTAGCACCTTCTAATGCATTTAGTAGTAATCGTTTCTTTTCTTCTAAGTCATCTAAGGTTGGACTGCCGCGTCCACTGCTTTGGGATTTGTCCTAAAAGATTAGATAGGTAGAATACTGTTTATTATGTACACCATAAAAATTACAGATATAAATGCAGAAATTTTACATAGGGCGACACAATGGGCAGTCTTATCGGTCGATTAAGTATTTTATTGTATGGATATTGTTTCTTTGGTTGGTGTTGACGCCCAATTACAACATAACATTTAATAAACCACCAAATTTATCTGTTTTAATTTTCCAACCTTTGATCTAAAAAAACTCAAATAATAAAACACAATGTTTCGAAGATGTCTTACCTATGTACAGCACTCGGCTGAATGATAAATAAAATTAGAAAATTCTCAAAAAAAAACAAAGATAAAATATAACGAACGATAAAACGAACTTACATCATCCTCATCAATGGTAATAAGATCGGCGACAGGAATGGGTATGTCCCCAATCTTGATGACCTCAATGACTTCGATGTCATCCCCCGAGCTCTCCGGCTTGTCATCCGCAGGGGGAGGGGGCGGGGGCATCTCTAGCGGGGGCGGGGGCGGGGGCATCTCTAGCGGTGGTGGGGGTAACACGGGTGGAGGAGGCAGCGGGGGCGGGGCCTCGTCCGGCAACGGGGGATTTGACGGGAATTCTGCTACTTCTGGAATTATAAACGAAATCAAATCATTTATTTAGCAATAATAAGCCGGTATTATTATTATTAAAACATTCATAGGCACTTTAGAAGGCAATAAGGAAAAGAGAATTGAATTTTTTGTATTTAATAAACATAACAACACACCGGTATGCTAAAGGTGTGGTCTACATGGTCCTCACATGATCTGACAAAGATTATGTCTGGACTTTAAAAAAGGCTTTGACCCCTGAGTTCGTTTCGCCATTTCTTGTCAGAGGTAGTCAGATAGGAAATGTCGACTCCACCTAGATATTATTATTTTTTTATAATGTCGTGTAAAAGTGATTCCAATATCCTATTTACAGAATAAACAATTTCATTTAATTTGTAAGTATCACCCACATTTCACATTCAGTCGTTTAAACGTTCCATGTGGGGCGATCATATTGCCATCAACCGGGCTCTAATGCAGACTCCAGGCTGCTGGTAAAAACGTCCCGATAGAAAAACACCGACCTGAAGAGCGAACCCAGGACCCTAAGCTTAGCAGTCGCTTGCGACCACTAGAACAATGAGGCAAGTAGCTTTACTGACGAAGATAAAGACAAAAGTTTCGACCAAAATGTATGAAACTGTATTTTTTTTTCCGTGATCTCAGAGTTGGGCCCATAGTGACAGTTGTTCGTTTTCATAGGTAGAACACCCTATGAAAATTTGGATAGTGATAAAAAAATTATCCTGTATGTTCTGCTTTGTATCATTAGCAGCAATGAACGGGCAATTGAGGTCAAGTAATTGTTGGTCCATAATGATAAATGTTGATATTTATTTCTGTAAGTAGGTTTATATTATACACTTTTAGGGCTGATTTCACCAATGAAACTGAACACGATCAGCACATCTAAACTACGTTCAAGAGCTGTCAGTGTCATCATTCCAAAGAAAATAATGATACTGACAACGTGGTTTGTGTGCTGATCGCGTTCAGTTTCATTGGTGAAATCAGCCGTAACTCGTCAATATTTTTTTAAACCGGTAAGTAATAATATTTTAAAGTCAGTGTTTCCTATCCAAGTCCTCTGAGAAGAAACACCAAAACGAAGTCCGAAGTCAGTCTCTTATAAAAGTCTAGTCATAATCATGGTCATATCATGTGAAGACCATGTAGATTATTGTCTGAGGAAAGAACCACACATTTGAGTGGACCTGTGCAGTCAGTGCACGCGTTTGTCAGTAACAATAGCAGTATATAATCAACTGCAACCTGCTTCGCACAATTTTTACAACTTGACAAAACATCGAAATTTATTTTTTTAGGTAAGTTTAATATTAATGTATTTTATACACTTATGGAATACATTCTCTAAGGCTGAGAACTCACGGAGCGATTTCCACCCGCGCTCGCCGCGGTGGCGGAACAGTTGTTTTATTTCTAAACTCACGAGACCGGTTCTTTGTGCAGTTACGCAGCCGTCGCGGTTGCGATTATCGCCCGCAAACTTGGCGAGCGATGATCGCAAGACGGGCGGTTATTTAGTTAAGTCCCAGACTGTCATGGACACACCAGAAACGCCCACCGACCGATCGCAGAGTGCGCGGGCAAACAATCGCGCACGCCGCGGGCACAAATCGTGTCGTGAAATTTACTATCTACATGTCCATGTACTACGTGTTCGTACGACTGTTGCGGTCCTGCAACCGCGGCGGGCGCGGGTGAAAATCGCTCCGTGAGTTCTAAGCATAAATGATAGTGAAAAGCGCATCAATAACCATTGCGTAGTTTAGAAGAACAACGCAGTTACACAAAGATACAAAAAGCGACTTTAATTTATAATGTATATGGATATAAATTCGCAGCTCACCATCTCCACTATCGAGTTCCATCTCTGCTTGTCCCTCGAGCGTGTTGTTAGCGGAGGCCGACGGGAAGAACGTGAGTTTCTTGCGCTTGTACGCCTTCATAGCGTTGGGTGCCAGGAATTGGAGCATCGTCATCTTACTGTCCTGCTCTGCCATCGGCGGCAGACCAAACTCCTGCGACTCCTGGAAATTTTAATAGAGGAAAATAAGGTAGCATCTAACTAATCAAAACTGAAAACTAATATCTAATAATATTATTTTTTTTAACCGACTTAAAAAAGAAGGAGGTTATTTATTCAGCGTTATTTTTCTTGTTAACTTTGCTTGAGTTACTTATGAGTTAGCTTCAATAATATGTTTTTAATTTTTTTTAATATAATGATTTTGTAATATCATAATTTAAAAGAGTGTCCTTGGAGTTTCTTGCCCGTTCTTCTCCATAGAGATATACGTTTTGGAATGGGCAACGAGCTTCAACTTTCTGACTAATTGACCGAATTTTTGACAATTCAAAAGTGCCCGTAATTGGTTTCAGTCTTTGCGTGTCGTTTGAACCCATAGGTACAAAGTCAATTGTTTACTAATTGTTCGTCACAGTTCTAACCTAACCCATTTGGTCGAGGTGCCACTAGCGGCGTGAAATGTGGTGTGACTTTGAGATATGCCCGCGCTCAGCTAGGAATGTCGATGAATAGGTTGCTTTCTTCACGATATGGCCATTTCTACGATCGGATCACGACACATACTCTACATTAATAATACGGCCAAACGTCGACTGACATATCATTAACCGTTGAAGTTTAAACGATATGGTCAATTTTAGCTGGCCATTTCATGAAATACAACCATTTTTTTTAAAATACTTAATAATAATAAACCTGAAATGACTGAGTACTTCATGAAATGATCAATTCTAAGATCTGGCCACGACATATACATCTCTTGTCGGAGATTTACATAAGCATAACATTACGCCCTGTTTCCCGTAGGGTTAGGCAGAGGTGTACCTATAGTATACCCACATTTCGCCAGATATGTAATTCCCATGTAATGGGGGCGAGCCTATTGTCATCTACCGGGCACAAATCCAGACTCCGGGCTGCTACTGAGAAATTCCAGATAGACAAACCCAATAACACTCAGCCCGACCTGGGAGTCGAACCCAGGACTTCATGCTCAGCAGTAGCGCTTGCGACCACTAGACCAACGAGGCAGTCCTGTCAATCTAGCTGGTCGAAGCTTATACAAAATTATTAAAGGAGAATCATTGATACGACGAAGAAGAAGAGCATCGCATCGACGGTGGCGTGGCGGCTGTCTTCTGATGACTGAAAGGATGTCAGGGGAACCGCTGTCGTACCACGTTCACGACGAACTGCTATATTTCGTCACAATTCTGATGATATTCAAGCTGCTGAACCACTAATACGATGACCACTTCTGGTAGAGGCTATCCTGCGCCGTTAAATAAATAGACTTTAGTTCTCTGCTTGATAACCTTATTGATGATATCTTACCTCTATATACCGCGAACTGGCTGGTACGTTGAACCCAGGGAAGTCAAGTATCTTTTTGATGTCGAACTTGTCTTTGGAGCCAGGTTCGCTCACCTCGCCCTCTTCCTCTTCAGGTTCTAATATGGCGTTTCCCTGTTAATAATTTTATTTGATTAATTTACACATAAAACATAACATCACGACTTCTTTCCCCAAAGGGCTGGGCAGAGGTGTACCTATATAATAGTACACCCACATTTCGCCAGTTATGTTTAATTCCATGTAAAAAATAACATGAGACTAATGATGTTGCTTCATTAAAGATTATATTCAATGAGAATGGGACTTAAACATAACTGGCGAAATGTGGGTGTACTATAATAGGTACACCTCTGCCTAACCCTTCGGGGAAACAAGGCGTGATGTTATGTTATTCAATGAGAATGCCTCATTGGTCTAGGGGTCGCAACCGCTACTGCTGAGCATTAGTTTCTGGGTTCGACTCCCGGGTCGGGCATTGTGCTATTGGGTATTTCCATCTGGAATTGCTCAGTACCACCCTAGGGCATGGATTTGTGGCCCGGTTTATGGCACTAGGCTCGCCCCCCAGTGGCGTGCACAGAGATTTCAGACAGGGTATGCACAAGAAAAAAAAACTTACCAGTTTCAGCTGGTTGTACCTACCCTAAGTGGGTTCCCAAATTCCCATCATATTTATTTAGCCAACAAATCTACAAGTTCCTGAAAATTGCCTTTACTAAACGACAAGCTGGATTCGTCATGAACACTGAATGCTAATTCTTGTTTACCTAGAAAACAAACTACATCAATCAACCGTTTGAAAATGTTTCTATTTCTTTCAATTTTCGCGTTGTGCCTTTCAATATCTAACTTTAACTGGCTATTCAAACTAGTCTCTATTCTTCTTTTACTAAAAGTTTGGAACTTTAAGCAGGATTCTAGATGTTTTTCAGAAGAATCATGCTTAGCAGCCGCTTTGTAAAAATTATTTAAATCTGAGTACCCGCTATAGGTCCAAACATTCTTTTTATCTTGATTAGTAAACAAAATGCTAGGGAAACAATACAATGTGTTTGTGTGTACACAACCAGTTAGCCAGTAATAGTTATCATAAAACTTTTTATGAAAATAACGAGTAGTATTACCTTTTCTTTGAGTTAAATCCGACCCGGGTACACACCTTCCCTTTGCAATCAATCTAACTTTTTCCTCAAAAGATAACGACGAAAACGCGGCGGATTTTAATTTATATAAACACACTTCGCCAGCACAGGTCTCACATGTATAATTTTCCATATTTTACAATAAACTTGCTAAATAATTACTCGAAAGTTGCGCCAAGAAAAACAATATGGCGAAAAACCTGCAATTTATAACATTACGAACTAATACGAAAGAATGAATTAGTTGGTAGTCGGTCATTTGGTCAATCCGACTAAAAAAAGTCGACCCTCTGCAATGAACAATTAAGCGGTGCTTTTACGGCTTCTCAATTTGGACGGGTTGCAATGTAAGCTATGCTTCTAAAACTCCAACACGCGCACACATTTTCACGCACACAGTCACACTTTTGCTGTGTACTACACGAGATGCGTTGTATGAAGAATAAGCAAGGCGTAGTAATGCTTTTGCTCACGGGAGCGCTGACTGCGCGGTGCGCGCGGCGGTGGATGTTCGCCGCTCCAACGAGTTAGTTCAAATAAAAGGTAATAGATGGCGCGTAAGCTAAATTACCATGATTTTTTTGAATTATAGTTATTTATCATTTAGAGGGGCATGTATGTGTAGGACTACAGGGTATGCAGAGCTTATTTGCATGTATGGAGTGCACGCCACTGTCGCCCCCTGTTACAAGGGACTTAAACAGAACCTCTGCCTACCCATTCAGAGAATAGAGGCGTGATGTTATGTTAGAGTAGGCGGAGTTGAATGGCGTGAGATTGGAAAGGCATATAGGCTACTGATATAGGTACACTGAGGCTTTCCTCACAAGAAATATTACTGTTTGGATTCATAAACAAATAGGCAAATGAACATTTATATGTTTAACAGCACTAAATCCATAGCCATAATTTTTTAGGGTTCTGTAGTCAACAAGGGACCCTTATATGTAGTTTCGCCATGTCAGTCTGTCTGTCTGTCCGCGGCTTAGCTCTCTTACTAACTTTAACGAGTAATAGTCGGCCAACTTACATTTGCAGTTGGAATGTATGAGAGAACTTGTTTTTCAACTACAATGTTAAGTTTGATCTTGGGATAAATTCATTCCAACTACGGAACCCTTCATTGTGCGTGATTCGACATGCACGTGGACGGATTTTTTAATTATACTTCATCTTTTCATGATATAGGCGGATTATGCTTATGTTTTTGCTAAGCTTTTCATTAATGATCTTAGAACCCAGAGTTGCTGACAGGTGCAAAATCTATTAAATTGGCTGGGAAATCTGTCAGGCTATTTATGTAAGCATTATGCTAGTAAAATCTATTTACCGTTGAGTCAAACATTGTGATGCCAGAGTGCGATATCCTGGCTTCCTCAAGCCATCCTGGAGGGTATCCCAGTAACCGCATGCGGTAAATATGAAGTGGCAACTCGTTTCTCTTGAGTCCTAGGGCATGCCGCAGCTCCCCAGATATCCTACCAGGTATTAGATGCCCATATTTCTGCTCATCTTCTACGTGGTATCGACTGAAATGAAGATACATAAACATTTACTAAAATTAAATTTTATGTTGTACTTATTGTTGATTCATCAATATTCATATCATAAAAACATTTTTTTTTTACAATATATCTTGTGTATCTTCTGCAAAACGACATACAGGCAGTGAAAAAAGTTTTAGGCGTGATATTAAAATTTACGACTTCACCCTGTAACTTTCTTACACCAAAAAAAAAACAATTTTGTAGATTTTCTTTCAAGATATTTACAATATATCTTGTGTATCTTCTGCAAAACGACATACAGGCAGTGAAAAAAGTTTTAGGCGTGATATTAAAATTTACGACTTCACTCTGTAACTTTCTTACACCAAAAAAAAAACAATTTTGTAGATTTTCTTTCAAGATAATAATCTTGAAACAAATCTACAAAATTGGTTTTTCTTTCAAGTTCTTTTAAATAATGCAAGAATAAGCTTTTGAAAGATCTGCTATTTCTGTTAACTGCTATATATACACTCTGACATTGATAACCTACCCAACTCTAAGAGAATTCATGGCTTTTCTTTTCTCTGCTATTCTAGCGTGATCTCTCGGCAAGGGGCACTCTCTGAGTTGATGACTGCCGTCACAATTGAAGCAGCACGGTCCTCTCCGTAGCGGCGGAGGTGCTGCTTCCTTGTCAGGGACATTTGTTATGACTGTTGATGATGCCTGAAAACAAAAAGTTGGCTTATTAAGTCGGAGTAACAGCATACTTCATTGATAAATATTCAGACATACTTTTTTTTAATAAAAACCGGCCAAGTGCGTGTGGGACCACACTCAATGAAGGGTTCTGTAGTTGGAATGAATTTATTCCAAGAACAAACTTAACATTGTAGTTGAAAAACATGTTCTCTCATACATTCCAACTGCAAAGTTAAGTTTATTTATTTATTTAATACTTCATGCACAGAAAAGTACAGAGGTGGACTTAATGCCATAGGCATTTTCAATTCAAATTTTGCATTGGCAAGTTTGCACGCACAATATTGTGAGTTTTACCATGTTATTTAAAGACAATAGACTTCTTGTAATTTTTCCTGTAATATATAAGTAAAGAACTATTTTATGTATTTTTTTCAAAAATTTAGGCTCTGCAGTTTCGGAGATAAGGGAGGGAATGGTCAATGTTCATCATTTTCTTAAATAACTTTAAAACAATTTATTTAAAAATTATAAAAAAATGTCTTAGACCCTCACAGTAAGCCTGTCACAGTAAGCCTGTTCATTTAATGTATCACATGGTACAGTTTGTAAATCATTTTGTGGGGGACAAAATGATTTACAAAATATGTGGGTCCATATTTAAAATTCATTTATTTCCATTACACATCCGTGTTTGGATCACAGTAATTTATATGTATACTAAATTTAACTTAACCGGTCCTCTAGATTCGGAGAAAATTGGCTGTGACAGACAGACGGATGGACGGACAGACAGACCAACACACAAGTGATAATATAAGGATTCCGTTTTTTCATTTGGACGTACGGAACCCTAAAAAACAAATAATTTATTATTGTTGCTCATTACGAAATATAGGGTTGGCATGTTTAAAACAAGTTGTTAAAAACATGTGTATTTAAAACAAGTTGTTTAAAACATGTGTGTTTTAAAGTGTTTAAAACAGTTTAAAATAAAACATCGTTTTTTATTAGGTGTTTGAAAACATTGTTTAAAACATGTTTGAAAACATTGTTTAAAACATGTTTTAAACAACTTGTTTTAAACATGCCAACCCTGATCGGTAAAGTCCCCCGGGGAATTCACAGAACTTACGTAATTCGTGAACGTGATTATTTAATATATGTTTTGGGTATTCCCCTTATTTTAAGAGAAGTTTAGGTGATTTCTCTACTAAAAATGAATGTCGGAACATACAGGATGTATTGAATTAAGATCAATTTTTGTCATGCAGTTTTTAAAATAGTATAAAAGTGAATTATATCAGGCTTTATCAATTAAAAATGGATGATAACTAACTTAGGAAAAAAAAACAAAAAAACACCTGTTTAAAACATTTTTAACTGTTTGTTTTATAAAATGTAAAAAGAAACGTTTTTTTTTTCAACCCTGGAAATACATATACCTACTTACAACATAGTTGGGCCTTTCTTAAAATTTTAGGAAATAATTTCAAAATAGTATAATAATCAGTCTACATGTTCCCACTGCCGGGACATAGGCCGCCTCTCAGTGAGAGGGAGTGGGCCATAATCCACCACACGGGCCCCATGCAGTGTGGTAAATGTCACCTCTCTTCAAATATTTGGTTCTGGGACTCTATGAAATAAAGTACACAAGTTTTTATGGTTTTTATTTGTAATTTTTACTGACTACATCAGTTAGGGCGAAAATACGCATGCCTGTAGCTAGTACAAAACTATGCAAGTAGTTGGCGTGCCATTGTGACATTGACCAATCAGAAGTTTTTATGGCACAAGGCACGGCAGCTACTTGCATAGTTTTGTACCAGCTACAGGCATGTGTATTTTCACCCTTAAGAGTGTTCACGACATACAGCATTTCATACAAAAAAGTTAGTTAAGAACATTTTCGAATAATAATAGCATTACAGCTAAATTCAACTGATTGTAAATTTTCCATAGAAACAAAGATTTCCAATTATGTTTTTATAAATAATACATTTCGAAAATTTTCTTAACTAACTTTTTAAACCTATGTATCCTGCGTATGCATATGAAGTTACATTAAAATCGGTTCATTCATTTCGAAAAACAAGGACTTGGAAGTTTGTATGAAATGCTGTATGTCTTAAACACTCTTAAAGTAAATTAGTCATAATAGAACAATGACTCAGTTTTCCACTTACAACCAAAGCTATGGACTGTATGTCCTTGGATTTTATCATAGTACAGTACAGTAAAAACACACTCAAGATAACACAGGTACCTTTTACATCATGCTGTCATAAAATGCAGTTTAATAAAATAAAGAAAACTATTAAGTTTGCCAAGTAATGAATATCTTGACTTATAATCCACAGAAATACAATGAGCAATTTTATTTAGCTGTGTGTGGAAAAGATTTTTTAATGAAATTTTTTTAAATTAATATCATATTTTTCAATACTGGCACAGATTGAAAAATATAATGATAATGTATTATAAATGTTGTTGTTGTATTATAAATATGACACAAAATATTATAGGTAATTATGTTTTACTACCAAATAAATAAGACATAGATGTGTGTGATTTGTCCAACCCTTCGGGGAAACAAGGCGTGATGTTATGTTATATTATGGTTATATAAACAAGACAGCAAAGCTTACCTGACTGTATCTGGGTACAATGTTGGGCCGGTCAGCACCCGGTTCAGTGTCCACAAAGAACAAACTACTTTCTTCCTTTGTTTCCACAATATTTCCACTTAATCCCGGTTCAATTAAATCTTCAGGCCAAATGTCAAGTTCTACATCTGTCTCAGAATCAGACCCCAAACTCTCTCCTTCATGAAGTTTGATCAAGTTTAACATAAATGCTTTCACCTGTTCCTTATAATTATTGGCCATTTTACTATCTTTAAATCGCACTGTTACTAACGGTGTCCTATTTTCGCAACCCTCCACACCTAGGTCGCTATTACCGGGAGAATCTATTACTATATCCTCGTTTAGTATAGTAGTTTTAGAACCATCGCCACCAATTTTCTTGACGCTATCAACTTCATCAACTATCTGTTGAGAGCATTTTGGAGTATTTTCATTACATACGTCGTTCAGCGTTTTCCCTCCATTATGCATCGTTGGTGGAGTCGTGTTATCACCGACGTCCTCGCCTGGCTTATCTACATCAGATACTTCTAAACTATTTTCTACATTAGGTTCTTTGTCAATTGAGGTAGCGTTTGTACTGTTTACCGTCTCCAAACGATTTATTTTGGGTTCTTTAACCTCATCTTCACTGCTAAGTACGATGTCCTCATTGTCCAATTCATAAATGATATCATTTACAGCCGATTTCCTTTTGGCCATGATAAAAATAATACGTCATCAAGATGTTGTTTTACCCTCGAAGTAAAGTTTATTAGGGTATCTTTTCATAAATTGAAGTAAAATATGTTACACAAACTCAGTAGATTATTTTGACTTTGACAAAATATTATTTTGACAAATTGGATCATTCCACAGACTATAAAGGATTATCCACATCCCACAAAGTTGCAACTTCTAAAAATAAAATGAAAATCCCAGTTAAGTGCGTGTCGGACACAATGAGGGGTTCCGTAGTTGGGATGAATCAAATCATAAAAATTGGCAAGTCTGGCAACGGCCTTGGCGAGGCCCAGCCTCCTTTCGGACTACTTGCATTTAAACCCCGATTTCTCGATATTTTACTGAGAAACCCATTTAAAACTGTAACTGATTCGTAATCTATACAATATTTCCTATTCGTTACATGACTTTCATGTAATTTCGTTCCCAATAAAACGAACATATATCAAACTAAAATAAGGTTTTGTTATTTTCACCCATTTTTTTTTTCAAGACCGTATCATTTTTTCTACGAAGTTAATAACCTATCAATTAGATAATAATTAAACTCATTAATTTATTTCAGACTAATTAATTTGTATAGCACAGGTTTTTCTATAGCTATGGTAGGTACAATGTTGTTGCTATGTAGTGCCATACCGCGCGCCCCCTCCTCCACCGCCCGCGCACCTCGCTGCTAGCGCAGGCAAAAGCGACATGGGCGACAGGAGAGAGAACCCATATATATAAAATAGTACTCTGTGGAGAGAACCCCCGATCGCCAACGATAACAGACGTACAACAGCAATCCTCTGCGACTCTCAGTCGTGAAGCCGTTTTCTATTGGAAAGTCCTGATTTTCTTTGTAACTATGTTAAACGTGTAAAGCCAAATAAATAATTAATTAAAAAAGTGATTAAAGGACAATGGGCGAAAGTGGTTCAAGACTGATGAGACTTGGGGGAAATGGAAGTGCTTATTTATCTTATGATTTTGGCAAAAGTCTGTTAGATTCTGTCCCGGGGTTCTATTGTTATGGTCTTATTTGTCCCGACTATAAATTCCTTATACGTGTAAAGTCCAATAAATAATTATTTTAAAAAGTGACTAAAGGACAATGGGCGAAAGTGGTTCAAGACTGATGAGACTTGGGGGAAATGGAAGTGCTTATTTATCTTATGATTTTGGCAAAAGTCTGTTAGATTCTGTCCCGGGGTTCTATTGTTATGGTTATATTTGTACCGACTATAAATAATATGATTTTACGTTTAACCAGGCCAAGCGCACTGCATTTTAGGTATGAAGCTAAAAGTACGCAGCGGGCTCGACTTGTCGGGCCAATTCAGTGGGCTACCGCGCGCCGGCCTGGCCACATTTTAGTTCGATTCTCAAGCACCGCGTCGCGTCGTCCATTCGATACGCATGAGATTTGTTACGAATATATTTTTATGTTTAACGTAGTGTTTATTTTCACACAGTCACTTAACCTCTGTATCTCTCTGGAATGCGATGCGTTTTCCGCCTATGCCTCCCCGTACTCATCCGTTGCGTCAGACGCCGCGGGGATGGCGGGGGTAGCGAGCCACCCCAGTCGGCCAGCGCGCGCGCAATCTTGGGTTAACTCTCACTGTATTTGCTATTTGTGTTGTAATCTTCGATTTTTTTAAATACCGACCTTTGCTTTTGAATGGACTTGATTTCTGCTGCTATAACCGAACCGACTTATCCTTGTTCACGGACACTTCCTCTTTTTCCTTGTGATTGACATAGTGAGTGAATTATCAATACGTTTCAACCTTCAGCGGGAGTTCTTTGTCTACTCTGTAACCATTCTGTGTTACGTAAAAGACGAATGACCATTACCCGAACGCTGTTTGATGAAAATCCAGAAGCTGCTGTGATAATCACAGAAAATCTGCAGCCGTATCAGGTATGGAGAATAATCATTATTTTTATTATGTTAGACATTAAAAAAAATCATACTGAATAAATGTGAGCTTCGGCTATTCTATTATACATGATCACCATTAATAGTTTAACATTAGTGTAGTATATAATACATAGTTTTACCATTAATTATTAGTAGAGTCTGTTGGGAAAGAGAGCCGTCGTGGGATTTTAGGGCGCAGCGTGTTTAATTACCTTTTTTGTTTAACGAGCAACACATTAGCCCATTTATGCCATTTTGATCCTTTTAACTACAGTAAACTCCATTTTAACGCCACTAGGTTTACTTTGATGTCCATACCACACTGTAAATAACGACAACAAAACATCATTATTATGCAATAAACAGTACTTTTAAGTTGCCGAAATAAATAAGAACTGCCTGTGTACGTTATTTTGTTGCTTTATTGTCTAGCACGTGTTTACCTCGACTGGTGGCATCATACGTATCGAAAATTCTAAGAAATTCGTTCTTTTGTTTGTTGTAATTACCTTGCACGTATTTACCTCGGCTGCTAGACTGTCGTTAGGTTGTTATGCATTGTCTATACGTTACCATATTCTTAGTTGCTCACTTTATTATTAAAAAATACATATTGTAATAGTAAAATAATATTGATTTTTCTTCTCTCCATTTAGCACTAACTCTCACGTTTACACCGTATTTATTTTATGTTACCGCTTGAAAGAAACCAGCTCCTATTTATAATTTGTTCGTTAGTTCACATTTTGGCCACGACGGCTCTCTTTTCGAACAGACTCTAATGATTTTTTTTTGTATCGGATATTATTTAAGAACGCTGAATACATTTTTAGACCTTGCTATGTAGGAGTTTCAGGAGATCTTCATCAGCTACGTGACATAGATCAACCATCAAATGCTGAAATCGTCGCGGATCCTCCGCTTGTAGACAATGATCAAAATGATGCACATCAGGAAGCAATTCCAGTGATAGAGCTACCTACTTATTTTCGGCCACATAATACGTCGAATACTTGTATGTTTTTTGGTTGCCGACATAGAACTCGCCGTCGCCTCTCAGATGCTACAAAGAAACGATTGCTGATGGATAAAAACTATTATGTTCCCAACGCAGCAAGAGTGTGTCAGTTTCATTTAGAATTAAATGTTTGGGAAGAATTACTAATAATTAATTAATTTATTTATTAGAAGCACCAAATCTTAGTCACAGTTTTAATAGTGAACAACATTATTAAACATGGTGAAACAAGTTGCAGAAAGTAGAAAGAGACATGATTTTGAAAATCTTTAACAAATGGATGATGACGAATTATATTATTGGACATGTCGAACAAAACAAGTTTGTTCTGCAATCTTAAATGAGACTCCATCACTCAGTGATTGCGGTGAACCCAAAACTGCTCTTACTATAATGCTTGAAAAGCTAACGACCGGAGAACCGAATGAGAGGTTAGTATTGATTTTCCACATAAGTCGCAGGAAATTTGAGCGATTAATGAAATCTGCTAGGGAATCATTGATTCACGAATATGTCACACGCCATCTTGACTAGAACCATATTGAAAGAGAGAGGCTGCTGCAGCGGAACTTATTGATACCAAATGCACTTTTTAGAACCCCCGCAAATAAAAAACTTATTACTGTCATTGACAGGTCTTATGTTTATACTTTTAAAAGCAGCAACTTCGGGTTTCGAATCGAAACATATAGCCCACACAAGTATCTCAATTTATTGAAAGTGTACCTATATGATAGTGTGCAGCGAAGACTACATTACTGAAGTAACAGCGCCCTGTGGAACCAAAAAGTCCGATGCATCCATAACTTTGGACATATTGCACAATAAGGAACATCCTTTTCATGTATTTTTTAATCATGGTGATATATTCATTCTCGACCGAGGGTTCAGAGACGCTATGAGTGATCTCGAAGCGTTCGGCTACGAAGCACATATACCAGGAAGTGTCGCGGTCGGTCAGACACAATTAACTGTCTCTGAAGCAAATGAGTCGAGAATGTTAACAATGACCAGATGGGTGGTCGAAGCCGTAGACGGACGCATTAATCGTGACTTCAAACTATTTCGCCAGGAGTACTTTCACAACGCAATGCCGCACATGTTTGCTGATTTTAGGATAGCAGCTGCTCTAACAAATGCATTCCATGTTCCCATTACAGACAGCACACATACTCTTGTGTTTCTTGAGAGAATTGCAATACTTCCAAAATATGGACGCAGAATTACTAGGTCTTGAGACGTTTCCAAGATTGACACAGGACGACCTGATTTTATTTGCACTTGGGTCATACCAGCTGAAACTGGTCAACAGCTACAATGCCGAGTACGTACGTAATAATGGCGAATATTCGATCGAATTGTATCAAGATTCCGAAGAGCTGACCGCCGATTTGAATGAAGCTGGTATTCCTGGAGAGAGTTTATGGTTACTGAGAGGCAAAATAAAATCGAGGCACACAGTCATTGTTCATATGTGGTAGTAAAAAACAATGAAACTGGCTTGGATGCTGTCGAACACTACTATTGTTCGTGTAAAGTGGGAAAACGCACCGTAGGATGCTGTGAACCTTTGATTGTATAATGTCGCTGTGAACATATCATGGTAATCATATGGTACCTAGGCTATGCACGTTACGAAGAATTTATACATCAACCAGCCACATTTTTAGATTCAATTATAATCTCTCGTCAGAGAGTAGTATATTCTTTGATTATAATAGATTAATAAATGTCATTTTTTCCCCCACTATATTGTTTTATTAATCCAGCAACTACCTACGTTGAACTTATTATGATCCTTAGTCTTTGCATTGCATCGCTATGCTAAGCGCCTGGGTAGCCCGCGAAATTCAAATTTTCTTACGTTTTTTGCAATTTGCAGGTCAGTATTAGGTTGTATGTTATTTAATATATTATTCGTGACCGTAACAAATATGTATTTACACAATTATAATCATCAAAGTCATCAATACAACTTTCTAAGACCAAGTAATTCTATTGAATGACTATTTCATAAAATATTAACATTTCTGGATTACACAACTTAAGGAATTGTATTACTGATTTTGATGATTATAATTCCGTAAGTTCATATTCATTACCTGGTCTTAAAGAGTTTTATTGTTGACTTTAATTAATCTAATTCTCTGAATATATATTTTTTACGGTCGCGAATCATATTTTGATCAACATATAACTTAATACTGACTTGCAAATTGCAAAAATCGTAAAAAAATTTGAATTTGCCGGGCTACCTGGAGCTTTCACCTTAACTTCTCGGAAAATGGATTGGTAACATCTGACGGCCAACTCTAGCACCGCGCGCGCTCATCGGTCAAATCAAATATTGCGCGCTTCCCCGGCTTCCTGTTACACACACCTGTCCCTTTTCACGAAATCACACCCACAGATTGCAGGAAAGCTAGAGGCTTTGCACTACACATCAAAAATTTGATTTAATTTGTCACACGGTACGGTTTGCAAAACCTTTTATTTTCTTATTTTGCCCCCTAAAGTGAACCCCATATTGATAATTCATTTATTTACACATTCGTGTTTGGGTCACAGAAATTCATACAATTTTAATTTCATCGCTCTAGTAGTTTCAAAACAAATCAGCTGCGACAGACGGACACACTGACGGACTCACGAGTGATCCTTGGATTCCGATTTATCATTCCGACGTACGAAACCCAAAAAAACCTTTTGATATGTCTACTTTTGCCAAATGCCAACACTGTAACCTGCTTTGACCCCTCATAATTTTAGTCCGACATGCGAGAATGAAAGCCAAATTGAATTCAAAAGACTCGAGTTGAAACTTTCAAATCTGTTTATCAGTCACAGTAAAAAAAAAACATTATTTTGTTAGGTTAGGATTCAGAAAAGATTGGTAAAAGAATAAAATGTCGTTTATGTATAGAAAACTAGCACGAAACAATCTAAGAAACATCATCACAAATGCGCAAATACTCGTTATATCATGCCGCAAGTTGAGCATAGTTCCATCCATTTACGGTAACTCCATTCACGTAACCATTAAATCTAACAAATAAATATAGCTCGAAAACTCCAAACAATTTCATATATTCACCTCTAATTATCCTTTTCTAGATGGAGAACAAGACCCAGCTCCAAAGTTCTTCTCATCAAGTGTTCAAATTTTATTGAAACGATTGACTCGACCCGACTACAATAAAGTATTTCGTAAAAGGACCAACCAAGGGCTAAGCACCTTAAAGACACCATCTTACAAATTCTTAACAAATGAGGAACTTGAAGAAGAAATTGCTAAAGCCAATGAAAGGGCTGATAGATTGCTACAAATGCCTCCTGTTGTAAAAGTGAGGAATATGATTGTTTTATTGAAGTCTTGGGCTTATTATCTATACTAATATTATAAAGCTGAAGAGTTTGTTTGTTTGGTTGAATGCGCTAATCTCAGGAACTGCTTGTTCGAATCTTTGAAAAAATCTTTTAGTGTTGGATAGCCCATTTATCGAGAAAGGATATATAACATCGCGCTACGACCAATAGGAGCATCAATGAAAAATGTTGCAAAAACAGGGGAAATTTATTCCTTTTGAGAGCTTCCGTTGCGTGCGCTGCGTAAACGGTTAAGTACATGTAAATTCCTTTTTAAATTATTTGAATAGGACCTTTCGTTTAGAAATTACGACGGGTATAAAAATGCTTAAAGTAAGAAAAATGCGCTTAGTCTATTAGTTACCGACACATTTTATGTTTTATTGACTGTTTGAATGCGCTAATCTCTGTCACTCCCAGTCGGATTTCAAAAATTCTTTTTGCATTTTATAGCCCAATTCTTGAGGAAGGCTATAATGAATGTAACATTACGCTAGGACTCTTAGAAGCCGAGGAAAAAGAAAAAAAGTAAGAATTAGTGCTAAGCGAAACCGAAATAACAGCGCGGGCAGGCGATGCAATGCGACGGGGTGGGCCGGGGGAATTAGAAATTTCACGCGGACGAAGTCGCGGGCGGAAGCTAGTTATGCTACAAGTTTAATCTTTTTAGTCCTGTTGGTATCTATGTTCATGCCCAATGCCTATGAAGAACAAGATTATAAGATAATTTCACTATGAATAGGTAGAAATCAGCCCCGTGTTTGTTTCTACAAAGTTTTACTTATCATTTTTAGATTCAACAACACATTGAAGATGTTCTGTCCAAAGACCCGGCTCTGGTGGGCTATGATACAGCAAAGTTCATATTTACTGATATCACATTTGGTGTGGCTAATGAACACAGATTTATTGTTGAACGGTAAGCTTCTTTCTCATTAAAAATCAAGTTTGCATAAAAGAAAACATAATTTGCAAACAAACACAATCTAACTCTTAAAAATTCAAATCAAATAATATTGTGCCTGATTGTGTCCTTCATTAACCAAATTAAATTCACATTGTATAACTAATTATTTTTATGAATTTTTACAGTGATCCTGATGGATTTCTACGTAGCTGTGATCATGATGTCAGAAAAAGATTGAACCAGGTATACATATTTATTTTTCTTGCTAAAAATCCTGCAAAGAAAGACCAGGGAAACCAACCATTGATGAAATCATTGCATTCTTAAAACTATTCAAATACAAAGAAGTATAAGAATGAGAAGTTCTTGTACAGTCTATTCACTGGGGCTAAAAGGGGATACAGATAGATGGCTACCATTTTTTGTACCCAAATATAAAATTTAGTAGTCTTGGAATATAATTTTTCAGAGCAACTTTTAATGCATTAGTATTAAGGGACTTCCCCCAAAAAACTAAACTGGACTTATATCTATGATGAAGTTCTTACCCCAACCTTACATTAATTTCAGGTGTACTTCCCACTCCACGGTCGTAAATTAAGGGAACCAATGATGTTCAGTGACCAGGACAAGTTCAACAGCTTACTGGACAGAGAGCAGTACGAGTTTGTGCTGGACCGTGCATGTATACAGTACGAACCTGATGAGCCTTCATACCAGAAGGTGACCAGCATCACGTATCAGCATCTTGATAGTAAGAACAAGTATGAGCTTTTGAGGTGAGGATCTATTTCTAGAGTTTGAGACCATGAATGCATATTATTTTTAACACAACTAACACAAACAAGAAAAATATCATAGAAAAATCGCAATTATTTGACCCACCAACCGATCCGGCGCCATTTTGACGTCAGAATGGTAGTCAATTATACACTTCTGGACACATCTATTGGCCCACCTTGTATTTTCAGTTTCGTTTGGTCCTAGCTAAAATTTTATATTAGGTCGAGCAAAAAGTTTTTATGCAGTTTTGAACCTGGCACATTCACAATTTCATTCAATAGTCTTTTTTTGAATTTCGAACACAGAATTTAAAGAAACAAAAGACAATTTGGAGCCTGTTTGTTGATATCAAACAATCGAATACTAAGAAAACTTGGTTTTATTGGTTTACTTGGATTTAATTCTTGAAAAAGGTGTTGATATCTTTGGTTTTGCAACAAACATTACTTATCCTTAACATTAAGGTGAGGTTCTATCAATAATCTATGGATACTTCACCTGAAGTCGCCGCCCAAGCTGTGGCACTTATTCAGGCCGGACACAGCCAAAGAAACGTGAGTGCTCAACTTAATTTAAGTCGATCTGCGGTCCGAAATGTTTATCGGAGGTACCTAGAGACTGGCGGCTTTGTTCGTCGCCAAGGAAGGCCACGATCTCGGGTCACAACTGAAAGGCAGGATCGATTCATCGTGACGACCAGCTTGAAAAATCGTCACCTTACCTCCATTGAGATACAAAACCAACTTCGCGACTTCCACGGAGTATCTGTGAGCGCTCGAACTGTTCGGAGAAGGTTAAAAGAACGCGATATGGTACCACACAAGCCAGCTAATGGGCCCAAACTAACGCGAGCCCACCGAACAGCGCGCCTTCATTTCGCACGCAGTCATTTAAATTGGACACAGCAAGATTGGAGCCATGTACTCTTTTCTGATGAGTCTAAAATTGTGTTACATGGCAATGATGGAAGGAAGAAGGTCTACCGACGTAAGGGAGAGCGTTTCGCACAATGCTGCTTTGAAGAGAGGGTTGCTTATGGCGGTGGCTCATGGACTGTCTGGGGCGGTATATCCGCGAGCGGCAAAACTCAACTTGAGGTTGTTACAGGACCACGGCTGCCAACATTAAATGCTGAAAGGTACATTCGTGAGTGCTTAGAACCTCACGTGATACCATACGCGGACTATGCGGGCCCAAATTTCCTTTTTATGCATGATAATGCAAGAGCCCATGCGGCCGGCATCGTCAGGGAATATCTTCGGGATGTGAACATCACAGTTATGGACTGGCCAGCCAGAAGCCCAGACATGAACCCCATTGAGCACATGTGGGACGAGCTAAAAAGACGTGTTAGGGCTCGTCAGCCAGTTGCCCAGATGATGCAGGAGTTGAAAACTGCCATAGAAGAGGAATGGGAGATGATCCCTCAAAATTTCATAGAGCGGTTGATAAACTCTATGCCTAATCGTATGAGAGCTGTGGTAGATGCCCATGGAGGCAACACGCGTTATTAAATTAAACCTTTATTTGATAAAACATGTTTTTTATTCAAAAATCAATTGCCTTTAACAAGGCGCATATCC
This sequence comes from Fissipunctia ypsillon, assembly GCA_947568875.1. NCBI lineage: Eukaryota > Metazoa > Arthropoda > Insecta > Lepidoptera > Noctuidae > Fissipunctia > Fissipunctia ypsillon. The sequence continues at coordinate 19,225,591 of OX387654.1, read as the reverse complement.
GACTTGTTAGGCGTAGCTCCATGTCGTATGGTATTCTGAATTCAAATTTAAAACAATACGATCGAAAAAGATGGTAAAATGTATCAGGTTTAAAACTGCATCAACAGTTTTTGTTCAATCTAGCAATCATATTTCGGTAGGGGCCATCGAAACCTAAACTCTAAGGTGGGCCAATAGATGTGTCCAGAAGTGTATTTATTTATATTTTTACAGCAATTTAGCACAAAATTAATGTCTAGTGTACAATGGAAAATGCTGATATGAACCTGCCATCCCGACAATTACCGGACCATCGATTTGTACTTAATATTTATTTATTTAAATTAACAATTGCTTGCTGCACTTGCAGTTCACTGACCACAGTGTGCAACAAGCCAACAACATAACAATTAACTAAAACACTTCATGCAAACATTAAGCATACATTGACTGCTTTAAATAAATATATATAAGCTATATATACATAAATATGTCAACATCCGGCTCCTGAGCAAGATAATCACTTAAAAACCAATGCTGCTAATATTTTTGAAATCTCTAAACATTAGTACATATCATCTTCGTATTTTCTAGATCAACACGCCACTTCGGTCCGCTAGTATTCTACTTGACCTGGCACCAGAGCATGGACAAGTTAATGCTGGAACTACTGCAAAGTGGCGCCGTCAGAGAGGCAGTACTTCTAACTGCATTGAGGCAGGATGTACATAGCGATGTGGCTAACGGCGATGTAGCTCGAACTATCGCACAGCAAGTGAGTGTGCTATGTATTTACAGTCCGGCCGTCGAGAGAATGCGTTCGTTACTAACGAATATGTGTTTTGCGAATTTGATCCTTATAGTTACTAGAAATTGACCAACTGACAGATGTCAGGAGCGCATTCTCTCGACGGCCGGACTGTAGTGTAAAGCTTTACCACAATCTCACTCAATTTGTGAAAACTGAAAATCAAACAAACTCTTTACTGCTGTTGGCTCACTGAAATAACACCAGCAAATCAATCACTTGACACGAGATTGACAGTGTTTGCGCAATCGCGCTCGAATACTTCCGAAGAATTGTTAGGAATCTGTGTCCGATTTTGCACTTTATGTCGCTGAAAATAAAGTTCATTTATCAATGTCGTTAAATCATCCTTTCCTTTTTCTTTAGTCTCGTTCTACTAAGCGGAGCTTTAAGGAGTTTTACTAATACATGCTACTTTACAGATACTACCCACACCAGTACAGCTGACTAAACCCGAGACCCTAACGGAAGAAGACATCCAGCTTGACAGTAAATGCATAGAATGTATAGAAAAGTACATCATCAGTAACTCTTCAATGAAAAGCCAGCAAGAGTTAGCTCTGCAAGGCTTTAGGGAGCAATACCAACAGCTGATTGATCTCAGCAGAGGTTTGCAAAAGGCACACGGCAAACAATAAAGCATTTATGTAGTGAACTAATGTATAATGTATGTAATTAAAGGAATAGTTAAGTTTGTATTTGTGTTTTTATTGTTAGTATTTGCTTTTTGTCATAGCGACGAAAGCCTACTGCTACTAGAATTGAATTTAAGAGCATAAAAAAGTGACGATCGCTATTGGACGCCCCTAGTCGCATGGTGTGACCTCTAGTGGTCAAGTTTGCAACGGCTGTTACAGCCTGATTCAAACTTTATGGCGGCTCGGAACATGAGGCGAGTCGCTGCGCAGTAACAAATTCACGTGTCAGCGGGGGTGAGGGGTGCAGTACTGCGCAGCGTGTAGCGCACTTCACAGTCGCCATAGTTTGACGCGTACTATACAAAACACCTCATTGATGAACGAAAAATTTTAGAACAGAAAAAAACGATGCTGTCAGTGTCATTTTTGTATACAATCGCATTGTCGACCTGTGCAAAGTATTTTATTGATAGTTTTTACACCTTAATTTTAAACCACCATGCCTTATTATCACCACCCACGAGGTTTTACACCACTGTCGGTTGCGTCCGACAGGAAAGCTAGAAAGAATGGCCTTCGTCACGCTATCTTTACGTCGAGGTTCGACAGTTATGTTGGTGATTGGAAAAACGATTTGAAGGAAGGTAAAATGGCATGGCATTCAGGTTTTATGGTTAGATGGGCTTTACATTCAGAAATGTAAAGCCCATCTAACTTTAAAAAGAGACATTAACAGGGTCTGGGCCATAGAGGAAAATAATACATCGGGTGTCTGTGGGCCTTCCGGGCGAAAGTGACTATTCATGGCATCGCATCTTTACTTACTTAATAAAATTCTTCAATTTATTCACTCTAGAAGCATGAAATTTTACACAAGAGAATTTTCCATACACAACATGTCGCGGAATTAACGCGCAACCTCTTAAGCGATTATTGTACTCATCATTATAAACGACTTTTACTATGGGACCAAACCTGAAATCGCGAACAAAAAATCAGCTATTCCCTACATTTTAACGAGTTATGCGAACATTAAATATAAGGACCAGCTGATATTTTCGCGTATATTTTTTAAAATCCTCAGTGAGTACTGAGGAAGGATTTTTGAATATACACACCCTAAAGGGGTTAAATAGGGGATGGCAGTTCGTCATTTTGTCCAATGGGAATACCGTCGGGCACGTGGCTTGTCACATTAAAAATGGTGAAGGCTTAGACCGATTGGTGGTCACACTGAACGCCGTTCAGTGTGACCATCAATCGCCCGACTTGTTACATACACAAGCCCGTCGGTACTGAAGCTGATGACTATTTTTTTTGCTCGCTTTTTACCTAAGGCTAAAGGCTCGTACAGACTGGCGCGACGCGACACCAGTAGGACAATTTCTATGAAAACTTCATAGAAAATGTCACTTTATCTTAGAGCACTTTTCTCCTTTTAAAATTTAATGTACCTATCTTTGGCCGACAACAAAGCGGAACTTATGACACAAATTATGTCCACAGGCAAAGGAAGGTTTACCACGATCGGCGGGATGTTATACGAAGGTGATTGGTACAAAGGTTATAGGTAAGTGAATTTAATAGTACCACCTACCATTTATAATACCTACAGCTGTTCTGTGTTCGAATTGAAACGCTTACATATGTGGTTCGATCAGTTCCCAATAAAATCACCTCCATTTATAAAAGAGAAACACGATCAAGAGTTGACAGCAGCGTCCTCTTGAATCTGTCAAACGCTATGCATGAATAGGAACAACCTTTTTTCTTGTGGTCTTGTGGTGGATCCTCATAGATACCCTCCATCTGGGGAGAACGGAGGGTTATGTCGGAATCCTACCGACTAAAACACCACTGTTTCTTCTACCATCAGTCGGGGGCCCGGGAGATACATGTCCTACATTCACCGCATCCCCGACTGGTATCAGCCCGCCATTATGCCTAGCGGGCCCCATCACCAAGTGCGGCTGCTCCCACGACCGCTACATCCTCCCATAAAAGCGTGCATGGAACACTGCGTGCCACCTCTTGGACCTGACTGTATGAGCATTGGCCTGCGGGCGGCAAAACTGTGACTGCGTCGTCAACACGGCCCCAGTTTCGCCGTCCGCAGGCCTCTCCTTACGGTAGCCGGAGAGACCTGCGGGCGGCGAAACTAGGGCTATTGTGTGTCTTAACCTGGGTCAAATATACACAGTCTGGCCAAAAGTTCTGTTACAAATGAAAATGCATTAATTTATTTATGAAATAATGTAATCTCAATAAAACTTATAAGTAGGTACATATTTATTGAAGTTTCAGCAAAAAATAAAAAATAATTCTATTCGAAATAGCAAAGTGACGTTGAAAGAAACGTTGTAAGAACGACTTTATAAGAGCTGAAGACTGGCCCTCATCTAGCCCTGATCTGAACCCCTTAAACTACAAATTATGGTCAGTTTTAAAGGACATGACTTGCTCTAAACGACTCTTAAGAAATCTCTGGAGCAGGCAGTGGCTAAATTTCTCATGGAAACATTGCGTAAATCCATATATATTCCTGGCCAGACAGATTAGAGGCCTGTATCAAAGCCAAATGTGGCCATTTCGAATAGAATTATTTTTTATTTTTTGCTGAGACTTCAATAAATATGTACCTACTTATAAGTTTTATTAAGATTACATTACTTCATAAAAAAATAAATGCATTTCCATTTGTAACAGAACTTATGGCCGGACTGTGTAAGTATTTATTTTCTTTCTTTCTAACTACCACTTACTACTAAGTAGAATACCATCAATTTATCTGCCAAGTGAGGTGTTTGTTTTTAGCAAAATTTATCTTCACTAATTTATTGGAAGGCTTCGTAGACAATCACAACTCCGTAGACACCCAACTAATCCAACTGTTTTCCATCATCAGACACGGTTTCGGCTTGCTCAGTAAGCGCCAGCCGAATGGCACGTATAGACTCATATACCGTGGCGAGTGGGTCCGAGGCAAGATGGAAGGCCCCGGCTGGATGTACTTTGAAAACGGAGATGTGTATACAGGATTCTTTAAAAGAGGCAAGAAATGTGGTTACGGAAATATGTGGTACGCTAACAACACGTTTTACTGCGGCTATTGGAAGAATGATGTGAAAGATGGTTTGGGCTTGTTTCTGCTAGGTGAGTAATCAGCACAGATAGCACCTATTGCCAACAAAAACGCTCTGTCGACATTTAGTTCTAGGTTCTACTTAAGTCCTATAGGTGAACTCATCTCTTATAAACGATTAGGTAGTTAATCTGGTTAATTATTGCGACGACGGCAGAATGCCCAAACAGATATGGTCTTCTTAACCATGAACCGCACATTTCATGTACAAAAACGCGACGGTCACCTCTGTAGGTAAGCCGCTGCTATTTAGTTTCGTGCGGGGATCGAACCTGCTACACAGCGCAGAAACAAATCCATGCGTTAAGACTCCCGCAGACAGGCGCGACGCGACAGCACGATGCGATGTGACTATAGTAGAATTTCTATGAAAACATCATGGACATTTTCTATTAGAATCGCGTCAGACCGTCGCGTCGCGCATGTCTGCGGGAGTCTTTAATCTTGCGCCGAATGAGCAGTCGAAAGATATTCCTTCCTATAGATCTTCGATTTGATAGCCTTACGGCCGAACTCAATAACTTATTTGTTTCGTGATTATCAGAGATCGGAATAGAAGAGTATATTTATATAAACTTCGAGGGAGTAAGTAACATAGAGTGGATAATACCTCCTCGAAAATCATGGAATAATGATAATGACGAAACAAATAAGGACATCTGCCAGCTATCTTAATTTTATTTTACCTGCTTAAAACAAAACATTTGAATTTGACACAATTTTAGTACGGAACCCTAAAAAATGAAATATGATTCTTCAAATCAATCATTTTTAACTGTATAAAAAGTCCAATAAATAATTCGTGATTTTTAAATTCCGAGTTTTTAAAGGAGGTATTATCCACTCTATGTTACTTATTCCCTCGAAGTTAGTCGATGTTTATGTATATATATATATTCTACCTATTCCGATCTCTGATAATTACCTAATGAGAAGTATCCACACCTACTGCAGTTTTTGAACTAGGGTAGGCATGTGTACCGAAGTCCTACATAAACGCCGGAAGTAGCACCACATGCGACCTACAGAAGAGGCTACAGATGTGTCGGCTTAATGCTTACCAATTACTTAGTTTAAAATGGCCTTCTTTTGTTCTCTCAACAGAACATTTTATAAAGTTCCCACGATAAGAACGATACACACATTGTTCGTGGTACAGTCGACAAAAGAGGATTTTTTTACTGCATTTCTAGGTACTAGCATGGCAATATTCATTGGTTAATACGTAGGTACTATTTAAGTAGTACCTAATTAATAACTGTTATGAATTATGTCAGACTTGACTTGCAGCCAGTTGCAGCCGGATGAGAGTGACTAACCGAGGATCCAATTAGGTAAATGGCGAAAGATTGGAGAGGCCTATGACCAGCAGAGAGGACTATAGGTATACAAGGTGTAATTTAAATAACGCACAACCTTTTAAGGGGTCATTGTATTCATTATTATAAACAGCTTTTACTATGGGACCAAACCTGAAATCGCGAAAAAAAATCAGCTGTTCCCTATATTTATGTTCGCATAACTCGTCAAAATGTAGGGAACAGCTTATTTTTTTCGCGATTTCAGGTTTGGTTATTTAAATTAGGGGAGGATGGGGGAATTGGAGCCAACTAAGGGATAATGTTGATAAAAACCACATTTGTTTATTTTATTATAATTTTTAATTAGAAACTTAAGCCTCGTTTATTTGACTACCTATCTTTTCATCACAGTTTAAATCAACTATAGTCATCCATTAAGGTATCACAAGGATTTTCCAAAAAAAGTCAAACGCTCCCATTACCCATATATGTGGGTAATGCGAGCCGCAGTAACGCTCATGGGAAATGAGAGCCATACGTTTTACTTATTCCCAAAACTAGTGAGAGCCATGTAGGCTCCCACTACCCGCTGACCGCCATTTTGTAATAACATAAATATCTTATTCGACTTACAATCACAATTTAACAAATGGCACTTGAAGTAAGACGAATCTAGGTATGTAATAAGCATAACCATAATCCAATAAGAATATTCAGGGTGACTTGTAATTTGACGTATTCCTCCCAGGACGTGAAAATGTGACCCATTTGCAACAATTAAGCACCCCATAAAGCCTAGGCAAAAATTCATGGGATTCGAGAAAACCCAAGTTTTATGTGTTTTTGAATATTTCCCAGAATTCGTCACTAAATATCAATATTCTCCATGCTCTCAAATTGAATGGCCTTCATTGTATTCCATTGGGTACCTAATACTTTATCAAGCCTTTAGATGTAACCAAATTTTCTAAAACTTCAAACATTTAAAAGTTTTAAGTAGGTAGTTTATTAACCATTTTCAAAAATCGTGTACCTACCTGAACTTTGACACCAGTTATCTCAAAATTTTGCCATGCCATTAAGCGTAAAAATTACCGGGAAGACATCTTCATATAATCAGCTATCTAACGAAGTACAAAAGATTAAAATATATTTAGAGGAGCCGATGAAACAGTCAATAATGCTGGCAAAGGTGAACTTGCAAATTGTTAAAATATTTAAACACTGAGTGATAATCGAATGAATTAACTGGTTTATGTCATCCCGCTACTATCTAACCTCCCAGCAATTCATCACATGTTAGGTCAGGACGTCATGACCACGAGAAGTGAACCGTGACCAGCGAGTAGACCGTGAGTCATGTTAAAAACTTAAAAGCCGCTCCGCGACTTGTGACCTGTTTCATCGGCACCTCTAAACATTTTTTAAACTTTTGTATCTCGTTAGATAGCTGATTAAATGGAGATGTCTTCCCCGTAATTTGTACGCTTAATGCTTCCGTAAAATTTCGAGATAACTGGTGTCAAAGTTAAGGTAAATTCATGATTTTTGAAAATGATTAATAAACTACTTCCTCTAACTTGTAACTGTTTGGTGTTTTATAAAATTTGGTTATATCGAAAGATTTGTTAAAGTATTAGGTACCCAATGGAATACCAATGAAGGCCATGCAATTTGAGAGTTTAGAAAAAAGTGATATTTAGTGACGAGTTCTGAGAAATTTTAAAAAATACATAAAAATTTGGTTTTCTCGAATCCCATGAATTTTCGCCTAGGCTTTATGGAGTGCTTAATTTTTGCAAATGGTTGTCACTTTCACGTCCTGGAAGGAATACGTCAAATTACAAGTCACTCTGTATAGTTCATGCTTACCAGGAGAACAGTGGTGGCCCAGTAGTAACGGCCGCAACTTACGAGTTGTAGGTCGTAGGTTCGATCCTCGACAGGCGCTTTACTTTGTGTAAAATATTTCATCACCACTGCTCTCAAAACGGTGAAGGGAAACATCTCGAGGAAACCTGCATGTTCTAGAATCAAAAATTCATCTACCAACCCGCACTGGGACCGCGTGGCGGCTTAAGGCCCACTCTCTCTTACCAAGAGGAGTCCTGTGTCCCAGCAGTGGAAACATTGTAGGCAGATGTATGCTTTTACCTGGACGCTGGCAACCGGCAGGTTTTATAAGCGCAGAGTGAAAAACACAACCATTCCTCGTGACTCAACGCAGGGCACTAACACTAACGATAATGACTCGTGCGCGACAGCCGAACTTTCCCGATGGTTGACGGAAACGGCCGAGTGCTTAAGGTCACCCGAATGTGCGGGTTCCGTCCAATCGCCATCGCTCTCATTACCCCGAACTCCCCTGCACCTTGTACCTATATAGACACTGAGCACACACGTCATATAGGAATAAAAAGAAAATACGTATAGTAAGTAGTATGCAAATCTATTTAAAGTACCTACTTTGCATACTCCTCTTTTTCATTGACCGTACACAGTACACACTTTAATACTTGTTTATTTTTTATGTCCTTACTTACGACATACTATCGGGCCGCAAACAGAAAACGGGTGCAGATACGAAGGCCATTGGGAGAAGGGCATCAAAAGCGGCATTGGTAGATTTTATCACATAAATACTGGGCAGCTTCAAGAAGGATGCTGGATAGAAGATATTTGTGTCAAATCTAAGATGTCTGATATAATTATAAGACAAGCCTGCGAGCTGCCTACACCGTATCCCGTTCCACCGGTTAGTTATATCTCTTTTAGGTCAAATTAAATTAGTTAGTCAAACTTCGCAGACGTGATAGGTATTAATAACTGTACTACCAGCGGTCGTTGACCCCAAAATACCATCGAATCTTGTTTATTAGTTTTATCATGTTTAGATATCGATACCAATCACTCCTGCGGAGTTTCGCTAGCTAATTTAATTTGACCTTGTATAATTATACCTTGGTCACTTTTAGTTTTAACGTACTTAGGTACAGAGAGTAATCTATTTTGTGCCGGAAATACCGGGATCTCTTTTTTTTTCTCATGTGGAAGTCGTCATATACCTATGTCCTCTGCCTGGGTTGGGCGGAGAGTTCTGCCAGAGTCTTATTGACTTAAACCACACGGCAGGTATAGGTACGTCCAACTATTGCCGGGCGGGATCCCAGAGGTGAAGGCCAAATTACGGCGATAAGTAAATAAACTTTATTATCTGCGCGGTTAGTGTATTTATAAATTAAGCAAACAGTCACCAGGTGATTACTTTTGTGACGTCAGCGAGCTGATCATTCTAATAAACCAGCGATAACCTATCGTTGATAGGTAATAATATTATGTGAACCCTTAAGAGGGAACAGGGCCTGCGATTCTCCATACAAATGTATTCCCCTTTTTTCTTCTTGAATAATGCCTCCTCTAGAGCAATAATTTATTTTTAATAAAATCAAGGTAGGTATGCTGTATACATGTCGCAAATTGACCCTCCAAAAATTACAAAAAAGCCCCATTTTTACCGCCGTGATTAGAGGACTAGGTAGAGGTACCAGACTAATTCAAAAAGTTTTTAACTTAAAAGAAAATGATAGGGACATTGGTTTTCTTAAAATTTTAATGTAAAAATAATTGAATTGGTTCCGTTTTCGAGGAGAAAAAAAAAAGGAAAAGAAAAGTTTTGACGAAACGACGAGGTCAAAATTTTTGTGATATAATCGGCCTGAACTGCAGCTGTAGGGATGTCGCAGTCTAAATCAGATTGTTCACAGGCGCAGCGCGACGGCAATAGTTTCTTGAAATATGTACCTATTTTTCAAATTCTTCGCAGGCCCCGGACCCTTCAGGAAGAAGACCCTTTCATCCCTTCAGTTAAAGTATATACCAGTTTATCCTGTCTAGGTGGGCTTTGGTACCTATACTTGGTGGTCCAACGTGTCAATGTTTACATGCTCGCGAAAAAGTGGGTTGCCTAATAAAATTATAGAATTTAACTCCCAAAATTATGCTATTAACTGACTCGACCTTAAAACGATAGGTATTTGAAGTTACCTAACGTCGGCTACATAATATTATTATTCCGCCTTCATTCGTTGGAGAATACTTAATAGGAACCGCGAGATGATAGTAGATAATTGTCATATTATAACAATACGCTTTGTAGCAGTTACCTATTGTTATCAAAACACAGTGAGTGATTGCAAATTATATAATACCGGTAGACAGGTGTTTAAAAACGACTGCCTAAGCACATATGAGTCTATCACCTACGGCTACAATGCGTGATACCTATACTTATGAATTTTATGACATGTAAGCAAAATAGGCATATGACTAATCCTACAGGTATAGATATATAGGTAAAGTAATACTATAGAGTCCTACTTTAAACGCCCAATCAGAAACTCTTAGACCGGTAATTTACCTGCTACCTTTGAACACAATGCGCCACAAAAAGACGATCGCAACATTTGCAACTATGTTTTGAACACAAAGAAACTTCAAGAAAACATTGTTTCAAAATTCTTAAGTAGAATACTTACTCAAATATAATTTTTAGCTAAGTAGGTAGTACATACATTAAATTAAATTATCTGAGAGGCGAGCGCTGCATCGCGATCGTCATAAATACTCGTTTTTATGTACCTACTTGTATTGTTTATTTGGAAAACGGATTGCATGGCAAGTGTCGAATGTGTCGATGACCTAATAAGGGGTCCCCGAAACGATCAATTGAGATTGATCAATTGCCGTCAATTACTATTGCAGTAGGTAATATTGACAATCGCTTCAATTGCACTTGGTAGACGATCAATTTGCGCATCAATGTTTATCAAGCACGTAAAAATTGACAATTGCAATTGATCGTTTCGGGGACCCTTAACGAGTTAGAAAATTAAAAAAGAACCGGCCAAGTGCGTGTCGGACCACGCACAATGAAGGGTTTCTTCTTAATCATCCCAAAAAACATGTTCTCCCATACCTACATTTCGTCTGCAAATGTAAGTTTGTACGCACAATATTGAGAGGTTTTCCTGTAATCTATAAGTACAGAACTATTTTATGTATTTTTTTCAAAACTTTTCACTTAGTAGTTTCGGAGATAGAGGAATGGGAAAGGTCAATTTTCGTCTATTTTCTTAAATGATTTATTTTAAAATTATTTAAGAAAATATATTCGAGATCCCCACAGTACCTAAGCCCTTTCATTTCATATGTCACATGGTAGGTAGATATAATTTGCAAAACTTTTTTTTTAATTTTCTTTTTTGCCCCCAAGTGACCCCACATTCGAAATTAATTTATTTACGTAACACGTTCGTGTTTGGGTCACAGTTTATATGTGTAAGTACCTTTCAACTGAATCGTTCCAATAGATTCGGAGCAAATTGGCTGTGACAGACGGACAGATAGACAGACACAAGAGTGATCGTACAAGGGTTCCGTTTTTTCGTTTTCAGGTACGGAACCCTAAAAATGAACATTTGGCGCAAAATACGATGATATGGCGTAAACGGTAGATGCTTTGCTAAACCTTGAAATAGGGAGGAAAAAGCTAAAAAAATGTTGATAAAATGCTATTGTTACGATCGTATTTAGGTTAATTTATTCAAGATTGCGTGGGTACCTACCTATACACGTAACTCGCGAAAAGTGGTTGTAATTAATACATCTGTTCCCCCTTCGGGAATATGGCGCTGAAGTTATGTTAATTGCATTAGGTACCATCGCGTGCATTTGCGGTGAACCACTTTTCAACCTTATTACCTTAGTAATAAGATCGAAGATGGTTCACCGCAAATGCACGCGATGGTACCTCTGGGTTATTTAAAAGAGGTGACTAGAAGAAACCTTATATTTCCTTGTTTGTTAACGAACTGATGACATCATCGTAACGCAGCGGAATCAAGTTTTGGACTAAAACTTGATTTCATAGAAGGACAATACTAAATACGGATGAGTACAAAATGTGGCCGATCGATTTGGCCAAGAAAGCCTTTTATTTAATTGTGCTTAAAGGCTCCCGCAGACAGGCGCGACGCGATTCTGGTAGAACAATTTCCGTGAAGTTTTCATCGAAATTGTTCTACTAGAGTCGCGTCGCGCCTGTCTACGGGAGCCTTAATCTAAAAATCAGGTTAAGCTTTTTTATTAAAGACGGCTCCGGGACTTCGGGGCTACCAAGTACTTTTCACTCATTCTTATACTTACCTAATTAGTTTCGGATTTAAGGCTCCTGCAAACAGGCAGCGGTGCGTGTTGTGTGCGATTCGCGTCGCGTGTTGCGCCTGTTTGCAGGATCCTTTAGCCATCTACGCACACGTCTTGGAAAATTCAGCCTGTAAGTTATACCAAGTAATTGGGGCCAGCAATCTTGTACTTATTTAAACATTTTAAATGCTAATTATGTCTCCGGCATTACCTTTGTAGTTTTTTTTTTGTGCATAGTTTAAATAAATACCTAAAAATTTTCTATTACAGCATCAGCTAAAATCCCCAAAGGCTCTTCTGGAGAACAGTGAGTTGTGGATGCTGCAGAAGGTAGGAGACATAGACAAAAACCTCAAATTTTGCATCGACCAAATGTAATAAGTGTTTTAAAAGATCATTATAAATAAAAACATTGTAAAGTATCCTTACAAAATTCTACAGGTTACTTTTAGATGGACATTTTATATACTTAATACTAAAAATTATATATTAACAGATTTATTAATGTCATTCATTATTATATCACAGTACTTATTGGATTAAGTAATAAATACAGTCAATATCATATATTATTGCCCTACGTTATCGGCTAATAATTATTAATATTACATACTGTTTATAACTCGTTTCAAATCAAATTATGGTACACTGGTATTGAGTTAACCGTTTCAGAACTAATGACTCGACGACTTTTAATGACATATCCAGGTAGGTACTTAATTTGACTTCTTTGTGTCACTTGGTACACGAATTAAATATTATAATCTACCCGGGGCTATTGTAGCCAGGGGGCAAATGTAACTGATTAACTCGTTATTGTTGCCGAGTTATCTCAATTAGTTACATTTGCCCCTGGCTACAATAGCCCCGGGTGACCTTACTTTAAAATGAACACTTTAGAATAGGAGCCCTTGTAAGATGGTATGAACACCACATGCCCAATATTGTCCATGTTTGCCGAATTTCCAAAACTGCTGTAGACTGGAAGCCCTGATACAGTGAGTTGGGGGTCGCGGTTGACCAGAAAGTATGATAAATCCCTAATCAGCACCCCAATTGCGTAACACACTTTCAATCACATTCCGAAGGATTTTGAAGGAAACTATTAATCCATTGCTTCATATGTTTGAAAAATTCGTCCAACAACGTAAATAACGCAATGAATGTTATTGAACTGTCACAATGAATGGCATTGCCGCAGTATTTGGTGTTTATCATCAAGCAATATTTTGTAATAATGTTACGTACAATTATATTGCATACCTTTTGATACATTGGTAATTAGCAGAACTGTTACAAAGTTGTTATCTATGTACCGACACGGTGTCGCGATCCTAGTTTTATCATAAATTTTATTTGAGCACGTTTACAATTTAACAGTAATTTAACGTGGACTGACTTACCTAACGTCCTCCAGTTAAAATGACAAAATAATGTATCGAATTAATGTCGTATCTGTATATACTGTGTGTACATAAATAAATAATATGACAAAAAAATTGTGGGGAGTCCGGAAGAACAAAACGAATTGAGTGCCTAATCGAATTTTAATTTTTTTTTTAACTTTCCGATTCGTTTTTGGAGAATCACCCACTTTGTGGGCTTCCAGACATTTTTTTTATATTGTCGTTTTATTGGGAAATATCAGTGGGGCGTCTCATTGCCTACCTGTGGTTGTAACATAATTCCTGTGACATTTACGGTACATTAGCTGCTTCGATGTGATGTGAAGCCTCTGAGCTCGGAGCGACCACGTTTGACTCAAATGTGTAGTCGTGCATAAAAATAAATAAGTATCAACCATAGACTGCGTGAAAAATGTCAAGTCAGATTATCTAGCAATGAATCGGTTATCATCTTTAGCGTATACGGTACATTTTGGATTTAATTTACCCAATATTTTGTCTAGTTAATGAGCGATTGAAATTTTAATATCAACGAATTAAAATGCAAGCGTTTGTATGCTTGAACCATAAGATTGTCCAGTCCTAAGAAATGAATTATCTTGTTTGTAAGATAAGTATAAAAGAAAATAATATTATAAATGATTACTCAGATATTTATCAGTCACAAAACATGACCATGTACTTACAACCCTTAAATTCTTATTCAATAAAGGATTTTAAAGTTAAATATCACGACTATAGTTGTCTGAATATAAGCTGAAATTGACTTATTACGTAGGTTCCTAGACCCGACATTAACACAATTTCTACCAATCTACCACAACAATATTATTGCAACACATTTCAATGTTCATCCATTGTAAGTAGGTACAGTAGGGCGTCGATTATCCGAACGTGATCGGTCCACCGAACGACCGCTTAACCGAACTGCTAGTATAGTCATTAAATTACATAATGTAAATGAAATTATACCAAAATTAAGGACTTTTTTAAGGTTAATACGTTCCTTTTCGTATATGTATTATATACTAACGTATATATTTTGTTCACTGGATTACTATTTACTACTTACTATTGTAATAAATAAAAAAGATTCATAGTGGATTACATAATTATGTATATGGTTTTATTGGATCATTTTTCATACAGATCAATTATCCGAATAAATCGGTTTACCGAACACCCTTGTATAATTAGGTCGGATAATCGACGCTCTACTGTGTATTCGGATTTCGGAATAATAAGTGCTTTGAAACATTAATTTAATAGTTGTATTCAGTGTTGAAAGAAAAAGTCTATCCACAAATATCAGAGTCAGGGCCTCTTGGCCCCTAGGATATTCGGCCTGATGCTCTGATGTAAAAAACATTTGCTCGGTCGTCCCTAACCCCAGGTTAGTGACAGGACTTTGGGACGACCCCTAGGTCTACTCCCTAAGCACGGAGTCCGTAGTTTCGGCCGAAGTTACGGGCGTTTCCTACTCCGTATCACTTACGAACATAAAATTAGTTCGGTTTCCGAACTAAGAATGAATGACAACACGATTTTACAGTTGTCCCTACGCCCGATGTGTTTTTGCCCGTCCGAAAATTATAACTTTACATTTGATTTGACGGATCCTACTTTCGGACGGGCCCGTATCTTCGTTGACGGACTTAGGGAGTCGGCCCCCTGGTATTGCGTGGATAGAGAGCTTTGGGCAGATATACACTTGTCAAGGCTGGTAGGCTGCACAACCTAGCCATTAATTAGGCAGTATTCTGCCTAATAAGACACATCTTAGAACGTCAATACTCAAAAATATGATGACGAAAAACCCAGTCCATCAATCAAGACGAAACCTATGCCCAATAAACTATGGTTGGTAAGTAATTAATACTGTACAAAACTAAATACTACTGTGCAACGTGACGTGGCAGTGGGCTGGCCATGACTCCACCGGCCATCGGTCCCTTGATCTTGGCCAGTAGAGTCCTGGAGTGGAGACCGCGTATTGGCAAGCGTAGCGTGGAACGCCCCCCAGCTAGATGGACCGACGACCTTACAAAGGTGGCTGGGACCGACTGGATGCGGAAGGCGGACGACAGGGTGTTGTGGCGTAGCCTGGGAGAGGCCTATGTCCAGCAGTGGACTGCGATAGGCTGATGGGAACAGAGAGCTAGCATTGACCACTCTTTATTACATTTTCTTTTTGTGGGACAAGCCCGCCACACTATTCTATCTAGCAAATTTCATGATTGGTTAGTCGTTCTTCCAAGATGCTATGTTGATTACTAGACGGTACTTATGTCCTACCCCGAGGATTTAATCAATCCATACAGTATTAATTACTCATTGTATACTTAACCGATTAGCGGTCGTTTCGCGTTCATCGATCAACATTTGATTTATAGGTCTTTATTGAGCTTTTTCATTTATTTAAAATGTTTTAATTATGATTGTATTTACAGAGATTCGTTAGTAATTTTAAAACTAGTTTTCTATACGTACGTTTGATTTTCTACTACCTGTATTTAAATGAGATTTTATGTAAAACAAAGACAACATTACATGAGATAACTGGAAATAATTTTAAGCTGCTGCCAAAAGTTAATCTAAATGTATGACCTTTTAAAATTATATTGGAACATCATGTGACTTAAATCGACATTATATTATCGGTCATACGAGAAAAGAATGAATCACGGTAACAACGGCGGAAGTTGAGGATTTTTGGAAGCATCAAAATGAACCCGGAAGCGCTGTTTCTGAATAGTCCCACTGTTCCATATCAACAGGGGAGACCAGTGGCAGTTATTTATTTTTCCTACAACGTTAATCAGCCTCCAAATTATAAGGCAGACACGTTGATACCGCAAAACTATAATTATATATAAAAAAAACAATGCTACAGGACTTAAACATACGAATAATTGCGTTAGCAAAAACACATTGGACATTGTCTTTAGTGAAATAATTTTTCTTTGTTATTTTTCTAGCTACGCTAAGATTTTTTTAAGCCCTATAGCAAATCTGAGCAACAATAGCGCTCTTAAGAGTGTTATATCCTGTGTAACCTGTAAGTTGGCACTCAATAAGTACAATCTTAACAATCTAAGTACAGAACTTACCTAAATAATCAATTGTGTACACTCACAAACAAAAGGTAATAATAACATTCCAAAAAGGACATACGATGATAGGACACACACGTCGACAATCACACGATGCGACTTTGGTCGAGCAATGTCAAATTATTCATACGGGCATCGTGGTCACCCATCTCGATCTGTTCTTTGAGCAATTCAAGTTCTTTGATGCCCGTAGCTGTGACTTCGTATTTGTGCCTTGCAAGGGACATGTAGAAATGTATGGCGAATGCCAGGAACACAATCATGACTGGAATTAGTACAACACACGCGGACCAAGCTGCGGTCGGACTCAGGTCGTAGAACTTCACCCAGCAGAGGATAGCTATTTCTATGAGAAAGAGTATGAGGCCTAAGAGTGTGGAGAACGCCCAGGCTATCTCTATGTACCAGTGGAGTCGTTCGTGCGGTGATTCGTGGACCAGGGATATGCTGTGGAGGTTTCCAACAGCTTCGATGTTCGGCAGGATACATGTGCTTATCATTAGAGCTAGCATGTGGACAGCTACCAGCAGAGTCGTACACACAGTGAAGGCTACTAACATTTCGCTTGGAACTTTTGTGTTTTCAGGCGGATTTAGTTGCACCTCCACCATCGCTACCTGTTGACAACGGTAACTAGTTAGATTCGATATCAATGTAAACTGTTTGATATCTTGATATGTTCTGGAAATATTTAAGTACTTGGCTCTTTTTGATCGTAGACGTGATAAGAAACAATATATTAATTGATTATTATATTGATATCCTAAAATGATTACGTTGAACATTAAGAGTGATTATTTCAAACATCTATGCAACAAGATGTAAGCAAGTTCAAAAAATATGGATGTCACGTGATCAACTTTGAACGTTAATATCTCGGAAACGTGGCGCTTTACGGTTTTTGGTCCTAATGTTTTCTGTTTGCATTGATGTCAGCTATCGATTTATATAAAAATATAAGTTTCATGCGTAGCCGCCATTTTGAAAAGTAAATCAAAATGGCGGCCATTTGGAAAAGAAAATCAAAATGGCGGACAGTAGGTATGTCATGGACCTTCTAAGCCCTTCAAACGTCATGTTAATAAATAAGCTGCGATTGTTTCAAAGGTTGAACCTACATTAGTCGAGCCCGTCCATTATGTTATCGCAGAAATGCACTAACAGTGTTAACGATATTTTAAGCACTAATGTGCATGAGTCGGCAGTTTATAAACAAGTTACATGCGAAACGAGTTTCTTGTTTATCTCTAGCTGTTGTCCGCGGTTTCACGCCCGTCCCAAGGAAACTACTACATATCGAGCCTTTTCAGGAAAACATCGTAAGCGCCAAAAATCACAAAACTATTTTTTCTTCGTAACCTCTTAATTAGACAGTTTTACATCTTGCCGCGATTACTCTTAAATTTTATTTTAAATTTACACGACTTGTTGTAAGAAATTATCATCGTAAATAAAAACATCGTTAATCAGGAAATAAAAAACCCTTTCCTGTAAACTTGCAAATTGTCGCTTACGATGTTCTTCATAAAAAGGTTCGATATTTACTTATTCGGATAAAAGTGTCTAATAAATGTTAACCCAGGTACCTATATAATCCATCCCGAAAAAAAAAAAAAAAGGTATATAATCTACCTGTCTGCCCATTTTCATCCAAATGCGTTTAGCCTTGTGATTAATGGAAACTCACAAACTACCTGTCTTTTTTTCTACAATGTAATGCAAATTCTATCGCGTAGCAACAGAGTATCGGATCGGCGTGGTTTTTTGTACAAAGATCTTAGATATAGTAGTTTATACAAGGTTATTTTAAATTGGCTAGCTAAACTCTGCAGACGCCATGGGTATCGATATCTAAACAGGATAAAATAAAAATATTTGACATTTTTTTTTTGGGAGGACAACGACCGCTGTTAGTGTTGCTACTTGAAGTACCCTTTAATTGAGAAAAACTGTTTTCTTATGTTTTATCGTGTTTAGATATCGATACCCATCACGTCTGTGAAGTTTACACAAAAAGAACAGATTTTTTAAAACTCATATTTCAAGTGACCACAATAACTGCGCTCGCTGACCCCACAAAAAAATCATCAAATTAATATTTTTTTTATTTTATCATGTTTATGATATCGATAACCATCGCGTCTGCGGAGTTTAGCATGTCAATTTAAAATAACCCTGTATAAAGGCTAATTTTTATACAATACATACCTCTCATGGAATAGACCACAGGAGCGAAGCCGCAGGTAAAAACTATTTTATTAAATTAGTAGCAACGACGTACCATAGCGAATCCGGAGAGCAGTGCTGAAGTCTTGCTGGAGGCTTTGAGCTTGGCACGGCTGAGCTGAAGCTTCCTCCATGATAAGTAAGCTGGCGTGTGGAGTCCATCCGCCGACTGAATAGGAGTCTCGCCCGACATCACGCACCTGTGCTGCTGCCAATATCATAAGATAACACATTAGCATTTTATACTCAACTACATAATCCAACACCTTGTTATATTGTAAGACTGATCTATGGACCGCGAAATGGCTTCTTAAAGGCTTTATCACACTGGCGATTTGCGAGCGTGTTTCCAGTGAGGCGATTGTCTAACGTGCGTGCGCGTAGCGAACACGCCACGCGTTCGCCGCGTGTGCCTAACAAGAGCGATTGATGTGAGTGTACAAGGAAAAGTGAGACAAGCAAGTGTGGAAACACGGAAAACACGTCGCGTAGTCGCGGCTAGCTCGGTTCGCGGCCGCGCAGAGCACGTTCACAAATCGCCTGTCTTATGGGAAAATCATTTGTTAGTTATGGAGGCATCGTGGACTTGATGTGGTATTCACATGTAATAAATAATATTATCTGAAATATTGTATAATTTTAAATGTCAATAGCCATTGATAAAAGATTGTGATTTCCGCGAGAAGTCCCGGAGTAGGGTGTTTATCAGTTAAACATATAAATATAACATAAATACAATTATAAAACACAACAACTGCACATCAAATATGTGTATAATACACAAATATTTTTATGACATGTTTGATTATTTACAAATAAATAAATGAAACAAAAAACATGTAAACAACAAATATAATATCTGAGTAATTTAACCGCGATTTGCGCTAACAATTGATTAATAAGACAAAAATTATAAAACAATGATAACCCATGGGAACACCATGACAAAAACCGTAGTAGTAAACCCCACCTGTTACTATTAAAAACAAATTATACAAAGAGTAATTTTAAACAGTGTTAATCTCTTAAGGGGTCATTGTACTCGAAATTATGAACAACTTTTACTACGGGATCAAACCCGAAATCGGGAAAAAAAAATCACCTTTTCCCTACATTTATGTTCTCATAACTCGTCAAAATGTAGGGAACACCTGATTTTTTTTTCGCGATTTCGGGTTTGGTTCCCCATAGTATAAGTAGTTCATAATGATGAGTGCAATGACCCGTTTAGGGGTTAACAGTAATTAAAATTACACTTTGTATAGATAATTACGAAATTGTCACTAAAGTTACGGTCTCCTAGAAGACCTATGGCCGCCACATAGCGTCCGTAATTTAACGGCGAATGACGTCTCTGAAACGTTATATTAATAAGTAAGTTGGTGTGTTTTCCTTAACAGGTTTTTTGACACTGTCTAGTCAAACCCCGGTGCCATCATTTTCATGACAGCCGTCACTGCGGCAGTTATGTGGCGGCCACCGCTCTCGCTTTAACAGGGCTTCTGGGGTCGTATAGGGGAAGTATAAAGTTATCATTGTACCGATTCGAAAAAGAGAATAGAGCTATATGTATAAAGGACGGGTAGTTCCACCCTTTTTTTGCACACGAACAATGACTGACACTTGCTTATACGGCCCCAGGTATCAAGTTAGGTATAAGTTATAGATCTCATCAAATGAGTATGTAAAATACCAACTACCACGTTAACAAACGCCTTTATGATTGTTAGGTTGAAGATTAACCATATGAATGCCTTCCCATTTATCTATCTATCTATCTACAGGGTCAAATTAAATTAGCTAGCGAAACTCCGCAGAGGTGATGGGTATCGGTATATAAACATGATAAAACCAAAAACAAATTAATTTGATGATTTTTTTTGGGGTCATCAACCGCCGCCGGTTGTGTAGTCACTTAAAAGATCAGTTTTTTTTGCAAACTTCACATACGTGATGGCTATAGATATCTCAACACGATAAAACAGATTTATCAACTCACACTTCAAGTAACAACACTACCAGCGTCATTGACCCAAAAAAAAAGCATCAAATCTTTTTATTTTGTTGTGTTTAGATATCGATACTCATCATGTCTGCGGAGTTTCGCTAGCTAATTTAATTTGACCTTGTATATACTAATAATAAAGCTGAAGAGTTTGTTTTCTTGAACACGCTAATCTCTGGAAATACTAGTCGGATTAAAACAAAAATCTTTTTGCTTTTAATAGCCCAATTCTTGAGGAAGGCTATATTATTTAACATCCCACTAAGACACTTAGGAGCCGCGGAAAAGAAAAAAAGTCAGAAAGAACGCTAAGCAAAAACAAAGTAATAGCGCGGGCAGGCGATGCGACGGGGTGAATCCGGGGAGCAAGAAATTTCACGCGGATGAGGTTCGGGCAGAAGCTAGTTATAATTAAACCTATGAAATGCAGGCATCATATTATAGAAAGCGTCTAGTAAATAATATCTCACCTAGCAACACACGCAACCCCTATGGGCCAGCGCCAGCGCACGCTTGGCTAAAGGCGGTTTTAACTGTCAAAACAATATCAGCCTTGTGACTGTTAATATAAGTTCTAAAATAAATAATTTTAACAGCGTGCCTCTGCCCGCTTTGATTCTCTCGCGGACTATTTGTATTGTAGACTTTATTTCAACTGCAGCAAGGTTGATATTCTTTTGGCAGTTAATGTCTCACTTGGCCAATTTTGCGGCGACCCAAACTTACTACTAGGCTATTAGATTTGTGGAACAATGACACATTACGTTTTGTTATAAATAGGAAGTCAATTAAGGACGCCGGTGCTGGCCAATAAAAATTGGTCTTTGAGCATTTAGGTGTCCTCCAAAATCCGTTTTCAACCAAAAATAAAGAGTATTGATTGTATTAAAATGTACATTGCATAGTAATAAGTCTAATTACTATTAAATCAATTAGGATTTAAAAATTCCATTAGATGTTATTTAGAAAGCCTTTCCACCAAGCCCTAATTACAGCCAAGATGTCATCCATATATCACATCAGTCAATTATAAATAAATTATGTTTATTATTCAACAGTACCGGGGGAGTACTCTGAAGCGATAAATCCGAAGTATTGGCCAACGACGTTTCCTACAACACTACACATTATATTTCGTTTGTTCAGTTCTGATCCAAACGAACTTCATTTTGACGTTTGGTCAGATCCGAACTGACCAAATAATAATAATCATAATCATAAATCTTTATTTATCTCAACATCATATTACAGGCACTAGTTAATAAAATGCACAATCTTAAATAGAGAAAGGTGTCTGAGGTAGGAGGGTCCTGAGTTACAGATCACCCGGCTCTCTTTTAAAGGACATGTTAATTTACAAAACAGTTAAAGTTAAGATATACTTAATAGGTATTATAAAGTCTGATAATGCAATTGAGTGCAGAATGTAAACAAAAAATAATAATTAAAAACAAAATCAAAGAAAAGCAAGTCAACATAAAGTTCAAAGAAATATACAAATTATGTATATTATTATTCTTTGATACATACTTAGGTATCTAACTAACAAAATAAAATAATAATGAGCATAACAAAAAATGAAGAATGGAAATGGGGAAATGAAGAATGTTGTGTGTATGTAAGTCTCGGTGTGTGATTGTAAATGTGTGGGTATTATTAAGACACTGGTTTTAATAAGCTTTCAGTGGCAACGTAGTCCAGATTTAATAGCCAAATGCGTAATTTTCTTTTACAAATAGCTTTTGTATGAGTGTAAATAGGTATTTTGTTATTAATTGAATTATAAAGAAAAGTGCCAAGAAAACAGAAAAACTTTTGGGAGAAACTAGTGTTATAACGGATGATTGAACAAACATTTGTTTATCGTCTATTTTGTGTTGGTAAATTGAGTTCTAAGGGAAGTTCAGTGTGTTTTTTTAGTACTGTCATGAGAATGAACAACTGCCGGACTGTTAGCACTTGGCAGTGTTGGTAAAGTTCGAAGGTTGGATAGAGGATTGGCAAAAAGCAACTAACTTTTAATATGGCTCTTTGCGCTCTCTCTAAATTTATCATATAAGTTTTAGAGGTACCGCCCCAAGTGGTAATGCAATAAACTAGCAAAGACTGGCATAATGCATAGTAAACTGTTTTAATAACTGATGTATTAGATAAATGTCTTAGATTTTTAAATATGTAAATTAATTTTCGGATTCTTTTAACTAGGGTTTCAATGTGTTGTTGGAAGCTGAGACGGTAATCTATGATTATTCCAAGATATTTGATAAAATTTGCTTTAACTAATACAGGACAAGAACAGTGGTTGATGAAATTATATGAGTGGGCTTTCAAGTTGAAGTTTGGTTGATCCTGGGGTCTAAGGGAATATGTCATGTATTTTGTCATATCGACATTGAGGGTAAGCAAATTAGAATATAGCCATTTATACACCGCATCAAGATCTTGTTGAGCATAATTTTTAACCTCATCCCACGTGTTAGCATCGAATATCACGGCAGTATCATCGGCAAAAGTGATGATTTTGCCGTTTTGCAGCTTGATGTTACATAAATCGTTTATATAAACTAAAAATAATGTTGGACCGAGGATGCTACCCTGTGGAACGCCGTACTGATTAGGAAGTTCGTCGCTAATCCAATTATCTATTTTCGTAGTTTGTGTTCTGTCAGACAAATGAAATAGATAAAAGTGTATTCGGCCGATACTTCGGATTTGTCGCCTCGGAGTAGACCCCCAGGTTGCTAGCAACTGAGTTTAAAAGAAATTTTAACAAAAGTTGAATGTAGCAGCTGTTAAACAGATCTGGTATTTTTTTTTTCTGTTTCAATTCGCAATCTTTTTTTTTACTTTTAGTGGATCTGGTTGAGGTTAAAATGTGATAAGAATCCCCAAAAAACTACCCAAGTGTGAGTTGGACTCGTACACGAAGGCCACCATACAATATTAATTTAACACTATATATTTAATTTTTTTTTAAATTTTTATTTGAGATAGGTTTGCTCTTGACTCTAGTCTAGGTCAGAGATGACAGAGACTAAGTCGACGATGGAGCGAGCTTACCCAGAAGAATTTAATTTTTAACTTTATTTTTATTATTTATTGTTATAGCGGCAATAGAAATACACAATGTGTGAAAATTTCAACTGTCTACCTATTCATGAGATACAGCCCGCTTACAGACAGTCGGACAGACGGACAGCGCAGCCTTAGCAATAGGGTACCATTTGGCAGCCTTCGGGTACGGAACCCTAAACAGTGTAATACAAAAATCTGCCAAGCCAATACATGTCATTATGTCAACTGATTACATATTATAGTATGTTTATGTTCTGATAAGGTTTTGTATGGCATTGAGATAAAAAAGCTGTACTTACAGGCCAGTCGTTTCCTGTCCTAGATTTTAATGCATATTATAATATTATCTGGAGAACTTTCAGTATAACAGTGTATTTTTCCTCACCTTTCTTATTTCGTGAACAAACATAGTACGAACATTATAAGTTTACACATCGATCACACTGTTTAATTTAGATAGGAATGTCTTGACTTTTGTTAGAAACACGGAAGGTATAAATTACATCCAAAACTGCTTCGCTATTAACAATTGAAACACATTCAACATTACCATAAGGCAAGGGCTGATTTTTCAATATTCAGATAAACAACTGAGGAATGAATATTAAGTTTTGACAGGTTGTGTCAAACTGTCTTTTCTACTCCTCAGTTAAAAGTTATCAGACTATTGAAAAATCAGCCCTGAATATGACAGTATAGGCTTTACCCAGAATGTGATATATGGATTCCTCTGCAAAATCAATGCCTGACTGAAGCCCTGAGTCCAATAACAACCATTGTCAACTCACTCTTGTTAGATAATGATAAGTAGTACAATCTTCTGCTTCAGTGTGCCAGAAAACTGATCAAAATGCTCGCTAAATACCTGTCATCCACTCCTTTGAGGAACAAAAAAAAAACAATCAATAAAATTAATTTAAAACACAAGACTTGATTACTGCATGCAATAATAATATTTAATATAAACATAATAAAATGTTAATTGATTTATAATAAGTGTATAATTCTTATAAAAATGCTTCAAATACTTAAATAATTTTAAAAGCACATTATGTTCAAAATAAAAGTACACTACAACACTAGTTATTCAATAATTTAAGCAAAATCAATATAAGGTAAGTTTTTTTTTAATGAATATATCGATTAAACAGGTACTTAACATAGACAAAATAAATGTTGACTGTGTAATATCTCTTTAAACGGCGAAAAAAACAGCAACTGTGTAATATGTCTTTAAACTAATAAGTAACATAAAATAAGATCATACCCTTTAAACAATTTACATCAAACTATGAACCACAATATTGCAAAACCAATTTCAACTGTACACGACTATGAATATATTCAGTCTAAATGAAGTCACCAATAGTCAGTTTGTAAAAACAATATTTAATAATAATTATATTTATTATTATTATTAATTATTAAAGCATTGAAACTAAACGTGCGTGTGAAGCGCGCGGCACTACCACACGACTGACATTCCAACAGAACAACTACTAGTAAACAATTTATAGTAATTGTCATTTGCAATCAAATTAATATGTATGCAAAACGAATGTACCACTACATGCAACTAAAGTTTTAACATACCTTGCTTAACTTTGGACACCAGTTATTAGAAGAACCGTATTGACCGCCTGGCAATGCAGAGTGGTAATTATTTCCAGCTGTACTGGCTGACCAAACCGACATACCTAAATTATTTGCACGATAGTCCTTCGAATTCAGTCGACGAGGTCAATCTGGGCCACTGTGGCTTTAATCCATGTAAATAACGGGTTACTTAATGGAACATTACATTTTTCACGAATTTGAACACAAAAAATGACGACTTTAACGTACAAAAGATGTAATATTTATTTTTTAGTATTACAAAAAAACTGATAGTCCATCTTCACCATCATAAAAACCGTAAACGTCAACAAAATCCAATGATGACAGCACACTACACTGTCATTGCCAAAATTCGACTTTTGCTTATTTCCTAGGGAATGATATTCTCGCAACATTGGCCAAAAGATGAAAATTTCATATTTTATTAAATTTGTGGCTAGGCATGCTCAGATAAATATATTCCTATAGTTTTGATCTGTAAAATATTTTTACTAAAAATGTTTCACTGTGCAATGTATAATATGCTATTGTAGCTGGTATGGACAACCTTCCTTCAATAATGTATAGCTTTGTCTCGGTCTGATACGTGTTAATAGAGGGAAACAGCATCATATAACAGAAAAGATGTTAAAATAACACAATATGGAACGCTCTTGTAGAGATGGAGAAAAAATCGAGTTCATTTTGTAACGGTACTTCGTCTCTACGGGAGTGTCCATGAAAAGTCGGGCAAACAGGCTAACGAGAATGATAAGCAAGTGACAAGTGGACGATTTGTTCGGCTAGTGGATAATGTAGGTCGAATAAGAATTTGTTTTGGATATTGTGGACTGAGGAATCGCTCGTCAAGTGTCGCGTGTGTGTAAAAAATTTATGCTGAACTCAGTATTGTTACCGTTGGTTAAGTGGCTTCCCTCTGTGTCACGATGGCTGAGGCTGCAGGTGCCGCGGGTAATCCCAATGCGGAGATCATTCGGGGCCAGGTGTTCGAAGTGGGGCCCAGATACACTAATCTACAATACATCGGCGAAGGCGCCTATGGCATGGTTGTGTAAGTACAGATTGGATTACGTTAAAACCATTGAAGCTTGTGAGTTTATAAAGTGTTACACCAAGCTACAATAACTTTTTATGTAATGTAAAAGTACAGTTTGTTTTGTTTCAGTAAAAGTAAACTTTGTAGATTGACAGCAAGTGCATAATCCTATATTCTTGGTGTGTTGTGTGACATAAAACACTGCAGTAACGTTTTGAGCGTATTATTCAGCTGTACAATAATATGTCAGCAGGATGGTTTAAACTCTCTCACATTTTGCTGGTTCAAAGAGTTCACATTTGAAGTTTATAAACAGGCAAACAAACTATGTTTATGCTCAGTTAGAGCTATTGACAAAGCAATGTATCAAAAAAGTGGGAACCTATCCTGGCACAGGTGTCTTTAGGTTATTACCTACAGACCTAAAACAAATAATGTTTTCACTAAGAAAATATGAACAAACTGCTTCAGTTAGAACTAGGTAGTTAAATTCTTGTTTAATTTGCATAATTCAAGTCAGCTATTATTGATTAACATTAAATTAAGCATTAATAATGATGTATCATTTCCATTGACCTGAACCAAAAGAATTCTTAAGCAGTTAATAATCATCATCATAAGGTATTCTGTAAAAATAATTCTAAGCTACATAAATAGTTAAATACACCAATATTGAATATGGCAAACCATTGAATATTTGCATATTTATGTCTGCAGAAGATGCATTGATAAAAGTGGACAGTAATATTCTATCAGTTTATCAATTTCAAATATTATATTTTAAGATAAGTGCACTTGACAATGCACATTGTTATCATGGAAATTGTATCAGGCACATCTTTTTATGTCATACTACCAATACCACAATATGATAATCGCGCAAACCAAAAATCTAAATAATATGTGGAAAAAACCACTAATATACCCTTGCCTTTATATACTATACTACACTTACCTTTATATCTTATGAGGAAATATAGATAATAGGTTTCTAGAGTTCAAGGATATGACCTACATATATTGTATTGTTGTTGGAAATGTGGAAAATTAAAATAATTGGTGTTGCTAACAACCTTTAATCATATGTGACATAACCGTCACTGCCATCTCTGCAATCATTTCTGAGCAATGCTAGGACATTCACATGAGTCACACATAATTAGGTAGATATATTATCATAATGTACCAAAAGTGCATGTTTGTATAAGGATTGCTCAGATTTGATTGTAGACAGTTGGAGAGATGTCGAGAGGCCAAACAAGCTGTCACAAAACGCCATAGATCCACATTGCCATATTGAATTTCCTTAGATATCATAAATACCACCCAGAGCACCTCATTTGTCCATGAAATCTCAATTTCATTGCAGTAGTTGAGCCTAAAGCTAATAAAGTCTCTTCTATCATTTTATACATGAAGGCTCTACACTGGAAGCATAAAACGGAGGATCTTCAGATCTACATGTATGATACAGGCGTCCAGTGTCCCTAAAGACTTGATGTGCTAGAGCCACCAGAACAGTGACAGTCCAGATTCTCACTGTTTGGAAAACAGTGCAGAGAACTTAAAAGTACCTACAATCTGTAGTTGTGACTGACATTTTATGAATTACAAAAAAGCTTTCGGCTATGCAATCTCGCACTTGCGAAATATCGTTATTTAGACATTCTAAGGTCAATGAAAGATCTTCTAAAAGGAGAACTACCACTATGTCTCAAATGGAGAATTATGGACATGTGTATTCTCCTCATTCTCATATGTGGTGCTCAAACTTGGTGTTTGACACTTCTGCAGAGGTCCAGGCTCGAAGTTTGTCAGCGAGCCATGGAGCGCAGTATCCTGGGGGTTCGAATCTCGGATCGAATAAGGAACACAGCACTGCGCGCCAAAACCACGATCACGGACGTTACTCAGAAAGCCGCTGAGCTTAAGTGGGACTGGGCCGGACATGTCTGCCGCATGTCAGACGACAAATGGGCTAAGAGAACCACCGATTGGGTCCCACTAAATGCACGACAACATCGCGACAGGCCGAGACGATGATGGCGGGACGACCTTGACTCTTACCGAAACGACTGGCCGATACAAGCAAGACAGAATTGTGTGGAAAAGGGGAGGCCTTTGCCCAGCAGTGGGACAGTACAGGCTAGTTAGATAGACTTTCTAAATAAATGAATTGTCCTCTTCTATCCACTATGAAAACCAGTCTAGACAGGTGAGTCAGGGTAACCCATCTGGAATCGGCTATCATACCCATCTGGTAATGCTGGCCTTCTAGCATGTGTGTGAATTGTGATAATACCTAGGTAATATCATTCTCTGTTTACTAATACGTTGGAGAACGTCTTTAAGAAGCTGGACGTAACTGGCGGAGGCGTTAACTTGACGGATCGGTTCCTTGAGGACCATTTAAAGTCGTTAACGAGACATTCATCAAAGCACCGATTTCTTTGAAGAATACAAAAAGAAACAAAAATAGGTGTCTGAATCATCAGCATAGCATATATGAGTGGCGGTGGGCGTGCTATGTTGCTGAAGGACCGATGGCCGTTGGACTAGACGAGCAAAGGTAGCAATGGACCGATGATCTGCAGACGGCGACGCAGCGGGAACAGACTCCATGCTAAGTCGGGGAAATGGGTAATTTGGCGCATTTTGGGTGCGGCGTTTGGCCAGGCCGCGATAGACTTGAGTCGATTGTTTTCAAAAGTTAACCATGCTCCGATGCGATCATGACCTTGCGTTACACGCGTCGTTGTGTATCGAATTCCCAAGGTCACACTATGAAACAAATGTCGGCGGCACCTTGTCCATGGGCCGTGTCTACTTCTGATGTAAGTCATTTAGCTTACACGTTAACTTTTGAAAACTTTTAAAATTAAATAGAAATCTACCTAATATTTCATTAAAATAATTAAAAAAAAAACTATGTTGCCACATAGCATGTAAAAGATAATAAAAGCTTGTAAAACACAAAACAGTGCTGATCTGTATCAAACACCCCAATTCTGTCGGTCACATGCCAAATAAAGCCAGTAAACCAGTCACTGAGATAACGACACATACAAATAGTGCTAATCTCGGGTTTGGTTTTGGCCTTGCATTTAGCCCCCTTACATACCGCGTGTTAGCAAGAGCTCTGCTTGTGAACACCTTTATGTTATGAGTCATTATTAATATTCTTTGATAAGGTTAGTCTGTTTGCATTTCGAGTGAATATTATGATAATGTGTTGATCGGTACTAACCGATCAACACATCGAGCCTTTTCAGGAAAAACATCGTAAGCGCCAAAAATCACAAACTATTTTTTCTTCGTAACCTCATATTTAGACAGTTTTACATCTTGTCGCGATTACTCTTATATTTTATTTTAAATTTACACGTCTTTATTGTTGTAAGAAATTATCACCATAAATGAAAAACA
The DNA here is from genome assembly GCA_947568875.1 of Fissipunctia ypsillon. NCBI lineage: Eukaryota > Metazoa > Arthropoda > Insecta > Lepidoptera > Noctuidae > Fissipunctia > Fissipunctia ypsillon. The sequence continues at coordinate 19,195,615 of OX387654.1, read as the reverse complement.
TCGTTACTTAGGAAAGAAAAAACCCTTTCCTGTAAAAAGTGCAAATTGTCGCTTACGATGTTCTTCCTGAAAAGGCTCGACATTATCATAAGCACATTATTATTAGCACAGATGTTAAAAGTGACATTAGCATGTCACTTTTAACATCTGTGCTTATCTTGATAAGTAATTGTTTGATAAAAATATTGAGAACCTGTAAAAACAACCGACTCGCACTGGCTGTTGGATCACTTACATAAAGTAACCACCTGCCACTGGCGCAGCTACAATTATCTTTAGAGGGAAGCCGAAGATAAAATTGTTCAGTTCAGTTCTCATAAACTCATACAAAAAACTGTAGATTTTAATCTTATGATGTATTAAACTGGTATTAAACATAATTGTGTAATGTGATGTGATACACAGTTACACACACAGGTGTACCATAATATTTGACAATAGTAGACATTAAGAAGAGTGGTTGTTCCGAAGGGAAAACGATAGGAATCGGGTTGTATGAAGGCTACGCCCCTGCCACCTGCATCGTAATACTTGCGAATAGCATATACCCATGCAAAAAAGGAACGCGAAATACCTCAGAAAATCCGTGTTCTTATTAATCGCAAGACTGTCGAAAAATACTGCTAAAAGTATTTCGACATAATATGGTGCAGCAAATCCCTTAATTCAAGGGATCGTTACCAAACCGACTGAATCTGAGGAGTTTCGGAATTTTACCCGCAAAAGCGTAAAACTATGCGCAGACATAAAGCCGCAAGAGAAAACCAACTTTTCAAACGATCAAAAAGTTGCCTTCGGTCAGGTTGGATCTCTCAACAACATTACTTACCACACACCTGAAGTGCAATGAGTATTTATATGAGGGACCGAAAACCCTTATACAATACATTACGGTACAGGTATCAAAGAATTTTGGTTACCTCTACGACTAAGGTTACCGCTATCTGGGTAACCAAGAAGTAAATATATGTTACCTCTATTTAGGTTACCGTTTTAATACCGGTTACCTAACATGACCTTCATTTCGAGAAAGAAACGGAATATCGCCAGCCAGCCAGGGCCGTGGCCCGTGATTGGCCGGCGTTCACCGGTGCGCGGACTCTGCTCTGACACACACACACAGCGATGCGCGCCCTTTGTCTAATGCCGACAGGCACGTGTAAGATAGAGGGAATTACCGTTGAATTCAATATAAAAATTAAGGTAACCTTTAAAAATACAAATACCCACCTGTGTGTGTGTGTGTTCCTTCAGTTGCCTGTGCCGGGCCACGGTAACTCTTTCGAATATTCCGCAACCCTGGCTGGCATCGGCCCTAGCGGACCCCTTCAATGGTGCTGACATCTCTTTGAGGAGCGCGTGGAACACAACGTGCCGTCGACTCGGGCCTGGTCCTTACCAGACGGCGAGCTACCCATTGCTCGCCGTCCGCAACCAATTCTCAACCCCTAGGCGTCTCCTGCGGCGACTAGGGGCGTGAGGGCGCAAAACTTGCCTCTCCCTCACGCGTTCCGCCTCCTCCTTCGCGAGCAGTACTGCCTCACAGAAGGAGGTGATGGCTTCCCATTTACTCTCGCTCCGTACCATGACCTGGACAAGGGCCGGGCACGAAAGATCGCCGCCGCCGATTGCTTCCACGAGGACACGGCGGTGCCCCGCCCAAGCCGGGCAGACCATCGTATGCTCCACCGTGTCCTCCGGGCGATCCACACAGTGGTGACACCCGGGCGTTTCCTCCCGCCTTATCCGGAACAGGTACCTACCGAAGCACCCGTGTCCAATGAGGACCTGCTTCAGGCGGAAGGTGAGGACGCCGTGGCGCCTCTCCAACCACTCCTCAAAGAGGGGACTTATCGCCGCAATTGTGGCGTGCCCAGCGCTGGGTTGCGACAATCGCACTCTCGATGCCGCTATGAGATCCCGCCGGAGCTCTGTCCGCCGTGCCGCGATTTCTCGCGGCAGCGGAGTTACGCCCCGGCGTTTTGCCCCCTCGCGCCACTCCCACATGTGCGCGAGGAGAGTACGACTCACCTGACTTACAGTTCTGAAGAACATCACCAATACCCCCTCCCGGCGTTTCCCCTCACATCTGCCTTATAAATACATCATTTGTTAGTCGCCTTTTTCACTCATCCTCTCAATATTTTTTTTTTCTTCTATCCTCAAACACACATTATTCTGTTTTTACAATTTTTACTCGCCAAACTTTCTAGTTTGATGGCGAGAAGCGCTTGTTGTTCATAATGTAGTGTAAAAACTAACCTTAAAACTGCCACATAACGATGTACTATTATTTTTACTCAAGGACCAGCGACACCGGCACGGACAGATCCCGGACGAGCCCGCGGACAACGGACACTGACAGATCTAAGTACATACTTATCCGTTTGGAGGTGTCCGTGTCCGGAGCCGCGTCCGCAACCTGCCCGCTCCGGCCCAACAAAACCCTTAGTCCGCGGGTACGAAACCAGCGGCGGTCGATATGACCAAACCATCTAAGCATACTCTTTTCAATTTTCATCATGAGATTTGACATGAAATTATCTATGGTATTCAGAGCACACCGCCATAGTAAAAAGAGAGGAAGTACGTTATCTTCATACAAACGCACCGTGCACGGCTTGTATGTGTGCGCCAAAGTATCTATGCGTCGCCGCACGCACACTTACACAAATCTCGGCCCGTTTCGCAGCGCGCCAGTCGGGGCTAACATCGCACGAGGTTCGCGCGTCACGGCTTTTCGGCACCGCTAAATGAATGAAAAATGTGTGATAATCGCAGGAGAACGTATTGCTGTGTGTTTGGGTGTCTTAATAATTCATCGATTCCAGAATTGTCTCTGTTCAAATTACCTATTGAACAGGAAAGAAGTCACTTTTTCTAGCATATCATTTTTACTTGATGATGAGATACCTACTTACTTATTTTTTGTTGTATTAGTTTTCTATCAAACAGAGGAAGTAGGTAGGCCTACATTCCCACTAGAATGTACTAGGTACTTTCGATCTGTCAATTGATTTGCCGCTATTGCTTTGTTTATGCTTAGTCATGCCGATTTCTCAGTACCTATTGTAGGTATAGTAACTAAGTACCTACTTACAGTTATAAAATCGTGCTTAAAAAATAAGTAATTGACTAATTGTGAATCAGATAAATAGAGCAAAGTTCGAATCACCTACCGTTTACTCGTGCTCATCACTGCCCCACGCCGCCCGTCTGCTGGCCCGTCGCTCTTTCTTTCATCGTGAAAGGTTTCATCATCGTTTAGGTACCCAGACAATACAAGTAAAAAATACAACTTCCCGACCCTTGCCAATTTATTGGCACTGAATTAAAATTTAACTAAAAGTGACAACCCTGAGACAGTAGGCAATTATATCGCGGATTGTGCCGGAGATAGCCTACTTCCTCTCTTTATACTATGACACCGCACCTGCGTTTTGTACGTGAACACTTGCATAGTATGCAGTGTGTTTGATATTTCGTGACCGCGCCCGCCACCGCGCCCGCGAGTTAACGTGGGTCGACACTTAGACTTTTCAGGAACCGGAAGTAAGAGTCTCGGCTTGTAATATTATGTATTCTGTGGTCTCGGCAAACTATGCGATTGACGTAAACAAATTCATTATTATAACAGCTGGTTTCTCGACCGTTTACAATTTTATTAGTCTAACGTAACTAAAACAGTTTGTATTTCATCCTATTCTCATTTTATGAAACGTAATATCTATTGATTGCGAGAAAATTACAAATTATCACAATTATACAAATTATACTTGCTAACCCGTCAGCCTTTGTCATGACCAAACAATAGTTCATACAAAAATCCCATACAAAAAGGTCGTTCAGTTTTTCCCGAATATGAAACCGGGAAACTTTTCCAATATTTCTATCCATAAAAACCAAATTCGGACTAAAAAACAATAGCCAAATCAGTCCAGCCGTTCTCAAGTGACGCGCGCTTACTAACGAACAGCATTTCATTTTTATTTATAGATTTGAAAGTTGTCAGATAGGGTTGTGTTCCCATGTCTCGCAAGTCTCCATCATGAAATCATCGTTAGGTTCATTCCGGTCACGTATCTGCTCAGTCAATTCACCACAATAATCATCTAATAACGAATTCTATTGTTTGCTATGGTGCTATATTATATCAAATATAGTCGCAATAACAATCTATGTAGAGCCAGTCGATATGTTCCCTTTACGTCGAGTCCCTCTACGTCGAGTCGTAAAGACTATGGTTCTGCAAGGATACTGATGTTTACTTTTTCTACTCCCTTTACATCGAGTTTGGAAAGGTACAGTCAAAACAAAAAATCACATAAAGTCTACATAAACTAACAACATTAACACAACTAACATGCAAAAATAAAGCACACAATTTTACTAAAAATCACATCTCATCTACATTTTTACTGACTGTTCATAGAACAAAATACATTATGGTCATACTGACTTAAATGAATTATGCCTATTACATAGTGTCTAATAGCTGTGTTACTAGTAATATTTCATCTTAATACTTGCATTGCGGTACTGATAATAAAATGTGTAAGTTTTGTCTTTGAATAAATCATTAACTGTATTTCACTTTTATTTCTGACTGTAATTGTGGCACTCGACGTAAAGGGAATAAAAGCGAGGAAGAAATCATATGCTCGACGTAGAAGGACTCGACGTAAAGGGAAAATATTATCAGCCAGCCAGACAGACATAATATTTATTATTTCTATTCTTTTTCAATTTATGAACAGAGAACCTTGAATCTGCTTTTTCTTAAGCTACACTGAAGCTAAGAGTGTCTGGAAACTTTATTTAAATCCAGCTTATGCATATTTTTCTCTAGCGCATAGTTTTTATTTTTATAACATGAAAAGGAAATAGGTGGGTAACTCTGGGCCTGTGTTACCGCCCCTATCGGTCACTGACTCCTTGGGAATTACATCTATACTCTATACATATATACTACATACAAATAAATAAATAAAATTGAAGTGTCTGTTTGTAATGTCAAAATAACAACTTTTTACTAACTTCCTTACTAATAAACGTACTGTATCAGGTAAATAGTTTAGAACACACCGATTTTTTTCTTTCAGTCATCAGTAATTTGACATTCGAAAGAAGAAGGCAAAGCGTTGTGTAACTTACAGACGCTATACAACGTTTATTAGTAAGGAGGTAAATGTATAAGAAAGTATATATGGTACCTACCTATAACGAAAAAGCAATTTTTAAAATTGTCTGTCTGTCTGTTTGTTCCGGCTAATCTCCAAAACAGCTGAACCGATTTTGACGGGACTTTCACTGGCAGATAGCTGATGTTACGGGTAGTAACTTAGGCTACAAAAAAAAATGAAAACCCATGAAATTGTGAACAAAAAGTCGGATTTGAAATTCTTTTTCCATTTGGTAGCCCAATTCTCGAGGATAGTTATAGGCTATTTAACATCACGCTACGACCCTTAGGCCCACTTGCATGTTTAGTCGGATTAAATGAATAAATGTAAAATTTTAACTCCTCTTACATGTTGCGCCACTAAAAAGTAACACCGGGTTAGATAACCTGACTATAGTGATTTTTGAGTTGGGAACATTGCAGTTCAATCGACGAAACATAAAATAGGATTGCACTGTGTATGGCCTGATATGTAATCCGACCAAAGATGAATTGACGAAAAAAAAAATCAATCCGCCTAGCCTTTTCCCAACTATGGTGGGGTCGGCTTCCAGTCTAACTGGATGCAGCTGAATACCAGTATTCTCCACAACCCAGCAACTGGGTAATACGATACCCCTTGGTAAGACTGGTTGTCAGACTTTCGGGCTTCTGACGATCCTTAACGACTGTCAAAGATCTACGAATGACAGCCGGGACCAACGGCTTAACGTGCTTTCCGAGGCACGGAGGAGTCTCAGTATGTAAAGATGGTCACCCATCCACGGACAACCCCGGCAAGCGTAGCTTAACGTGATGGATCGACCCGTGCGGCTGTTATTACTTAGCCACGAGGTCCTCTGTTATTACTTAGCCACGAGCTCCTCAATTGACGAAAAATGAACGGAAATTTTATACCCATCTATTTTATGCTACATTACGATACGTAATACTTTCTTGTCTTTTTTTATAACATGACATTTCATTTTAATCGATTGTATGTGGTTTCCATGGAGACTTAGTTTATTAATTGACAAAAACGTCAGATATGGAAAAATATGTTTTAAGTTCTTTATAATATGTATTTATTTTTATATGAGTTCATGAATATATTGCCTGCTGATATAGTACCTAATTTTCACTTACGATAACGTCGAACAATATAAAATACAAAATAAGTTATCGGCGGGACCTTATAGCGTCAATTTATTTTACACTAACCCAGAGTTTAGCGACGTAACTCCCCCCCCCCGCACATCGGTGGGTCTAATATTTAAAATTTTAACTCTAGGTTTACCTCTAACTCTTAGTGGCGCAAGATGAATTATGATAACGAAAATAAGATGAAGAATGATAGGATAACCCATGAACACGCAAGTGGGCCTTAGGAGCCGAGCAAAAATAAAAAGTCAGAAAGAACACTAAGCGAAAACGAAGTTATAGTGCGGGCGGGCGATGTAACGCGACGGGTCGGGGGACGAGGGAATTTTATTAAAATGTGGCTGTTATGTTATATTATAGGCCGGCCGCGTAACTGAGACGTCGCCTGAGGTAGCAGCGTGGTGAGGGAGGGGTGTGGTGACGTGATGCAAGAGCTCAGTGATTCGTCAACTTGTGATAACTATCACCCCTTCCGCACCGCACGGCAACGTCTCAGTTATGCGGTCGGCTTATAGTATAATGTGTATCTTACGACTTCCACGCTAACCAAGTCGCAGGGCGCAGCTAGTAATTAATAAAGTACTTAGTAACAAGAGTTACTAAGTACTTTACAATTTGGCTGTTACAAATGTTGTCTGTCTGGAAGAAAAAGACGATTCGTTAGACACTACGCTCTAGTTTTCTCAAAGTACTGCAAAGGACCAAACCTTAAAATGGCTTAGCTTAGAATGGCTTTAGCATTGTTCTTTGTTGCAGGCATTCCTTTAGCTATCTCACTCATCCTATCGTGACTTCTAATTAAAACATTTGGTCCTTCGTGACATAAAAAGAAAATCATCTTCAGCAACACTCCGCCTTTTGTACCTGAAATCAACACCTTTTAGAACATCCAAGATGTACTTGTTAGGACAGGCGTTCCCTAATAATGACCCTCTGCGTAAAGATAGCGACGGTGTTGTTATTAGGATCCAGTCTTACAAAATTAAGTTGCCTAGCAACATTGAATAACCTTCAGGCGTTGATGAAGTCGCTATTTCAAAGGCTTAAAGCAATTTACTTATGCCGTTAATTGCCACAGTACTGAATTAGGCCTAGGTTCGGAATGCTACGCTTTATCAAATGTCTGCCATTTTAACGTATAAGACTGGTTTTTCCTTTTTTGTTTCTTTTTCTGGATAAAATGACGAAAACTTATCAACACAATCAAGCGTACGTAGTTGATCTACTGCATATATACTAGACTGTGACTCACGCGTGACGTGGTGTCGTGTTACTTACGCTGAATTTGCGGGGGTAGTAGCTAAGGGTTCTCGCCACACCAAAGTGTGGAAAACGGAAAACCTCACAGCCGAATACTGAGCTTGAATAATGGTAATCGTCCACGCTGACCTCAGAAACGAAATTTATAAACGTCTTGTTATTCTCTTATAATTAGATGTATTAGTCACTGTGAAACCAAATAGTTCAGCGATTCCCAGAAGTTTGAAACAATCTTAATGTTGTCGCCGACCTTTTGATAGCTCTCGGTGGGTAAACAAACTCGGAGCAACTCGGAAAAGTTACATTACTTTTCTTTCAAACTTGGCCCTTATTTCTGAAACAGTAATGGAGTTGGGTGCACTTTTTAAAGACGAAGTGCTTAAGTAATTTATTTCGTCTATCGTATTCTCGACAGTAAGTTTCATGGCCATTCACGTCTGAACTCTGTATTTTCTTTGTTATTTTCTCAACTGAATATAAGTTGACGAATAAATAGCGAGAACCTTTCTGGAAGTCGGTGTGCAAGCTAGAATCAAAGGCGGGTTGAATAAAGAGGGGTCGAAATTACGTTTTCGTTTGATTCAGTTGGGTAGCAGAAAACAAAGGAGAAATAAATTTCCTCTTGTTGTAATAAATAATTAATAAGCTCTATTGTCGTATTGTATTTCTGTTGAATAATTGAATGGTTGCATTTGGGTAGACGTCTCCCATCTCGCCGAGCTCACATTAGTTTATTCCACGACGCTGCTCCTCTCGCTGCCAAGTTTAAAGCCTAGCCCAGGTGCCTTATTATGACGTTCTAATGCCATCATGATTCCAGTGCGCGAGAGAGACCTAGCTATACATGACCGATATCACTATCCCTTTTTCGGACTGGAATCATGATGGTATTAATACTTCATAATACGGCCCCAGCCCCTCATAATGCTAAACGAGGCAACTCTTCTAATTAATTTCTCACACCGTTAGCTCTGGTGCCATGTGATTTAGTCGAACTGCCTTTTAATTACTCTGCTCCACAATGGTGACCGATGACCGAACTTCAGTTGTTTATTTTTGTTATAAATCGAGTTGAGGAGGAATTGTAACCATGAACTTTCTTGTTCGTTCTTCTCCATAGGAATTTACGACTTTGAGAGAGTAACTTGGATTAAATATAGAAAGAAAAAAGAAAGAAAATACGTTTATTAAACGCGCGTAATATGACGCGGTTGGCCGTGTTATTGAAATTGATTATTATTATTAGGGTAGAGGTGGTTGGTACAATATGATTAATTGGGTTGCAAGTTAATAAAAAACTCAGCGCTCTTATTTACTCTGTTCTATTTTTGATAGGGTAGTAGCGAGACCTCAGACGAAGACTGGAAACAGCAACACGTAATACAGCATAGCAGTAACCCCGCCAAAAGACTCACCGGTGAAGCCGGACTTGAAACAACCTGGCGGCGACGTCGTTAAAAGATGCCCATTCATAGATAAATATTACCCATCTCTCCACTATTCCATTGCCTACTTTAGGATGCATATCCGATACGGCGCTAATAATCCTTCCATATCCTAAGGGCACGTCTTCCCTACCATTACCGCGCCCCCCGGTCTACTCCTTGATATGCAATGGTCTCTGTTGCACCATGAAACATGAGGCTACAGGGGCTAGTGTGAATCTTTGGGTTCATTCGAGTAATAGAGTCTGGTCAAACCACGCTGGGGTCGGTGCATTTCATTAATTTTATTTTTGATGCGATTACATTGATGAGAAGGTGTTATCGGATTCTGTACTTTAGTATTATTTTGACCTATTGACCACTTATTACATAACTGTGTCATTGTAGAAAGCAGTCTTATGACATACTTAGTTATCAAAACTATACAGTCATGAGCAATAACATAGAAACGCCCTTAAAATTCTAATTCATGTAGCAACATTAAATCGCAAAAAATAAGTATGCTAACTGTGTCCAAAAATTATGTAAACGTTAAATTGTGTCAAAATTAACTAGACATTTTTGTCAAATTTTCGCAAACAATAGATTTCCAAAGAATAATATTAACTCTTAGTTTCGTAATGATGAACCCAAGGAAATTTCAAAAACATGTTTACAGTACAGTTTCGAAATTATGTAAACAATTACAAAGCAGCAGTTTCGAGCAGCTTGAGCTCGGAAATAAGTCGCAATTTGGGAAAACCGCTTTTAACTGCACGCCATAAACAACAGCGACTACAATTTGCTCGAGAATATCTGAACTACGATTTCAGCAGAGCCATCTTTTCTGATGAAAAAGTGTTTGTTTCTTCTGCTGATGGACGTTTGTCTTTATGGCGGCCTAATAACACTCGTTATTTGGATAAAAATATACTGCCATCAAGAAGAAGTGGCCGGATAAGCTTGGGCGTTTGGGGCTGGATGGCAGCCAGTGGACCCGGTGAATTGGTAGAGATCAGTGGACGAATGAATAGCGAGCAATATACCAGTATTTTAGACGAAGTTTTACTGCCTAGTCTGGAGGTATACTTTCCCGAGCTGACGCCTATTGATTTTGTGCAGGACAATTCAGGGGTCCATAATTCTCGATACACTCAGGCCTGGTTTAGTCGTAACCGAAATTGAGTGAATTCGTTGCCGTGGCCGCCTAAAAGCCCAGACCTCAATCCTATTGAGAATTTGTGGGGGCTGATGGTCCAAGAGTGGGACAGCAACCAAGCTAGAACCAGAGAAGCCTTGGTCAGACACGTCCATGAGATACCTATGGGATAGTTTTAGAGGCAATAACGTATGTAACAATATGGTTTCGTCAATGCAGGAAAGGTTGCAAGATGTTATAAACGCTGAAGGTGGCTACACAAGATTTTAATTAATTTAAGTACCGATACTTTTTCTTTTTTTTTTTCGCGGGTGGAAAATCATCGAATAACCAGTGTGTGTGAGAGTGTCAGACTTCTACTGACTAAAAACCACCCATGTTCCTTCTTAGCCCTTGTGCCGAGGCCGCGGTATCTCTTTCGAACAACCCGCAGCCCCGACGGGACCCGCAGTCCCGACGGGAAGTACCGATACCTCGTATTTAAAATGAACAATAGTTATGTGTAGCGATAGTGACTTACTTGATTAAATTGTGATTTAAAATAAATGATTATAACTACGCTATTATATTTAATAGGCTTTATTATTAATCATTACGTTTGGTAACGAATTACAACACTGATTTCGTAAGCCCTTGTTTTATTGCAGTAACCAACCCCTGTTTATTTATAAAACTGTAATTATTACAGTAATAAACTTAACAAAAACCCCAAATACAAAAAAATGCCCTGAGAATGCCTTGTGGCATTAAGTCCACCTATGTACCACTCTTGTGCATGAAGTTTAAATAAATAAATAAATAAAAACAGGAAAAAGTAGGTATACACTTTCAATACCATTTTAATGTATACATGACAATTCCAATAACACGTATACAATTTGTATTACGTGTATATATGTTATAGAAATTGTCATGGATAGTAAAAAATGACATTGTAAGTGTAAACTTTTATTGATTTTGTTTCGTTTACATTACTGTGAAACCAATGTATACCCAGTTCTGACACAGTTTGATGGTTAGGTAATTTAGAAGAAAATATCGTACACATATTTTTTTAATGGTAGAAGTTAAGATATTTTAGAAAATGTGACAATGTATATATATTATTGCTCGTGACTGTACATCGTTCTCTGGCCCATTACTTAGTCAAAAATGTGAAATTGAATTGAAATTGCGAAGAAAACATGGTGGAATGGGATTCAGGGTTCAAATCTCCGCTCAATCCAATCTCAAACTCACGAAACGAAAACTTTCAAACGATTAGGCATCGCATTTCAAAATAAAGCAGTCTATTATTTTGCTACAGGCATTTTAAATTAATCAGAGACAAATAATAGAAGGGATACACAAAATAACGACATGTAATTATTGGCACGGCAGTCGGCAAGCAAAATCAAAGGGACCACAAATAATTGAACGTTGTTCGAAACATGGACAATTTAATAGTAGGTACTGTTACTGGAATTGTGGCTGGTTTGGGATAGGCGGAAACCGGTCTCTTTGGGAAGGTAGAACACGGTCTAATAAAGGTTAACAGATGAGGGCAAGCGATAGGTCTTTTGACCTATCCTCGCCCAGCACTTGTCTCTAAGGACTCTTCGATCAATATATATCATTATCTGGCTGGGTCGACCGAATTTTTCTCAGTGATTTGGATGCTCGATATGAATAAAACATTCATGTAACACGTGACGGCTCCGCTGTTCGTTCTTCATAGTAATAATGAAGTATCCATAGACAATGTCTGTCAGCATTTACCTCCATCATTAGTAACGTTGGGAACTAACTTTTTACAGCGATCGCTAGAATAAATTAGCCTTAATTACACTAAGCGCGGAATGTCCGCGTCCTCCTAGCTGTGACGCCTAATGTCCGCGATTCGAACACTGATGACTTGTTATTAAGCCTATGAAAGGTATTGCGCCGAGACCGTCCTCTGTTCTCTATAAAATTGATGTCTGGAATCCAGGCAGACAACGAATGACAATTTAATTAATTGCCATTACTGCTTCATAGAATGTTTTGATAGCTATGGTTACATATTTATATCGAGGTCGTGGTTAGTAACTGGGTAACAGTTACTGCGTGGGCGCTGACAGCAGTGACAGTATTTAGGGAACGGTGCGCACGGGCACCGTTTACGGAAGTCGCGTCGTGCGTTTGGCCGTAATACAATGACTCATGCTGATTATACAGACGAATGACACTAGTTTAGTTAGTTTGTGTGTTTAGAAGGAACTGGGTGATGTAACGGTCAGGGTTAAATATGTTTAGTAGTGATTAAAGATCAATTAATTACCTATTGCTTAACGCTTCCAAGGACACTAACCGGCCATAGCAGTCATAACAATAATACTTCTAGTGTCACGTTCAGTGTCCTTGAAAGTGTTAAATAGTGTACTGTGGATGCCGCATGCCGCTTACCAAAAGTACCATTAAGAACTTAAGGCGAAAGCACCGGGGTAGCCCGCGAAATTACAATTTTCTTAATTTTTTTGCAATTTGCAGGTCAGTATTAGGTTGTATGTTGATTAAAATATGATTCGCGACCGTAACAAATATGTATAAAACAGAATTATAATCATTAAAGTCATCAATACAACTCTCTAAGACCAAGTAATCCTATTGAATGACTATTTCATGAAATCTTGACATTTGAGGATTATACTAACTTAAGGAGTTATATTACTGATTCTAATGATTATAATTCTGTAAATACATATTTGTTACGGTCGTGAATCATACTTTAATCAACACACACCGAGACATTAAGCTGCAAATTGCAAAAATCCTAAGAAAATTTGAATTCCGCGGGCTACCTTGGCGCTTTCCCCTTAATCAATAAAACTTTGGTAACAGCAAAACGGAAAAGCTGACAGATTGGCTGACTATCTTATAGATTTAATTTCCAAACTTTATTTATTTATTTATTTAATGCACAATGTACACAATCATAGTTACACGCTAGGCTTAAACTAGTGAGTCGGTACATGACCCTGTTAGGGCGCAGCAAGACAACTTAAAACTAATAATATTTATTACATGCAGTGACTACTTATCACAGTTTAGACTTTCACAATTAAATATTATATTCAACCTATATCTATACATAAAATATTATAATTAACACACAGATACACATTTGAAGTTTTTTTTTACAATAATTTATCTTCCATAAATTCTTGGATACTGTAGTAACATTTTTTTAACAGCAATGCCTTTAACCTGGCTTTAAATACACATGTTGTTTCCGTGGACCGTATATTTTCAGGTAATTTATTGTATATTTGTATGCTTTGGTATTCTGGGCTATTTTTGTACATTTGTAGTCTAGGTGCTGGTAGGATTAATTTGTTTTTGCGACGCTCATTCTTGTCAAAATTAAACAGTTTTAGGTTACTTTTAACAAAAGTGGCTATTTCTAATATATAAATGGAGGGCAGAGTTAGCATTTTTTCTTTTATAAAGTGGGGTTTGCAGCTATCTCTAGGTTTTATTTGAAATAATATTCGCATACATTTCTTTTGTGCAATAAATAAATCATTCGCGTCCACACTGTGTCCCCACATGATGATACCGTAGCGTAGCCACGCGTAGGCGTATGCGTAGTATACAGAGAGGGCACACCTAGTTTTAGTATTAGATTTTAGCGCACTAAGTCCATATGAAAATTGTGACAGTTTTATTTTGGTTGATTCGACATGCTTTTTCCAATTCAAATGAGAGTCTAATGTAATACCTAATAATTTGAATTCTTCCACTTCTTCAATTTGGATGGTGTCTGTTATATTTTTTAAGTTAATTTTTTGTTTTTGGTAGGGTTTAAATTGTATGATTTTAGTTTTTTTGTTGTTTACTTCAAGGTTGTGATTCTGAAGCCAACATTTTATAAGGTTAAACGTTTCAGTAATTTGGGAGTTATATTGTAGGTTGTTAGTAGGGCTTTTAAAGAGTACGGAGATGTCATCAGCGAACAACACACACATTTACCCGCGCTCTTGACGTCATGAATTAAACCCACTTTGAATTGAATACAAGGAAAACATATCCGAAATAATATTTATATCTAATTATGTTCTACTATTACCACATAAATATTATGGCGATTACCTAATAACACAAAGAGGATTAGCACTTTAATTGCAAGCTTTCGTCATAAAATCTTTTCTCCGAGAAACAATTTTCCTTTACCTCATATTCTTCAATCTCGTCTCAATATGTTGTGTCTCATTTGGCAGTTACGTCATTTTTCGCGGATCTTCGGTGCTAGGTGCTATTCAATTTTCCTGTTACGAGTTTGTTGTACGGAATTACGGATGTCAGTTACGTGCTTAAACCGCGATCGTCTGTGACGGCCATTGTTTACGAATATTGTTATTTGATGATTCATCCTTTATTTTTTTTTCGTCTAGTCTAGTGCTGGAACGCGGGTGTTTAGTCTGCGTGTGAAGGATTGTTATAGACCCACCTATTCCCGTGGAAGTTATGAAGTTAAGGATATTATGGTGTGGTGACATCCTACTCTATGGTTCACAATAACACACAGAACTTCCTGAACTTCGTCTCTTACCAATAAGTGGCGTTTGCTTTCTCTTCTTGTGTTTATTTGCTTGTTTTCCAAAATCCAAATTGCGTCAAAGTCCGTCCACACATACTTGCATCAACAGGAATAGTTGTTTTGTATTCTTTAGTAATGTCCATTGTACATACTGCACTTGTACTCTCTGGGTTTTACCATAGAGATATAGAAGATTACGTACCTAACAGAATTAAGTAAGAGCTCTAAGATTTTCCTGTGTGCAAATCCTCACACAGCATATTAAACGCGTTAAATAAGGCAAACAGAGGCAAGAAAACAGAATGGGAAATAAATAAACAGGTAACGGATACCATTTTATTGCGTTCCTTTATTAAATAATGATGTATAGGTACGTAAACCAATATTAATTTATCAAGAAGTATTAAATTATGTCGTTCAAATATGTTAGGACACACGGTGCTTGTAAGTAAAATTACTCCGTTTTACCAACTGGGGCCCGACAAGGGTCTGATGCGGGGCTTACGTGCTAACACGGAGATAGTAATACCAACAACATTAATTAATTAGTTAGAATTAGATTCATGTTAGAGTTTGGTTTATTAAATTATGGTTATAGTCGGGGGAACATATACGTAGGTACCTATATGTATGTTCCAAATTACAAAGCTCTAGCTTGATTGGAAGTGGACTACTTTTATGATTGATGATCTTACACTGTTTGTCCACCGCCACCGTCAACGAGAAACGAGATTATAGGAACAGAACGTGACCACGCGGCCATAGTAAATGTATGTATCGCTACATCGGAGCCGTCATCTCGTTCTCGTTGACGTCCCGTCGCCGTCGGTGCCGGTGGACAAACGGCCTTATCCTCAAAAAACATCGTTATGTGAGATAAAGTTGGGCCGAAATGAAACTCGATTGGTGTAAATATTGCAAAGAGCGCACGGCCGGTTTTGCCAGAACTTGTGTTTGGGTTCCAAAAATGATCCTCTTTCGTAACAAAATTCTTCCACTACTCAAAATCCGATACCCAAGTGTTACTAGAAAATTGCTGTAAAAAGGAATTTATAAGTACCATCTTGGGCTAATCGTTATTGATAAGATAATAGCCGATGACGTGGAACATGTATAAATTCTGTTATCGCGTGTCTGAGCCACTGCCAGGGGTGTGGCAGACGAAAATAGAAGTAACAGTCCATTAGGGCTCGCGGTGGCTCGGTGGTAAATGCCATATTTTTATGATGCTATTAAGTATAACGATATTATGGTGTTGCTTAGCGAACATGAGGAAAAACTATGTAAAGCTCAATCTTTTGATGCCGGTCGCCGTAAATTTTAGAACAACATCAAATGAATCTAATTAGTAGATGATGTGCAGGCAGAAAAATTTTAATCTTCTGATAGATTAAAAAGCAATAAGTAGGTATTACAAGAATTTAGGTTTATATAATCTAGTTTACCAATAAATTATTCATTCATCGTGGTGATGACATTATAAACAGAAACAATAATAAGATTATGGAAAACACTTGGATCATGTTTTCGATAAGGATGAAATCAACACTATATCGGAAGGAAAAACACATTTGATATTTCTACGAATTTTCCACATACGGTCACGCGAAGCGTCATTTCGGAAACGGGATAAATAAGCTTATTTCGTGAAGGAAATATTTTCAAATTGTGGGTTGAAAAAAAAGCAGTGGAAAATGATAAATTACATACACATACATAAATAAACTCACGCCCTCTTCCCATGGGGGTAGGCAGTATCTACAGAACGCCACTTGTTACGATCCTTACACACTCGCTTTTGCCTCGTTTACGTTCATACATATGGAGCTAGACCACCACCTCTTAACGCAGTATTATTTTAATCTTACTTGTGTGTGGGAAAGAGATGGAGCTAGACGTCCTGTATAGCTCCATCTCTTTCTCACGCTGAAGTAACCTTAAAATAATACTGCTTTAAGAGGTAGTGGTTGGCCCCCTGGTCATACACGCACGTCGGTTGCGAGTACTACGCACCTGACTTCTGAAGAACATCACCAATAAGATCACTATATGTCTTCCTCTCAACATGACCAATCCATCTAAGCATACTCTTTTCAATTTTTGTTACTACATCTTCTTAAAAAAATTGATAAAAAATAATCATTAATTAATTGATAAATTATTGAGGAATATTCTGTGTTAAGCGACGTCAGTAAGCCCTCGTCCAGGTAGTGACCTGACGAAGGACCTGGCGAAGGAATCCGCTGGATGCGAGAAGCACAGGACCTGGTCGATGTCCAGCAGCGAACGTCTGAAATGATAATGAGTTGATATGTAATTCAGTCGGCATATTAATTGATTTTCTGTCTCCTGTCACATGTGGCATAACGCTTGTTACTAGGGGGAATATTTTAACAAGAAGCCCATTTGCGAAGTTTCTTAGTTAACAATGTTTTTGCCACTTGCAGTGCAGTCTTAGTTAACGATAATGCGCAATACTTGCGCTCGACTGCTCAAGTTTCTGCATAAATATAGCTTGACTAGCGACCCGCCCCGGCTTCGCACGGGTAGCACTAATTATCTATAGCCAGATAGATGACTTGTGGTGGATGATTGAAATACTATCTTGAATTCATGCAAGCCTACAAGTAAGTAAGTAAGTATGGTACTTTTTTTAGGTTACTGTTCAGAAAAAATGACACAAAATAAACAAAAAGCCAAAAAAAATCTGTTGATCCGATCGCTATCAAACTTCACAGGATCACCCGCTGGGCTAATCTGAAAATTGCCAAAAAATTTAATAAAAATCGGTCCAGCCATTTTGGAGTCCATAGGGATACATACATACCATAATTACAACCTACACACGTCGATTTTTATAGGTATAGATTACTTTCACAATAGGTATTTGCTTAGGACATAGCTCGTCGCTTGAGTAGATACTTAGGTCGAAAACAGATCCCAAAAAAAATATAAGAGAAAATGTTGAACAGTTAATTTTCCTTTTTTCGTACCAAACGCGACATATTTGGAGTAGCAATTTCAGCGCATCATAGTTCTGCAAATACTTTTTGCGATTGTGTAAATACTAAAATTGTCTCAAAATAGTTGCAAATACAACAGAGTCTATTTTCTCGTTTTAAGAACTGCAGATAAACTTGGTAGGGTCACAGGAACTAAAGTGGCGGCTCAGTGCGCGGAAGTCGCTAATTCGTCCGTACAAAGTGCTGCAGCTTAAGTTTTTAAACTGCTCTTGATGCCATTTTATTCCTCTGAAAGATTCTGCGAAATGAATTGTAGCCGCACGTTACGACTTAGCCCGGATAAAAGAGATGACGTATGACGGACTTTGTTGTATAATATACCCGGGAGACTGGATAAAATCGTGGAGATTTTTGTAAAGACAGGCTAAATGTTTAAAGCCTCACCGTAAACCAAATTAAGGGTCTCTTAGTTAAAACGTTATAAACTTAAGTGGGCCTGGGCCGGACACGTTAGCCGTATGTCGAACGAGTCATGCGCCAAATCTACCACCATGTGGGTCCCAAAAAACGTCCGTCGACATCGAGGCAGGTCCAGGATGGTGAGACGAGCTTGAAGCCTACAGACAGGATTGGTCCACACTAGCTCAAGACAGAGAGGAGTGGAAAGGAGAAAGAGAGACAACACAGGCTTAAAATAAATAAATAAATATATACATGTCTAGCCGTCTCTGTTTATATAAATCTATAAAACGTACTCTGGTCTTTTTTAATCAACTCTGTCAGAAAGCATATATCAGTGGCCGAAAGCGACACCTAAAATGAATGCAGATTCGAAACTCATTTTAACTAAAAGTAAATAAATAACTATCGTAGTTCACGCTTTATGTTTTCGACGTCAAAAGGTTTTCATTCGCGTGTTTATTTAATAACTCAAACGTTTCATGTAATTAATTTGTAATTTGACTTGGCAATTTGAACAAAGCTTGTAGATTCGAAAACAGCACGCTTACATTGTAAATTTGTAATTTAATCTACGTTAGTAAAGTTGATATTGATTATTTTTCTAAGTAATTTTCTTGTATCAGTAACTATAATTATATATGATGAGTCTTAGTGATAAATGATGTGAACACACGAAATTGATGTTAATTTTAAATACACATGTGATATTAAATACTAGATAATTGTAGTAGTTTTATCTATATAACAAAAACACCACCATGTTTATGTCGGTCCACGCAAAAAGAAGGGTTATTACAAACCTTAACACAACCCTAAAAAAAAAAAAAATGGACACTCGTTTGATATTGGGGTTTGTTTTGCTTCGAATACTTGTTTCCACAAATTTTGAAGCGGTTGGGTAGTAGGGTAAGTACCCCTACTCTATAAAAGTTACTGCTAATTTATCAAAGCATAATAACGGCAAAATGTCTGAAAAAAAGGAGGGCGAAAGATAAACGTTAAGTATAAACTTTTATTAAAATAAGTATGTTGCCACCATAAAGACCGGATTCCAAGTTTGCTTTTAGATGAGATTATGTGAAAAGTTTTACAAAGAACCCCTTTTTATTGCGAACACGTTAGAAGTTTTTTCCCATAAGTTATCCCGGAATATTGTATAAGCCTTTAATGCATATTGTATTAAGGTGGGTCAGATTTTCCGACTTTATGATCATAAATACACTTGACTTGACTTTGACTTTTTCGGCACGGCACGGGATCCCGTGCCGTGCCTATTTTCTCATCTGTCTGAACATCGAACCGATTCGATTACGTAGCCTAGCTGAGGAAAAATATTTGTGTTTGGTGCAAATCCTAATTCCCAGTAATAATACTTATTACAAGTATCTTCTACTTGTTATAAAATTCTTAAATTTACTGACAGAACGCACAGCCTAAACCGCTGGTCTAGAAGAATGAAATTCTGTACAAGAGTTCCTACCGTCGAATGTCGTAATTACAGACACTAATTGTCTTTGAACCTATGGGGTTCATACGACACGCAAAGGCTTACGAAGGTTGGCACTAAGGAAGGATTTTGATAATTCACTCCCTAAAGGGGCTAAGAAGGGGATGAAAGTTTGTATGAAAGCTCTTCATTATTGCCGATGGGAATGCCTCCAGGGACGTGTACGACTCAGTAAGTAGAAAACTATAAGGGAATAAATAATGATGCAAATGGTGTTTTTACAGTTAATTTTGTTCGTAACGTAATTAATCACTGGGAGGAATGGAAGAACATGTTTTGACGTTGATTACAAAATCAGTCAGCATTTTCCCAGCCGGCTGAATGTTATGGTTCGCACATGTTTTGCCGTATTATCATTAGCCATTAGGCTACGTGTACACATAAACATGAATTTTATATATTTAATCGTATTATAAAACGACTCGGTTGGACTGTCAGAACTGATTTCATTTTAACCGACTTAAAAAAAATGTTTGGTAGGGTTTGTTTGGTGTGGGTCTTTTCTTGTCTGTCTGTTTGCCTGCTATGTAACTTGCAAGTCAATTTAAACCAGTTCCTGTTATCCGATCAGACTGTTTTTTTTACTGAACTATTATGAGCGTTTACGGCATTTCATACAAACTTTCAAGTTCTTGTTTTTCGAAATGAATAAACCGATTTTCATTAAAATCTGTTCGAGTTTCATTAAACTTTATACGCATAAGCAGGATACATAGGTCTAAAAAGTTAGTTAAGAACATTTTCGAAATGTCTTATTTAAAAATAGATAATTGGAAATCTTTGTTTCTATGGTAAATTTAAAGTCGGTCGAATTTAGCTGTAACACAATCTTTCGAAAATTTTCTCAATTAACTTTTTAGACCAATGTATCCTGCTTATGCGCTTGAATTTTCATTAAAATCGGTTCATTCATTTGGAAAAAAAAGGACTTGAAATTTTGTATGAAATGCCGTACGTCGTAAACGATCTTAAGGTTTTTATAGAAAATTACCTAACTAAGCAGGTACCTACTTATACTTTTTTCCTTGCGGAAAAAAAGAGTACTAGTGCGTCTCTATGTCCATTATTCATCGATATGATTATTATCTTACAAGGTTGCCAAGAGCTTTTCAAATTATTAGGTCCATTGTGTCACACAAAATAATTTATAGTGGTTATTATTTCACAGGTCCGCGCACGACAACATAAAGAAAACAAAAGTCGCTATCAAGAAAATATCTCCGTTCGAGCATCAGACGTACTGTCAGAGGACATTAAGGGAAATCAAAATCTTAACCCGGTTTAAGCATGAAAATGTAAGCCCCTTTTATATATTTTTAAAATTCTGAATCTTTTATTCAAACTATGCTCAGAAGGTTACAAAAGATAAATATCAAAAGACACTTCGTATATTTCAATGTTGTTTTTAAAGGGTAAACTATCCCAGGGCAATTCTCGTAATTTTAAGAACGTTCACAGTCTGATCTCAGTCTCAGTATGTCAAAAATAACCTATAATTTCCCTACATTTCTGACAAGTTTTTGATATTCGCTGAGTTTGCGCCTAGATTTTGAACGTTACGGTACGGGATTTGGGCTTCTGATATTACCTTAACAAAAACCGGCCAAGTGCGAGTCATATTATCTAATACGTAGGTAGGTCCTATGAATGTTCCCGGCCAAACTCGATTTCCTGATAAACCAGTTAGCCCTAGGCTCACCAGTTGTCAAACACGTGTTATCAGATAAGTATTAAATGCGAGTAGACTCTTACGCGAAGGGGTCCGTACCACCATGCAATATTTAACACTACATATTTTAAAAAAATACTTCGCTTTAAAAAACACTTTTCTTGTATGGGAGGGTGGAGGGGGTTCCCCATACAAGAAAAGTTTTTTTTTTACTTTATTTTATTTTTATTATTTGTGGTTATAACGACTATAGAAATACACAAACCTGAAATTTTCAACTGTCTACCTATTACGGTTCATGAGGTACAGCCCGCTGACAGACAGACGGATGGACCGACAGCGGAGGCTTAGTAATAGTGTTCCAATTTGGTTCCTAATAACCAGTACTTTTATTCATGTTTAACGTTCACTATCCTTATTAACTTTCTACTGATCGAAAATTACGTGAACATAATGGAGGAGATTAGCCTAGCAATTTTAACAATGTTTGTTCTCTTTCAGATAATCGACATTCGAGACATTTTAAGGGCGGAAAGCATAGACTCAATGAAGGATGTTTACATCGTACAATGTTTAATGGAAACAGACCTTTACAAATTGTTAAAAACACAGGTAATAAAATCATAATTGCACTTTTTAATCAACTTTAATAATGAAAGAGTAATTAATTAAAACAATATTTTGTTTGAAACTCTTTTGTCACTCGTCCAATCAAAAAAATCTATTAATTATTCCGAAGGAGGGTTGCGTTCAGTTAAAAAAAAACCTTCCGTGTCCATTTAATTTCAAGACATTTAATTTAATATCTTGTTCCAGAAATTAAGCAACGATCACATCTGTTACTTCTTGTATCAAATCCTCCGCGGGCTGAAGTACATACACTCCGCGAATGTACTTCATAGAGACCTGAAGCCTTCCAACTTGCTCCTTAACACAACATGTGATTTGAAGGTACGATATAAATACATACTTGTAGTCTGTTCAATGAGGAACCGGTTGTATGACATACCAAATGCTTAACACAGTACGAGCTTTGGCATGATATAAATCGAAAGTTTATGGCATGACGTAAATCTAAAGTAGCTTGTTCGATAATCGATTCTTTACCTCCACTATATTGATGATTTATTAACCGACTTCAAAAAAGGAGGAGGTTTATGTTCGTCTGTATGTTTTTTTTTAATGTATCGCTCATCCAATAGAACAACGATGTAATTACGATAATGTCGAAAATGAGTTTTGAATGTCATAAGTTCACGTTTCGAAAGTTCTGTCTATGACAAAAACGACAGAATTATAGTTACGGTGGTTTTCGATAGAGTGAGTGACTGTCGTTTGGGAATTGGCGTATTTTTCAAAAGGTCACCCGGAAACATCGACTTATTTGACAGTAGTATTTTTTTTAATAATCATGTTGGTATCTTACATTATCTAGGTATCGTTGTTTTAAAATAAAAACTAAATTTTTGTAACTCATTTAAAAAATAAAAAATTGGTAAGTACTTCTTATTATACGTATATAAATGTAAACAGATTTATAAAATTATAACTAAATTTAACAATTTGTTGTTTAAATTCATGACTTATTCCCATTTCAAAACCTAGTTTGTCATAATTGTTATATTTCATTAATTATAAAATGGCATAAATGTACGTCAGGTTTGTTTTATTTGGAATTTTTTAACAGTTTTCCTGAGTTTTTTCATGAAGTTATTACAAATTATTATTGATAGTAAAGTAACAAACATAAATATTAAAGGATTTTATCATAGTCATTGGAAATATATCGTATTTTCAATTAACCTTTAAAACGTTCTCCTGAAAAATAGCTAAAACTTATTTGCGTCATTGTTCTATAGGACGAGCGGTATGTTCATCAGTATTTTCGTCAATTGTGGACCGATTTTGAAAATTCTTTTACATTTGGTAGAGGAAGCTTGCGCGGTGGCCACATAAATTTTTGTTACATTCGCTTGGTTTGTTTTTGAGTTAGCTTTGATAATACGTATTTAATCCACTTTGTGTATCATGATGATGTTATAATATGTTCTGTCACTGTTGCTTACATAGTAAGCAGTCGTATACGAATTAGTGTGGGTACAGATATTGTGTGTGGTAGGTACCATAACAAAAAAGTGAAAAATAAAAACTTTTTTACAGAAAAAAAAACACTAATAAGTGAAAACTTTAATTTCGGTAGTCGATGGCAAAAAACTAAAATACATATCCAAAGATACCGACTTCCGAAATTAAGTTATTTTTTAGTTTGTAAGTAGTGTTTTTTTTTGGATGTCGGTTGTTTTTTTTTCTGTAAAAAAGTTTTTTTTTAATGTTTTATGCAAACCATGATGAACAGAATTTTACTTTGTGACGAGAATATAATCTTCTCCGATCGTGACACACTACTTTAAATCTGCCTCTATCGTCTCGCATTATATTGGGAACATCTGGAAGAGTAATTTTGATCTGACTTCTTAAGTAATACTAATGGTCCTATTAACTTTGTTCGAGACTCAGGAATAACGGGCCAATTGCGTAACACACTTATTTTTTTTTTTGGATGGGAAATCATCAAATGTCTTCTCCCGCTCTGGGCGGAGCGGGAGGGCGTGTCAGACTTTTACTGACTAAAACCCACCCGTGTTCCCTCTGTTGCCTGTGCCGGGGCCACGGTAACTCTTTCGAACATCCCGCAACCCCGGCTGTGCGTGTCGGTTTCATTTTCACAGTTCAACAACATTCATTGCGTTATTTACGTTGCTAAGCTGACAAATTTTTCGAACATATAAAACAATGGACTAGGAATATGCTTCAAAATCATTCAGATTGTGATTGATAGTGTGTTACGCAATTAGGATGCTGGTGAAGGGTGGTACCAATAGAGACTGTCAATCGTGTTATTTATTTATTTACTAACTGTGCCCCGCGACTTCGTTCGCCTGGAAGTCGTATGATACACAATATACTAAAATAACAACCACATTTTAATAAAACTCCCTCGTACCCCGACCCGTCGCATTGCATCGCCCGCCCGCGCTATTATTTCGTTTTCTCTTTGACTTTTTTTTTGCTCAGCTCCTAAGGGTCGCAGCGTGATGTTAAATAGCCTATAACTGTCCTCGAGAATTGGGCTACCAAATGCAATAAGAATTTTTCAAATTACTTTTTGTTCACAATTTCATGGGTTTTAATTTTTTTTTGCGCGGAACCCTAATTATTTTTCTAAAATAAAATGGCCATTTGTTTTGAATGCACACGAGCGGAAAGCATCGCGAAACTGACATAATAGATATGTGTATATAGGCATAAATACTATATCGAAGTACGCGTGTGTGGGGGCACTCGCACGAAGCACCACGTTCAGACGACGTGGTAGCCTTTTTTTTTGGATGGAAAATCAGCAAATGATTTCTCCCGCTCTGGGCGGAGCGGGAGGGCGTGTCAGACTTTTACTGACTAGAACCCACCCGTGTTCTTTCAGTTGCCTGAGCCGGGCCACGGTAACTCTTTCGAACATCCCGCGACAAAATAAAAGTAGCCTAAGTTACGCCCCGTAACATCAGTTATCTGCCAGTGAAAGTCCCGTCAAAATCGGCCCAGCTGTTTCGGAGATTAGCCGGAACAAACAGACAGACTAAAATTTTAAAAATTGCTTTTTGTTATAAGTACAGTATATACTTTCTTATGTATTTAGTAAAAAGTTGTTATTTTGACATTACAAACAGACACTTTAATTTTATTTATTTGTATAGATATAGATTTATTTATAATTAATTAAAACTGTACAACACCAATTACATTAATTAACATAAAAACAAAAAATACGATTAATATTGACGTGTGTATCAGTCGCTTTGTTGTTTCCAGCGTTTTTAGTGTCTTGATAAAGGCCTTAGCTACATAAGCGGGTGCCTTGTTTGGTGCAACTTAGTTCCCAAACTTATTTTGTCTACTGCCCACTTTGAGAATAAATTATTTTTTAGCGCCCCCATTTTTTCACTTACATAAAAACCACTACCTAGATGAAATTACAAATCGCCCCCTAAGCCTCTACACAACACCACCATTTTTTTTCTGGGTCTCTTACTCCCTTTAGGCTCCTTCCTTGGTTCCCTTTAGGCCTGCAGCGCCCACAAGGGGGCGTTATCGCCCACTTTGGGAAAGGCTGTTCTAAAGTGACACACCTTAGTATGGTGCAACTTTGTAGGTACGAAGCGCTTAGCGAAACAACGTACTGTACAGTTTATTATCGCTATGGCCACACTAAGGGTGCGTTTCCACTGAAGCGGAGACGAGCGGTGTTGAGCGGAGATGTGCGTGAATCAACCAATCACAATAGTTGAAATCGTCATCGCGTCCCTCGTCTCGTTTGTGATTGGACGATTCCTGCACGTCTCCGCTCAGCTCCGCTCGTCTCTGCTTCAGTGGAAACGCACCCTTACGTTTGAAGCCGCGCATGCATGACTATCAGTCACATCTAATAGTGAAAGGTACTCAGACTGATTACTTAGTTTATTAAGTACTGAGATTATTTAATCAATTTTAGAAGCACACTGTGTGCGTCGAGCAACGCTACTATCAAGTTGGGCCTCTATCTCATGAAAAACAAGCAATATTATTTGTTTGTTTTGGTTTTATTTTATGTTTTGTTACTTATCTATACAAATAGATTAAATTGAGGTCTGTATGTAATGTCAAAATAACAACTTTTTACTAAATACATAAGAAAGTACTGTACTTATAACAAAAAAGCAATTTTTTTAAAATTTTGTCCGTCTGTCTGTCTGTTTGTTTCGGCTAATCTCCGAAACAGCTGGTCCGATTTTGACTGGACTATCACTGGCAGATAGCTGATGTTACGGGGCGTAACTTAGGCTACTTTTATTTTAGAAAAATGATTACGGTTCCGCGCAAAAAAATTAAAATCCATGAAATTATGAACAAAAAGTCGGATTTGAAAAATTATTTTTGAATTTGGTAGCCCAATTCTCGAGGATAGTTATAAGCTATTTAACATCACGCTACGACCCTTAGGAGCCGAGCAAAAAGAAATATGTCAGAAAGAATAAGCGAAAACGAAGTACTAGCGCGGGCGGGCGATTCAACGCGACGGGTAGGGGGACGAGGGAGTTTTATTAAAATGTGTCTGTTATTTTAATATATTGTGTATCTTACGACATCCACGCGAACGAAGTCGCGGGGCACAGCTAGTAATTTAATAAAGCTGAAAATTTTGTTTGTTTGAACGCGCTAATCTTTGGAATTTCCAGTCGGATTTGAAATATTCTTTTTGCATTTGATAGCCCAATTCTTGAGGAAGGTTATATATAGGCTCTTTAACATCAGAAAAAAAATGAGAAAGAACGCTAAGTGAAAACGCGGGCAGGCGATAATTTCACACGGACGAAGCCGCGGGCAGAAGCTAGTTTTTTTTATAAACAGAAAATAATTATGGGGTGGCTGAGATTTACCTCCTAGTGGTCCACCCCGGGCAACGGCACCACGGGCTTGCCTGTGGTACGGCTGAATGATCCCACTTAGCGGTGGTAGGCTCCGCAAAGGGCCGCCTGGCTCGTGACCACCATCCCACTGGAGTCTGGCGCCAAGCAGCTTGCTGTGTTCCGTCGGCATGTGGGAGTGCCAGTGCCTTCTGGGTAAGCTCGCTCCATCGTCGACTTTGTCTACACAGACAACAGCATCTCTGACCTAGACTAGAGTCAAGAACAAACCTATCTCAAATAAAAAAAATTATCATAATTGGGGCAATGTGGCTTTTCATTTCGTTGCCGTCGTCGTTTTTAGTAACATATCAGCTGCGTAGATTTCGACTTTACATTTTAGATCCTAAGTAATAAGAATAAGAATAATCTTTATTGACATAACATGAGGTTACAGAATCAAATGAAGCATCTGAAACCCAAACTAGTTAAAAACCTGTATGTCAGGAGTCAGCGCCTTCTCCCATTTTCATTACACTAAGTTGTTATGCTAAAAAATACATTTTAGATTTACTCTTAAAAGAACAAAAAAGAAAAGAATAATAAAGTTTAAGGATGAGAGCATGCAAAAATAAAGAAATAAAAAATATTATATATCTTAAAATTTTGCTAGGGTAGTGTGAAAGTGAATGAGCGGGTGGGTG
Source organism: Fissipunctia ypsillon (assembly GCA_947568875.1). Taxonomy (NCBI): domain Eukaryota; kingdom Metazoa; phylum Arthropoda; class Insecta; order Lepidoptera; family Noctuidae; genus Fissipunctia; species Fissipunctia ypsillon. The sequence continues at coordinate 19,168,149 of OX387654.1, read as the reverse complement.
GGCGTGTGTGTGTAGGATGTGCGAGTGTGTGTTGTGTAATGGTGTATGTGTGTGTGTAGGATGTGCGAGTGTGTGTTGTGTAATGGTATATGTGTGTGTGTGAGTGTGGGGGTGTGTTCATATATGTTTAATTGTGTTTTTATCTTATCCTTTACCTACTGAAGAACTTTTCGGTTTCCTCGTAGTTTAGCGTTAGAGGATATTTTCTGACCCTCGATTGGCACTCGTGAAACGAGACTGGATAAGTAATAAACATAACATCTAACATCACGCCTTGTTTCCCCGAAGGGTTAGACAGAGGTGTACCTATAGTACACCCACATTTCGCCAGTTACATATGTTTAAGTCCCATGTAATAGGGGGCGAGCCTATTGCCATCTACCGGGCACAAATCCAGACTCCGGGCTGCTACTGAGAAATTGCAGATAGAAAAACCTAAGTAATAAATATTCCAAATAGTAATTAGAAATGGTATACTTACATAAGGGCTGATTTAACCAAACTCAGATATCTTTTATTCGCGGAATAAAATTGCTGTCTGACAATTTTTGTATGGAAAATCTATCAAAAATAAAAAAAATATTCGCTGGATTAGACTTATACTAGGTATAAAAGTTTGGTCGAACTCGCCTTAAATCGTAAATAGTTATTTTGTACAAAAAACTTTCTCACATACGAGAACCTGCGGCATGAGCATATATTATTGTCACTTGAGTAAATAATATCATGGACAGAAGGCGTGAGGTTATATAAATGTATGTGTAAAGAAATATTATATACAGCAGTAGTAAACATGACAAAATACAAGTCTAAGATATTGTTGTATGTATTATGTAATAGGTCTGCAGTTATGTACAGTCACGAGCATTAATTTGTATACACTTAGCTACTTTTAAAACTGATTTTCTTCTACTGTATTGATTGTAATTTTATGATGTTACGAGCAAAGTGTTTTGGAACAGATAGAATTATTAAATATGTAGGCATCTCTAAGTTACTATCGTTATTCCTCGAGAAAATCGCTTTTGAATTTCTCTAAGTGTATACATATTGGTGCTCGTGACTGTACACTTTCGGAACGAACATTTTCTAATACCTACATTTCTTTTCCGCGTAGCGGAGACGTATTTATGACCTATTTCGATCTAACTTTCATTATCATTCATAATAATGGCAGACTCATTTTTAAGATGTTCCAAAATATCTCATTCACGATGCCAGTCAAATAGACATACCTAAAGCTGCTCAAACTTTTTATTTTCTGACTGTACAATGTTCTAGTATCTAGATATGTATTCGTGTAAAGGTGAACGTCCACTGTTCCGCACCGGCCGCAACGCACGCACGGCGCGCAACTTATTTTGGTTTGCTTTCTATGAATTCATATAGCACTGCGTCCACTATCGGTACCGCCCGCACCGAGCGCTCGGAACATTTCTTCATACGAAGAAACCAAAATCCGGTGCGTGCTGTGCGTGCGTTGCGTCCGGTGCGGACCAGTGGACTTTCACCTTAAATAACTTACAACAGAACCTCGGATACTCTACTGTTACTGCTGTCATAGTATAAAGAGAGGAAGTATCTCGTATCGTTATCTTCATACAAACGCACCGCGCGCGGCTTGTATGTGTGCGCCAAAGTATCTATGCGTCGCCGCACGCACACTTAAACAAATCTCGGCCCGTTTCGCAGTGCGCCAGTCGGGGCTAACATCGCACGAGGTTCGCGCGTCACGGCTTTTCGGCACCGCTAAATGAATGAAAAATGTGTGATAATCGCAGAACGTATTGCTGTGTGTTTGGGTGTCTTAATAATTCATCGATTCCAGAATTGTCTCTGTTCAAATTACCTATTGAACAGGAAAGAAGTCACTTTTTCTAGCATATCATTTTTACTTGATGATGAGATACCTACTTACTTATTTTTTGTTGTATTAGTTTTCTATCAGACAGAGGAAGTAGGTAGGCCTACATTCCCACTAGAATGTACTAGGTACTTTTGATCCAAACAATTTATTTTTTATAAAGTTAAAATTATGGCTGCTGGAAAAAAGATTTTATTCTATAAATGAATTTACAAGTAATGTTAAATAATCAACTTGAAATGAATGCGATGATAATTATTAATGAATGTATTGTAAAAATTAATGAATAATAATATAAACTAGCATTTAAAGCATGCCATTGGACGCAAATATTTAGGTTAGAATACCTGTAATATTTTATTTTAGCACTTTAGACATTGTAATGTTTGCATGTCAAATATCTGACTATGTATTAGGAACTTAATTACTGAATTTAAGACCAACGCTCTGTACCAATACTTATTGCAAATAAATGATTATGATTATCATATGATCTGTCAATTGATTTGCCGCTATTGCTTTGTTTATGTTTAGTCATGCCGATTTCTCAGCACCTATTGTAGGTATAGTAACTAAGTACCTACTTACAGTTATAAAATCGTACTTAAAAAATAAGTAATTGACTAATTGTGAATCAGATAAATAGAACAAAGTTCGAATCGCCTACCGTTTACTCGTGCTCATCACCGCCCCGCGCCGCCCGTCTGCTGCCCCGTCGCTCTTTCTTTCATCGTGAAAGGTTTCATCATCGTTTAGGTACCCAGACAATACAAGTAAAAAATACAACTTCCCGACCCTTGCCAATTTATTGGCACTGAATTAAAATTTAACTAAAAGTGACAACCCTGAGACAGTAGGCAATTATATCGCGGATTGTGCCGGAGATAGCCTACTTCCTCTATACTATGCTGCTGTCACTCAGTAGCTCCAACTCAAACGGAATTGCAAAGTCAAAGCGACCGCAGTATTGTGGTCGGTATCATGTAATGCTATCATTAATAGTGGTAGGCGCAATGTGGCGGCGTATATACTCGAACAGCTTGCTAGCGGGAGTTGTGCGCTTTCATTACTTTTTTGCAGCATCTTTGCAGATTATGAGTGGGGTAATGCAGTTTTTTCAAATATACTACACCCTAGACTCAGACAAATTACGACTAGACTGACTAGATTCAGACTCAGACAAATATCATACAGTTAATATATCGCAGTTTTGTGTGGGAGCCCATAGAGGTTTCTCTACATATATTAAACTGTTTTTACAGTCAAATTTAAGTAAATCTCTTCTCAATACCAGTCAGAATTTCACTCATAATCTGTAAACTTTGCTGCAATAAGTATTGTGTATGTATTTGGACACATCGATCTCGAAACTATTACATCTGGAGTCTGAATATATAAAAACAACTTTCTTCTTTATGTTGGGAACGTTGACCCCCCCAAAATTCACTATTCCTCAGAGAGTGAGAAAAAAAAAGAGTATTCTATCTATCTAATCTTAATCTTATCTTCAGAGAAGAAGAGAGATCTTTAGAGAAGGGTCAAAAAGTGCTTCAAATGATTCGTGTCAATATTGCACTGCGCGCTCGGTCGGTTTTGCGAGGACTGCTTGGCGCACCCTGTGCGCATATATTTGCATTTAAGCTCGCACCGATGACTGAGTACAATAAATACAACGTAATAAGCAATTAACAATACCTACAGCGTTGTGGACAAACAATAAACAAGTGAAATATTTGCTTTGTTACTTCATTATTATCGCTCAGACCGAGGGGACAATCCCTACAATGTGATATTGGTAATACGAATCGGTTTGTCCGTCTATCGGCGGCAGTGAAGATTCACTGCCGCTATATTACCGAGCCCATCGATAGTGATAAAATTGCGCAGTAGGTACTCAAGTGAAACCCGAATAAGGCCGCATATACTTTAATTCCCGTAAAATCCATTTCAAGGGGAAACCACTGCCATAGCCACTATAGCCAGTAAAGATTCAGGATCACATTCCTCTGCGTAGATTTTCTGGTACTTATTTAAGTGTCATTATGGGTCGTAGTGGTCGAAATATGGGGTTATTCCACAAATCCCCATTGACAATCCCCAACAATGGGTTTGCACCGCCGTCTTCGAATTTACTCCCAAGTGGCAACTGGAGAGACAAAAAAACCTTTTTAAGTACCTACCTACTTCTCCATAATAGGTATATAATTTGGATTGTAAACCTTTTCCAATTACTTTGCCCTCGTGGTTGTATAATAATATAGGTCCCTACTCGTTACGATCGTTTAACGGTCGAACCCAATAACCTATCTATCACCAGTTTTGGCATACTGCAGATAGAAAAAACCTATCTATCTGTGGTTTTAACGTCCCAATAATCTATAGGAGACTATGAAATCTTACCGGCTTGACATAAAGACTAGAAATTAAATAATAATAATAACACAGCATATATAGACACAGGGGACATTGTTCTTCCGTAGTTCAAGGTAACCAATCCATTATAGCCACCCAAACCCATAGCCCAATATGTTTTGTTTCTATGTTCTGCAATAGTCCTGCACCAATCGGGAGTTGTACTTGGGTGCACTTGCATAGTGCTTACATATATGTACATAATCGTCGGTTGGTGCCTCTTTCCATGGAAAATTGTCTAAGGGACCTCTGAGAATTGGCTTCGGCCCCTCGTACGCCTTCCAAAGGACCGGGAGTATGGTCCCGAGATATGCAAACATAATAAAATTAATAATACCAGACTGTTATTGTCCCATTACTGGGCAAAGGCCTCTTCTCATTCAGAGTAGTTACGAGCATTGATCACTACGCTTGCTCAAGACGGGTTGGCAATTTTAGACTTTATTAACTACAGTAACTAGTCCAGGTTTCCTCACGATGTTTTCCATCATTGATGGAAAACATCCAATGTCCAAGATAAACTAGAAATTAATGATGAGTATTTGTTGACAGATTTGCGACTTTGGACTGGCGCGAGTTGCTGATCCTGACCACGACCACACCGGCTTCCTGACCGAATACGTGGCCACTCGATGGTACAGGGCACCAGAAATCATGCTTAACTCGAAGGTAAGTGGTACTTCAATACTTGATTATTTATCTGTGTTATTATATTTAAGGCATCACATAATCATCGCATATAGCCGTTGGTCGAACGTAGCCGCTGCGCAAACTCAGCGCGTCAGCGTGTTTAGTTGCGAAATAATCATGTGTTCTTACGGGACAATAGAAGTTTTAGCCGACGTAAAATTATCGCGGCGATAATTTTTCGCGCACTAGAGTTTCGACGCTCTGCTTAGCGCCGAGAGTTGAAAATCCAACGGTGCGTTTTTTAGATGCGCTGGAATGCAGCCTGTTGGATTCTCAATGCTCGGCTCAACGCCGAGAGTTGGAAATGCAGTGCGCGATAAAGTCCCGCCGCGATATTTTTACGTCCGTGCGTCTCGTCGCCATATATGATCTATTTTAGGAGAAAAACGTTATAAAATGAGCGATAGTAACGTCTTTTACAACTACATAAATAGTTATTACACTCATGTGTACATTCCTGACCTAGCGCGGAGATTAACAACGTTCATACCTTTATTACCTACTTCATATGCACGTAATGACAACGTTGCACATTTATGAGTATGCTCTCATGAATTATCACACAGAGTTAATCAGAAACTGAATATAGTACGGAGTTGTAAGTACAAAGGTATGAAGTACAATCGAAACCATTTGTTACGTGTCCTCGAGCTCGAAAGATTATTAACTATTAACAAACAATTAACTCCTAGAATTTATATCATTTAACCAATTTACTTTTGAATTGTCGAAAGAGTCGATCATTTAGTCAGAAAGTGGAAACTAGTTGTCCGTTCGATCGAAAGTGGTCTTTGAAAAGGAACAGGATAGACATCTCTTTCACACACTGAAGTAAATTAAAATAACAATGTTATAAGAGCTGGTGGTAGGCTTTTATTCTAGAATCCAGGGTAGATTCTAGAATAAAAGTACAATTAAAAACTTACACTACTTTCCATGGCACTATGACCAGTCTCAATTGATCGCGCCCGTTCACCAAAATGCTGCATGGTTCACGCTCATTTATCAATATTATTATAAATATAAATAATTAACATTACTTAATTATTAACATTTTAGGAGACTGGGCAAAATTGGTCTATGAACCAGTAGAGATTTGTACAGTCGGGGAAATTATTTGCTGTGCAGATTGCACACGTAGTCAATTTGCAGTGTCATAGCCACTTCATACGACTTTCAGAGAATGTCAGCTGTGATTTAAATTTACGGACAATTTAAGTTGATTGTCAGTTTGCTAACTAAACGATTTTTCCTGACTTTACATTATATTAAATACATAATCCGCCTTTAATGTTCTCTTTACTGCTGGGACTCAGAGCTCCTCTCTGTGAGAGATAATGGGCTGTAATCCGACTCGCGGGCCCAGGGCGGGTTCGTGGATGTCAAATTTCATAATTTTTTTAGTTCTAGGACTTGCCGGCTTCCTGACGAAGTTGTCCTTCAACGTTTTTATAGTAGTGGTGATAAAAAAATGCACAAAGTAAAGTGCATGTCTGCCTGTGTTGGAATCTTAAGAAGGGGTCGTTGCCAAGTGGCCAACAGTCACCAGTTCACCACTGCTCTTCAAAACAACATTAACCAAATCTGTATTGGTTCATAGACAACTTCCCATACAACTTTGCCCAGTGTCCTTTGCTTCACTTGCTAGCTTCTTACAATATTTCAGGACGAAGGAAAAGGTGTATGGGAAACTAGCGCGTGGCGTTCTGTAGCCTTTGTCAACCACCTTGGGAAACGAGGCGTGAGTTTATGTATGTGTATGTATATGTGTATTTCAGGACATGGAAACTTCACGTCATAAGCCCGATTCGTAAGTTCGATCCGTTAACAAAAAATTAATCAAAACCGTTTATTTTTCATTTAACCATTTAAAGTAAACACAAATAAACAAACAAAGGCTTATTTCTAAAGAAATCTTCCAGCATACCTGCGATAGGACAGAGGATAAAAAGAGATGTAGACGTACCTACATCTAGGCTAAGGCTAGGCTGCGATAATACGGTTACGTGAAAAGGAGGCCGTCTGAATACGTAGGGAACTTGGCGCTACAACTTTCCATTCACATTCCAAGACCCACAGGCAGACCCAAAACAAGGTGGAAAGCTGTAATGCTAAAGGACATGAAAGAGGGTCAGGTATCCGAAGACGATGTCGAGGATAGAGCGAAGTGGAAGAGAAAGACCAGGAAGGCTGACCCACCACCATGTAGGATACATAGCCAAGAAGAGAGAGACGTACCTACTTCTAAAATAAATATCACTAAAATAACTAACAACTATGACAAAGTGGAAAAATAGTATTCTTACACTCTTCTTTTAAATACTGCAACAGTTTACCGTTCCTAAAGTTTAAGCTGCAAAAAAACAAGAAACCTATAGACGTAATATTTTTCGCTAAAACGACGGTAAGGCGCTAACAAAAGCTTCAACGGCAACGTCGAAAGCAGTAAATCCCCCAAATATAGCACTAAATTTAAATATACGTTTGCAATATATTACGCCATTCAGAAACGTCTCGCTGTTTGCGCCATTTTGATAATACTCCTCTATTCCAGACAACAAAAGCCTACCGTCACAGATGAATCCAAGCTGTCTGCTGTGCCTCCGACCTTTAAGGCTTTTGACAGTTTGAACAATAAAACATTGTCTTTATTAAAAGGTCCCCTTTTCCGTTTACATTTTTTCCGTCGTTATTCACCATCATTTTATGACGCCCTTCAAGCGATGAAGCAATCAAAAAAGTAGGACAGCTAAATGCCCGCTTTTATGAAAATTAAAATACCATTTAATGCATTAGTTAACTTTACATTGGTGGATCTTTGACATTCGTTACGGGTCGTCAGAAGACCGAAAGTCTGACAGTCAGTCTTACCAAGGGGTATCGTATTACCCAGTTACTGGGTTGTGGAGGTCAAATAGGCAGTCGCTCTATGTAAAATACTGGTATTTAGCTGCATCCGGTTAGACTGGAAGCTGACCCCAACAAGTTGGAAAAAGGCAGATGATGATGATGACATTAAGTAACTGCCAAAAGTCCATCTTTAGTTAGTATATTTTGGGACATTAATTTGTTCATAATGTCTGCAAAAACTGCGTAGCAACGGAATGTTATCGTGAGAAATTGTTCGCGAATGACTAGGAAAACGACTGTTTGAATAAAAAGTGTGGCATTTTTCGCACATTATATTGATTGGAAATAATAGTTTTTAATATAAAAAACTTGTTGCAACGAGCGGTAGACGCGTTGAACAAAGCCATGAAATCACTCGAACGTGTGATGACTTTGACTAATGTAACTGACCTTAGACGTTTGCGTCTGTATTGACGGAATCGTGGAGGAGAGCCCTTTAGGAAATGCGTCAGCGTTTTTCGTAAATTGAGATCGGTTATCTCACCCGAAGAGACGAGACAGAGATCAGAAACCCTCGTTAAGAAATTAGAAATTTCGCCCTAGTACCTATATTCGTATGTATTATTTAGCGATGTAGGAAAGAGGTTATTTAACTTTCAATGTTTTGAATTGTAATTTATAATGTCGGGTCTGCTGCGACAAAACTCTTCAAGGGGGAAGCGCTAAGGTAGCCCGCGAAATTCAAATTTTCTTACGATTTTTACAATTTGTAGCTCAGTGTCTGGGTGTGTGTTGATCAAAGTATGATACGCGACCTTAAAAAATATGTATTTTTAGAATTATAAAATTAGAATCAGTAATACAATTCCTTGAGTTAGTATAATCCTGAAATGTTAAGATTTCATGAAATAGTCATTCAATAGAATTATTTGGTCTTGAGAGTCTCTTAGTGGGTCGTATTGATGACTTTAATGATTATTATTCTGTAAATACATATTTGTTACGGTCGCGAATCATATTTTAGCCAACATAAAACCTAATACTGACCTGCAAATTGCAAAAAACGTAAGAAAATTTGAATTTCGCGGGCTACCCTGGCGCTTTCACCTTAACAAAACGTTTAACGGCCCAACTCAATAATCTATCTATCACCAGTTTTGGCATACTGGAGTTAGAAAAACCTATCTATCCATGGTTTTAACGTCCGAAAAATCTATATGAGATTATGGAATCTGACATAAGGACAGATGGAATTGTACTGCCTACCATCAATAGCGAACGGTTTTTACTGAAAATATGTTATTGGGTTCGGCCTTAAGTGATCAAGGTATCGGAACACTGCGATGACGATCTACTGCATTTTTTTAAACATTGCAATGATGCAACGATGCAATGCAATGCGATGCGTTGCGATTGATGAGCAACGATGGAATAAACAAAGGTATCATGCAGTCACTCTGCAGGTGAACGCGTGAATTCGCTTTTCTAACAAAATTTTGTTCGCAGCAGATGTGGCCTTAGCCCAACAATATACAACATGTCTCGGAATTAACGCACAACCTATTAAGGGGTCATTGTACCTACTCACCATTATGAACAACTTTTACTATGGGAACAAACCTGAAATCGCGAAACAAAAAACTGCTTTTCCCTACATTTATGTTTCGCATCTCGTCAAAATGTATGGGATAAGTACCAGATTTTTTTTGTCGCGATTTCAGGTTTGGTCCCATATTAAAAGTCATTCATAATGATGAGTACAATGACCCCTTAAGGGGTTGTGCGTTAATTCCGGGACATGTTGTATATCTAACTTTCCGTTGCGTCTCTCAATAAAGCTTTGAGTAAAGAAAGAACCTAACAAAATAAAAGGTAATACAATTCCTTGTTCATAGGGTTACACTAAGTCGATAGACATCTGGTCTGTGGGCTGCATTCTGGCAGAGATGCTGAGCAACCGGCCCATCTTCCCCGGCAAGCATTACCTGGACCAGCTGAACCACATCCTGGGCGTACTCGGTTCACCCAGCCAGGAGGACCTGGACTGTATTATCAACGAGAAGGTATGTTTTCATATTTATTTTATTTACCTTTATTTAAGTACCAGCACCCTAATTGCGTAACATACTATCAATCACAATCTGAATGATTTTGAAGCATATTGCTAATCCATCGCTTCATATGTTCGAAAAAATTGTCTGCTCAACAACGTAAGTAACGCAATGAATGTTGTTGAACTGTCAAAATGAAACCGATTCCTACTGTAAGTGTGTTACGCGATTAGGTTACAGGTGTTTTCTGCACAAATTTTCGGTATGAAGCAGGCGATTGGAAGTTTCCCATACAAAGGAATAACAGTCGTAGTTTAAAAAGAAATGGTATTATTGCATTTGAAGAGTATTTGTATTACTTTCCAAGTTTATGCTCGGTCTACATGCTGGTGGATACCTGCGTAATTTATAGTGTAAACACGTCAGAAGCGGAGCAGTGTCGCAGGAAAACCTAGGTAAAAATAAAGTTTGATAGATATATATGTATGTATACTTGTGTCAACGCCGCGCGCCGCAGAGCCAGTGAAATTGGTTTGTGTTAAAACTTTCCGGTTACTGTGTGTTTAGGTTTCTCTTGTGTCGCACGTGAGGTCCAGCCAAGGTCAGGTCAAGGTACTTGCCAATTTTGTCGCAAATAATTTGCTAGAGCCCCGTAGCCTTTTGTTGATAAAAAAATAATTTATAGATTCAGAAAAATATGTTCATAATTTGTTTGATTTCTGAAAGAGCGAGTAAAAGGAGGGAAATTAAATAGACGACAGGTAATTGACGCGTAATTCGATCAATCTCCTCTAACCATGGCGAGATGAAAATATGAAAACACTTTTTCCAATTGGATTAGCAAACCATTTTTATTTTTATTTACGGAGGAAAGAGAGACATACCTACTCGTTTGTAGTTTTTACTATGAATGTGGATAGCTATAAGGATAAAGGAAAACCGAAGAAAATAAATGTTGAACGTATTATTTGAACGATGATAATGGGTAGGGGTTAATAATGAGATAACGTCTGATATAAATGTTTTGGAAAGACTAATCAATCCCAAATAAATTGTACTAATGCCAGAAGGATGCTGATAAATCCAGTACATACTTACTGCAGGTGTACTCAACGTTGTTCATTTTGCCCGTAGGTGGTAACAGTAAAGGTGGGCATTCAGGGTCAGTTCATCGTGCTAAATGGCGTGATGTACACCCGCGAACGTTCCCGGTCGCCCACTTTTCGCCCTTAGTAATAAGGTTGAAAAGTGGTCGACCGGGAACGTTCGCCTACGTACAGCCAAAATTTGATCGTGAATGTTAAAGTCCGTTGGAATGATGTAAAACTCTGGATGTCCAATCGCTCAATTTGACTTTAATCGTTTGGAGCCACGCCATGGCGCTATCGTGAAAAGACACTAGGCATAAATACGTAGCGTGTTCTGCAAGTCTTGAGATTTAACTTTATTTTTCACAGTTTTTCAAAATAATTGCCACCACAATTAATACACTTCTGCATCCTTATAAACCAATTACTAAAAATGTCATTCCATTTCTGTTCAGGAATTTCCGTATATTGTCCCAGGCCGAAAGTAAAGCTTCTTCGTCCCGAAATCTTTGCCCTTTCAATTTACTTTTCACGAAAGGAAACAGTTCAAAGTCACATGGCGCCAAGTCTGGGCTGTAAGGCGAATGTTCAAGAAGTTCCTGCCGGCATCTCGCAAAAATTGGCATGTAACGTCAGCACGATGTGCCGGAGCCTTCATGATGAAGATACCAGGTGCAGAGTTGTGACTTTGGATGAAGCTTCTTGAATTCCTGAATAAGTTGAGGAAGACAGACAGTGGTGTACCAAGCAGCGTTTACAGTCTTCTGCTCACGGAGAACTACTTGTTCAATAATTCCCCGAATATCAAAAAAACACGATCATTTTCTTTTTTATCGACTTAGATTTTTTTAATTCAGTCGGAGTTTCTTCGCCTTATCACTCATATTTTATTTTGCTGCTTTGGGGACACGTCGTCATCACCCGTTCATCGCCCGTGACGATTGAAATGTCTTTAAATTTTCGTTTTCAAACTTTGCAAACATTTTTTTACACCATTTAACTCGCTGTTCCTTTTGTTCATCGGTAAGTGTATGTGAATTCCAAAGAGTACAAACTTTTCTATAACCTAAATGATGGTGAATAATTGAATATAACGCTTCTGAGCAAAATCTGCTGTAAGGACTCTATTTGCCGGTAGGTTATTCGCCAGTCAGTTTCAATTAATTTTTTAACTGCAGAAGTATTTTCTGGAGTAAATGCTTCCGCCGCGCCGGTCGTCCTGAACGCGGGTCGTCTTCTACGTTAAAACAGCCATGCTCAAACTGTTTGTACAATCTGTAGACGGTTGCACGAGAGGGACAGTCATCACTAAGTATAGGCTTCATTTCTTCTAAACAATTTTCTGGACTTAATCTACGTAAAAAGTTACTTATAACGCGAAATTGCGCGATGTTCGATAGTCGTCCACGAAGCCATTATAGTGAACTTGCTCGAACATGATCTGCGGCAATACTGAATGCAATCAAATGACAACTAACACTAACGTATATCTATACAAATAAATTAAAATGAAGTGTCTGTTTGTAATGTCAAAATAACAACTTTTAACTAAATGCATAGGAAAGTATAAACGGTTCTTATAACAAAAAAGCAATTTTTAACATATTTGTCTGTCTGTCTGTTTGTTCCGGCTAATCTCCGAAACGGCTGGACCGATTTTGACGGAACTTTCACTGGCAGATAGCTGATGTTACGGCGGCTAACTTAGGCTACTTTTATTTTAGAAAAATAATTAGGGTTTCGCGCAAAAAAATTAAAACCCTTGAAATTATGAACAAAAAGTCGGATTTGAAAAATTATTTTTGCATTTGGTAGCCGCATACTCAAAGATAGTTATAAGCTAATTAATATCACGCTAAGACCCTTAGGAGCCGAGCAAAAAAAAAAGTCAGAAAGAACACTAAGTGAAAACGAAGTAATAGCGCGGGCGGGCGATTCAACGCGGCGGTTGGCGACGGGTTGGGGGACCAGGGAGTTTTATAAAAATGTGGCGGTAATTTTAGTATATTGTGTATCTTACGACATCCACGCGAACGAAGTCGCGGGGCACAGCTAATCAGTCATAACATAAACAATCAAACTACGTGCTCGCGTCGCCCATTCGCCTTAGTATTATTAAGTATCTCAAGACTTTCAGAACACCCTACGTATACATAGACAGCGCTGTTTTGTTAGAGCCCTAGTCAAAACAGAAAACAAAGGGTGGGTGTAATTTACGGCCACGGTCTTTGTTTATTCGTCGCGAATAAATAGTTGTATTTGGCTAATCGTTTTTATAAATACTTAGTACTTTTTTCACGGGTTCTAGGGCTTCAATGATCCTACTCTGAGTACTACCAGACAGTAGAAAAAGTATAGAGGTACGAAGAACAGGCTGTAAAGTTCCTCACCCTCCACGACGGCTCACGTTCCTCACCCTTTCGCGATGTAGGATGTGTGTGACGTCAGGTGTGATGCGTAGTTCGTATGTGGCGTAACCAGCGACCATATAAGGCGTAACAGATGCCGCCACAAAAATAAAAAGTATGCATAAAAGCGAAACTCAATAACCGTCCAATGTCGCGTTATTAGCCTACAGTTTCGGGGCATTTGGTAATTTTAACCAGTCAATATTGGTACCAGGTACAATCATGGCTGGTTGAACGTAGGTATAAACGTGTCATACGCTCCCCCAGACACGATCAAATTCGCGCTGTTAGCCTTTTAAGCCTACAGCTTCAGGCGTTTGATTAACGGTTTGTACGAAATTAATTTTTAACCGACTTCAAAAAAAGGTGGAGGTTCTCAGTTCGTTCGAAGATGGCTGGAAAATTCTTTTCTTGATTGAAAGGGTATATATACTTCACAGGTGGTCCCATTGTCATCAAGTTAGGATTTGATGATGGGATCCTGGAGACATCGAGGAAACTCTTCAAATATTATAGGCATACCTATAGCGATTTGGGTATTTTTAATTGTAACTTGCGCATTTGCACTCGGAAAGCACCATTTGGTGAAATGGATGATGAACACCACAGATGGCTACCGGAACAACTCAATAATAAGTATTTCACGGGCTGCGATTCGATTACTTTAAAATGATTGCTAAGCAATATAAGCTCGTCGCAATGCATATGGTGAAGTGGAGCTGATGGTGAAGTACCAGGAGAACTCCTCAAAAATTAACGTCCCTACATCGGGAAAGCAATATTTTGTAAAAGATGATGAGCAGTTGTCATTAGGCTATTGTAACTTAGATAAATTACAAACCGACCCACTAAAAAGTGAGAAATAAAAACTTGCAAAAAGGAACAACCGACTTCCAAAAAACACACTACAAAGTGAAAAAGTAGTAGTAGTTGTAATGTTGTGTTTGTAGTGTTTTTTTTGGAAGTCGGTTGTGTTTTTTTGGAAAAAGTTTTTTTAATATTTCTCTTTTATGTCAAGATGCAGGAACATATGATTACTTTGGAATGTCATTTATATACATATATACAGGGAGTAAGGGAGGCTGTCCCTTACTCCCTGTATATATGTATATTCTCCCGACCAAATTTCGGTCACGGCGGCCAATCTCAACGGAGATTAGCCCAGTACGCAGGAGATATTATAGTGCACAAGTGTGCGCACACACAAACACAAAGCACTGTCAGTCCATTTAGGCATCGTTCACACCAAACGTATTGTCCGCCGCCGACTGTGAGTATGCTCACTGTCAGCACCACGTAATAGCGTATAGTCGGTTCGGTGTGAACGAGAAGTTAAATATATGTATATGAAAAAGCGATAAACTGCGTAACGCGCGCTCACAGCCGACAATACGTTTGGTCTGAACAATTATACCTTATTCTCATAGTCCGATGAGACGGCAATCCGACACGACCCGGGGAGAGATCATCACTTTGGCATGTCTGTAACATAGCAAAAACACTACGAACGACAAACCTATATTTTGGCTTCAAAGCTTCAGCCATATTCAGCACACGTTTACAATGCCCAGTTTTTGCGTGTAATTTCCTTACTAAGGATTAATAACTCAAGTATGCATTCGAGTACACTATTACCTAGTCGAATCGAAAATCCATGGGATCCGGGAAGATTAAGATCGGTGTTTCTGATAATATCCCAAAATTCGTCATTAATTATGATTTTTCTCTGGATTTTCGCCTATGCTATATATATGGGGTGCTCAAATGTTGCAAAGGGGCACACTATTACGTCCGTGAAAGAATACGTCGAATTACAAGTCACCTAGGTAGATACCAACCCAAGTATACTTGGTAAGAATAGTGTGGTTACCGATGTATATCATTACTTATTCACATTGTCTCCTATACTTCGTTCGTCGGGCACATTGAATGGACCAACCGGGAAACTTCTCGAGCCTTTTCTTGCGAGATTGTCCTGAATAAGATATGAACTTTGACCATAGATTAAATTCAAGTCGGACGCAACGAGTTTTCCTAATGGCGGAACGACCCTTATTTTCTTTTGACCAAATCAAAAGAACGAGATAAGAAGAGAGAGATTTATTATGAACTTCGAATTTATATTATGTTAGCTGTTCGTGCCCAGCGTCGCCTGGGTGAAATTTCTGACTTTCCCGGTGGATTTTCCAAAAATATATATATTTTCATAAAAACCTTGTCCTGAAAATTAACAACACAACAAAAAAAAAAAACGGCCAAATCGATCGAGCCGTTGTCAAGTGATGATCTTTCATACATGCGGCAAATGATTTTTATAATCCTTATATAGCTATAGAGTTTTACAATATTTATTTTGTGATTTTGTTTTAATTAACATTTTCTCTGTATATGTTAACGATATATGTAGATTATTAGTTAACTGTTACAATGGTTGATAATATACTACTTAGCAAAGGCCATAAATCGTGTTCATACACGCTATAATTCTAAATGTCTAAATTAAAGCTCATGCTTTAATTAACTTTCATCGGAAGCTTTGCTCTGAAAAGAGGGCTTAAATATTAAAAAAACACCCGACTGCGTAAAAAGTGAACTATAAAAAAGATGGAAACAAGATTACCTATTTCTG
The DNA here is from genome assembly GCA_947568875.1 of Fissipunctia ypsillon. Lineage (NCBI taxonomy): Eukaryota > Metazoa > Arthropoda > Insecta > Lepidoptera > Noctuidae > Fissipunctia > Fissipunctia ypsillon. Next base: position 19,152,157 of record OX387654.1, on the reverse strand, counting down.
TCTCTAATCCCACTTAATACTATGAACAGTCTTAAGTAAACAATCTTAAGTGAGATTGGAGACAAATAGGTCATCTTGTTCCCATCTTTTTTAAGTTCACTTTTTACGCAGTCGGGTTTTTGATTTTTTTATTTTTCACTTTCTAGTTAGGATTATTTTTCTATCACTGTATTAAGTAACGCTTTAGGTAACGGTCGCCGGTCGTTCAAATTAACTTTCAAACAGTAAAATTCTGGGTTTGTCACTCGATTTTTAGAATTATATTTAATTATAATAATTATTTTTCACGTTATTAAGACCTGATTATATAAGAACTTTATTACATCTTTTTTACAAGTTTTGAAAATTTAAGTCAGAATGGTTGCCGACCAACTTTAAATCGTTAAAGATCCTAAATGGTCATTGAAATTGAAAAATTATTAGAGAAACCTAAAGACGATTTTCAAAGACCTGTTCAGTAATACCCCACTTGATACTTGACTTGGTTCGTCGATTTTCATTTCATAAATAAACTTAGTAACTCCTAAGATCAGCACAAACTAAACTGAAATAGCTCATGCAGTGGTCAAGATAGTAGCTGGTCAGGTGGTAACGAGGCTGGCTGATCAAGTTGTGCCAGACGTACAGACGAAGAATGAGGAAGGTTGAGCACTTTCCAGCACACATCATCATCTGCCTAGCCTTTTCCCAACTATATTGGGGTCGGCTTCCAGTCAAACCGGATGCAGCTGAATACCAGTATTTTATATGGAGCGTCTGCCTATCTGACTTCCACAACCCAGTTACTGGGTAATACGATACCCCTTAGTAAGACTGGCTGTCAGACTTTCGGGCTTCTGACGACCCGTAACGACTGTCAAAGATACACGAATGACAGCCGGGACCAACGGCTTAACGTGCTTTTCGAGGCACGGAAGGGTCTTTATATGTAAAGATGGTCACCCATCCATGGACCAACCCCGGCAAGCGTATCTTAACCTGATCGATCGACCCGTGCGGCTGTTATTTCTTAGCCACAAACCCACTTTCCAGCACACATACCTAGTTAAAAATAATGGAAATATGGATAGAATAGAATACGCTTTATTATGTACACCATATAAATTACAGATATGAAAGAAATGAACTGAAAATTGTAATCATATTCTTCACCCCAAAAAAATAAACTAAAATGTATTCTACATTTCCATAGGCTCGGGGCTACCTGGAGTCCCTGCCATACAAGCCGCGCGTGCCATGGGCGGAGCTGTTCCCCGGGGCCGACGGGCGCGCGCTGGACCTGCTCCACCGCATGCTGACCTTCAACCCGCACAAGCGCATCACCGTCGAAGAGGCACTCGCACATCCCTACCTTGAACAGTACTATGATCCTAATGATGAGGTAAGTGTTTTTGTGTGTTACCTACATCTACGCCAGTGATGTTTCTAAACCAATTTATTCCGCATTCGTCTCACAAAGTTTATTTTCGCTCCACATTTAATTCCTTTTTGGCAACAAAAATCATTTGTTTATTTTCTGAGCAGGTTACTCATATATAAACAAAGTTTATTTATTTCAATTAACAAAATAACATGTAAAACAATGTAATAATTTAGTGCCCAGTGCCCTTTGATTTGTTTTGATATTTTTCGCCCCCAACGTAATGTCTCATTGTTTGAAACTATATTTTTTATCCTCATAACATGTGTTGTGAAAAATAAAACAAAACAATGTGTCTTTTTTATTGTTTTTAACAAAACATATCATTTTCACATAAACTATAGGTCCCCACTAGATGACTTGTTACTGCAGCTAAGATTTATTAATAAGTATGCAAATTACCATTATTTTGAAAAAGTCTCGAAAAGCAAGCGTGTAAAGTAAACAAACTTTGATACTCTATCAAACACCATTCAAAGACGAATTTCAATTACAGCCCGTGGCAGAGGAACCGTTCCGTTTCGCAATGGAACTCGACGACCTTCCCAAAGAGACGCTCAAGCAGTACATCTTTGAGGAGACCTTACTATTCAAGAGACTCAACGAAGACGCGTAGAGATACCGCCACCAGGCGACCGGCGGGTATGTTCGTCACATGCGAGATCCGTACTTCCTCCGACACGAACGGGCCGCCCCGACACGTCACAGCATTACATCATCGACATCTCTATCTTCCATCTTATCTTTACAGTGCTTCACGATTAACCCAGTAACGAATAATTCCTAAGAATATTTGTTGAATGTTGTAAATGTAAGGATAACGTAACAATTAATATTATGGTAACAGGAAAATATGCGGAAAACAGAACTCGCATGCAGATGTCACGCAACCCAGGTCTAATTATGTGGCTACATGATGTGGTTTTAAGTTATTCATCGCTTCGGCCGTAGACGGTTAACCAAAGGTGAATAGTTAACCAACATGTCATTTTTACATTCATTAGTTATGCGATTCATGAACTCGCTACATTGTCGGGAAATCCGTATTTTTTGTATTATGCAGTATGTTATGTAATTTAAATATTATGACTGTTAGACTCAGAGCCAGGAACCAACAGTTGACAATTGAGCTTCCGTTTTCTAAATATGTTATTTAGCCGTAATGCGGTAAAAGTAAACATAACAGATTTGAACATGAGTTCGCTTCAAGAAAACTTTGTATGCTACAGTGCTTTTATGACCCATTTTTTCGGTCACTGAACGTGTCTCGACTCTGAGCCCAACTTTAAAAAGGAACCGGTACATCCAAATGTTTGTATTCAACGTTTGAAACGTGGCTTTCAAAGAGCTGTCTCTACTTTTAATTTCTTAGTTGTAAACGCGTTCAATGGCGATCAATAAAGTATTTTTGTGGCGGTATAATGCATAATAATATATTTTCTTATTTTAAAACTGCCAAAATATGTAATAAAATTTAATTCTCGCTTCACTATTATGATTCAAATATTATTCGGAAACATGACGTCTGAACGTAGATTTGTGTTCGGAAATAATTATCGTATCGGTATGATTGGTCAGAGCGTAGCTGTAATAGGTATATATTAATGCGTAGCAAACTTATAGTATAATAGATAGGTCTTTTCTGAAATTTATAAACGTTAAACATATATATACCTAGTCGTACAAGTTGTAAATTGTGATGTTCGATCATTATGTTGACGGGGATCGATGTCATCGTAGGTATTCTGCAGTATTACATGTCGATAGCGTAACGTGTGAGATATCGACGACACGGGGGCGGGGTACACGCTCGCATCGACATCTGAAGAAATAAAAGTGGACTCATAATGGCATCCAATGATTGTATGGCGTGCCGCCAGACACGTATCGGACTCCTCACAGGAGAGATGGAAATGTAGAGTGTATAAATTATGTAAATGCTATGCGCGCGTATCAGTGCGAACCGTGGCGGACTGAATAGTGAGCGTCGGGAATAATTTCCTGCACGGCTGTGACGTCACCGCGCCCGCACTGGTAAGTCGCTACATATACTCGTACGGAACCAAACAACGTGGACAGCTAGCGGTAATGGACGACCGATGTAAATATTTTTACATTTCGACTTAATGTATTTTAAAGTGTCACCGAGTAATAATTTCAAGCACCACGTTATTATTCAACAATTCTAATGGGATTTACTTACGAATAAATGTACTTTCTCTTTAGCGAGGTGTTCGTTGGAAAACTTGCGTGTTTCAATAATTTTATAATAATAATTATCGTCTTCCTTGTATTTGCATGTTAGCGCACAAGATAATTTTAGAATAGTTATTCTTCATATCAAATATTTTAAAGAGATGTTTATAGATTAAAATTAAGTTGATGAGTGTGCGATTAATGGGGTCGCCGTATCAAGTTTTTCAACGAACGGGTGCGGGCGACGCTGTGTGTCGCGACGCAGGGCGGCGGCGGGTCGCATCTATTGTTACATCGTCATTATTGTCTATAAGATGTTGTTAGGATCGAGCCCAGATAGTGGCGGATACTGTGCGGTACTCACTCAGTTTGGGCGATCAATCTACTTCTGTAATAAGACTTGAATACCGTTGTTTGTTGAAAGTATTAGAGAGATGTTTAGCTGCGAAACGTTTGTCATTTTATTTTTAAAATTACAATACATAACATGTTTTTCGTTGAACGAAAACATATCTCAAGAATTATATATTGATATTATCTTGAGATGTATTAAGTGTTGTATAAATGTAAAAGTCATCGCTTTACGCGGTTGTTGCTACATTCACGGGTTAACAAGGGTTTTGGGTGCATTTAATGCTGAAATGATTCCAAAACACGGAGCATAACCGCACTTGATGTAATCAAAACAGTTCGACCAGAAACAACAACGGTTTTGCCGACAAAATTCAATTCGAGCGTGAATTGGCGAGCGCCGGAACTCGCCACCGAGAGTGTAGCGACAGTCCTGTCAGAATAATACCGCATTTACTGTTCCATCGACATGATATCGAGTTTTTTTTTTTTTACTAAAACCAAAATAAAGTACCTTGTTTGCGAGGCAGTAAGTTTATTTGTACAGTTCTTTTTCTAATTTCTACATAAGAAACGCTTGGAAATATGTAATATCAACTGTATTTTTAGATCATACGCGAATGATTTGTAAAAAGACAAGCTTATTTATAGTGACTAGTGTTTTAACTAAGTGGAAGTCGTCTCACTGACTGTCTAAATAACTTGTTAAATATTTTCATTGTTTAGCTATAATCATATCTAGGAACAAGGGGTCATTATTACATTAAGAGCGTTGTCACATTTTGCACCTCTCTCGCTCACACAGGATCAAATTTTTAAAAATGTTAAATGAAAAAATGCTTTTTTGAAAAATGTAATCAATGGGCGGTCTACAAAATAATATTAATTTGATAGGTAGTTATCAAAAATACATTTCTATTGTGTTATCTAATAAACTTAGGTAATTAAGTATTATGATCTGTTTTTGAGATGATGTAAATAAATGCCACAATAAAAATGTGTTTTTAATAATTACCTATTTAATTAATATTATTTTGTAGACCACCTACTGATTACATTTTTCAAAAATGCATCTTTTCATTTAACATTATTAAAATTTGGCCCCGTGTGAGCGAGAGAGGTGTAAAATGTGACAACCCTCTTAAGACGCATTTTGGCCTGCGCTCAAACATAAATTTTCCAATAACGTCAGGTTTTAACCCTTGTAAAGCCTTTCTGGTAAAGACAGCCAGTACATGTTAAACTTTCCCTTTACAGATACGATAATGACCCCTTGTTCCTAGATAATCTCATGACGCATATATTTCAACCATAGATTAATAAATAGCATCAGAAACTAGGCAGAGCTCCACTTTACCGCGACATGTTAAAGTTTTAAATGGTTTAAAATATAAATTTAATAAAAAATAAACCTATTTCACCACATTAAACTTAAATAAGTATTTCAAAAACGAAGTTATCATGGATAATGTATAAAATGTGGAAAAATGGGCGTTTTGAAATGTCTCCAGTAACACACATGACTTCACTTGCTAGTTAGTGTTCTATACAACCTCTAAACATCATAACATCAGATTACTATCATGTATTTATTGTTAAAATACGAGTGTTGCCATATTTTCTTAAGTCATTATGTACAAATTGGATATTATAAGATCATTTGTTATCTGTCAACAGTTGAATATTACGAAAATAAATCAAATCAAATGAGATAACTTGTTTAATTTGTTCTCGAAACTGAGAGCTTGCTGGCTGAACGAGAAAGGTAGGAAAGGTTAACAGAAATATGGTAATGAAATACAAAGTAAACAAAGCTGTTGTTACAGGCTTCGTTCAATGCGTCGAGGAATGTATTAGCGAAGTTTAATGGAGTAAAAATTGCTTTTAGAACTACTGGGGAATGCTTTTACATTAATTAGGGAGCTTCCGAAGTACCTACAGCGCCTGGGGAGTACACGTTGGATAATGAACTCGCCGCTGATATAAACGAGACTTATACTACGGAATAATTAGAAAGTCTGGCTATTGTTTTAGGTACACAGTTAATTTACAAGGTGTTTTTTTATATGTCACAACTCTAGGGTATGAATGAGACCATATCAAAGAATCAACTGGCAAATTAATTATTTTTCACTTATATTTTTTTTTGTTTTCATTTTTCATACAAAATAATTTGGCAAAGTCACGATTATTAATGTGTAAAACACCCTTACGTGAAATATGACAACGTTGCTTTTTGTTAGCTTTAATTATGAATGATTGGTATGAATGAAAATGAATTACTCGTATTTAACAATGAAACTTAAATACCTACACACATCGAGAGTCTTGATGATATCTTCGAAACTATGCAGTTTTCGACCACATATTCTAGGACTTTTTGTATTATTTTTACTTATATCTCCTTACTAATAAACGTTGTATAGCGTCTGTATAAGTAGTTACTCAACGCTTTGTCTTCTTCTTTCGAAAGCCAAATTATGAAATTACTGACGACTGAAAGAGAAATCGGTAACTATTCACCTGATATAATACGTTTCGTATTACGTTAGGAGGATAGAATATAGTTATGACATATAAAAAAAACACGTTGTTTATAGGTAATGATTTGAAAAACGATAGGATGATATTCCGTCATTATTTGTTTTAACAGTTTATAGCACTAGCTTTAGAGCCTTAGTTCTGGACTTTGGAATCTCTGATTCCATTTAGTACGGCCAGCGCACATGCATGATACTCTCCTTCCGAGGAGGGAAGAATTATCAGCTGGGTTCTCATCGACTGAAGAAATGCTTCCTATCTACACACGTCAAAAGTGTCTAGGGATCAAGTACATTTTTAACTACAAAAAATTGTCCAATTAATATTTACCAAATCTAGTCTTCCAGACTGGCTTCTTCCTTTAATTCCTATGTATAAGTTAACAACTTATCCCTATATTTTGTAAAAATTGAGAAAAATTGCAATTTTGGCAAATTGTAGGAAATTAACCTAAGTTAATGTCGTTAATTAAATGGCAAAATGAGGATCTTTTAAATTTTTATTGTAAATATTAAAAAAAAAAAATAATCTGTGTTTCCACCATTGACACGTATCACACAATCACAGCGATTTGGCATGTTTAAACCAGTTCATCAATATCACTTAGAGGAATGGCCGCCCACGTTCTTTCTAACAAGTCAAAAGTTGTGGGGTATTGCACGGCATCCATACTCGGCAGAGCTCTTCTTTGGAGAATATCCTATGCATGCTCAATTGGGTTGAGGTCTAGCGATTGAGCAGGCCACGGCAGAACGTTGATGCGAGCATCGGCAATAGTGCGTGTTACGACTCTAGCCGTGTATGGACGTGCATTGCCGTGCATTAGTCGAAACGAATCACCCAACCGGCTTCGCAAAGGGATGATCACGTATGAACATGGGCGCCGGCAGAAATAATTTCCAGGTGGTGCAGATTTTAGTTTTCTTACAATCTTTGCCGTATATGATTGTTAATAAAAAGATGAAATTTTAGTCTGAATGTTCGAGAAATTTACAAATTTCTGACTATTCATTATGAATTTATTATATAGATACCCAGTCGTCGCGGCTCACACCTATTTGTTCACGACGATCGAAATTAATCGCTTTTTAAATGAGAATTGTGTAATTACTGCCTACTAATTATTGTGAATAAAAAAATGATTTCCAACAGACGGCTTTTTATTTCAATAATTCCTGTTGATCCCGAAATTCCCAAGGGGTGCAAGTGCACCGCTGGCACCCCCCTGCCGGCGCCCATGCGTATGAAACAATCCTTTCCGCATAAATCTGAGCATTGAGGTTGCCCCTGATCCAAATGAGACCGGTTCTTCCACCGATCCAAATACCGGCCCAAACCATTATTGTTGCCCTCCATATGAATTAACTTTTTGACAAAATTTCAAACGTTCTTGACATCCAGAGGTCCTCCAAACTCGAGTACGTCTTGAGTTGTATCCAGCCTCATACCGAAACAAGATTCACCGGAAAAGCAAACACAACGCCAGTCTTCTTCCTCCCAATTTGTGTTCGCGAGCCCATTGTAAATGGACCCTACGATTGCGGGGTGCTATAGGTGGAACTCTCAGCGACCTTCAGGAACATAGACCCACTTCACGTAAACGATTTCGGATGGTTTGGTCGCTTATCAGCAAGCCTGAAGAGCTGTGGAGCCTTGAAGCCAACATCATGGCGGTCATGGTATGATTCTGTTGAGCAGTATTTTGGTTGTACCGGTCCTGACTGCGAGATCATCCTCCATGTCGCTCGGCCACGCTGCCCGTGATACGATAGCGTGTCCAGAGGCGGCTTATGACGCTCTGTGTAGTGCCAAGAGCGACAGCCACAGTACGTTGCCTGGAACCAGCTTGCAACATTCCAACTTCTCTCATCATCTTTTCTCGTGTCAAATGATGTCGTCGCTCCGTATCAATGAAAGTTTTTTCAGTTCCGATGCAGTAATTGTAATGGTTTTGTAAAAACGCTATTACACTTACACGAATCCTGATTGACAATTGATTTTCATTTTTAATAAAAACATTTTTAATCAAATAATGAAATTCACTAAAAAGAATCAATATACACTTCTGGACACATCTATTGGCCCACCTTGTATTTTCAGTTTCGTTTGGTCCTAGCTAAAATTTTATATTAGGTCGAGCAAAAAGTTTTTATGCAGTTTTGAACCTGGCACATTCACAATTTCATTTAATAGTCTTTTTTTGAATTTCGAACACAGAATTTAAAGAAACAAAAGACAATTTGGAGCCTGTTTGTTGATATCAAACAATCGAATACTAAGAAAACTTGGTTTTATTGGTTTACTTGGATTTAATTCTTGAAAAAGTGATTGATATCTTTGGTTTTGCAACAAACATTACTTATTCTTAACATTAAGGTGAGGTTCTATCAATAATCTATGGATACTTCACCTGAAGTCGCCGCCCAAGCTGTGGCACTTATTCAGGCCGGACACAGCCAAAGAAACGTGAGTGCTCAACTTAATTTAAGTCGATCTGCGGTCCGAAATGTTTATCGGAGGTACCTAGAGACTGGCGGCTTTGTTCGTCGACAAGGAAGGCCACGATCTCGGGTCACAACTGAAAGGCAGGATCGATTCATCGTGACGACCAGCTTGAGAAATCGTCACCTTACCTCCATTGAGATACAAAACCAACTTCGCGACTTCCACGGAGTATCTGTGAGCGCTCGAACTGTTCGGAGAAGGTTAAAAGAACGCGATATGGTACCACACAAGCCAGCTAATGGGCCCAAACTAACGCGAGCCCACCGAACAGCGCGCCTTCATTTCGCACGCAGTCATTTAAATTGGACACAGCAAGATTGGAGCCGTGTACTCTTTTCTGATGAGTCTAAAATTGTGTTACATAGCAATGATGGAAGGAAGAAGGTCTACCGACGTAAGGGAGAGCGTTTCGCACAATGCTGCTTTGAAGAGAGGGTTGCTTATGGCGGTGGCTCATGGACTGTCTGGGGCGGTATATCCGCGAGCGGCAAAACTCAACTTGAGGTTGTTACAGGACCACGGCTGCCAACATTAAATGCTGAAAGGTACATTCGTGAGTGCTTAGAACCTCACGTGATACCATACGCGGACTATGTGGGCCCAAATTTCCTTTTTATGCATGATAATGCAAGAGCCCATGCGGCCGGCATCGTCAGGGAATATCTTCGGGATGTGAACATCACAGTTATGGACTGGCCAGCCAGAAGCCCAGACATGAACCCCATTGAGCACATGTGGGACGAGCTAAAAAGACGTGTTAGGGCTCGTCAGCCAGTTGCCCAGACGATGCAGGAGTTGAAAACTGCCATAGAAGAGGAATGGGAGATGATCCCTCAAAATTTCATAGAGCGGTTGATAAACTCTATGCCTAATCGTATGAGAGCTGTGGTAGATGCCCATGGAGGCAACACGCGTTATTAAATTAAACCTTTATTTGATAAAACATGTTTTTTATTCAAAAATCAATTGCCTTTAACAAGGCGCATATCCGACTTGTTAGGCGTAGCTCCATGTCGTATGGTATTCTGAATTCAAATTTAAAACAATACGATCGAAAAAGATGGTAAAATGTATCAGGTTTAAAACTGCATCAACAGTTTTTGTTCAATCTAGCAATCATATTTCGGTAGGGGCCATCGAAACCTAAACTCTAAGGTGGGCCAATAGATGTGTCCAGAAGTGTAGATCCAAAAAAGTTAAAATAATAATCCTCAATACTCTAAAACGTACTTGATCCGTAGACACTTGATGTGTGTATTAATTACCTACATTTAAACAAACAGGTTCCTTTGAATGAAAGCGGTAAACGCTTACCCACTAAGTTTGCCGGACAGTTAGAATAAATAGTACCTAATTTACAGTATTTATGTTACCCATTGTTTAAAGGAATTTAATCAAAAAAACATCACGAACTTTGTTAAGCATAAAAATCAATTACAACGTTAGGGTTGCTAGTCACTACTCTGGCGACATTAGAGTCCGGGATAACGACTGGGTTACTGCGCGGCAACCCATCCATTAGCATGTCTATTGTCTATCGTCATGCCCGTAGAGCCATGGTTGTTAAACCTATGTAACGTCAGGGAAATTAATTGTTGAGAAAATTGACTACGAATATTGTCCGTATCTTCAAATCAGAAGCCCAATTCCCGTAACTAAAAACGTTCAAAATCTAGTCGCAATCTCATCTCAGCAACAGTCAAATGTCAAAAATGTAGAGAAATTATAGGTATTTTTGACTGAGATCAGACTGTGAATGTTCCAATTCGTTGGAATGCTCTTAAAATTACGAGAATTGCCCCTCTGAACTGTCATTATTTGACAGTTGTATGAAATGGCTTTAACACGGCAAATTGGTATAGGGTGTCAATTTACCGCCTAACGCTGCCAACCGATAACGCTGTGGAAGTGGCGAAGTTTTGGGCCAACATTTGAACAAGTGTCGTACCAGCGACATAAAGAATGATTTGCATAACAATTAATTTCCCTAACTATGAAATAGTGCTAACTAATGAATGACCCATTAAAATCCCAATCCATCTCTGTCTATGATATTCCAAAGTTTTGATTCCAGAAAATGCTTAATCGAATTATCAACTCAGATCCGAAGCTTAAACGATTCATAATGGGCAAAGTTTTGCTAAACACTCGCCCCTGTCCCGGGCGCGAATAGGAAGCATTTTAGCAAGTTTTGGTGTTATTTACCTAGACACAATATTTCTTAACAATATTTCATTCTGTAACATGCAAACTCGCTATTTAAATGTTTAGTCAGTACTTTTTGATGCTTAGCGTTTTGTAGAATTTCTATTTCGTAAGAGCTTAGTAAATTACCGAGAAAATTGCAAGAGAGGCCACGAAATACTTGGAATCCTTTTTAATGTTATATAACAAAGTCTAGATTTGCATAGTGATACCTGTAACATATTATTTGTGTACAATTGCTATAAAAATATAGCTTACTCCAAGTACGCAGTTGTTCTACAGTTTTACAGTACCTATCAGTAATTGTGACACGATTTTATTCTTGATCTTATTTTCCGGCGCCACATTTGTAGGTACTAATCAAAGGATGATACAAAAATAAAAACTCAGCACTTACAGCGCTTCTTTTATGGACTTATTTGTAGGAGGAGGAGGGAAGGGGAATAAAGGAGCTTTAATAAAGTACGATAGTACGTAATGATTCCATGCACTAGCTTAATAGTTGAGATGACGTATGACATTTTATTTGACAATTCGCGCGTTTTCATAAGGTTCTCATATCCTAAAAATCCGAAATAATTTTGGATATGTTCCAAATCTCAGGTGTGTCCATTTTTTAAATTTGATGTCAGTCGTATTTGGTCATAATGTATACCACAGTGCAGCGTAAACTCAAACTTTTTGGTTCGTATCTCTGCTGCAGATAAAACCTTTTTCCTAATACAACTGGTCTGGCTGGAGAGCAGTGGTGGCTCGAAGAGAGGAGGCCTGTGTTCCAACAGTGGGCTGATTATGCATTATGTAATACAACTGGTCATCATCTTTATTCGCAACTTTCTAAAAAAAAAAAAACTATGAATAGGGTCGGGCGGGGCTATTTTCACTGTGGGGTACTTCTAACTAATGAGACAAAACGCCACCTGTATCCAGGCAGGTGAACAGTTTAGGAAATGAACTGTTCACCTACCTGGATGGCGTTTTTGTATAAATACAGTAGAATTATACTCATTAGTGAGAATTACCCCACAGTTGAATAATCCCGCCCGAGCTTAGTTGTTTTTGATGTGAGGTTTTGATTTTTTTATTTGGCAGACGGTTCACTGCCGAAATATCACGCCTAAATGGTCAAATGTACAATAGTGATTGTGTGCGTAATTATTGCGTTCAGTGGTTGGTATTTATTTTCGTTATTCGATTTGATTACTGAAAGTTCAACCCCATTCCATTGATATTATACCTATCCTATTTTTCTTGTCTTAGGAACACTCAGCTAAACGCACGCTCGTCTTCAAACTCCACCAATTAATTGGTATTAAAACTTCAAAAACGGTTTGGTATCTTTATGTTCTTCTATTTTAGCTAAGATTCAGCGTCGATCTCTTTCCTCATTACCTATTTCGTGTCGTAGGTAGGACCGTTTTTGATTAAGCCGAATTATGGCTCCTCCGAACCGGACTAAAGCGCCAGTCGACTTCAGCCAGAGATTCATAATGAATCGATCAGTTGACCTACAACGAGGCCACACTACTACACTTCGTGGACTCGTCTCGACAGCGCACGTAACTTCGAAGTTGATCCAGATATTAAATTTTTTTATTTTTATCTAAACTATATGTACAGTAGGAATGTACTTACATAACATAACATAATATAACATCACGCCTTGTTTCCCCGAAGGGTTAGGCAGAGGTGCACCTACAGTACACCCACATTTCGTCAGTTATGTTTAAGTCCCATGTAGTAGGGGGCGAGCCTATTATCATCTACCGAGCACAAATCCAGACTCCGGGCTGCTACTGAGAAATTCCAGATAGAAAAACCCAATAACACTGCCCGACCTGGGAATCGAACCCAGGATCTCATGCTCAGCAGTAGCGCTTGCGACCACTAGACCAACGAGGCAGTCAATGCACCAATGCACAGCATTGTATTTATTAGTAATTTTATCTCACGATACATTATCTAGATTACCTAAAGTCGATAAATTACCTAAATCAGAACTGTGTCTAACCACGGTCTGGCTTAGTGCTATCTTTGAAACAATATCTCCTAAGGAGTTTGTAATTTGCGTGCATGTACCTAAAAAAATGCGGTTGCTACTGAATATCGTCAGGTCATCAACCAAAAGAATTACTAAAAAATATACTGGATGATTTTTTTTACCGTCTCGGAAATTTTTACAGGGTGTTCTAACCATGAATATGAACAACTTTCACTATGGGACCAACTCTGAAATCACGAAAAAAAAATCAGCTGATTCATACAAAAGTTCAATACCTACTCGACCAAAATGTATGAATCAGCTGATTTTTTTTTCGTGATTTCAGAGTTGGTCCCATAGTGAAAGTTGTTCATATTCATGGTTAGAATACCCTGTGAAAATTTCGAGACGATAAAAAAAATCATCCAGTATAGCCACTGGAGGCGTTTAAGTTTTACTCGTGTCATATTTAAAACCTAAGCTACACCCTGTATGCAGTTTTTTATGACGTTTAAATTTTCGAATAGGCTCTTTTTACTTTTATATCCTTTTTTTAATTGTGTTGTATTTTTTATTTTTATCAAAATTATAAGTATTTCAAGTGGCAAAGAGTATTTTTCTTTTTTATTTCGCTACAACAGACAGTAATTTTACGAGGCTGTTGGTCCTTAGGATAACAATGTATGATGGCGGAGCAATGTCCTTTTTCATCAACAAACACATCAAAGTCACCAAGGCATCTCAGTTTCGTATCGGAACTAATTACTGTATTCATTTGTATTAACATTATAACACTAATCACCAGTGATAGGAATAGGTAGTGCTAATTTGCCTAAACTTCGAGGAAGGAAATAACATAGAGTGGATAATACCTCCTCTAAAATCCCTGAATAATTTTAATGACGTTTAAATCCCGGGATTTAAAAACCACGAATTATTTATTAGACTTTATTTATAGATAGATAGAATACTCTTTACTATGTACACCATACAAATTACAGATATAAATGTGTGTGTGTGTGTAACCCTAAAAAATGTTATGATTTTTCAAATCAATAATTTGTAACTACAAATAAAGTCCGATAAAAAATTCGTGGTTTTTAAATCCCGGGATTTAAACGTCATTAAAATTATTCAGGGATTTTAGAGGAGGTATTATCCACTCTATGTTATTTCCTTCCTCGAAGTTTAGGCAAATTAGCACTACCTATTTCTATCACTGCTAATCACATAATTAAAAAGATTTACAAAGGCTGACCGTATCTGCACTGAAAATACTGTTTGACCCAAATAATTTAGACATCTAGGTACCCATCCATCTGCGCCGAAATAAATGGAAAATCCAGATTGGAAATTATGTTTCGACCAACACTACCTATCAACTTTTCGGCAGAGCAAATATCTTCCGCGTCGGCTGCCAATCATCGATACATTACACACTGACATTCGATTAGAAAAATTCACACGAAATATAGGTGGTTTTATCATAGTTACTGTGTTCATATATTCTTCCTATATTCTGTGCTTATAGTAGGTACCTATTTTTGCGCGCGGTACGCTAAGCGTTATGAAGATTGGGCACGCCACAATTGCGGCGATAAGTCCCCTCTTTGAGGAGTGGCTGGAGAGGCGCCACGGCGTCCTCACCTTCCGCCTGACGCAGGTCCTCACCGGACACGGGTGCTTCGGGAGGTACCTGTTCCGGATAAGGCGAGAGGAAACGCCCGGGTGTCACCACTGTGTGGACCGCCCGGAGGACACGGTGGAGCATACGGTGGAGGTCTGCCCGGCTTGGGCGGAGCACCGCCGTGTCCTCGCGGAAGCGATCGGCGGCGGCGATCTCTCGCGTCCGGCCCTGGTCCAGGCCATGGTACGGAGCGAGAGTGCATGGGAAGCCATTACCTCCTTCTGCGAAGCAGTAATGCTCGTGAAGGAGGAGGCGGGACGCGTGAGGGAGAGGCAAGCTTTGCACCCTCACGCCCCTCGTCGCCGCAGGAGACGCCCTGGGCGTCGGGAATTGGCAGCCGATTCCCGGCCACCGTAGGCGCGGGCTTGCGGACGGCGAGCAATGGGTAGCTCGCCGTCCGGTAAGGACCAAGCCCGAGTCGACGGCGCGTCGTGTTCCACGCGCGCCTCAAAGAGATGTCAGCACTATTGACGGGGTCCGCTAGGGCCGATGCCAGCTAGGGTTGCGGGATGTTCGAAAGAGTTACCGTGGCCCCGGCACAGGCAACAGAAGGAACACGGGTGGGTTTTAGTCAGTAAAAGTCTGACACGCCCTCCCGCTCCGCCCAGAGCGGGAGAAGTCATTTGATGATTTCCCATCCAAAAAAAAAAAAAAAAAGCGTTATGAAGATAACTAAGCACCTAGCTATAAATCATTTTATGGAGCATAACATCAATTTAAAATTCCATCCATTATTATGTCGGTTTATCCCCTGCGTCTTTATACCTGTGTATAGAGCCTTAAAAGTAACCTGTCAGATAATACCTATTAGGTAGGATAGGTTCCTGTCCAAAACTGATTTCGTCCTGCCATTATCATCATCTCACTTGGCACGTTGCCTGGTGCTTGCCCAATGCTATCCATCTTCTTGATATATTCTCTAAGTAGCCCCAAACGACGCCCGCGAGACGTGATCTGAGTAGCCATATTCGTAACCAAGGCCGGCAAATATTTATGTGCATTCACACTCATCTATGTATATCGGCCAAGCCAATTATAAATCAGCGCTACGTTTACAAACTCCACAAACCGAAAAATAATTGATATTTGTATTTTGTTCTGTCCCAAACAATACCAAAATAGCTTCGTTTCCAGTTTCCCAATGGAATGCGACTGCATCCAGATATACGTGTTTGTTTAATACCGCATTTTCAATATCTGTCGGATATAAATAATCCTCATATTTCACCTTTGCGGGCGAAATAGTTTTCACACTGGGATTGCATTTCCAATATCGACGTAATCCGTAGCACGGCTACGGGCTCCAAGCTACACGTTCCGTAGCCTCGTAGCCTCGTAGCTCAGCGCAGTAATACAATCGTTTCGCTCGACTTGGTGGTCTTGGAACGCTTAGCTTAATCAAAGGCTCAATTTCCACGAATAGTAAATCCAAGCTCGTTGAAAAGATTTCTTTTATTTTGTTTTGGTAGTTTGCTGTAGTAGGTATCATCGCATTATAAACAAATAAGTGTGCAAAAGCAAATTGTGTAGCCTCTCTATATTAAATGTTTCATTAATTAATGCGAAAAGTAACGCGGTCGTGGTCAATGTTTTTCTTTGTTACCCTTCAGCGAAAATTAAATCAGAATTAATTTTAACGAATTTTTCGACACAGCGTTTAGGTCAACTTTACTGGTTCAATTTCATTAACATTTTTAGCAAAAATATCTAATTTGGAGAGTAATTCGATTTTCTCGAGTAACGCGGCTCGGATAGGGCTATAATTTTATTATACCTATCTTGCTCACTATCTTTCGACTCGTGTTAGATTATTTATTTGTTTATGGAAAATCTAGACAAGTCCAAAGGCTTGGTAGATTGTTACGTAATTTAAAACAGCGATTTTTTTCATTTAACTTGTAGGGTATGGACAAGGGCGTCTTATGTTAAAATGTATACCGCGTTTACCCCTGCGTGTAGGTTTTTTTTTTAATAAATCATCTAATTTCAATTTAAATTGGTAGAAAAAATATTAATAGACATTTTTGTATGGAGTGTTTGTCGAAGAAATTAGGTATTACAAGTACGTCAGAAAATTAAACATTTTCGTCCACGGAAATTTCAATAAAAATTTAATTACCTACGTTATTTAATTGTAGTTTAATGTTTAGTTTTCTTGTAATTAACTAAGATAGAGCCTTAATAAAATTTAAGTAAGAAAGTAATAAAAATTTTCTGTTAACTATTTTTCCTTTTTTATTGCCTCAATTTTTATCCACAAAAACGTGATTTTGTTTGTTTTTTACCTTGATGCGGATTTTTTTATTATTATTCGAAGAGCTAAGTTCAAAAACACGATTCAAGAAAAAAATTGATGTTAAGATTTAGTGCAGGGATCGAGCTTATTTCAAGTTTATCCCTCGTTTCGTTGGTCTTGCCATACTCTTAGAGCCATCCACATTCACAAACCTTTCCTTCCAGCGTTTTTCTTATTCGTCCGCACCAAATACCAAGACCACCAAGATATCTCATTATGTGAACATCAAAATCACGATAAAAGATAAGTTAAAGTCCTGAATAATGTAAATAAAGGTCAATATGTAAATAGATTAAATATATATCTAAATAGTACCTAAATAGTACTTTGTCTTAGCAATATTTCAGATTTAACAACTTTCTTGGCTCAGCGTACAGAAAACTTTTTGCTTACTTCGTCAGAATCAGCAGTTACTCTTGCAAGCAGTATCGAAGCACGCATCGCTCGTAAAAGAAACAAGCTTTTTTTGTTGTTTGTCGCATTTTTTATGAATTTATGTACATAAAGAAAGTGCTGGCACAAATTCTTTGGTGGAGTTGATATAATGTTTAGGCACAGTCACGTAGCTATTAATATTTAAAAGCTTGTTTTTAAAGATTTTTACTTATATTTTCTTTTAAGATCATAACAAAAACGACAGCACAGAAAGCTTATAGAGCGCAATAATGAACAAATAAAAACAAGAATTTCGGTTTGTTAATTTTGCTACGTTTTTATACCAGCACTGTTTTTGTGCTCCGTATTTTTAGAATTTCTCGTACGTAGTCCTCGATCGATACTTTCGTTATCTGCGAACGAGTGCCGACTGATATATGAGACTAAGCGATCTCTTCGCTGATACAAATTGAATCAAGCATGTTCTACTATCACAGAAACGAATTTCAAATTGTAGAAAGAGTTGTCTTGTAGATGGAAATCATAAAATAGTATGATAACTCGTTTTATTATTTTTATTGATTGACTCAAGCGTGTTTTGTTGTAGGTACCGGCTAACACGGTTTTGTGGGACTGTGTTATGTTTAAGTTATCTTACACATAAGTATATAACATAAAATCACGCCTGTATTCCCCGAAGCGTTGGGCCGAGGTGTAATATAGTAACAAACCCATTTCGCCAGTGTAATAGAGGGCGAGCTACTGTGCTATTACCTTGTAGGTAATAACATTTTCATGGCGGCAACATCCTGCGTGCGTGCCTTTAACAAATCCAAAATTGTACCCATTTTCAAGTCCGGAGACAGATACTGTGTCAATAACTAAAGGTATAGACCAATATCCATAATTCCAACGTTGTCAAAAATCTTAGAACGATTAATGAACACAAGACTTACTAAATACCTTGAACAAAATCTCTTTTATCTCCATCACAGTTTGGCTTTCGATCTGGTAGGTCAACAGCTGAAGCCGTCCACGAACTAATAGATCACATAGTCAACAAACTAGATAATAAAAAAAGACCTTAGCCATTTACCTAGATTTAGCTAAAGCATTTGACACAGTATCTGTTCCTATTTTGATAAAAAAATAGAGAACATGGGAGTAAGAAGCCTACCACTCCAACTATTCATAGACTATTTGTCTGACAGAACACAAACTACTAAAATAGATGATGGATTAGCGACGAACTTCCTAATTAGTACGGCGTACCACAGAGTAGCACCCTCGGTCCAACATTATTTTAAGTTTATGTAAACGATTTATGTAACATCAAGCTGCAAAACGGTAAAATTATAGAGGTATGAGGAACTGGGTGTAAAGTTCACTCATCCCCCATAGAAAAGGGAGGATCCTCCGACCAGACGGGTGTTGTGTCTGGTGGGCTACTGCCCGACGGTTGATGTCGGGATGTTGTATATTATTCTAGTCGCGCGGTAAACTCTGATTGCGCGATGCAGGATTTTGCGTGACGTCAATGTGACGCGTCCCATTTAGGCGATGTAGATACGCTACCACATCACTCCCCTCCGGAGACAGGAGTTTGATAGTGGGCAGAGTCGTGTATCTTGCGATGCTTGCCAGGGCTAGTTGAGGTTCCAGTGAGTCGGAACCGGGTGCCGCATAGTTCACGGTGAGTCGGAACTGTCTGCGGAGATGATGCCCCCGGTGAGTCGGGGTGGCGCTGCGTTATGCTCCAGTGCGTCGGATGTGGTATAGCGCCGGGTTGAGGCTGACTGCTGGCGTCGACCGGCGTCGTTTTTGAAGGGCTCTGCTTATTTGACCGGCCAAGAGTGCACTGTGCTGTGCCAAGGTTGCTGATGAGGCTGAGGGTGATGACCAGGTATGCGCGGTCGCTGCATGCTGGTGGTCAGGATACCCATTGAAGCCGTGGGTTCTGGCTGGCTGTGTGACTCGCTGCTCGAAAGCTCGAGGAAGTGATGTTGATGACGTCACGCTGTAGTAGTTGCACGAAGGCTGCGCTGACGTTCATGTTCGGGGTCACCAGTATAGAGGTATGAGGAACAGGATGTAAAGTTCACTCATCCTCCATAGAAAAGGGAGGATCCTCCGACCATACGGGTATTGTGTCTGGTGGGCTACTGCCCGACGGTTGATGTCGGGATGTTGTATATTATATATGCTAGTCGCGCGGTAAACTCTGATTGCGCGATGCAGGATTTTGCGTGACGTCAGTGTGACGCGTTCCATTGTGGCGATGTATGTAGATATGCCGCCACAAAATCATCACTTTTGCCGATGATACTGCCGTGATATTCGATGCTAACACGTGGGATGGGGTTAAAAATTATGCTCAACAAGATCTTGATGCGGTGTATAAATGGCTATATTCCAATTTGCTTACCCTCAATGTCGATAAGGCAAAATACATGGCATATTCCCTTAGACCCCAGGATCAACCAAACTTCAACTTGAAAGCCCACTCATCTAATTTGACCACCACTGTTCTTGTCCTGTATTAGTTAAAACAAATTCTATCAAATATTTTGGAATAATCATAGATTACTGTCTCAGCTTCCACCAACACATTGAAACCCCAGTTAAAAGAATCCGAAAATTAATCTACATATTTAAATATCTAAGACATTTATCTAATACATCAGTTATTAAAACAGTTTACTATGCACTATTCCAGTCTTTGTTAGTTTATTGCATTACCACTTGGGGCGGTACCTCTTAAACTTATATGATAAATTTAGAGAGAGCCCAAAGAGCCATATTAAAAGTTAGTTGCTTTTTGCCAATCCTCTATCCAACTTTAGAACTTTACCAACACTGCCAAGTGCTAACGGGCCGGCAGTTGTTCATTCTCATGACAGTACTAAACAAACACACTGAACTTCCGTTAGATCATGATTTACCAACACTAAATAGACGATCAACAAATGTTTGTTCAATCATCCGTTATAACACTAGTTTCTCCCAAAAGTTTTACTGTTTTCTTGGCACTTTTCTTTATAATTCAATTAATAACAAAATACCTATCTACACTCATACAAAGGCTATTTGTAAAAGAAAATTTGGCTATTAAATCTGGACTACATTGCCACTGAAAGCTTATTAAAACCAGTGTCTTAATAATACCCACACATTTACAATTACACACCTTCGCTTACATACATTCATACATTCATCACAACATTCTTCATTTCCCCATTTCCATTCTTCATTTTTTGTTATGCTCATTAATATTTTATTTTGTTAATTAGATACCTACTCGTAAGTATGCATCAATGAATAATAATATACATAATTTGTATATTTCTTTGAACTTTTTGTTGACTTGCTTTTTTTTGATTTTGTTTTTAATTTTTTTTTACGTTCTGCACTCAATTGCAATTTCAGGCTTTATAATACCTATTATATCTTAACTTTAACCTGTTTTGTAAAATAACATGTCCTTTAAAGAGAGCCGGGTGATCTGTAACTCAGGACCCTCCTACCTCAGACACCTTTCTCTATTTAAGATTGTGCATTTTATTAACCAGTGCCTGTAATATGATGTTGAGATAAATAAAGATTTATGATTATGATTATCCTTTTCAGTGAACGAGCTTTGTGTATCATCATCTCCATCATCATCACTCAGCCGAAAGACATCCACTGCTGGATATAGGCCTCGCCCAAGCATCGCCACATCGACCGGTCCTGCTTAGCGTATGGCGTAGGCGTATTATTTTTGCTTTTGACCGAAAATAATTAGCAATAACAATAAAACATTTGTTTGTACATTTCATATATTTGGGAATGAAACAAGCAAAGACAAAGGCAAGGCAAGGCCTATATCTTCCCCTAGTGGGGTTCAGATGAATGGGTCGAGATAATTTCAACAAAGTATAAACAAAGCTTCTCAGAATCCTGGCAAATACCCTTAGGCGGTATAAATTGTCTTACACAGACAGACCTGTGATCCTGTATTTACGGGTACAACATTCTGCCTTTTTCCAGAATCCACGGAGCATAACTGCTGTTGATTTTCTGAAAATCGTATTAACCATCCGTAGATAATTTTTCCGTTGGCATGGTTCACCTTTTCGGTAATATCATTTGGCAATTATCAACAAATTAGCACTTCCCGCGCGACTTTGTCTGCGTGAATTTCGTACTTTAGTACCCAAACAAACCCAAACTTCATAATTTATTTAAATAAGTATCTATTCGTGCCAAGTTTCAAGTTTATTAACTCAAGAAATAAGATTTTTCACACAAACAAAATCCCCCCCTTTCACCCCCTTTAAAGTTGAATTTCCAAAAAACCTTCTTTAGTGAATGCTTACAACATAAAAGGCATAAGCTGCCAAAATTTCAAGTTTGTAGCGCCAGCGGTTTAGGCTCTGCGTTGATGAATTAGTCGGGACAAGTAATTATAATAATACTAGCTTTTACTCGCGGCTTCGCCCGCATAGTTGTCGGAAAATATCCTACGGGAACGTAGGTACTACTGGGATTAAAGTACCCTATGTTCCGTAATACTCTATTGGTTTACGCGGCGCACGCCAGAAAGCTCCCAGTTGGCATGTTTTTTCCGACATCTTCAACAATCATCATATCATCATATTTCAGCCAATTTATACAAAACCTTAATGAATAATGCACCTAAACTCATTCCGTCCATTGGTGAAAACCGAATGAAAATCCGTTCGCTAGTTTTTGAGTTTATCGCGTTCAGACAGACAGACGCGGCGGGAGGACTATGTTTAGTTAAAATTATGCCGGTCACGTTCTAATAACAAATAAGAAATAGCTTTTGACAGAGTGGACCGATTTTAATAAAAACTTATTTGTAAAAAAAAAACAACCAACTTCCAAAAAACAACACTACAAAGTGAAAAATAAGTTTAATTTCGGAAGTTGGTGTCTTTGGTTAAGTATTTTCGTTTTTTGCCACCGACTTTCGAAATTAAAGTTATTTTTCACTACGTAGTGTTTTTCTTGGAAGTCGGTTGTTTTTTTTATAAAGAAGTTTTTATTTTCCACTTTTTAGTTGTGGTACCTACCCCACCCAAATTCGTATACCACTACTTGCTAAGTAAATAACAGTGACAGGAAGTTATTATAACATCATCAACATACACTAAATGGAAAAAATACGTATTATTGAAGCTAACTCAAAAACCACTTTAAATTTATATACGACCACCTCAGGAGCACCCTTTCAATTAAAAACTTTGCAAATAGGCAAATATATGTCGCGCTAAGTCATGTCAGAAGTTTGGAAGGCGTAGTTTTATCAGGTTTGGACGCCGTCGCCAACAAATTATTAAATCAACCACACGACGATGGATCGTTGACGAAATCTGTCTTCTGACAATCAAGACCACACATAACATACGACTCTAGTAGCGCAATTAGAAGCATGTTATCAATAAAATAATTTTCAGCCAGAGTGCATCTCATGACAATTCCAATAAGCCCCAACACGGCTAGGATACATTGTTTTATTACTGATCTGAGTTCAATGGTACCATTTTCATCAGAAGCATTTATTTAAATTTGCTTCGTCATAGTCGTTTAACTATCTTAATCGAGATATCTATTTGCCATCCGTGAAATTTTACTTATCATTGAAGGGTTCCCGTGGCTATCTGTGGTTTTCTTCATCAGTTCCACTTCACCAAATGATACTTTCTGAATGCAAATGCTTGACTTGTTGATGAAAATACCAAAATCGCTAATTGTATGCCTATAATATTTGAGGAGTTCCCTCAATTTCTCATGGATCCTATCAACAGAACTGGATTTTCATGAAAATGTGACCAATCTGGAAGTCGGTCCTTTCAAATAAAATAAAAAAATTCCAGATCGGTTTTTAAATGACGGAGTAGGTACTGAGATAACAAATATTAAAAAATAAATTAATAAACATACAACCGAATTGAAAACCTCCTCCTTTTTTGAAGTCTGTTAAAAATAAAGACTAAAATGTTACCTCAAGAAGTCAAGATACGAATTATGACTACAATTCCAATCCCATCTCTTAAAAAGAGGTACACAAAATTTTAATATTATTTGTGATTTTTAAAATCAACCCCTATTTTACTCCCTTAGGGTATGATTTTCAAAAACGCTAAACTATATACTTCTTTATTTCCATATCATCTGTCTCATATCCCTAACTTAAGAAATGCTGGGTTTTCCATACAAACTTTCATCCCCTATATCACCCCCTCTAGGATTATTTTTGAAACAAAAAGTATTAAGTTTAGACATAGATAGATGAGAGATGACATTCGATCATATTCCAATCTCTCTGAAAATAAGTATAAGATAGAAATGATTACCTAATCAGAAAATGGAAAATGCTAATCTAAGTTTAAGACTAGACATCAAACATATTTACGACTACGAAGCACATAAATATATTCTACCGACCGACGATAAAATTGTCATGCTTAAGGAAACATTATTTTATCAAATCACTCGCTGTGCCCGCGGCTATGCCTGCGGAATTCCGGGATCGTTGACAATGCGAGCTATGCCATAGCAGGCCGTACCGTGCTGCGTAGCAACACGCGAGTGATGGTGTAGCGCGCATTTATAACAAACGCAAGCGTAGTTTCAGAATAACTGTTTGATTTTTGATAGATACTTCTTATGATAGAACATACCCTCTCTTCTTCTTTGTATTATGTTCTTCTTTTGTCTAGGCATGAACTATGTATGAATAGCATGACGTGATAATTAACCAATCAACGAGGTCGTAGGGGGCAGACTGCAGATTACGCATGTAATGATAATAAATGGCTCCAAATGAAAAAAAATGGAAAAAAAGATGGATCCAATATGTTGTTCGCAAAAAATCTTTACCGAAATACCATAGAATAGGAACGTACGAACATTAGTTCGAACGAGCTTTTTAAATGTATTCACGGTCCACAACACTGAAGTGGTACGCGGAATATTTACGTAACCGCCTGCGTTACGTTTACGTTACGGGCATCGAAATAAACGCGGCCTGACGCTCAATTCCGACTGCGGTAACCCTTTGTTTTGTACATTTTGAACGTTTTAAATATTTTACACGGCATTGATTTTGCGCAGTTCACGGTTAGAGGCTAAATGTTATATCTGACATGATTGAATTGATCGATCGTTACGGAGAGAGAAAACAAGTACGATTAAAAAAAAACTTTTTTGCAAAAAAAAAACAACCGACTTCCAAAAAAAACACTCATCATCTGCCTAGCCTTTTCCCAACTATATTGGGGTCGGCTTCCACAAAGTACAAAGTGAAAAATAACTTTAATTTCGGAAGTCGGTGTCTTTTGATGTTTATTTAAGGTTTTTGCCACCGACTTTCGAAATTAAAGTTATTTTTCACTTTGTAGTGGTTTTTTTCGGGTGTGTATAGGTACACCTCTGCCTAACCCTTCGGGGAAACAGGCCGTGATGTTTTTTATGTTTTATGTGTAAGTAGTGTTTTTTTTGGAAGTCGGTTGTTTTTTTTTTTGCAAAAAAGTTTTTTATTTTTCACTTTTTAGTGGGTCGGTTTGTAATGTATCTAGGTTACAATAGCCTAATGACAACTGCTTATCACCTTTTACAAAACATTGCTTTTCCCGATGCAGAGACGTTAATTGTTGAGGAGTTCTTTTGGTTCTTCACCATCAGCTCCACTTCACCATATGCATTGTGACGAGCTTATATTGCTTAGCAATCATTTTAAAATAATCGAATCGCAACCCATGAAATACTTACCGAATGTTAGGAATCCTGGACATAATATCGTCTTAAATTAAGAGCAGAGAGAGACTTCACTTTTCCGGGTATAACAGTAGATGCCAAATTTCAGTGGGGTCCACATATATCAAGCCGGGCAGGGAGGCTCAGTTCGGCCGCTTACGCCTTCAGGAAAATACGACAATACACTGACGTTGATACAGCTCGGTTCGTCTATTTCAGTTATCATATTTTCATAGCGTTATGTACTTCGGTATTCTGCTGTGGGGCAAAGCCGCTGACAATTCATAGTATATTTGTGCTTCAAAAACGAGCTGTTCGAGCAATTTACCAGCTAGGTGCCAGAGTTTCTCTGAAAGATTTTTTTTAAAGATATTGGTCTCACGGTGGCATCACTATTCATCCTCGCCAATAATCTTATATATTAGGCAAAATATACATTTATACACTAAAAACAGTGATATTCACAATATATAAAACACCAGAAATAAGGACAAATTACGCGCACCATTTCACCGGCTTCATAAGGTTCATTTGTTGAGCTTGGTATAACCTTTTATTACAAGGGACCTTCTTCCTTGCTAGATTTGCCCTTTAATGCTTTTATAGCTAAAGTAAAATCCATTTTTTGTTCAAAGGCATACTATTCTATCAACGACTACTTAAACGGTAAGAATAGTTGGTCGCTGTGATTAACTCAAGACAATGTTTATGTTCTTTCTCCAGAATTAGCTTACCTACTGATAAGTTATATGAGTTCATATAATTGTTTATTTTATTCGACTGTATACGTCAATTTATTTTAATTTTATTTTCATTTATTATTGACTTGATCAACTCATTACATTGGTTATTTTTTATATGAGTTGTATTGCAATATGTGGTTAGCTAGCGACCTCGACAATTAATCATATTATTCTTGCCCGAGCAACCGGCAGCAAGTTCGTCGTGCTCCATTAGATGTCACTACTTGCGGTAGCGTCGGAGATCGGGTTACCTCCTTCCCTCAAATATGGCGAGTAATGGCTGATCTTTGCGTTATGCTCGTGAACGGGTGCTGCTTGTGGTGACTGGTCGTCTTGCTGACCATGGTTTTTTTATTGTTATTAGTTATTAACTGCTTATTTATTTTACTTCGATGGTCCTATGTAGTTTATCATTTGTGACTTCGAGTTACATCTATATATAGCTACATGCAAGCGGGCACGCCCTTTATGCCTGGAGGTTTTTATTTAGGAATAAAGTTCTTTTACGTCTTTAGTTTTTAATGTTTTTTTTTTTAAATATAATAATCGTTTATTTATAAAAAGGGGCACATTTACAACAAAAAAAATATATCGAACAGTTATAATAGAGCACAGGTCCTTTTTGCCTGAACTAGGTTGAACCTGTGTTTCAGGCTACAAGGTGCATTAATAACTAACCTACTTAAAAAACAAATAAATTAACATCAAGTGAATAGTAAAGTACTAAAATTAAAACATACATTAACAGTAACTATAAATAAAAAAAAACAGCGTGTTTGCAGTTTACTTGCAAACAACAAGTAGATCCTATGTCTGTTCATAAGACAGAGGTTGTAAAAAGGTAATTACAGATTTTTTACAGCTAAAATAATTTAACTTATATATACTTAGTTTTCTATTTAATCTATTGTACAGAAATGGACCTAAGAATAAAAAGAATCTTTCCACAAAGGCATGTTTGGAGGTAACATTAGAAATGCATACTATATCATTCCGTCTCTTGTTAGTATTGTCAGCATTGTACGTGAGCATGGTGTGCTGTTTTAATATTAAACGCGTAATGAAAAGCTGTCGCACATTCAGCACGTTGCAGGATTTATATAGCTGATCTGTGGGAAAGAAAAAGGGATGGAAGTTTGATACCTTTAAAATTGCTCTTTGAGCTCTTTCAAGAGGAAGCAAGATTGTTTTTGATGTGCCACCCCATGAGGTGATACAGTAATTAATTACAGATTGACAAAGGGCGAAATAAACCTGTGTGATTAATTTAGGATCTGCAAAATTTTGTATTTTTTTAAATACGTATATTAATTTGCGCACTCTTTTAACAAGACTTTCAATATGATGCCGAAAAGAGAGAGTGTCGTCTATTATAACCCCGAGGTATTTAATAGTACAGGTTTTAAGGATATGAGGACAATTGCAATCGTTAACTGACAGGTTAGCACATTGATGAGCATATATATTGAAGTTAGTAGTGTTAAGTTGCGACTTGCGCATGGAGAAATGAATATATTTTATCTTGTCAGCATTTAATGTTAGTAGGTTGCTTTGGAGCCAATTAGTGATAGTATTCAAACCGATTTGAGCATTTTTATATAATTCGTACTTTATATCTGCTTGAGTATAGTCACGCTGTTTTTTAATATTTCTTTTTATTGGTATATTGGCGTGTGCTAGCTGAACGTGGAAAATAATTATGTAAATAATTTTGCATATTATTATAGAGTTTGATGCGCCACTTCTTCTTCCCAGCTAAAGCACTAGGAAGTGGTGAAGGGCGGGCGTTTTGGGGGACTATCTTATGTAATTTTTGACGTTCGAAAAGTGCTGATTCTCAGCCTAGTTTGAATAAATGACTTTTGATTTTGACTTATTATTGAGTTGTTCCGGTGGCCATCTTACCATCTGTGGTCTTCGTCATCAGTTCCACTTCAGCAATGCACCAGTTACTATAAAAAATACCCAAATCACTATAGATGTGCCTATAATATTTGAAAAATTCCCTTGATTTCTCCAGGATTCCATCATAAGATCCTGACCTGTTGACAATGGGACCACCTGGAAAGTATACCCTTTCAAACAAAAAACGTATTTTCCAAATCAGTCCAGCCGTCTTCGAGTAATCGGGGAACACACGTAAAAAAAAGATACCACTGACAAACTGAAAATCTCCTACCAATTTAAAGTCGAATAAAAATCATTTATAGCCAGAGTGCATCTCATGACAATTCCAATAAACCCAAAAACGGCTAGGATAAATTGTTTTATTACGGAGTTCCGGTGCCTACCTTCCGGCTTCATCATCAGGTCAGTTCAATGGTACCATTTTCATCAGAAGCATTTATTTAAATTTGCTTCGTCATAGTCGCTTAACTATCTAAATCGAGATATCTTATCGCCACCCGTGAAATACTTATCATTGTGGAGTTCCCGTGGCCATCTGTGGTCTTCATCGTCAGTTCCACTTCACCAAATTATTCTACTTTCTACTTTTTTTTAAACTTTCTGCTAAATGCTTGATTTGTTGACGAAAATACCAAAATCACTATGTGTTTGCCAATAATATTTGAGGATTCCCCTCAATTCCTCATGGATCCTATCATCAGAACTGGATTTGGATAAAAATGGGACCAATCTGGAAGTCCAATCCTTTAAAATAATTTTTTTTTTAATTCGGTTTATAAATGACGGAGTAACGGTAACAAACATTTAAAAAGACCATACAACCGAATTGATAACCTCCTCTTTTTTTTGAAGTCGGTTAAAAATAGTAACGAAGTCAGAACTGTGCATTGCATATATTTAAAAAGAAGTGATTGAACGAGTCTGTTGCGCACACTATAGTTTTTAGAATTTTTGTCCGTTTGTTGTTTGTCGGGATGTATGTTCCGGATTGGCGCAAAAAACGGTTGATTGAATTTAGAGGAAATTTGGCATACAGATGTTTTAGAACCTGGATTAACACGTAGGGTAGGTACTAATTTGATGTATTCCAACATACACGCGTGCGAAGCCGCGGGCAAAAGCTAGTCGGTTTATAAATGACGGAGTACCGAGGTCACAAACATTTAAAAAAAAATACAACCGTATTGATAATCTCCTCCTTTTTTCGAAGTCGGTTAAAAAGAAGCAAGAATGTCAGAGTCATGAAAGAGTTTGATTCTTGCGTGTTCTATGTGTAGATAGATAAGACACTGGATACAAGTATTGTACAGTACTCAGTAAGTAACAAGTTTTGTTGTCTCTAACAATCGCCAATGTGAGAATACGAAACGTTTCCATTGTTCAAGGTAGGTTTATGTATTATTTCAAATGCAGCAGGAATTAAAAACCCCAGTCATCTTAACAGTGCACCTTATAGATTTACTTCGCGTAATATCTTTGAAGGTGAGAAGCACGCGTTTAAAATAGCCCATAGCCCTCCCTTAAGACAACAGGTCGCATTTTAATTAGGAAGCCCGGAAATTAGGCCGGTATTAAGAGTTTTTATGTCGCACTCACACCAAATTTATACGCTGCTACTACGTTCTATAATTAAAGGGAACTCGGAGGGACTTACGACTTTTTGATGTTTGGAAACCGTCCAATATGTATGCCGCAACTGGGCAGGAGGATAACACCTATCGTACGCTTTTAATGTATTCTTTTGTTTAGTAATCTTTGATGTAGCGGGTAATTGCCATGTGACCAACAAGTGAGATATTTAAAACTCATTTCGGTCTTCACTGGATTTTGAACCCGCAACAGCATAATCAGCCTATAGTGTTCCCACTGCTGGGACACAGGCCTGCTCTCTGTGAGAGGGAGCGGGCCGTAATCCACCACGCGGGCCCAGTGCGGGTTGGTAGATGTCACATGACATCGAAGTTTTGGTTTAGAGGACATGCCGGTCTCCTCGCGATGTTTTCCTTCTCCGTTTTGAACCTGCAATCTGAAGGATAAATCGGAAGTTATTACAGAAAAAGTCAGTGCTAACTGACTTTCTTTGCTGACCGTATCTACGAAAATTCGCCTTAACAACCAAGAAAAATAAATTCTTAACTAATATTAAAAGTAACGAGAATTCACAACATGTTTGAAATTAATGAAAATGTCTGAAAAGTTTTTAATTCTACGAACAGTTAACTAAATCTGTTTCTGTAGCATGTTTAGAAAGTTGAAGTTTCATTTAACTTATTCTCTTTCATGTTAAGTGATGTGTTAATCTTAAAAGTCAGTCTGCTCAAGTTAATTTTGAGAATTTGGTATCATAATTATGATATTAAAACTTTTCGCCTGCTTAGGTTATTAAAAATTCAATAACCTAAAGTGAAACAAAGAAGATGAACGTGTGGGGGACGCTACTCTGGCTTGAGTATAATTTTGGTTTTTAATGACATAATATATCATTTGATATTGCTACCAATATATTCAAATGACGAAGTAATACACAATTTATGTTAAATTTTAAGTTTTTTTACATTGTCCTCTATCAGCGCCCTTTAAAAATGATACTTCAAGAAAATCGATGATGAAAAAACTCTTGACTCGTATCATTTATCGTATAATAATTCAATCAAATCAATTGTTAACTAATGTCATGATCAGTGATCGGAATAGGTAGTGCTAATTTGCCTAAACTTCGAGGAAGGAAGTAACATAGAGTGGATAATACCTACTCCAAAATCCCGGAATAATTTTAATGACGTTTAAATCCCGGGATTTAAAAACCACGAATTATTTATTGCACTTTATTTGTAGTTACAAATTATTGATTTGGAAAATCATAACATTTTTTAGGGTTACACACACACATTTATAGCTGTAACTTTAATGGTGTACATAGTAAAGAATATTCTATCTATCTATAAATAAAGTCCAATAAATAATTCGTGGTTTTTAAATCCCGGGATTGAAGCGTCATTAAAATTATTCCGGGATTTTAGAGGAGGTTACTTCTTTCCTCGAAGTTTAGGCAAATTAGCACTACCTATTCCGATCACTGGTCATGATTTATTGAAAGTGTGTGATTTGGCGCAAATGATTTTTATATCAGTGTAGTCATAAAGTTTAAAAGTATCTCATTTGACAGTTACCGTAAAAGTACTGGCTTTTTAATGAAAGGGGAGGGGAAACATGATGTTTGGAGCGTGGCGTCTGTTTTACTAAGTTAGTTCTCTTCCAAAAGGTTATCTTTAAGAGCCTATACTACCTCAGCTAAAATTCACTCTTTATCTCGCTCGCACGATACTGCGCGCGGACTGAGTGCGGTGCTGGGCGGCAGGGAGCGCTGATAGTTTAGGTAATTGCTTTTTACGGTGAAAATAATAGTAATTTAAAAAAAATAAAAAAAACATAATACCTGCTTTATAGTTAATTCAGTTAGTATGCAAAGTTTCATGATCTAATTTGAAGTATTTTTTTAATACCAGCGGTTGATTGTTCGGTTTGGAGGTAACTTTGGAATTTTTTTCTATCGAAAAAAATTTATGGAATCTTGTTTTCGGCAAACATAGTACTTAATATTAATCCTCAACTTTACCATATATTTATTTCAAAATTAATGCTGCAGTATTTTCGACATAACGGAGGATCATGCTAAGCCATTTGAGGTAGTATAGGCCCTTAAGAAGTCTGAAGTATATACTGTTAAATTGAGTAGTAGTAGAACCAAGTTTGTATATGTGTGAGAATATAAATACAGCAATATTCGTACTAAAAAGGTGTATCATTTCACTAAAAGGCTGATAAGAGCGCTCTCAAGGGTATTCCGATAAAACTTTCCACGGATAAATGGAAAAGGGGCTTATGGTAATGAAAACTTCGAACACTCTCGAATGAAAGGCGATAATATTGTGCAGAGAAAATCGCCAGTTTTCGATTACTCCTTTTTTCTTTATTGACTTGGCTGGCGTTTGATCACTTCTAGAAAGACTAATGCCCGGTTTCTGAATTGAGAATTTGAAGTTGAGAACGTCTTAATCTGTGCTTAAGTATGACATAATCATTTTTTCGTTTCTGAATTAAGCCTTTTTAAACCCTAATCAAGATTTGAGTAATATAACATCATTTACTCAAATTTGACAGAATGCATGCTTAACTCATGCATATGGTCGTCACTTGCGTTTCTTTTCGTTTTTTCATTATGTTATTTACGAAATCTAACAAAATTCTGTTAAAATCATTGTTATTGGGTTCCGTACCCGAAGGGTGCCAAACGGAACCCTATTACTAAGCCTCCGCTGTCCGTGCGTTCGTCCGTCTGTCAGCGGGCTGTATCTCATGAATCGTAACAGGTAGACAGTTGAATTTTACACGGGTTATGTATTTCTATTGCTGCAAAACGAACAAATAATAAAAATAAAATAAAGTTAAAAATTAAAGGGGGTCCACAAACATAAACGGTGTTTTTTTTAAAGCGAAGCATTTAAAAAAAAATGTAGTGTTAAATATTATATGGTGGTACAGACCCCTACGCGTGGGAGTCTACTCGCACCTAACCGATTTTGGTTGTACCTACCAATCTGATAACACGTGTTTAGGGCTAACTGGTTTATCAGGAAATCGACTTTGGCCGGGAACATTTATAGAACCTACGTATTTGATAATATGTGGGTTAGGTATGTTACATACGACTAATATATAATTATACTCTGCATTTTTTTTCCATCTCATTCTAACCTTATACCGCACTAGAAGGCAATAATTTATTTAGAACTGAAGGTACAATCAAGGTCTTAAGTGGACTGCCACCGAAATGATCATTTTGGCCTGCACGTCAGATCTGCTCCTACCTCTGTGTGTGATTTTTTAATGCAGACAGTAACGCGCACACAGTATGACTACGAAAGCGCGTTGTTGGTTGGTCAGATGCATGTGTGGTCAACACTAAATAAAGATACCTAAAACGACTTACATACATACTTGTTTTATTCTTAATAAATTATCGACCACAGCCTATTTAAAAGCAATGCTAAAATTAAAAGTGAAAATTAAAAGCAGCGATGGCAGGTTCGCACGACTGGGTGGCTGTTATTGTGTGTGCGTGATGTTGGAGAATGTTCGAACCTCAGTGCGCGCTTTTGACTCTTCTTGTGTTTTCGTTTTCGTGACAAAGTTCAATTATTTATTGAGTTTCGTTAATATAATGACAATAGCGTATAGAAGAAGATAAAAATAAAGTATAATAGGCAATTTAATATAAAAACACTATTTATAGGAACATTATTTTTTTTTTTTATTATTACGATACGAAACTTTTATTTTCTCAAATCTTAAATACACTATACAATTACTAACATAATAATAATAATATGTACAAGTATATAAAAAAGGGAGGGGGTAAATAATCAGAGGGCATCAAAAAATTCATCCGCATCGCTGTCAACAGGAAAAGTGCCCAGAAGGCTGGCAGCATTGCCACGTTGTATAACAATGCTGATTCTTTGGCCAAAAAATAGGCCAGCCCTCTGGTCACGTGTGGAGTCGACCAACCGCCTGGCGATGTCTCGAAAAACTAAGTGGGCACTCGGACCCCATGGCCCAAGTGTTTCAACCCCAAACGGCTCGAACATATAAGTCCCAATAAGACTGGAGTATTTGCGCCGTTTGAGGTTTTCCGCACCCGCAGCAGCCGCTCCAGCACAGCCTGCCGTGCTAGGAAGATGGGATGGCGCAAGGGTGTCGACACACGTTGCATCCCACACCAAAGGCCTACCTACCTTCCAAGGCATTATGGTCATTCCGTCTGGTCTCTTTCCATCGTCGCGTGCTAAGCCATTGGGTTCTAAAACAGCTGGCACCCCGGCGGTGACAAGAGCACGACGGATGATGTCATTGATGCTGGCGTGCCGTGCTATCCGGCCTGCGCTCTTACTGCAGGATAGGCCATGTTGTCCGAGGCAGTCGACACTGACACCGCATTGGCAGCGATGCGGAGCCACGCAGGGAGCGCCCAGACGCAGACAAGTAGCGAGCCGGAAGGTGGTGTCACCCAGCATGGTGCCTATGTTGGGTGACGGTAGCGCCTGAAGCCAGAGGCCCGACTCCCACTCCCCCACAGCCAGCAGGCGGGCACGCTCAGCAGTATTGGTGGTCGTATTAATTAGATTATTCCGTACCAACCTGCAGAGCGGTTCATCCCACTGCCTCTGGGAAGATAGGTTCAAGGGCCGATCTGTATCCGGGCAAGCCACTTTCCAGGCGTTTACTGCGTCAGTCAAACACGGCACTTCTGAGTCAACCAAAGAGGGGGCTAAAATTTTCTCGGTCAACTTTTCCGTGCTGTGGACAGAGGACAGGAACGCCGGTAAGCTAATACTGGTAATTTTGCGGACGCCGAGGCCACCAAAACGGATGGGTAGTGTGGCTTGCAGCCACGCTCGGTCGTCCAGGGCCACATTTAAAATGGATGTTAGTGTGCTGCGAATAATTTGGTCAATTTTGTCCAAGAGGTTTGGCTGCTTCCATAAAGGGGAAGAACGTAGAAAGTAAATAAAATTTGGGCCAAAACAACAGTATCTAATCAGGGTGAATGCCGAATGTAAATTAATTTTGAAGAGTCTGTCCGAAATGTCGTTGAAGTTTTTGATTTTTTCGTTGATAAATGGAGAAAAGCTGTCTTCTAAAATTGGGGAACCTAGGAGGTGCAGTGAACTTTTTTCTAAAATTTTGATTTGTGGGGCTATTGCATTAAATTTTTCTAGAGTCAGTTGTCTGTCGGTAATGTCAGAAAGGTAAATTTCACACTTTGATGGAACATTTATTGATATTATTAATAACCTTTAAAACATAAACATATTCCAAACTTTCAAACAAATAAAATACCTAATTTGTTCTTAAATCATTTTTGGTTGCTACTAAAATGGGATGTTTTTGGTTTATTGAGGTTATAGCTTAATTTATTCATTTTCTCAAGGAAAAGAAGATTGAAACTAAAACTCAATCCTATAATCTTACGATCACTAACTTATTACTATTATGGCCAGTGTATCCCCTGAATTCCCCTGATAACATTTAATATTATATTTTTTTTATTCATATACACCAAATCCGGTTTCATTGGATATTTCAGATATAATACACCCATTGTTATGCAAGGCTACAATGTTTGCCCTAGCTTCAATATTTATATTTGCATGATGACGTCCTACTGTTGCTAATCTGAAAATACCAATAAAAATATTGTTTCAGGTAAGTACCTAATTTGTTACACAACAACAAACAATTAAACCGTATATTGGAACGACCTCAGGCCTATAGAGATTACCAAACCGATACTTAAGGTATAAATATTCATGATTATTAGGCAAATGCCAAGTAAAGCGAAACGTCTAGAGGGGCTTAAGACAAATGTCTTGAGGCACTTCATGAAAATGGGTCCGCAATACATTTTTTTTTATTTAGGTTATCTACATTATAATATTATAAAGCTGAAGAGTTTGTTTGTTTCTTTGGTTGAACGCGCTAATCTCAGGAACTACTGGTTCGAATAGAAAAATTCTTTTAGTGTTGGGTAGCCCATTTATCGAGGAAGGCTATAGGCTATACATCACGATACGACTAATAAAAGCGGAGCATCAATAAAAAATTGTTTCAAAAACGGGGAAAATTTATTCCTTTTGAGAGCTTCCGTTGCGTGCGCTGCGTAAACGGTTAAAGTTACACAAAAATCATGTATGACGGAATTGCTCTTCTTACAAAGTTCTAAAAAAAAGTCCGTGATAGCATTTGAATATCTTTTAAGGTTGGCTCACTATAACTTTTTTAATGGCAATCAAATTTGTTATAAAATAATGCGAAGGTGTTTTCATAAACATGGTTTTAATCCATATCAAGGTTGATTAAGTACATGTAAATTCCTTTTTAAATTATTCGAATCGGACCTTTCGTTTAGAAATTACGACGGGTACAAATGCTTAAAGTAAGAAAAATGCGCTTAGTCTATTAGTTACCGACACATTTTATGTTTTATTGACTTTTTGAACGCGCTAATCTCTGTCACTGCCACTCGGTTTTGAAAAATTCTTTTTGCATGTTATAGCACAATTCTCGAGAAAGGCTATAGGGTATGTAACATTACGCTAGGATCCTTAGAAGCCGAGCAAAAAGAAAAAAAGTAAGAAAGAGCGCTAAGCGAAAACAAAGTAACAGCGCGGGCAGGCGATACGATGTGACGGGGTGGGTCGGGGGAAGAAGTACGCGGACGAAAACGCGGGCGGAAGCTAGTTTGATATAACCGTGTTGCGCATAACGCATTAGGAATTTCTGGACCTCGAATTTTTATCTGTATTATTTTGAACGTCTTTTTTATATCTTACTATGTAGCTTTTTCTCGCGACTTGGCTGCGTGGAGGTCGGATACAAACACCACAACAACATCCATCGACAACACATCGACATCGACATCGGGAACATACTACCGCGAAAAAGTATCGTAGCCTATGTCCTAAACCAGGTCATGGTCTATCCGCGTGAAAAGGTAACAGACAGACAGAGTTAGGCACTTTCGCATTTATAATAATATAAAATAATATTATAATTTAAATTATGGAATAAGTATGGGTTTCGAACTTTGCGATACTTTTTGACGTTCGATATGCTTAGCTGCAATCTAGTTGTTATAGGTATCGTAGCAACGAGACATTCGCTGCAGCGAATACTCGCGCAGTACGAACGGCGAAGCGTCTAGCGACTAAAGCAAATGTAGATATAGAAATGTACTAATCATGCAATGCGTAGCGGCGAACGGCGGGAGGACCGGTGAAATTGCCGAGCGAATCGCACGACCGTCAGGCAGCGCGGCGGGCGACAGAAACAAATGTATGAATCGCATGCCACGGTGTCGAGCGGCAGACGCGGCGAATAGTGCAGAACCCAAACTAGTTTAGTTGTATTCGCCGCGAAATAATGAGTACTGACACTTTTATGGCCGAAATACTAGCTTATAGCTAAGCCAGCTATTTGGAAGTCTGTATTTCTCGTACTTCTTGTGGGTTTCTCCGTCTATACCCGGATTCTTATTCAAAACATGTACTCCACAACCTCTTCCAAATTTTATTCTTGAATAAAAAAAAAACTACTACTCTCCAAGTAATATCAAGACAACTTTGATAAAGACCTTCGCTCTCGGTCTATACTGGTCCCGGCGGCAATGCGACTGCCCTTGGCGAGCAAACTGTGCCGCATGGATCGCCGCCCCTCCCGCCGCACCGCCGTTCGTGACGCCCGTTCCCGTGGCCAGGCCGTAAGAAGTAGGTACATAATTAAGTGTTACTGGGGTAGAGAGACATTGTAATACCTAAGTCGTAGAAATTTCGTAATCGATTCGGTATTGAACAACCCTGAATCAGGGGTCTGCTTCGGTCGGTAGTATTAGATCCCTCAATCGTAATATAAATAGTTGGGGACCATTGGGTAACGGTATTAAAAGAGGGTTCTTTTCCTTTGTTGTTAACCTGATGTCCCAATTTTATGGTATACAGATACCTAAACCTATTTTATTAGTGCGAAATAGGCTATCTGCCCGTTTAAACTAATAGAAGTAAATTGCCTTCGTGGACTTCCAATATGCAATAAAAAATACTTTCGCATGTCATCAATAAGTTATTAAGGTGGAATCTCGGAATCTTAGATATAACTTTTAATTTTCGATTTCAGAATTGGTATCTAAATATGAGATACTTACGTAATTTTCTCTGGCCACGTAAATAGCAGTGGTGGCTCGGTGGTAACAGCCGCGACTTACGAGTTGTAGTCTTGAGTTCGAACCCCAAGCAGGCACTTTACTTTGTGTAAATTATTTCATCACCACTGCTCTCGAAACGGTGTAGGAAAACATCGCGAGGAAACCGGCATGTCCTAGAACCGAAAATTGGAACACATGTGACATCTACCAACCCGCACTGGGCCCGCGTGGTGGATTACGGCCGACTCCCTCTCACAGAGAGGAGGCCTGTGTCCCAGCAGTGGGAACATTATATTACCTTTGATATATATAAATTAACATTTCTTTACAGACCTACTTATGTAATTTCTTTGCGGCGTTCGTCGTAGTAATTAACGCAAGAATCTTTTTGACTTTGTGAAAGGTCTGGCGAAAAACCTTTTTTGCTTTGGTATGTATATTTTCTAGAGTTAAGATTTTTAATTAAAAGCGTTCATGCGAATAGGAGGGAACACAAAATAAACTACATACCTACATAATTTTAGAGGCCAAAAATTAACACAGCAATTTCACCAGTAATTCATCATCATCTGCCTAGCCTTTTCCCAACTATGTTGGGGTCGGCTTCCAGTCTAACCGGATGCAGCTGAATACCAATATTTTACATGGAACGACTGCCGAGGCACGAAGGGGTCTCGTTATGTAATGGATGGTCACCCATCCACGGACCGACCTCGGCAAGCGTTGCTTACCCTTGAAGATCGACCCGTGCAGCTAGCTGTTATTATTTAGCCTTGAGCACCAGTCATAATATTTCTCACGTTTTGATTTCTGTCAGAAACAGACTTGTTCATATTTATCAGCAGTCGTTTGTTTTGTCTTAATTATTTTACCCCAAGAGGGTTTAGGTACTCGTGCCCGATGTCTATAATGAAAGTCGAGATTCTCAAGAAATTGAATACGAATGATATCATTGTTACCCGGAAGTAGGTTAGTTTAAAACGCGTTGAATATTCAATTACTTACCTTAATTTTATTAATTGTGTTTTTCTATTCCTTAAATTCTGTGTGTGACTTACATCACTATACCTACCTACCTTCAATGATGTTGATGATAGATCGTGCCGAGTCCTAGCCGAATCATACATGCATAAAACTTTGTAGATTTTACCTATAAAATAAAAATATTTTATTTCAGATATCGTGATCCATACGAAATAGCGAGTTTATTGCAAGATTATGACTCGTTTAGACATGTGGCACTGATCCGAGCTCGTTTCTCGGATTGAGCATTACACAAGTCGGCGTGAGCAAATTATAACGTAAAACGGAACGCAACGTTTAGTGACATCATCGCCCCACTCAGTGAATCAGGTGAGTTGTGGAAGGTTCCGGCCTGTATAAGACGACGCACCGAGTAATGGAGGACATTCAGGAGCAATTAGGGTTACGGTTGGAGCACAGCACGACGCTCCAGCTGTCGAGGGTACTGCACCTACTTGCAGCTGCGTTAAACAGAAAGGAATACTCAGTGGCAGTACTCCTCGACATAGAGAAGGCCTTCAACCGTGTATGGCACGACAGTCTTATCTACAAGTTGGCCTCGTCCCCCACCCCGTCGCGTTGTTAGGGTAGTCTATGCTTTTCTTTCCAACAGGACTTTCAGGGTGGCGGTCGACGAGGCGCCGTCAAGCGCCCGCCCGGTGCAGGCCGGTGTGCCGCATGGCATCTGCGTGTCGCCGGCGTGTTACTCACGTTACACCGACGATATCCTCACGGCGCCCGGCCGCTAGCGCTGTACGCTGACGACGCCGCGTACATTACCACCTCGCTCAATGCGAAGTACGGCGGTTAAAATGCAGTGCGCCTTCGATGCTCTCCCCGAGTGGCTGTCGAAGTGGCAGCTATCGGTTAACGTGGGTAAGACGCAGGTGATGGTCACCAGAGCCGCGCGCCTCCCACCACCCTTAAAGCTGCAAGGAGCCGACATCGAGTGGTCGCCCCGGGTCAAATACCTGGGTGTCACCAATTCACCATCGACCGTCGGCTCGCGATGGGGCCACAAGTCCGCAAGGACGCCGCACAAGGTAAGGTCGCCCGCAACCTCCTCAAACCGGTGCTCTCGTCCCACATCCCAGCGCGCGTCAAGTTGGGCGTGTACAAACTGTACGTGCGCCCAGTCTTGACGTACGCCGCCCTCGCTTAGTTCGCCCTCACGCGACCGCTGGATTAGGAGCTTGGATGAGTTTGCGCGCCGCCTCGCGAAGGGGATGTTAGCGCGCGCCGACGCATCTGATTGGCCTCATGTCAAGCAGATAGCGCTCTGCCATACGCCCCCCCCCCCCCGACGCAAGGTCCTTACCCCGCGACCTGGTCGCAAACGGTGACCCCATCGACCCACCGGATTGACCTCCAAGTATGCTGCCTCAGTCTACACGCGCCATACTCGTGACAACTAGACTCTACAATCTAACATGCATCTGTTGCGTAGCGCGTGCTAGGTGAATATAGGCGCGTTACGTAACGAACACAGACATCTACCTCTACACAGGCATCTAAACTCACACGTGAAGGCGCGGCGTGGGCTCGCGATTCACGTAGACACTGGGTGGTGTAACACACTACAATACCGCTTACACATACATGACAACTCCCTACCCCGGACTGTGATCGGCTAGCTCTGAGATCAGGGCGGACGGGGGCTACATATCCTACCTGTAGGAGCGTCGAGTCTCTATCGCTGGTCGTCCTCGTCGGGCTGCCCCCAGGAAACTGGGGGCCTCACCTAGCGGGGGCTGACCGCCGAAGTGTCGTGAAGAAAGCGGCGCTGTGGGACAGCGTCGCGGCGCACGTCCAGAAAAACACGTAGCAACCATTCACATGGACGTGCGTAGCTACGCGTGCCCAACTATCACCAGCCGCTAAAGGCACACATAATAAGGGGCCTGCATTAACGGGCCTCCGTGCTACCCTCTGCGGGCGGGGGGCTATGCCCTGGCACCGCATGCCACGCTCCCATACTGGGGCACATCTGCATTAGTAGGAGGACAGTCACAGCATGTCAGCGCTGGGTGTACAGATCCATGTCGCCAGCAACCACGTGTGCGTGTACGCGGTCTACAGGCCACCAGTAGATCCGTTCGTAGTAGCCGACATACGCACGCTGCTCGCGTCAAAGAACCAAACCATCATTGCCAGCGACCTAAACAGCAAACACCCCGCATGGAACTGCTGCCGCACGAACACTGCGGGGGGACGACTCTTCGCTGACGCAGAGGCCTACGGGTACGATGTGCCGG
The DNA here is from genome assembly GCA_947568875.1 of Fissipunctia ypsillon. NCBI lineage: Eukaryota > Metazoa > Arthropoda > Insecta > Lepidoptera > Noctuidae > Fissipunctia > Fissipunctia ypsillon. The sequence goes on along the minus strand of OX387654.1, from coordinate 19,111,147 downwards.
GCCAGAGGCGCCCACGCATTACCCGGCCATCAATACTTGCGAGATGCTTGGAGATTGCGGAGTTATTTTCAAAATAAATAGCATAGAGTCATCTCAAAACCTCTCTCTCTTGAATTTGTATATAATGTATATATATAATATAGGTATATATTGTAGTAAATATGTATGTATGTGTATTATAAGTTTATAACTTATTTATGTACAAATTGTCCCATTCCTAACAGAGCACCTGCCATCTAATCTCTTCACCACCCTTGGTTGACTGGTAGAGAATGCCTAAGACATTAAGTTCGCCTTTGTACTTTTTAAGAGTGAAAAGATTAAATAAATAAATAAATACTCACACACTCGATGTACTGGACATAATTCTACACAGAGGCCTTGCCTGCCAAATCGCACAGGACGTGCTAGACGACGAGCGGCGGTCTGATCATCAGCCCGTGCTCGTTCGTCTATCAGACCACACCACCCGAGTTACTCATTCAGCGCCATGTCGACACTTGGACTGAGACTTTTTCAAGGAAAGGATGGAGCCACACCCACTTGGCCTGTTACCAACGCCGCACACGTAAACGAGTTGACTGAGGGACTCACCGCTTGCATGCAGAGCGCCTTAGAGGCGGTGACATGCACCTCATCCGCGCCACAGGGTCGCTACTAACCACTTCCCGCACGCATCGAAAACATGATCCCCGACAAAAGGCGTTTACGTAAACGGAGGCAACAAACGAGATGTCCCACGATGAAGAATCAGCTCAACCGGCTCACGGACAAGGCGAAAGCTGAAGTACAGGCGCACACCGCCGAGGGCTGGGAGAACTACATTGACTCCGAAGACAGCAACTGGACGTCCAGTTGCTGTCTTCGGAGTCAATGTAGTTCGCCCACCCCAGCCCCGGTGCGCCCGCTGCAAAACAGCGACGGGGCGCTTCGAAACACGGCGGCCGACCGGGCTAAAAAATTCGCCGCCCACTTGTAGCGTCAATTCACGCCAAAAACGACAGATGGTCACGACCACGTCGCAACAGTTGAGCAACACCTTGGAGAGTACTTCAAGACGCCGGCCGGGTAGCTCCTGATGAAGACCCAATCTGTGTCTCCCCGGGCCAAGTACTGAGGGCGATAAGGCAAACCAAGCCAAAGAAGACACCCGGTGCGGACGGAATTACAAACGCCGCACTTCACCACCTGCCACCTACAACAGTGGCGGCACTAACCCGCCTATACAACGGCACACCCCACCTGCTGGAAAACGGGGAAGGTCATCTTAAATCTTTCTTTTAGTTCCCGATATAATTACGATGGGTCCAGAGTCTAGATACTTTGCGGTTCCCAGATTTATGGACAATTTAATGATTTCAAACCTAGATAAGCCGACTTTATTTGTGATAGAGCTGTCGAAGAGTGTTCGAGATCCAGAAGACTACGAGATGACGTATGATAAAACCAGGAGAAGTAAAATAGGTTGTCTGCTGATGTGGTTTTGTTTACTATATAGAATACGTGGCGGGTATCGAATAGGCAGGCGCTTTCTGGAACTGTATATGGAAGTGTTGAGTTGAGTTGAGTATAGAACCGATTGATTTGATTTAGTTTTTTTAAAATTTAATTTTGTAATTTGTTTTTTTTTTTTGTTTTACCATTTCTATTTCGCACTGAAACAACGATGACTTGCACTTTTCTCTACACGGCCCCTAATAATGATGATCATGGAAGATGGGATGTATGAAAGTGAAATAAGAAAATACTTTACCATAAACAATCGTATTTGTAGACGAAAGCTGTTCCCTAATATTATGAGTATTTTGCTCCACATGGTTACCGGTTGCCAGTAAGTAGGGCTTGGCGCTTCCCATGGGGGCCGTAGGAAGATACTAAAACATAATAGCTTGGAGTTAGATAACAGTAGGTATTGTGGTGTGCGGTCTCGTCTTCGAGGTGTGTTGGGGGAACTTTCTCGAAGATATTTATAAATTTAAAGACCGTTACACTCAACGAACTAGTTTATTAGCTTTTTCAGCTATTATTCAAAATATTTATAATTAACAGGTAAAGACCGGGGCTAAAACTATAGTGGCTCGATACAGAACAAAATCCCTATATGTCACTATTTTTCACCTATTCTAAATTCCAATTGAAACCAACGTTTGTCTAGCCAGCCAATGTTATAATCCAAAGAGGATTCTTGCAGAAGGCAGGCTCAACTAAGGCCTCTACAGTATTCACTTATGAAATGGTTATGACTATGATAGTAATGATGGAAAGGGATGTGGATTAAATGTGGGAATATATGTATTTAGACATAGTTTTAAACTTTTTTTTTCTTATATTATTTCCTTTATTGTTTTTAACTAGATTTTTTATTTAAAGTGTAGTTTTGCTACATGGTTTTTTAACATATTTTTGATAGATTTGAATTTTTTTCACAAAAAAAAAACTGGCCAAGTTCCTGTTGGACCACGCACAATGAATGGTTCCGTAGTTGGGATGAATTTATCCCAAGAACAAACTTAACTTTGTAGTTGAAAAAATGTTCTCCCATACATTGATATACGTCACGGACAATTCTCCAACTGAAAATGTAAGGTTGTAATCACGTAACAATTATATGTGATAAAACTATAAATTAACGATTTTCGGAATTTTTCCTTTACTTGTGCTGTGAGACCTTGCTTCTTGCCAAATTTCATGATTCTAGGTCAACAGAAAGTACCCTATAGGTTTTAATTTATTTGCGAGTATCAAAATATGTCGCATAAATGGCATTTTTTATTGCGTTGATTTAGAAGCTTGATTTTTTAGAGCTCCAAGGGACCGTAGGTTTACGTATTTGATATTAATGTTCCTGAGAATTTTAAAAGGTCTTGACTGACAGACTGATAGACGGACAAAAAAGTGATCCTATAAGGGTTCCGTTTATTTTTATTTTTGAGGTACGGAACCCTAAAAATGTGCAGAGCAGTAAACGTTTTGTGATTCAAGTCGATAATATCGGCCATCTGAATTCATCTACAAATCAAATGACCATTATTTGAAAATTATGAAATGAAATAATATTTATATCTGCAAGTAGAAATTAAAAAGACTTTTTTCAACGTATTGTTTTCAAACGAGATGTTGATCGCTTTGATACATCAACTAACGCGAACACCGACAGTCCGGTCATTTACCGATTTCCACGCCACCAACGCCGCGGGCTGAAACTAGTCTTTAATAAAACTCAGTCCAACAGACCCTCGCTCCGAAGCGCCGGGTATTAGCCCAGGGAGCCCGGTGTGTGCTCAGGCCGAAGAGCTTCAGAGTTCTTCCTCCGCTATTCAATTGTTTGCCCGGGCCTTGTTTTGTGGTCCTTAAATTGCGACGTCACGGATTCTTTGTGGGAATTTAGTGTTGAGTTTCATATTTTTATAAGTTGAGGGTAAATAAGTGGTATATTTTTTTGTATTTTTATTGTGAGTATATTTTAACCGACTAGTGACGAATTTGATCAAACTTCTAGGTACTTCGAAGTCTTATTTTCCGAATTTTTTTTTGATATCTGATATTAGTTGTATGGCACAACTGTCAAAATTTCAAAATTTATTTGCAAGATATGACATAAACTAGGAATTAAAGTCTGGTCGAATTCTCCCTAGGCCCAAAATATAGCTAAGCTTATGCCAGTCAAAGTTGCGTTCAGAATAGACCGATTGCGAAATATATCTACAAATGGTACGCCGATGTAACAGTATGTTTACATTAATAGATTATTCAGTTAATACCAGATTCGTTTGTAATTCCATTTATGGTTGCGCACTGATCCCAAATTGGGAGACAAATGGGATCTACATTAATTACCTACTCTATTCATCGACTACAGAGTGTTTTCTCGAGTATAGAAAACAGAGTACCTACCTATCTGTATGTTGTACGAGCTAAGATAGATAATAGAATTAGTGCATTTGTTTTTTATTTAATCCATAGGTATATGAAAAAATATTCGGTTCTTACACGGATTTTATCTGTAAAAAAGTAAACGCTACGTTAAAAAAGGAAATAAGAAAATGTTAAGCTTTTTCTGCAATACTTAAAAGATTACTTTTACAAAACAAAAAAACAATTATTTACTAAAATCCTAAACCCCATTTATCAGCGGCTGTCTGTGGAACCATTTATTTATAAATTGTCTAATCGAAAGCAGTCTTGAAAATGATATCCAATACTTTCGTAAGATTTATCTCGGAGATAGATCTCCGCCCGGCGACAGCTCGACTTGAAACATTCCAAGATTAGCCGCAGGCTGAGCGTGGATTACACGTATAGTCCATTATTGGCAGAATTCTTCTATCATTTACGTCCTATCGAGGTAACTTAATTTTGGCGAGCACCGGTAGTAATTTTGACTTTGTTTTTAAAACACTACCTGAAAAAAAGGCTGACGGATTTTCGTTTCAACTGTCAAAGTGATGCATATAGAAAATCACAACAAATCGATTCATCTTCAAATGATTTCATTGAATGACATCGTGTGATAAAACGAGTACTACTAATGAATGAGTGAATGAATGGTTGAATGAATATTTATTTGTAAACACAGGTCACATTTGGTCTTCAGTAATAGTTCAGTTGACTCTCTATGTTTTGCCAGCGGCGTACAAATTTTACAGTAGGTAGGTATAATAATAATAATAAATTTAAATTGAAAAATATTATAAATGATTACATTAGGTATTTACAAATTCAGTCAGGTACCTAGTTTAGATTAATTAATATTAAATTCAGTAAACAAATTACACAATATACAACAAAAAATACGTGTGTGTTTTTTGTTGTATATCGTGTAATTTGTACTCCTTGAAGCAACTCAAGATTACGAGCTTTAAGAAGAAATTATCACAGTTTCTAATGCGTAAATGTTACTACACTGTAGATGAATTTGTTAATGACAATAATATTAATATAAATTGACTAGGACGTAATGAATGTGTACCTATTCATAGATAATAGTGTGTGAGAACAAGAAGAGAAGAATTTGATTTGTGACGTCTTAAGGTGAAAGCGCCAGGGTAGCCCGCGAAATTAAAACTTTCTTACGTTTTTTGCAATATGCAGGTCAGTATTAGGTTGTATGTAGGTTAAAATATTATTCGCGATCGTAACAAATATGTATTTACACAATTATAATTGTTAAAGTCATCAATACAACTCTTTAAGATAAAGTGATTCTATTGAATGACTATTTCATGAAATATTAACATTTCAGGATTATACTACTTAAGGAATTGTATTACTGATTCTAATGATTATAATTCTGTAAATACATATTTGTTATGCTCGCGAATCATACTTTAATCTACATACACCCAGACACTGAGCTACAAATTGCAAAAATCGTAAGGAAATTTGAATTTCGCGGGCTACCTTGGCGCTTCTCCCTTAAACTAAAATATTAAATATACCTACACATATACTACATATGTTATCTGTATGATCTTTCCAAGTGAGTTTGTTGTCTATCGGTAAGCCTAAATACGTTAATCCGAATTTCCGAATAAAACTACTATTGTTCCCCTCAGTTAGGTTCGACCTAATTTTCCACTCTTCATTGTCCACGGAGCCTTCCAATAATCTGTATAATGGATGGTCAAAGAGGAAATTGCCACAACAACCGCGGTGGGCAAAGGCATTGTGGTCTGTTGACAAGGGGACATCGTTGCCCGTCGCGTCGTTCGAACGTAATCCTTTAATCTCCTTTTACGCAACTCACTGGTAAAAAAAGTGGTCTGTGATTTTCTGTGACGTGAACGATTCAAAACGGGGTGGAAACTTAAGATTAGTTAATGAGGGCTGCAATCTTACGCCGTGGCCATGGGCTACGCGCTCAAGCGACACGCGTCTTGCGACAGTGAAAACAAATGAAAGAAGTTGTTTAGAATTATGTCACAAGTCGTCGTGACGCGACTTGCGGAGCGACAGGACTCACGCGAAAGAAACAAACGACACTCGCGCGAATCGCTTGACGCAAGTCGCATCGCTCGGGACCGTAAACGGGGCCTTATCCTTTATAACAGCAGGTTTTTTTTTTTGTAAGGAGACAACATATTTGACAGGAGTAATTCCCATCTAATTTGATTTGCAAAACTATTGACTAGGGACATGCATAAATGAGAAACTGGGGACAAATGTTAAACAGAGAAGGTCATATATGTATGTATTTCTCTATTATAACAATAAACAGTCTGTTTGAACTGTATTACCTCAATATAAATTGTCGAACATGAGACATAGACACATTTCCGTGACGTCTGACGACATTGTTCAGCGTCCTACGAAACGATTCCCTTCATGTAAACATCCAATATTACGTGGAACACCAAACACGTTACCAAATGAGTAAACACTGGAACGAAGCCACCTCATTATGAAAATGAACGAGCGGCCATAACTCATCATAAAGTGTTTATAAAAAATCTCAAATATAATTCTATCGCAAAACTTTTAGAATGAGGGTCCGTCTAAAAGCGGGCAACACTTATCTTTTAATTAATATTTAAGTTAATATATCTCACCGTTTTGTACTGTGAAGGGAATTTTATGTATTCGCCTCGTGGTTTCTCCGGATAATAAATTTTATTGTTTAGTGAACGGCTCATTACATTACACTTTATCTCTGTCTACGTATGGAATGAATAGCGGCTTATTTATTGCTTTATAGTACCTCCTTGCTGTATTCTATGGAGTGGGTTCATGGTTTCATAGAAAGTTATAATTTGACACACTTACAGTAGGAATCCATTTCACTTTGACAGTTCAACAACAATCATTGCGTTATTTACGTTGTTGAGCAGACACATTTTTCGAACGTCTGAAGCGATGGATTAGCAATATGCTTCAAAATCATTCAGGTTGTGATTGATAGTTTGTTATGCAATTAGGGTGCGAAGCATTGAAGAGACGTGTGTATCGAATACACTATGCCCCCGTGCCTAACGTCGCTGTTACCTTGCAAAGCGGATTATGCTTATCCTTCCTCTTTTACTTTATTTAGGAATAATGATTTATCCACAATCCACTGTAGGTCTGATCAGAAATTAATATTCATACCACATTGACGTATAGTAATAAAAAAGCCCAAACGGCCCTGTTCAATATTTACAACATATCATTCGATGCTGTTCGAAGGACACATTTTGAATATAGAATATCGTATATTTTAGAATTCATGCCCTTATCCCGACACAATGTTCCAACGGTGCAATGCAAAAGTTTTGTAATACCATGCACGTGAATTTCACCCCTAAAGCAACATGATACAAACTATTTTGGAATCTACTTTCAAGCAATTGAATTTTAACGACGAAAGGGTATAACGATTGAACAATTCTACGCGTATAGTAAAAATATGAAGAATTACAGCATTCTATGTTGCCTAACCATAACCACCCCTAATAACCATTAAATAAGGATATTGACATAATCAAAATTTTGCGCACCCTAATAACGGAAAGGCTTTATTATTTGTTCAAGATCCTGTCATAATAGTTACTCAATCTGTTTCAGATATTTACATAACAAATGTTTAAAGAACATCGACGGCTTTGCAATCTTATAGATAAACATTAATCAGACACTTTTAAAAAAGCTCTTATCTATATTATATACAAGGTGTAATTTTAATCAGTGTTAATCTCTTAAGGGGTCATTGTACTCATCATTATGAACAACTTTTACTATGAGACCAAACCTCAAATCGCGAAAAAAATCAGTTTTACCCTACATTTATTTTCGTATAACTCGTCAAAATGTAGGGAACACCTGATTTTTTTTTCGCGATTTCGGGTTTGGACCCATAGTAAAAGTTGTTCATAACGATGAGTACAATGAACCCTTAAGAGGTTAACAGTGATTAAAATTACACCTTGTGATAAAAATCAATTGCCGTGTGTTATCTTCGCAAAAACTCGAAAGTGGCTCGACCGATTGTGATGAAACTTTGGTAAGTTGTGTGCGCACCGGAGAAGGTTCGTAACAAAAAAAATAATTCAAAAGGCATTGCAACGCATTCCGGGCATTAGCTAGTCGCCAATAAACTAGACTTGTGTTGTGAGCGCTCGTAGAATCAAGGATCTACGCGCGTTCTACGGCGTAGTAACAAGTTACTACGCCGTAGAACGCGTGTAGCCGCGTAGCAACGCTGGCGTCAGTGCTACAAACGACACCACCACTAAAAATAGAAATAGAAAAATATTTTACCTGAATAAGAGAAGACTTATCTCAGGTTTGCTCAAAAAGAAATTTACTTAGGTAAAGAATCAGCTCTCCACAATAAAGGTAGATATGGAATTTATCAGAAAAGATTTTATTAGAATACTAGCTATGCCCCGCGACTTCATTCGCGTGGATGTCGTAAGATACACAATATACTAAAATAACAGCCACGTTTTAATAAAACTTCCTCGTTCCCCGACCCGTCTCCACAAATTATCAGATAAATCACTCCATGTACTTACGCGTGCTAACTACCTACCAGCAGGCGGGCCGCACGCAGCCCATTTCTCAGTGGGTAGCCGACAGCCGCGAGGCGCGTACGTATGCATGTATAGTTTCAAATTCGTATGATATCGCTGGTCCTGGTGTATTATGTGTAGTTGATGGATGTAGATCCAGCAAGAGAAGAGATAAGAACTTATCTTTTTTCAGTTTACCTGCTGATAGAGTTTTACTTTCGTTTTTTAAATAGGTAAATTGTTTAAACTTGTATGTTTCGTGTTTTGTTTTTTATTGGTAGGTACGTAATCTACTATGCGTCTGAGATATGAATAGAAAGGTCAATGCCCTCCATTTGTCAACTGTCATTTGAAAATTACGTTTAGCAAAAATATACTTTGTGCAAATAAATTTTCAATAATATTTATTATCGTTATTATCTTGTTAATGTTATGCTCATAATAATATGATTATTGTTTATTTAAAAGCGTGCAAGTGTTAGAAAAGCGTGTATGACGTCACAATATGGCACCAGCGCAGGTTTGTGCATAGTGTAGAAGCATAGTAGTTAACGTATAGCATAGTATAACGCTAATTGTGTAAATGAACGAACAAATCAATTAATCGTATTTTCAGTTTCCTCCATTTCGTATTTCTTTCTTATTCGTGGCCATGCTGAGTGGTTACATCACTGATTATTGAATAGTTAGGTACTACACGTTGCGTACGATGTGTGCCTTACTTGTCTGACAACTGCAGTTTCGGGGTGTGGTAAATACAGCAACGAGCAAAAGTATTAGGCACCTCTATTGTTTATACCTGTATAGAAAAATCATGTACAGATAAGCTTTTCATGGCCTTATTATTGTTTTGGGGGTGCGTTTACGTAGAAATAACATGGTAGTAGAAATAATATATTATTGTGTTGTCAGAGTTTGAAGTGAATACACGTGTTGTGCGCAAATACTGTCATACTCTTAGAGAATAACATTTTTAGTGTGTACCATGCCAAAAAAATCGGAACTTAGTGCAGAACAGCGCTTAAAAATTAAGATTGTGCACGAACAAGGCATGTCACAAGTAAAGATAGCCCGAGAAGTGAAGTGCTCGCGTTGTGCAGTGCAATATGCAATAAATCGTTCAAAGAGACCGGTTCCCATGAAAACAGGCCAAGAACAGGCAGAAAAAGAGTCACTACCGATCGTGATGACCGATTGTTGATTAGGCAGTCTCTACAGGACCGCAAAAAACAGCTATTGACCTCGCTGCCTGTATATCTGAAGCAAAAGGCAGAACTGTGAGTGTGCATACCGTTAGAAGAAGGCTTCTAAAAGCTGGATTAAAAGGTTGCAAAGCAAGGAAGAAGCCGTGGCTATCGGAACACAATATGAAAAATCGGTTGGAGTGGGCCCTCAAACATAAAGATTGGACAGTGGAAGATTGGTCCAACGTGTTATGGTCAGACGAATCTAACTTTGAGGTAAGGTTATTTACTTTATGTTTTACATTAAAATTACAAGAAATCTATGAAAACTAATTCTGTAACGAAAATAATGAAATCATAAATTTAACCAGTTTTTTGTCTCTACACAGGTGTTTGGAACTCCCGGTGCGACCTATGTCAGGCGCCGAGTGGGCGAAGAATATAACCCAGAATGTGTAGTGCCCACTATTAAACACGGTGGAGGATGAATTATGATTTGGGGTTGTATGGCTGCCGACGGCATGGGTGAAATGGTGTTGTGTGAGGGGCGAACGAACAGTAGAAAATACACTGAAGTCCTAGAAACAGCTCTAGCTCCGTCAATAACGAAGATTTTCGGCGATATAAATAGTGACGGAATAAAATTCCAGCAAGACAACGCCACTTGCCACAAATCTAAAACATTCATTCACATTTTGCTCATTCTATGGCGTGGATGGCTCAAAACAACATAGACCTTTTAGACTGGCCACCACAATCGCCGGACCTCAATCCAATTGAGCATATTTGGTCTATTTTGAAGAAAAAGATACGGAGACACTCCATAACAAATAAAAACTTACTACTGGCTGCTTTAAATAAAGAGTGGCAAAAATTGTCCCAAGAAGATTGCTTAAAGTTGGTAGCGTCAAAGCCGAAAAGAGTGGCTGCTGTTATAAAATCAAAAGGTGGACCGACGAAATATTAATTATTTTATTATAATAAAGCATACAGGTTACAAAATATATTTTATTTACATCTCCTATACTAAACCATCGTAAAACTGGCAGTTCAATAGGGTGCCTAATATTTTTGCTCGCGGCTGTAGTTATCTAGCATAAAAATATTCCTCGGTCTTTCATAAGTATCTTTAACAATTAAACATGCTAAAACATTAAAAAGCATTTCATTTTAATTTATATTATTTCATAAAGTGTACTACAAATACCTACTGACATCTTTATCGAAAAAGGCAGTTGGCAATTCACAATAACCACGCGGCGGCGCGCAGCTCCAAAGCAAAACTCATTTTAGGCTTGTTAGGTTAGGTACATTTTCGTTCCCAGCGTCTAGCGATTCGAAGGTGTAGGCTTTTATAGTAGTAGGTATTGAAAATTTTGTATGGAGTTATTTATCTGGTAATCTGTGCCGTCGCGTTGAATCGCCCGCCCGCGCTATTACTTCGTATTCGCTTAATGTTCTTTCAGACTTTTTTCTTTCTGCTCGGCTCCTAAGAGTCGTAGCCTGATGTTAAATAGCATATAACTATCTTAGAGAATTGGGCTACCAAATGCAAAAAGAATTTTTCAAATCTGACTTTTTGTTCAAAATTTCATGGGTTTTAGTTTTTTTGCGCGGAACCCTAATTATTTTTCTAAAACAAAAGTAGCTTAAGTTACCCGCCGTTACATCAGCCTGCTAGTGGAAGTCCTGTCAAAATCGGTCCAGCCGTTTCGGAGATTTGCCGGAACAAACAGACAGACTAAAAGGTTAAAAATTGTTTTTTTTGTTATATATTTTCTGTTTATACTTTCCTATCCATTTAGTAAAAAGTTGTTATTTTGACATTACAAACAGATATTTCAATTTTATTTATTTGTATAGATGTATAGATTTTCTTAGCGGTTTTTGTGAAATAAATGTAAGAATCTGAAGATATTTCTACATATGTATGATACTGGCTTTTTTTTTTTTTTTTTTTTTGTGGATGGGAAATCATCAAATGACTTCTCCCGCTCTGGGCGGAGCGGGAGGGCGTGTCAGACTTTTACTGACTAAAACCCACCCGTGTTCCTTCTGTTGCCTGTGCCGGGGCCACGGTAACTCTTTCGAACATCCCGCAACCCTAGCTGGCATCGGCCCTAGCGGACCCCGTCAATAGTGCTGACATCTCTTTGAGGCGCGCGTGGAACACGACGCGCCGTCGACTCGGGCCTGGTCCTTACCGGACGGCGAGCTACCCATTGCTCGCCGTCCGCAAGCCCGCGCCTACGGTGGCCGGGAATCGGCTGCCGATTCCCGACGCCCAGGGCGTCTCCTGCGGCGACTAGGGGCGTGAGGGTGCAAAGCTTGCCTCTCCCTCACGCGTCCCGCCTCCTCCTTCACGAGCATTACTGCTTCGCAGAAGGAGGTAATGGCTTCCCATGCACTCTCGCTCCGTACCATGGCCTGGACCAGGGCCGGACGCGAGAGATCGCCGCCGCCGATCGCTTCCGCGAGGACACGGCGGTGCCCCGCCCAAGCCGGGCAGACTTCCACCGTATGCTCCACCGTGTCCTCCGGGCGATCCACACAGTGGTGACACCCGGGCGTTTCCTCCCGCCTTATCCGGAACAGGTACCTCCCGAAGCACCCGTGTCCGGTGAGGACCTGCGTCAGGCGGAAGGTGAGGACGCCGTGGCGCCTCTCCAGCCACTCCTCAAAGAGGGGACTTATCGCCGCAATTGTAGCGTGCCCAGCGCTGGGTTGCGACAATCGCACTCTCCATGCCGCCATGAGATCCTGCCGGAGCTCTGTCCGCCGTGCCGCGATTTCTTGCGGCAACGGAGTTACGCCCCGGCGTCCTGCCTCCTCGCGCCACTCCCAGATGTGCGCGAGGACTTTTGCCTCCAGATCCCATGGCGGTAATCCGGCAAGGAGGTTCGCCGCCTCCCCGGAGACCGTGCGGTATCCCCGGGCTAACCGGATGGCCATGACCCTCTGGGACGCGTTCAACCGACGGACCGGTCGCCGCCTCACGGAACGCGCCCACACCGGAGCTCCGTAAAGGGCCATGGACCGCACGACCCCCGCGTAGAGCCTCCGGCAGGAGGCGTTTGGACCCCCCAGATTGGGCAGAAGCCGCCCCAAGGCAGCCCCGGCCCGCTCCAGTCTGGGAGCCAAACGTCGGAAATGCTCCACGAAATTCCACCGGCTGTCGAGGACGAGTCCCAGGTACTTCATCGTCGACTCGACACCGATGAGAACCCCTCCTACCGTTATTTGGGAACCCGATGGTGGTGCGTTCCGAGGACCATGAAAACACATGGCCTCGGACTTGTGCAAGGCCACCTCGAGTCCCAATTGCCGGATCCTCTCTACGATTGTCGCAACCCCGCGTGCCGCTAATTCGGCCGCCGCCTGGTGCGACCTCCCCTGCGCCAGGACCAGCGTGTCGTCAGCGTAGCAAACTACGCTGACGCCACCAGGGAGGTCGGCGCGCAGCACCCAGTCGTACCCGATGTCCCACAGATGCGGTCCCAGAACCGATCCCTGCGGGACACCGCACGACATCTCTCGCCGGTTCCACTCTCCCCGGTGACCGGGGTAGATAACGGCCCTGTCCATCAGATAGGCCTCGACCACGCGACAGAGGTAGGTCGGCACTCGGTGATACCGGAGTGCCTCCCTGATGCAACTCCAGGGCAGGGTGTTGAAGGCATTGGCGATGTCTAGAGACACCGCCAAGACGACCCCACCCCGGGCCACAGCATCCCCCGTCGTGAGGGCTCGTACGCGCATGATGGCGTCCACCGTAGAGCGCCCCTTGCGGAAACCAAACTGGCTCTCCGCCAAATCCGGCCCCACCCTCACCAGCCGCCCGACAAGGCGGTCTGCAATGACTCTTTCAAAGAGCTTGCCCACCTCGTCGAGATGATACTGGCTGTAAGCTGCGATTTTCTTCAGATACAAATCTTATTCCCTTAAGTTCCGAAAAACCTTTCTATGTATAGTGTCCCCTACACTCTCAATCTTTCAACTTCATGTTCAAACCTACAGCTATCTATAGCAACGTGTTGGTACTCGTACACATTTGTTGCTACGCCGTAGAAAGCGCGTAGTCGCGTAGCATTAATTGATATTTAAAGGATTTCTGCTATAACTTGCACAATACCATGTTTACTTCATCAAGTTTATTATTGGATGTACTTTTCAAACTTGTCAGAAACATTTTCGCCCCTTTATATCTAAATACAGCAACATTCTTCTAGAAACAATAAGGACTGTTATCCAAAATACAGCTTTCCTGGAATTCTCGCTCATTTTCCGTGCACAGCAAAAACTCTTCAAACGGCACAGCACTGTTTTCAAGTGGTAACAACACTAATTGGACTGCTCAGTACGATGTTAAGCTGTAAACAGGCTCTCGGGGAAATACTGCATTCGTGGAAGTCTATTTGAAAACGAACTGAAATGACAGATACAAGTAGGTAAAGTAGCGCAGCTATAATTATTGTTAAAGGGAAGCCGAGGAGTTTTCATAAACTCAAGATACCATCAGAATGAATTAACTCAAAAATTAAAGTCATTACTTTACTTTTGTGTCTTTATTTTTGTGTGTCATTTGCGTCTTTTTAAGCGTTAGTGGGTTTTTCTATCTGGAATTTCTCAGTAGCAGCCCGGAGTCTGGATTTGTGCCCGGTAGGTGGCAATAGGCTCGCCCGCTATTACATGGGACTTAAACATAACTGACGAAATGTGCGTGTACTATAGGTACACCTCTGCCTAACCCTTTGGAAAACAAGGCGTGGTGTTATGTTATGTTACTTTAATTTTCTTAATTTAACACCATTTATGGTCAAGTAATATAACCAAATAGACGCTATCCCAACACAAACAGAATATTTTATCAATTTTTACGTTTATTTTATTATAACGCATAAAATGCAACAGAGTAGGTGAAAACAAAATACGCATGAATTTATGTGTCAAGAAATTAACATTTTAACAAAGAACATTATTATAGAAAATGAAAAGAAAGAAAATACATTTATTTGCGGTAAACATGACGCAAAGAAAATCACAAACACAAAAAAGAACAATCATTCATTCTATCTCGGTCTCGCCTATATACTTTTCTATTTATGTCCCTGTCATAACTCGCTGTAGTTCGGCTTCCCCAGTTACCTAAGACGCCGTGCTGTGGGACACGTTTAATTACAGATATAAATGTAGAAATTTTAAAAATAGGGTGACACAATGGGCGGTCTTATCGCTAAAAGCGTTCTTTTACAGACTACCTTTGGATGGATTAAAGGGAGAAGGAGAGACAGTACTGTAGGTAGTCAGTGGTACACCAGTTATATACACAATAAATACATACATACCATACGTAAACAAACGTAATAATAATAAAACATGTTGCCCCCTTGTCGCTACGACACTATGTGCTAGCGACCGTTTCCGGGGGCCCATTGTTGAGTGTGCAAGTCACCCCCTGCCATTTTATCCGTGTATTGTATTTATCAAACATTGGTCAGGCAGGGGCCATAGTCCTTCCATAGTTTTAGATAAGCAGTCCACTTTAGCCATCCAAACCCATAGCCCAATATTTTTTTTGTCTCCATATCCTGCAATAGTCCTACACCAACCGGGGGTTGTCCTTGGGTGCACTTGCATAGTACGCACAGGGATAATCGTCGGTTGGTACCTCATTTCCATTAAAAGCGTCTAACGGGCCTCTGCGAGTTGGCTTCGGCCCCTCATATGCTTTCCAAAGGTCCGTGACCCTAGGAAATATCAAAAAAATAAACTTGAAACAGGGAAAGGGAACTTTATGTAATTAAAAGTGGACAAAGATTGATTATTGACACGGGCAAGGCATTCCATAACCGCACTGCTTGAACTGTAAAAGACTCATGAAATCACGAGTGTTCGTACCTATGAATTATTACCTCATTCTAAAACACGAGGACCGGCTTATTTTGACGCTGATGTTATCGGAAATCTTTGTTTAGACAAAAAACTTTAGGCATTTTTGTAATGTTTTTAGTCTTATGATGTTTTAAACTGGTATTAAATATCTGTAATGTGATGTGATACATAGTTACACACACAGATGTATCATTATTATTTGGCAATAGTAGACACTAAGAAGAGTGGTTGTTCCGAAAGGAAGCCGATACGAATCGGGTTGTATGAACGCTGCGCCACTAGTAGGTATTTACGAGTATATGGCGGCGCAGGTAATATTATTATTTTCTATTTCCCGAATGATGCCAATGGGCTCGCAGCCAGTGTTGGGCATAATTGAATTAATTTTTTAATTGTAGAAGCAAACAATTACAATTTTTATTCCAACTAAATTAATAGCAATTAAATTAATTAAATTATTTTTTAATTGTGAGATGCAATTAAAATCAATTGCAATTAAATCTATTAATTGTGGTTTACAATTAATTCAATTGCAATTAAAATTTTAATTGTTATTTACAATTAACTTAATTGTTTATTATAACAATTAAACTTATATTATAATGGTGCCGATGCTCTTGTACACCGAACCAAAGTAACTAAATTTTCACTAAAATTCCTTACTTTAGGCTATGAGAATCTTACAAGCTATTCTGCACAAAAATATCACTAAATTTAAAAATAATTTTGACACAACTAAATCAAATTTGACTATCACGACTCCACATGGTAAGTACTTGTTGGCCCTACCCCGTGATTTTTTTGAGCCGGAGGCGCGCAGGGCGGCTAGCCTCGACGTGTTTTGTATGGAATTTTTCACTTTTGTATGTAAAATATAAAAAAATATTACCTACATGTTGAGTTTTATGGGTTTATCGCAGTTTTAAAGGGTCGAAAATTTCATTATTTTTGGGACAGAACACACCGTTTTTGAGATATAAGCAAAAGAAAAGAAAAAAAGATACATTACTGATTTTGCACCTGAAGTCGAGGTGTTGGTGTGAATTTTAGTTCATACCAACTAATTTTATTCCACACCTTTTTAATCGCGATTAAAAATAGTCAGATTTAGTTAGAAAATCTAAATTTTAGGTGAAAAACGTCAAATTCAGAATAGCAAAATTAGCATTTTCACTAAACTAATAACTCGGTGCAATCTTAGTGCTGTCAAACTACTTTAGTCAATTTCAGAATGGGAATTCCTCGTTTGACAGGAATACACTAAATTTTGGCGATTTTTAGTCTAGTTTAGACGCATTTGTGACAAGAGAATCGGCACCAATAACTATTTGTTGAATGTAAATATAGTACGCGTCAAACTTTCAAAGAACAAATGATTTTTTTCTTGTATGTGGCAATTAATCTAAACTCTAATTTATAAATGAATGGTTTCTTTACCCCCGCCCCGCTGCCTGTGCGCCCGCGCCTACGCGCCTAGTGCCGCCTATGACTTGCCGTGACCTGTATCGTGCGCGTATGATTGCGGATAAAGTACTTAATGTGACTCGGTGTCCAACTTGTAACCTTTTTAAAATATTTTTGGACAAAATATAACATGATGTCAAAATTATTGGAATCGATTCAATTACTTATTCTGAACAAACTATATTCAGGTTTCGCATATATTAAAAATAATGTTGTATAGGTACACCTCTGCCCAACCCTTCGGGAAAACAAGGCGTGATGTTATGTTATTTCTCTATTTACTTCGTCTATTCCTTCTGTTCATTAGTGCGTCAGATTGCAACATAAAGCAAACCATAGTTCATGTTGGACGTGTAGGACAATTTTTTGGTTTTCTTCATACATAATCGATTTTCTAATTAGATACGTCTAACCATTAATTTGCTTTTTAACACGCTTTTATTAGCTTCACTTGTAAACAATCTTGGAAGTCAATTTTAACTTACTTATAATTGTCGTATCGAAATGAAATGAGGCATGAGGAACAGGGTGTAAAGTTCACTCATCCTCTATGAAAAGGGAGGATCCTCCGACCAGACGGGTGTTGTGTCTGGTGGGCTACTGCCCGACGGTTGATGTCGGGATGTTGTATATATGCTAGTCGCGCGGTAAACTCTGATTGCGCGATGTAGGATTTTGCGTGACGTCAGTGTGACGCGTTCCATTGTGGCGATGCAGATATGCCGCTACATCACTCCCCTCCGGAGACCGGAGGTCGATAGTGGGCTGAGTCGTGTATCTTGCGATGCTTGCCAGGGCCAGTTGCGGTTCCAGTGAGTCGGAACCGGGTGCCGCATAGTTCGCGGTGAGTCGGAACTGTCTGCGGAGATGCCCCCAGTGAGTCGGGGTGGCGCTGCGTTATGCTCCAGTGCGTAGGATGTGGTACAGCGTCGGGTTGAGGCTGACTGCTGGCGTCGACCAGGAGAGGTTTGAAGGGCTCTGCATGTTTGACCGGCCGAGAGTGCAGTGTGCTGTGCCAAGGTTGCTGATGAGGCTGAGGGTGATGACCAGGTATGCGCGGTCGCTGCATGCTGGTGGTCAGGATACCCGTTGAAGCCGTGGGTGCTGGCTGACTGTGTGACTCGCCGCTCGAGAGTTTGAGGAAGTGATGATGATGACGTCACGTTGTAGTAGTTGCACGAAGGCTGCGCTGACGTTCATGTTTGGGGTCACCAGTATAGAGGCATGAGGAACAGGGTGTAAAGTTCACTCATCCTCTATGAAAAGGGAGGATCCTCCGACCAGACGGGTGTTGTGTCTGGTGGGCTACTGCCCGACGGTTGATGTCGGGATGTTGTATATATGCTAGTCGCGCGGTAAACTCTGATTGCGCGATGTAGGATTTTGCGTGACGTCAGTGTGACGCGTTCCATTGTGGCGATGTAGATATGCCGCTACACTTTGTATGTATGGACGGCAGCACATCAAGCTACTACAATCTGTCAAATTTCTTTAATAGATTTTCAACTTTATCGCTAAAGTATTAGGTTTAAGGTTGATTGGGAAAATTTGACAGTTTCGGGTAGCTTGACCTGCTGGCGTCTGTACATACATATGATATATGTAGTTCGGATGACAATGATTTAATTTGGTATATTGGAACTGATCTGATGATGGAGCCAAGAGGTGGATAGTGGAACTCTTCAGTGGCTACTAGTAAACGGTTCAAGTCAAAATTTCGTTGACTTTAGACTTATTAACTAAATGAAGAATAAAAACTAAAAAATAAACAACAAACTAAAAAAAAACACTAAAAAGTAAAAAATAAAAATATGTAGTTTTAAAAAAAAAATTAAAAAAAAACGCTTTTATCGCCCACAAAAAAAATATAAAATAATGAAGTTCAGATATAAATACTTATACAGCTTGTCACTTCTTTTGTATCCAAAGATTAATTCAAAACGCGTGGAGTGCTTTATTTAAATTAATTAAAAGTACACACAACTAAAAAGCGCTCCACGTTTTTTGAATTAATCATCTCTACATAGTATGAAATAAAGTAGCTTTGCGCGTCTGTCTGTATATCCGCTAACTTCTCCTAAACCACGCAACGGATTTTGATGCGGTTTTCATCATTATTTAGAGAATTTATTCCGGAAGGTTTATGTGTATAAAACATTAATATTTAACATTGATATAGCTCAGAAATCTCGATGTTTTGACATGTCGCCACCTCTTTACATTTCTAGCACCCGTGCGAAGCAGCGCGCACGCGCAGGTCACTAGTGAGAGGCTGCATAGGTACATATATCTTAACTACTTAGGGCTGATTTTTCAATCGTCAGATATCTTTTACCTGAGGAATAAATATGGCGATTTGACACATTTTCTATACAAAAGCTGTCAAAACGTCAAACATATTTCCCAGATGAAAGTTATCTGACGATTGAAAAATCAGCCCTTAATACAATAAGAAATATTTTAATGTGTTCTTTAGATATATTTGTAATACGGTAGAAAAATTTAATTCATAAATTTATATAAGTTAATTAGTTCTGATTTAAATAAGTATAAAAACGATGATATCACTGAGATGTACCCACCCAACCCGAAAGGGCGGCAAGTTGGTAATAAGAACAGAAATTAATGCAAAGGATTGATGTAAAAACAGAATGATAAAACATTATTATTTACATAAAAGAAAAACCTGCCATAATAACATTATTTTAAATATAAATTGTAATATTAGATTAAATTAAAATCCATCTATGTATCCGACTGAAAGACTAGTATCTATGGTCAAGAATAAATTATTAAAAAAAAAACTTAATACAAGTCAATTTAATTTTTTTAAGTATAATTTTTAGTCGGTGATAAAAGTGTCTTTTTTTAAAACTACAAAATTTTAGGGTTTCGTACCCCTAAAGGAAAAAACGGAACCCTTACAGGATCACTCGTGTGTCTGTCTGTCTGTCCGTCTGTCACAGCCGATTTCCTCCGAATCTACTGGACCGATTAAGTTGAAAGTTTTGTGACCTAAACACGAACGTGTAACGTAAACAAGTGAATTTTGAATAAGTATGGGGTTCACTGTCGGGGAAAAATGTGAAAATGAAAAAAAAAGTTTTGCAAACTGTACCGACGTATCAAATGAAAGAACTTGTTATGAGGATTTCAAATATATATTTTTTTTATAATTTTAAAATAAATAGGTTTAAAGAAAATTAAAATTTTAAAACAAATACAGAGAATAGCTCTATACTTATAGATTACTGAAAAAATTATAAGCAGTCTATGATCTTAAAATAACATGGCAAATCGCTCAATATTGTGCGTACAAACTATATTTGCAGTTGGAATGTATGGGAAACATGTTTTTCAACTACAATGTTAAGTTTGTTGTTGGGATAAATTCAACCTAACTACGGAACACACACACTTGGCCGATTTTTTAAATCATGATTTAAAAAATATATACCTACCATATTATGGTCGTTGTAGATGCGTATAAGTATCTGAAATCGTTACTGCCACACACAAACGGTATGGAATTTGTTGAGATCAGACCAATCATTTTAAAGTGGAAATATCATCTTATATAGACAAAATCGAATTTAGCACATTTAGTCTGTGAAGTTACAATAGATAATTTTCCCGTTAGGCCCATTCCCTAATATTCACGGGAATAAATTAGTAATCATAATAGGTTACGCAATGTTTACTTAATGTGGTTGTTGTAATAATATTCAAGGCCTGGTATTAATGTTTACATAGGGAGAATCGCTCGTTCCATAATTTTGACATGTATTAAAATTGTCTATAATAATTTATAGTTAGGGTAATTTGTTGTTTATCAAATGTACATGACGAAGTAAGTTGGTTGTAGCCGTCATATACCTAGTTATATCCCAAGGGATATAACTGTTCTATATACCGTAACATAGTTTTAAGAAAGCGGTTCGTAAATGTCGCAGTGCCCTAATTTTGTTACTGCGACCAATTTCGCTCCCGGGCCGCTGCCGCGGCACTGCTCGCTTCGCTCGCTCGGCTTGCGCGTAGTTGGTCACAGTTCCAACCTAACCTATCCTATTTGGTCGGAGTGCCCTAATAGAATATTACTATATCGTGCCCATATCATAGTTATATTCCTAGTAAGACAGTTTTGAACCGCTTTCTTATTGTAAAATACTGTTTTTTTTTTTTTGGAAAAAATGCTTTTATTTTATAAATATGACGACTTTTGTACAAAAAACTGTACTAAGCCGTATATAATCAGATAGCTTATTTCATAACGATTTCAATGACATGAGATTTGTCGAGCTACAATGTGAAATTTCTGAGATATCGTAGTTTTAGTCAACGCGGAGAAAACGCGCGATTTCGGCCGGGCGCACCAACACGGCAAGACGGCATCACGGCTACAACCATCTTACTGCTACAGACACACTACGTCATTTGCCGTGATTTCGGTGAAGTACTATGAGACTATTGAAGTTACAAAGTTAATTTGAAGCCATTTAAATACAACTATCAAAAAATGACAGTCGTGATTTGAATATACGAACAACTTAAGTTGATTGTCGATTTGATAAACAATTAATTTTCATAACTTTACTTACTTCTCAGAATATCTCTGAGGTGTTCTCCAGATCTTGGGTGTATTTCAGAGGCCGTGCTATGACGTGTCACTCACCACATCTCAACGTGAGAGAGAAATTGAGCTAGGGACGAATAGCATACTTCTCTTTTTCGCAACGAAAACATTATGTACGGCCGTAAAGTTTTAGTGCTAAAAATTGGCATAATAGACTACCTCTAGCCCTGCCCCTAATGAAACAATATTGCCTCGATTTGAATACTACTTTGTTTAAGAGTCCCCCTAGCACGAACGCGCGAAGTAATCGTGCCATAAATTCGAACGATTTTTAAATCGAAAATACAATTTTTTTTTTTGCATTTTGATTTAATATGCGGCAAGCACCAAAAGTACACCAATAGATATCAATAAATTCATAAAACTAAATAAGTAAATAATATATTGTGATAAAAATCGTAAAATCGGCTACATATAGCTTTAAATAAGATTTGATTCAACGGATTGGTTAAAGAAGACAGGCAGTTATTTCAATCATCATCCCTTTACGCATCAATTATCCCTGTCACCGTAGTGCGAACTCATCAGTCCACAGCGTCAGTCTGTCGCTCCCCTTTCCACGTCATCGGGTGACCACAAATCAATCCGATAGCACTGAAAGCCTTGATCGATTCAAAATGGCAAGTGCCGGGGTACAGTTGTTGCGCTTGAATGGTTGAATGGCAGATCATTTAGCTGAGTGTTATGACGTTTTTACGTAGGCCAATGTGGATTTTTATTTAGCGGCAAATGGAAACTTTTTAACATGACATAACATCACGCCCGTAATCCCCGAAGGGTTAGGCAAAGGTGTACCAGGTGTAATAGGGGGCGAACCTATTGCCATTAACCGGGCACAAATCCAGACTCCAGGCTGCTACTGAGAAATTCCTGAAAAACCAAATAAAACTTTTCCCGACCTGGGAATCGAACCTGGGACCTCATGCTCTGCAGTAGCGCTTGCGATCACTAGACTAACGAGGCAGTGTTTGCATGTTTTTTAAAGTAAAACTGAACTGAAACACAAAAAAATACCACTCGAAAATAATCAAACTGCCAGACTCGACAATTCAAACGGACATTTCAACACTACTTGAAATAAATTGTTTGATGAAGCTAAGAGCTAAGTAGTTAGTAAACATAACATAACATCACGCCTGTTATCCCCGAAGGGTTGCGTAGAGCCGGGGGCCAACCACCACCTCTTAAAACAGTATTATTTTAATGATACTTCAGTGTGAGAAAGAGATGGAGCTATACAGGACGTCTAGCACCATCTCTTTTCCACACTCAAGTAAAATTACAATAATACTGCGTTAAGAGGTGGTGGTCTTGCTCCTGTACTTATAGTACACCCACATTTCGCTAGTTATGTTTAAGTCCCATAGTAGTGGTAAAGTAGTTAGTTTTTAATGCATGAAGCACATCCAAACACGAGCACCTAATACCACACCACAAACTAAGATAATAACCTAAACTTAGTATCTACGCGTGAACGAACCTCCTTTGAGATACTCAGACTCACAAGAAATAGCTTGCGGTTACTTTGTGAGACGTGTGCGTACGTTCTGTTCTGTATCTTATGAAATATTATGCTGGCTAAATTAAAACATTTATCAACTTTAATACATTTTATGATATAGCGTGAAGGTTATTCTGATGATTTATTGAACTGAATTATTTCTATTTAAAATCATTTAAGCGCTTGCTTACGAAGCAAGGATGGCTTACAGGATCACTCGTGTGTCTGTCTGTCTGTCCGTTTGTCACAGCCGATTTGCTTCGAATCTACTGGACCGATTAAGTTGAAATTTGGTACACATATGAGCACACGAACGTGTAACGTAAATAAATGAATATTGAATATAAGCAAGCATGAGGCAAGCATGACTCAATTTACATTTCGTCATGAGGGCCAGACTGTGTCAAACTTTAATTTAGCTACGAAATTATTACATTAATTAAGTACAAATAAAGGCTCTTGTATTAGGTAAATCGATTTTCTGTAGGTAGATATTTGACAAAGTTAGTAATTACATATTATGTAGATATCATGCTAGGCCCTTTGTACACACACGTTTTTCTCGCCGTGTGTTGGCACGGTACTCAGTGTTGTATGGATCACTATGGAAGCTTGTTGATTACACGGCGGTACTACGGCACGGCGTCGCCAGTATGCGCCGTGTTTGCCCACGGCGTGATTCACATCAGTCTTGTATGGCAGCCTAGGGTAGTCTGTCGATGGCACCGGATGTTTTCACGTTTCGTAACGGCTTACTTACGCTGACTTTGTTTTAAAATGAAGATCAATCAAGAATTATTAATTACATTGATTCATGAAAGGCCTGTAATATGGGATAAGATGACTGGATGTATACAAAACTTTCTTTTCCTTTTTTGAGTTTTCTTTACGCGTAATCAGCAATGACAATCTTTTTTCTTGTATGGATTCATGACGCACGTCTGCAGCTTGGCACAGGAAAACACAACTAACCGTACAGTAAGCGGTCATAAGTGCAGTAGCACGCTAAGGATTGTATTGCTGTGAACACGCGGTACAAGTCATACCTACATCTGTGTTTAAGAGGGCTATCACATTTTGTCACCTCTCTCGCTCACACGGGACCAAATTTTTAAGAATGTTAAATGAAAATATACTTTTTTGAAAAATGTGATCAATGGGCTCCCTACTAAATAATATTAATTTAATAGGTAATTATTAAAAACACATTTTTATTGTGGCATTTATTTAAATCATCTCAAAAACAGATCATAATACTTATTGAGCTAAGTTTATTAAATAACACAATAGAAATGTGTTTTTAATAATTACCTATTAAATTAATATTATTTAAGCCCATTCATCACATTTTTCAAAAAATCATCTTTTCATTTAACATTCTTAAAAAATTGATCCTGTGTGAGCGAGAGGGGTGATAAAATGTGACAACGCTCTTAAGTGATCTATCATCAACACAGAACGCACACTTCAGAATTCACACACTGACGGGCGTCGAACGAAACCATAAACATGCCGTCGCTTTTTCTCACACGCAGAGTAAGTACTCAATACTCAATCATTTATTGCATTCCACAATGTATATACTTAGGTGGTAAGTAAATATTTGCTGAAACAATCGTGGACCCTGTCGGGCACAGCAAAAGAAAAGTTTGAAGGAAGAGGACTTATTTAGGTATACATGCAACTAACTTATTCTAAGTATAATCTACTAAGGTAACATTTTATTACTTAATTATTATTTTAATCAATATTTTATTTTTATTAATTTATATAATCATGTCAGTTCTATACATTAATATACAGTAATTACGTATGACCTTGGTCGGGTCATACGATTGCTAAAATTCACGTCCTCACATCAAGTTCCGATAGCTGGTAGCGTCGGTACGTTACCCCATGGTGGAACCCAGACCTATGTGATTCATAATCGGGGTTTAAACGCAAGTAGTCCGAAAGGGGGTGGGGGGCCTCGCCATGGCCGGCGTGGCGACTTGCCAATTTTCACGATTTGCGTAAGCCAGTTGAAAGGTATTACCAAGGTGAGATGTCAGATGTTACACATCAAATGCGACTACTGTAAGACTCGCTCGTTTTTTTTTTCTGCGGCTCGGTTTCTAAGCAAAGAAGCCGTGCCGTGTACAAAGGGCCTCCGTACTTAGAATACCTAATCAATATTATAAATGCGAATGTAACTCTGTCTGATACCTTTTTACTGATCTGAACTGATCATTATGAGACAGATATGTAGCCTGGGACCCGCAGAAGTGAATATTTGTATTAAAAAAGATGAAATACAAAATACACGAAGACGAAGTCTCGGGAAACAGCTAGTAGGTATACAATAAATTGAAAATAAATAGAACTTATATTTATTTGGCCATGTTCTTTGGGATTTGAGCCCACAATACAATAATCGCACAAGTAATGGAACATCGCATACAACATAAAAATGTCACGAACATAAGGCCAATTATATTTTGAACAGAAACAAGATAATAGGTTTGCCTCAAGTTTTTTGCAAAGTTCCGTGAATGCCTGGTTTTGTTTGTAACTTTAATTAAACATGGTGTTCCCTTTTGGCTAAGGGGCTACAGCAACAGCAGCTGTGCAGTGGTAGCCCAGTGGTGACGGCCGCGACTTACGAGTTGTAGGTCGTAGGTTTGAAACCTGACAGGCGATTTACTTTGTGTAAATTATTTCATCACCACTGCTCTCAAAACGGTAAAGGAAAACATCATGAGGAAACCGACATGTCCTAGAAACAAAAATTCAAAGACGTGACATCCACCAATCCGTACTGAGCCCGCGTGGTGGATTATGGCCCACGCCCTCTCACAGAGAGGAGGCCTGTGTCCCAGCAGTGGGAACATTATAGGCTGATTATGTATGATACAGCTTCAGGGTAGGGCTAGTTAGTAGATCAATATTGCGGCTAACTTTTTGTAATCTCTAACCCTACGTCCCAACCAATAGCGATAGTCGCGCGAATATAATTGTGATAACGTGATCGTGTACCTGAAAAATGTCGCGACTTGATTGATCGCGAAAGTATGTCATATTCATATAAACGAACGCGATGGTCGTTTTCGGTTAGGATGCGGCATGGAGCAGTTGGTAAGAGAGCACTGGTCAGTTACAAACAACCACTTCTTTAACAACTACTGAAAATCACCATAATACATAAACCTACAATGACAACAACTTTTCTTTTACTCTTAGGGGAAACAAGGCGTGTTGTTATGTTATTTTCGCATTGGAGTAAGCAGCCCAGGCACTAACTTTCCGAAAGCCTCAGAATACAATACCTAAAGGTTGTTTGTTTTTTTTTTTTGCCTAATGTCAAGGAGCTCAAAAGACAGAGGTCGGCAACTTAAATAGATACTTAGTTACTATGGGGAAGGTTGATCAAAGGTGATTGTTGATGGCGTGACCATAGCCAGGTCCCTACGGCCTACAATAAATTTGACGTTACGTTCATTCATTCCATTTCGTGTCCATTCACGAGTTTGGTTTTATTTAACTATTTCGGTAACTTCGGTGATTTCAATATTTTGAATCAAATATTTTAAATAAACATTTGTCATGGAAGGTGTCAGAATTTAAAACCTTAAATTTTGCTAATTTCCTCGTAATAACTTTCTTCAAAATGTTTTGGACATAAACTCGAACAATGTTTAATGTAAAAAAAAAAGTGTGAGATAAGGAAAATGGTGGACTACAATTTCGGAGTATCTAGGAACACAACAACGACATTTTCGCAAAAATAAAATAAAACCACCTCACGCCTTGTGTGGGGAACTAGCTACGACAGCGCCATTTTGACAGTTGCCTTTCCCATTACGCGGGGGAGGCGCTAAGGTAGCTCGCAAATTCAAATTTTCTTACAATTTCCAGCTCAGTGTCTGGGTATAATGTTGATTTAAGTATGATTCGTGACCGTAAAAAATATGTATTTACAGAATTATAATCGTTAGAATCACTAATACAACTCCTTAAATTAACATAATCCTCAAATGTTAAGATTTCATAAAATAGTCATTCAATAGGATTACTTGGTCTTACAGAGTTAGGTATGAGAGTTAGGTATCGATTAATTTAATGATTATAATTTGTAAATACATAAATTAAATAAATAATTTTTATTGACAAATATGGGTAAAGCTCATCTATCCTAAACAAAAACACAATGCACAAAGTTTTGAGTATTTTAAAGATAGACATAGACATATTTGTTACAGTCACGAAAAATATTTCAATTAACGTAGGTACAACCTGACCTGCAATTTGCAAAAAACGTAAGCAAAATTTAAATTTCCCGGGCTATCCTGGCGCTTTCGCCATAAGTAGAATTCTATAGACAGACTATGCTCTTATTCGTTTCAAAATAGTATAAACAAGGCTAGACTACTTTCAGAATTTTAAATTACCGTACTTAGTCACGCGAAAAAGTATTTATACAGAGAAGATTGAGCTCACACATTATTATTTATTTATAATCCTTTCCATGACAATCAAGTTACTGCGTTGTTGTGTGTGAGAGATGTCAATACGAAGCAGAAACGCGACTATCTTTTGACGCGCGGTAGGGCAAATCTAACGATTTAAATCTTTTGGAATTTCTAAACATAATTTAATCTTGCAGTAGCAGAACATTCAATTTTCTGTTGGAATTAATGTGAAATCAAAGTAATATCTCAACGTAATTTATATTGCAGAATCCTTTGATTGAAATTGAAACATAAATAAACGCGTTTTTATGATTACATTTTTCAGTTATTACATAGCTATGTAATAAATTCGCTGGAATCCCTGAACGGTTTTAATTTATTTTATTTTACCGGAGCGAATTTTAATAAAACTTTACTTATATCTGAACCCAGCTGTGCCCCGCGACTTCGTTCGCGTGGATGTCGTAAGATACACAATATACTAAAATAAGAACTAAAACTCCGTCGTCCCTCGACCCGTTGCCAACCGTCGCGTTGAATCGCCCGCCCGCGCTATTACTTCATTTTCGCTTAGTGTTCTTTCTGACTTTTTATTTTTGCTCGGCTTCTGATAGTCTTAGCATGCCGTTAAATAGTCCATAACTATCCTCGAGAATTGAGTTACCAAATGCAAAAAGAATTTTTCAAATCAGACTTTTTGTTCATAATTTCATGGGTTTTAATTTTTTTGCGCGGAACCCTAATTATTTTTCTAAAATAAATGTAGCCTAAGTTACCCGCCGTAATATCAGCATTCTGCTAGTAAAATCAGTCTGGACCGAATGAAACGGCTGGCCGTTTCGGAGATTAGCCGGAACAAACAGACAGACAGACAAAAATGTTAAAAATTGCTTTTTTGTTACAAGTACCGTTTATACTTCCTTATGGATTTAGTAAAAAGTTGTTATTTTTACATTACAAACAAAAACTTAAATTTTATTTATTTGTATAGATAGTTGTGCCCCGCGGCTTCGTTCGCGTGGATGTCGTAAGATACACAATATACTAAAATAACAGCCATATTTTAATAAAACTCCATTGTCCCCCGACTCGTCGCCACAGATTACCAGATAACTCATCCATGTACTTACGCGCGCTAACTACCTACCAGCAGGCGGGCCGCACGCAGCCCTCAGTGGGTAGTGGGCTTTCTCAGTGGGTAGCCGACAGCCGCGAGGCGCGTACGTATGCATGTATAGTTTCAAATTCTTATGATATCGCTGGTCCAGCAAGCAAGGGGATCAGCAAGAGAAGAGATAAGAACTTATCTTTTTTCAGTTTACCCGCTGATACAGTTTTACTATCGTTTTTTAAAAAGGTAAATTGTTTAAACTTGCATGTTTCGTGTTTTGTATTTTATTTGTAGGTACGTAATTACTTCTACTATGCATCTGAGATAAGAATAGAAAGGTCAATGCTCTGCATTTGTCAACTGTAACATTTGAAAATTACGTTTAGCAAAAATCAAATTAATTAAAATTAAACATAATTAAAAAAAATTAACATAACATAACATAAAATAACATCACGCCTTGTTTCCCCGAAGGGTTAGGCAGAGGTGTACCTATAGTACACCCACATTTCGCCAGTTATGTTTAAAAGTCCCATGTAATAGGGGGCGAGCCTATTGCCATCAACCGGGCACAAATCCAAACTCCGGGCTACTACTGAGAAATTCCAGATAGAAAAACCCAATAGCACTTTGCCCGACCTGGGAATCGAACCCAGGACCTCATGCTCAGCAGTAGCGCTTGCGACCACTAGACCAACGAGGCAGTCAAAAAAAAAATATTAATCAAATTAATTAAATTAATTTTCAATAATATTTATTATCGTTATTATCTTGTTACACAATATGGCGCCAGCGCAGTTTTGTTCATAGTGTAGAAGCATAGTAGTTACCTATTACGCTAATTGTGTAAATGCAACGAACAAATAAATTAATCGTGTTTTCAGTTTCCTCCATTTCGTTTTTCATTCGTATTCGTGGCCATGCGGAATGATTACGTCACTGATTATTAAATAGTTAGGTACTACACGTTGCGTACGATGTGGGCCTTACTTGTCTTACAACTGCAGTTTCGGGGTGTGGTCACAGAATACTAAATAGCTACCTAGCATAAAAATATTCCTCGGTCTTTCATAAGTAGGTATGTTTAACCATTAAACATGCTAAAACATTAAAAAGCATTCCATTTTATTTAATATAATTTTATAAAGTGTACTACAAATACCTACTGTCATCTTTATCGAAAAAGGCAGCTGGCAATTCATAATAACCACGCGGCGCGGCGCGCAGCTACAAAGCAAAACTTACTATACGCTTGTAAGGTTAGGTACATTTTCGTTCGCAGCGTCTAGCGACTCGAAGGTGTAGGCTATTATAGTAGTAGGTATTGAACATTTTGTATGGAGTGATTTATCTGGTAATCTGTGCCGTCGCGTTGAATCGCCCGCCCGCGCTATTACTTCGTATTCGCTTAATGTTCTTTCTGACTTTTTTCTTTCTGCTCGGCTCCTAAGGGTCGTAGCTTGATGTTAAATAGCCTATAACTGTCTTCGAGAATTGGGCTACCAAATGCAAAAAGAATTTTTCAAATCCGACTTTTTGTTCATAATTTCATGGGTTTTAGTTTTTTTGCGCGAAACCCTAATTATTTTTCTAAAATAAAAGTAGCCTAAGTTACCCGCAGTTACATCAGCTATCTGCCAGTGAAAGTCTCGTCAAAATCGGTCCAGCCGTTACGGAGATTAGCCGGAACAAACAAACAGACAGACAAAAATGTTAAAAATTGCTTTTTTGTTTTAAGAAGCGTTTATACTTCCCTATGCATTTAGTAAAAAGTTGTTATTTTGAAATTACAAACAGACACTTCAATTTTATCTATTTGTATAGATAACCCCTTAGTAAGACTGGTTGTTAGACTTTAGGGCTTCTGACGACCCGTAACGACTGTCAAAGATCTATAATTATCATAGTTAAATGAATAAGAAATGATGTAACCGATTATTTTTCCTATAGGTTATCATTGGATAGAGTATTCCGTAAATTTAAAAGAAGGTACTTTCTACTTCCCGGGTGTCACCACTGTGTGGATCGCCCGGAGGACACGGTGGAGCATACAGTGGAGGTCTGCCCGGCTTGGGCGGGGCACCGCCGTGTCCTCGTGGAAGCGGTCGGCGGCGGCGATCTCTCGCGTCCGGCCCTGGTCCAGGCCATGATACGGAGCGAGAGTACATGGGAAGTCATCACCTCCTTCTGTGAGGCAGTAATGCTCGCGAAGTACGAGGCGGAACGCGTGAGAGAGAGGTCAGCTTGGCGCCCTCATGCCCCTAGTCGCCGCAGGAGACGCCCTGGGCATCGGGAATTGGCAGCCGATTCCCAGCCACCGCTGCAGGCGCGTTCTTGCGGGCGGCGAGCAATGGGTAGCTCGCCATCCGGTAAGGACCAGGCCTAAGTCAACAGCGCGTTGTGTTCCACGCGCGCCTCAAAGAGATGTCAGCACCATTGAAGGGGTCCGCTAGGGCCGATGCCAGCTAGGGTTGCGAGATGTTCGAAAGTTACCGTGGGCCCGGCACAGGCAACAGGAAGGAACACGGGTGGGTTTTAGTCAGTAAAAGTCTGACACGCCCTCCCGCTCCGCCTAGAGCGGGAGAAGTCATTTGATGATTTCAACCCAAAAAAAGGTACTTTCTACTTAAATATCACTTAAAAACTCGTCGATATTGCGTCAGTCATCACTTAGGTATAGGTACTTAGAAATGTAAGAGAGCCGGTCGTTAATCAAATTGATGGCCGATAGAAAATTGACGCAGGAAAATAAGGTCAGCTGCAAATTACCTGTTAAAATTGACAAGTTTTTATTTAAAATTTAATGACAAAGCCGGGTTTTATTCTGGAAAGTGTTCTTCGCTGTGGATTTTAACTTTGGCACACGTTCAAGTTTGACATGTCATAATTCGTAACATAGTGGAGGTTTTGCCTCAACTTCTATACAAGAGACAAAGTAGGTACGTGCTGCCAATGACAAAACGAACAGACCCGGCGGGGTAATTGCGTAACACACATAAAATGACAATGGATAGCAATGTCATTCATTTTGACAGTTCAGCCACGTTCAATGCGTTATTTATGTTGATGAACAGACGCTTTTTTCAAACCAATAAAGCAATGGATTGGGAATTTTCTTCAATACCTGTAATCTATAAGTATAGAACTATTTTCTGTATTCTTTTCATAATTTTAGGCTCAGTAATTTCGGAGATAAAGGATAAAGTTTTTTATTTATTTACTAACTTTGCCCCGCAGACTTCGTTCGCGTGGATGTCATAAGATACACAATATACTAAAATATTAACCACATTTTAATAAAACTCCCTCGTCCCCCGACCCGTCGCCAACCGTCCGCGTTGAATCGCCCGCCCGCGCTATTACTTCGTTTTCGCTTAGTGTTCTTTCTGACTTTTTTCTTTTTGCTGTTGCTCGGCTCCTAAAGGTTGATGTTAAACAGCCTATAACTATCCTCGAGAATTGGGCTACCAAATGCAAAAAGAATTTTTCAAATCTGACTTGATAATTCAAATCGACGTTCATAATTTCATGGGTTTTAATTTTTTTGCGCGGAACCCTAATTATTTTTCTAAAAGAAAAATAGCCTAAGTTACTCGCCGTAATATCAGCTATCTGCGAGTAAAATCGGTCCAGCCGTTTCGGAGATTAGCCGGAACAAACAGACAGACAGACAAAAATGTTAAAAGTTGCTTTTTTGTTCTATGTACAGTTTATACTTTCTTATGCATTTAGTAAAAAGTTGTTATTTTGACACTACAAACAGACACTTCCATTTTATTTATTTGTATAGATAGAGTATAGATATAGATGTATAGATTTCAGACTACAATTGAGGTCCACTGCGTTAGTAACAATATTTCTTAGCCTATATTAGTACTTAATAACTAAAACAGATCTAGTCCGTTCGGCTAACGTCCACACAAGTGAGCTGTCTGCCCGGGCAGCTATTGAGTGCAGGAGCTAGACCACCGCCTCTTAAAGCAGTATTATTGTAATCTTACTTGAGTGTGGGAAAGAGATGGAGCTAGACGTTCTGTATAGCTTCATCTCTTTCTCACACTGAAGTAACATTAAAATAATACTGCTTTAGGGGTGGTGGTTGGCCCCTAGAATGATCTTGGGACTGCCACGCAACTTGCGAAGTAACAATGCAGATTTTTTGCGCCATACTGCGTCAAAACTGTCAGTGCGCGCGTCGGTAAACATCGCCGACGCACTGCAGAAACGTGCCAGTCGCAACAGCACCGTTATATCTAAACCACAGGGCCGCCGAGAGTACAGTGTTGTGCGATATGCCTTAAAAAGGGCAAAGGCTAAGGGCTATTTTAACTGCGACTGTACATCGAAAGAACCTGCGGGTCAGCATGTTTGCCCGGACTGACAACGCTCTGCGCTCTCTGTCTCTCTAAATCTAAATCATCTTTCAGAGAATCTGTTACCAGATGACCCATTTATTTAAATTTATACACCCTGTTAATAGGGTGACCTTTAAGTAACAGAGGAGGAACCGTAGGTGGACATCTGGCACCAGACCTAAAGACGATATACTCTATCTTTTTGGTGTTGTAAATCAACCCATGAGACTCCACGTACGACACACACGGCCAGTAACTTTCGGAAGGCATTAATCGAGGGAGCCAGCAGTACCATGTTGTCCACGTAGCTCAGATTATTAAAACAAACTCCATCCACATAGCAGCCGACACGCATACTGCTGAGTCGCTCGACCAAGGCATTCACATAGAGACCGAAGAGCAAAAGTGAGGACAGTCTCCCCTGTCTCACCCCTGCACGGCTCCGAAAGCTCACCCGAGTCTCTTGGTGTAGGTACCAGTATTTGAGGAGAGATGCGAGCTCTGGCGGCAGTGTTGTGTCTCCTAGCTTCTGCCAGAGTAAATTGTAAGAGACTAGGTCAAAGTCCTTGGATAGGTCCAGAAATACCGCGTAAACTGCTGTTTGTCTATCCGTGTAATATTTGACAGCGTGCTTCAAACTAAGAATGGCTGTCTCAGTTGACAGCCCTGCCCAAAAACCAAACTGGGCATCATGGATCTTGACATGCCTATTTAGATGGGAGTTGAGTACGCTGTCAAGTACCTTGGCTATGACGGTGGTTAGTGAGATTGGCCTGTAGTTTGACCCGTCCGATACGTCCTCAGTCTTATTCTTGACTACAGGCACCACTAGAGTCCGCATCATGTCCGGGGGCAGGTACGAATGAGACAAACATAAGTTGAATAGTAGTGCGAGTATTCGTGGCAATTTAGAAAATAGACAAAAATTTACCATATCCCCCGTATGGTAAAGGAGGATGGGCACCAATGTATGGAAACTGGTACCGGCACCAATTGGTATGAATGATACACCGTTGGAAAGGTATTTTTGTGTAGATTAAGAATAACAATGGCGCTTGTCCCTATTCTCTGTCCGATCGGAGTAATCCTACTTGAAAGTTATTTATTTTTGTTACGTCCTATTAAGTACACATACTTTTATTAACTGTTTTCTCCAGTTGGCATGGTATTTTCATAATTATTATTAATATTTTTCATTGTCTAGGTAAATAAAACAAGTTCGAAGTAAGTTTTATCATTTATTGTATATAAGTATACAAGGTGGAACAGGACGATTGACATTCCTTGAAACCACGTAAAGAGAATCATGTTCTTTACCCGTATACAAAAAATCGATCAAATCCAATGAATACTTTAGCCATAGGAAATTATTTTTTATTTTCTTATTTTTCAACATGATGTAGATCTGAGTCCGTAATAATAGGTAAACATTGCCGCCGGCTGCGCCCCGCACCTCGCACCGCACCGTAGGTCAGTGACTTTTCATAGATAAAGCGTGTTTACTTTTTATGCAGTTGATTCTGCTATTTATTTTGTTTGAAAACTACAATTTTTAAATTTTCCATTAACTACCTAATCTTCGTGTTTTAAAATGTTTCGATGGACTAGTACTGTGCTCGTTTTAATTTAATGTCGTACGTCCAGATCCACGTTGTATAAATGTGTGTCTATAGATCGACAATAACATAAAAAGATAATGAATAATATGATGTTTAATATATACTATACATCATTCATTATCTATAACGATGCTATTTAAAAATAATGCTGGCTCATTAAAGCCCTCGTGTCTAGCATATCCTAAATACCAGACAATGGATACTATATGCGCACAGGAACCTACCGTGCGGCGTCCCGTCAAACATGTACAATAATGATGTAATATTATGTTTTCATTTCTATTTAGCAATATGTAACAAAAGTATTGTTTTGCTCTCACATGTCGGGACTGTATACGTGCACGCAAAAGCCACGCATTTTCGTCAATTCCGTATTCAATAATGTCTTCCAAAGCGGCTTCTCTATATGTTTCGATGAGATATAAGCCGTTGTTTAGGTGTTCGCTGCAGTAAGATTTTGCGAGTTTTAATTGGTATGTCCCCAATGACAGCAATATCACGTCCTGTTCACTCAATCGTGGGAAATCGGGCACATCATTGGCTTCCAATCTCTGGAAATCGGCTCTTCTGTTATTTAATCGTTTTTCTTCTACATAATTGTACAACACGTTTGGGGTTTGCATTTTTTCAGATATTTTTTGTAGAAAAGCTTCTGCGTATTGGCTATCTGCAATTGGCGTGTGGAAGTGATTTGTTATTGCTGCTGCAATTTTAACATCCACAAACATATTAGGCATTGTATTATTAAAATATCTTTGCCGCAACAGCTTAAAATCTCTTTTAATCCGCCCGTTAACCACTTCCACTGCCCATCGGCATATTGTAACTAGTCGGGAATCATTCGCTTGGGAAGTAGTGAGCTGTGACTGGTCTGGGTTCTTCGTCGGAGGAACGTGGTATTCGTAGCCACGTGCTTCAATATTGCCCAAACTGTCTCTAAACCCACGGTCTAAAATAAATACATCATTGGGATGAAACAATATGTGCAAGGGGTTTTCCTCGTCATTCATTAAATCGCTCATTATCTGGGCATCAGTTTTAGTTGCAGCGTATGGTCCTTTTACGTCTATAATGTATCCGTCAGTGGTTACAATTAAAAATGGCTTTAACAAGTTTTGGAACTTGTGCAAGTTGTAGGATTGCCTCTGAAACAAAAAGTTTGTGCTTTTGTGAATATAAATATACGTGCCATCGCAAACAATAATGGCTTTAGAGTTTTCTTCATTTCCATACAGTGCTTTTGGAATCCTCAGGTTTCTCTCCAGTATATTGTCTCTACTTATGTGATCCAGTCCCAAGTGAAGCACAACATAGTCAGTACTAAGACACTCTCGTGCAATGGCCAACTGGCGTTCGAGTTTTCTTCTTGATATATTAAACAACGTCGCAAGTCTTAAGTTGGATTCTCCTGTGCGTAGTTTTGTCAGTAAAATACCCAAAGTGGTTCTGGGATCTGCACTTGCATCTCTTAATGAAGTGGTTTGCTCTAAGATAGCGTTAAATTGTTCTATAGTACGTCCAGTCCAAAAGTGCATTTCTTCTTCAGTTAATCCTCTTAGCTCGCTCAAACGCAATCTGGGTCCGTTTAAGGCATTTCTCAGTAGGTCACAAAGGTCACTGAAGTGGGCGGCCGTAAAGTTATGGGAAATGTTGCATGCCTGAGGTAGTTCATCCCAGTCATTTCCATTTAGGTGATCGCGGCATACTCTGGCAGCATCAGGAATGTAGATTTTGTGTTGAGTAAATACATGGATATTAACAACGTTTGGGATTCGATGGCGGGTTGTATTAGGGCAGCCACGAAAAAGACAATGCCTCGGGGTATTTGGTGCTCTCAAATATTCGGGCACGTGTATCACTTCTAGTTGAGGTTCTGCTTCTTCTTGCGGTTCTACTTGTTCTTGCGGCTCTGGCTCGGGTTGAGGTTGTGGTTGAGGTTGAGCTCTAGTCGCAGTTTCTGC
This sequence comes from Fissipunctia ypsillon, assembly GCA_947568875.1. NCBI lineage: Eukaryota > Metazoa > Arthropoda > Insecta > Lepidoptera > Noctuidae > Fissipunctia > Fissipunctia ypsillon. Next base: position 19,074,493 of record OX387654.1, on the reverse strand, counting down.
TCTTTGCCAGCATCGGTAACATACTCTCCGAGTACCATCAAACACGACCTGAAAATCGGTCATAATAATGTAAGGAAAATAAATAAATACAACATACCTAGAAAGCGTACCTGGGGATAAACAATACGCTTAACCGCTAAAATGCGCATGGGATCTAGAGTACCAAAAGAGAGAAAACGTTTTTGCCTCTAAGTGCACATTGGATGACGTTCTATTATGCCGGATTATCAATTAACTAGTTTGTATTTCTCTATGGTAATAGTACCGTAAAATTCCTAACCAAATAAACTACATTTTAACATATGACAACCCTACGATCTATCATTTCAGAAATAAAAATATTTCTTTCTCGTCCGTGAATCTTCGTTTTGGTTCTCCGTTACTTGTAAATAATGTAAATTGTACTGTGAAAAGTGATTTTATTCATGTTTAACGTTAAAAATAAACACAACATGGATTTCGAACCTTAAAACATATAGGTTACCATTTGAATGTTTGTTTAAAAAATGATTTTTTTTGTTTATGTTCTCAAAACAATGTTATAAATGAAGATAATCATACATTCAAACGAAACCAACACATTTCATTTCGTCATTTCGTTGACAATAGAACAAACATTAACCGGAAGCAAAGTACCCAGAAACAGAGTCATAAATAGGGTTTTTGTGAAACATCTGCGTGCCAACCGGTGCGCGCGGTCTGTGACTCATCGGTCGTGTGCATTTAAGGGGTAAAATAGATAAAAATTATGTGCGCTTTAGCGGCCGAAAAATAACAAACAAGGCATCCCTACAAACAAAGAGACCAAAGGCTAACCTAAAGTCTAACGCACATGCGGGCACAACGAGGTAAAATGATCGATTTTTATTTCTATGTGGTATTCTATGCTGTTGTCTGTACTGAGTCAACGAGACACGTAATACAATAAATGCTCATAAAGATAACAACATAACAATAAATAGGTTAACATCTAAGACCCAGGATTTTTTCGTTGCTCTGACTGGGGATCAAACCCGGAACCAATGGATTCAAAGGCAAGAACATTAGCACTATACTATACAGGTTATTAACAATAAAATAAATGCAATAAAACTGTCAAATGGAAAGTTAAAAAGTTCAATAAATACTAACCTCCAATGCAGCATTTTCTCGAATAAAAGCTGCTAGGTATGCGCGCATTCTTGGTAAGTTTTCCGATAGAAAGCGCACTTGATATCTGCCTCGGTATAGACCTCTTCGGCACATTACACAGGTACGAAAACGTTCCATTGCAATCAAAATAACTCAAGCACTCAAGTCCAGTAGAACGCCGCAGTCAAAAATAAAACAGGTAACAGAGTCCAAGTTAATTCCAGGGTCTAAAGTCGACGTGAACAATGAGGAACGAGACAATGTAGTAACTTACACAACAATTATCAGCAAACGACTACCAAGGGAACATGCACAAGCGCCGCAGCATGCCCACCCTCGCCCCCGCCCCCTCGCTGAACGCGCTAACTACCGCGCTGCGTAAGATAAGAGAGCGAGAGAGAGATAACAATACCAGTTCCAACTTACTAGTCATCTACTTACGTATACTTAGGGTTAATAGTAATAAAAATATTGCTCCAATGTCATGCATCAATATCAATTGATGTATTTGTATGTTTAGTGTTTAATAAATAGATCACCCCTAACTGAAAAAATACCAAACCGATTTAGTTATGATTTTCATCCGTTTACTGAATTTTACTTAGCTCAAAATCTGTGCAAATATCATCAAAATCTGTCAAGATAAACCGGCGATATGATTTTTTAAAATTCTATTTCGAACTAAATATCCAGTATCTTCTAAAGACTATATTTCAAAACGGACAATTTATACGGGATTGGTGCCATAGTAGTTTTTTGTGCTCTTGAAGAGAGCTATCCAACAATGGTAAATTCATTTTGATTGGACATGGGTACCAAAATGCCCATCCTCCTTTGCGTCTATTTTCTTAAATAACTTAAAAACTGTATAAACATTCAACTGCCGTGATATGAGACACGATTAAATTTCTATTGTTACCGACCACTAGCCGGTCGATCGACAGCTGAGAGGATATTTTAAAATTATAAAAAAAATATATTCGAGACCCCCACAGTAAGCCCTTTTATTTGATATGTCACACGGTATAGTTTGAAAAACTATTTTTTTTTATTGCCCCCTAAAAGTGACCCCTATATTCAAAATTCATTTATTTACATTAAACGTCTGTGTTTGAGTCACAGAAATATATATGTGTGCAGTAACGGTCATAAGTGGAGTAGCAATCTCACAAAGCAATAGATTGACGCTTCGGTTTAATTTACGACCTTCTTATAATAAGTAATTTCTATACTATACACACACACTCACATTCGTTTGCAACTGATTGTATCTCATAGATTCAACCATTAGTACTTATGGCATGGTAGCTTAGCGGTTATCGTATTTGGGTAAGCGCGTTAATGCGTAGCGAGCTGTGGGTTCGAATCTCACGCACTGTTATTATAGTTTTTTTAATGTTTTAATAATTAGTTCCTTATTATGCTCGTCTTGTTCACTTAACTCGTAAAACTTTATGATTATACCCACAGAAACCTAAATAAATAAATTATAAAGTAGACAGATGCAGTTAACTTACGACTCATTCACAGCGACTAAATCGAACGCTAGATAGATTGCGTAGACTGGCTACTTTTGGTTTGTTAGAGTACCTACACCCAGCACAATATTATTATCATCATCTGCCTAGCCTTTTCCCAACTATATTGGGGTCGGCTTCCAGTCAAACCGGATCAGTCAAAGCACAATATTATTATATTAAGACAATAATATAAGCCTGTCGTAGTTCACTCACTAGGATTACCTACTTTACGTCAATAAATTGTTCTTTATGAGTAAATAAACTGTTTTAACCAGAAGTTTTGTAATTACTTAATAAACATTTTTTTGTAACCCCGTATTTCATTTCAATAACAATATAATAATAAAAATAATTACCCCATCGCCGTATCTCTACGTTGACGTCGTGGTGGGGCTTGCGCGCTTCGAACTCTAGGTCTGTGCCGATAGAGTTAACTTTGCCGGAACAGGTCTTTTTTTTTTTTTTTTTTTGTGGATGGGAAATCATCAAATGACTTCTCCCGCTCTGGGCGGAGCGGGAGGGCGTGTCAGACTTTTACTGACTAAAACCCACCCGTGTTCCTTCTGTTGCCTGTGCCGGGGCCACGGTAACTCTTTCGAACATCCCGCAACCCTAGCTGGCATCGGCCCTAGCGGACCCCGTCAATAGTGCTGACATCTCTTTGAGGCGCGCGTGGAACACGACGCGCCGTCGACTCGGGCTTGGTCCTTACCGGACGGCGAGCTACCCATTGCTCGCCGTCCGCAAGCTCGCGCCTACGGTGGCCGGGAATCGGCTGCCGATTCCCGACGCCCAGGGCGTCTCCTGCGGCGACTAGGGGCGTGAGGGTGCAAAGCTTGCCTCTCCCTCACGCGTCCCGCCTCCTCCTTCACGAGCATTACTGCTTCGCAGAAGGAGGTAATGGCTTCCCATGCACTTTCGCTCCGTACCATGGCCTGGACCAGCGCCGGACGCGAGAGATCGCCGCCGCCGATCGCTTCCGCGAGGACACGGCGGTGCTCCGCCCAAGCCTTCCACCGTATGCTCCACCGTGTCCTCCGGGCGATCCACACAGTGGTGACACCCGGGCGTTTCCTCCCGCCTTATCCGGAACAGGTACCTCCCGAAGCACCCGTGTCCGGTGAGGACCTGCGTCAGGCGGAAGGTGAGGACGCCGTGGCGCCTCTCCAGCCACTCCTCAAAGAGGGGACTTATCGCCGCAATTGTGGCGTGCCCAGCGCTGGGTTGCGACAATCGCACTCTCCATGCCGCCATGAGATCCTGCCGGAGCTCTGTCCGCCGTGCCACGATTTCTCGCGGCAACAGAGTTACGCCCCGGCGTCCTGCCTCCTCGCGCCACTCCCACATGTGCGCGAGGACTTTTGCCTCCAGATCCCATGGCGGTAATCCGGCAAGGAGGTTCGCCGCCTCCCCGAAGACCGTGCGGTATCCCCGGGCTAACCGGATGGCCATGACCCTCTGGGACGCGTTCAATCGACGTATCGGTCGTCGCCTCACGGAACGCGCCCACACCGGAGCTCCGTAAAGGGCCATGGGCCGCACGACCCCCGCGTAGAGCCTCCGGCAGGAGGCGTTTGGACCCCCCAGATTGGGCAGGAGCCGCCCCAAGGCAGCCCCGGCCCGCTCCAGTCTGGGAGCCAAACGTCGGAAATGCTCCACGAAATTCCACCGGCTGTCGAGGACGAGTCCCAGGTACTTCATCGTCGACTCGACACCGATGAGAACCCCTCCTACCGTTATTTGGGAACCCGATGGTGGCGCGTTCCGAGGACCATGAAAACACATGGCCTCGGACTTGTGCAAGGCCACCTCGAGTCCCAATTGCCGGATCCTCTCTACGATTGTCGCAACCCCGCGTACCGCTAATTCGGCCGCCGCCTGGTGCGACCTCCCCTGCGCCAGGACCAGCGTGTCGTCAGCGTAGCAAACTACGCTGACGCCACCAGGGAGGTCGGCGCGCAGCACCCAGTCGTACCCGATGTCCCACAGATGCGGTCCCAGAACCGATCCCTGCGGAACACCGCACGACATCTCTCGCCGGTTCCACTCTCCCCGGTGACCGGGGTAGATGACGGCCCTGTCCGTCAGATAGGCCTCGACCACGCGACAGAGGTAGGTCGGCACTCGGTGATACCGGAGTGCCTCCCTGATGCAACTCCAGGGCAGGGTGTTGAAGGCATTGCCGGAACAGGTCTAGGGTGAGGAGCCAGACCAAAAGAGATACAGAAACCTGCAGGGCAGCATGTGGCGAGCTGTTGGGCAGTAGCGACCCAACGGACCCTATCTCCCGGGTGAAGTCATATTCCTCATCTCTGGCTTGCCTTTATGGGCCGGCTGGAGTGAACACTGACGAAGAACTGACGTCCCACCTCATTCTTGCCTTTACTGGCCGGCTTGAGTAGAGATTCGCAAGAGCAAACGTGATCGGAGGAAGGAAGTATTCCAGTAAAATGCTGGTAGGGGTCTTGACCGTACTTCCGGGATTGTCCTGACAGCCGTGGAATACCTCTCCACTCCTCTTAAGCACCTCAGGAAATGTTGACCCCTTGTCACTACGACACTATGTGCTAGCGACCGTTTCCGGGGGCCCATTATTGAGTGTGCAAGTCACCCTCTGCCATTTTATCCGTGTATTGTATTTATAAAATATTGGTCAGGCAGGCGCCATAGTCCTTCCATAGTTTTAGATAACCAGTCTACTTTAGCCACCCAAACCCACAGCCCAATAATTTATTTTGGTTTCCATATCCCGCAATAGTCCTACACCAACCGGGGGTTGTCCTTGGGTGCACTTGCATAGTGCGTACAGGGATAATCGTCAGTTGGTGCCTCATTTCCATTGAAAGCGTCTAAAGGGCCTCTGCGAGTTGGCTTCAGCCCCTCATATGACTTCCAAAGGTTCTGGACCCTAGGGTCCCGAGATATATCAAAAATAATTAATACATTATTATTCTCGTTTATTAATTTATCGAATAATAAAAGAACAGAATGAAGATTATTGTTGAAAAGAAAAATAAGAGACTCAATTTCGAGATTGGAACCTAGATCTATGTGATTCATAATCCAATACGGTACGCTATTAGCTATCGGAACTTGATGTGAGGATGTGAAATAGCAATCGTATGACCCGACCAAGGTCGTACGTAATTACTTACTCTGCGTGTTTGAAAAAGCAACGGTATGTTTTTTGTTTCGTTCGACGCTCACCAGTGTGAATTCTGAGGGGTGCGTTCTGTGTTGATACATCACTTAAACACACAGATGTTAGTACGGCCTGTACCGCGTGTTCATAGCAATACAATCCTTAGCGTGCTACTGCACTTTTGAGCGCTTACCAGTGGCGCAGCTACAATTATCATTAAAGGGAAGCCGAAGAGAAATTGTTCAGCTCTCGTAAACTAAGAGAAAAATGTGTAGGTTTTTAATCTTATGATGTATTAAACTGGTATTTAAATATAATTATGTAATGTGATGTGATACACAGTTACATACACAGGTGTACCATATTATTTGACAATAGTAGACACTAAGAAGAGTGGTTGGCCCGAAGGGAAGCCGATAGGAATCGGGTCGTATGAAGGCTTCGCCCCTGCCGCTTACTATACCAAATTTAAACTTAATCGGTCCATTAGATTCAGAGCATATTGGCTGTAACAGACGGACAGACAGACACACGAGTGATCCTATAAGGGTTCCGTTTTTTCCTTTTGAGGTAGAGAACCCTAAAAAGACGAGAAATAGATACTTACGCGAGGAGGCGACGGGCTGTAAACACATTATTATTTAATGGATCGTTACGATAATGTAAATTCAATACTGTTATAAAAAGATTACGTAAGTTAATATTAGCGAAAAATTGTTCGACATTTTATGTCAACTTTGCTTGAAGGTAAATTCGTATAGAATCGTATAATAAGAATTACGACCAGTAATTTTGATTCATTGAATCAAGATGTGATGTTTCCGCTCAAAGGAAGAATATTCTTCTTTTCTACAGTCGGTATGGAGGACGAATATTCTTCGTAATCACCGATCCGTTTACTACGCGTTGTAACATTGACATTGGCAGTATTACCCCGTGACTGCTCATTTATCGGACCTTAAAAAAGCCATATTGAATTGGGAACGGTAAAACCACTATTTATATCTATACATATATAATTACATATCCTGACTGATTCATCAACGCAGAGCCTAAAACTGCTGGGTCTACCAACTTGAAAGGAGAAGGGAAAGCCTCCATAGTGTCCTGGGCCCGGGTGTTAACTCAATCAAACTAGCCTTATTTGTAAGAGGATATAATAACAAGGCCTCATTGAAAAGTAGGTGAAATTTGGCTGTCCAGGAATCAAGTTATATGAAGTATAGTAAAAGTGAGGTTACATTATAACATTGTAGTATTTTGATGTTTTTTTGCGAAATATTTTTGAATGGTTTCGATTGTGTAATGGTTTTATGCATGGAGTGCAAGTAGAGAGCCTCCATGTGTGACGTATCGAAGACCTGACACGTTTGGCACGCCCTGGACAGTCGCTACAGTCCAAAACAAGTCTTTACATCCAATATCCTGCACTTAGAAGCAGTAGGTACCTTTTAAAAAGGGAGAAGAGGAAATAAATTAAAACACCAATATTATGTATAAAATATGTATTATTCATGTTCAATAATTAAAAAGACAGCCGACAGACATGACGCCGGAGACCATAAAAAGTTCACATAAGTCTGGTTTTGTTCGCTTGATAGGCTAAAAGTTCGATTTTAATAGGTACTTACGCCTACTTACTTCGCTTTTCGCTTACTTCGCTTTTATCGGTTATTCGTCAGTGGTGGTCAATATCCAATCGTTAGGCGTAATCAGTTGTCCAAAATAGAGAGCCAGGTAATTCAAAGTAGCAAGATCCGTCGAATAGTCCGAAAACATGAAAAATACGTGCGCACTCAGAACAAAAGAAAACGAACCTTGCCTTTTCTGCCTGTCATCTGTCAGAAAAATTAAAGAACTCAGTTCGCTATGAATCGATTCCACGAAACCATTGATAAGCACTAATCACTCGATTTTCATACATATTCTGAGATTTTACTGATGTATTCACTATCGATTAATAAGAATTCAGGCATGTATTTTATTGATTATTTTGTTTCACAACTTAACTTTTCTCGCTTCCTAGATTGAAACATTACGGTACTGTATTTTGTGATTGCCTTTAGAAAAATATAAAGTTTTTTTTTTAAACACATTTCAACTAGTTAACTTCTGGGCCCAGAATTTCCCATCTTCTTTAGCAGTTGATGGCTTTTATGCTGTAAACATCCACTAAGGGTTTTTGGAAATTCGACCTTAACGCGCGATCCGATTAACTCGAAACTGAGTATTTATACTTACGACCGAAAATAAAGAATAACGTGTATCAGGGTTTATTGAAAATCTACCCCTAATGGGGTATTAAAGTACGAAATCCACGCGGACGAAGTCGCGTGGGTTGCATACATTCCTAAGACACAGCTTATTTAAAGCAGAAAGAGCGCAAAGGGCCGTTTTAAAAACTATGCTGTTTAAAAAATATAAATTTTCGACCGATGAATTGTAGTTATAAGCTAAGTGCTGTTCTTAGCATCCGACAACTATAAATTGAGGAAATCTTACAAACCACCGGATTTTCCAGACGCTATACGAAGAGCTTACAAAGTCTACAAACGACCAATATATAGGACAAAATTTGCCCAGCGATTTTCTTCTTCCTAGCTCCGTATTATAATTATATTTATAATTTTAATCTAACTTTAGGTTGTCGGAAATATAATTCACACATATTTAAAAATATTGTACGAAAACACTTACTCTGCTTAGCTTAAATTATGGCTGCATTCCAAATTACACCATAATCGCTCACAGCGCTCACTTCAATAATTTGCGTTCCGATTTAGATATCACGATTATGACAGCGGAGAGCTCTTTGGTTAGGTGGCGACTGTAGCCAGAAGCACAATTTCGAAAATGCCACGTTAGTTTTAAAGATATGTTGCGACTTAAAACAAAACAGCACAACTGTCATTTTTGACAGCGCTCACGGTGATAACAATTTAGGACATAGTCGGCGTTATCGCAAGGTGGCGCATGTCCTGATGTCATCTATGACGATTCACGGGAAATCGTTATTGCGCTCACGCTAATTCGGAACTGCTGTAAGCACGCTCAAATCGATTACAGCGCAATTCGGAATGTGGCGTATGATAGTACCGAGAAGACACAAGGCATACATGCATACAGACATACTATCATACACACCATCACAGATAAGCCTAAATAGTGTTAAGTGTAGCAATTTTATTGCTATATTATTGTTAGTTTTTCATTTGTTTAATTTTCTTTTCTTATGGAGCCTATAAATATTTTAAGTTCTCACTCGTTTGTTACTCTACGGGTCACAGCAATGAGGCATAAATCCCACTGTAATACAGTATCAACTTGTACAGGGGATATTGTGACTGTTACTATCAGCCTTAAATAATGTAATATCAACAGTATACTTAAGGTAATAAATTGTATACAAATAAATACATAAAGAAAATAAAAAAATAAAATTCCTCCAATTTTCATGTAGGAGCCGCGTAATGCATAACTTTAAGTAATATTATGTATCGAGGTCAGCAATATTATTCAGTACTAAAATACTTGCCGTCTCGCGTTAATAAATCACCATCAGCATGATTTAATGTTTCTCGCTAGCTTTCGTAAAACTCGATACAAATACCTCAAATATTCGTGTGGCATATTCCCATGCGTACCATAACGTTACATAACCTTGTCGAAACTTGTGATTCGTTACAATTGTCCCGTAGGCCTCGTGGTCGCAAGCGCGACTGCTGAGTGTGGAGTCCTGGGTTCGATTCCCCGGTCAGGCAGTGTTATTGGGTTTTTAAATTAGAGATTTCTTAGTAACATTTCAGAGTTTGGAAGTTGGTGGTGTAATACCTCTGCCCCTCGGATAGCACTATAACCCGCTGGCCCTGCTCCTGATCTCTCTCCGGTCGGATTGCCGTCCCTTCGGACTATGAGAGTGAGGGAAGAGAGAGTGCACCTGTGTCTGCGCACACACTTGTGCACTATAATATCCCCCGCGCTGAAGGTCTCCGCTGAGATTGGTCGCCATGGCTAAAATTCTGTCTGGAGGACCATTTATAGCTCTAACAGTGCTGCAACAATTCATATTATCACGACGTCATCTTAACAAGTGGAGCCATGAATATTAATTGTAGTACCTACTGTGTGCAATGTAGTAGATACATCGAACGTAGGTCGTTGGTTCTCTGTACTGTATATACCTTTAAATTATAATATAATCTATACTAATATTATAAAGCTGAAGAGTTTGTTTGTTTGGTTGAACGCGCTAATCTCAGGAAATACTGGTTCGAATTGAAAAATTCTTGTTAATGTTGGATAGATAGTATAATAGGGAAAATTTAGAGAGCTTCCGTTGCGTGCGCTGCGTAAACGGTTAGTTACGCAAAAATTATGTATGACGGTATTGTCTCTCTTAAAAAGTTCTAATATAAAGTCCGCGATAGCATATGTCTATCTTTTAAGGTTGGCTCACTATAACTTTTTTTAATGGTAATCAAATTTGTTATAAAATAATGCGTTATTTCCGAAGGTGTTTTCATAAATATGGTATTAATCCTTATCCAAATAAATAGTTTCATAATCAAAGTAGATTAAACACATGTAGCTAAATTCCTTTTTTAAATTATTCGAATCGGACCTTTCGTTTAGAAATTACGACGGGTATAAAAATGCTTAAAGTAAGGAAAATGCGCTTAGACTATTAGTTACCTACACATTTTATTTTTTATTGACTGTTTGAACGCGCTAATCTCTATAAATACCAGTCGGATTTGAAAAATTCTTTTTGCATTTTATAGCTCAATTCTTAAGGAAGGCTACAGGGTATATAACATTACGCTAGGACCCTTAGAAGCCGAGCAAAAAGAAAAAAAGTAAGAACGAGGACCAAGCGAAAACGAAGTAACAGCGCGGGCAGGCGATGCGATTCAACGTGGTGGGTCGGGGGAGCAAGAAATTTCACGCGGACGAAGTCGCGGGCGGAAGCTAGTAATATAATAAAGCTGAAGAGTTTGGTTGTTTGTTTGTTTGGTTGAACGCGCTAATCTCTCGAACTACCTACTAATCGCATTTGAAAAATTCTTTTCACGTTTGATAGCCCAATTCTCGAAGAAGGTATTTAACATCACGCTACGACCCTTAGAGGACGAGCAAAAAGAACGCTAAGTGAAAACGAAGTAACGTGACACGGGTTATGCATATCCATACTTAATATTGTAAATTCGAAAGTAACTCTGTCTGTCTGTCTGTCTGTATGTTACCTTTTCACGCCTAAACCACTAAATGGATTTCGATAAAATTTGGCAAGGAGATAAATGGCATCCTAGGGAAGGACATAGGCTACTTTTTGTCTCAAACTTAATCCTACAGGGGGTGATATGGGGGATGAAAGTTTGTATGGGAAACCCAGCATTTCTTAAGTTAGGGACATGAAAATTAAATATATGCTTTTGGTACGAAACAAAGAATTATATCGTTCAACGTTTTTGAAAAATCATCCCCTAAGGGGGTGAAATAGGGGTTGATTTTAAAAATCACAAATAATATTAAAAAAATTGTGTACCTCTTAAGAGATTTAAGGGATTGGAAATGTGCTCATAGTATCTTGACTTCTTGAGGTAATATTTTAGTATTTATTTTAAAAAGACTTCAATAAAAAAAGGAGGTTCTCAATTCCGTTGCATGTTTTTTTTTAAATGTTTGTTACCTCAGTACTCCATCATTTATAAACCGATTTGGAAATTTATTTTTTATTTGAAAGGACATACTTCCAGATTGATCCCATTTTTATCAAAATCCAGTTCTGATGATAGGATCCATGAGGAATTGGGGGAACTCCTCAAATATTATAGGCATACACATAGCGATTTTGGTATTTTCATCAACAAGTCAAGCATTTGCATTCAGAAAGTATCATTTGGAAAAGTGGAACTGATGAAGAAGACCACAGATGGCCACGGTAACTCCTCAATGATAAATATTTCATGGGTGGCGATATCCCGATTAAGACACTTAAGCGACTTTGAGGAAGCCAATTTAAATAAATGGTTCTGATGAAAATGGTACCATCGAACTGATCTGATCTGAGCCGGAAATTAGGCACCGGAACTCCGTAATAAAACAATGTATCCTAGCCGTGTTTGGGCTTATTGGAAACGTCATGAGATGCACTCTGGCTATAAATGATTGTAATGGTAATATTCTTCTAATCACACTAATTGACTTGTACGTTATGTGGGTCATACACAAAAAGTGAACATTACAAAATATAAATAACAAAACTCCATGAATTGTTATGAAAAGTTGTATTTATTTAAAGTTACATAATAATATTCATACAATAATATCACTAAAGATCAGTCTTGGATATCTTAGGAATAAATCACGTTTTTAGTTTTTTTACGTCTACAGAAGAGATCGTGTTGTATACAGAAGATAATAAAAATGGACCTTATTAATCACATCAATAAGATCAAGAATTCAAACAATGAAAAAAAAACTTTAAATGGAGTTCTCCTTAATCCATAAACAAGTCATAATCAAAAATCTTTACCAATTCAATATAAAAAAAATATCGAAATTTGTCCACAGAACAGACATTATGCTTCTGTGGACATATAAAGGAACAGAATATTAAAATATATTATCCTCGTCAGAATCGCCCCTCATGAAATTCGTCGGTCGTTTTTTGTGTGGTGAATCTTCAAAAGCTTCAGAGTCGTCTGAATCTGAATAGATTACATACCTTACCTCCATACCTTACATACCTTTGGTTAAATATTATATTTCGATAGAAAGATCTGGTGTCCAGTCAATCTGAGAGTCCTGGTGAATTTGGCTCTTTCTTATCTCTTTTTTTTTTTTTTTTTTGTGGACGGGAAATCATCAAATGACTTCTCCCGCTCTGGGCGGAGCGGGAGGGCGTGTCAGACTTTTACTGACTAAAACCCACCCGTGTTCCTTCTGTTGCCTGTGCCGGGGCCACGGTAACTCTTTCGAACATCCCGCAACCCTAGCTGGCATCGGCCCTAGCGGACCCCGTCAATAGTGCTGACATCTCTTTGAGGCGCGCGTGGAACACGACGCGCCGTCGACTCGGGCCTGGTCCTTACCGGACGGCGAGCTACCCATTGCTCGCCGTCCGCAAGCCCGCGCCTACGGTGGCCGGGAATCGGCTGCCGATTCCCGACGCCCAGGGCGTCTCCTGCGGCGACTAGGGGCGTGAGGGTGCAAAGCTTGCCTCTCCCTCACGCGTCCCGCCTCCTCCTTCACGAGCATTACTGCTTCGCAGAAGGTGGTAATGGCTTCCCATGCACTCTCGCTCCGTACCATGGCCTGGACCAGGGCCGGACGCGAGAGATCGCCGCCGCCGATCGCTTCCGCGAGGACACGGCGGTGCTCCGCCCAAGCCGGGCAGACCTCCACCGTATGCTCCACCGTGTCCTCCGGGCGATCCACACAGTGGTGACACCCGGGCGTTTCCTCCCGCCTTATCCGGAACAGGTACCTCCCGAAGCACCCGTGTCCGGTGAGGACCTGCGTCAGGCGGAAGGTGAGGACGCCGTGGCGCCTCTCCAGCCACTCCTCAAAGAGGGGACTTATCGCCGCAATTGTGGCGTGCCCAGCGCTGGGTTGCGACAATCGCACTCTCCATGCCGCCATGAGATCCTGCCGGAGCTCTGTCCGCCGTGCCGCGATTTCTCGCGGCAACGGAGTTACGCCCCGGCGTCCTGCCTCCTCGCGCCACTCCCAGATGTGCGCGAGGACTTTTGCCTCCAGATCCCATGGCGGTAATCCGGCAAGGAGGTTCGCCGCCTCCCCGGAGACCGTGCGGTATCCCCGGGCTAACCGGATGGCCATGACCCTCTGGGACGCGTTCAACCGACGGACCGGTCGCCGCCTCACGGAACGCGCCCACACCGGAGCTCCGTAAAGGGCCATGGACCGCACGACCCCCGCGTAGAGCCTCCGGCAGGAGGCGTTTGGACCCCCCAGATTGGGCAGGAGCCGCCCCAAGGCAGCCCCGGCCCGCTCCAGTCTGGGAGCCAAACGTCGGAAATGCTCCACGAAATTCCACCGGCTGTCGAGGACGAGTCCCAGGTACTTCATCGTCGACTCGACACCGATGAGAACCCCTCCTACCGTTATTTGGGAACCCGATGGTGGCGCGTTCCGAGGACCATGAAAACACATGGCCTCGGACTTGTGCAAGGCCACCTCGAGTCCCAATTGCCGGATCCTCTCTACGATTGTCGCAACCCCGCGTGCCGCTAATTCGGCCGCCGCCTGGTGCGACCTCCCCTGCGCCAGGACCAGCGTGTCGTCAGCGTAGCAAACTACGCTGACGCCACCAGGGAGGTCGGCGCGCAGCACCCAGTCGTACCCGATGTCCCACAGATGCGGTCCCAGAACCGATCCTTGCGGGACACCGCACGACATCTCTCGCCGGTTCCACTCTCCCCGGTGACCGGGGTAGATGACGGCCCTGTCCGTCAACTTTCTTATCTCTTGGGTCTTCATTGTTTTTATTCTTCTTTTAGCACTTTCTTTCTTTTCCAGTTTACTACTTGTTCTGATACATCTCAATCTATATTTGGCCATTTTAGACTCTAATTCAAGAACTCTTCTCTTTAAATAATTATTTTCTGCAACAAGTCATCGTCTATTCCGTGTAGCCACCGCTCTGCCAACAAGTATACGCGAAAACGATGGACTTGATGGAGGTGTGTTCTCTGGCACAAAATCATGTACCCTTTTATTAATTTTTTTCCATAACACGTTTCGTTTTGCTTTTTCTCTCCATATTTTTCTCATCTGCCTTTGTTCTTATGGTGTGTAGTTAGTGTTGCCCAAATTCAGTCTTGGTCTTGCAGTCTTGGTCTTGTTCTTGCGTTTTTGCAAGACCAAGACCAAGAACAAGACCGCGTATTTTTAGCAAGACCAAGACCAAGACTGACCGTGCAAGACTTGAGCAAGAACAAGACATAGCCTGCAAGACTCTTGCGTCTTGCAGCTAGGACTTAGCGCTATTTCACTGAGTAGTTAGGTGTAACAGTTCGGTGTATAGGTAGGTACGCTTAGGAATTCTATGAGACGCAAAAAACTGTATCAAAGAATATGAAAAACTGGACCTATGCGCATTACGACTAATACCATAAACATAGCGAATAAAAAAATATCTATTAAAATCAAACTGAGTGCATGCATAGTTATGTTTTAACCATCGGCACTTTGATAATGCGGCATCAAAGGTTTTGTACTTACTTCTCAAAGAAATTTGCCGCTTTTCGGAAGTACATGGTTATGATACACGCGCCGGCGGCTTCTTTTGAAATCTAAAACAATCGTTGCCGCCACGCCGAAATCATAACATTTGTGACACTATTTGATTGCCGCCATAGGGCGTAGGTATACTCATGCAAAATAATTTCGAATTTTTTTAAGAGTACCTACAGGTGTTCCAAAGAATAAATAAGTTTCAGAGTGCTTAGAATGAAAATGAATACATTATACTGATCACGCAAGTAGTATTATGATTAGGATAAAATGGTAAGGATAGGTAGTAGATGTCATATTAATTCATTCTAGTAAGTATATATTATAATATTGATTACTTATATGGTTTTAAACTAATTACTTAGGTACTATTATTGTACATTTAGTCATTATATTTCTTAAGTTTTTACAAGAAAAAATAGCAAAAAAGTGTTCAAATATCACCCGTTTAATAAATATTGTAGCCACTTTTAAATATACTTGAAACGTGTAAAAAAATTCTACAAAACTAATAAAATAATATAAAAAGCGTAGGTACTTACCTACTAATAAAATAAAAAGCCTGCGATAAGAGTTTTGTATTACTTACCAGCCCGAATATCTCTGAGAGAGATGATGAGAGTAAGTATTTACTAGCTGTGCCCGCGACTTCGTCCACGAGGAAGAAAACTTTGGAGGTATAGTGACGTTCAGGACTTATTTATTTATTTTAAAACTTCTGTCATCAAACTTACAAACGAACTCTTCAGCTTTATAATATTAGTATAGATGTACGCCAAAACATTCACTTATATGTAAAGAATAGTGATTGGCACTAATTCTATTTTATTCACGCGTCGCGTCTGTACAAGTAGGTAATATTTAGTGTGTGTTTGTACGCCGCACGCGGCATTGTTTGATTTGCGGCGGCATCCTTTTCATAGAGCCGGCACGTGGCGAGGCGGCGCGGTAGAAAGCAAGGAAACGTACTATAAATAAAGGAATTACATATTTTAATTCCAGTCATTTCCAATTGAGCTGTGCTTCGAGTCTAACTTAATAATTGTTTTTACTAATTCTCGTTGTTTTCTAAAAACGTATCACGTGTACAATTTAATATGAGTGACGAAGATTCAAATTATTCTAGTCCGAGTAACGAGAGTTTGAGTCACAGATCTAAAAGACCCAAAAGCAAATTTGAGGAGTTTTTCGAAATAATTCATGCATCCCAAACTGCCTTCTGTAAATTGTGCCAACATAAAAAGATTGAAATAAAAATGAAAAACAGAAACACTTCAGGCTTAAGGAAACATCTAATATCTTTCCACAAAAAGGAATCAGAAATATTTCTTCCTGTTAAACCAAAATTAAGTGGAGATATCACAAGCTTTTTAGTAACCGCTGGAAGAAGTGGACAGGTAAGAATATTTTTTTAACAGTTAAAAGAATTTTAACTCCGCGTAGCTATTCATGCGATACTTTCAAAAACGCCATTAACTTACGTAAGTATTTTTGAGTTAGTGGTGTTTTCATCTAGGGGTGCGACATATTAAGTATGTAATTATCGTTTTAAATATTTTTTATAAACACCCATATTTTCATTTAATCGGCCAGTAACAACTAAGTACTTTATTTTGGTAAATTATAGTACAGTGCAACCTTAATATAACAAATATCAATTTAACGATTTTCTCGATTTAACAACAACAAACCTCCTCCTCTTATACGCTCAAACCTAGTATGTTTTAAATAATAACACAAGATTTATTGTTTTGTTTCAGTCGGAAAACAGCAGTGACAACATCACGACAGCTACAGTTGATTGGGTGGTGAAAAAATATCTTCCCTTCTCATTTTTCGATGACGAAGCTACACAAGTATATTTTCGACGTATTTGCCCTAATATGGTGTTTCCTAAAAGGTCTACACTTAGAAGGAAAGTCAAAGAGCGATTTGAAGAGCTCCAATTGAATCTCAAGGAACGACTTCAACAATTATCATCTAAAATGTCTTTTACCATTGATGGGTGGACGTCAATTGCTGGTAGGAGTTACTACGGGGTTACTATTCATTATATAGACAACGAATGGAAGTATCAATCTGTAGTTCTTGATTTTATACCATCACGCGGTCGACATACTGGGGAAGATATTGCAACGATTGGAAAATCGTAAAGCCATTCGTGAAGTCGTGCCATATTCCAATAAACATTCATGGAAATGAATGTTTATTGGAATATGGCATAATTGATAAAATACAAGGTATCACGGTCGACAACGCAACTGCAAATACCAAATTTATGTATGAACTGGGCAAACAGCTGCCGCCACACTTTGATTCAGACAATCAACATTTCCGGTGCTTTGCTCACATTTTAAACCTTGGTGTACAAGATTTATTAAAGACCTTAGCATTACACTGTGAGTCTGACACTAACGCGCAAGATCAGCAGTACGAAGACTATGCAGACGAAACTGAGGATGAGGAAGATGAAGAATCTGCACCAAATATTGCTGACTCGCGTACATCTGTAACAAAGTTACGCAGTATTTCCAGTAAAATAAAAAGAAGTGAGATAGTGAAGAAGAAGTTTCAGTCTGCTTGTGAAGCAGCTGGCGTGCCATCAAATCTAAATGCCATTCTTGACTGTCCAACGAGATGGAATTCCACACATGATATGATTGGATTTGGTTTAAAAGTGAGAGCGGGCATTGACATATTGTGCAGTTCTGTCACCGAATTAAATGATTTTCAAATCACAGCTAATGAATGGCAGGTACTCGAAAAATTACATAAATTTCTAATAAACTTTAAACTTTTAAGTACAAAACTTGGTGGAGACAAATATGTTACATTACCGCTAGTCATTGTATCATTCAATCTCTTGCTAGATAAAATTGAATCCATGGTAAAACAGTTAGATGAGAAACCTAATCGATCTGAAGTGGATGAAAGGCTCATTCTAGCTTTCCAAGCAGCTCGAGACAAAATGCTTAAACATTACAAGAAGAGCAACTGGATTTATTGTACTTCTTTAATTTTAGACCCAAGGCATAAGGCTCAGACTTTTGACCTGACAATGTGGGGGAAGCAACTTAAAACAGAAAGTCTGCGCAAGTTCAATGAACTTTATGAAGAATATAAAAGTCTACACTCACTGAACAAATCTCTGGAATTACCAGAAAAAGAAAATAAAGTATGTGATGAAGATGAAGACGTAATAGACTTTGAAAAACTCTATGAATGTCCCTCGACGTCATCTGGATCTTGTCTTCAAGGCTTAGTGATAGACGAGTTGGAGGAGTACCTGAGAAAACCAAGAACTGCCAGCTCGGAAGACATTTTAGATTGGTGGAGGACGCATGAGACAGAGTATCCGATTTTATCGAAAATGGCCCGTGATTTTCTCTCAATACCTGCAACTTCAGTACCTGCTGAGAGGTTATTTTCTAAAGCATCATTAGTAATTAGAAAACATAGAAATAGGTTAAGTGATGAGTCAGCCAGATGGTTACTTTGTACTAATTCTTGGTCAAAAAAATTGATATAAAGTATCATAACCTAATGATAAAGCTGTTGATTTGTGTTGTATTTTATTTTTTATTCAAATAAATGATAAATCGTAAAACTCTTTTATTAAATTTCTTATAAGTTGAGGGTTCAATCTCTTTCTAGACAGATAAGTATTGTTCTTTAAAATACAGTCAAGTTATTGTAATTAATTTGTTTTTTTACATGTTTTAGCAAATGTAAGCTTATAAATCATAAATGTTTATTAAGAAACAGTTACTTCCATGGAAAACGACATATAGGTCAGTTGATTTTTCGAATTTCTTATCAAATCTTCAGTTATTTATTAATCTGCTTGATCTTTACTATGGCTATGTTAATTCAAGCTCACAATGTTCCAATTCTAATACGTTTTTCTAAGATTTAGAGTAAACTTTAATAAATAGTAATAGACTAATAGGTAATTGCAAGACTTGCAAGACTCTTGCTGCAAGACCAAGACCAAGACCAAGACTGGGAGCGCAAGACCAAGACCAAGACCAAGACCAGGTGTATTGGCGCAAGACCAAGACCAAGACTGGCTAAGTCTCGTCTTGTTCTTGCATTTGGGCAACACTATGTGTAGTCTTTAACAGTCTTAATTTCACCTAGCTGTTTTATTCTTTTGTGTATCTCCCTATCCTGTCTTCTTCTTTCTTCGAGAGCTGCGTCATTCATTTTTGCCCGAGTACGGCGTATACTACCCCGATCTCTTCAAAGTGAGAGTTAACAGGCTTCTTCTGGGTAAGCTCGCTCCATCGTCGACTTTGTCTCTGTCATCTCTGACCTAGACTAGAGTCAAGAGCAAACCTATCTTAAATAAAAAAAAATAAAAAAAAACTAAGTTTTTTGTGCTCCCACCTGCGTTTCTTTTTTTCTTCTTCGGATAGCTACCTTAATCGACTCGTTCGTGGTATAGTACCTACCTGAAACAAAAGACCTCAACCGTCATGCGCTGCAAGCAACACAATGCAAAAAAATGGCAAGGAGCATGTCAAGCTACGCAAAATTAAACAACAAACTTTGGTTTGTTTTGTGAAAGCTAAGTGAGCATATTTGGTGTGACAGGCAAAATTAATGATGAAATTACATAAAGGTTCATTATTCAACTCCGAAACTCTAAAAGTAGAAAGAGCAAGCACACAAAGAAACTCTTTTTACAAAACCTACATACTTTAATTATCTACGAAATCCATCATCAGACCTTGAGCAAATTAATATGGGACCGCACTAAAAGTATGCCCATTCAAAAAGAAAAAGAATCATACAAATTGATTTAAAAATTATGAAAAACAAATACATTCTAATTGAGAACATCCCTTTTTTAATCGGTTAAAAAGCGAGTGACACCACAAATATTTTTTTCAAATACAGTGAAATTGAATTACTAATTCACTTCTGTTGACATAGCTCCCATCTGTAGACACTAAGTCTACAGTAAAGATGTCTACACGAGAGACACATTTTGATAAATCAAAGATGGCATCCTACATTATGAGGTTATAATTTAAGCAATGTGATATTTGCATACCGCGCCCATACGCCCGTAGGTACTATCTTGATCTTTTTATTTATTTGAAAAGGCCACTTATTCAGGTATCCTGTGCACAGCAAAATAATAACGATGCGTTTATATTTGGCAAATTATGGCTAACATTATGACTCTACTGAAGTAGACCTAAAATCTGTGAACAACATGTTTATACGTTTTATTTCAAAATTTGGAATTATATATTTTTAATACGTTGTGTTATGTATATTTGTTAATATAACTGAGTGAAATAAAAGTATCAAAAGTATGTGTATATATTTTTAACCGTGTAGCTTTGATTGTCAGAAGACAGATTTTGTCAACGATCTGTCGTCGTGTGGTTGATTTAATAATTTATTGGCGACTGCGTCCAAACCTGATAAAACTACGCCTTACAAACTTCTGACACGACTTAGCGCGACATATATTAGCCTTTTTGCAAAGTTTTTATTTGAAATTAAGTTTTTATTTCTCCTGAGGTGGTCGCATATAAATTTGATCAAATTCTAATGAGTGGTTTTTGAGTTATCTTCAATAATACGCATTTTTTCCACCTTGTGTTTGTTGGTGATGTTATAATAACTTCCTGTCACTGTTATTTACTTAGCAAGTAGTGGTAAACGAATTTGGGTAGGGTAGGTACCACAACTAAAAAGTGGAAAATAAATACTAAATACTTATTTATAAAAATAAAAAAAAACAACCGGCTTCCAAGAAAAACACTACAAAGTGAAAAATAACTTCAATTTCGGAAGTCGGTGGCAAAAAACGAAAATACTAAACCAAAAACACCGATTTTTGAAATTAAAGTTACTTTTCACTTTGTAGTGTTTCTTTTTGGAAGTCGGTTGCTTTTTTTTTTATAAAAAAGTTTTTATTAAAATCGGCCCACCTCTGCCTAACCCTTCGGGGAAACAAGGCGTGATTTTATGTTATGTTATGTGTAAAATCGGTCCACTCGGTCAAAAGTTATTTCTTATTTGTTATTAGAGCGTGACTGGCATAATTTTAACTAAACAAAGTTCTCCCGCCGCCGCGTCTGGCTGTCTGAACGCGATAAAATCAAAACCTACCGAACGGATTTTCATCCGGTTTTCACCAATAGACGGAATGATTCATGAGAAAGGTTTAGGTGTATAATTCAGTAAGGTTTTTATTAAAATCGGCCCACCTCTGCCTAACTCTTCGGGGAAACAAGGCGTGATTTTATGTTATGTTATGTGTAAAATCGGTCCACACGGTCAAAAGTTATTTCTTATTTGTTATTAGAGCGTAACTGGCATAATTTTAACTAAACAAAGTCCTCCTCCGCTGCGTCTGTCTGTCTGAACGCGATGAACTCAAAACCAACCGAACGGATTTTCATTCGGTTTTCATCAATGGACGGAATGATTCATGAGAAAGGTTTAGGTGTATAATTCATTAAGGTTCTGTATAAATTGGCTGAAATATGATGATTGTTGAAAATGTCGGAAAAAATCATGCCGACTGAGAGCTTTCTGGCGTGCGCCGCGCAAATCAATAGAGTGTTACGGAACATAGGGTACTTTTAATCCCAGTAGTTACGTTCCCGTGAGATATTTTCCGACATCCACTCGGGCGAAGCCGCGGGCAAAAGCTAGTCTTATATGAACAAGAAATTTCACGCGAACGAAGCCGCGGGCGGAAGCTAGTTCAAGTTATAAGCTTGTTATCTGAAGTTGTTATCATAAATATCATCGCTTTATTACATGCAGTATAACTTTTATGACACTGTCTTTATCTTGTAAGTGCATATCGTATATTCAAATAAATGACATGTCCATATACTTAGTATGAATTTATTAAAGGAAAGTAGCATTGAAGAAAAAACATCCTGTAGATGTAAGATGCATGTACTTTATTCGCCCCTTTGGTTCGTTGATGACGTAAGCACCAATCCCCAAAACGCAAATGCTTTTAAAGTCCAGGTTCCGATGTCTGATTGGACTAATGTGTCCATTAAGCAGAGGTTCGTTCGTCCGAATTTGGTCGAAACAAAAGGAGCACTGGCCATTAAAATAAATGCTTGGATATATTTGTAGAAAACAATTCAAGGGATTATAGAGTACGACAGGATGTTTTGAATTTCAATTAGGACCCCAACACACATACCACAACCACACCACATCGCAGCGACAAAATGTGGGCAAGTATAGTGGTTACCTACGTGTAAATAGTGTTGCTGCCACCTTCTTACAGTTGCGTTGTGGTAACTACAAAATTTCGTTGTGGTTGCGTTGTCGCTAATAGTTGCGATGTGGTTACGTTATGGCTAGTGTTTGCAGACAGACAGATCGTTGTGTTTAAGATATGGCCGGCCACTAGTGCGCGGTCTCGCTAGTGGTTACATTGTGGCTACGACGTGGCCTTGATGTGGTCGGTATCGCCCACACGGTTAATTTGGACGGCCAATGTGGGCAGTGTGAATAAACCATTCATTTTCAAACAAAGTGCCCGTTGACCTGTTGTAGTTGTGGTGTGGTTGTGTTACGTGTGACCGGGCCCTTAACTGAACCATTAGTGAAGTTGGATTAAGTTCTGACGTAATAACTCATTCGTCTTTGTTAAAGCTTGAAGCAATATTAAATGAATACAGCAATTACCGGCTTTTACAATATTCAGTCTGCAATGCAGCGAATTATTACCGAGAATAAAAATCATGAGCTCAAATCTATACTATACATAATATTATAAAGCTGAAGAGTTTGTTTGCTTGAACGTGCTAATCTAAAAAATAGCCCATTTATTGAGAAAGGCTATAACCTATATAACATCACGCTACGACAAATAGGAGCGGAGCATCAATGAAAAATGTTGCAAAAACGGGGAAAATTTATTTCTTTTGAGACCTTCCGTTGCGTGCGCTGCGTAAACGGTTAAAGTTACGCAAAAATCATGTATGACGGGATTGTTCCTCTTAAAAAGTTCTAAAAAAAATCCGCAACAGCATATGTCTATCTTTTAAGGTTGGCTCACTATAACTTTTTTAATGATAATCAAATTGGTTATAAAACAATGCATTACTTGCGAAGGTGTTTTCATAAACATGGTATTAATCCTTATCCAAATAAATAGTTTCATAATCAAGTTGGATTAAATACATGTAAATTCCTTTTTAAATTATTCAATTCGGACGTTTCGTTTAGAAATTACGACGGGTATAAAAATGCTTAAAGTAAGAAAAATGCGCTTAGTCTATTAGTTACCTACACCTTTTATTTTTTTTTACTGTTTGAACGCGCTAATCTCTGTCACTGCCAGTCGGATTTGAAAAATTCTTTTTGCATTATAAAGCCCCAATTCTTGATGAAGGCTATAGGGTGTAACATTACGCTAGGACCCTTAGAAGCCGAGCAAAAACAAAAAAAGGAAGAACGAGCGCTAAGCGAAAACGAAGTAACAGCGCGGGCAGGCGATACGATGCGACGGGGTGGGTCGGGGGAACAAGAAATTTCACGCGGACGAAGTCGCGGGCGAAAGCTAGTGTTAAATATTTTAGCAAAAAAAATATAAGGAAAAACACTTTTTCGCCGAAACACGTTTAATTTTGTTATACTAAAAGAAAAATAGAAAAAACATTAAAAAGTAAAAAAAAATGGATATTTAAGGTATCAAAAAGGTTGGTAGTTGATTTATTAAAAAGAGGAGAAAAATAGCAGAGAACTTTGGTCCGATAGGGTAAGGTACGCGAATATCGGAAGAAAAAGAAAACGTCCTAACGGGTCGATTGCAATCGCTATTAGGTAACGCTCCCAAAATAAACCGTGATGGAAAAAAAGATCAGAGAACCAAGGTATCTCGCATTTTACAGGTTTGAAAATTTAAAATTAAATAGTGAACGAATTAAAAATTAGCAGAGAGTTACTAACTACCTTACTTAACTAGTATGTATAAATATCGTATAAAACCGTTGTCCAACGTAATTGCGTCCGGCAAGGTGTCGTAGACTGCAGAAGCTGACTCCCTGACTCAGGAGTTGGCGTTGGTTGTGTGACCTTCACAGCAAGATGCGGCCAAATACTCGGCGTTGACCAACGATGTGAAGCGTTATTTTGGGCCAGAACCTGGAGGCCGAAAGGCGGCCTGTTCTAAACTGATTAATCCTAAGACAAAATGAATTAGGGTTAGACCAGAGTGATCAGACTGAACTACGATTGAGGAAAACGATTAAAAGATACGTACCAGGAAAACAAAGATGAAACCTCCTGACTCAAACCATGGAGTATTGAATTCGTACTTGAAAAAATCGTTCCTATGACAATAAATAGCGGATATTAGCACAGAAGGTAAAAGAAGACCACAAACATACTACGGCAACAACATACCAGGAATACATACCGAAGGTAAAAGATAGGACGACAAGGATAGCAACTTGCTATTTTTAAATAGCCAACAATAAGAATTCACACATTACACGTAAATTTACTACTAACTGGGTCAGTATCAACCGATCAATTTTTTGCAACTGACGCACCATACTGAAAAAAATGAGGACCCATCTGTCAGAAAAAAAATAATTGGAATCACGAGATAAAAAGGTAAAATATCGACAAGAATCAATGATGAACTGAAAAAAGGTTGACATTAAAGAACCAAAAAGTTTTGACATGTAGAGTTATGCTGCAATATACGTACAACGGTAAAAGCCAAGGGTAGGTAAAAGCTTGTTTGAACAGAATACTAAATCAGGGCTCGAAGAGGATTTAATAAATTAGCGTAGTTTAACTCATAGCATGGCAACACTCTAGAGACGTATGATGAATTATTTTGCGTGGCAATATCGTAACTTCTGAAATATTCAAGCATTTTAAATTGTTTTGGCAACCAGTTTTTTGAGTTTATTCAAGAACCCATTACATGTTCTAATGAAAAATTATAGGTATAAAAGTAAATATTTCTAGAAAATATAAAAGCTCTGTAGATTTTTTTTTACCTTCGATCCCCTTTCAAACACTATAGATATTATGTGATCTGGTTCGTTCACTTTCTTTATTATGACGGAGATGGAAGCTTTAGAGAGAGTACACATTAAAAAAAGACAACTAGCAACTATGTGGAGTTCGGTACCTATTAGTATCTAATAACAGTGTTTTTACCAGTTGTGTACCCACGTTTTACCAATTACAGGTACCCAATGAAATGAGAGAGATACCTCTAAAGTGTGGAAACTGTAAACCAAAGTACGTCAATCAAAACTGTTAGTAAATAGTTTTGAACTAATATAATATATATACAAAGCCGGCGTTTTGAATAGCGATCAATTTGCCTTTATCTCTGCAGTATATTGCATCAATCCAACCGTGCGAGCCGAGATTAAATTGACAAAGCGGTTATCGATAAATTACTCGTAGCTAACGTACAAAACTAGCAATTGTGCTTATCGATATTGTATTACGAGTATTTGAATGTTACTTGTAGTTTGTTAAACGGGATATTTTAAATCTTAATGTACGATAAAAGACGAATAGGAAATGTATCTCGTAAATATCCACTTTAAAATGTAAAATATTTTCTCCGAAATGTTGTAACCGCAACGATTTACCAAATATTCGACTTTTTAAAGAGGTCTTTTAACGACAACGAAATATACTTCCTAACATCATCATTATCGGCCTTGCCTTTTCTCGATGCAGCTGAATACCAGTATTTTACGTGGAACGACAGAGCACCTGCCATCTAATCTCTTCACCACCCTTGGTTGACTGGTAGAGAATGCCTAAGACATTAAGTCCGCCTTTGTACTTTTTTAAGTGTGAAAAGATTAAATAAATAAATAAACGACTGCCTATCTGACCTCCACATTCTACAACCCAAAAATACTTCCAAATATACTTCCTTACTTTTGTAACTAAACGGAGATTAAAAGTTGAAACAACATAAAATATTACCCACAAAATGAAATGTGAAATCCCTACACAGCAATATTCCACAAAGAAATAGCTTTTAAAGATGACTTTAGGAATTACTTTAGCATGGCTAGTTTATATTTTCCCGAGCTGGAGGCAACGGAAAAGCTTCGACAGGGCAGACATTTAAACGTATAATGTTACACAATGTAACTGGCTTTGAACGTCAGAAAAATGGAGTGGAAGAAATGGTACAGAGTGAATTTTAGCAGGAATCACATTCTAATAACACATGAAAAGGTTTACCTTCTTTGACGAAATACTGTGTAGAAAGTTTTACAATATAAAAATGATAGTATTGTGCGAGGACCAGTTATCGTTTCGATTCAACCCGGTTTTTTTTTTAAACTGATGCAAAGCAAAAGGACCACTCATCTTTTAGGAATTTACTTGCAATAGGCTCCCTGTCAGTAGGTGTCACTAAAACCGACAAAACGTATTTTTGTTTGATAAATGGGTTTCTCGAAACTGCAGAAGTAAAGTACCGCTGCCATCGTAGATGTGACGTTGCATTCCGAATCAAAACTACAGCGGCAATGATGCCTGTGTTTACTGTCGAC
The DNA here is from genome assembly GCA_947568875.1 of Fissipunctia ypsillon. Classification (NCBI taxonomy): domain Eukaryota; kingdom Metazoa; phylum Arthropoda; class Insecta; order Lepidoptera; family Noctuidae; genus Fissipunctia; species Fissipunctia ypsillon. The sequence goes on along the minus strand of OX387654.1, from coordinate 19,047,896 downwards.
CGCAACGCCACGCCATCTGCAATCTATGTGTTGTTTATATTCATTGTTTATTCATCCCCATAACTATGTACAATTAACCTTTCCGTCTTGTATTCAATTAAATCCTATTGTCAGGTATACACAAGTAACATATTAAAGTTCGGAAAATAGCCGGTCCATAGCTACTGGAGATTAATTGATTACTCACACTCCCCCTGCCCCCGCAAGACCATACAACGATGGAATTCACAAATTGATATACGGATAACAGTGTGTTTCTCTTAATATCCCAAAATGAAGTTTATTCATCAATCCTTCAGTAGTCAGAGCCTGGCATTCCTGGCAAAGGCCTCTAACAATTTCCATTGCTTCGAATATAGATGTAGTATGATACGGTTCAAAGAATGATCTCCATTATACCAATATTCAAAACGGGGACAGGGGTAGTGTCTCTAACTATAGACCCATATCTGTACTTATAAGATTGTCTAAAATTTTTGAAAAAGTGCTTCATGCTAGACTTGTTCTTACAAAAAACAATATTTTGGCTTCAGAATTGGAAAATCAACGGATGATGCAGTTCAGGAACACCTAGACATAATAGTTGGCCACTTAAATAATAAAGAAAAAACTGTTGGTATATTCCTAGACTTATCCAAAGCTTTCGACATCGTCTCTGTCCCCAAGTTACTCTCCATCCAAGATGGAAAGCATTGGAATTCACGGTATTGCGCACGACAGCTTCCGCAGCTACCAGAAAGACCGCTACCGGGTAGTTAAAATAGAAAGCTACACTAGCAAAGAAGAGAAAGTTACTTTTGGTGTCCTTCAAGGAATTATTCTTGGACCAACTCTCTTCCTCATTTACGTGAATGAACTGTGCTAATTATCTTCTTCTAACGCTAAAATCGTCACATACGATGATACAGCTCTTATAATTCACGGAAAACATTGGTCTGATATTTTCTGTAAAGCGGAGATGGCTCTCAGTAGGGTCATAAAATGGTTAAATAATATACAAACCTCCTCACGCTCAACATCAGCAAGACGAAGTTTATTCCCTTCACCCCAGGCATTTTAAGCCAGCCCCCCCCCCCCCCCCTCCTTGCAAATTAAAACTCAGTGCACATTCACCAACTCTTCCACTTGTAACTGTACACCCATCAATGCAACCGACAACACACGACATCTCGGGGTAATCTTTGACAACCATCTAAAATGGGAAAAGCAAATCAACTCTACGGTGCCACGAGTGCGAAGATTAATCTACATTTTTTTTAACTTAGGGCGGTTGCTGACTTCAAATGCCTGATAACTGTCTACCTTACTCTCTCGCTCAATCAGTCCTTTGGTATTGCGTGACCATGTGGGGTGGTGCCCACAAAACAACCATGTTGCGACTAAAAAGAGCGCAGGGGACGTTACTAAAGGACCTTTCTAAATAACCAATTTGTTATCTGACACTTGACCTTTACTCTCTTTGCAAAGTTGTCACGGTTAGGCAGCTCTTCGTATTACAGACTGTACTCAAAAAATACAAGCTTGTACCCTTCGACCCAACCTATAGTACTGCGAAACGCCTCGCCGACAGAGTCTGCAAAATTGTGCCCTGTAGAGCAGCAGTGGCGAAAAGAGCTTTCGGATTCATCAGCTCCAAGATCTACAATAAAGTAAATAAGAGGATCGACCTTTACCGCTTACCTCGTAATGTCTTGAGAATGAAGTTGACCGACTGGTTGAAATCTCTATCATATGATGCAACTGAAAAAATTGTGGAAACTTAAACTTAACTACCTAATCCAAGCACTCGAAAAAATCTCTCTCACACACACCCTCACTTACAAACATCCTCACTCACAAACATCCTCACTCACACACCCCCACTGACACTACCACTCCACACTGCACCACACTTACCAACATACACAATTTGCATGTCTTTTATATACATTTTTTATTTATTTTTGCATGTTTATGATTTTTTTGTAATTACCAAAGTTAGCTAAACTGTACCCATGTCATAGTTGAGTCTGGAACAATGTTTTTCTTAAATAGACGGGCGTTGATAGCTGCAAAACAGTTTTTAACTTTTGTACCTATCATCATTTCCATTGTAATTATGTCAATTTGTTGTTCCAAAATAAAAAACGTTTACTTTACTTTTTACATTGATTTTATTACTAACTAATTCATTCAATCAATCAACTACTGCTGTCTCGATGGACTATTGGTTGCGCAACTGCGGAGCAATTGATCTCCGAGTGTTTTGGATTTTTCGATTAGGAAATTTTTAGTAATGGTTTATGGAAGGGGGGCCTTCCTTTTTAATAGAAGGTTGAATGGAATTACGTATCGATAAATACACCTACTTTACTCAATCCAAACATTTCCAAGTGCGGGTCAGACCATGCGCAATGACGGTTGCCGTGGTTGGGATGAATTTATCCCAAGAACAAACATAACATTGTAGTTGAAAAACATGTTCTCCCATACATTCCAACTGCAAATGTAAGTTTTTACGCACAATATTGAGTGCTTTACCATGTTATTTTAAGATCATAGACTTCTTATAAATTTTCTTGTAATCTATAAGTATTTTACTATTCTCTGTATTTTTTTTTAAATTTTAGGACCAACAGTTTCGGAGATAAGGGAGGGGGGGGGGGGGGCGGAATGGTAAATTTTTATCTGTTTTCGAATAACTTTAAAACTATTTATTTTAAATTTATAAAAATATAGTATATTTGAAATCCTCATAATAAGCCCTTTCATTTGATATGCCGCATGCAGGTACAGTTTGCAAACTTTTTCATTTAATTTCTAATTTTCCCCACAAAAGTGAACCCCATATTCAAAATTCATTTATTTACGTTACACGTTCTTGTCACAGAATATGTGTGTGTGATATGTGTACCAAATTTCAACTTAATCGGTCCAGTAGATTCGGTGCAAATCGGTTGTGACAGACGGACAGACAGACAGACACACGAGTGATCCTATAAGAGTTCCGTTTTTTCATTCAGACGTACGGAACCCTAAAAATATGACGTAAATCAGTCTGCAGCGCCAATTTAAGCCAGGAACGTAATTAGCGCATAGAATTTATCAAACTAGTATTTAGAACCCCTCGTCAGTCTTGGGATTATCCAGCGGAGCTCGTAATTACCCCACGTCGACTGAATCTAACCATCCATTATGCGGATTATTTATAAAATGTAGGAGAAGGCGACCGAGCAAGCTTTTAAATTACGGATACTCACAAAGGACGCGGGTAGCGACCGTGTAGCAGGCGCTTAACTCCACCAACCTTGGTGGTTTACAACCGTGTAGATGGTGGTTTACGACCGAACATTATAACAGCTCTGCCGGTCGCCAGCCGAGGTGACCTCTGTCGGGGACGCGGTTGGCGACCGTGTAGCAGGCGTTTAAGTTAAGCCACACACGGTCGCCAACCGCGACCCGACAGAAGTGACCTCGGTGATTTACAACCGTGTAGATGGTGGTTTACAACCAAACATTATAACAGCTCTGCCGGTCGTCAACCAAGGTCACCTCTGTCGGGGACGCGGTTGGCGACCGTATAGCAGGCGCTTAACTCCACCAAGTTAAGCCACACACGGTCGCCAACCGCGTTCTGACAGAAGTGACCTTGGTGGTTTACAACCGTGTAGATGGTGTTTATGTCCAAACATTGAAACAGCTTTGCCGGTCGCACACCAAGGTCACCTCTGTCGAGGCATTCGACAAAAAATATTGCTCTTGTACGCGGTACGCGGTTGGCGACCGTGTAGCAGACGCTTCAGCGGATTCTGAACTAGACATATGTAATTCAGTTACTACCCACGTCTCCACCTCTCCACCTCTCCTTTATTAAATGGAATAATAAAATAATAATATATGTCGGAGTTGGTTGTCAATTATAATTGTGGGTAGTCAACAGAATGTGTTATGATTCGTTTTCTTATTATTAATTTAAGTGATTTTTACTATCAATTTATTGTTTAATAAATTGGAACATAATTTACTGAGTACTCGATGTACGCACTAATTGATTTTGGCAACTTATTTCGATAATAGTATCCGATGGTTATGTACAAAACAATTGCTGACATGTTATTTTGATTTTAGAATAATTTATTTTGTGAAATCACCATTGTTTATTTACGACAATTTTATTGTTCTTGTATTATTTGAGGAGCTCGTGGCTAAGTAATAACAGCCGCACGGGTCGATCCATCAGGTTAAGCTACGCTTGCCGGGGTTGGTTCGTGGATGGGTGACCATCTTTACATACCGAGACTCCTCCGTGCCTCGGAAAGCACGTTAAGCCGTTGGTCCCGGCTGTCATTCGTGAATCTTTGACAGTCGTTACGGGTCGTCAGAAGCCCGAAAGTCCGACAACCAGTCTTACCAAGGGGTATCGTATTACCCAGTTACTGGGTTGTGGAGGTCAGATAGGCAGTCGCTCCATGTAAAATACTGGTATTCAGCTGCGTCCGGTTAGACTGGAAGCCGACCCCAACATAGCTGGGAAAAGGCTAGGCAGATGATGATGTTCTTGTATTATTTGATTTAGCACATATTAGTGTTTTGTATCAAGTAAACACGATGACGTACTTCCATACGCGATCGGACAGAGTTGTCGTGGAGGGATTGCGTGCATTCGGTTTATGCGTCAGTCTCCCATCATGACGTATGCTTATGTTGTATTTGCGGATGCTAAGCCTCACTTTATTCATAGGATAAAGAGCCGTTTCTTTAGAAAGGTCACGGGGCACCCTTTTATGTATGCAACGAGTCTCTTCACGTTGATCTTAAAATTCCCACCGCCTCGCCAAGCGTTTCTTTGAATCTGCCTTTAAGCATAGCAATCCCTTGATTGCGGCGGCCGCCCTCTATACCCCGTCGAGTATAAATCGAATTCGCCGGCCTAGGCATTCTCTGACCGTCCAGGAGAGTAATCCCGCCACTAGCACAATCCGGAAATTCAAATCAAGACCGCCGAACTTCCGCCCTCGCCGCCGAGGGCGACCGTGACGTCCCCGTCCATGCCCTCCCTGATCTTTGCTCGAGCCAGCCCGCACCGCTGAGCCCGTATTTTTAAACTCGCCTCCAATTAATTCGATCCAGCTTGTCCCTAGCTGTCCTCTCCCAGCGACGCCCTAAGCCGAGGTCCGTACCCCACAGGGGGTGCCCTTAGCGTGTAGTCGCTTAGCATTAGTTTTATGCCCTGGCTGGAGGCCTTAATTTATGGAGGCATCCACAGGAAAGTTCGGTTAAGCAGTCGACAAACTCCTATAGGTTGAACTGCGAGATGCCATTCCCCAAAAACAAATTTATGAGTCAGTCGATCTTCGGATTCGACTCGATAAAGAGCCCCTGCTCCCGACAAAACTGTCGGTTTACCTGGTATAGCGCCAGCGTTGCTATACTTATATATTCACATAGCTGTATTGGCTTGCTGATAGCGAACGAACGATACACTTTGTTTTTGGGTGGCTTGGCCACTATACGAACTGTGACCTTAAAAGTCTGTTCGATTAACTGTATTGTTATTAATACAGCCCCCATTAATACCCTTTGTATTGTGTTTTTTTTTTCTATACAGTGTAACTAGTACTGTATTAAAAACCTTGTAATTATTTATACCGTCTTGTTTATCCAAATAAAATGGGAACTCCAAACCCTGACGATATACCGTTCGGCATTCCTGATCCTACATATACAAGATGTCACATAAGTAACCCACAACCTCTTAAGGGGTCATTGTACTCATCATTATGAACAACTTTTACTATGGGACCAAACCTGAAATCGCGAAAAAAAATTCAGCTGCTCCCTCAGCTGTTCGCATAACTCGTCAAAATGTAGGGAGCAGCTAAGGAACAAGGGAATAGTTTTTCGTGATTTCAGGTTTGGTCCCATAGTAAAAGTTGTTCATAATGATTAGTACAATGACCCCTTAAGAGGTTGTGCGTTATTTATGTTATACCTTGTATATAAAATAATAATATATTCGAGGGGCTTGTGGCTAAGTAATAATAGCCGCATGGGTCGATCGATCAGGTTAAGCTACGCTTGCCGCGGTTGATCTGTGGATGGGTGATCATTTTTACATATCAAGACCTCTCCATGCCTCGGAAATCACGTTAAGCCGTTGGTCCCGGCTGTCATTCGTGGATCTTTGACAGTCGTTATGGGTAGTCAGAAGCCCGGAAGTCTGACAACCAGTCTTACCAAGGGGTATCGTATTACCCAGTAACTGGGTTGTGGAGGTCAGATGGCAGGCGCGCCCAGTAAAACACTGGTATTCAGCTGCATCCGGTCTGACTGAAAGCTGACCCCAACACAGTTGGGAAAAGGCTAGGCAGATGACGAATAAAATAATAATATTCCATTATACATTTAGGAAAAAACGTACCCGAAATGAAATCGCAGTAACGTATATAAATCACATGTTCATAAAACATCGTTAGTAATTATTTTAAAAACGGAAACAAGTTTGAAATAAAATAAAATTACGTTGGTTAAATAATTGAATATGATTTAAATGTATGGCATCGCATAAACACAAATAAACCTATGTTAGGTAAGTACCACATAAATCAAATTAACTTTGTTTGCATTTATTTACGAAACATATTTATTTATGCCTACTATCAATGAATATGGAATGAGGCAGTATAATATTGAATACGTACCTATTCTAATTTCGCCGAAACAAATTACAGTGCGGGCTTATAAAATACACACTCAAAAATACAAATACAAATTCATTTATAGATAAATAATAGGTACTCTTTATTACGTACACCATAAAGTTATATATAAATATTTATATTTTAAAAGAAAAGCATTCAGTGTTTTCTAGTTTCTACATGTTAAAATTTACTTTGTAAAAAGCTACCCAAGCGCGGTGTTCATTATTTCTACCTGCAAACCATTTTAAACTTTCAGATTTTTATATAATATATTATTATTCTTGTCGGACTAATTTTTGTTGAAAAAAAAAAAAATTCTTTTGTCAGACAATATGCTGCTTTGTATGTATTATGTAATACTGGCTAGATGTTTGGTTAGTTGAAACCGAGATGCGATCTTCGGAGAGATAATTGATTGAGTCGATGATGAAAATAACGATTGTCCGTATAAATAAAAAACATTATGAAGTTGTTATCCCGGCCCACCGCCCTCTTGTCTACACCTTAGCAGGTATGATATTGCCACTTAAAAACCTGACCCTGATTAATTGTCTCATCGACCTATTGCAGGTGCTGAGCCTGCGGTCCAGGTTTCAATCCCCGCGGAACTGGCAGTGTTATTGGTTTCTTCTATTAGATAATATTCTCAGTAACAGTTAATAGGTTTGCTCGTAACTTCATGAGACTTGACACTTTCTGCTTACCCGAGAATGGCGTGAATACAGGCGTGATATTATGCTAGAAATCAACCCTGCATCTAAAGAGATGAAATAACGAACACGTAGCAGCACTGCGGTGAATTTATTAACGTCTGCTCCGGCTCTGGTTGGCTATGGAGCTCTTCGTCGACACCTCACGATCAGGCTATTAAGTTGTGGCGGCATCTACAACGCCACATGCGAACTACGCATCAAAGATCTGACGTCACACAAAATCCTGCATCGCGCAAGTAGAGTTTACCGCGCAACTGGCATATACAAGGTGTAACATAATTAACGCACAACCTCTTAAGGGGTCATTGTACTCATCATTACGAACAACTTTTACTATGGGACCAAATCTGAAATCGCGAAAAAAAAAATCTGCTGCTCCCTACATTTATGTTCGTATAACTCGTCAAAATGTAGGGAGCAGCTGATTTTGTTTTCGCGATTTCAGGTTTGGTCCCATTGTAAAAGTTGTTCATAATGCTGAGTACAATGACCCCTTAAGAGGTTGTGCGTTATTTATGTTACATCTTGTATACAACGGCCCGACATTTGGTTGGAGCATCCTCCCTTTTCTATAGAGGATGAATGAACTTTACACCCTGTTCCTCATACCTTTATAAAGTTCACACGACCTGCACCCCAATTGCGTAACACACTTTCAACCACTACCCAAAAAATTTTGAAGAAATTTCTTAATCCATTGCGTCATATTTTTAAAAGATTCGTCTGCTCGATCACGTAAATACAGCAGTGAATGTAATTGAATTGGCGAAATGAAATCAATCAAATCAAAAATATTTATTTGCCAGAATAGGTACATAAGGTGTTATAGTAATTTTATTTCAGCATATCCTGCCATAACATGGCAAGCAAATGTATTCGCAATCAGCGATGAACGGCATTGAAATTGTTAGTGTATACGCAATTAGCCCTCTGGATCTAACACTATGGCGTCTAATGTTTAATGTCGGATGCATCTTGCAATATCGCTTCTGTGTTCCTATTTGCATAGTCTTTGATTTGCATACCGTGGTAGAATTGAAGAGCATCGTCAGTTAGGGCGAATATGCTGGCCCGCAGATTTTCTCGATGTACAGACGCAATTAAAATAACTCTTTTTAAGAAGTACTGTACAGCTCTGTACTTGGCAGCCCTGTGGTTCACATATACCCAAAAGGCTTACAATGCTCTACGTATCCAATACAATAACGCATTTAGGGTATTGTTGCGAAAGCCGCGCTTCTATAGTGCTTCGGCAATGTTTGCAGAGGCACGCACTGACGGCTTTGATGCACTGCGGCGTAAGAAATCTGCCTCGCTACTCCACAGGCTGGCTTGCAGTCTCAACACTATCCTGCAATCTATAGCCCGCTAAAGCCAGAATTCTATAATGTATCTCAATCCCAATCTTGATCCGCAGTCTTTGACGGCTGCTTGTGATTCTCAAAGACTCAGATTGACAAACTCGGCCGTTGATTGGTTACAGACAAGGATCGGGATCCAGATTGGGATTGAGATATATTATAGAAAGCGGTCGTAAGTAGTGTGGGCGTTTACAAATCGCACCCGCACCCTAATTGCGTAATACACATACAGTAGGAATCGGTTCCATTTTGACAGTTCAACAACATTCATTGCGTTACTTATGTTGTTGAGCAGACAAATTTTTCGAACTTATGAAGCAATGGATTAGCAATATGCTTCAAATTCTTTCAGATTATGATTGATAATGTTTTACGCAATTATGGTGCCGAACTGTTTTAGTTATTAAGTACTAACATAGGCTAAGCTATTTTGTTATTAACTCTGTAAACCGCATTGTAGTCTGAATAAATAAAGATTAATAATAATAAGCCTATCAGTGACGTGGGTTCTTGGATTGATCATCAGTGCAACTAGACGTTTCGAAACTTAGGGTTTGTTTCAGTCTCTAGATAGGATTTGACCACTAGATAAATAATTAACAGTGGATCATAATTTGCATTTGCATGACATTATCTGCCAGATAAACTAATCGCAGGTAGTTAATTATTTAGGAAGTAATTAATTAATAAAAATCCCATACTTAATAACACTGTAATTTGAAAACATGGTAAAAGCCAATTATTTTTGAAAGAGTACCCGTGGAGTTTCTTGCCGGTTCTTCTCGATAGGAAACGACCAATTGGAACCGTGCACCTAGCTTCTGACGTTTCATAAGTGCCCATGTAGGTTTACGTGAAATAAAATATTTTGATTTTGCCCAGTGGTTCAGGCCTTTTTTTTATGTGCCTTTTTCAATTCATATGTTTGTACATACTTTCTTAGTTTATTTTGAACATTACTCACATCGGTGAAGGAAGAACATCGCCATCGTGAGGAAATCTGGACTAAAGCCCCATTTACACGGTACAATTTTATTGCCTGTGGCATTCCATGAAATTGAAGCAACATTTGACTGGCACCGTCTAAACACCACACGTACAATTGTTGCACGATGCGGGCAAGTTAGTTGCCGTTGAAAACTGGTACTTATAGATGTAAACAGCAGGTACAAGTACTATGTAGTGGTTAGGTACTACTTGAGATATATGATTTTATTTTTTAGTTTTTTTTTTTTTAGAACGGCCATAAGGTCTATTATACAGGTTGTCCGATTTCGGATTAGCGAAAATTAAAGGGGAGGTACAGACCATCAATCTGAACAACTTTTTCCCGGGGACCAACATCGTAATCGTGAAAAAAATCCGTCGTCCCATATAAAACTTCAGTACCTGCTCGAACAAATGTATGGGACGACTGATAATTTTTTCTCGATTACGATGTTGGTAAGTTGGTAAGTAAAAGTAAAAAAGTTGGTAAGTAAAAGTATGGGGGAGACCTTTGTCCAGCAGTGGGACAACATAGGTTGAACGAAAAAAAAAACGATGTTGATCCCCGGGAAAAAGTTGTTCAGTTTGATGGTCTGTACCTCACCCTTAATTTTCGCTAGTCCGAAACCGGACACCCTGTATATTAATTATTTCATAAATAACGTAACAGGTAGCCATCTCGAAGGTATAAATATGGATCGTCCAAGTTTCAAATTCGTACAAACTTTTCACATTATAATTTTATCAGATAACTTTAAGTAAGTACATAAAATCACTAACATCAAAGCGCCCCTTTGTCCAGTCAAGTAGAAACGTTTTAAGATCACAAAAGATTCGAGTGCAGACTTAAATGTTTTTGTTACGAAAAGCTCACAAGAGTTCTTGCATTACTGTTCTATGATCACAAAAGTACTGACCTGAGGAGCCGGATGTGCAACTGTTTTATAAACTAACTGGTGGCCGCAGTTTTACTTACATTCTACATGGTCTAAGTATCTCTACGCGAATTTTCATTGAACTCCGTCCAAGCTGTTGATGCGCGATTGAGTAATAAAGTTTCACATTTAAAAGATTATAAGGTAGGTACTGAGGAAACAAGTAGTTGGTATTTAATTAAACAGAACATTGGTTCGGAAACTAATCTATTTTTAATGTTTGTGTGAGGTCAATCTGATTGCTCTCTCTTTGGTGTAATAAACAAATTTTTGTTGATCTTAGGGCGTGTTGAACACGCAATAACTTTTGTGTAAATGTTAGCTAACTGTGGTTTATTCGATCGAGTTTCAGATAATCTAGCTGTGGGTACTTAACCGTTGTTGTTTCAGTGGATAATTGAACACAAACACAAAGAAGTTTCTTCTAGTCGAGTAACCACAATAGCCTAATTCTAAATGTCTTTTAAGGTCGATACGATACCTGTTTACCCGACTGCGGCGAAACCAAAAAAGGAGGGTTATGTGTTTGACCTGTATGCATATATGTATGTCCATCCCTATGTTCCCTCGTAACTACTAAACGGCTGAACGGATTTTGATGAATGATATGCCTTTATGATTCGTCTTTATTGCGCGAGTGTCACTGGGTGTGTTAAAATGATAAAAAAATCAAAATGCCTAATTTTTGGTGCCAAAATGTATGTTTTCAAAAAAAAAATCTCCCAAACCTATCGAGTGGTGTATCAAAATTAAAAGGGTTTAAATAGTGTGATTACAAAAATATACAAATTATATGTTTAAATGTAATTTGGAATGAGAAATGATAAAAAAACCATCCCGAAGTTTTGTAGTGAGTGAGTAAGAGTCCGTTATCACCCGATTATAAGCGGGTATTGCATTTAAGACCGTTACTTAAAGCGTTGCTTAAGACTGTGAGAGAAAAATAATCCTAACTAAAAAGTGTAAAATAAAAAAGTATAGTTAAATAATCATAAAACCCGACTACATAGAAAGTGAACTTTAAAAATGATGAAAACAAGATGACCTATATTTTGTCTCCAAACAATCTCATGCAGTCGGAAGCATCTTCTTTATAACAATAAAGACCTATTGCCTCCAACTGCATGAGATTGTTTGTAGGTCATCTTGTTTCCATCTTTTATAAACTGCAATCCGGTTTGTTGATTTTTTAAATTTACTTTTTTTTCTCTTATAACTGAGTAAAAATCAAAATGAAAATTAATTTATTCAAACTAGACTGAGAATCAGGACTTTTTGAAAGTCAAAACTACATACGACAGTCCCCCAACCAAAACGCCCGCTATTCACCAATTCCTAGTTTTTTTTTTCCTTTTATAAAGGTGATACTTTATTCACATAACAATCTAGCCTATTCGCTAATAAGTAATTTAAATAAAACTTAAACTGCTAAGTAACAGTGCAGTGCAGTAGTAGTGCTGCTGTATGTAAGCATCGTAGCAGATGGCGTTCTGTAGTTTTTTTTTTTTTTTTAAGATAGGTTTGCTCTTGACTCTAGTCTAGGTCAGAGAGGACAGTTTCTGCCTATCCGCATGGGAAGAAGGCGTGAGTTTATGCAATTAAATATGTTGTTTATTTATTATATGATATTTATTTATTTATTTAATTATGGCACTCCAACGACTTATTCACTAATACATTTTTTGGGGTACTGTAACGATTAAACTTAAAATCTAGAGTGAATTTGTCACTTACAGGTGTGCACAGCACTTACATATTTCAAGTTTTATAATATTACATAGAGTACATATAGGCTAAAAATACAAAACTACATGAAAACAAAATTTAAATTTAAAAAAAAGAAAAGAAATAACTAAATCTATTTTGTTGCTCTAAAGAATAACACAAACATTGACAAATAATAAACTGCTAGGTAACGCACCTATACCACTTCCCAGTGCCTTAGCTGGGAAGTGGAAGTGGCGCAACAAACTCCCCAGCGTTTACAAGGTTATTTTAAACTGGCTAGCTAAACTCTGTCTGGCGAGCGCATGGCACACAAGCGGATAAAAGGAGAAACTGACTGACTGACTGACATATCAACGCACTGCCGAAACTACTGAAACTAGGAACATGAAATTTTGCACACGGCTTCCTTTTATAACGTAGGGGAGCACTAAGAAGTGGTTTTTGGAAATTCGACCTTTAAGGGGGTGAAAAGGAGGGATTTCGTTTGCATGAAAAATCTTATTCCTTGAGTTAATAAACTTGAAACTTGGCACGAATACTTATCTAAGTAAATTATGAACATTTTTTATTTTTTGTTTTTCTAAACTACCCCCAACAGGGGGGTTGGGGAGTGTCAAAGTTTGTGTTGAAGAATTTTAACGCGCAGTCCGATTAATTCGAAACTCAGTATTTATACTTAAGACTAAAACTAAAGAATAACCTGTATCAGGGCTTTTCGAAATCTCTAGCATAAGCATAGCATAATCAGCCTATAATGTTCCCACTGCTGGGACGCTGGGACACAGGCCTCCTCTCGGTGAAAGAGTAGTGGGCCGTAACCTACCACGCGGGCCCAGTGCGAAACATGATAAAATAAAAAATATTTTGATGACTTTTTTGTGGGGTCAACGACCGCTTTTAATGTAGTCACTTGAAATATCAATTTAAAGGCAGTTTTGCAAAAATTGTAACAGACTAACAACTGGCCAACGCACAAACGGAACCACTGATGATACTAACATAAAATTTTGAAGGCCTTCCTTAGAGGGTTTACACGTGCACAAGGCCAAAGTCTATTTCTGAGCTTATTATTCAAGCGAAGAATTGAAGTTTCCTTGCGTACAAAGTTGAGGCCAGTAACTAGTTTAAGGCACCTGCCCACCGCCGCGCCGCCGCCGATGACGAGTAAGCGTCTAGCTATCAACGATTTTCTCGTTCAAGAAACGTACAAAAGATTGTAGGTCCCGTGTAAGCAAAAGTGATACATACAAGGTAGTCCAAAAATGACGTCAAAAAGAAAAATCTGATTTCCTTATACCCAGCCAGGGGTATTCGAAAATACCCTATGTATGTTCCGCGATTTTTTGTAATTTTCGAGTTATTTAAAATTTAGACTATCCTACTAAAAACTTAAATCCCTGCTATCGATACTTTTTTGAGTAACTTCCGGGAATGTTAGGAAGTTTATTATTTTAAGTATGAATGTAACAAAGACAATTATGTCACAAAAAAATCTGAAAAATACCCATTACAACAAAAGATATGAATTTTTGAAGCTCCATCGACAGAAAACTAAAAAATTACAGAAAAAATAACTCGAAAACTACAAAATATCGCGGAACATACATGGGGTATTTTCGAATACCCCTGGGTATGAGGAATTCAGATTTTTCTTTTGGACGTCACTATTTGACCCTCCCTGTATATATTAATAGTTGATCGCTAACTGTTCCCACTACCGATGAGAACTCTCTCTCCACTAGTTTGTCGCAGTGACAAGAGCTATCAAAGAGACTAGACCCTCAGCGACGCTCGCTTGGCGGGCAGAACACTCGCTGAGAGACTCAAGCTTAGTACAAACGCATACCAGCGAAAAATCGCTCGTCGCCGTCGCGCACTCGCTACTCGTTGCTCGCCAATTCGCTTCTCGCTAATCACCGGTGATGGGACAGGTGCCTTTGTGGCAATAACTAGTTTGACTGTAAAACAGATTTACATCCATGAGATAAAAAATGCGTACTAAAATGGATCAGTACCCAACAATAAAAAGTCGATACTCAGACTACTGAGTAGCAGCAGCCTGAGGATCGACGTTTTTATTGTTTCTATCTGAGCGGCTAAGAGGTAACAAAGCGCCCGGCGCTATTGTATTTGCACACTTGGTTAGCCTCATAAAATCGTTCAACAAAACTCTTCTTGTTTTTTATCAAAGCTGGTTAGGTAATCATCTATCGAATAAAATAAAATTGAAGAAGTTAAAAAAAAGTAATAAATAGCTTCACTTTTAACAGTAAATAAAATAAAATATATACACGACAACATCGACGCGTAAATTATTACCATTTTAGCAACATGTTTCATACAAAAGTACAAGTCCTACACGGCCAAAATGTATGTAACAGAATTTTTTTTTATAAATAACTGGCGAATTATTTCAACGCTACAGCTGGTTCTAGAATCATGTACAAAATTCATGGTAACAGTTCGCGCGTCGATGCCCCTTAAACCCTGTAGCATAATCAGCATATAAAGTTCCCACTGCTGGGACACAGGCCTCCTATCTTCGAGAGGGAGTGGGCTGTGATCCACCACGTGGGCCCAGTGCGGGTTGGTGAATGTCACATGTCTTCGATTTTTTTGGTTCTAGGACATGCCGGTTTCCTCACGATGTTTTCCTTCACCGTTTTGAGAGCAGTGATGATGAAATTATTTACACAAACTAAAGTGCCTGCCTGGGTTCGAACGTGGTTCGAAACTTCGAACCCACGACCTGAACTCGTAAGTCGGGGCTGTTACCACTGGGCCACCATTGCTCTCTTACACTCTGTATATTTCTCTAATATCGAGGTTCATGTCCATAGAGTCTACGAAGACAAGTCTACGAAGACAACTTCTTACGTATATGCTCACGTACCTTCACTTTAAATGACAACCGACTGGTTACCGTCCTGATATTCAGAGGGAGCGAATTCTAAAGAAAGACTGCCTGGACAAAGAAAGAAGATTGAATGAAGCCAGAGCGGTGAGAAGGACATCGTAGAAGACGATTGTTAGTGGAACGAACATTTTTACTGTGGACAGAGCATAAATACTGAATAATATGGGGATTCAGGTAAGAAGGAGAAGTGGGTTTGTCGAGAATAGAAAATAACATATACAGAGCCCTCACCTCTCTGCGCTGACGAATGGGTAACCATTTTAAAAGCAATCGGTGCGCTGATACATGGTCATACTTACGAAGATTGAAAACGAATCGAATGCAATTATTGTGGTATCATTGGGGAGTCCACCCGGACCTGCCACTTAATCAATTATTAATTATATTATTACTAACACTAGTTTGTAAGCTTGCAATTTATTGTACTAACAAATATGGATGTAATCGTAAGATGAATCTGAAATAAATGATTATATTATATTATATTATTATATTATTGAGAAGGTGGTCAAGTTTATCGAGGAGTTCTGCATTCAGGTCATAGTAAAACAAATCACCATAGAAAGAAAGAAAAATAAAAATATATGATATATGATTATGGGAAAGATTAAGGACTGTACAGCCTTTATGTGTGATGGGAGAAGATTTTTCCACCGACAGAGCGACCACAACGTTCCGGTGACTTTTTTACTAACAGTCGTGACCTACTTTCGCCAATCAAGACAGGTGTCGACATGCAGACCAAGATCCTTAACATCGGAACTAAATGGAATGACGGAGTTACCAAACATTACAGGTGGCACAGTTAAGCCATTCAGCTTTCGTATGCTGTAGGGGCTCCCTATTATGATAGCCTGATACTTGGTAGGGTTAACCGCCACCCCAAATTGATCAGACCAGTACTTGACCCCACCTTAATCCCGGGTTAGCTCCTCAATCGCCTCGGAAATGTTATTAGCACTTGCCTGGCTGTAAAGCTGCAAATCATCGGCATAAAGATGATACGCAGTCCGAAGCACGGTGGTAATGAGATTAATAAAAATGGAAAACAAAAGAGGAGATAATATACCGTCTTGAGGGACGCCAACTCGACGAAGAGGCTCCAGCATGAACAGACTGCTGACGCCCCCGAAGATAAGAGGAAAACCATTCCAATACCTCCGGAGAGACCATAAGATAGGAAAGGATGGATAAAAGGACTTCGTGACTAACGGTATTAAAAGCATTGGAGAAGTCAATTACCACTAAGACTGTAACTTTAGTGTCTTCCAATCCCCGCCTAATATCGTCAGTCACTTTAAGGAGAGCTGAAACGGTACTGTGCCCGGGCCTGAAACCGGATTGAAAGGGACTGATGAGGGAGTTGTGGTGAATAAAGTGGGAGAATTGTTTATGAACTTATCCTTTAAGGGTTCCGTTTTTCATTCGCACGTACGGAACCCTAAAAAGTTACACCACTATCCTCACTGTTTGTGTATGTATTTATTAATATCAAAAACAAAATAATTCATGGAAAATATACCAAATAGTTTTTATGCAGTTTCTACTACTTTTTTTCAAGCTCGATTTTATTGTGAGTATCGATTATGCTGAATGCAACTTTTGAATCGAAATTAGAAAATTGGGTCGACGGTCAGCAGTAAAAAGTGGCACGTCGCAACACAATAAATTCATGCAATAAAGATTATTATTATTATAAAAAAACACAATTTCTATCAAGATTTGATCGTACTTTTTAAGCAGTTTATGTATAAAAATATTAAAACTAAGAATGCAGAGAGAATGATCAAAAATGATGAGAATGATGATGATGATGATGATGAATGAATGATGATGATGATGATGATGATGATGAATGAATGATGATGATGATGGGTTGATCTTCAAAATCCTGTCGAGCAGAGAGGTTAAAAAAGCGCACCTCTGACTAGTTAATAGTTATCTGTGACGCACTAGTGCGGTAATATAAAGCAAAAAGCACGCGTGTTTAATAATACACGGCATTTCAATAATACACGGCATTATAAACCTAAAAGCGGTTCAAACTTTACGAGCAAGTGTGTTAAAAAGTTTTTTATAAAGTAGAAAATACCTAACACTGCTCTGAATCGAATGGAAGGTTGTATTACATTACACAGTTATTTACACACGAAAACCAAGACAGACCGGCGCATGCCAGCTACTCATGGGTATATTATTATTCAATGTTGTTTACCGATAAATATTGTACGTATATTATCCGAATACTTACCTACTCTTAACAAAATCACACATCTCCGGTAAGATTAAATAACATTTCGAATACAGCTTCGCATATCCCCATTTTGTTTGGTATAATATAATATGGTAGTTGAGCTGCGGATATCATCTATTAAATTATATCTATAGTGTAATATATTCTGTCTGTTTTATGGATGAGAATGGATTTTAATAAAACTTCTAATTTGACTTTTACAACAATGTTTTATAAAACAGAAAGCTTATTGTACTTACTAAAATACTAAATCCAAAAAAAATAGAAAGAATTTTCAGAATACGCTGTGATTTTTAACTCACTGTTGGTAAAACTTGAAAATATCTCGAACTAGACTGTTTGCGTAACAAACTTCAAGTTAAAATTATATCATTTTGCTGAAACACTGATAATATTTTTTTCATAATGATAACATTTTTCTCAAGTTTTCGAACTCTGATGGCATGGCTGAAATCACAGTAGACGGTCGCCAGAGTAATTGCGTGGGTCAAAGTATATAGCGCCGAATGGTTAAAAATAAGCGTTTTTGCAGCTCGAGCAACGCAATAATATGTTCAATGTTACGTGGGGGCGCGTGGCTAAGTAATAACAGCCGGACGGGTTGATCGATTAGGTTAAGCTACTCTTGCCGCGATCGGTCCGTGGATGGGTGACCATCTTTACATACGGAGACCGCTCCATGTCTTGGAAAGCACGTTAAGCCTTTGGTCCCGGCTGTAATTTTTTGAAACTTTGACAGTCGTTACGGTTCGTCGGAAGCCCGAAAGTCTGACAACCAGTCTTACCAAGGTGTATCGTGTTCCATGTAAAATACTGGTATTCAGCTGCATCTGGTTAGACTAGAAGCTGAACCCTACATAGTTGGGAAAAGGCTAGGCAGGTTGAATGTTCCGTACCTAATTGATGCAGGTAGCCGCAATCAGAGTATTGCAGGGAATTCATTGTATTATAAGTCTACAGTCAACCCATTTACATAACACAAACCACGCCTGTAATTCCCGAAGGTGTCAGCAGAGGTTTATGGTACCTCCACATTTCGTCAAATTAAGTTTATATAAGTCCCATATAATGGGATTAGAAGCCTATTGCCATTATCCGGGCAAGAAACATGTTACTAAGGTGAAAGCGCCAGGGTAGCCGCGAAATTCTAATTTTCTTACGTTTTTTGCAATTTGCAGGTCAGTACCTATTAGATTGTATGTTTATTAAAATATGATTCGCGACCGTAACAAATATGTATTTCGGAATTAGGAAAGTGACCAAATATGGGATAGTATCCCTAATATGGAATACCCCCATTTCTCTCAAATGCAAACTCACACACACAATAAGCAGTGATTTTCTGTCTCTTTCTACTCCCGTTTACGCGTACAAGTTGTAGCATGTCAGTCGAGCGAGCGCCTTCGTCGTTGTGACAGTGTTTTGTTTTGTCGCTACCGCATAACTTTCTAAGGTATGTAAAAAATACGTATTTTTCGTACAGAAAGTTCACACAGTATTGATTTTATAGCTTTTAGAGATCGGTTAGATGTTCTTTTGTATGTTTTAGCGGTATTAGATGGTATTACTTTCTTAAATATAAAAATGTGAATGTCAGTTTGAAATCGTTGGAAAATCCAAATATGGACGGATCACAGTATCCAATTATGGACTATTCCATAATTGGTTCTCTGAAGTATCAGCTGACTTGATGAATTTGTTAATTATATTTTTTTCATGTTTTACCAGAATGGCCAACTCGAAAACAAAGCGTAAAGAATTGAATTCAGAGCATATGGCGGAAGCTATAAAATTAGTAAGAGAGAAAAATATGGGTTATTTGAGAGCTGCAAAACACTTTGATGTGCCAAGATCTACCTTGTTTTGATTATGTCAGAAAAACGAATTTTCTCCAGAAGAAGCCGCAGATACTACACTCGGAAGGAAAACTGTCTTAGGGACAACCCTTGAAAATCTTTTGGAAGACTACATTTTGACGATGGAGAGCAAATTTCATGGCTTGACGAGAAATGATGTTCGAAGAATGGCGTACATGTTAGCAAATCGTAATCAGTTGAAAAATCCATTTGGTGAGACTGGCATGGCTGGAAAAAAATGGCTTAAATTATTTCTTAAACGCCATAAGGACAAGCTATCAATGAGAAGACCAACTGGCACGTCTTTTGGATTCAGCAAAGAAAAAGTAGACTCATTCTTTGATCTCCTCGAAGACGTCTATGCTCAAGGAAACTATAGTCCAAGTCGCATATATAACGTTTTGTAAATAATTTGTGTTCCTTTCTATATTATACCAAAGTTTCCAAAGAATCTCTTGTAAGTTAAGGTTAATTTTTAATAGTGTTTATAGTATTCCATATTTGGGGTACCTATTCCATATATAGGTACCTTCATCGTTATTTAGTTTCTGAAAATTTTTCTTACCTCAAACTAATCAATATAACCTAAACTTGTTACAAATTTAAGTGCAAATATATGATTGTTAATAATTACCACAAAAAGTTTTTTATTTATAACATTTGTGCAAATTATGCCTAAAAATCAAAATGGTATTCCATATTTGGTCACTCTCCTCTAATCATTACAGTCATCAATACTTACAACTTTATAAGACCAAGTAATATTATTATGAAATCTTGACATTTGAGGATTATACTAACTTAAGGAGTTGTTGTATTACTGATTATAATGATTATAATTATGTAAATAAGTTTCAATTTATTAGGAATTGTAGAAATGTTGTCAAAGTCAAATCGTTTATTTCAAATAGGCACTTCTGAACGTCAAAAATTAACAAGAAAATAGAACTGAGGAGAAGAGGAGAATGGCTGAACCGATTTGTTTGGATATTTTATATTTTAAAATTTTCGTAATAGTCCGAATTAGGTTTTTATGGAAAGAAAACTTGGAAAAGTTACACAGAAAAAAATCAAATTACTGAACGTCCTTTTTTATGGGATTTTAGTATATTAGATAGAATACTCTTTATTACCTACACCATAAAAAATAGAGATATAAATGTAGAAATTTTACATAGGGTAGGGTACAAAGCGATCTTTTACAGACAACCTTTGGACGTACGTTTTTTTTTTACTATAACAACATCTAATTATTGTACACGAAGTGATAACTGCATCAGCGTCGTGCTGCCCAGGTTGCGCTGCGTGGCTCGCGTAACCTTCCACGAAGACATCGGTACGCCACACATTCCGACCAAAATTCTACTTTCATAAAGGTTTCTAGGTTTTTAGGTTTCTTGTAACTCGCACCACAAACGACTTGAAGTTTATGCTAAGGAGCGACTCCATCTTCTATGCTCTCAAGGTTCACTTGGTCTTGTCTTCTGTCATCGTGGAGTGATGCAGACGGGATACGTACAGCTGTAGCAGGACGCAGCAACATAGGTATTTGGTCCCGACAGAGCAGTACCATATCGATTACGTCAAGTGGGCTTCCTTCGCTTCGACTCCACTATCACGAAGCCCTCTTCGTCTGGCTGCCCTTTCTTAGGAGCTGGGGACAAGATACTGGGAGTCGCAATGCACCGGGCATTGCAGCTCTTAGGTGCTCCCTCGTTTGATTTTGCACTTTTTGCAAAAACTTTCTTCTACTACACTGTAGTACACTGCTACAGACTGTTTGCTGCTGTACTTTTAAAGTTAACATATTGCATACCTACTAGATCATCATACATTATTATAATGTAAGTGGTTAATAGTAAATAAATACATAATGAGAGCATAATAATGCCTATGGCATTAAGTCCGCCTCTGAACATTTCTGTGCATGAAGTATTAAATAAATAATAGGTACTTATTCTCTTTCAAATACTTTATAATATGTATTTAGTCGCCCGTGTAAATCTCACATGTAACATGTAATGGCTACCGCAGTGCGCATTGCATAACATTACCTACCTACCTTTTGCAAGACTTGGCAGAATTCCTCCCTCCAGCAGGCGCTGGTTATAAAAAGAGTTATAAACTTTAATAAAGACTACTAGGAAAAGCTTTTACATTGTGAAATGACAAAATGAACTCCAGGTAATAAGGAAAACGGAGGGCAGTTAGAATAACCTGTTGGTGCTTGCCTGGTCAAATATATAAATAATTTTAATATTAACAAGTTTAGATATATAATATATATAATATAATTACTTTATTTCACAAAAAATACAGATTTCAAATGTAGAATAAAGACAATTTAAAAGTGCTTTGGTAGTAACACAATACAGTACAATCTAGGATCTAAAATCTGTACACAATAAGGAAAACCCTGCCTCTCAAACTAGGTAACCTGTATCTTGAGAGACAGTGATTCAGCTTAAAATTGATGCTATAGTATTTATAGTAGGCTGTGTCGATCTACCCGAGCATTCTAAGGAAATATTATGTAGGAAAATATATTTACGTTCACTTATTATATAATTACTACATATTACATAAACTCCGACTTTATCCACGCATTTTTTTCGCGTGTGTGTATGACCAGAAGCCCAATTCCCGTAACTAAAAGCATTCAAAATCTAGTCGCAATCTCATCTCCGACAGTCAAATGTCAAAAATGTAGGGAATTTTTATGTATTTTTGACATATTGAGACAGAAATCAGACTGTGAATGTTCTTAAAATTACGAGAATTGCCCCTCAGATGTATGAACGTAAACGAGGCAAAAGGATCGTTACAGATGGCGTTCTGTAGTGTCTGACAAACCCCATGGGAAGAAGGCGTGAGTTTACTACATAAACTTTTGCAATAAATGCCGTTTGTGAGAACACTGAATTTAATGTTAACTGTTCATTGTAAGAAGAAAGAAAGAAGAAGGAGGAGGAGGAGGGGAAGGTGTTCGGAAGATACATAATTAGAGAAACATTTTTTTATTTTTATTAAACAGTCTAGATGTGTCGTGAGACAATGTTTGGAACGAAGTTCTTTTCGGTTTTGCAATGAGAGCCTTGATGACCTTTTTCGGTCTACCTCTCATTCGCCAAGTTTACAAGAGTAGGTACCTATAACGTGCGATAAGGAACTTCGTTCCAAAATTATTGGAAAACATCCTAACATCAATACTCAGAAGACAACTCGGAACTCTGTATTCAATATTTATTACAGAAAACTTGCCCAGCAACTTTGGTAAATGGTTTATGGAAGCCGCCCAGCTGAATACCTAGTTTGTGAAGTTAGCGTCATCGTCCGGCGACAATCTAACTTCGAATGACTTCGATGCGAATTCAACTGCGCTGTTTGATCTCTTGCGGCCGCTAGTTAAGTTCAGGCGTCAAGTTAGGGCTGTTAAGTATTGTTGCTTGCAGTTGTTGAGCGTCTGGCTTGTTTGTGAACTATCTAACACCACGTGCTCTCTGAGGGTGTAGGCAGATATGTATCGTACACCGACATTTAGCCAGTTATGTCAAGTCCTCTGTAATAAGGGGCGAGCCTATTGCCATTGACCAAGCATAAATCCAGACTCCGCGCTGCTACTGA
Organism: Fissipunctia ypsillon; assembly: GCA_947568875.1. Taxonomy (NCBI): domain Eukaryota; kingdom Metazoa; phylum Arthropoda; class Insecta; order Lepidoptera; family Noctuidae; genus Fissipunctia; species Fissipunctia ypsillon. The sequence goes on along the minus strand of OX387654.1, from coordinate 19,024,841 downwards.
GAAATTCCTGATGAAAAAACTAGTGATCGATGTGCCCGATGTAGTAATTTAACCCAGGACTCTACTTATCACAGATATTGAAGGTCCAAGTTCCAACTTTATTCGAGTTTTTTTACGGAAACAAATGTTAAATGTTTTAACTTAACTATAATTAATATCCCCACGACCGTTGAACCGTTGCATGCAGCCATAAACTCAATATTTTGCGTGCCACTACAACACCTCGTATGGAGTTACCGGAGTTCAACTTTCAACAATTGGATCTCCTTTAGGGATTTATGCTTTGATTCATAACAATCCAACGCTGAATAAAAATGTGCAGAAAATTAAGTTCTTAAAATCTAAATCAACCAACTACCTGTGATTGCTGAGAATTATGACTCGTGCCTAGATATTCAGCGCCGCTGTGACAACAATTAAGTGATTACTTTTCACCCTCATACATAGACACACTTCTCAATCAATCCATCCATCGAAAAACTCTATTACATTAATCTATTACATATTAAATCACACCATCAGTCAGGGCTGGGAGGTCGACTGTCAACCTATCTTCTATTTCGCTGTTCGAACTTTCAAATCCATTGATTTCTTCATAAACTAATAAACGTTTAAACTTGTGAAGGTTGCATGCTAATGGCACGCCTGGTTAAAACCTCTACAGTACTGTCTTATGGCGTTCTGTTGTGGGATCGGCAGCTGACTGAATTTTGATTTTACAAAAGAGGGCAATCCGCGCTATCTATAAAATGGGTCCTCGTGAGTCCTATAGAAACAAATTCAAAGATTTGATACACTAACTCTGCTTTCTCTTTATATCTTTGAAAGTATTATATATTGTATGTTCGCAAAAACTTAAGACATTTCAAAATAAGAAGCGATTTCTATAATATAAATACACGTAGTAAACATGAAATTGTAATACCCAACTTTAGATTTACTCAAACTAGCAAGTATCTGCTTTTATAACAAGTTGCCAAAGTTGCTTACAGAATTTAGCGATGGAAAGTTACCCACATCAAACGTGTCCTTCAGGGTTAAAAGTGGTTTAACCGCGAAATCAACGTCAGCTGCATATTTATTTGAACGCCAGTCCTTTTTAGTAAGTGTGGTGATTAACAAAATACGCAATATCATGGGTTTTATGGTGATTATTAAAATATCAACCTTCGCTTGTGGTGATTATCTAGTGAGTATATTATGGAAATGTAAATAAGTAGCTAATTTACATTTCCATAATTATGTTATTTCGGCATGCCAAATAAAAACATTTAATTTTAATCAAAAAAGGCGTTACACAAAAAACTAAACATAAATTAAAAGAGGTGGACGTAAATTATCATAATACATACAAATGGGGAAGGTCGGGCAAAGCTAATTGTAGATGGCGTGATCATAGCTAGGTCCCCATGGCCTACAATAAGTTTGACATTTCGTTCAGTCATGAGTTTACTTTTTTTCGCTATTTCGTTATATTCGGTGATTTCAATATTTTAAATCAAGTAAATGATATGGAAAGTGTCAGAATTTAAAACCATAAATATATCCTTAAAGTCACTTTCTTCAAAATGTTTCTAATCTGTTTAATTTATAAAACATCTCTACGAATAGCTTTAAGCCACCATCTTTTAATTTTAGGGTCTCTCGGGAAATGGTGGACTCCAATTTCGGAGTATTTAGTAATACAACAACGCATCATTTTCGCAAAAATAAAATAAAACCACCTCACGCCTTGTATTATTGGCTTGTGTTGGGAACTAGCTACGACAGCGCCATTTTGACAGTTGCCTTCCCCATTCCAATTCCATGCGTAAAATCGCCGATGTTGCTACGATAAAAATTATTTGTTTTTAATAACTTGCTACATCAGTCTCTCGCTTAGAGCATTTAAGTCTCTCGTCGCGAGATAAAGAAAGTGTCAAAGTGCCTTTTTCGAGTTTACTCGAGCCTAACGGTCATGTTAGCCATTAGGACTTAGAGTATTTAAGCTTTAGGATGACATCATAATCGTAGACAAACTACAAATCGAGAAAGAGAGCATTCTCGCGCTTGTCATGTTAGCCTTGCTTATCAAAAAAGCATATTATAAGATTAAAGACTACATTGAAGACAAAGAAGTTTGGCAACAATTTGGAAGTTTGGCACATGAGGCTTCCCTGGTACCTCACTAACGGCATAAAGTATGTAAATGTCTATTTACTGCTCCCAAATAGCGATTTTTATTTTATTTTTTTACACACTTCCTTGACATACCTAATCTTTTCATTATTTGACATTACAACATACAATTATAGTTTCAACTATTTATTAGTGGCTTTTGTGGACACGACATTAATTCAGATTAGTTACAATTGTACTGGCAATCATGTCGTTTGATTTTTATTTTTATTGTTTATATTGTTTTTTTTTTTTAATCTTAATAGATTCTTTCATATTTTGTGAATGTGAGAACGTTATAGGCTTAATAGACTGTAGATGTGTAGACCTTTTTCTATTTTGTTAGGTACATACCTGGTACTTTTTGACAGGCCTACACTGTCCTCCCATACCTATTTGGTAAGTAACTCTGTAATTTGAAATCATTTAAAAGCCAATCATTTTTAAAAGAGTAACCGTGGAGTTTCTTAGCGCATATTCTTAAAATACAAATGGAAAATGTATTTCGCTCAACATTGTATGACATATTTCTTTGTAATGACTTATTTCACTAGCATCCCGTTCACCCCACCCCAAAGTTTTTGCTCAAATTGAATGTCACAATTGTAGGTATTATCATATTAAAATTACACTGTAATTGTATAGCCATGTGATCCGACCAATACGTATCATACCGTTCAGTTGCACTAAGGCCCCGAGCACGAAACCAGTGGTAGCCTAGCGGGGCGATGGCGGCGGTACAAAATTGTGTCAATTTTGTACAGTTTGTATGTTTGACCGGGATGTAACACATCGGATTAACGCAGGATGGATGAAATGGCGACAGGTCACGGGAACAACTTGTGACCCACGGATGCCTCTCAAGTTGAAGGGTAAAATCTACAAGTCCGTGATAAGGCCTGTCATACTGTATGGATCAGAATGTTGGGCTGTGAAAAAGACGGATGGAAAAAGATTGCACGTAGCGGAGATGAGAATGTTAAGATGGATGTGTGGTGTGACGAGAATGGATAAAGTGAGAAATGAATATATTAGGGGAAGTTTGAAAGTGGCGCCAGTGACTGAAAAATTGAAAGGGAATCGTTTGTCTTGGTATGGTCATGTGAAGAGGAGGGATGAAACGCATGTTGCTAAAAGAGTTATGAGTTTACATGTGGATGGATGGAGAGGGAGAGGGAGGCCAAAGAAAAGATGGATGGATTGTGTGAGAAGTGATATGAAAGAAAAGGGAGTCAGTGATAGTTTGACGAGTGACAGGACAGAATGGAAGAAAAAAACGTGTTGCGCCGACCCCAAATAATACGGGATAAGGGCAGGAAGATGATGATGATGATGTACAGTTTGTATAAATTATAAGTTTTGGGCATCGCCATCAGCGTTTTCTCAATATCCACACGTATTTTGGCTTTTTCGTCAACATATTATGTGTCACCTGTTTATCCACATTATAGATAGATATACGAGTACAAGGTGTAACATAAATAACGCACCACCTCTTAAGGAGTCATTGTACTCTCATCACTATGAACAACTTTTACTATTGGAGCAAACCTGAAATCGCGAAAACAAAATCAGCTGTTCCCTACATTTAAAAAATCAAAAATGTACGGAACAGCTGATTTTTTTTTCACGATTTCAGGTTTGGACCCATAGTAAAAGTTGTTCATAGTGATGAGTACAATGACTCCTTAAGAGGTTGTGCATTATTTGTGTTACACCTAATAAGACGATTTTTTCATCTACAGCCTTAAATATTGCCATGAGTTCTATAACAGCTTTTCCTATAATTATTTCCCACGAAGCGATTCCTCGTTTTCTTCTGTCCTTGTACCAACGTCCACTCCCCTTCACTTATAAACTGCGCAACCGTTTCGGGTTGGGAAGTCGATTGGACGATCCCCGCAGCCGTGTGTTCCGGGCACCTCGCAATGTTGTTATTATCACTTTTCTGCGACGCAGACGCCTGGCCCGACTCGGTTTTGTTGACGATGCACAGCTGTGAGCCTAACACTCCCTTCGATTGTGCTCATTAAGGCCTAGCGCGCACTGCCGTGTTATTTTACCGCATAATCTGTGAAGTATGGAATGTCATAGAAGTGCGCGCATTGCGATGAAAAAAACGCATGCGGTTTATTCACAATGGGCCACCGATTTTATTGTTGTAAGAAATTATCGTCGTAAATGACAATATCGTTAATTACGAAAGAAAACCCCTTTCCTGTAAAAAGTGCAAATTGTCGCTTACGATGTTTTTCCTGAAAAAGCTCGATATTGTGTATCTTACGAGTTCCATGCGAACGAAGTCGCGGGGCACAGCTAGTATTAAATAAAACTAGCGTGCGTGTATGACGATGTACGAACGTAAACGAAACAAAAGTAGCATGTAAGGATCGTAGCAGGTGGCGATGTGTAGTTACTGCCTACCCCCATGGGCAGAAGGCGTGAGTTTATGTATCTGTGTACCCATGTGTAAAATTGAGTGAAATGTTGGTTGTTTCAAAGCTGCACAACATTTTTTCCTACCTTTTGTTTACCATGACCACGAGGCTTTATTCTTCATTGCAATGTTTGGCGGTTTCAGCCAACCGTATTTAAAATGATTATCACGTTAAAATAAACTTTGAATGAATATGACACCTACCCATTAAAAAGTTAGAGACATTACCGACTCCCTTATGAATATAGAGTAAGTAGCTACATTTGGGAAAGCCAAAAGTCAACAGGGTTAGGACGCCGCCGAGTCACTCAGCCTTCTGCCTCTCGAGGATCGTAAACAGTAGCCGGGGCTGACAAACGTGTTAAAAGTAGACAAGGCACAACACCGAGTTGTGGGAACGTGGGAAGGTTCGATCTTCAGAATAACGTGACACTGAAGGTTAGGACGACGTTCCAATTATATTTTTCGTGGATGTTGGAGTTCTCTCTCTTTCCTTGGCTGCTCACCTTTTTAGGGTTCCGTAGTCAACACGGAACACTTATAGTTTCGCAATGTCCGTCCGTTCGCAGCTTAGCTCAGAGACTCTTAGTACTAGAAAGCTATAATTTGGCATGGATATTCATATTAATCACGCCGACAAAGTGGTAAAATAAAATCATGAAAAAAAAAAACTTTTTAGGGTACACGTAGTGTGAATGTTTTTTTTTTCTTGTCTACGCATGGTGTGGGGTATTATTGGACAAGTCTTTCAAAAATATTGCGGGTTTGTGAAAACAATTTTTCGATTAAGGGATGCGATCCGCGCCTAACGAAAAGACAAGTTCCATTCATAAAAAAAAAAAACTCAAAAACGTGTATCGCATATTTATTTAAGCTTTATTTAATTCCGTACAATATTTTCAATACAATTACATAACTTAAGATAAAAAAAAAACTCAAAATAAAGTAGGTAGCTACAATATTTTATGCATTAAAACATTATTCGTTGTTTTGTACGGACCCCCTACGGGTAAGAGCCTCCTCCAAGGAATGCCAGTTGTCTCAATCCGTGGCTGTGGCTAGCCAGTTTTTACCTGCTGTCGCAACTATTTCGTCTGCCCATAGTACAGGGTCGACCTCTCGCTCTAGTACCTGGTGGTCCAGTCCATTTTACTGACCTTATAGTCCACCTGTCATCAGTATATCATGCCACATGTCCTGCCCACTTCCATTTTCTCTGCAGTGAGAAGTCCAGGGCGTCAATTACTTTTGTTTTCGCGCGAATGTCCACGTTTCTCACCTTGTCTTTTAACTTTATACCTAGGCAACTTCTTTCCATTTTTTTTTGAATTGTTTGGATTTTGTATCTTGTTTTATGGTTGAATGTCCAAGTTTGGCAGCCGTAAGTAAGACATGGCAGTTGTCGCATATCTTTGGTTCAAATGATATGCACCTACATTGCCATAGGCTAGTTAATTGCAGTCCTTTCTGAAAAATATTTGGGTTTTAAAATAAAGAATGTAAATAAAGTCGTCTGCTTTTTTGCACGTGAGGCAAGTATTTAAACAATCTACGGTCGAGTAGGTACCCACTACCCACCTATATGTAAGAGCAGAACAGTAGAAATTTTCAGTAAATCGAAAACGTCATTGCAGATGTGATCGTAATTTGTATGACCCAGTTTCACAATTCTCTCTCCTTGACATCATAATCTGGTAAACGTCAAGTATATTGACATGAGGTGTACCAAATTCATGGAAACATTTTATCTCGCCTCTTTCATAAGCTCTAGATTTCTTTTTCCTAAATTGAATTCACGGAATTCCCTCATAACTCTTATCTAAGTCTTTAGAGACTTGAAATTACGGTTTCATTTTTATTTGTTGTGACGAAATGAATGCTATCTCTCGCGACGCGACCCAACTAACGACTTTAAGTTGTTTCAGTCTCCATCAATTATGAGGACACTGGACGGTGCCTACCTTTCTTTTGACTCGAGAGAATATTCGATTAAAACATTCTCGACGTCGCATCCACTTTGCGTCCTGAAAGTTAACAGTTTAATGTTTAATTTTCATTTCATTAATGTTTCTTTTTATTCGCTTCTTTGGTCTTGCAAACACACCGTATTTTAGACATTTTATTCGTTTTAGTAGACCATTTTCAGAATTGACAATTTATGACCTATCTAGAAAGAAGATATGGGTATAAAAACCCTAACTCACATGTACCTATAATCACACACAGTGGCGGAGTAAGCCTGTCGGGAGCCCGGGGCGGAAAAACAAATTGGGGCCTCCTGCCCAGGAATGATAGTCGAAATATTTGGCACGCTCGCACTGCCTCGAAAAGGTTAGGGTTTCTTTTGACTATTGATACAGAAATTGGAATTGTTGACAACGGAAAACCTAAAGCATCAGACGAATAGAGGATGTTAGAGCGAGCGGAGCGAACTCAAAAATGTTTGTACACCGCATAGTTTAAATTTTCTTTTGAACATTATACAGAAATAGGAATTACTTTGTCAATATATACAGAAAAGTTTGAAAATGTAGGATCCAAGAGCTAGCGAAGCGAGCTCACAAATTTTAGCATCCCACCCCGGATAGCTGAGGTTTTCTTTTGATAAAAGAAAATTTAGGTTGCAAGAGCGAGCTAAGCGAGCTCGAAAATTTTGGCACCTTTCGTTTATATTTAGGATGCGTAGGGAGCCCCCAACCACACACTTCCTTTTACTTACTGAACAAATTATGGTCTGGTTTGGGATTTGATTAAAAAGTATTTCTCGAGTTTAGGAGGTCAGGACCGGGAGCCGCGCCTGCCGTCCCCCCTTCGTCCGCCAGTGCTCACACACAGTATATCTGGTAGAATCTCGTTTCCAAGGATAACCTATCTTAGTTAGATACAGAGTAGGTAACATAGCCACTCTCTCTGGTGCGCTATGATGCCTTAAATGACTGGTCGCACACGATCCAAAAGAGCAACATGAATGTGAGGGCGTGGACGCTTGATTGTTTGTAGACCATCAACGCTTATGACAATCTAAGCCACAGTGCTCAACAGTTTTGACTAGATCTACCTACCTATCATTAAACTTTGTCATGTCACTTTTCACTATCACCTAGGTGATTGATTACAAAAACTTTTGTACAAAAAATAAATCCGACTTCCAAAAAAAAAACACCACAGCGTGAAAAATAACTGATTTCGGAAGTCGGTGTCTTTGGTTTCATATTTTGCCACCGACTTCCGAAATCAAACTTATTTTTCACTTTGTGGTGTTTTCTTTTAAAGTCGGTTTTATTTTTTGTTAAAAAGTTTTTATTTTTCACTTTTTAGTTTGTGGTACCTACCCCACACAAATTCGTATACCGCTACCTGCTATGTAAAATGACATTAAGTTTCTTAGAACATCATCCACATAAACTAAGTTGGAAAAATTAGCATATAAATGCCGGCGATGCAGTACATTTATGCATATAACTTCGTACATAAGAATAATTACCTAATACCGGTCGGAATACGGGTCGAATACAGAACCTTCTTTTTTGAAGTCGGTTAAAAAAAAGAAAGTAGGTATCCTGTACAACGTTTAATGAAAATAAGTGCTATTCTAATCTCTAGATACCATATTGTATTCTTGACATACATACATACATCATGTCTGTAAATCCCCGAAGGGTTAGGCAGGGGTGTATTCTTGATATATTTTATCAAAAAGGTTTCGTTTTACAATGAATTGAATGTAAGTGTAACAGAAAATATATTATTATCAACGAGTTTTATCCATTTTCTTTTTGCTGTCGCATGTGGCCCTAAACCCGTTAGTGTTAGGGCACCCTGTGGGCCCAATATCTGTAAAAGCCGTGAGTGCTAAAACCGATAGGAGTGGCGAAAGGGTTGTACAGCCCGATTCAAGTGTTATATATTTTACTAGCGCTTCGCCCGCGTGGATGTACCGAGAATGTACTACAGAGATAAAAAAAGTGCCCTATGTGTTAAGGTAGGCAGTAACTACACATCGCCACCTGCTACGATCCTTACATGCTACTTTTGTTTCGTTTACGTTCGTACATCGTCATACACGCACGCTAGTTTTATTTAATACTAGCTGTGCCCCGCGACTTCGTTCGCATGGAACTCGTAAGATACACAATATCGAGCCTTTTCAGGAAAAACATCATAAGCGACAATTTGCACTTTTTATATGACAGGGTTTTTTTCTTTCCTTATTAACGACATTGTCATTTATGATGATAATTTCTTACAACAATAAAGTCGTGTAAATCTATACATAAAAATAAATAAAATTGAAGTGTCTGTTTGTAAACAACTTTTTACTAAATGCATAGGAAAGTATAAACGGTTCTTATAACAAAAAAGTAATTTTTAACAGTTTTGTCTGTCTGTCGGTCTGTTTAATCCGGCTAATCTCCGAAACGGCTGGACCGATTTTGACGGGATTTTCTCTGGCAGATAGCTGATGTAACTGCGGTTCTAACCTAACTCATTCATGCCCTGTCGACGAAATGTCCTGTCGGCGAAAAGTCCCGTCGAAGTAAAGTCTTGTCGGTGTTCAGTCTGTCGGCGTTTAGTCGTACACTGAGTGACTTTTAAGTTTTATTTATTTATTAGCTGTTTATTGTTCCCATTTAATAAAAAAAATAGAAAAACATAGTAGGTATATGTAGGTATACACTATGGACAAGGCATTTAACTATGTATTTGCTTCCATCCGTAGAAGATGGTTGACCTGTACCCTAATTGCGTAACACACTATCAATCATAATCTAAATGATTTTGAAGGAAATTGCTAATCCATTGCTTTTTTTTTTTTATTTGAGATAGGTTTGCTCTTGACTCTAGTCTAGGTCAGAGATGACAGAGACAAAGTCGACGATGGAGCGAGCTTACCCAGAAGAAGCCAGTTCACTCTCACTTTGAAGAGATCGGGGTTGAATGCGTTCGGAAACACAAACGCAGGCAGAGAGTTCCACTCCTTTGCTGTGCGCATCACAAAAGACATTTGGAAACGCTTAGTGCGAATTGATGGAATAGCAACTAGGTAAGGATGGTAACCTGCAGTGCGTCTAGATTTCCGCTGATAGAAGGGGGCCGGCGGAATAAGGTCGTGGAGTTCTTGAGCACACTCCCCGAAGTATAATCTGTAGAAGACCGTCAAGCAGGCAACCTTGCGGCGATGAGCCAATTGCTTCATATGTTCGAAAAATTTGTCTGCTCAACAACGTAAATAGCGCAATAAATGTTGTTGATCCGTCAAAATGAAACTGATTCCTACTGTATGTCTACGCAATTGCCCCTCTGGCTACAGTGGCCACGCAAACCCGGGACCGAACCGCAGGAAAAGTTTAAGGTTATATTGAAATCAGGTTATTTGCCAAGTAGGGTTATGTGCCTACCTAAGTTATTATTGGTCATATTCCACAATAAACGTTTTCCGCTTCGCGATGCCTGCCTACTCATGCTAGGTTCGTTTGAATAACTACCTACATTAATTATTCTAATTTACAAAATCAATAGGTAGGTATAGTTATTAAAAAAATATTTAAAAGAAAATAATTCAATTAGCATACAGCATGCACAGCACAGCACGTTTCGAATTTCCATTGCTCGCAGCTTGTAGCTCGTTATTCTAACTCAACATTAAACTTCCAACTCATTTCAATTCTTTTACTTCAAACCATTGTTTACGTCACCCGTAGCGTTTCGTGTTGATTCGATCGACAAACTACACAAACATAATAACTTTTCCTAACTGTCTGATGTTGAATGTTAGGTTCTTTTTATTTATTTCTTTGAAATTTGTCAGGACCAAGGGTCCCAGACATTTAGAAGGCGTACGAGGGGCCGAAGCCAACTCGCAAAGGCCCATTAAACTTTGAACGTAAAGGAATGAAGCACCACCCGATGATTATCCCTGTTTGCGCTGTCTAAATGCACCCAAAGACAACCCCCAGTTGGTGTAGGACTGTTGCAGGATATGGAAACAAAAATAATTATTGGACTATGGGTTTGGGTGGCTAAAATGGACTGGTTACCTGGGCCTATGGAAGGACTATGGCCCCAGCCTGACCAATGTTTTATATTAATATTTAATTTATTATAAAAAAAGTATGAGGTATCTTATATTAGGCAGGTATGTTACAGGCTGTGTGTCTAATAAGGACATGCAATGCCTAATGGGATAGTAATAACCACAGAGCACAGTGGCATGTGACCATTGCTACACATAACAATCATGGCCGTTTTCGGGAGCCTATTATTGAGTGTGCAAGTCACCCCCTGCCTTTTATCTGTGTATTACATAACATTGATCAGGCAGGGGACATATTAGTCCTTCCATAGTTCAAGGTACCCAATCCATTTTAGCCACCCAAACCCATAGTCCAATAATTATTTTTGTTTCCATGTTCTGCAATAGTCCTGCACCAACCGGGGGTGTTCTTTGGGTGCACTTGCATAAAGCAAACAGGGATAATTGTCGGTTGGTGCCTCAACACTTAAAATTGTCTCTGCGAGTTGGCTTCGGCCCCTTGTATGTCTTCCAAAGGTCCAAGACCCGAGATATGTCAAAAACAGTTCAATCAATCAATCTGCCTAGCCTTTTCCCAACTATGTTGGGGTCAGCTTCCAGTCTAACCGGATGCAGCTGAATACCAGTATTTTACATGGAGCGACTGCCTATCTGACCTCCACAACCCAGTAACTGGGTGATACGATACCCCTTGGTAAGACTGGTTGTCAGACTTTCGGGCTTCTGACGACCCGTAACGACTGACAAAGATTTACGAATGACAGCCGGGACCAACGGCTTAACGTGCTTTCCGAGGCACGGAGGAGTCTCGGTATGTAAAGATGGTCACCCATCCACAGACAACCCCGGCAAGCGTAGCTTAACCTGATGGATCGACCCGTGCGGCTGTTATTACTTAGCCACGAGCTCCTCAAAAACAGTTAATAAATAATAATAATAATCAGTCTATAATGGCCCATTTCTGGGACACAGGCCTTCTCTCGGTGTTAGGGAGTGGGCCGTAATCCACCACGAGGACCTAGTGCGAGTTGGTAGATGTCACATGTCTTAGAATTTTTAGTTCTAGGACATGCCGGTTTCCTCACGATGTTTTCACCTCACGATGTTAGACTTTTTCTAATGAAGCTCGATGTATTCATACTGACACCCATTCTGCTTCTTCTTTTAAGCGTGTCGATGGCAATCTAAATGGAGTTGGCCCAAAATTCAGCAAGAAGTTTGGCGCCATCAGTTCCACTATCGTGCTGACCACGATATTAGGTCCTGTCGTTTGTGAAACAAGTGAAACAGCACCAAATTTACACTCCCGGGCGGAGTAATATATGAATCTCCACCTGAGCAGGTTTACTTTGCTTCGACTAATTTGAGTCTGGAGTTTGAGAGACTTCCAGGTTATCCAATGCAACACATGACTAGGTGGGAGATGTTCAGCAGGTGTGAGGAGTGGTGTGGGTAGGGAGTACTGTCTCGCTACAGATTCTGTATTTCTTTAGACTGTTTGTCGCACTTTCCGTTACGCCCACAAAGCGGATCTTGGCACAGGGCCAGAAATCTGCCAGAATGAAGAATGATCAACTGTCAAAAATTTTATCGTGCCTTTACTAACAATGTATTGTATCATCAGTCACACCCACGGCGATGGAGAGAAATAGTGTCCCAAGTATTCGGGACCTTTTATGTCGTGAGATTTCTATAAGAATTCTATTTTCCTTTTCCCACCAACGCTAATGCTTTTTCCAATAAAAAGTAAGCTTTATTTCGGTACCTTTTTCTAAAGATAGACATTCATACCTATTATCTACCATGCGACGTAGACTCGTTATTTCATTGATAAGTTACAAGCAACACTAGCTGGTTAGATATAGAAACCTGCACCCTAATTACTTAGCACACAGTAGGAATTGCTTTAATTTTGATAGTTCAACAACATTCCTTGCGTTATTTAAGTTGTTGAGCAGACAAATTTTTCGAACATATGAAGCAATGGATTAGCAATATGCCTTAAAATCATTCAGATTGTGATCGACAGTGTGTTACGCAATTAGGGTGATAGAATACGTTAGTCTTCACAGTACTGTCGGTCGTCCGGTGACGTCCGGTTTCGTCTGGAGCTTGTCGGAAACACACGAAGGTTCCTAGGTGTCCCAACTCGAAAATATACACTGCTTACATGCACTTCCTGTGACACAAAAGGAATTGTTCGTTTACTGTTATCTTCTTGGCTCCTATCTTGTGAAGCGAAGTAGGCATAATGGGAGAAATTGTTGTGTAAGCATTTTCATAGAGCGTTTTTTTTTAATTCTAATTATTTCGTAATTATGTCTAGCTTTATTGGGTAAGAATAAGAAGATAGCGGTAGGGGATGGTTCCTGTAAATATAGGGTGTAAGGGACAGCCCTCCGCAAACTAACAGAGTGCATTCAGCTCCTTGTTTTGAATCATATTCAACCGGAGAATTTCTCAGGAAAATTTTCATTTTTTTATCGTCTGTCAGTTACCTTTATTTCAATGTAAAATTACATTATCTGTACACTCCATTTATGTAAATAAAACAGCTAAAAAAAAATCAGCATTGGAGGGTGACATACTCGGCGGCCGAAGGCTCGCTGCGCTGCCGTTGGCTACGCGCGTTTTGCCACGGTAACGATACATTGCGTGTAAGGTAATAAAACAAATCAAGTTTATTGGATTCCCATAACGTTTCTGAAATACTTTCATGTACCGGTCATCTTTGTACTACTTACATACCTACCCTCGGCGCGTCACAGTTTTTTTGTTTTTTTTTTTTATATAGTATTTTTCTTAATAATAACTGTTCTATGTTATTACATCTTACTTTTGGGACGTAAAAAAGAGCCTCTGTTGAGTGACTTAGTGAAATAATAAGTTTATTGTACAAAGAAAAACACAATACATTTAGTCATACACTAAAACATGATTGTACATGTGGTGGTTTAAAACCAGGTTGAACAGGTTTTTCTGCGGCATCAGTCGATATTTTGTATCCCTAGGCAGGTATCTCGTACCGACTCGAGAGAGCCAGACTTTGAACAGTACGGGCGATAATTATGACAAACAAATCAACCTGCATAGCCTTTTTCATAACTATCTTCAGGTCGACTTCCAGTCTAACCGGATGCAGCTGAACATGAGTATTTTACATGGAGCGTCTACCTATCTGACCACCTCAACGTAGTTACTGGGTAACATGGTACCCCTTTCTAAGACTGGTTGTCAGACTTTTGGGCTTCTGACTACCAGTAACGACTGTCAAATATCTATGAATGGCAGCCGGAAACAAAGGCTTACTAACGTGCTTTCCGAGGCACGGAGGGGTCTCGATATGTAATGGATGGTCAGCCAAGAACCGACCGCGGCAAGCGTAGCTTACCCTTCGATCGACCCGTGCGGTTGTTATCATTTAGCCACGAAAACATAATATGATATTATTATTTTATAAAATGACTGCTGGTTTCCTTTTTTTTATTAATCACTCGGTGTATATTTTATATAAAAATAATAATCATGGTAATATACAGGATCAAATTAAATTAGCTAGTGATGGGTGTCGATACGATATCTAAACATGATAAAACAAAAAAGGAATTAATTTGATGATGTTCTTTTTTTGGGGGGGTCATCAACCGCCTAGAGTCACTTAAAATATTAGTTTAAAAATCAGTTTTTTTTTTTTAGTAAACTTTACAGACGTGATGGGTATCGATATCTCAGCACGATAAGGTTTTATCAACTCACACTTCAAGTAAGAACACTAACAGCGGTCATTGACCCTAAAAAACGTCATCTAATCTTCTTATTTTTATTTCGTCGTGTTTAGATATCGATACCCAATCCAAAGGTCAAATCCATCCAAAGGTTGTCTTTAAAAGATCGCTCTTAGCCAGAAGGCCGCCATTGTATCACCCATTGTAAAATTTCTACTTTAAATCTGTAATATTGATGGTGTGCATAATAAAGAATATTCTATTTATCTACAGAAAGACTATTCCGTTACTTAGATGGTAACAAATTGGTATCCTACTTCCTATCCTACGAATATTATAAACGCGAAAGTTTTTAAGGATGGATGGATGTTTGTTACTCTTTCACGCAAAAACTACTGATCAGATTTGGATGAAATTTGGTACACATAATATAGTTTATAACCTGAATTAACTTAAAGGATACTTTTTATCCCGATATCCCTACGGGATCGAGACTTATGCGGGTGACACCGCGGAGCGCTGCTAGTTATTGGATAAAGATGAAATGTATTATTATTATTTCTAAGAGTTTTCATGAAAAACAAAACCATGAAATTCTTAGAAATATAATATTAGTTTCCACAGAATTCTGAATATTGTCTTAATTAATTACGTTTTGGTTATGAAAACAACTTTCAAGGCGGTGGAGTTGTCAGGTTTTGTGGCCCGAGGGTTAATTGTAAGTACGAACAGCTGATGTGACCTTCAGAAAGATGAAATGAGTTTATTTGTAGGTATGTTTGTTATTCTGGTCTTAGCTTCATAACCGATTAACGTGAAAAGCATAGAGAAAATGCGACACATATCTCTTTTATTCAAAGAAGTAGAGACATCGTGGGGATGTTATTAAAGCTAGGCAATAATAAACGAAATTATCTTTATTTATTTATTTAACCATTTATGTACACACAGAAATGGACAGACAAGAAGAAAGGAATAGAAAAATACGTTCAACGGTGATTACAAATTATCATAAACAGCCTATAATGATAATTTTCCCACTGCTGGGACACAGGCCTCCTCTCGGTGAGAGGGAGTGGGCCGTAATCCACCATGCGGGCCCAGTGCGGGTTGATAGATGTCGCATGTCTTCGAATTTTTGGTTCGAGGGCATGCCGGTTTCCTCACGATATGTTCCTTCACCGTTTTGATAGCAGTGGTGATGAAATAACTTATACAAAGTAAAGCGCCTGTCAGGGTTCGAACCTACAACTCGTAAGGCACGGCCGTTACCACTAGGCCACCCCTGCTCTCTTCAAAGGTGATGCTTATCTCTAAAGAAATCTCTTCCAGCATACCTGCGATAGGACAGAGGATAAAAAGAGATGTAGACACTGTGTGAAGAGTAGAAGAGAACATATATTACATAAATTCTAATAAAACAATTCATTTATTAAATAAAACATAAAACACAACAACATCTAAAGATCTTAATTCCAATTTACGTACTTTAGTCTTTTCCAAGTCCCGTGCATGCCACTGATTATGACTCAAATGGAGAAAAATGTTTTTCATAGATCACGTTCCATAATAATATGGTACATATGTAAAATGATCTATGAAAAAAATGTTAATAGATTGGTGGACCCGTATAAGAGAAGAATAGGTTGAATACTTAACCGTTTCTCGAAATGAACTGAATATTTTCTACTAGATGCCATTGTGTGCCAAAGCAATTAAAAGTTATGAGCAGTCAAATAACCTCAACAGCATGCAGAAAGTTTATACGATTCTTTTGTTAAATCCTAATTATTTTTTTATTGAGCTTTACTCTCCGTACTCTTGAAATTTGTTAAGTTCGGTTGGTATACCTAGTACCAGAATTATACAAAGAAGGTCAACTTCAGCAATTACTGTAATGGGAGCACATTCCCGATATTTTTTTATGTAAAGCCATTAGTAGGTATGTCATTGTAATATAACTCTTATCTTATTGTTATAAGGGATAAATTAAAATGATTGCCTAGATTTATATAAAACTCACGGCATCCATTACTTGCTCCAGTCCAGTTGTGTTACTGAAATTTCGACTGAAACCTCTAATTACAACTTTCCTAAAAAAACCTTAAATTACTTTATTGTGTGATGAATTTATCTTCTGATTTTCTTTGTGTAAAAAAGCGCGTTAAAAAAGCAATAAAGCGCAGGCCACACTAGGAGCGAAGTGAAACGAAGTTAAGTACGTTTCGCTTCGTTCCGCGTCTTTTCATACTTCCGTTCCAGGAGCGAAGCGAAACGGACTTAGCTTCGTTTCGCTTCGCTCCGAGAACACATTGATGTAACGTACACTAAAATTTTGGAAATTAATTATTATTATTGACTTTTTTTTATATTTCTCGGGACCCTAGGGTCCCGGACCTTTGGACGGCATATGAGGGGCCGAAACCAACTCGTAGAGGCCCGTTAGACGCTTTCAATGGAAATGAGGCACCAACCGACGATTATCCTTGTGCGCACTATGCAAGTGCACCCAAGGACAATCCCCGGTTGGTGTAGGACTATTGCAGAATATGGAAACAAAGATATTGGATTATGGGTTTGGGTGGCTAAAGTGAACTGATTATCTAGACTATAGCCCCTACCTGACCAATATTTTATATAAAATACATAGATAAAATGGCATGGGGTGACTTGCACACTCAATAATGGGCCCCCGAAAACGGTCGCTAGCACATAGTGTCGTAGCGAGCGACAAGGGGGCAACATGTCCTGAGGTGCTTATGAGGAGTGGAGAGATATTCCACGGCTATCAGGATAATCCCGGAAGTACGGTCAAGATCCCTATCAGCATCTTACTGGAATACTTCCTTCCTCCGAGCATGTTTGCTCTTGCGAATAAAGGCAAGAATGAGATGGGAGCTCTGTTCCTCGTCAGTGATTATGCTAGCCGGTCAAATAAGGCAAGCCAGAGATGAGGAACAAGACTTCTCCCGGGAGATAGGGTCCGTGTGGTTGCTACTGCCCAACAGCTCGCCACATGCTGCCCTGCGGGTTTCTGTATCTCTCTTGGTCTGGCTCCTCATCCTAGACCTGTTCCGGCAAAGTAACCTCTACCGGCACAGACCTAGAGTTCGGAGCGCGCAAGCCCCACCACGACGTCAACGTAGAGATACGGCGATGGGATAGAGATACGGCGATGCGATGGGGAAAGATACGGCGATGGGGTTATTATTATTATGTAAATATGTATAAAATTCTAGTGTTTCTGTTTGAACATAAGTCTACATAATTAAATACACGAGATTCTCTGAAGTTTGTAATTAATTAAGACAGATGTTGCTCCAAAAAGATTCCGAGTAAGTAATGATGATTGTTACAACTACAACTAAAGGCATACATAATTTAGTTAAAATATACATAATATTAAGTTCAATGTTCTTTAATGAAAGATGTAAATCGTCCCAGATTTCTTAGAGAACTAAAATAAATTTTAATACCTATTTGAAAAACATTCAGCAAAAATTCCCAAATTCATAACACTTTAAGACATAACATTTTTAGAGAATATTTAATAACTCCTATAACAAAGCTATTTAATTTATGTGTCTCATATACAAATACTATTATTATACATGTATTCTTTATTAAAGCTTTTAGAATTTAAAATTAAACAGAATGGTTCAAAAGGTTTTTGGAATAAAAAGGCTCTATCACTACTACTACTTACTAACTATTATTACTTCTAAAATCTGGCTTACAACTAAAATAAACAAATAAATAAAATTGAAGTGTCTGTTTTTAATGTCAAAATAACAGCTTTTTACTAAATGCATATCTATGCAAGTATTTATGGTACTTGTAACTAAAAAAAAAATTATTTTTGTCTCTCTGTCTGTCAGTTTGTTCCGGCTAATCTCGAAAACGCCTGGACCGATTTTGACGGGACTTTCACTGGCAGATAGCTGATGTTGTTGACGTTAGGTTTAGGCTACTTTTATTTTAGAAAAATAATTAGATTTCCGCGCAAAAAAATAAAACCCATGAAATTTAAGCTATTTTGCGCTAGTCTTTGGAACTACCAGCCGGATTTGAAAAATTCTTTTTGCGTCTGGTAGCCCGATTCTCGAGGATAGTTATGTGTTATTTAACATTGCGCTACGATACTAAGGAGCCGAGCAAAAAAGAAAACGAAGTAATAGCACGGGCGGGCGATGCAACGCGCCGCATCGGGGGACGAGGGAGTTCTATTAAAATGTGGCTGTTATTTTAGTATATTGTGTATTTTACGACTTCCACGCGAACGACGTCACGGGGCACAGCTAGTCTATACTATATCTATACTTACTAATAATAAAGCTGAAAAGTTTTTTTTTTTTTTTGTTAGTACGCGCTAATATCTCGAAATACCAGTCGGATTTGAAAAATTCTTTTTGCTAGCCCAATTCTTGAGGAAGGTTTACCATCAGCTACGACCCTGAGGAGTCGTGCAAAAAGAAAAAAAATCAAAAGAATGCTAAGCGAAAACGAAGTAATAGCGCGGGTGGGGGACGCAATGCGATGCGGCGGGTTGGGGGAACAAGAAATTTCACGTGGACGGAGTCGCGGGCAGTAGCTAGAAAATAAAAATATAAAATTCCTTCGCATCATCGCTGTCGACTGGTAATGTACCCAAGAGACTGGCGGCATTGCCACGTTGTATGGCAATGCCAGGCCTCTGGCCAAGGTAAAAGAAAGCTCTTGGGCACAAAATATTTCCTTGGGTCACGGGCCAATCTTGAATAACGTTTAAAAAGTACCTTTACCTTTTTTTTTTAAAAAAATGTACCTTTTATTTACACTTTCCAAAAAACTTGAGCAACTTAACAATGAAACTTTTACTAGTTAATAACCTAAGATTCCTAATTAAAAAAGTTTTTACTTCCTTGTTTAACTTCAGTAGTTAATTATATAACTTCGATGTTTGATTATGACTCGTAAAACGTCGGCTGTAGGAGTTGTAACTTTTTTGCACTTCCCTAACCCTGTGTCCTAACCGAAAGCGACTGTCGCGCGAGTACGCGATCGTGCGCTTGTATATGAATATGAAGTACTGCGCGATCAATCCTTTTGAACTTCCGTAAGGCGTTGTCCTAATACAACGCGATTACGCGATCATCGCACATTCGCGCGAATTTTAGTCGTACGAATCCACGGTCCACCGAATAGGTGTCCTAATTGGCATTCGCGCGATGCGGTCGCGCGACTAATCAAACATACTGATGCCGAATAGGTGTCCTAATCGGCATTCGTGCGATGCGATCGCACGACTAAAATGATTGTAATCTATTCGCGACAACTAAGTTCGTACGAACGCGCGATCAAACATATTGATGTCGAATAGGTGTCCTTATTGAATTCGCGCGATAATCGCGTTACGTCGTCGCGGAGCGGCGTGAGGGGCAGGGCAGGATTCCTCGCTGCCACTCGCATCGTTAATTCGCGCTATGATCACGTATTCGCATTCTATTAGGATACCCAGTTTTTGTTATCGCGCGACCACGCGATGGTCGCGTCACTTACTCACGCGATGATCGCGTGGTCGCTTTGTATTAGAACGACGCCTAATTCATGTAATCGTGAAAACACGTACTCACGCGATATTACTTTCGATTAGGACAAGGCAAGGAACGTAAACTAGGCAAAAGGAGTATGTAAGGATCGTAGCAGGTGGCATTCTGTAGTTTCTGCCTACCCCCGTGGGAAGAAGGCGTGAGTTTATGTATGTGTATGTAGGACAAGGCCTGAATGTGTACAAGCATTAATTGTTTGCTTTGCGCTCGCGCTGTAAACTATGTTTACTCCATTACGTATACATCCTGAAACTCGAGCCTTTTTCCCATGGGGTAGAGCAATCTACAGAATTTGATCTTCTACGGTTCTTACATTCCCCTTTCTCTTTTTTTGAACAGTGTAAATGAAGAACTAAATAACAAGCACAAACTAGAACTTAAGAATTTTTCAGTTCTATAACCTGAGCTCTGTAAAAACCTAGATTTTTTACAACCTTGAAAAGTGAGTTGAAAAACGGGAGCTGTTGTAAAAATCTGATTATTCGGAACTACAGGCAATAAATAACGCGTTTCCATCAACTTACATTCAAATAATACCCAAAAGCCATAATATTATATAATAGAGAGCAATAAATGAAGCGAAAAGAGAATGATAAATGACTTGACACACTTTCACTCCCCATGAAAGGGTTGCGGCAAGCCTACTGTGTTGTGGCACCATACTTCGCTAAACCTAACTACTTTACCGTGTATGTCGGTATAAGGAAAGGATAGGACTTTTCTAGTGGGTCACCGCACTGAAACAATCTATCAAACAATCAATATTTTCTATGAAACCAAGCAGACACGGCAGAAAGCATAAAATCAGGCGCTCTTCGCAAGTTGATACTTCCACGTCAAACCCGATTGGTTCTGTACAAAACATTACTCGACCAATAGTCGTGATTGAACTAAAACTAGGGAAATCTAAAAAACCTCCGAAAATATTTTATAGGCCATGTTTTCAGCCAAAAAAAGAAACCAAAAAATCGGTTCTACCTCTGTAGAACGCGTAGAAAGAGGTGAAAAAAGTTCGCTGAATTTCGCAATTCGATTTTATTTTTCAGGGTAGTGAATACGAGATGAGGTGATTTCTAAACGAGGACGAGGATTAATTTACATATGGCAGCCATAGAATTTACTTTGATGATACCGGCCGCACAATCTGATCAACTGAGCGAAAAACATTTTTGAAGTAGGCAAGTAATTCTGTGGATCGCATTTTAATATCTCTGATATTAATTTTCTTATTGAAAACATTGAGCCCTCTTTTCAACAGTGACATAAAAGATTCGGCAATATTAATACTA
Organism: Fissipunctia ypsillon; assembly: GCA_947568875.1. Classification (NCBI taxonomy): domain Eukaryota; kingdom Metazoa; phylum Arthropoda; class Insecta; order Lepidoptera; family Noctuidae; genus Fissipunctia; species Fissipunctia ypsillon. The sequence goes on along the minus strand of OX387654.1, from coordinate 19,003,611 downwards.
TCCCCCTTTTTCATAAAACCTTACTTTGGTAAGCCCTCCTAGGTCTGGCCTGTCATTGACGTTTTCTTTTGAATTTAACGCAGGGAATAGAGTTATTGGTTGATATTTATTTTATGAGGTAGATTTGCGAATGAAGGGTTGTTGGATTGTATTGAGAGGAAAATGCTACTCGGTATAATTCCGTAACTGTAACTGAGGAAAGCGGATTTTCCGGAGTGAAACATAAGAGAGAGTGTAGTGGAAAGCTTCTTCTTACTATGACGTATTATAAAGCGAAACGAGAAAGCCAAGAATAACAATAACGACACAGATTCAACATAAAATACAGTTCAGACTATATCTTATACCAGACCATGAAAATATACGATCGTTTTACGACATTATTTGAAGTCTCATCGTCTATTCATTGCGGTGCGCGGACAAAGCATTTGACTTGCTAATTCTGAACTCCGTCATTCGTTCGCCATTTCTACTGCCCTGTTACTGTGAGTGGACATCGTGCACAATTTAGGTGTCACTGCTGCCAGATCAACTCGCTCCGTGAAAATTGATTGTCAAAGGCCGGAATGAGTCACTGTGAAACAGATAGTTCTGAAAATAGCTCGAATATTTACAGAGTTTTTAATTTGATTCCTATTTTATCTGCTCTTGAAGGGCTGTTTTTAAGTAATTGGGTTAGCATTTGCTCGGTTTACTGTGCTTTTAATGTGCAAAGTTCTAAGTTTTAAGAGATTATGGTTTACGGAGAGTTCGTTGAAAATTAATTACTATGTAGAATACACTCCAATATTTTGATACGTGTATTGTTGGATATTTTGATAAGTTCATTTATAGGTAATGATGAAGCATTTTGCGTAAAAAATGTATATTCTAATTCAGTTTCAATTCCATTAAATACACGTAGGTACAATTTTCGCAGTAATTCTATTAAGTGGTTTGTGAGCCAACTTGTCCGAATACACAAAGAAAATAATCAAAAGCAAATCGAATTGCCCAAAATTGAAAACGTACACGGCCTAAGTCCATCCAATTTAATAGAGGCATACATAAAGCTTAGGTGCCTGAAATTGCAATCTGTGAAAATGATTACGTATCAGAAGGCTCGACGACTGCTTACGTGGGTAGCTGTGGCTGTGGTGGTAATGACAGTATTCAGTAGGTATAATAAATCTTGGCTGTATTGTATGAGATTACGTCTCGTTCTACCAATTTAATCGTTATTGTTCTGTTGACAAAGCCCAGAATAAAAGCTCTTGTTAAAATAATGGGTGATTTTTTTCTAGGTAAAGTTTTGCGACAATTAAGTCATAAATTCTTCATTCGAATCGCCCTATAAAACCACCAAAAAATTGTCGGGACACTACAGGAAGCCGCCGTGCAAAGTTATGAGTCTGGGGGGGTTTGAAGGGGCAAGCAAGTAATAGTGATATATAATAAGAATATATATATAATAAGAACGTGAAAAGACTGCCTTATTGGTCTAGTAGTCGCAAGCGCTACTGCTGAGCATGAGGTCCTGGGTTCGATTCCCAGGTCGGGCAAAGTGTTATTGGGTTTTTCTATTTGGAATTTCTCAGTAACAGCCCGGAATCTGGATTTGTGCCTGGTTGATGGCAATAGGCTCGCCCCCTATTACATGGGACTTAAACATAACTGGCGAAATGTGGGTATACTATATAGGTACACCTCTGCCTAACCCTTCGGGGAAACAAGGCGTGATGTTATGTTATGTTAAGAACGTCAAAAGCGCTCACACTGAGGCCCGTGTGAAGTTTGAGATATGAAAATCTTGTGGAATGCCATCAGATGGCCCCATTTATACTGCAATGAAACAGAGTAAGAATCATTTCAAGAAAGAGTTAAAATATTGTCAAAATCATAAATTGCAAATACAAATTGATTTGATAGTTAAGAGCCACGAAAAAAAGGATTTTAAGAGTTTCTGGAAACACACTGGCAGAATGCATCCTAGAACGGGCCTCCCCTTGAGTGTGGATGGTGAGACCGATGCGGGACATATTGCCAACATTTTTAAAGAACACTTTGTGGTATCTGCCGCATTGACAGATGCCCGGTGTACGGATGAAGCTAGAGTGCCATGTTTCCTCTTGGGTGTACTGCTAAGAAGGTGAAGAAAGTTGTAGGAAGTTTGTCGAGGTGGAAGTCGCCGGGTCACGATGGGCTTGGTGTCGAGCATCTGTTACATGCGGGACCTCACATTTATCGGGTTCTAGCAATGTTGTATGCGTTTTGTATCCGTCATACCTATCTACCAATGGAGATTATGGAAAGCGTGGTGGTGCCTGTGGTTAAAAATAAAACAGGCGACATAGCGGACAAAACCAACTACAGGCCCATCTCTTTGGCCGTTATAATTGGAAAGGTATTTGATAGTCTGCTTGAGCGCCGGCTTGGTGAGTATTTAAAGTTGAGTGATGCTCAGTTTGGTTTTAGGGAGGTGCTATAAATTGAGACAGCTATTCAGGCACTTAAGCAGATGGAGAAGTATTACACAGAAAGGAAAACGCCAGTGTACGCTGCTTTTCTCGACCTCTCCAAGGCTTTTGACTTGGTTTGTTACGACAAGCTTTGGTCGAAGCTTAAACTCTTAGAGGTACCCGAGGAGCTTATTAATGTACTGAAGTTTTGGTATGGCTCGCAGACTAACAGTGTTAGATGGGCGAATGTTCACTCTGATGCGTACGTCCTGGAGTGTGGTGTTAGACAGGGTGGACTAACATCCCCGGCCCTGTTTAATGTTTAAATGAAGCAGTTGATTGGTGAGCTCAGCGAGACTAACGTCGGTTACTCGATTGATGGCACTATGGTTAATAATCTTAGCTACGCCGACGACATGGTCCTGCTGAGTCCATCAATCAGCGCGCTCAGGAAATTGTTGGCTGTTTGTGAGTTCTATGATGCGTCACATGGACTCACATATAATGTAAAAAAGTGGACTGTTGGTTTTTAAATCTAAGCCTAGCTCGTTGGATAATGTTTGTCCAGTGACTTTAAGCGGAAAGCCAGTACAGGGAGACACACAATTCAGATACCTAGGGCATGAAGTCATGGAAGACTTATCTGACGATGCTGATTTAGAGGGAGCGGAGGGCGTTGTCGGTTCGGTGTAATATGATAGCCCGCAGGTTTGCGCGTTGTAGAAAGGGATGTTAAAGTCTCGCTTTTTAAGACATACTGCTAAACTTTCTACACGTGTAGCTTGAGGGTGAAATATACGCAGAGAGCCTACAACGTCCTGCGCGTACAATATAATAATGGATTTAGGATATTGATGGGGCTTCCGCGCTTCTGCAGCGCTTCGCAGTTGTTCGCGGAAGCCTAATTTGACGATCTTCATGACATTGTGAGGAAGAGAACAGCGTAAATAATGGGTAGGTTGCGCGGAAGTTCCAACAGCATCCTAAAAAAATTATTAGATAAAGTGGACAGTCCCTTTATAAGGCACTGGGTACGGAGGCACATGCCAACATGTGTAGGGTCACGTCTTTTTTAGTTTGTAAAAGTTTACTAAAATAGTTGTTTAAGTCATTCTTACTAATTCTATATGGATTGTGTGTACTTGCATGTGTAGTCCAAAATAAAGAAATATATACAACATTATTTTTAGTATATGCGAAACCTGAATATAATTTGTTCAGAATAAGTAACTGAACCGATTCCAATATTTTTTACATCATGTTATATCGGGTGTAAAAAGAAACTTAACGAAGCCGAAAGTTACATGTTCTTCTCATCATTGCGATTTTCTGGTTACGGAAATATTGAAGGTCAAAGTTCCAACTTTATTACTTACGTTTTTTATGAAAGGTATTTTAAATGCTATAACTGTACTTTACATACCGGCACGACCCCTATACTGTTGTATGCCACAGTGAGCACTACGTTTTGCGCGTGTTACATTGCGTGTTACCATAAAAAGTGATTTTTCACACCAAAAAAGAAAGTCGTTTCCCTTACCTTTCCCTCGTTACTTAGTTCGATGGGCAGTATGCATACTTAACGGGTATGTGATGTGTCTTTTTACATCCTGTATTTTGTCCCAAAAATATTTTAAAAACGTTACAAGTTGGATACCGAGCGACATTATAAAGTATTTACACCCACGCGGGCGAAGCCACGAGCAAAAGATAAACTAAACTAACATTCTAAAGAGGTAAAATTGGTTGTTTGTTTGTAAGAGGTAATCTCTGGAAGTATTGATCCGATTACAAAAATTCTCTCACTGATAGAAAGCTATTCTATTGTCGTGTGCCATAGATAATATATCTTTGATGGTATAGTCACATCCACGCAGACGAAGGTGTGGGCAGAAAACAAATACAAACAAAATACAAAACAAATAGAAACCTTTATCAATCAACTTGATTGTTATTGTGTGATTGATAATAAACAATGAAATATCTATATCTTTCCCTACTCGTATTTTGATTTATTGTTTATTCTGTACTAGCAGCGCCCCGCGGTTTCACCCGCATAACTCTCGATTCCGTAGGGATATCGGAATAAAAAGTATCCTATATGTAAAAAAGCGCATTTAATTCGTCGATAACAGTGAATAAAACTCTCTTTTAGTCACTGAGTGAATAAAGACATTTAGAATTTGGAACAAATACGAATTATGTAGGTACATAAAATAAATAAAACGTGCTGAAAGTGCCTACTGGCTGACTAAATGGAGCCATGTCATTGTATACAAAAGCTATATAATTTTTTTGTTAAATGTCCCGCCATTTTTAGTTAGGTTCTTTTCTATCTGTTATCATGGTTGTTTTATGTCATTGGAAAATCATCATTATAATAAAATGAGTTCTTCCAGTGACGAAAATGAGACACTGTCTCCGAAATCATTTCGTCCTAAACCAGCAATTATAGTAGATAATTTGTTGCCGCCAAAATCTCGGGAGTTGTACCAATTTATTTTCTCGCAGTCAATGGTAAAAAATAGAGTACACAACTCGTGAAAAATAAATTCATCTCGGTCCTTGTATCCCTCGCTCCGCTCAGGATTCTAATCTCCTCTAGAATCCTTCGCTGCTCTCGGGATCCAACTTAGTCCCTCGAATTTAATTCCCTTTTTTTCACTTGGTGTATATTCTACCATTATTAAGTAGATTAGTTCATGCTATGGTCGACATATCTAGTCAGTAGATGGAAGCTGGCTGCCCGACGTAGAATTTTTTTTTTGTCTTCATCGATATTTTCGTCAATTGTGGACCGATTTAAAAAAATAACTTTTCATTTGGTAGAGGAAGTTTGTACGCGGCGGTGGTCCCTATAAATTTTTATCAACTTTGCTTCGGTAGTTTTTGAGTTAGCTTCGATAATACGTATAATCCACTTTCTGTATCTTGATGATTTTATAATACTTCCTGTTACTGTTTACATAGCAAGTAGTGGTATACGAATTGGTGTGGGGTAGGTACCATAGCAAAAAGTGAAAAATAAAAAACTGACTTCAAAAAAATAATACTACATAGTGTAGTGAAAAGTAACTTTTGAACGTCAAAAATTAACAAGAAAATAGAATTGATTCTAGTTTCTCTTCCAGAAGGTAGTTTCATAAGGAGAAGAATGGGCAAGAAACTCAACCGTTACTCTTTTAAAATGTTTTACAATATTTTGTATACATTCATTATAACATTATATGTGAATACGATGCACCTGCATAAAATTACTATACCACAATAGGTAAAAATAATTCAAAAATGAAGCAATGACAGATAAATTAATTATGTGATAGATGGTGCTCACATACTTGCAAAAATATTGTAATAGTACACGATTTTCTTAAAAAAAGAACGTTATAACTCTACGTAAGTACTTACTAGATAATAGACATAAATAAACCTAAAATTAGACCTAAATAATATGTCCATAGATGATAGAATATTTTCACAATAGATTGTACACAATGGTGAAAATCCGAGCATAGGACTTTATCAGATCGTTATACTCCTAAGTAAGTATTATACAAATCGGATTTCGATTTCTTAGGAAAAGTTTTTCACTACGTAGATATGGTGGGTAGAAACATCCCCATAAATACAGACTTATCTTAAATTTTTACTAAATGCATTTCTATACTAATATTATAAAGAAGAAGAGTTTGTTTGTTTGTTTGGTTGAACGCGCTAATCTCAAAAACTATGGGTTCAAATTGAAAAATTCTTTTAATGTTGGATAGCTCATTTATCAAGGAAGGCTATAGGCTATATAACATCACGCAACAACCAATAGGAGCGGAGCATCAATGAAAAATGTTGCAAAAACGGGGAAAATTTATTTCTTTTGAGACCTTCCGTTGCGTGCGCTGCGTTTAGTAAACGGTTAAAGTTACGCAAAAATCATGTATGACGGGATTGTTCCTCTTAAAATGTTCTAAAAAAAATCCGCAACAGCATATGTCTATCTTTTTAGGTTGGCTCACTATAACTTTTTTAATGGTAATCAAATTGGTTATAAAACAATGCATTACTTGCGAAGGTGTTTTCATAAACATGATATTAATCCTTATCCAAATAAATAGTTTCATAATCAAGGTGGATTAAATACATGTAAATTCCTTTTTAAATTATTCAATTCGGACGTTTCGTTTAGAAATTACGACGGGTATAAAAATGCTTAAAGTAAGAAAAATGCGCTTAGTCTATTAGTTACCTACACCTTTTATTTTTTTTTACTGTTTGAACGCGCTAATCTCTGTCACTGCCAGTCGGATTTGAAAAATTCTTTTTGCATTATAAAGCCCCAATTCTTGATGAAGGCTTTAGGGTGTAACATTACGCTAGGACCCTTAGAAGCCGAGCAAAAACAAAAAAAGGAAGAACGAGCGCTAAGCGAAAACGAAGTAACAGCGCGGGCAGGCGATACGATGCGACGGGGTGGGTCGGGGGAACAAGAAATTCCACGCGGACGAAGTCGCGGGCGGAAGCTAGTGAAAATATATAACGGTACTAATAACAAATATCACTTTTAAATTTTTTTGTCTGTCTGTTTAATCCGGCTAATCTCCGAAACGGCTAGATCGATTTTGACAAGGCTTTCACTGCCAGATAGCTGATCTTGTAACGAGTAACATAGGCTAATTTTATTTTAGAAAAATAATTAGGGTTCCGCGAAAAAAAAAATTAAACCCCATGAAATTGTGAACAAAATCCGATTCAAATAGGGAAGTACTGACATCCACGCGAGCGAAGCCGCGGGCAACAGCTAGTATTAATTATAAGTCCAGGTTTCTTCACAAAGTTTTTCCTTTACCGATGTCAGCAATGTCAAAGATAAACTCAGTATAAATATTGCCGTTCAAAAACATCTAGTATAACATCACGCCTGTATTCCCCGAAAGGTTAAGCAGGGGTGTACCTATGATACACCCACATTTCGCCAGTTATGTTTAAGTCCCATATAATAGGGGGAGAGCCTATTGCCATCAACCGGGCACAAATCCTGATTCCGGGCTGACTGAGAAATTCCAGACGGAAAAACCCAATAACACTTTGCCCGATCCGGGAATCGAACCTAGGGCTTGCGACCACTAGCCGTGGTAAACTTGTATTGATTTAATTGAATGTGTTAATAATATATTTTGAATGAGTCTTTATTATTATAGCTTATACTGTTTGCATGCCTTAGTTAAAGTAGTTAGTATATGGATCATTTACCATTTTAACATCTGTAACTTGTACCTACTTTCTGTGCAAATAAAGAACTATTCTATCCTATTCTAACGAGGCAGTCAAAAAAATCTAGTACTTACCTTTAAAATATTAATACTGGGTTGTATTTCTTTCACACAGCAATGAAGTAACGAACAAACGTGATTTTGCATACCTATACCTATAATAGATAGGAGTTTATTTTTCCCGGATAAATCCCTCGAAAAAGCTAGTAGAATATAACATTCTGAACGATATATTTCACAAGTAGCTCTGCAACAAGCTTCCATCCTCATATTTCAATTTCCCCATTGGAAAAATATTTACTTACCCTGTTTCATTTCAGATTTGTTTTCACTGCGTTTTCATAACAATATTCTGACCTCGACGGAAATGTTATTGTATTGAGCTTTCCGGATTTCGTATACATATTATGTAAAGCTTACTCGTACCTGATAACATTGAACCTGTAGTGTATTACTTTTATATAAGTACTTAGGCAAGCCAGATAGTCGTCAACCTACTTGATACTTGCTAGTGGAGGGTAAGCTTCCATACGTACGTACCAGCACATTTTAAATATCGTCTGATGAGGAGGTTCTCTTAACCTGTCAAATATCGTATGAACCTATAGGTTCGAAAACCATTGAGCGCTCACATGCAAACGGCTTCTAGTAGGCGAACATTTTATGGGTTAATCATTTTCGTTAAATAATGGCCCTGAATTCTTAGAGAGATTATATTATATATATTTATATCATATAAATGTATTGTAGCGAAAAAAATAAAAGAAGGAGAACCACTTTTTCGCTAAAACACGTTTAATTTTGTTTTAATAAAGAAAATAGAAAAAAACATAGGTATTTGGTATAAAAAGTAAAAAAAAATGAATATTGAGGTATAAAAAGAGTTGCAGGTTGATTTTGTGTGAAGGAAAAATAATTAGAGAACTTTGGTCCGATAGGTACGCGAATAACGAAAGAGAAATAAAACGTACTAACTAGTCGATTGCAATCGCTGTTAAGTAACGCTCCCAAAATATAACGTGATGAAAAAAGATCAGAGAACCAAGGTATCTCGCATTTTACAGATTTGAAAATAAAATTAAGTAGTCAATGAATTAAAAAATCCGCAGAGGGTTACTAACTACACTGTTAAATTAGTACGTAAAAATATCATAAAAAAAACCGTGGCATAACGTAATTGCGTCCGGCGAGGTGACGTAGACTGTAGGGAGTTGTAGTTCTCTGTTCAGGAGCTGGCGTTGGTTGCGAGACCTTCAGCGGTCAAGATGCGGTCCAACTCTCGACGTTGACCAAGGACGTCCAGCTATATTTTAGGCCAAAACCTGGAGGCCGAAAGGCGGCCTGTTCAAAGCTGTTCAATCCAGAAAAAATAAAGATGAAATCACACTACCACTACCATTATCACTGTTATTCAATACACAATATCTTTATTGCTTTAATAAATGGGATAGCAACTTGCTATACTTGAAAATAACTCGTTAATTTTCCATCAACTGGGTCAGTATCAATTGATTTAACTTTTGCAACTGAAGAAAAAATGGGGACCCATCTGTCAGAAAAAAAATAATTCGAATCACGAAATAAAAAGATAAAAATCGACCAGACTCAAATACAAACGGAAAAAAAGGTTGACCATAAAGAACCAAAAAGTTTTGACATGCAGAGTTATGCTGCAGTATGTTTAACAAAAAAAAAAGAGAATAACAATATATAATATTAGGCTAAAGATATGATTAAATCCTTGTTATTATTAGAAGTCATATGCCGCAGATACTCTTTTATCGTCGTATCTATACCTACAAATAAATAAAATTTAAGTGTCTGTTTGTAATGTCAAAATAACAACTTTTTACTAAATGGATAGGAAAGTATCAACGGTACTTATAACAAAAAAGTAATTTTTAACATTTTTGTCAGTCTGTTTGTTCCTATTAATCTCCGAAACGGCAGGACCGATTTTGACGGGACTTTCACTGGCAGATATCTGATGTTACGGCGGGTAACTTCGGCTACTTTTATTTTTGAAAACTAATTAGGGTTCCGTACAAAAAATTAAAACCCATGAAATTATGAACAAAAACTCGGGTTTGAAAAATTATTTTTGCATTTGGTAGCCCAATTCTCGAGGATAGTTATAGGCACTTTAACATCACGCTACGATCCGAGCAAAAAGAAAAAAGTCACAAAGAACACTAAGCGAAAACAAAGTAATATCGTGGGCGGGCGATTCAACGCGACGGTTGGCGATGGGTCGGGGGACGAGGGAGTTTTATTAAAATGTAGATGTTATTTTAGTATATTGTGTATCTTACGACATCCACGCGAACGAAGTCGCGGGGCACAGCTAGTCCTAATAGGCTGCTAGCATACTCGAAAACAAAATGATTTACCAACGATTTTTTAACTGCAACACCTACGAAAATACAAAGTAATTTTGTAGATAAAAATGCTCACCAAAAAAATCTATCAAAAAAAAAATGAAAATAAAATCAAAATCATTGTTCTTTGTTCTAATAAAGTTGAGAAAGTTTTATGTGTCGAGTCGGTCTCAATTCATAATTAATTAATAGATCGGCATGATAAAGATATTCAATTAAAATTGATTAAAGGTACAGCGCCACAGAATTTACTCACAAATGAATCAATGCCAACGGCTGAGCCTGTATTTTGATTTATGTTTCAAGAAATCCGCTGCGAGGTGGTGACGCGGCGACGACGACGTAATTAACAAAATGGCGCTTCAGTAGGTATAAATATAGAATGTTTATGTTAAACTTTGTCCATTTAATATGGAAATTAAGTACTTAATGATGTTAAAATATTCGTATACCTAAACATAACAAACAACAACAACATTGCTAAAAATATCAAATTAATACACTACAAACGTGACGCCATTTTGTTTAATTATATAATTCATCACCCTCTTGCCGTTATCCCAGTTTGTTTGTGGTCGGCACAGTAGGTACATTTGTCATGTATATGTCGCAGTAAGATCATTGTAGCCGTCATATAGTTATATTCCTAGGGATATAGCTAATATACCATAATATAGTTGTCAGTGGCGAGGCTTGACATTTCGTAGGAGGGAAGCCGATAAGAAATTGTTCAATTACAAATAGTCATACAAATACGATTACCACGTTGTGGCGCCGGCTAATTTAGAACAATTTGTGTTGTTGTTGGGATATATATTATTTTGGCAATCGTAGACATTACTGAATGTGCTATTTTTCTATGGTGGTAGATGAAGTTACTCTTCCGATCCTCCAAAGGGAAGCCGGTAAGAATGGAGTAGTTAGCGCACTTTGCCTCTGATAGTTATATAAAAGCGGTTTATAACGACTGTTGGAGTGCCCTAATTTTTGCTCGGCCCGCGCGTAGTTGGTCACGGCACTAACCTAACCTTACCTATTTGGCCGGAGTGCCCTAATAGTTATATTACTAGATCGTGCTCGTATCATAGTTATATTCCAAGTAAGATAGTTATGAACCGCTTTCTCATAAAACTATATTACGGTATATAGCTATGTGGCGGCATATCTACATCGCCACATTGGAACGCATCACACTGATGTCACGCAAAAATCCTGCATCGCGCAATCAGAGTTTACCGCGCGACTAGCATATATACAACATCCCGACATCAACCGTCGGGCAGTAGCCCACCAGACACAACACCCGTCTGGTCGGAGGATCCTCCCTTTTCTATGGAGGATGAGTAAACTTTACACCCTGTTCCTCATGCCTCTATAGCTATATCCCTAGGGATATAACTATATGACCGCTACAACCTACGTCATATACATGTCTACCTGCCGTCATGTCATTGTTAACTTTTCATCCTAGCCATTATCATCTTTCACACAATCCATCCATATTTTCTTTGATCTTATTAAAAAGTGTACTATAAGAACAGAGGTCCTTTTCATATAGCACATTTTCTTATCCACATTCAAACATATCAGCGGGGTATTGCGTAACACACTTACAATGCCAATGTTATTCATTTTAACAATTCAACAACATTCATTGCGTTATTTACGTTGTCGAGCATACGATTTTGTAAAACATACTCATATTATACAGCAGTGGAATAGGAATTTTCTTCAAAATCCTTCGGATTCCAACAAAATGTGCGTTACGCAATTATGGTGCTAGTCTGACAGTTTTCTTGTCACACGCTCCTCATTTCTCCACATCGCACAAGTCCAAACTAAGTACGACAATAGAAATACTAGTCAGCTTTTCCGTCACGGGTGCTACTTTTCAAACTGAAACTCAAAGCATTTATTTCAATTAAACCATTCACAGGCACTTTTGAATTGTCAAGGAGTCAGTCAGTCAGAAATATGGAGCTGTTGCCCATTCCAAATCGTAGGTACCTAAGGAAAAGAACGGGCAACAAACTCCATAAGAAATCTATTTTAAAGACTCTCTAACATCTCATCATCATCATCTGCCTAACGACCGACCACCACCGATCACCAACTTTGTGCGGTCGGCTTCCAGTCTAACCGGATGCAGCTGAATACCAATATTTTACATGGAGCGACTGCCTATCTGATCTCCACAACCCAGTTACTGGGTAGTACGATACCTCTTGGTAAGACTGGTTGTCAGACTTTCGGGCTTCTTACGGCCTGTAAAGACTGTCTAAGATCCACGAATGATAGCGCCTCTCAGATTCTCTAACATCTATACAAATAATAATTGTATTATAATTTATACTGAGAAACATTAGGCTGCGTAAACGCTCGCAGGCTAAATGTGTCTTGAATCAATTAACCACAAAATTGGCTAACACTGTAATGTTATTTACTCGAAGTTACTAAGTTATAGCCTCAATGTAATTTCTTAACCCACAATAGCTCACACATGTTATATAAGTAATAATCCGAGAAGTTTCGTTGCTACGCCATGTAACTTATGTAGGGTACGTACCTATAGCGATTTATCGTTGTTACGTTCCTTTATTTACGTTGAAACGGAGCGAGGGAAAATTATGAAAAAATATTATAAGTATTATCATTATAATACTTCGTTCGTTCGTTTTCATTTATCTCTCATTACTCATTAGAGATAAATGAAATTATGATGGAAGCTTTGTGCTGCGCATATAATTATGGTATCACGTGTGTGGGGTATGCCATACCCCGCCAGTTTTATTAATTGAATGTGTGTGTTTTGCTTGTGCCGTTTATTGTAATTATGTGTTATTCAATAAGTTTTATTGAGCAAAGGTTAAGAAATAGGCACTTAAATCTCTAACAAAATTAAGGTTCTCAATATCCTCCTAATTTATCGAACTAGGTACTATTAAAAACAAAAACAAACAACAAAATTAGAATAACCTGATTCTAAAAGTAATCTTCCTTAAATCCATTATTATTCGCGCCTGTTGTCATTAGTTCCCGAATGTTCTAGAACTAGGTCACGACACTTTCGGAAATCGGAGCGGGTTTTTGAGACCTACCGGTCCGCTCGTCTCCAATAATGAGACCGCGTGACACCGACAAATGACCATTATCTGTTAAACAGATCTTCCAACATCCTGTGTTACTGGACCTCCTTCTCTGTGAACTGGGATCGTGTTACTTTATCGATTAATTTGTACCCGACTATGCATAGAGTACCTACGTTCAGTTGTTCAGTTTGATGGTCTGTACCTCCACCCCTATGCCCTTATTATTTATATATGACCACACATTTCGGATACACGCTATTTAATGTTTTTATGGTTCCGAAGAAATGAAAATCGGGACGTTTATAATTTCACTTTCTTGCCGAAGTTTTTCTCGAGATCTATGGAACGCAGGAATTTGAATTTTGGCATAATGGCCCTCCCATAACTCCTGGGTATAACGCAAAAAAAATGATTTTAATAGAGTTATTAGATAGTGCGACACTGTTAAAATTGCTGAAAAAAGAAATCAAAAATAGGTGCTTACTTACGAAGGCCTGTTAATACAAGTTGTATAAATTTTTATCAAATAAAAATTGTTACTTAGCTGAAATAAATAGTGCAAATAATTTTATCCCTTGACACTATGTCATTTTTGTTTATTGGTTTCCCAAAATACAGTAATTAGAATTACGGCTGGCCAGCGACCATTCCAAAGACTGCTAAAGTACAGTTTGGTCCAGAATCTTAATTGTGTGCGGCCGACTCGCTCTTGAACAGTTTTTTTCATTGAGCGTGTACGGTTTCTCAGTTGAGTCCCATCTCTAGGGATTTAGGGGCACGAGAAATTCTGGTCAGGGTGTGAGCCTGACCAGTTTTTCGTGCTAAAAAAAAGAAAATGAAGAAAATACTTTCATTGCGTGCTCGCTTTGAGCTTTACCGATTTATGCTTTAGAACAAAAAGTATATGTACTGTGAAGTTAGGAGCCTACGGGGAAAAAAACCTTCGTAGTTACGTGACATGGCCTGTAAAGGATGACTCTCCCTTTTCTAGGGAACTTATTGCTTTTTCCGTAGGGTATTTGGTATTTTTACAGAAACCATTTCAAGCACTTTTGCTCCAACTCATAACATTTTCTAATATTTTATTTGCTTTCACGACGAAAGTGAATAAGCAAAAGCTTTTAACATTTACTTATTCACTTTTAAAAACCTCATCGCGCTATAAAAGCGCAACTGCTAAGCTAGAGTCCTCGGTTCGTTTCTCGGGTTGGGTAAAAAAATTATTGGGTTTTTCCGTCTGAAATTTCTCAGTAGCAGCCCGGAGTCTGGATTTGTGCTCGATTGATGGCAATAAGCTCACCCCCTATTAGATGGAACTTAAACATAACTGGCGAAATGTGGGTGTACTATAGGTGCACCTCTGCCTAACCATTCGGGGATTACAGGCGTGATGTCATGTTATGTTATAAATAATAAGAATTAACATAACATCACGCCTTGTCTCTATAAGAATTATTATAATAATAGTATGTTATAGTTGCGATTTAAATAAATAAATAATTCGCAAGCTGTTAAAGAGTTATGATTGATTTCGCATTCGAAGTGTTCTCTTCTGCTAAATTGAGATTTTTCACATACAACCATATACGTAGAGAGTGTCGATGATTGAAATAGCCGAAATTGTTCGTCTCCGAAATCCGCTTAACGAAAATCTTCGCCTGAAATTGCGAGTCTCTCATGGATCGTAAATAAAATATTTTACTCATTTCGTAAATCTCCTTTTAAAAGCATTCGTGTGAGGTGGAACGATGTAGTTAGGTACATTGTGTGTATTCAACAAAATAATGTTAACATTATAAATTGAAATACAAAGCTAACAGAACTTAGTATTTGTGTTACAAGAATTCAAATTACTTACAATACTTTGGTTGTATTAGTGTTTAAGAGCTTTCATGATTTTGACGTTATTTGATTAGTAAAATAATAAAAAAATTCTTCGTATAGAATGTAAGAAAGCACCACCTCAAACCACCACCACCTCCACCACCACCATGATAAATTACAAGTAAGTTACTTACTTAGACCTATAGTTTTTCATTCTATTTCTAGCAACTGCATTCTCGATCGACGTAAAACCTTTAGTCATTGCAATGTAACTCTTATCTCGGTAAGGTAAGGTATAAATTAGAATGATTGCCCTGAGCTTCTTTATTACACTGAAATTAAGAGTTATACTGCGATGAGTTACTAATGGCTTTACGTCATTCAAATTAGATCGCGAATGTGCTACTAATAGCGATGGATTACAGCTATAGCCGCATCCTCTCGAAATACCGTAGCTTACTTGTTTTGATCCCACTTAATTCTTTAGTCCCCTTGAAGTTGAAATTGATCAAATTATTGGATGAACAACCTTAACCTAACCTAACCTGCGACCCATTTCTGTCGATAAATTGGTCCAAAAAGATACGCTCGAGCTGTTCAGAGACAAATATATTTGGCCTGTGAGATCTTACTCGTGTGATCGAATAACATGGATGAATCAGCAACACTTTATATTTTGATCTTGTAATTGGAAAAGCTGGTGAAATATGTTACGTATCTACAAATATACACACAAGGATCGTCGATTGATTTCAGTTCATTTAGTTTATGTGGTCTTTATGCACTGACTATGTTTTTATGATATTTCTTTTCAACATAATTCGGTATTATCTTTGGATACAATATCGAGTTACGTAAAAATACTTATAGTTATGTCTATAAAGTCTGATAAATATAAAGAGTCTTTAAAGAGAAACACGGCGAAGCACTTGCTGTATCGCTTGATATCTCGAAGGCCTTTGACAGGGTCTGGCACGCTGGTCTGCTCAGCAAGATTCCTGCTTATGGCATCCCAGCTGATTTTTGTAGCTGGATATCAGACTTCTTTAGTGAACGGTCGATCAGAATAGTCGTTGATGGCTGCTCTTTCGATCTTATGGCTATTGATGCTGGAGTTCCTCAGGGGTCTGTTTTTTCTGCAACTCTTTTCCTGCTGCACATCAATTACCTACTTCAGCCTGATATTGTTGGGTACGCAGATGACAGTACTGTTTCAGAGAGATACTTGTCCAGCGCAAAAAGCAGCGGGACCGAAGTTCGTTCATTGAGAGAGGCCATGGTAGAGCGGACCGATTTGACCTTAAGCCTTGTCTCCCAGTGGGGTGATGATGAAAGATACGTCTGTGTTTTGGTGGCGTTAAAAGAGACCAGAGTCTCTTTTAACGCCACCAAAACACAGACGTATCTTTTTACCGCTCAAAGACGTTTCGATCAAACTCCTACTTTTCGTGGTACATCTGTTCCTGTAACTGATCGGCTCGAGTTCCTAGGCATGGAGTTGACATAATGCCTCAACTTCGGTGCTACCATCGAATACAAAGCGCAAACTGCGGCCAAAAAACTGGGCTTCCTAAATAAGGTGAAGCGATACATTACGTCTAGACAGCTTTTAACCCTTTACAAAGCGCAAGTCCGATCCTGCATGGAGTATTGCAGCCACCTTTGGGATGGCTCAGCTAAATACCAACTTGCCGCGCTTGACTCGGTGGAACGCAGAGCTAAGAGGCTCATTGATGACGAAAAACTGGTGGATGCCAAGCTTCACAGCTTGGCTCATCGCCCTAGGTTGCCTGCTTGTCGGTCTTCTACAGATTGTACTTCGGTGAGTGTGCTCAAGAACTCCACGACCTCATTCCACCGGCCACCTTCTACCATGGCACATCTAGACACACTGCAAGTTACCATCCCTGCCTAGTTGCTATTCCACCAATTCGCACTCAACGTTTCCAAATGTCTTCACAGCAAAAGAGTGGAACTCTCTACCCGCATCTGTGTTTCTGAACGCATACAATCCCGATCCCTTCAGAGTGAGAGTGAACAGGCTTCTTCCGGGTAAGCTCGCTCCATCGTCGACTTTGTCTCTGTCACCTCTGACCTTGACTAGAGTCAAGAGCAAACCCATCTCAAATAAAAAAAAAATTAAAAAGGTTACATCTGTATATGTATCTGCGATATTCTTTTTGGTTTGTCTTTCTACAATAAGCAGTAAACGTAGAAGAATACGAACATTATGCTAATTGCTCATCCCCAAACCCCATAGCAAATATCGTAATAATTTAAAGCCTACAGACTTACCATAGTCAAAGGGAATATCTATGCAAAAAAAGTCTATAAACATATAGCCAAAATTATACCTATACTCGATATGCTACAAGGCAGTAAACCCACAGTGGCCAGTAGGCAGTAGTCTTATGTACCACCACTGATTGTCAGACTTTCGGACTTCTGACTACCCATAACAACTGTCAAAGATCTACAAATGTCAGCCGGGACCAAGAGGCACGGAGGGGTCTCGATATGTAATGGATGGTCCACGAACCGACCGCGGCAAGCGTAGCTTAACCTTCAATCGACCAGTGCGGCTGTTATTATTTAGCCACGAGCCCCTTGCTCTTATGAACCACCATCTGTGTGTAAGCAAAAAAATAAATATTACAATAGTTGCTCAATATTGGATTAATGTTGTGTATTCATTTTGACATCACAGGGTATGTTCTACCTACATAAATGAATTAACGTAAATGAATGAATAAGAAAGTATCGCAATAAGTTTAGTATTGTTGTTGTGTCCACACTACACATTAGTACACATAAATAATGTACTAATGACCGTACTCTAGTTAATGTTATTTATCCACAAATGTGCTCCAGGGGATAATACACCAATTCAACTACGATAACAATTGATCAATTCAATTGTTATCGTAGCCCCGAGGAAAGTGCGATGGCCAAATTTAGCCGTACCTATCTAATAAATCGGATGAAAGAATAATGTCTGTGTATTGAATCTTTTTTTATGGGATTGCAGATAGTCACAACCTTTATTTACCTACTTACGACGTGTTTGCCAAAGCCTTGGCAACTTTGGAGACAACGTTAAAATGTCTTTAAACTTTGTTTCTAAAGTTAATTTAACAATCTCTTGTTAATTTACCGGCCTATGCCTGGCAAACAGGAAAACAGAAATACAGCTTGGCGGCAGAAAGGCGGTCACCGTCGAAAACAGCTTTGCTGACTTTCTTTTCACCACGATTCTATCATTTAGCTTATGTCACCATGATAAACTATTCACCGTAGTTTGTTATTAACATTAATTGCTTACTTGTCAATCAATCAGCCCAGCCTTTTCCAAGCTATGTTGGGGTCGGCTTCTAGTCTAACCAGATGCAGCTGAATGTTATTACACGCAGCATGTGTTGCATGAATGTTATGCATGCATACACAATTATTACTTATTACACAACGAACTATTTACAAGGTACTAAATTAAATGACTAACTAACTAACTCTTCAAATATATACAAAAACACAAACAAATGGACACGGACGGCCGAACCCAATAACCTATTTTCAGTTAAAGACAGATGGCTATTGATGGTAGACAGTATAATTCTATCTGTCCTTATGTCAGGCCGGTCCATAATCTCTGATAGATTATTGGAACGTTAAAACCATAGATAGATAGGTTTTTCTAACTCCAGTATGCCAAAACTGGTTATAGATAGGTTACTGGGTTCGGCCGTTAGGCGTTGAAGAACTTGTCCACAACGCTGTCATCCGGAAACGTGCCCAAAAGACTGGCGGCATTGCCACGTTGAATGACAATGCCAATTCTGTGGTCAAAGAAGGACCCAGCCCTCTGGTCACATGAAATGTCGACCAGTTGGCGGGAAATTTCCTTAAAAAGGTGACGCCCACTCGGGCCCCATTAATAAGATAGGCATATGCCTTACAAATCATACAATACGCCAAATTATTTACTCGAAGTAGATGTACGTATTAACCTAGATCCAGACCAATCTGCCTGGGCTGGTTCTCCACCAGTTTTCTGTTAATAAGTAATTCTTTACTTCACCGTAACCAACCTCAAATTACTGACTGTATTTCTCCGAAATAAAAACAAATATTTTTGTCACTCGAAGAACAGATTAAAATAGATATCTACCTACTCATTCGATTGTTTAAGCATGGGTATGTTGCACATGAATAGTGTTGTTTGTATCGCATTTATAGTTTTGGTAAACCACTGAAAAACTAACATCTTATTATACCAATCTCATTGAGATAACAAAACACATTAATTTTCGTATCGAAGAGGTTCTTCATAAGTGTTTTGAAATGAAGATTAGAGTTGGCATGATTATTATGATTAAGTATACATGTTAGAAGGTAACATTTTCAATTGACATTCATTAAGTTGAATTCATAAAATAATGCATACGGAAATAGAACAATAAATCGATAATTTGGAGGCCATCTAGTGGCTTTTGATTGAAACATTTTGCTTGTGACAAGCGAATTATGAAAGGTGAAAATGTTTGGCGGCTATGCAGTGTAGATATGCGTATTCAATAATATAGATGGCGCTTATGACAATTACGTACTTACTGATGCTTGAAATATGTATCTTCGTATTTTAAAGGTTTTCTAACAAAAAATTTAATAATGGTTTTAGTACTACAAACAACCATGAACAACATAAGAAAATCCCTCAGTTGTGTATTTTTTTTTTAATCGTACAAAATCGTCGGCTTGCCCTAATTTTTATCCTTAGGCACGCCACTGTCCCGAAGCAACCATGCCCCGAAAGCACCTGCGTCACCCGAAACAACAGGGAACCGTGCCTCTTCCCGAGCCGAAGTTCGAGCACCGGCCGGACCGCCTCGATGATGCCGAGGCCTGTAGTAGGGTGTGAGAGCCTGTCCCGCCATTCCGCCACCAGGATCTCACGAAGCTGCGACCTACCTACGCTGCTCCATTCGTCGCTGCATCGTCGGTCGCTCACCCCGCGCCCACATTTCATTGCGCCACCGATGCAATGACGCGAGTAATTTCGCCTCCAGGTCCCGGGGCGGCCAGTGCGCAAACCGCCTCGTAGGAAGAAGATCGTGCGATACCCCCAGATGACTCTGACGGCCATCGCTCTCTGCGGCCTCCGTAGAACAGCGATGCTACCGGCCGTCAGGTCAGCCGCCCAGATCGGGGCCCCGTCGATCGCACGATCGCCACGTAGAGCCGGCTACAGGCGGCGCTCGGGCCCCCCAGATTGGGAAGCAGCGTTGACAGCACCCCAGCCGCACCCATCAACTTAGGCGCCAGCCGCCGGAATTGGGGTCCGAGGTCCCACCGACTGTCGAGCACCAATCCCAGGTACTTCATGGTAGACTTGACAGCGATCCGGGCCCCCGATCTCTATGTGTGATCTGGGCGGTGGCGTCCGCCGGAAACCATAGAACACCATGGCCTCCGACCTGTTGAAGGCCACGTCCAGGCCGAAATGCCGTATGCGGCTCACCACCTGTGAGACCGCAGCCGTTGCCAACAATGCTGCCTCCCTATGCGAACTCCCCCGGGCCGTGACCAGCGTGTCGTCCGCATAGCACGTCAGGTCTACCCCCGGCTGGTGTTCGCCCCTCATCACCCAGTCGTACCCGATGTTCCACAAGAGGGGGCCAATGACCGAGCCCTATGGAACACCGCACCACATGCGGCCCTGGTTTGCGCCATCACGTCCGACGTAGATGACACACCTCTCCAAGAGATAAGCCCCAACGATGCGGTGGAGATAGAGAGGCACCCAGATATACCGCACTGCCTCCCGGATACAACTCCAGGGCAGGGTGTTGAAGGCGTTGGAGATGTCCAGCGACACCACCACCATCACCCCACCCCGGGTCACTGTTTCCTCCGCCAGGACTCTCACTTGCGACACAGCGGGTATGGTGGAGAGCCCGAATCGAATCTCGAATGACATTCGTCCAGGTCCGGCTCCTCTCCGCACAAGTGGACGACGAGGCGGGCTGCGATAATCCCCTCAAACAGGTTACCCACCTCATCGAGCAGCACTATGAGCCGGTACGCTGACGGCGAATCGGCAGAGCGCCCCGCCTTCCTGAGCAGGACCAGACGACCAGTTTTCCACAAAGTGGGAAACTGGTCCCGCTCAAGGCACGCTGTGTAGAGACCTATCAGCTGGGGCTCCAGCTCTTTCAGAGCGAGGGCTAATACTCGACCGTGAATCCCGTCGGGCCCCGGAGCCACGTTCTTGGTCCGGAGCCTATTTTGGGGAACTAACCAAGCCAAGTAACCAAGCCAAGCCAAGTAGCCAAATAACTAACCTAACCCGTTTGGTCGAGGTTCCCTAGATAAGTTACTGCGACCAATTGGTTTGTCACAGTCCTAACCTAGCCCGTTTGGTCGGGGTATTCTAGCTTAGTTTTTTTATTATGTATTATAAATTTAGGGGCTTTTGGTCACGACACGACCATGCCAGCCCCATCATAACCTAATTCAATAAAAGCTTTACACTATTCAGATTTCAAAACCTTATATACTATTTTATAAAGTAAGATAGCTGCATTCGAGACAGGCTCTGATAATATGCTTTGAACAAAACCAACATCTATCAAATTAATTTTAAAGGTATTCATCAGCGCCTCTCTAGCAGCTCGGGTCCTGACGCACTCCACCAACAAGTGATGGACGTCCTCCATTGTATGACATTGTGTACCATTGGGGCTGTCACTTTTCCCCATTAAGTGTCGAAACTTGTTGAGTGGAACGTGTCCAGACCGTAGTCTATGCGCTATTATTATAAACTTTCTATTAAGCTTAGTATCGGCAAACCAAGGAATACAAGGAGGTTCACATTGCAATGTCTTGTACCAAATTCCTTTTTCTAAAGACATTTTATTAAAATATTCTTTCCAATTTTTAGAGGATTCAATTTTGTATTTCGGCAGAAGTTCAAAGTAGCTCGGAGTAATATTCAGCTCAATACCGTCCAAGGCAGAAGTCTTTGCTAATTGGTCAACCTCCTCGTTCCCCCGTAAACCCACATGCGACGGAACCTATTACAATATCACATTAATATTATTGGATGTGAAATACCATATTTGGCTTAATTTAGCATAAGTTATCGAGACACCTCTGTAGCCAGAGGCGCATCGAACTATATGCTGCAGAGCACTTCTGCTGTCTATAAAAATGACAATCCTATTGTTATCGATCTCCGCATTTTGCAAATATGTGAGAGCCTTTGATATTGCAACGAGCTCCGCCGTCATAATACATATGTTACTGTTACACATTTTAAATAATCCTTTAAGACTGTGCCTCGGATCGTAAAAGGCAGCACCAAGAACATCTCCTAATTTAGAACCATCCGTATATAGTTTTAACCATCCAAAATATTTAGTATGTAGTTCTTCCATTATTATGTTTTTCAGAATGTTATTATCATATGATTTCTTACATAGTTTCATATTATCTAAATGATCTCTAATGCTATCTCCCACGTTTATATTTGAAACCCAAGTATCTAAGCTGAACATTCCTAAAGGATAACTATTTAGATGACACAACTTCTTCTTTAGTATTGCTATATACCGTTACTAGTAACGGTGTTTTCTTATTTCGCCAATAACTATTAGAAATGTGGCTCCTTAAACTATTTAATAGATCTAATATTAAATTATTATCAAAAGATTGCGATTTTAAACAGTATTTAATTGCTAGATATTTTCTTCTTAGTGCTAGGTTAGGGATATACAATTCACATTCCAACTAGCATTCCAACTAACTGTGAATAACTGTGAGAAAAGGCTAGAAATTTTAAGAGACTGAAAAAAGAATTTTAAAAAATGGTTCATCATTAGAAGCTCAATAAGTTTTTAGAGGATCAGTTAAATTATTATTTCTCTATTGAATATTATTCTTTGAAGTATTCTCTACACTTCAATAGATTATTACGAACACGCAATACGTACATACATAAACTCACGCCTTCTTCCCACGGGGGAAGGCAGTGACTAAAGCACGCCACCTGCCGATCCTTACATACTCCTTTTGCCTCATTGACGTTCATACAATATCTGGTCATACACGCACGCCGGTTGCGAGTACTACGCACCTAACCTTTCTGAAGAACATCACCAATAAGGTCACATGCATTCACCGGTTTTCAAACAAAAACTCTTTTGAAACTTTGGACTGTTGTTCACCGACTTATGACGCTTACCGTACCCTGATCCAGCCAGTTTTATTGTTACCGTAAATTATTTTAAGCAGAGTCAAAATGTTATATTTTATTTTATGTTAGGACTGTTTCAAAAGGTAAAAGTCGCTCTCAGTGAACTAAAGTCAATAGGGAATTTGGAATTCTAATAAAAGTGACGTCTCCACTCATTTTAAACGAAATATCAACATTACGTTGTTCTAAAATACACCCAAACGTGATGTTATCGCGTCACAATTTTATTTATAGGCCTTCCGATAAAAATTGTAATGCAAAGATTGTCATCAGAACTTTCAAGCTGAAGTTGAAAACTGTCTCGAGAGGCTTGGCGTCGAGCCAAGCGCGTGGCTACGACGATATTAACTTGATCGGTAAGCACACAATGTTTATCAAGGCTTTAGTTAAATTGACTGAAGCCTTGTTTTATAAAAATCTTTCTTTTTCGGTTTTTACTGAAGCACGTCTACGCTGCTACGACGCGTAGCATGGCGTAGCTGTAGCGAAGTGGAGTCCCTGCTACGCATCTGCTACGCCGCGGCGTAGCAGATGCGGCGCGCCGCCCGACAACGCTGTTGCTACGTATCTGCTACACCGACTACGCTGTCATTGCTACGCTGTCGTTGTTACGCATCTGCTACGCCGACTACGCTGTCATTGCTACACCGACTACGCTGTCGTTGCTACGTATCTGCTACGCCGATTACGCTGTCATTGCTACCCATCTGCTACGCCGATTACGCTTTTTTTTTTTTTTTTTGTGGATGGGAAATCATCAAATGACTTCTCCCGCTCTGGGCGGAGCGGGAGGGCGTGTCAGACTTTTACTGACTAAAACCCACCCGTGTTCCTTCTGTTGCCTGTGCCGGGGCCACGGTAACTCTTTCGAACATCCCGCAACCCTAGCTGGCATCGGCCCTAGCGGACCCCGTCAATAGTGCTGACATCTCTTTGAGGCGCGCGTGGAACACGACGCGCCGTCGACTCGGACTTGGTCCTTACCGGACGGCGAGCTACCCATTGCTCGCCGTCCGCAAGCCCGCGCCTACGGTGGCCGGGAATCGGCTGCCAATTCCCGACGCCCAGGGCGTCTCCTGCGGCGACTAGGGGCGTGAGGGTGCAAAGCTTGCCTCTCCCTCACGCGTCCCGCCTCTTCCTTCACGAGCATTACTGCTTCGCAGAAGGAGGTAATGGCTTCCCATGCACTCTCGCTCCGTACCATGGCCTGGACCAGGGCCGGACGCGAGAGATCGCCGCCGCCGATCGCTTCCGCGAACGCCGATTACGCTGTCGTTGCAACTGACCGGTTCGCTACTCTTTTCTTTCGTATCTTCAAGATTTATTTTGAGTTTTTAGGATTATGTTTTATATTATGTTTATCAATTGATGTTGACTAATTTTAATAATGTACTATAAATCATTATAGATTTGGAAACGGTGTAATACGCAAATAATTAAATAATGTACCAGTAATGTAATTTGTTTATTTGTTGTTTTTTAATCCTTTTTTTTTGTGTATAGTTAGTTAATATTTAGTCCGGTTAGATTGGAAGACGACCCCAACATAGTTGGGGAAAGGCTGGGCAGAGAGAGATGAGTTAAAGACTAAAAACTGTTGTTAAAGACTATTATTATTAAAAGTCATTCGATCCTTGCATCCGTGTTTTTGTGTTTTATGTGTACAATAATTAAAAAGAGACAAAAAAATTGTTACATAATCTATCTAAGAAAACTCGGTAAGTAATTACCACAAAACGTGCAAATACGGTATACATAATCAACTTTATGCCCGTAATATACATAGATAAACCATAACTATAACCATAACCTCTATTAATGAGGCTCGTCAAATAGTTTGTGTAATAACACGGCCACATCTCGGTACATAGCATCAGAAGTCAGGAGTTTGCAGAAGGTCAATAAACAGATAAGCAAAATAGTAGTAGATATGTCGCAGCCAGCTAGGTTAAGTAGCCTTTCAGTTAACAGCCTAGATTTTTAACTAAACGGCCCCGTTCAACTAGCGGCTTGTCATAGGTTAGGTTGGAATTGTGATCAACCACACGCGAGCCGAGCGAGCGAAGCGAGCGGTGCCGCAGTAGCGGCCGGCGAGCACTACTTCCAAAGGCTAGGCTGTTAATATACATATGTACATACATAACTTCACGCATGTATTCCCCGAAGGGTTGGACAGAGGTGCACCTATAGTACACCCACATTACGCCAGTTATGTTTTAGCCCCATCTAATAGGGGGCGAGCCTATTGCCATCAACCGGCCACAAATCCAGACTCCGGGCTGCTACTGAGAAATTCCAGATGGAAAAATCCAGTAACGCTTTGCCCGACCTGGAACTCGAACCGAGGACCTCATGCTCAGCAGTAGCGCTTGCGGCCACTAGACCAACGAGGCAGTCAACAAAACGGCTAATTAAGCTTAGTTGGCTGCGACAGATACACTGCTACAAGGATGTTTTGGCGCTCGAATTACGTTGACGGGGGGCGCTGTTGGTGAACATTTGTTCAAATGTTTTGTGAAATTGTAGTGGAAAAACAAGATGGCGGCTTTAGTTCTGATTTTGACCACGCGCCAAAAGCCCTAGTACAGCTATTTGTACCGCAAAGCAGCGTTGCTGTGTTCTGATTTGGAGGTGCTGGTGTAACTACAGGCATTATGAGATCTTGTAGCTTTGTCTCTGGACGCAATTACGATACCTCTGGTATTGCGGATGTCCAGCGGCGGAGACCGTCAAGTGGGCCACCTGGCTTAAATATACACAACATCGAAACCGAGTATAAACAGGAAAGGAAAAGAATATGTAAGGATCGTAGCAATTGGCGTTCTATAGAGTCTGCGTACCCCCATGGGAAAAAGGCGTGATTTTATGTATGTGTATGTATGTATGGAAAACGGATACAACGAAATTACAAAAAAAAATCACTGAACGTTACCACGAATGAATCTATTACAAGATACCTACGTGTTGGCAATGTTTTTAAAAAAAATACGGCTGCTTACTCATACCGATAGTGCTCGTTTAGCAGTAAGCTTATTAAGCTTCTCATCAAAACTTCTCCTTCTGTACTACACTCAATGGTTATCAAAATATCCGAGATGTCGTAACTCATGGTTGACGGAGCAGCGGCACGTGACAACTGGCGTCTATCACGCAGCCCGCACATTGTATAGCTATGGATCATAAGTGTCGGGGTTATTCGAGGTCATTCCGGAGGTTGATGTTCATTTGTTACGTTTCATCGCATGTCGGATGGATGGTGCAATTACAATGTCTACCGCTTGATATCAAGATATTCGTAAAAAGGAGATACTTATAACTACTACAGGTATAAAGAAAGAAATATATTTGTTTTGGGACACGCACAGGAAATACAAACAATAAAAAATGGAACGTTAAAAATAACAAAAAGAGAACAAGACCCGTGCGAGCCCACAAAAGCTCCTATCTCAGCATAATGCTGCGATTTTTCAAATAAGATAAATTGGCCAAGTGCGAATCGGACTCGCCCACGAAGGGTACTGTACCGCCGTACAATATTCACCACTTTTTTTTACTTTAGGAAAAAAAATACGTTTCTTGTTTGGGGGTTGGGGACCTCCTTTAATTCTTAACTTTTATTTTTATTACTTGTTGTTATAGCGAGAATAGAAATACATAATCTCTGAAAATTTCAACTGCTTACGGTTCATGAGATACAGCTCGCTGACAAACAGACGGACGGACGGACGGACAACGGAGGCTTAGTAATATGGTTCCGTTTGGCATCCTTCGGGTACGGCCGTACGGAACACTAAAAAAAGACCGCAGTGCTGATAGGGCCCTTAGGGTATTCAGATAGGGGATATAACTATATAATATACGCATATAGAAAGCATATTCTATTAAAACGTTTCCAAAATCCGAATTTGCGATAAAAAGCATACCTAGATACATATTCTAAAAAGTACACGACACACAGCTGTTTATCAATTCTTGTTTTTAATAATGTTAATTAACTGTTTCATTAACGTTTTAAAAACCATTTCTTATTAAATGATATGCTTTCAACAAATTAATACAGTTTAAAGGTTTTTTATTAAAGGTTATAGCAACAATATGCAAATAGTACGGGGTCGCGGGCGCGAAAGGGCTTGGCGGTCATTGACCCGCTTGTTCGGTGTTTAAATGGTCTTTTTGTATGTTTGAAAGAAGTCTAAAGAGGAATTTTATTGTGTTATGTCGTTGACCGTGTGCTATAAACAAAAGTTGTATTATCAAGTGTGTTGTAAAGTGAGAAAATTAAGTACCTATCATATTCTTCTTTAATGAAAACTCGTAAAGAAGAATACTTTATCCTTCCTGTTTTCTATAGGACCGAAAGCGGCGAACAAAACCGTTTCGATTTACTCTCACTACAATTCACTGCGTTCGATGAAGTGCGGCTGCGAGCGATCGGACTAGATTTTGAAAACTTAAAAAAAATATTTTGTTATTATTTTGTGAGAGTTGTGTCTGTAGTCTGTAAAATAATTGCCCTCAAATACTGGAAGAAATCCTTATATGCAACAATATGAAATCAGACCTTTCAGATTAAGAATAATGTAATATTGTTATTATAATAACTGAATATTTTCTCATTATAAATGAATTTAATGTATACTTATATATTTGTATACGTAGGTGCATCTAATACTTATGATTCATGCTGGATTATATTCGAATGCAATGTGAATTGCTGCTGAAGAAATAAATTGAATTGAAATACGCTTGTAATATCTAGGAGTCGGGTCACGTCAATAACGCAATGTGTTGGAACTGACAGGTTATCGTTAGCCAGGCCTCAGTCTTTGCCGTTGGGGTAAATACCGCTTTGGGGTCTAACCGCACGGGTCAATACCGGCCGGGTCAGGGACGTGGCCGGGCCGCACCGGGCCACACTGAAGTTGCGGCGCCAGTACTGACACTGACGTGTGTGAACGACTTCATATAAGATAAAGGCACCGATAATTTTTCAGTCAAGTTCAAGTTCAAGGTCAAGTTTTCAGTCAATGTGACACGGATGTGGTTGGACCTTTATACAGAGTGTAAAAAAACCCATCTCACAAAATTCGATAATTCCCTTTAAAGCGTAAAACTAAATAACTGTCAGTATGTCCGTTGCGCTCGGCGGCGTGTAGCGCTTTGTGAGTGCACTGGGCTCAGATCAATCTATCGTATCGGCGTAGTGTCACAGACTGAACACCGTCAAGACTACTTCGACGGGACTCTTCGCCGACAGGGCATAATATAATATACATACATAATCTAGGTACATTAATACCTTATGTCTGATAGCAGGTCGAGAGAGACCCGCTGCGCGGGGCTCATATTTCTGTGTGCAGGGTTTAAAGGAACCTAACCAAACCGAACCTCGGGGTGCCCTCGGGGTGCCTGTTGGCGAAATATCCTGTCGGCGAAGAGTCCCGTCGAAGTAAAGTTGTCGGTGTTCCGTCTGTCGGCGTAGTGTCTGTCGGCGTTTAGTCGTACACTGGATCAATCTAGCTACTCGCTAGCAACAGGTTTGCTGAGACAGTTCTAGTTGTTTTTGTAATTATATTTGATTACTAGTTGATTTATTTATTTATATGTATAAAAATATGTGTGTAGGTACTATTGAAGACAAAAGTGCATGGAGAGCCTAAGGTCGACTTTTGACTGAGGTTTTGCATTACGTTTCATGACTTTCATGAGACGACTAGATGGCGCTGTTCAAACATGAAAATAACACCGCAAAGCTTAAAAACCTTATTATGCAGAGGCACATAATAAGGTTTTTAATACCTAAAATAATTACTAAGAAATAATAATATATTTATATTCAAATAAACATAAATTATTTTATTTTCTTATTTCCGAGTACTTAATACAGCGCCATCTAAACCAAACCAAATAAACCAATTGGTATATTAGTTAATTCGACTACAGATGGCGTAGATCATAAATAATAAAAATCCCTACATTCACAAACTAGCTCTCATTTTCGCATTCTACAATAAGTAGATCGTAGCTCAGGTGGATAAGCATGACAGAATAACAAAGCTCGTTTCACAGGGCACTGGTTCGAAACCCAGTTCACAGTCGGTTTTTTTAAATTTTATTATTATATAATGTAATTTATATTCTATTTTTTATATTTTTAAACGTTTTTTATTTTATTTTTTGTTATAAATAATATAAGATGTATAAATGAATAAAGGCATAATATACAAGTATACATATACTACTCTACTATATATAACATTGTATAAATAAATATATATAAATTACTTTCGTAATTGGTGGTAAGTATTAGTATTATTAGTAAGAAACATTTATGTAAGAAGATTTAGATATATTTTTCTTACAGATTAAGATTTACTAAGTTTAGTTCTCGTAAAGGATAAGAAATTAAACTATTTTAGTGATATTATACATTAAGACATTTAATTCTCAAAGAAGAATACAATTTATTTCTTTCTTTCTTATACAGTGTATAACCTAACCTAACAGTTTTACACCCAATTGACAATTATTTAATTCACTTGTTATGAGAAATACAAGTAAAATTTATAACTGAATAACTCTATTACAAAATGGAAGACATTAACAAAGTAAAACTGTATAATAGATGTTATAAGTATTCTAAATCAAAACTGTGTTGTGCTATTCTTATAGTATTTAGTTTTATTTACATAATGTTATAATACCTTACACTATATATGCAACCTTAGTTCTGTAAATATTTTACCTACTCACAAATTATAAAAAAATTACGTTTTGCATAATTATGGTTAGTGGTATTGACTATAATGATTGATTTGTGCATTATGTTATGACTAAGGTTCACAGCTTAAGTATTCGTTCCAGAACGAGGAAGAAATTGAAGCTAAACCTCAAATCAATAACAATTGTAAGACCGGGTTATAGCTGTCATTTTGGGACCAATTTGTTTATAATAATAAATAAATAATTAATTATATTAGAAAGGAATCTATATTTATATTGTTTTTATTTTAATTTCTTATATTATATAAGAAATCAAAATCATTAGTGTAAAAACATTTTGTTGTTATAAAGTAGTGAATAAATTTATCCCACTTACACTAAGTTTGATCACTGTAATTTATCAAATAAATTATAGCTACCCCGGTCTTTGTTATTACTCAATCCAATAGTCAACACTTTATATTATTTTTTTAATATTTCGTGTGTCCGCCATTTTGATCGATTACAGCTTGCAACCGCGAACCCATGGAGTTTATTAATTTTTCACATAAATTTAGACCCCGTATAGAATCCCATACCTGCATGCAGTGAGTACTCAGTACTTCCTTAGTCCTTTCGTTCCTATTGTCCCACCTTTGAACCATAACGCCCCATAAATTTTCAATGGGGTTTAAATCTGGCGATCTCGCAGGCCAAGGAATAATCTGTATATCCGATTGCTGGCTAAACCACTCTTGCACAATTATGGAACGGTGTATAGGACAATTGTCCTGCACGAACGTTATCACTGGCATGTCTTCTACAGGAAAAACATTCCGTACGGTGGGCAACATGACGTCATTCAGCACATCTATGTAGTTTACACTGTTTGCACGACTGGGTATTACAGTAAGTTCTCCTGGTCCTGCAGCACTCATCCATCCCCAAATGTTCACTGTTATACGACCGGATTCAGAGTTAGGCACAACGTGATCACTATCATAACGCGTATTATTCCTACGCCACAACCTAACTCGCCCATGCTGGCTAGACTTGAAAGTCTTTTCATCACTGAAGATGACTCCGTTGCTCCAGTCGAAATTTCTGTATTTCAAAGCGAACTCCAATCGTGCTCTTTTATTAGCTTCGGTTAGCAATGGCTTAATAGCATGTCGACGATAATGCAGACCTTCACTATGAAGAGCACGATACACCGTCCGCAAAGATGTATCAAACAACTCTGCGTAATATCTTGTTGGTGTAAAGCCATTTTCCTCATAACCTTGCACCATAAGTTGACGCTGGTCTGAGTCAATATGGCGTCTTCTGCCAGATCTACTACGGTGTTCCAACGAACCCTCTTCTTGAAACCGCTTTATCCATAAAGTGACAGTCTTTACCTATAAGGGAAATATATTATTTATTATTTTCGTGTATCGATAACCATGGATAATAAAATAAATAACGAACAGTGATTTTAAAACATTACTTACGTTTAAGCCAGTTTCTCTCGAAATTTCAGAATAATTTAAGCCTTGATTATGCAATGCTATTATTTGGGCCCTCGTAGCCATATCAATATTTGAACGCGAACTCATGATAAAAATAAATATTAAAAACTTGTAAACGCAATCGTAACTGAACTCACTCATAGATAGTAAAGAACATTATGATTGAACAAAAAGATTTAATTTTTACACAGTCAATATTAAACTACCCTCAATTCTTTTGAGATTTATGATACGGGTTAAAGTCACTTAACAACTTCAATATAATAAAGAGAAGGATAATTTCAACTCAATGCGTAATGACGCAATGGTCCAGTGGCTAATGGTATCGGTAAATTTTATGCCACCGAGTTCGAATCCTAGTTATTACGTGCTTTGCTTTATAAGGTTTGTAATGTCGTAGGAGAATTTGTGTTAAAATTGAGTAATATTGTAACTAGCAAAAAACAAGATAATGTTCTTGTATATTTTCCAATCCAACTACTATACTAGCGCCATCTATGTCATCCAAGACATATTATTAAGGCGATGAAACCCTGTACAAACGATTTTGGTTTGGAACTCTCCATGCACTTCTGTCTTCATGTGTACATTAATTTCACATTTTTTTTTTTTGTTACCTATGTTTTGTGTTTCACGAACTGAGTCCAAATAAACGTTATTCTTTCCTTCTTTCAAACTAAGAGCGAATTCGACCAAACATTTATACCTAGTATAAGTCTAATCCAGCGAATAAATTTTAAATTTTTGACAGATTTTCCATACAAAAACTGTCAGACGACAATTTTATTCCGCGGATAAAAGTTATTTGACATTGGTTAAATCAGCCCTAACTAACATTGTAAGTTCAAAAATAATTGCTGGGAAATGACTTTTATTTCTGGCGTGAATAATCGCTTGTTACGGTAGCCCTCAATGTGATGCACGCAAAATATTGGGCTTATGGCTGCATGCAACGGTTCAACGGTCGTGGGGATATTAAAACGCCAAATAAAGTTGGAACTTGGACCTTCAATATCTGTGATAAGTGGAGTCCTGGGTTAAATTACTACATCAGGCACATCGATCACTAGTTTTTTCATCAGGAATTTCTCAGCAGCAGCTCAGAGTCTGGATTTATGCCTGGTCAATGGCAATAGGCTCGCCCCTTATTACAGAGGACTTGACATAACTGGCGAAATGTCGGTGTACGATACATATCTGCCTACACCCTCAGAGAGCACGTGGTGTTATACAGTTCACAAACAAGCCAGACGCTCGACAACTGCAAGCAACAATATTTAACAGCCCTAACTTGACGCCTGAACTTAACTAGCGGCCGCAAGAGATCTAACAGCGCAGTTGAATTCGCATCGAAGTCATTCGAAGTTAGATTGTCGCCGGACGGTGACGCTAACTTCACAAACTAGGTATTCAGCTGGGCGGCTTCCATAAACCATTTACCTACCATAGTTGCTGGGCAAGTTTCCTGTAATAAATATCGAATACAGAGTTCCGAGTTGTCTTTTGCGTATTGATTTTAGGATGTTTTCCAATAATTTTGGAACGAAGTTCCTTATCGCACGTTATACATAGGTACTCTGCACACTTGTATTGTATATACAAGGTGTAACATAAATAACGCGCAACCTCTTAAGGGGTCATTGTACTCATCATTATGAACAACATTTTACTATGGGACCAAACCTGAAATCGCAAAAAAAATCAGCTGTTCCCTACATTTTGACGAGTTATACGAACATACGTAAATGTAGGGAGCAGCTGATTTTTTTTCGCGATTTCAGGTTTGGTCCCATAGTAAAAGTTGATCATAATGATGAGTACAATGACCCCTTAAGAGGCTGTGCGTTAATTATGTTACACCTTGTATAGTTCGGAGGACAATACTATAATTTGGTATCTTGGAGCTGATCTGATGATGGAGCCAGGAGGTGGATAGTGGATTTCTTCAGTGGCTACTAGTAAACCCCACGAGTTTGGGCTCATATGATTCGTTTTGACGAGTCCAATAGATTGGGCTTGGTAACAAGGGTCTGATGACGGAGCCAGGAGGTGTATAGTGGAATTCTTCAGCGGCTACTAGTAAACCCCTCGAATTTGGGCTCATATGATTTGTTTTGATGAGTCCAATAGATTTAGCTTGGTAACGAGGGCCTGATGATGGAGCCAGGAGGTGGATAGTGGAACTCTACAGTGGCTACTAGGAACTCTTCAGTAGCTACTAGTAAACCCCTCGAGTTTGTGCTCGTACGATTCGTTTTGACGAGTCCAATAGATTGGGCTTTGTAATGAGGGTCTGATGATGGAGCTAGGAGGTGGATAGTGGGACTCTTCAGTGGCTACTAATAAACCCTTCGAGTTTGGGCTCATATGATTCGTTATGATGAGTCCAATATATTGCACTTTGTGTCAAGGGTCTGTAGATGGAGCCAAGAGATGGATAGAGCGCTTTTTAGTTGTGCGTACTTTTAATTAATTTAAACAAAGCGCTCAACACTTTTTGAAATAACTATTGGATATAAGAAGTGGCAAGCTGCATAGGCACTTATATCTTAACTAATACAAGTCAATTTAATTATTTTATAATTTTTAGTTCGTGATAAAAGCGTGTTATTTTTGTTTTTTTTTTAAACCACATATTTTTATTTATTAAGATGATAAAGCCAAAAAATACGTGTCTAATATTTTTTTAATTATCTAACTGACGGACTAAATAGAATTTATTTTTTTATAAAGTGTGTTTTTCTAAAGTAGTGAAATTGGCGAGTTGCAATGTAATAACGAAGTGTTAGCTTTCGTGTGTACATAATGAACCAGGTAAGCCAAAGGCGGATATGTATTAATTAGTGCTTTCTCGGATAGTGATATTGTAGAAGCAAAAATCCTACTATTTGATGCGATAACAACAACTTCCAAACGTAAGATTACAAGGAAGAAATGGGAAAAAGATACGTGAAATCGAGGATATCATTAGCATAATACAAGTAACCCATCCTAATGACCGGCCAGTTTTTATTGCAAAAGATTAGGAAATATTATCGCCCGTACATAGACGTGACCACACTGCTTAAAGATTTAACAAAGATGAGAAGTGAAATTGAAGAAATTAAATCGCAATGTATATCTGCTGTGATCTGCTACTAAACTTGAACCGATCAAGCGTGACATAGCAGAGTTGAAAAAGTTGAAGAGTGTGAAAAGCCCATGTTATACATATTTACAATGTGTAATATGTGAAAGTTCCGTCAAAATCGGTCCAGCCGTTTCGGAGATTAGCCGGAACAAACAGACAGACAGACAAAAATTTTAAAAGTTGCTTTCTTGTTATAAGTACCGTATATACATACTTTCTTATGCATTTAGTAAAAAGTTATTATTTTGACATTACAAACAGACACTTCAATTTTATTTATATGTACCTATAGATGAAATGGGAAAGCATGACGTTACCCATCACAAATTAACTTACGACTGCTGTAATGTAAAAATTAAGTTTAAATGCTGCTTTAATTGGTGACTTTCATCATTTGTCATCATGACAGCCGAAAGACGTCCACTGCTGGACAATGGACATAGCTAGGCCTCCCCTAAGCGTCGCCACGTCCCTATGTCCGTTGTCGGTGCCCTTTCCTCCTGCGAATTTCTGCATTTCTGAAATTCGGAGCAGCCCTCTGAAATTGAGACTTTTATTAGAGCAGGGGATGAGTTAAATATTAATATTAAAGGGTATAAAGTAGGTAGTCACTATTCAAGAAAGAAGCAAAAGCGGGGCGGTACGTGCATCTTAACCTATAGTGGAATTGATTGTAAGCCAATAGAAATTTGCAAAGAATACTCTTGTGACAATATTTTTGAATGTTGCGGAATAGAAATTCCTAGTATGAACACTATTATTATTTGTTTATACAGAATACCCTCATCTAGTTTACATTCTTTTTTCAATAAATTAGAAATACTATTGCATAAGCTATTATATAAAATTGTAAATAAAAAAGTTATAATAACAGGTGATTTAAATATTAATACATTAGTGAACAACAAGAACACGATAAACTTAAAAAACATACTAACTAATTTTAACTTAACATTACACATAAATGAACCTACACGTCAAAACAACTGCATAGACCTTATAGCAAGTAACCATGTTGACGCTAGAGGTACTGTTCACCCACTATATCTATCAGATCATGATACTGCTCAAATATTAGAATTTCCAGGAAACTATAAGAAAATTAAACGATATTGGTACTGTCTTAAACAAGATTTCTGTAAAGAAAATATAGAAAAATTTATATATTATTTATCACAACTATCCTGGCAGGAAGTTTACACAGAACCTGATACAAATAAAGCGTTCACCTATTTCCATCAAGAACTCATACTATTCTACAAACTTTGTTTTCCTTATTACAAAGTTAAAATGACTTCAAATTTACAATCTCCAAAATGGCTTACTAAAGGACTAAAAAAATCTAGTGCAAATGGAAGACATTTGAGATTTTCATATTACAGACATAAAACAGAAGAGAAACACAAAAAATATAATACTTATGAAAAATTACTTAAAAAATGCATTGTGTGGTCAAAGAAAAATATTAATAAAAAATTGATTAACCAAGCAAATAACAAAGGCAAAGCTACCTGGAGCATAATAAAAGATAAAAATGATAGTGTTAGGACAATAAATAGTATAACATCACTACAGCACAACGGGGAACTTATTCAAGAACCTACTCAAATAGCATCAACATTTAATGATTTCTTCATCGATATTGCCAATGATCACAACTCAAATGTTCTAGATAAATAACAACAGACTCAAAACCAGATAAATAATTATTCTATTTTTCTCAGACCGACCACAGAGCAAGAAATCATTAATACAATAAAATCTTTAAATGACACCAGAGCAGTAGGTTATGATTCTATCTCCACACGAATTATTAAGGCAAGTGCTCATGTCATAGCTCCTATTCTTAACCATATTTTAGAAAATTCATTGTCACAAGGAATATTTCCAGAGAATTTAAAGCATTCTATAGTTAAGCCTTTATTCAAAAAAGGTGATCTAAAAGAGCTAAATAACTATTGTCCTATTACACTTGTTCCTGTGTTATCCAAAATCTTTGAAAAGATATACTACAACCGACTAATAAGTTTCTTAAATAAGCATAATATTCTAAAACAGGAACAAAACGGTTTTCAGCACAATAAATCGACATCTCTAGCAGCATTTTCCCTAATTAAAAAGATCACAGAATATCTAGACGATAAAATTCCGGTAGTAGTAGAGTTTTTTGATATGAGTAAGGCATTTGATTTTGTGGATCACAGTATCTTACTAAACAAATGTGAAAAAAATGGTATCCGTGGTGTCGCTCTAGATTGGATAAAAAGTTTCTTAACAGGTCGACAACAATGTGTTGAAGTTACTAATTTAAATGTTAATAATGAATCCACTGTCTACAGATCCTCATCTAGAATGAATAAATATGGCGTACCACAAGGGAGCGTTTTGGGTCTAGATCGCCCGTTGGTTCTAAGCTAGGTTTTGTTTTTATAAAATCAAAATGGCGAATTTTAAACGTCATTAAGTAATGTCTTGATGTTTTATTTTGCCTAGATCATTTGGGGTATCAAAATGAAAGGTTTGCGGAGACGATTACGAAAATATAACATAAAAAGATTCTTCTTTTTAAAGGACCAATAACCCGGCTGCAACTAAAAAGTTCAAAGCAAGCTCACTTTTCAAGCAGTCTGATGCAGTTGATGGCATCAAATCCGGGGTCGTTCAGCTGTTTTACATAACGGCGGTTTTGTAAAACAACTAGCCGTTTTGTAAAACAGCGGATTCTACAATCCGTCTGCGACATATGCGATTTCACACCTTGTTCACACCACACATTGTTGCATTCCACTCACACATTTACAAACCCTGGCCTTAAAATGATAATGATATCACACATCGAGCTTTAGAACGAGACTTCCCTTAAGCATGAGTGATATCAGAATCTGTAGACGACCCTCTACACAGCCAAACTTTTCTGAAATCCGATACCATACGCACATACGGCTGGGTAGGTACCTACCAAGTCTAGGAATGATGACCTCCACGAATACACACATGTATCTAATAGGGGGCAGCCCTTATAACCCACTGCCCGGAGACAATTCTATTACGCCGGGTTGCGACTAAAATGAGAACAAGGTGAGATTTTTTGTTAAAGAAATATCCAGTAACATTCTACCAATTCTATTCTACAGGTGAAGAATAAAAGTTCGAACATAGGTTTTATAACCGTGGTTTGCTATTGCTACTACCTACGTGCCGCTGGTTTTTTAGTTTGCTAGTTAATATAAGTAGGCAGGTAGGTATCGTTTGTTGTCATGCAAGAACATGAACAAATAGTTAGCCGACCGACGCGACGTACAGACGGACGCGAAAATAACGCGGCGGGATTTTATCGCAGTTAAAAATCCAATGTGCGATAAAATCCCGCTGCGTTATTTTCGCGTCCGTGCAGACGTCGGCTTAAACACAATACATATATAATTTTTAAATAACATGACGGGCAACAAAACAATTAAGTAATGAATATTGGCAACACTGAAGATTAATTTCATTAAAAAACTTGAACGTACCTATTGAACAAATAAATGGTTTCACATAGCTACTTGAGAAAGCTGAGAGATTTCATTGTTTACCTAGTAAAAACATAAACATAACATCACGCCTGTATTCCCCGAAAGGTTAGGCAGAGGTGTAATTATAGTAGATGCACCCACATTTCGCCAGTTATGTTAAGTCCCATGTAATAGGGGGCGAGTCTATTGCCATGAACCGGGCACAAAAACACGTAACCAACACGCATCCCTGAAGGGCTAGACAAAGGTTTAACTATATAACATAGAAATAATAAAAAAAAACAGTATGGTACCTACACTCACATTTTGCCAATTATGTTTCTTAAGTCTACAAAGAATATGGACTAAATAAGTATGCGATAATCCCTCTTATTTCATTTGTTCATTAGCATCAATTTTACCGAGTGTTTGCCCAAGGAGAAGAGCGAAACGCATGGGGAGGTTGGGCCGCCGGGCGTCCCGTGACGTCAGCGACCGTGACCCAGTCTGCCCGCTCCTACCCCCAACCCAGACTAAAATCAACCTACACGTGCGTGAGATCAAGCCTACATAATTGTGTTTTTATTATACCCAATGATAATACTCTGATAGTCACAAGATAGAACTTGAAAAGTAGAAAGGTTTGGTTTTATATTATTTAAAACCAAAAGTCCAAAGCAAAACCAATACGAATGACGGTTATTGACGGTTCAACGGGGCCGTAATATCGTGACTTTGATAAAAATAATATGTTCTCACTCTCACATGTATTTTCGATTACAGATAGATAATGTAATCGTTTGGAAGTCACGTAACAAGCGGTAGGGGAAATGGACGTAGCTTCAACGTAGGTAAAAGTAGGTCAAGGATAATACATATATTGTATGCATTTCACAATGATAGTAGTATTGCCCTCATAAAGCAGAAAACCATTATTACTATAGTGATTAAGAGATTAAAGACTTCGTAAACATGACTTACAAAAATTAGCACTTTTATAAGCTTAATATTTAGCAAACGGATCCCTGAATTGAAAAACGGTTTTCACCAACCCGCAATATTTTTGAACGGCCTATCCAACGATACCCCACACCATGGGATAGACGAGAAAAAAAATATCATCCCTACTTTACATGCAAGGGAGGTAGGTGCCGTACAAAATTTTTTTTTTCAAGGTTTTAATTTTACCACTTTGTCGGCGTAAGATCCTGACGGACGGACAGATAGATAATTATGACGAAATTATAAGGGTTCCATTTTTGTCATTTGGCTACGAAACCCTAAAAACCGACACTCGTTGCACGAAGGTACAGCTGCGGTACCACGGCCCGTCAACTGGCAGGCCGCGCCAGACGTTGCCA
Organism: Fissipunctia ypsillon; assembly: GCA_947568875.1. Lineage (NCBI taxonomy): Eukaryota > Metazoa > Arthropoda > Insecta > Lepidoptera > Noctuidae > Fissipunctia > Fissipunctia ypsillon. The sequence goes on along the minus strand of OX387654.1, from coordinate 18,964,169 downwards.
CGCCTGTTGAGGCCTGTCGCGGCCCGTGCCAAGCATTCCCACGGCGTGTGTCAGCGTGGTGCGGCCTTTTGGCCGCTGTTCCAGCATGTCAAGTGATATGGAGCGCATGGCTGCATGTGCAGCTGCTGTGATTTAATTCAGTGGTCAATATTTGATAAACAAAGCAAAAAGAAAGCAAAAGAAACACGCCCGAGGCAGGCAACAGGCGCCCACGCGCCGCGCCGTTGAACTTGCCGACTCCCGACGGATCGGACGGGCGACGACAGGCCACCGGAGGCCTCATCGGACGTGACGGTTCCCACGGCCTGTCGGCCTAGCTTGGCGCGATATGGCCTGTAAGAAAGCGGGCTGTGGGACCGCAACTTAATGCTCAAAGTGCCTTCCAGCAGAATTTGCATTACTTACATGCTTAAACACGCACACCTTTGGACAATGTCTTGCCTAAGTGCCATCTGGACAGCACTACGATTTAATTAAACTTCTTTTGACTTTGACCACATTGACTTTGACTTAGAATCGCCTGGACTATGACCCATGACAAAGCCTTCCTGATTTACTGTTTGTAACCTAAATATTCGTTTTGATAATTCTTTATTTCGTATATTCTAGTATATATTTTTTTAAGTTATCATTATAATGAATCCAAAAGCAACGTCTCAATCCATGCCATCAATAATGTTTAGGTCTGATAGAGAAGAAGATTTTGAAACTTATTTCATGGAATTTACGAAAGATTTGACAGTCCAGCTGTTGTTATTGTCGTTAAACAATGTTCACAGCGTGGTAAGATAATTCCTGCAAGTTGAGCTTATGGGCAGGCACCGGTTGCGAGAATTTCAGGATCACAGCACAATTTTATTAAATACAACATTTGTTTTTAACCATATGAACAGCAGTTATATCGTGTAGTAGGTACAGCGCAGCGCCGTGTGAGTGTGGGTTTATGCTAAACCTTGTTTTCTCTCTCTAGATAACAAAAGTCAGGGGGCCAACCCATGGGCGCCGGCAGAAATAATTTCCAGGTGGTGCAGATTTTAGTTTTCTTACAATCTTTGCCGTATATGATTGTTAATAAAAAGATGAAATTTTAGTCTGAATGTTCGAGACATTTACAAATTTCTGACTATTCATTATGAATTTATTATATAGGTACCCAGTCGTCACGGCTCACACCTATTTGTTCACGACGATCGAAATTAATCGCTTTTTAAATGAGAATTGTGTAATTACTGCCTACTAATTATTGTGAATAAAAAAATGATTTCCAACAGACGGCTTTTTATTTCAATAATTCCTGTTGATCCCGAGATTCCCAAGGGGTGCAAGTGCACCCCCTGGCAACCCCCTGCCGGCGCCCATGGGCCAACCACCATCTCTTAAAGCAGTATTATTTTAATGTTACTTCAGTGTAAGAAAGAGATAGGGCTATACAGGACGTCTAGCTCCATCTCTTTCCCATACTGAAGTAAGATTACAGTAATACTGCTTTAAGAGGTAGTGGTCTAGCTCCAGGACACACGTGAAATTAAAACAAAATACAAACGCGTTACTATTGCGATTGTTGCTACAGCTGTCGCCTCAGCAGGCTCGGAGTCTATCAAAGATGATGACCAATCAATCTGCCTAGCCTTTTCCCAACTCCGTTGGAGTCAGCTTCCAGTCTAACCGGATGCAGCTGAATACCAGTATTTTACATGCAGTGACTACCTATCTGATCTCCACAACCCAGTTACTGGGTAACACGATACCCCTTGGTAAGACTGGTTGTCAGACTTTTGGGCATCTGACTACCCATAACGACTGTCAAAGATCTTCGAATGACAGCCGGGACCAACGACTTAAGGTACTTTCCGAGGCACGGAGAGGTCTCGTTATGTAATGGATGGTCACCCATCCACGAACCGATCAAGCGGCAAGCGTAGCTTAACCTTCCATCGACCCGTGCGCCTGTATTATTTAGCCACGAGCCCCTCTATCGCCTATCAAAGATGCTGATCAAGCTGACGAAATCATTTGGCCAATAACAGCTATGTACGGCACCTAAAATCGTCTTTCTACTGATGGCGAAATTTCAAGAAGAAACCATAGCGAGAGTTACAATACAATTCTTAGCGTTAACTCTACCTAACTACCAACAACTAAATAAGTTTATGATCAAGAATTGCTGCATCGACATGTATGTCGTACACAAGCTTGGTAAGATGCTTCCATAAACCACAATCACAATCGCCGATGTGTGCTTAGACGACTGTCCACTAAAACAATCTAATTATGAGGAACTTTTACAAAACATCTATCACTATGCAGATGTAAGATTAATAATGCAGTGTGCGAGCGAGTAGCTTCTACGTTACACTATTTAGAACGTGCGGAAAATTGTTTAGTAACTTTGAATCTAACGTCAAACTGCATAGACGACGAGGGAGCCAAATATTTAGCAGAGGCTCTTAGATGAAATAGACATTTGCGGTATTTGAATTTAGCTGATAATCTTATCAGCGACGAAGGTGCGAGCCTTCTATTTAACAGTTTTATAGAATTTCCCTTCACCTACGAAGAAAACATAAACAGACAACAACGGTATGGTTTTTAAGTACTTGAAAATGAATCGCGAAATATACATGGAGTGTTTATAGAAACTCTGTCTGTGTAAAAAAATCACCACCAGAAAGATTTCACTCCAATGCTAATAAAGCTCGTTCACATGATAAAATAAATGTGAGCTTCTCATACTCAGGTAAACCGTAAATTTATAAAAACAGATGGCACGAAAAGCCTTAGTCCGACTGCTCTGATTGAAGATTATATAGGTACCCAAGAAGGTAGAATTATTAGCCAGAGATCTGATAGGACCGTTTGTAGACCCATTTTGTGTAAGAATTAAAGATAACATATGCTGTAAGCCTACGCAGACAGTTGTTGTTACTTTTGACGGACAAGTTTTGCCTTAGTGCGTATATTGTTTCTAAGAGGCTCTTTCAGTCGAGAGGTACACATGTGGCGGCATATCTACATACATCGCCACGATGGAACGCGTCACACTGACGTCACGCAAAATCCTGCATCGCGCAATCAGAGTTTACCGCGCGACTAGCATATATACAACATCCCGACATCAACCGTCAGGCAGTAGCCCACCAGACACAACACCCGTCTGGTCGGAGGATCCTCCCTTTTCATAGAGGATGAGTGAACTTTACACCCTGTTCCACACGCCTCTATACACATACCCAACAATCCAGTGTTTCCATTGTTGTCGATTTGGACATACCCGTACGCTTTTGTAGGTCGAAACCACGTTGTTTCAAATGTGGTGAAGATCATGCAGGTGATGGATGTGAAATCACCCCTGAGTTAGGTGTTGTCCTGAATTGGGCCGGCAAAAGAGCATCAAAGCTCTGATGGCGGAAAAATGATTTCATATGCAGAAGCAAGTTGGGTTTTCCCTCCTGTTTCTTGATCTTATGCCGATGTCTCAAAATCTGCCCCTTGTAACAATAATAAGTAAATTCCAATCCCCATCCTCAAGCCCAATCCCTGCTACCCAAAGGTCATACCGTAAAACGGTCTTTTTTAACCCTAAATCCCGTGCCCCCCTTTTTCCTGGTTATAATAAGCAAGCTCATCAAACACTTACCCAAATTACTCATTTTCCCCCTCCAAAAATGGCTGCGACTTCCCAACGGAAGCCGCTGAGCTAATTTCTTGTTCTATGTGTCATCAACGACGGTAGTGCCACACGCACCTGCGTGTCAAGTCAACACAACTGTTACTCTGCCCTGGTGCACACCTGTGCACCAGGGCAGAGTAACAGTTGTGTTGACTTGGCGTTCTGTTCATCCAATATATCTAGCGTTCTCATTTGGCGTCGCTTGGACATGACTTATGGAAGTGACCACTACCTCATCATGATCGAATTCCCGTCTAAAAATGCTCCCACTAAAGTCTCCCCTCCGCTTTTAAAACACCGGCTAAACTCAGCAGATTGGGATTTATATTCGAAAATTTTAGATTTAAGAGTATCTTCCTTTCCAAAAGTTCCCAGGAATGTTTTTGTCCTTTTCTTCCAGCGTTTCTTTTATAGCAGATGACTGTTTCCCTTCCAAAAATTCCAAAAAAACCCCAATCTGGTAAAATTCCTTCACCGCCATGGTGGGATAGGGAATGCACTGACATGATCAGGGCCAGGAATGAGGCTAAAGAGACTGTTAACTGTGAATTGATCCTGGATAACCTCATCGCTTTCAAGCGAATATTAGCTAAGTCCAGGAAAGTACTTAAAAAGAATAAACGAGAAGGATGGTCAAAGTATTGTAGTTCGCTGAGTCCATCCACTCCAGTTTCGGTGGTATGGTGGAAAGTGAAACGTTACATGAGTAATTTTGTAGTCATGAGCACCTGCCTCTTCGAACAACCTCTCAGAAGAACTGGGGTACCAGTTTTTCTCCAAAATCGCTCCAGCCTATGTTCCAGATGTGGAGGACAGTTGTGTTGGCATTGATGATGTAGCCACAACACTAACGACAACACTAACGATCCAATGAACATGCCATTCAGCTTGGAGGAATTAAAAACGGTGCTATCCCGTGTCAGGGACTTCGCACCAGGGGTAGATGTATTCCCTTACTCTTTTATTGCCAAAGCTGGTCCAAAAACCCACCAATACTATCTGGACTTGGCTAATTTTTGCTTCCCTTCTGGATATATTCCCACAGACTGGAAGGTTCAAGTTGTTATCCCGATATATTAAAACCTGGCAAAGATCCTAACGATCATTGCTCATATAGACCTATTGCTCTATCGTCCATACTAATTAAACTCTTAGAACATTTAATCAAGAATCGTTTAGAGTGGTTGGTGGAGAACAGGTCTCCTGCTTCCAACGACTCAGTTCGGCTTCAAGAAAGGTCTGGGCACAGCTGATAGTGTAGGTATCCTCACATCAGGGGTCCGGCTGGCCCTCAGCAGGAATGAATCTGTGGTAGCCGTTTTCCTGGACATAACAGCAGCTTATGATTCGGTCCTCCTCTCTATTATCAGGCAAAAGCTGCACGAGCTGAGAATCCCGGCTAGGATTTGTCGTATCATTGGTAGCATCTTTACCATCCGTGTCATTCAACTAAGAATTCCTGGGGCTGAACATAGAACAGTATGGAGAGGGCTACCTCAAGGATCTGTTGTTAGTCCCCCATTATACAATATACAACGTGTATCTGGACGTACGACACTAAATTAAAACGAGCACAGTACTAGTCCATCAAAACATTTTAAAACGCGAAGATCAGTAGTTAATACAAAATTAAGAAATTGTAGTTATCAAACAAAATAATTAATAGAAGAATCAACTGCATAAAAAGTAAACACGCTTTATCTACGAAAAGTCACTGACCAACGGTACGGTGCGGGGTGCGGGGCGCGGCGGCGGCAATGTTTACCTATTATTACAGACTCAGACCTACATCATGTTGAAAAATAAGAAAATGAAAAATAATTTCCTGGGAATAATTTAGTACCTATTCACTGAATTTGATTGATTTTTTGTATACGGGTAAAGAACATGATTCTCTTTACGTAGGTAGTTTAAAGGAAAGTCAATCGTCCTGTTCCACCTTGTATACAGAGCGAATTTGTCCTCATCTTTAAATTTTGACTGCAAAATCCTTCAGTATGCTGACGATATTGCGTTACTGGTCACTGGCAATTCCATTCGGGATGCCGCTCTATCGATGAATGTCTGCCTCCGCTTAACCAAAGGCTATTTAGTCACGGGTTATCTTTAAGTGCGCCAAAGAGTACAGCGGTCATCTTTAGCCGTAAGCGTTCTGTTCCCCAAGTAGATATAAATATCGATGGACAAATAATTCCAGTCAAGGCTATGTTTCTGGGAGTAACGTTGGACTTCGAGATTGTCTGGGGTTGACCATATTAACAACACGGTCAAAAAATGTGAACGCTCCGTATCGGTCCTTAAGGCTTTGGCAGGGGTGTGGTGGGGAGCTCACCCCTACACCCTCAAACTGGTCTATAACGCGTTGACCAGGAGCGCTTTGGAATACTGTTGCTTCCTTATTGAGCCTTGCAACAAAGCGCTCAAGAAATTAGACAGCATCCAGGTCAAATGCCTGAGAATTATTATTGGAGCCATGAAATCCTCTCCCATAAATGCGCTTCAAACCAAAAAACCAAAATGATCGAAATCCAAACGAATAAAAGGAAACCATTGCTGCTAATAATATCTCTTATCGTGCTCATATTTATATTTATTAAAATACCCGCACACGAAATATAGTATAATTCATATTATTTTTAAAATGTGCAAGCTAGACCGGTAGTTCGTGCGTCACAGGAGGCTGCATGCAGCGCACTGTGATTGCCTCGGACTTTATGATTTACCGGAAACCGGTTGATACCAGTATTTTTTAATTTTAATTTTTTTATTTCTTATATTGTAGTTGTACCGCCTGTACTGTTTACTATATTATCATAATTTTTCCGTAATATTATCCTTATTTATATATTTATATATATATTTTCTCTCATATACTACTTTTATTTTATTCTATCATTTTAAACTAACATTGACATTCGTACACTCACCATTTAGGTTCATTTGAAAACCAGCGTCGGGCACCATTGTTGTCCGACATTATGCTGAAATGGGCCTATTTGACGCAGCCGTGAGTCACACAGTATTTACCTACATGCTTTTTTTTTGCCTTGATGTAGGTAATTGTACTTTTTAAATATTGTTAGTTTTAAGTTATTTTTCTTTGTTTCCTTTCGTGATACTGTGTGCACTTGTGGCATGTGCCAATAAACGTTTTTTCTTTCTTTCTTTTCTTTCTTTCTTTCTAAATGTCAAATATAACGACACTAATATAGAAGGATTAGAAAGCTTTAAATTTCTGGGCATACAGTTGGAACAGAATTGTGACTGGAAGACACATGTCGATCACGTTTGTGAGAAGCTCGATCGATTTGTATACGCATTAAAAAGAATAAGAGTCACAGTAGCAACTGAAACTGCTCTTTGCGCATATCACGGATATGTTTCGTCAGTACTCGCATATGGACTTTTAATGTGGGGCAATTCGGTGGATATCATAAGGGCGTTTCGAGTACAAAAAATGTGTGCGTGCAATCTGTGGAGCCTGGTATACCGATAGCTGTAAGCCCTTGTTCAAAAAATATAATATTTTGCCTTTACCGTGTATGTACATTAAAGAATTATGCCTATTTGTACAAAAAAATCCGGAATATTTCACGAAGTTTAGAGATTTAATTAAAAGAAATGTAGCTCCTAGGAATAAAAATAAGCATAAACATATGCTCTGCGTACCACAATGTAAGCTCGGATTGTACAAAAGGAACTCTTATATAACGGCTTTATAGGTTGTAGATGTAGTAGGTGGTAATCCGCGAAGTGAAAACGAGAAAGTATCTTATAAGTCTTATATTTGATAAAGGCACGGAAAAATTAACGTAATGAAGATAAACACATACAAGCGCACCCGCTTGCAGTGCTCGCACGGACTCAACTGCGCGCGTCTTGGGTGGGGGTCCAGCGGCCCATACATTTTAAAGTTATACCTATACTAACTAAAACTACCTATAAATCTAAAGAATATGAGCGCGTCGCTAACATAGGTGTATAATAAATTACCAGACGCCTTCAAAGATTTACCTTTGACTATGTTCAAAAAAAAGTTGACACAGTGGTTAAGGGAAAATTGTTTTTATGATTTAAACGAATTTATGTCATATCGTGCAGAAGGTCAATATAAATAATATTGATTTATTTACACACCTTATAATAATTAATTCAATGTTTAAGATTAATGGAGCGTGACATTATATTGAGTATGGATTTTGCATTCTATTCGTAATTTGACATTTTAATATTATTCTATCTTTTTTTTTCTCTTTAATCAGTGTATGTTCTTTAAACTTAATTACTTAAATATAATTACTATTTAATCAATTAAATGTTAATATGACACATTTGCACACCATATGTAATGGTAGAATGTAATTGGGCCACGATAGTCTTAAGTTCTTGATTTGTACCTACATTCTAGCAAATAAATTAATTTGAATTTGAATTCAAGTCGAATGTGCACAACCTAAGAAAACCTAAGACCTAACCTAACCTTATACCTAAGAAAACAGTATTTGGCAGATCGTTTCCTGTCTAAAGTATTCTCCCTTTCATCCCATCCTTTACTCCCAATTTTAGAGCAAATCGACCTGTCGTTCAATAACTCTCCTTATTGGAACAATAAAACAGTTCCTCTGTTGATAAATAGGTACAGAGAGCTTAAACACCTCTCCTCACCTGTTTTTCAATATCCAATTCTCCCCGTCTTTTCCTCTGCATATGAAACGATTCACTTCGAACCAAAAGCCGTTTTGGGACTAGGTATATCAAAGAATTCCCAAAACGCAAGACGCGACTTCCGAGTTAGCCGTCAAACGTTACTGGGAAGGATGAAACTTTTTCTTTACTGATGTATCAAAATTATCATAAACAGAATGTGCAGGATTAGCAATATATTTTCAAAATTCCAATCAATGTCCACCAGAAACATCAGTTTTTACAGAAGAGTGTATTGGCATTTTAGAAGCCATATATCAAGTCTCATCAAATAACAAAAAGCAGTATTTTTTTCAGATTTCCGTAGTATTTCAATTCAATAGTATTCAGGCCCTAGAACAAAATCAACTCCATAGTAAAATCCATAGTAAGATCGTCGTAGAAATTAAGAGTTTGTTATTTGAATGTTCCCAAAACGGCTTGGACATTGATCCCTGGATCCCTGGTCACTCGGGTATTGTTGGCAATGAGTGCGCTGATTCATTAGCAAAGTATGCCACATCAAATCCGGCTGATCGAAAACACTACGTAGCTCATAACTACGATTTTCGAAATGGTGCCAAGCCTAAATTGTTCGACTCGTAAACAAAAATGTGGAATGAGACTTCAAAAGCCAAGAGGGTCTACTACGCAGCTATACAACCCGACATCCAACGGAAACCTTGGTTTTTTAAATATCCGAAATTGTCCAAAAGAACTGTGTCGTCGCTTTGCAGACTGAGACTCGGACACTGTTGTAGCCCAGTGTTTCTGAATAAGATCCATGTTAGGGGCAGTTCCCTGTGTGAATGCGGTCTTGCGGAGGGTACTTTGGACCATTTTTTTTTTTCTCCTGCTCCTTGAACCCCAAATCCTTTGACCTCTATCGAAAATTTTCCAAATGTAACATTCCCCTCCCAACTAACTTCCATTCTCTTTTATCCCACTTCTCTCCCAAAATTATTAATATTTTAACAACATTTTTAAATGAAAATAACATTAAGTTTTAACTGGTGCGTAATATAATAATTTATAATATATAATAAAATTAATTAGAATTATTATGTAGTACTAACCCTTGTCCTCGTCTTTTCAGCAACTAACACCTAGATCTACCACAAAGTGCAAAGTCGACGGTCTGCCTCTGCGCTGCCGCATGCCGTCTAAACATGACGCTGCAGCGTCATGTCTGGCAGAATAGTCGACATCGGCTCAATTGCCATAAGGAAAAAATATATATAAATACAAGATGTAACTCTCGACTGCCTCGTTGGTCTAGTGGTCGCAAGCTCTACTGCTGAGCATGAGGTCCTGGGTTCGATTCCCGGGTCGGGCAAAGTATTATTGGGTTTTTCCATCTGGAATTTCTTAGTTGCAGCCCGGAGTCTGGATTTGTGCCCAGTTGATGGCAATAGGCTCGCCCCCTATTACATGGGACTTAAACATAACTGGCGAAATGTGGGTGTACTATAGGTACACCTCTGCCTAACCCTTCGGGGAATACAGGCGTGATGTTATGTTACAAGATGTAACATAAATAACGCACAACCTCTTAAGAGGTCATTGTACTCATCATTACGAACAACTTTTACTATGGGACCAAACCTGAAATCGAGAAAAAAAAATCTGCTGTTCCCTACATTTTGACGAGCATTACTACTCTACATTAGCGAACATAAATGTAGGGAACAGCAGATTTTTTTTGAGAGGTAGTGTGTTATTTATGTTCACCTTGTATATGCTGTATTGGCAACGTCGTGTTGTTATCTGAATTTAGCGTACAATTGCGCATACTTGACGTATATGACTGTTCGTAAGTTGCTATCAGTTGTTGAATATCAAAAAGTGCACTACAAGCCTGGTGCAGGTGGTCTCATGAAAGTAGTTTTGGATGGTAATTATTTACCGGTTGCTTGTACCGAGTTGATGATTATACAAAAAATGCTGAAACAACATGGCACATCTTTTCAAAACAACAAAGATTTCAACAACAAGAACTTAGGTTCCGTACCTAAAGAGTGCCATCAAGGCTAACGGAATTACGAAGCCTACGCTTGCCACCTGTCTGAAGGACGGATGACAGCATTCACCTTTTGGATGTCGTAACGTAACTTCGGGTGATGTGCATCCAGAATAATTCTGCCTTTATAACATAAGTGACACAAGAGGTCATTTAGAAAAGGACTACTGAAGAGTGACCACAAAGAAATGCCTCTTGATTTCAATTATTGCTTATTTAATCTAAATCTTTTAAAATTGCTACACTATAATTACAAACAATTCTAAGCCAAGCCTTCCCTTTTCTTCCATTCACTTTTCATTTGCGCCATTTTTTTCTTTTTATATTCTGTTTTTCTGTATTTATTACTATCAAGTCGTTTTTTCTGAGCAGTAATGCTATCTTCGCCATTCATGTCCTGGTCTAATTTGGTAATTAATAGCACGCGTGCGTTCTTCCTGTTTTCGTCTTGACATCTACTTGTGTGGCATTTTATTACTGTACCTGTAATGAAAAAATAAATACATTAAGAGGGCTGTCGCATTTTGTCACCTCTCTCGCTCACAAGGAACAAGATGCTTTTTTGAAAAATATAATCAATGAGCGATCCACTAAATAATATTAATTTAATAGGTAGTTATTAAAAACACATTTCTATGGTGGTATGTAATAAACTTAGCTCAATAAGTATTATGATCTGTTTTTGAGATGATTTAAATAAATGCCACAATAAAAATGTGTTTTTAATAATTACCTATTAAATTAATATTATTTAGTAGGTCGCCCATTGACTACATTTTTCAAAAAAGCATCTTTTCATTTAACATTCTTAACACAATGAATGCCGACTACGGATATATCCGTATATGGTTTCTATGCAGGACGCCGACTATGGATAGATACGTAGGACTTCTATACGAGTTTCAATAGAATCAACAAGTACCAAAGATGCCGAATCTACGTAATTATACGTATACGTACTTATACGTATACCGGCACCCAGGCTGCTTTTTTTTTCGCTGATGCCATATACGTATATATCCGTAATTAGACAAATGTATGGTGGCAACCAACTTTGGCCGTATAGCCAATTTCGGCATTCAATGGGTTAATTTGATCCCGTATGAGCAAGAGAGGTGACAAAATGTGACAGCCCTCTCAAGATACTGCACATGCTATCAAATGATTTTTATTAGATGGAAATTGATTAACTACCTACTGGGACACTAAATGCCCATAGATGTCATAACAATAAAACTTCTATTGTGTCTCATTCAGTGTCCTGGAAAGTATTAATATTTCCCTGCCATTATCCATAATGGCAGGGAAATATTAAGACCAGACACACCGTTGATATTTACCTGGAGGTGAAAATCAACTCTTTCAAAACATGAGTACTAGACTTATTTATGAAACTGTTAGAGTAACATTAAAAAATATTATATTCATGTTAAGAACTAACTACCTGTAGGAACATGTGTTAGAACTACACAGTTAGAATTTTTGTTGACTGCAGAACCTCCTGGTCCACTGCCCCTTATAAACTGTTCAGTCAAGTCACTCTCATTGATCTTAGGCACTTTGGAGTAATCTATGGTGTGTTTGAATGCAACACACATGCGGGACACAAGCCCAGCATGCGGGCGGTACAGCCTGGTGAACAGCATGTTAGACAACAGAACCACGTCTCAACAGTGCTTCGCCTTTCTGAAATGATTAAGTAAGTTGTATAGGTACACAGTATTAAGTAAAAGTATGGTTTACCAGGGGTATTAAGTTTAACATATTTTATGTAGACCCCAAGGCTAGTTCACAGTCATGAAGTTATCAACTAGCTTTATTTTTAAACAAATTATTTTTTCTTAGCCACAGTTTAAAACATAATTTAAAGGGTTAATTTAAAGGAGTAATGTTATCAAGTGTGTGTGTGTGTGTTGTTGTTAAGTGTTACTGGGTTTTTCTATCTGGAATTTCTCAGTAGCAGCCCGGAGTCTGGATTTGTGCCCGGTAGATGGCAATAGGCTCGCCCCCTATTACATAGGACTTAAACATAACTGGTGAAATGTGGGTGTACTATAGGTACACCTCTGTCTAACCCCTTTGGGGAAACAAGGCGTGATGTTATGTTATGTAATGTTATCAACTTCGTGTTAATTAGTAGACAGATGTGAGCTTTATTTTTACACAAATTATTTTATCTTTGCCACAGTTTTAAAACATAATTTAAGGGGCTTATTAAATTGTATTGGTCAAAACTTTTACTGATGGCTGTGTTAATTTTAATAAGTTGACTCATAGTTGGAGACTTGTAATAATAAACACCTGTTCATGAACATAACATAAACCATGAGATGATATATATATATTTTTTTAATTTAAACTGTAGTAAATAAATAAATAAATAAGTAAATCTGACATTAATTTAAGGCGAAGGTCAAGCCCTAGTAAAATGCCTTACTAATACACATGGGGATCAGACTAAACTTACATTATAGCAATGAATAGAAAATTATCAACATACATACGCGTTTTATGTGTAAGAAAGGGTAATAAATACGATAATTTACAGATATAATTATGGATATTTACCTCGTACGCAAATCTTATATCTTTGGGTTTAGTTAATGCTTTGTTTTTTCTAAATTCGGTGGCAACTCTGCGTCTAAAGTACACCGGATCAGTCAGTGTCAGCGACTTTGAATACAATATGAGATGTTTGTAAAGTTTCAGGATCTCTGTCCTTGTAACTTGCATGTTAGATAATTATAAGATAATCTCCGGCTGCAAAACAGTTTTTATGTATAGTTAAATTAAAGTAGCAAAGGCAAACAAATTCCAAAATAATAACCTACAAAAATATCTTTGACTGCTTGTGTTGTGTTGACCGTCTTGACAGTTGGTTCATACCACAGAACACTAATACTCCTAGCGGAGGTTATACGTACAATCGTAGTATGTGGTTGATTCTACGGAACCAAAGGATATACTACTCTCTAACGGCTGAACCCAATAATCTATCTATCACCAGTTTTGGCATACTGGAGATAGAAAAACTTATCTATCTATGATCTTAACGTCCCATAATCTATAAGCACAGACTAAGTAGTATTTCTATAAGAGATTATGGAATCTTACCGGCCTGACATAAGGAGAGATAGAATTATACTGTCTACCATCAATAGCGATCTGTATTTTACTGAAAATAGTTTATTGGGTTCGGCCGTAAAGAGAGGACAGAACTATCATAACGGGTTGGTACAAGTTTTCTGTTGGGTTGACTCATATACAGGGTGTGGCGTAAATAGTGGTCCAACGTTAAGCGGTCGATACACCGTATATTCAACTATCACATACCACAATTTGAAACTTTTTTTCCATAGATCTCAGAATAAAATACTTTTCTATTCTTTTTTTTTAAATGTACACCTTTGTTTACTAATGTGGCTGTAATTTCTGTAAATGACATTATTTTTTCATTATTTTTTCGGTTCATAGTTGTGCTTGTGGAATACGTGTGCAATTTGTACATGCAAGTAATTTTGTAAATGTAATTATAAAGGTAATAAAGAAAAATATGTTTATTTCAAAATGTAACTCAAATGTTTAAAATATTGTGTGACTTGGGGTGTGAATGGTGTAAAAAAAATGTACTACACTGTCGGTGCCCATTATTTGAAAAACTTGTCTAGTTAATGCAGATTCTAAAATAGTATAATAATAACTGATTCTATAATTTAAACAAAAGTTGTAGCCATTTCTATTCAAAAAGAACTGAACTGTACAGCTCAATAGTAAAGCAAGGTGTAAAACTTTTAAGCAAGAATAGAAAAATATTTTATTTTGAGATCTATGGAAAAAAAGTTTCAAATTGTGGTATGTGATAGTTGAATATACGGTGTATCGACCGCTCAACGTTGGACCACTATTTACGCCACACCCTGTATATAAAGTAATACGGTTGACTTGACACTTGATTTTGGTTTGGGTGACACTGTTGACAGTGAGTACAGACAATGACACTGACATTAGTGAACTAACTGCTTGGCACTTGCCACAACCACAAACAACTCCGTGGAGTATTAGTGTTTTGTGACTACAAACGTGTGGATGCATCGCAAGCAGCTGCTGCAAGTTTTGATTGGTGCCAAAACAACGACTGAAAAAAACCAGTACCTACGTGCTTGCAAACCTACACAAGCTGAGTATCCACGTTGGATTTGTGATAGTTTGTCGAGGTGAAGCGTGTGGAGCCGGCGTAATGTGAAAACACCCATTGTATATTATGGGAATCCCCGAAACTGTCAACACAACATTATGGACACTTATGACTAGTGATGGGATCACAAAAAAGATCACCAATTTAAAAGTGACATCGTTATTATACCCTATCGAAATTTTAATAGGCAGATGATTAGTGTCTGACCGAATGTTTGGTTTCGGCCAGTTTTGGCCAAAAAATCAGATTTCGGCTGTAGTTTTGAAACTGGCTTTCGTGATCTGTCGATTTTGATAGAATACGAATGATTGACAGATAGACAGACGGCGTAGACTTAGTAATGGGGACCCGTTTTCCGGAAAATTTTTAAAAGCTCTAACTGCAACAGCAGTGCATCTTAGCGACTGCGTTCGGTCGCGATAGCAAAATCACACGTTTCAGCGATTAGTTTTGGCAACTCGCTCCGTTTGAGTATGGTTTGAAAATTGCGTTTTCTAACAATACTGATTTGTTTGGCGGAGAGATAAAGCATTGTAGCTGTATCGAGCTTCCGAAAAGCTCTGATTTTTCAATCGTCATTTTGAAATTTTGTCAGTTATACAAAATCGGCCAATTTTTTTCCTTTGGATAAAAGCATTCATAGATTGCAAAATCAGTCCTTAATAAAATACTTAATTTGTTACAAACTTACGTGAAACTATAGATATCAGAAAAAAAATGCTGATTTAACTACATAAGTTTCGGTTTCGGCTGGAAAAAGAAGAGGAGCCGAATATTCGATTACGGTTTCGACTGAAAATCGTATATCGGTCGGACAATACAGCTGACAGAATCAATGATGATATATTTATTTATTTATTTATTTGGGACAACAAACAGTAACACATTATATCTGCGCAAATAATATAAACAAAGATATTATATAAATGTGAAACACACCGTTATCCACAGCTTACATATATACAGGGTTATTTTAAATTGGCTAGCTAAACTCCGTAGATGCGATGGATATCGGTATCTAAACACGATAAAATAAAAAATGAAAAGGTTTAATGTTTTTTTTAGGAGGTCAGCGACCGCTGTTAGTGTTTTTACTTGAATAATGAGCGGAGAATTAACTGTTTTCTTATGTTTCATCGTGTTTAGATATTGATAGGTCCTCATAACATCTGTGAAGTTAACACACAGAAAAAAACTGATTTTATAAACAAATATTACAAATGACTACAATAACTGCGGTCGATGACCCCCACAAAAAAATAACCATATTAATTTATTTTTTGTGTTTTCGTGTTTAGATACCGATACCTATCGCATCTGCAGAGTTTAGCTAGTCAATTTAAAATAACCATGTATAAAGGGTGCTTGGTAATTAGTGACCGATACTTAAACACATGATTGTATGTACTCATGATAACAAACAACTTTTACTATAGGACCAAACCTGAAATCGCGAAAAAAATCAGCTGGTCCCTTTAATTTGACGAGATAAGCGAACATAAAAGTAAGGAACAGCAGATTGTTTTTTGGATCCTATAAATCTTAGATATCAGGCCAATATAAGTACATATGTACAATTCACACACTATGTTGGTATGTACAGACGCCAGCACATCAAGCTACCCAAAACAGTAAAATTTTCCCAATCAACCTTGATCCTAACCCTTTAGCAATAAAGTCGAAAATCTATTAAAGAAATTTGACAGATTGTAGTAGTTTGATGTGCTGGCGTCCATACAATCCGCTATCAGCTCCAAACTATCATTATAACCGTCAAAATAACATTGTTATTCTTATTTGAATTAACTAAGGAATGACTTTTAAACATTAAAACAAAACAAAACCAAATATCAATAAGTTCGATTTGAACGATAACGATAACTAATAAAACTCGATTTCGACAATCGATAACTTAAATGAATAAACACCACCGCAACACTAGTATGTATTTATTTTTACAAAGAAGAACAAAGTGACGTTTTTTTTTCGGCGGGAAACCTTGAACTTGGCGGACGCGTCCTGTTTGATATAAAATTTTAAATTGAAAAATCCTGTATCATAAGATCAGTATTCGTAGTTTTTAGTGTTCTATTTTCTTTTACTAGTTTAGTTTTTGTATATATTCTTCGGTAGTGGTAAGTTTTCTTAGTTATTTAGAGTGCACGAGATGAATGATCCGCCTGACCCGGGGGACTCTGTTCCCCCGGCAGGCAATTTTGTAACTGTGTGTTCGAATGAATCGGGCATGGATACCGATGGGTCGTCTTCGGCTCGCCACCTAAAGAGAAGCCGTGTACAAGTTTGCAAGCATTGCAATAAGCGCCGCCGTACCCGTAAAAACCACGGTTCCGTGTCTTCGGGTTGTGGTTGCACAGAGTCTACAGTAGAAGCTACTCAGTCATCAGAGCCCAACTGCACTGAAATAATCGTCGCGAATCAAATGCCCAACAAAATGCCTGATATTCCTGCTCCATCCACAGTTGTTCCCACCCAGATAGGCCGAATAACATACGGCAAAACGGACAGCGCGCCTTTTGTCATTCATGTTCAAAAAAATACAATTTCACCAGATGATGGAACGACACTGCACCCAATCACATTTGGCAAGTTCTTAAAACACAATGCCTTCCAAAATGTAATTAACGGTAGCGTTAAAAAAATAGGGCGTAATAAAATTGCTCTTTCTTTTTCCAATTTCCTGGACGCAAATTCCTTTATTACACATAGTAGTCTTAAAACATATAATTATAAAGCTTTTATACCAACTTTTAATGTCACTAGAATGGGTTTAGTACGTGGTGTTCCTGCGGAATGGTCTCCGGAGGAAGTTATTGATAATATAACGGTACCAATTGGTTGTGGTCCAATTTTAAAAGTCAGACGCCTTAATTTCAAAACCACTGTTGATGGTACAACCATTTGGAAACCATCCCAATCCATAGTTATTACATTTGATGGGCAGGTTCTCCCGAAAAGAATTTTCATGTGCTATAATGCATTACCTGTAGATTTATATATTTTCCCTACTATACAGTGTTTCAATTGCTGTCATTTTGGCCACACTAAAATTCAGTGTAGGTCCAAACCTCGTTGTTATAAATGTGGTCAAGGCCACACTGGGGACAGTTGTGAAAGAGAACAAGAAAGTGCATCTTGCTGCCTTTGTTCCGGTTTTCACTATGCTACTAATAAGTCTTGCCCAGAATTCTCTAGACAAAAATTAATTAAAACTTACATGGCACAAAGCTCAGTGTCTTATGCTGAGGCTGCAAAATTACATCCCCCAGTAACTAAATCGTATGCTGATACACTTTTATCTTCTCCTTCCAAAAACTTTGCAGATACTCCATCAATCTCTTCACCTAATAGAATGCCTACTTCAAGTAGCTATAAAAAGACCGTCTTCCTCAAACCACGCTCCCCTCCTAAATCTATACAAGGATATAATAAAGAAGCTCACAATGCCATTATTAAAGATTTCAACATTCCCCAACCATCAAACGGTTGTGCTTTTTCTAATAATCATAATAATGAAAAAAGTGACACAAACTTTTCCATAAATGATTTCCTATCTGCTTTACACAATCTCCTCTCTCAGTTCAACATTTCACCGTCCAACGTTGCCCCATCTTTCAACTTATCTCAATCCATTCATAATGGACAACACATCCAAAATAATCCAGTGGAACTGCCGCAGTCTAGTAAACAAAAAAAGTGATGTTATATATCTTTTAAACAAATATGAGCCATTTGCATTTGCCTTAGCAGAGACTTGGCTCAAATCTAATCATATTTTTAAAATTAATGGTTATTTAACCATTAGAGAGGATAGATCTGATGGGTATGGTGGAGTAGCTATACTTATCAAGAATTCTATCCCTTTCTCTACTATTACATTACCTCCTCATAGTGAGGAAATTTCAATAGTAGCTATTAAAGTGCGCCATACTTGTCTTGTTTCTATCTACATTCCTCACCCTTCTTCTTCTGTTCTTCAAGAGATGAATAATCTCTTTTCTTTTCTTCCAAAGCCATTCTTAATAATGGGGGACTTTAACTGCCATCATCAATCATGGGGTTGTTCAACTTCTAATTGTTATGGCGATGAATTACTAGATACAATAGACTCACATAACTTATGCATCTTGAACTCAGGAGCTGCCACACGTCGTTCAGATCCCAATCAAAACCAAAGTGCAATCGACCTTTCTATCTGTTCTCCAAACTTAGCCTCTTCATTAACTTGGCACACTCTAACCTCTACTTATGGTAGTGACCATTTTCCAATAGTTATCTCTTATCCTCTTTCCAAACCAAATGCATCATTAAGAAGATCAAATTTAAAGCATAAACTACCTAATAGAAATAATAATGACTGGGACAAATTTAGAAACATTGTTGACAGAAATCTTTACTCCTTGCCTGTTATTTCTAACGGCAATGAAAATAGTTGTGCTGAAGCTTTAGCACTTATATTAATTGCAGCTGCAGATGAAGTTTTTCCTGTAAAAAATAACAATATTAGTACAATTCCTTCGCCTCCATGGTGGGACTCTGAGTGCACAGAATTGATTAACAAACGCAAAGAGGCTGAATACAATTATAACCTTGATATGTCTGACATTAATTTTGAAATCGTTACTAACCTAATTAATAAAACTTATAAACTGTTTAAGAAGAAAAAATTTGAATCTTGGCGCAACTTTTGCTCATCAATTTCACCGAATACTCATCCAACGATTGTCTGGCGCAATATTCGTAGATTTAGGTCCATTTATAACAACCCTTCTCCTATTCCTGACTCTCTAGCCAGTGAATTCTTAGATAAATTAGCTCCACCTTGGGTTCCGGAGGAGGTTATTAACCACAACCTGTCTCTCGTACCCAATAACCAAGACACCCGTACAACGCTAGATCTTCCATTCACTCTTACTGAATTAAAGGGTGTTATTCATAAAACTAGGGATTCTGCACCAGGCATTGATGGCATCCCGTATTCCTTTTTTGCTAACTTAAATGATGACTTCCTCAGTTATTATTTAGAACTTATCAATTCTATCATGACTACAGGAAACATCCCTGCTAAATGGAAACGTCAAATGGTGTTGCCATTTCTTAAACCAAATAAAACTCCATCTGACGCTTCTTCATACCGTCCCATAGTCTTGTCTTCAATTTTGATGAAATTAGCGGAACACTTAATTAAAAATCGCCTAGAATGGTATGTTGAAAGTAAGGGTCTTTTGGCAGAATCTCAATATGGCTTTAGAAAAGGTAAAAGTACAACTGACTGTTTAAGTATCTTAACATCCGATATTCGGTTATCCTTCTCTAACAACCATTCCACTATTGCAGTTTTCCTTGATGTTAATGCAGCCTATGATAATGTTGTATTATCAGTTTTACAAAATAAATTAAAAGCCTTGCAAGTTCCTTTGAATTTGTCGAATTTTATTATTAAAATCCTGACTGAACGCTCTGTTATCATGATAATAGGAGGTCATGAGGTATCTCATCTAGTATGGAGAGGTCTTCCACAGGGATCTGTGCTCAGTCCCATTCTATACAATATTTACACTTTTGATTTAGACTCGTCCTTAACTAACCATGTTAAAGTTCTTCAATATGCCGACGATTTATTATTATATTCTTCAAGCCAATCTGTTGAACAAGCTAGCTATGCTATCAATTCTGCTTTATCTACTTTGGAGTCATGGTTACATCTAAACGGTCTGGATTTATCCTCGTCTAAAAGCGCGGCTGTTTTATTCACCCGGAAGAGAAATATTCCCTTATTAAACCTCTTTTATAAGGAAACACCTATTCCAGTTAAAGATAAATTCAGATATCTAGGCATAATACTTGACTGTAAACTAAGTAGTGTCCCTCATTGCGATTATATTGTTAACAAATGTGAAAATCACCTAAACATGCTTAGATGCCTGTCTGGTGTGTGGTGGGGTGCACATCCATTTTCTTTGAAACTAATTTACAACGCAATCATCAGAAGCACTCTGGATTATGGATTGTTTGTTCTAGAACCTGGTAGTGTTATGGCTTTTAAAAAATTGGACCGCATCCAGTCTAAAGCGTTACGCATTATTTCGGGTGCCATGAAGTCTAGTCCCATTAATGCACTCCAAGTCGAATGCGGGGAAGCTCCTTTATATCTTAGAAGACAATTCCTATCTGACAAATATTTGTTCCGGATTCTTCAGTTCTCAACCCATCCTCTCATTCCTAAACTGGACACTTTAGTGTCGCAGATTGAATCTTTAGATTACTGGACCCATAAACGTGCTCCATGCTTAGTCATAAGCTATAAAAAATTCCTTTCTCTTTCTTCTCCTATTCACCGTTCCAATAAACTTCCCTTATTTAGCACTAGTTATGAGAGTTTACAATTCAGCCCCACCATTAAATACTGTGTTAGTAAATCAGATCCCGATTGTCATTTAAGTTTTAATCATTTTCTGGCTGAACACTTACAGTACCATCATGTATTTACGGATGCTGCCAAGCGTTCTCCAACGGGTTGTGTTGGGATAGGTACTTACCATTCTCAATACAATATTGTACAAAAAATAAAACTGCCCCCGGAAACTTCCGTCTTTACGGGGGAATGTTTCGGCATCTTAAAAGCCATAGAATACACTCGTGTTTTAAAACTCAAAAAAACCATTATTTTTACTGATTCACAAAGTGCTCTTCTGGCCATCAACAAATCCCCTTTTGAACACAATTCGCAATCGCAGTTTCCTGTCATTTACTTAATAAGGGAATTAGCCTTCAGAACCATCTCTGAGGGCAATACACTGCAATTTGCGTGGATTCCGGCCCATGCTGGGATCCATGGCAATGAAATGGCTGACACACTTGCCGGTGATGCGGTGCAGTGTGGGGACTTAGTTCCATATATAAATTTTAATATCGACCTGGTGAAGTTACCAAAGACTTTTCTTCGGGATACCTGGAAGGTAGCTTGGGATGTCGGAAGCAAATTGAAGGGCCGTTATTTTTCTACTATTCAACCCAACGTTCCGGAAAAACCGTGGTTTGGCAGGGCAAAGTTTGGCAAGATGGAGACCTCCATTCTAATACGGATGAGACTTGGTCATGTTTGCTGTCCATCCCATCTTGCCAAACTGAATATCATAGACGACCCTATTTGCTTGTGTGGCACAGAGGTAGGCGACTTAAATCATATTTTTTTCTCCTGTCCCCTATATGACCGTTCTTCCTTTCTCAGTAACCTCTTGTCCCTTCGTACTCCTTTTCCTACCTCTATACTTGCTTTACTTTGTACAAATAACTTTCCTGTATATAAATGTATAGTCTCATTTATTACTTTAAATAATATTAAGTTATAATCTTTCGTCATTGTAATTTGCTCATTAATCATCATGGTATCATCACATTAGTAAATACGGATCCTATATCGTCCTACTCTAAATCCCGTTTTAATTAATCTTTTTAATTCCGTTTCATCTAAACGTGACATTGGCTAAATGTACAAACCGTGCGAAGCCAAAAAAAAAAAAAAAAAAAAAAAAAACAAAGTGACGACGAGTGAATATTTCCATCACAGAGTACTCTTTTATAGGTAATTTCCATTTTCCATCCTCATCAGTCAATTCAACTCCAGTCAGTGAGTACTATCTAGTCTGTGAGTCAGTGAATCAAAGTAAAAATAACACAGAATCAAAGCTGAGGCACAAGCAAAAGAACGAGCTAAAGCTTTTTTTTTTAATTTTTACTGTGATTTGTGTGTCTATAGTTAATTTTTGAACTAAAAATGATGCAGCCAGACTCTCAAACCTGTGCCCTAACCACTCAAACACAGGGAGTAAGTGTAGAAAATATCATCGGGAACAGCGACGTTATGAACTTTGATATGATGTCAGAAATTGAAAAAGAGCTGCTGGACAATCCCTACGACATGATATCCCTTGTGTATCTTCTGTACGATGTACCAGATACCGCACTGCAACATCTGATCGTGTTCCAGCGAGTTTCCAACGATGCTGCCATTTCCACGAACCTGAATATGTTACATGAGTGGTTTCGACATGCCAAGCACAACCCCAACTGGAAACACGAATTTGTGGAGGCTCTCCTGATCTGCCAACTACACAGCATAGTCAGAAAATTAGGATTTAATGTACCTTCAGCACGCAGGCATTATCAGACTGACTTCATTACTGTTAAAATGTTTGTAAACCCTATGAAAAAAGCCTTGTATAAATTGTGTGAAAGTATAAACTCGGACAATCTTTTGAAACTGAAAAAGGCTCTTCTGACATATGATATTGATACAACAGAATATGACTCCTGTGAGCTAGTTTTCCTGAAGCTCATGAGCGAAAAGTTCATTACAATTAACCAATATCAGTACAATAAGAAGGTGTTAGGATTTCAAGTGAATGTAGACAAACTTATTAAAATTGTGGGGAGTCTACCAGGATTGAGGAAAATAGTTTTAGAAATAGATATGTTGCAACAGTCAATGAATGATGTACCTAAACCAAATGTAGCGGTTACTACAAGTACTCCCTCCAAACACATAAAAGTAGATGAATCAAGGCAAGGAGAAGCTGATCAAGATCATTTTATAGAGAATTTTGATGATGTGTTTGAAATGCTTGAGGACTTGCTTTTAAATGAAAATATTACATATGAAACTTTAAAGTCGGACCGGAAGAATTTAGATGTTGACTGTTATGAAATTAAGAATTACAAAAATGTTGGAACTTGTGTCATTATAAATCAAGAAAATTTTTACCCATCAAAGAATAGTATTGAGCATACTGGTACATATACTTCACTGGATCAGCGTGTTGGCTCTGATAAAGACCAAATGGAGTTAGAGAAGACAATGAAATCATTAAACTATACAGTGATCAGTACTTCAGATTTAAACCACAAGAAAATGATGGAATTTATAATGGATGTAGTAAAGAATAAAGTAAGTGAAGATGACAGTATCTTCATGTTGTGTATACTGTCTCATGGAGTGAAAGGACATGTGTATGCAGCAGATTCTGTGAAGGTCAACATGGATGATATTCAAAATATGCTTGACTCTGATGCTGCAAAGAAAATACGTAACATTCCCAAGGTGCTGATAGTTCAAGCCTGCCAGGTTGATGAAGCTCCTCGTCCTGTTCTAGTAGCTGATAGCCCTAAAAACACTTACGATTTAAAGAAAGCTAATTTCCTCATCTACTATGCAACAGCACCTGAATTAGAAGCATACAGACACGAGAAAAGAGGATCAATATTCATTCAGCTATTATGTAAAACAATTCATAAGTTTGCTTATATTGAGACTGTACTTGATATTTTTACTACAGTTAATAACTATGTTACTACAGTTTGTAAAAGCGTAGGACGTGAACAAGTACCACAATTTAAATCTACATTATTAAAGAAGCTTTATTTACAAATTCCTCAGTAAATCTAATATGAATTGTATTACTTACATTGTTATTTTTGTATGTATATTGGAATGAAAGAAAAACATTTTTATAGTAATAACCTCAATATTAGTTTTATGAAACCTATTGGGTTGACGAGAAATGCAATAATTATTGTGATGCAGGTACTAGCCAAAGTGATGGGTAAATAAATGTATTTTATAGATTTTGATAGAAGTTGAATGTGAATTGAATGAAAATCTATATGACATCAACCATTATTCTATGCAATGTATAGTGTAATCTTTTCATTATAAATAATATATTTTTTTTACATAAAATGTGTATATTTCTTTTGCTTATTAATACAGGATCAAATAATGCATCTTGTACACACACTAACAAAATAAAACGCATGCCTATTTAGGCAATATTTTCTATATTAATAGCAACATCTGTTTTCGTATAATCCAACACAGCAGCTTCTAACTTATGCCTTTCCTCATCAGTTTTTAATTTAGCCCACATGGAATCTAAATAAGCTCTCTGATGCTTTTGTATAAATGCAAAACTATGTTTTAGGGTGGCACCAACATGTAGTGTATTCAGCTTGATGTCAAGGTTTCCTATCTTGGTAATAAAAGGTAGACTGCTAGTTACAAATCTATGTGGCCCATGTCTTGATCTTATGATAGCTATCCTGGTATTCTCATTACAATATTTTGTTAAAAATCCATTAGTTACAGCAGCAACACCAAAGTCACCATGCAGCAGCTGAATTTTTCGCAGTACAGTGTCATGGAATATTTTTGGCTTCAAGTGTAATGGTTTATCTTTAGAGATGTATGGACAAACTATTTCAACAGTTATGTATCTGAAATACAAAGAATATAACAACTATAAACATAGTATTAATATAATGTTGTTTTTGAAAGAGTTAGGTTAGCTTGAAACATTAACTTCCTGCTTGTCTGAATTTGGGCCCGGTGCAGTACTCTTTTTCCATTCATTTTTATTAATAATTATCACAATTACTGGTCATTCAGAAACCGTCCGTTCAGTATTTTCATATCCTTTTTGGCAATATAACCTTCCACACAGTCCATCCATCGTAAATTCGATTACTCTACATTTATTCAAGCCGTTTACATTTTCATAAATAAAACTATCTTCCCCCATGTCCCTCACACTAAATTGAATAACACACCTGTTTTTGAAACGAACCATTGCTAAACGGACAATTTAACAATAATAATTATTTTTAAATCAGACAGATAAACGAAAATCAAAACAAACCGCGGCAGACACAGACACGTCAATTTATTGTCAAGATTATCACTGCTGTCAACAAAAAACTTTTTTATGAAACACGTCTTCTCGGCTTTTAAGACAGTTGGAAGTCTGTGGCTGAAGTGGATTTAAACTTCAACTATGTTTTGGAGGGCACACCAAAAGCAATATAACTCTAAAGTTAGTATTGGCCTCAAAGCGAAAAGCCATGGGTACGACTTTACTTTATCTGCCATCGATTTAAGGGGGGGAGGGGGTATGAAGGAAAAATTGCGCAGCCCCCCCCTTTTTAAGATATGATTTTTTTTAATATTCTAACCTAACTTTCAAATTTTATGCACTACCTATAACTAAAAAAAAACCACGTAACTGATCTAAATTCGTTTCCAAACAATAAGCCACCATCTTTTAATTTTAGGGTCTCTTGGGAAATGGTGGACTCCAATTTCGGAGTATTTAGTAACACAACAACACATCATTTTCGCAAAAATAAAGTAAAACCACCTCACGCCTTGTATTATTGTGTTGGGAACTAGCTATGACAGCGCCATTTTGACAGTTGCCTTCCCCGTTTTGTAGCTATGGCAAGTCCATATGTTTATAAAAGTCAGTGTGTGGATTTGCCTGAAGTATACGTGTTCTGTGGTGTGGAGTTGTGGACGCCGCATGGCTAGGCCGCACGGTGTGTGGACATCTCTCGTCAGAGAGTAGTATATTCTTTGGTGGACATGTTGACTGCCTTCGACAGGAGTATTAGTGTTCTGTGGCCTTCGATCAATAATACCAACTCTTGATCGAAGTTGACTGCAGACTGGCAGACGTTGACTTGACACTGACACTGCTGTTCAGGAGTATTAGTGTTCTGTGCTGCTATTTTTGATGTTTTGAGGCTGTGTTCTGTGTTTTGAAGCGGCAAAAATGCAAAGTTGAAAACTGCAATTCTGCCAGCAGAACACTATAATAAAAGTATTCATCACATTTAATAAATAATATTGTCATAGCTAAAATTATAATCTTCAATGTATCTTTTGTATTAAAATGCTAATGTTGTTCCCCGTATATACAATAGAAATCGCAATACCTTTGTGTTGACGCCGTGTTTACCATTACAGATGATAGCCGTACAGTTAGAACAGTTCAAAGGACAACAAGGTTATCTCATGAGACTTGGTTTTATTACTTGATATGTAATATCTACAACATCAAGGCCGTTTTATCAATTTGCTTTTGTCGTCGCCGCGGTCCCGTTAAATAACATTCACTCTGTTATTGTGAACATTGTCTTAGTGTGCAAGGTGATGTTTAAACTAACATTTCAATACATTCTACAATCTGTGTATTTTACTTAATTGTTTATTTATGCAATAGCACTGTACCTATTTACGAGCTATGAGTACATTTTTTTAATTTTTTCTATTGTATTTTTTTGTAACAGAATTGTGATAAAAGGGTGCATACTTCCAAATGAGTAAAGAAGTTTATTTCATTGGTGTGGATGTGGGCTCAGGCAGCGTACGAGCAGCATTGGTTGATGATAAAGGTCATGTCTTAAATGCGTCTGTTAAGGAAATTCAGACATGGAAACCTAAAGTTGATTACTATGAACAGTCATCAAAGGACATCTGGGATTGCTGTATATTTGTCATTAAGGTAAGATTGTGTCTGTAGTGTTGAATAACTGAGAAAGTTAACAATTTAATTGTTAATTAATTTAATTTTTGTGCTACATGCATAGGTAGTACTTAATCTTAAAAAAATAAATTTAAACATTATTAAAAATACCTCAAATTGCAACAAGCTATTCAGAGGAAATGTTGTTTCATAAGAAATATCTTGCTTTTCAGAATGTAGTTGCAAACATAAATCCTGCACATATTAAAGGTATTGGATTTGATGCTACATGTTCCTTAGTGGCCTTAGACAAAGATGGCAAGCCATTATCTGTAAGCACAAACAATAATGAGCAAAATATAATAATGTGGATGGACCACCGAGCACAGGCTGAAGCAGACTTGATAAACAAAACTAACCATGACATACTCAAATATGTTGGTGGAAAAGTGAGTCTTGAAATGGAAATGCCCAAATTACTCTGGTTAAAAAAACAACTTCCAAATAAATGGGACGAGTTCGGATTTTTCTTTGACCTGCCTGATTTCCTAACATGGAAAGCAACAGGCTCATTAAGTCGTTCACTATGCTCATTAGTCTGCAAATGGAATTATGAATGCTCTATTGATGGAAACCAGGGTTGGAACACAGGCTTTCTTCGAGATATTGGATTAGAGGACCTAGCTTCAGATAACTTTAAGAAAATTGGCAATAAGGTTTTAATGCCTGGAGAGTTTTGTGGAGGTTTAAAAGCTGAGGTTGCAAATACTTTGGGACTGAAACCGGGTACTCCAGTAGCCACTTCCATCATAGATGCGCATGCTGGAGGCTTGGGCATGATAGGAACGCATGGTGAAGGAATACCTAAAGAGATGTCTTCTCGTCTTGGATTAATCTGTGGGACTTCTACATGTCATATGGCTGTAAATAAAAAAGCTGTTCTAGTACAAGGTGTGTGGGGACCATATTACAGTGCAATGGTGCCTAGTATGTGGTTGAATGAGGCTGGACAAAGTGCTTCAGGGATGTTATTAGATCACATAATATCAAGTCACCCTGCTGGTGCTGAACTGTTGAAAGTGATGTCTTCTGGCGAGTAAGTTACTTAAAGAAAGCATTAATGCTCAGTTTTGATTTTTAAGAACTAAACCTATTATATATTTAATTAAATATTCCAGTACCCGCAACCGCTTGAGGGGATTATTATCAAAAATGGCAAGACTGGAAGGATACAATGACGTGAGCTATTTGACAAGGGATGTTCATGTCTGGCCTGATTTCCATGGTAACCGCTCGCCGCTGGCCGACCCTTCAATGCGAGGCATGATCTGTGGGCTATCAATAAACAATAGTGAAGCTAACCTGGCGCTGCTTTACCTGGCCACATTACAAGCGCTGTCGGTAAGTAGCGCACTTTCAGTTTCATAAATAGGGATGCTTTAAAATAGTCCACGCGCACACGAGCGGCGAATGTGGCGATATTTAAATAATGTATGTCCAGCGAATCTTGGACAGTCCTGGTCCTGGTATCTAGTGGCTTTTTACCATACTTTGAGCTATTCTGATACAGTTCGTAACAATACGATCGATAAAAGAAAGTAGGTAGGTACCTAACATAATAAATCTTTTTTACAAAAAAAATAACTGACTTCCAAAAAAAACACTACAAAGTAAAAATAACTTTAATTTGGGAAGTTGGTGTCTTTAGATCTGTATTTTAATTTTTTGCCAACAACTTCCGAAGTTAAAGTTATTTTTCATGGTTTGTTGTAAAAAAGTTTTTTATTTTTCACTTTTTATTTATGGTACCTACCCCACACCAATTCGTATAAGTACCACCACTTGCTATGTAAACAACAGTGACAGGAAGTATTAGAACATATTAACATCATCAAGATACACAAAGTGGACTAAATACGCATTATCGAAGCTCACTCAATAACTACCCAAGCATCGGAACTCTGCGCAAGTTTCCTCTACCAAATGAAAAATAATTTTCAAAATCGGTCCAAAATTGACGAAAATATCGAAGAACACTCATAAAAAAAACATACAGCTGAACAATAACCTCCTTCTTTTTGAAGTCGGTTAGTAATAGTTTGTCGGTTAGTGATTGATTGATTGATTGGTGTATACTAACGTCGTAAATGCTGAATACTACCCATATCTTTAGTGCCAACTATGTTTAAATGGTGTGAGTAAAGTTATCTATTCTACATATACATTTTATATTCTATACAAATAAAATTGAAGTGTGTGTTTGTAATGTCAAAATAACAACTTTTTACTAAATGCATAAGAAAGTATATATAAGATGTAACATAAATGACGCGGACGCACAACCTCTTAAGGGATCATTGTACTCATCATTATGAACAACTTTTACTATGGGTCCAAACCTGAAATCGCGAAAAAAAAATCAGCTGTTCCCTACATTTTGACGAGTTATACCTACGAACATAAATGTAGGGAGCAGCTGATTTTTTTCTTGCGATTTCAGGTTTGGTCCCATAGTAAAAGTTGTTCTAAATGATGAGTACAATGACCCCTTAAGAGGTTGTGCGTTACACTTTGTATATGGTACCTACTTATAACAAAAAGGCATTTTTTTCAAAAATTGTCTGGGTGTCTGTTCCGGTTAATCTCCGAAACGGCTGGACCGATTTGACGGGACTTTCACCGGCTGTTAGCTGATGTTACGGGGAGTAACTGTTACTTTTATCTTAGAAAAATAATTACGGTTCCGCGCAAAAAAATTAAAACCCATGAAAATGTGAACAAAAAGTCGGATTTGAAAAATTCTTTTTGCATTTGTTAGTTGGTTATATGCTATTTAACATCACGCTACGACCCTTAGGAGCCGGGCAAAAAGAAAAGTCAGAAAGAACACTAAGAACTCTGCCTCATTAAGACGTCATGGCGACGTCGTCGCCGGCTACGTATCCAAGCAGTTAATATTGAAATGTATGGTACCTAACTCACTTGGCGACGACGGTTTGTCAACGTCGCGCGTCGCCAAGTTGGAAGCGTGGCCACGAGCTACAGCTCCGGACTCCCTACGTGGCTTCTGGATACTCTGGCGGCCTGCGACGTTGCCACTATAATGTACACGGTAAACTGCACCTCGCTCACTCAGTCGCCAGTCAGCCGCCGTTTTGGACGCTCGCTCGGAATATAGTAGTTGATGTTGTAAATAATGAGTGTAATTGACATTCTCGTGTAATTGAAAAAAATTTCAGGATGTTTTCGTAAATCTCCATACAGTTTAAAAAAAAATACCACTTCGGCTTCGATCTGATATAAAAGGATGAACCCATACTTTATTTTTTTTTCTTCTTTTCTTTTTCCATTTTTCTGCGACGTAGATAACAAAGAAGTGCGATTTCTTCTACATCCATTCCTGACGACGTAAACGAACTCACTGTCAAGACGCCATGATAGCCAGGCCTGCGCCGCTGGTGACGTCGCCATGGCGTCTTAATGAGGCAGAGCTCTAAGAGAAAATGAAGTAATAGCGCGGGCGGGCGATGCAATGTGGCGGGTTGGGGGCGAGGGAGTTTTATTTAAATGTGGCTGTTATTTTAGTATTAGTCTATCTTACGACACCCACGCGAAAGAAGTCGCGGATCACAGCTAGTGTACCTAATAATATAAACTCATGCTTTTTTCCCATGGGGATAGGCAGAAATTAGAGAACGTCATCTGCTTCTTCTTTAAAAAAAATTAAATCTTGCGTTAAATGGTACTTTGTCTTAATATTGTATAATTTGATATTTTTAATACATTGTTTCAGTACGGCACGCGGCATATTATAGAGGCACTGGTACTGGCAGGGTACGAGTCGTTCAAATCGTTGCTGGTTTGTGGCGGGATCACAAAAGATCCACTCTTCGTCCAAATACAAGCCGATGCCGTGGCTCTGCCCATTCTTAGGCCTCATGAGAAAGACTCCGTTTTAGTTGGGTCTGCGATTCTAGGAGCTTGTGCTTCCCAGTACTTCAACAATGTACAGGACGCTATAGAAAATATGGGTGGCACTGCAGACGTGATACCACCTAATATGAGCACTAAAGCATACCATGATAAAAAGTATAGAGTTTTTCTAAGAATGTTTCAAGATCAGTTGAAATATAAAACCGTCATGAGTTCTAATCTTTAACAATAGATTGTTTTCTATATCATATTTCGGATTTCAGGGTGTTTTTTTACGTAGTACCTAAATGGTAAGCTGAAGTTTTATTCAATTTATTTATATTGTTACTTAGCTTAATAGAAACGTATTACAACTATAAAATACATAAACTGATTTGGTTTTAATTTTATGTCGTGCCACACTTTCGGACCCTATCTCCTCGGACAATCTCAGACCACAAAGTAAGTAACAGTCCTCTCAGTTAATTTACCTTCTGATTTTGTATCATAGTGATCTTTTTAGGGTTCAGTAGGTCCGAATGAAGAAACGGAACCCTTATAGGATCACTCGTGTGTCTGCCTGTCTGTCCGTCTGTCACAGCCAATTTGCTCTAAATCTAATGGAGCGATTAACACGTTCAGTGTCGGGTGCCCTCCTGGACGGTTCACTTAAGTCGCATATGGGATGCCGGGAGCCCTCGCGGAGGGCTTATTATAAATGTACGTTTTTCTTAGCGAATACAGCAATATAAACTGTGAAAATAAAATCACTTGTAATTTTAACAAGATTTATTAGTATACTCGTTGGTTTTCAAATACAAATTCTGAAAATCCAAATTTGTTACGATCGCGAATCATATTTTAATCAACATACAACCTAATACTGACCTGCAAATTGTTAAAATCGCAAGAAAATTTGAATTTCTCGGGCTACCCTGGCGATTTCGCCTACGGCACGACTTTGTCCGTCTGTTACAATTGCTTATTTCGGGAACTATTAATGCTATAGACTTGAAAGAGAATCGCCAGTTTCGGCCTGACGTGGACAAACTGCTCAGTAAAATGTATTTTAACAAATAAATATAATCAATATTCTATTTATACTGGTGATTTTTTTTACCGTCTCGAAATTTTTACAGGATGTTCTACCCATGAACATGAACAACTTTCACTATGGGACCAACTATGAGATCACGAAAAAAAAATCAGCTGTTCCATACATTTTGGTCAAGTAGGTTTGAACTTTTCTATTAAACAGTACCTAGATTTTTTTTTCGTGATTTCAGAGTTGGTCCCGTAGTGAAAGTTGTTCATATTCATGGGTAGAACACCCTGTAAAAATTACGTGCGTGTGAACTGAGGGACCACACTGGGAATTCGCGAAATGAAAATCCTAGGATTTAGTAGTAGACTTAAAACAATTGTAGAATGAATCTGGGAATTTGTAAGAAAATATATTAAAAACTACGACCCATAAAGTGTGGTCCCTCAGTTCTCACAGACGATCAGCCAGATCTCGGAAAGTATCTTAAAAAAGAAGGTTTTGTGAATACAGACATTTAGTAAAGAATTTGTAAAGATATTTACTAAATAACAGACCATTAAGCATTAAAGATAAAAAAAAAATATAACGACTGAACTGTGGTCCCTCAGTCCACATAACAAAGATAAATATTTTAGTGAATATTAATAAATAAAATTAATAAAACCGTCCTTTTTTACATAAAGTTTTAGTAAAAGTCTTAAAACGTTTTGTAAAAAAGAAATGGAGCAAAAATATCGAATCAATTTGAAGATAGCGATGATTACAACTGGTCCCTCAATCCTCTCCTCCACTGACACATGTGCGTGTGCTAGCTGCTAGACGAGAGGAATATCAGAAAGTCTAGTGTACTTAACTTTTAGTAATAAGTTTCTACTAAATAATAAGTATCTAAAATTGTGTATTTCTTACCTCGTAGCTGAGATAATATTATTTTTTTAATCCTATGAAAATAGATAGAGCAGTGTGACCACACAATAAAACAAAATGTAGACAGTACTATTATACTTTATTTAATATATCATTATTTAGACGAAACGAAAACAAGGTTGTATGGTTAATTTAATGGCATATTACATGGCTTATGTGTATTTAGTAAAAAGTAGATTACAAAATTAACTAATCACTTATTATAATACTTTTGTCAGTACTTACAATAATTTTGAAATAATGATCATCATAGCAAAAGAAGCTCGTTCAGAAAACAGTGATATCGGTAGATAAAGGAAGATTATGTAGATTACTTTAAAACACTTAGTTTTTAAAACAAAAGTACAAAAATATAGAATCGACGAGTCCATCAGAAATTACTCTGTTTTTTTAGATGGAATAATAAAAACTGCACTTGCTGACCTTGGTGAAGATGTAGTGAATAAAGTAATCCCACACATAAAACGCTCGAGAGTGAGAAAACGTATGTACGTCGAGATAAAAAACACGCCAAAAAAGTTAAATCTAATATTTCTACTGGGTATTTTAATGCGGATTCAATATTTTCTGATCAACCCTCTTTTATTGAAAATTGGAGAGGAGAAGCTGAAATGAATAAAGAGAAAACAAATCATAATATAAAATTATTAAAAAATGGTAACTTGTGTCGTTCGGTATTACTAAATGATAAATATGTCACTCTTAAGAATACTTGTGGTTTCGATTCTGTAATGTATTTTTTGAGTGCAGGGTTTAACGAAAATGAGAATATTCGAGACGTTATGGCCACTTTTGACAAAGATTTAATTCCACAATATATAAAGAACCTCTGCGACATGGAATCTACAGACGATGACATTTATTTAATGAGAGCAAAAATTGCTGCACAATATTTTAGCTCATTAAATGAGAAAGGAAACCATATTAGCTATGATTGCCAGTGTAATATCACATATATATTTGAAAATATTCTTCTAAAATATTTTATCAGTGCAACTTTCATAAAAAAAGTGTTTAAATACATCCTGCCAATCAAACTTAATCAAAAGAGACATTGCGTTTTTACCCTTAAATATAAATTTTATTGAAATATTTGGCATATGTATTTTAGAAGAGGCAATTAACATCGATGAAGGAAACAGGAACTGTACCACTTGTGATGACCAATTTAGTTAGAATTACGAGCTTTCAAAAATAATATCATTCGATTTAATGGCACTGATAAAAATTCTCTCACTAATGTTCCTGTTACCATAACAGTAAAGAACAAAACCTACAAAATCATGGGCGCATCTGAATTCATTCCAGCATTAATTCCAGGTGGTCTTGGCCATTACCGATGTCACTGTTTTATGAATGAGCGTTTCTTTTGCTATGATGATCAACATCTTAAACTTATTGAAAGTACTGACCAACAAATATACTTACATTCATTAAGCTACATCCAAATGTCACTTAGTTAAAAGTATTATAATAAGTGATTAGTTAATTTTGTAATCTACTTTTTACTAAATACACATAAGCCATGTAATAAGGTGCACTGGGGTAATTCCAAAAAAGGGTATACTCCGAAAATCCATAAAATTCTCTTCTCGGGGTAATTCCGAAATACAAAACTCATGATATTTTGTGTAAGGGGTAAATACGATTGAAAAAGAAATGTAAACCTTTGGTCAAAGTACAATAAAGTCGACGTTTAAATAATTTCGGAATAACCCCAAGATAGTTCGTAATTTCCCGTAAACCAAAAAATTATAATTCAAAAATTCAAAATGCTCTATCTAGTGAATCCAACTACATATTTATGAATCTAATATATCCATTGGTTAAATCTTTTCATTAAGTTAACCGAAGTCGCTTATTAATGGCAGTAAATATGAAACTACTTTACATAACTAACCGAAATGTAGACCTCTAGACATCTCGTAAAAATTCCCGTCGGAATTACCCCAGTACAACTTATACCATTAAATTAACCATACAACCTTGTTTTCGTTTCGTCTAAATAATGATATATTAAATAAAGTATAATAGTACTGTCTACATTTTGTTTTATTGTGTGGTCACACTGCTCTATCTATTTTCATAGGATTAAAAAAATAATATTATCTCAGCTACGAGGTAAGAAATACACAATTTTAGATACCTATTATTTAGTAGAAACTTATTACTAAAAGTTAAGTACACTAGACTTTCTGATATTCCTCTCGTCTAGCAGCTAGCACACGCACATGTGTCAGTGGAGGAGAGGATTGAGGGACCAGTTGTAATCATCGCTATCTTCAAATTGATTCGATATGTTTGCTCCATTTCTTTTTTACAAAACGTTTTAAGATTTTTACTAAAACTTTATGTAAAAAAGGACGGTTTTATTAATTTTATTTATTAATATTCACTAAAATATTTATCTTTGTTATGTGGACTGAGGGACCACAGTTCAGTCGTTATATTTTTTTTATCTTTAATGCTTAATGGTCTGTTATTTAGTAAATATCTTTACAAATTCTTTACTAAATGTCTGTATTCACAAAACCTTCTTTTTTAAGATACTTTCCGAGATCTGGCTGATCGTCTGTGAGAACTGAGGGACCAACTTTATGGGTCGTAGTTTTTAATAAATTTTCTTACAAATTCCCAGATTCATTCTACAATTGTTTTAAGTCTACTACTAAATCCTAGGATTTTCATTTCGCGGATTCCCAGTGTGGTCCCTCAGTTCACACGCACGTTAAAAATTTCGAGACGGTAAAAAAAAATCACCAGTATACAATAAGAACAAGGGGGGTCCTAGTATACTGCCTTGCGGTACGCCTAGAATTACGGATTCGAATTTAGATTTCACTACCTCCACCATTTTTGTACGTTAATCTCTATAACAATGCCCTCAATAACAATGCCTCAATACCAATGTCAAAAACAATGCCCTGCATTCTATTATTTGAATAATTCTCAATTAATTTAAGTGATATACCTCTTATTCCTATACGTTCTAATTTATCAAGCAAGATGTCATACTTTACACAGTCAAATGCTTTTGACACATCAATGAAAAGAGCAGTACATTGTTTCTTATTATTTATTTTATCCCAAATGGTATTGAATAATTTATATATTGCCAATATTTATGTTGTGGTAGCCCTCTATCTCTCATCCATGAAGAAAGTTGCCGTTTTTTCCTGAAAGATATGCTTTTGAAGATATATGGGCTGGAAGTTTCGCCCTCCAGAAATTTCTAGAACAGTCCAGAACATTCGAGAGTATTCGAGGGCATTCCATAATATTCTCGAATTTTTGTGAAATATTCTGGAACAAATCCCTGAGCGAAGCCGGGTACCCCAGCTAGTCCTAAAATAAACGTTGATGCAAACCTCGTTGCAGGAAAGTTTTATTTAAAAAAGATGTATTATGGGGGTAGGCAGAAACTACCTGCTACGATCCTTACATACACCTTTTGCCTCGTTTACATTCATACATCTGGTCATACACGCACGCCGGTTGCCAGTACCTACTACGCACCAGCCTGACCTTTCTGAAGAACATCACCAAAAAGATCACTATAATGTCTTCCTAGGGCGTCCTCACTCACATCTGCCGTGTAAATTCCTTTTGTTACCCCTGGACACAGCCAAGCGCGGCGCGGATTGCGGCGCGGCGCGGCGTGAGGCGCGGCAAGCGGTGAGCGGTGAAAACAAATGGTAGACAACCTATGAAGCACCATCACACAACTACCGGCGACGCGAACTGCGGTGCGACCTGCGGCGCGGGGAGAGTCGCGCGGCACGCGGCGGCGACGGGCTGCGTGGTGTGCGAGTGAAACCACGGAACAGAAAAAACAGGTGGAAGTGCAATGCACCAAAATTACTATAGGAACCGCTGTCGCCAAACTCACACAAATAAACCGATAATCATATATTGCACTACAAAGAAACAATTCGTTTGATTTGTAGTTTTAAGTTTAGTCAAAATTAGCGTACATCACAGATTTGGAAATAAACCCTGATGTTCTACAAATAAGATTTATTTTGCTGTAGCGGCGAAACGTATTTACGGTCTATAGTCACACTAGATTCGATTGGCGAGTCAATTCCGCTACTTGACCATAGATGGCGCTATTCTCAGGGGTATTTCGTTAGACATACGGTTCACATTTGCGTGATCGGTCGATTCTGCTGCTACTTGGCCAAGGCCGCACCACGTAGCACATTGAAATTCTTTATCGATATCGATAGATACCCGATATTTTGTTCAATTAGCATGAATAAGACTTGTTGGGAGTACATTTATTTATTTGGTACACAAACCGCTGTTCATTTTAAACCATTAATTAATAGACACACAAACAGACAGACAGGTCAATTTAAAATTAAATAATATAATAATAGTGGTATGTATGCATGAATACTAGTAAAGAGTGTCTCAGTAAGAGTGCACTTTTTCATTTTAAAATAAAAACAAGTATTTTATAACAGAATTGTGATATTTTTATTGTATTGTAAAGAAGACATGTTCCGATTAAGTATGGAATAAAATATCCGGCAAATGACCCCCACGGCTCCGATTACAGGCCATTACTCTTCGCCGCAGGAGACGCCCTGGGCGTCGGGAATTGGCAGCCGAATCCCGGCCACCGTAGGCGCGGGCTTGCGGACGGCGAGCAATGGGTAGCTCGCCGTCCGGTAAGGACCAAGCCCGAGTCGACGGCGCGTCGTGTTCCACGCGCGCCTCAAAGAGATGTCAGCACTATTGACGGGGTCCGCTAGGGCCGATGCCAGCTAGGGTTGCGGGATGTTCGAAAGAGTTACCGTGGCCCTGGCACAGGCAACAGAAGGAACACGGGTGGGTTTTAGTCAGTAAAAGTCTGACACGCCCTCCCGCTCCGCCCAGAGCGGGAGAAGTCATTTGGTGATTTCCCATCCACAAAAAAAAAAAAAAGCCCATTACTCTTTTCATGAAATTTTCCATGACTCGCACAGAGATGTGGCTGTATCTCACCGATGACACGTTGGATTTCCGATTTGAGCTCAGGAATTGTTTCGGGTTTATTCGCATAAACCCGAGATTTCACAAAACCCCAAAGAAAAAAATCGCACGGCGTTAAATCGCGCGATCTTGGTGGCCAGTTTACATCAGAATTTCGTGAGATAATGTGTTCTGGAAATCATTGCTGTAATAAGTCGATTGTTTCATGCGCGGTGTGGCAGGTTGCGCCGTCCTGCTGAAACCACATGTGTCCAGATTCATGCCGTCCAGTTGAGGCCACAAGAAGTCCGTTATCATATTCCTGTAACAAATGCCGTTCACCGTTGTAATGAGTTTTCACAATTATAACGCGTTGTTCTTTCGAAAAGCGCTCCATTTTTAATAATGGGAATAAACAGATGTGACAGCTGTCAAATTTCAGAGTTGCCACTTGCATGAAAAGAAAAATTTCAATTTTAAAAAGTGCACTTACTGTGACACTCTTTATATTCAAATTTTATATAAAGACTGCAACGTAATGAAAATAGTAAAATTTATTTATTGCCCTTGAAATAAAACATATTTGTTACGAAACTGGCGTTTGGAAAGTCTTATTTTTAATTTTAATAAATGGTGTATGCGAACATTAATATATTTTTCAACTATTACCTTCGTCAAATCGGTAACGTGATTGGACGCAGGAAATTCGCCAATTTGAACTTGTGTGTTACTATTTAAAACATAGATTATATTTTTGCTTTATAGCATTTATGCGACCATAAATTGCGACACGAAAGAATCATGGCCACGCTCCTAACATGCTTGGACTAGTAAAATTTAACAAAACGACTCTTGATGAAACATACGTTGTTTCATTTGTCTAAATAAACGGTAACAAGTACGGCCTTCAAAATATTTTTAAAAGATGGGAGAGTCAAGTAATTAAGAAATATATTTTTTGAGGTTAGGTGGTATATTATTATCTGTGGCTTTTGAATTGAGAGGTTTTACATATGTTTTTTTATTCAGTTACAAATTATGTCAAATGCAGGGCCCGTACTCTACATATCCGTTAAGGTTGAATTATCTTCATTCATAAGTAGGTACCATAATAGACATGGACACGTTGAATTTGTCCCTGATAATAGAGGACTTTCCAAGACGACTGCTTTACATACGTAGCGTACGTACAATACGAGGAGAAATCCTTTCAGCAATAAAAGATACCACTCTTGTCTTTTGCTCTAGGACAATGTGTCGCGCAATACGATTTGCACACAATCCACAGTTAACACACAGAATGGAAGACATTTTGCCACTTCCAATAGAAGATCCAAAACGTGATGCAGTTCCAAGTCCAATATACGAAAGCCAAGTCAACTTGAGTAGAAGAATCAGTTGGTGTCCGTAAGCAATGCAATATATCAGGAATTCAGGAAAATAACACAAAATCGCACAGAACACAGAGTCGTCGCCGAAACTACAACACAGTCTGCGCAGAAAACTGTCAATGTCAATCATTCTTTTGTTTATATTACTTGTCAAAAATAGAGGAAGGCCACGTCATCGATCAATTTATGCAGTATCGATTTTGAGATGTAAAATCATTACTTTTAAACAGTTTACATTGCCCGGGGTTTCATTTCGATTAAAAAATATAATCCATTCAGATCTAAGTTAAAGTAAGGACTTCTCCAGTAACGTTAATAATACAAATGCGTTCAAAATCAATATTTTACACTGCGTTCTGATAATGCAAAATTATATTTATAATGATATAAAATATCTATACTTCCCCATCTTCAAAAAATAAACTGATGATATCTAATAATTACATTAACAATGTACTACATTTTGGTGACAGTCTCATCTTGGGACGAAATTCTGTTTTTTCTTAGTCCAAAATGACCATGATCCTTTACTTAAAATACATTTCGTGTATGAATGAAGGCGACCTTATACTTGTATTGGAATGTAAAACTAAATAAATAATGAATTTAAATAAACAAAATTGTTTAGGTATTCCTTGTATCGATATCAATCGAAAAATTCAATATTCGACTTGACCACATCACTACTTGAGTGGCGAAGTGCTTTCGAGAATGTTCTATTGAAAAAAATCAATCCAAAATAAACTTTCTCTTAATTGTATAAGGTTGATTTTGACTAACTGTTCTATTAAATATTAGTAAATTGAAACAAAATAAGATTTTTATTAGAAAATAATGAAAATCGTACTTACCGATGATACGAAATACCTCCATTTTTAAGATTTTTTCTCCTACTATCATTTTTGCACTCTAAAACGGAACAATAGCTAGGGAAATATGAATTTGTCGCGAGACTAGCAACTCGACGCGATGTCAGAACGCGACTGGGATCGGTTAAGCGTAACAACGCTTAATTGTGGCACGCGTGCCACGCCTACTTAGCACTTCCACTGTTTTTTCTGTTCCGTGGAGTGAAACAAATGTACTAGCGAGTATCGAGGTGGCCACAGCTAAGAGCGGCGCGCGCGGCGGCTTCGGTGGACGCATTCAGGCATCGCACCACCGAAACAAATAATTTTGTTTTTAACGCGCGTTGAGCTTATAAAAATAATGGATACGGAACAATTTATTGGTGAAATACTGAGTAGACCAGCAATATGGATGTGAAAACATCCACATCACAAATATAGGCATGTTATAAAAAAATTGTGGGAAGAAATAAAACAACAATTTCCTGGGGATAGTGGTAAGTATTTATTACCTGTTTTTTTTTTTTTTTAAATTATCGGGATAGTTCCTGTATTCATAATAAAGAGTGTGAAATTCGCCAAGTTCTCTCCTTTTCTGGTTAACTGGGTGCGCTCCTATTCTTGACTGAATGATATCTTGAGCTAAGAACGCACTTGTTTCAAGGCAATACCCTGCCACTTTTGATAGGGCCATTTTAATAGTTTAGCCGTTCTCTAAATACGTCCACCGCTGTCGCCGCCGCGGTCGCAATTAGTCGAGCTGTGGCATACCACCGCAAATCGCGCCACCCGACGCGCCTCCCGCCGCACCGCGCGCCGCACCGCTAGAAACTGTGGCCAGGCTCTTAGTCGACTTTCATTCATCCTCTCAACATGACCAAACCATCTAAGCATACTCTTTTCAATTTTTGTCACTACATCTTGTTTTAAACCGCGCCGATGCCTTATCACATCATTCCTCAGTCTATAATTAATAGTCACAGGGCACATGTTTGGCGACAGTGGCTAGGTGGTTAGTAGAAATAATAACGCTGACTCCAATTTGTAGAATGTAGCGAGGAATGGTGCTTTATTATCAAAATGTTCCCGCTTAGATACTAAATTATAATTATGACCTAGCCAATGAAAAGTACAGAATAAATATTTTCAAAAATGTTAACGAATAGAAATACAAAATATTGTAACCAATCATATCACAGCATTTTTGTTATCCCTTTTTGCCTCGCGGTGTCGCGTTAGCGCATAATAATGCACTTATTTTTCCTAAATATCGATTTCTTATCAATTTTTTTTTTCAAGTGATTCGGTACCACGGTTATTATTACTACGTAAAGTGTGAATAATATCTTAGCGCCAAATCGGGCGCGGGGTGTTAACGGCGTCGCACAGAGCGTAAAAAAAAGTACTCTGTGGTAAAGACTGAAGTTACAGCCCATGGATCTAACAGCATGCCGCAAAAAATGTGATAAGATAAGATAATTTATTTCGCAAATATGGGTACAGTACATGATGACGAATACATTTATAGGTTCAGCCACATTTTACACTTAGGCATGCGAAAGGTACGAGACCAGCAACAGACGAAATGACTACTTAATAATTCAATTCAACATTATAATTCAATTGAACATGATTTTAAAAATAATCAAACAAATGCATTTTCTTTTTCTGCAATAAACTCAGAAATATTGTAGTAGGCTTTATTAACTAAAAAGGAACTTAATTTTTTTTTAAACAATGGTAAAGTTAATGCCTTCCAAGATT
Organism: Fissipunctia ypsillon; assembly: GCA_947568875.1. Taxonomy (NCBI): domain Eukaryota; kingdom Metazoa; phylum Arthropoda; class Insecta; order Lepidoptera; family Noctuidae; genus Fissipunctia; species Fissipunctia ypsillon. Next base: position 18,922,438 of record OX387654.1, on the reverse strand, counting down.
TAGGTAACTTATTGTAAATAAATGTGGCCATGCAGAAGACACTTTTGCGCATGAGGGCTGTATTTGCCGTCTGCTGACATAATTTACTATCATCGCGCCTACTTCGAGGAACTATGTCGAGACGCGTAAAACGATTTGGATTCGTTTTTACAAATAATGTGATCGCTGTGGTTGCTCTATGCGTAGTAAATTAGTAATCAATGCTCAATGTTTGGTACGGATTTTTATCTATAATTAATTACTTATATTTAAACACACAAAACTCTTATATTTTCATAAGTGAATCAATTTGCATTTGATTATCGATTCGTCAAAAATAATTATTTTTTATTACTTGGCAACACCGAATGTCAGCATATCTGCAATCAAAAATGTGAACAAAGAAATGTCATTGTCAAAGTGACAGTTGAGGGGTAGTCAACATTTCCCTAGTAATTCAAATTTTATTTTTTTTAGGATATGTTCCAGAAATGTATGGAGCCTGGGCTAGGACTATGTACACTATATGTAAACATCGCTATACAATATAGGAACCGTTTTTTAATGTTAATTTTCTTTCATTTGACTTCGTTTTAATGTACATTCAAATTAACTCGGTCAAGGAGAGCCCCTCCACCCCCTTTATAATGTTGTTTTGAAAAATTTGTTTTACATGCGCTCCCTCACCGGGAGCATTCACCTGTAATCTAACAATCCAAGATTCGATTTTGAGTATTACTTTTATTACGGTTACCTTGGTTCTCCTCACTCACAGATATAATGATCTCAACTGTTACATTACAGGCGAATGCTCTCGGTGAGGGAGCGCCTTTACGATCTTTTTTATTTACTAAGATAAGTATTTGTGCTAAGTTACAAGTATCAAATCAAAGGTATGATTATTCAAATTGTTTTGTCTGATTTCACTCCGACAGGGATTTTTGTATATAAATTTTCAAGTCATTTAAAGCAAGCAGTAAAATCCTCCTCTGAAAACTTGATTTCCCCTTTTCTCCCAGTGAGTCTTGTGATCATGTCTTACAAACATACCCTACATATCTATGCACATAAATAAAGTTTGTGTTAAAAATTGAAGTGTCTGTTTGTAATGTCAAGATAACAACTTTTTATTAAATGCATAAGAAAGTTTACATGGTACTTATAACAAAAAGCAATTTTTAAAATTTTTGTCTGTCTGTCTGTTTGTTCCGGCTAATCTCCGAAACGGCTGGACAGATTTTAACGGGACTTTCACTGGCAGATAGCTGATGTTACGGCGAGTAACTTAGGCTACTTTTATTTTAGAATAATGATTAGGATTCCGCGCAAAAAAATTAAAACCTATGAAAATTATGAACAAAAAATCAGATTTGAAAAATTCTTTTTGCTTTTGGTAGCCCGATTCTTGAGGATAGTTATAGGCTATTTAACATGACACTACGACCCTTATTGTGTATCTTACGACATCCGGGCGAACGAAGTCGCGGGGCACAGCTAGTAGTATATATTATTATACTTAGTAGTTGATTGCACTTGCACTCGTGCGAAGCAAAGGCGAGTTGGACAAACGAATAAATAGGTATTTATGATTTATTCCTGCGATAGTTTTGTATCCCATTAAATACTACGTCTTAGAAAAACAGAATTAGTAAGCTCGCCTTTTATCGATTAGAAATCAACTATCCGCAGTACGCCATTGCACTACAAGCATTGCACGCTCACATCACTAGTGCCTACTCGGACGAGGACGTGCGAAACGAGTAGGTTGGCAATATTTCGGGCGTAGCTTGGCTTTCTTATTTAGTTTTCTTCTGCTTACGTTAGCAAAATGATATTTATTAGAGATTATTGTAAAATTAAGACTTCTCAGCTTGAGTACTACTGAATTAAAACAACAAATAGCAAGGGTGTCAATATTGACAAGCAGGTATGTTTATAATCCAGCCAAAGTAAAAAGAAACGGTCGCCACTTATTTACCATCCTATTAACCTCTTTCTAAATTGACTGGGTTATATTGATCAATAGTTTTCGTAAGACTACAGCATAATTTTTTTGAGAATTGAGGATTTCACTTTTCTTATGTTTTAGGTCAAAATGTCTAAACGTACGGCAGATGACGGTGGCAATGGCAGTAGCCAGCCACCGATCAAGAAAGTTCACTTTGAGCCCCATCTTATCGGCCCTGTGTCCACTTTGGAGGAAATGGATATAAAAGTTCTTCAGTTTCAGAATAAAAAGTTGGCCCAGGTACTCAACGTGAAGTATTTTTGCATGTTAAATTGCTTATTACTAATAGATATTAGTGGTTTTGCATATATAATGAATGAGAAACATGTCATGATCAGCTGTTTATCAACACAACACTTTTACATAGCATTTATGTACAATGACAATAATATTATTAAGTTAGTTTAATGTTTTGGAACATTGAAGAGTTTTCAGCTTATCTGTTTAACTTATTCTTGTTTTGGCAGCATAATGAATGAACTGCTTGGTAATAGTCCATTGTTAAATTTCTTTTGTGTTGATAGTTCATGGTTAAAACATGGCTTGGAGGAGAATTATCTTTTTCTGCGAGTGATATTCTAGTAGATGACAGAACAAATGGTACAAAAGATCATTTTGTTATTCAAACAATGATACATCCATGTTTTTAATATACTTCTTAAAGTATATTGACACAACAGATGGAAATATTCAGCAGAAAGTTTATGCTATGATCCATTTTGACTGTTGTACATGAAAAGTATGGATGAATATTAAATAGTTTAGGTATATAATCCATTTTTACAATTTATTTATTATTGGATAGTTAATATGGTTCTGTTTGTATGTCGATGGAATTGTATCATTTGTCAGTAATAATATTATTAGTGAGTACAAAAACACTGCATTGTACACTATGGGTGTACTGAATAAAATGGCAACAAACATTCATGTCAGTCAAGAAATCAACATTAACCTCCAAAATTTCTTCAAAACCCCGCTAACATGCATCCTGTTACAAACACCTGGCTTTGTGACTACATTGCCTTGTGCAATTAGCTTTTAGTCCAACAAGCTTAACATCAAGGACTAGGACTACACATAAACCTCTCAACAGCAATATAAAAAAAGAGTTCTCGTAATCATAACATTTTCCCACATTTCACAATAAAGGTTTGAATGTGTATTTAAGCATGCAACTGCCAACAGATATTAAGAAGACAGTTAAGATTCCAACTCTCAATATGTCCCTGCCACCCTGTATATGCATATTGTTTTAACCTGTGCCGACCCACTCCAGGACATTGGCCTACCCTTCTCTAAATGTTATGGTTCTTCTCACCTATTCTTGAAGAAGTCACATTCTAGAGGTCATTATCATTATTTTATACATATCTCTGCCAAAGTAATCACATTAAAATGGTTCTTTCCAGAGAATAGAACAACGCCATAGATGTGAGGCGGAACTTCGTGCTAGGATTGAACAACTCGAGAAGAGGCAGACTCAAGATGATGCAGTGCTGTGTGTGGTCAATCGTTACTGGAATTTACTCAATGAGGATATCAGAGTACTCTTGCAACGCTTTGATGCAGAGACGGCGGATGAGTCAGAAAACAAAAGTAAGTTGTTAACTGATCTCTGTTAATAATATTAAATGATAGTTTTACCCTGTTCTGTACCAACCATGGGCCAATTTCTCCCCCCATTCTTCCCATTTCTTTTGAATATACGATGCAATTTTACTATCATTTAGAGAATTTCTTGAGGGCCTTTTAAGAATTTACTTTTACAACATGTTAAGTTACATTCTATCTATCTATTTAGCCCGTAATGTCCCACTGCTGGGCAAATACCTCCCTTTCTCTTATACACATGTGTCTCCTCGGCTATTGCAGGCCAGTCCTTTCGGTAGGCGTCACATTCATCCCTCCATCTTCATGTTGGTCTGCTGCAATTTTGTCTAGCATTTAATGGGACCCAATCAATGGTTATTTTAGTATTTCTTTAAGTTACATTAGTTCATTCAATTACAGTGTTTAGGATGATCACTTGTCTGTTATTGATACTTAATTATAATTATGTAAGTGATACATATTATGTAAACATACTTTTTTCTAAACACTGGAAGGCAGTCTGCAATATTTATCAACCTATCCTGTAAAAAACCCTCTGCTAAGCAAAACACCTATGGAAGGGGTATGGGTTTTTCAGAAATCCAACATTTTTGTGTGTATTTGAATGGCATACTTTTCTCCTGGAGCCAAAGGATTAGCCAAACAGATAAATACAGTCTGGCTGCATTTCCCATCACCTGACTTCTGCCTTGAGCAATGCAAATTGTTCTCATGTTTTCAAGGAGACCAGTGTGAAAATATTAATAACTAATTGTGTCTAATACTAGGTCAAGGTCATCCTATACTGTCCACAACTCCATTATGTAATAACTTGACAATTATTTAATTTGAGAAAATACAAATTCTAACTTCCTCCTTAATTGTAGTTGGTTAAGGCTCCATGCACGAAAAAACCTCTTTTGTCAATTTCTTATGTAATTGTGTGAAAGCTTCAAATAATTGAAACATTAAGTCTGTATGACAATAAAATTACAGTTTTCGTGGCGCTAAACCATTCGTGTCAGTCATAACACCTGTTAATAGTTTCATCACTTTTGCGCTCTAGAAAATATAGTTTATTTCGCCTCTGATTTATATAATGAAATTATTGTATTATCATGAAATAAAATTTTGATTTTATTTCAAGGATAGCTGAATACTAATGTGTGTTTTTAAATTTCTTAAAATGGTTTGCTAAATAATAGGAAAAAATACATTACTGACTGGGTTTTTTCAACATTATTTTTCTGCTAAATTTTCTATTGAAGATCAATATAATGTTGATAACACTTTTTAATGTTCAAAATCAAAATTAGTTTTTTTTTGTAAAAAGATGGATCAAACGTCAGTCTCGCGTCATTTTTCGGAAAACTTGTTGCGAATATTAGTGATTTTCCATGATTACTTAATTTATTCGAAAAATCCCTTCCAGCCACATACAAAACAAAGAACTCGACTTTTCAAATCACAAATATATTTTGGTTTAAATTTTTTTCCCTTTCTCACAAACAATGCACAAAATTGATCAAAATCAGTCGGTTTCGTGCACGGCCCCTTAAAAACAGAATTATATTAACATAACATCTACATTTCGACAGATGTGTTTTCTCAATAGATTGATAGCTATAGGGTTGCCATAACGCGGGAATTAAACATAACTGGCGAAATGTGGGTGTACTCTATAAGCTTTACACTTGTGCCTTTGGAGATTAAAGGCCGTGATGTTACGTGTGGACCTAGAGTAAAACTTATCAACTCATCCTCAGATGAAAACGAAGCAACAACTTCGTTTCTTATGCAACTGTCTACGTGGGACAAGGAGGAGTTGGACGCTCAGCTCGCTAACCGGGTGCAAGTGAGCAAGCGAGCGGTCGCCAAAGTGTTACAAGCGTTTGACCGTCTGCAGCAGAGGAACGATAAGATCTGGCGAGCCATCAAGGGCGAGAGTGAGGGTAAGCTTTATGGTTAGTTAAATTTAAGGTAATTGTGTTTTAACATTATTTGTATCTAACGTTGGGAATTTGTGTGGAGGGGCTCGTGGCTAAATGATAACAGCCGCACGGGTCGATCGAAGGTTAAGCTGCGCTTGCCGCGGCCGGTTCGTGGATGGGTGACTATCCATTACATATCGAGACCCCTCCATGCCTCGGAAAACACGTTAAGCCGTTGGTCCCGGCTGTCATTCGTAGATCTTTGACAGTCGTTACGGGAAGTAAGAAGCCCGAAAGTCTGACAACCACTCTTACCAAGGGGTATCGTGTTGCCCAGTAACTGGGTTGTGGAGGTCAGATAGGCGTTCACTCCATTTAAAATTCTGGTATTTAGCTGCATCCGGTTAGACTAGATGCGGACCCCAAAAATAGCTGGGAAAAGGCTAGACAGATTTTTGGGAATTTGTGTGCCTCCTCTCAAAATGCTATTCTGATATCTGGCTATCAGGTCAATATTCAGAGCAGCTGGGCGTTCAAACGTTGTCTTGAGCGTGCTATAGTTTTCGCTGGAGCGTGGCGTTTAGCGTGTTGACCAATCAGGCGACACTTTAAGGGGGCTGTCACATTTTGTCACCTCTCTCGCTCACACGGGACCAAATTTTTAAAATTGTTAACTGAAAAGACGCTTTCTTGAAAAATGTAATCAATTGGCGAACTAATAAATCATATTAACTTAATAGATAATTATTAAAAACACATTTCTATTGTGTTATCTAATAAACTCAGCTCAATAAGTATTATGATCTGTTTTTGACATGAGTTAAATAAATGCTACAATAAAAATGTGTTTTTAATAATTACATATTAAATTAATATTATTTATTAGTTCGCCAATAGGGAATATTACGCAAAGCTGAGACAGCAGATTGTGCCAGATTAACACGAAGTAAACAAAGCAAACTCAAAGGCGAGCGGCAACATTTTACGGCGTTTTTCAATATTATTTGAGCTTTATTTCATCCTTGTTACTATAACTGTAGGTTAAAATAATACCATAAGGTTAAAAACGTGCCTATAAGAATTTCAAACATGTTTGTTTTTGTGATATTGAACTACTTTACAATAAACTTCTAATGATCCATTCAAGTAAATAGCACTAAAAATATTGTGTTTTACATTAGTTTAATACTCTGACCTGTAAAATATCTTTCATTCTTATAGTTCTCAGCTCTAAAATGATCAAAACACAACCTTTTGTGACTGTAAAATGCTTGCAACGTAGCAATTTACCACTGCTTGCGAAATTATCCGTTTTTAGTGAACTAATGAACGCCTTCGTTCCTGCATATGGCCCAACACTGATTCACTGACTGATGTATTATTACTATCTATTATAGAATACTTCTGACGAACAGATATCACTAAAATAATATATTGGTAGATTGTAAACACACCGGATTTCTCATTAACAGTCATCTAACCATAGATATTTTTTTTTATAACCATAGATGAAAAAGGAGGCCTAAACATGAAGTTTGTTTTTTCTGTTTACGTTATTTATTGAATTATTTATTCTCCTTATAACTATCATTACAGGTTGAATTACCTAATGCCATAGTACGGTCTCATAAAATTAATTTCTTTATAAAATGATTAAGAACTTTAACCTTTTTACTATAACCTTTTGATTAGGTAGTCTTACCACAAACGTACGCCATGTTGTTCTGTTTACCAAGTGTTGCTGGTGCGTCCTCTAGCGGGATAAATTGTCAGTAAGGTTCCCTATTTATTCCATTTTTCAAAAAATTTAACATTCTTAAAAATTTTGTCCCATGTGAGCGAGAGAGGTGACAAAATGTGACACCGCTCTTAAGTGTCATCACAGGAATTCGGCAATGTTGCATTATTGTTTGGTCTATGAATTCCTTCCAGGATAGGTATTTATTCTAAACGAAACAAACTCGAGAGAACATTTTTTCTTGACGTAGATGAAAAGTGTCTTACGGCGTCGCAATAAGGTTACATTTTCTTTGTAAGTTTCCGACAGCGGAACTTTAAAACTGAATAGCTCAATATAATGCTGGAAATACTCTTACAAACTCGTGAACTAATATGCTCACGATACTAATATCTTTCAGAAGCCGCCCCCGCACCTATGTTGGATGACGTTATCCGTGCGACCAACGAGGAGGTGACGGTTGAAAACCGGCGGCTCCAAGCTCTATGTACCACCTTACACGAGAGCCATCATGCCATGACCCTAAGGGTGGCTCAGTTGCAGGATGCTGTCAATAGCCGGGACACGGAGAACGCTGAGCTCAAGAACCAGATTGATGATCTGCAGTATGAGTTGTTGAAGGTTTGTTGATCATATTATATAGTCTTAGTATCTGATGAAAATATAAAAAAGGGATCAGAAAATGTACCTGTGGATGCCAATTTGTAGTGCCGCTTACAAATTGAGTGCTTTGATTTTTTTGAACCCGAAATTCTAATTTTAAATCATCTCAAAGACGTTTTTCATTTGACAATTGAGGTTAATTTTATGACCTCAATTTTCGTCGATGATTTTTCAAGTACAACTTATGTTATTTAAATAATAAATGTTGGAAAAAATAGTCAGATATAAATTGTAACCTTTAGCAAAATATCTGACAAAAAAAAAACTGGTTAACAAATAGCTTAGATTTAGGGAAAGACGTAAGAATTAGCATTGATATTCGGAGGTAAAATTATGGTATTTTCGCGTACAATCCTGGCGTTGCGTATACAATATGTCCCGGAATTAACGCACAAGCTCTTAAGGGGTCATTGTACTCATCAATATGAACAACTTTTACTATGGGACCAAACCTGAAATCGCGAACAAAATCAGGTAGGGGAACACCTGATTTTTTTTCGCGATTTCAGTTTTGGTCCCATATAAAAGTTGTTCATAATGATGAGTACAATGACCCCTTATGAGGTTTTGTGTCATTTCAATAACATCTTGTTTAAGTAATTTTAAATGACATACAGAATAGATTTTATAAATATCCCATCATAATAAAACAATAATAATTTTTTGATTACTATGTTATAGTTATGCTGGGTTTTCTATAATAACATGTTACTATATATTTTGTTAAAGATAGTTTTTCACACAGTATTTTTACACCTTCCACCCATAGGTCCGATCCCGCAACGATAAGCTCGAAAATCATCTTGCAGAAGCCATTGAAAAGTTGAAAAGCTATCATCAATCAGGTGCAACCACAGTGCCCACGGTGCCCACGTCTGGGGCGAGCTCGACCCCGCACTCCACGGCCGCGGCCGCCAAGCTGGAGGACGTGGCGGCCGAGCTTGAGGAGCAACGGGAACTGGCCAATAATCGGCTGGCCGAGCTTGATAGGCTGCATCGACAACATCGGGACACGCTCAAGGAAGTTGAGAAGCTGAAAATGGATGTGAGTCGTCTTGTTGTTTAAAAAATTTTGTTTGTAATCAATCATGTGCGCCTTCGGACACTGATTTTATTTACATTGGTAGAGTTATTTAATAACTTGGTATTGCTAAGGTGACATTGGCGCAGCTACAATTATCATAAGAGGGAGAAGCCGAAGAAAAAATTAATCTGTCCTCATAAACTCAGACAAAAAGCTGTGCCCCGCGACTTCGTTCGCGTGGAAGTCATAAGATACACAATATACTAAAAAGAGAGCCAGCTTTTAATAAAACTCCGTCGTCCCGCGACCCGCCGCGTTGCATCGCCCGCCCGCGCTATTACTTCCTTTTCGTTTAGTGTTCTTTCTGTCTTTTTTCTTTTTGCTCGGCTCCTCAGGGTCGTAGCGTGATGTTAAATAGCCTATATAATATATAATATCCACGAGAATTGGGCTACCAAATGCAAAAAGAATTTATCAAATCCGACTTTTGGTTCACAATTTCATGGGTTTTAATTTTTTTGCGCGGAACTCTAATTATTATTCTAAAATAAAAGTAGCCTACGTTACTCCCCGTAACATCAGCTATCTGCCAGTGAAAGTCCTGTCAAAATCGGTCCAGCCGTTTCGGAGATTAGCCGGAATAAAGATCTCTGATATAAGTACCGTATATACTTTCATAGCCATTTAATAAAAAGTTGTTATTTTGACATTATAAACAGACACTTCAATTTTATTTATTTGTAAATATGTATAGATTAAACTGGTATTAAATATAATTATGTAATGTGATGTAATACACAGTTACACACACAGGTGTACCATATTACCTATTTGGCAATAATAGACATTAACACAATTGGCGAAATGTGGGTGTACTATTAGGTACACCTCTACCTAACCCTTTGGGGAAACAAGGCGTGATGTTATGTTATGTAATAGACATTAAGAAGTGGTTGTTCCGAGGGGAAGCCGATAGGAATCGGGTTGTATGAAGGCTACGCCCCTGTAAGGTGACATTTCTAATCTTATTATCTAGACTAGAGTATCGGGACCAGCCCCAAGCACCTTTTGATGTCCAAAACAAGGCAATCTATCGGCGTCGTACGAAAACGTTGATCATTTTTTAACTTTGTCTTATTAACACTTTCGCGGGTGGTTGACGTCTATATAGTCACTAAGTCTATATTAGTGACCGATACTTACACATGATTGTACTCATGATAACAAACAACTTTTACTATGGGACCGAACCTGAAATCGCGAAAAACAAAATCAGCTGTTGCCTACATTTTGACGAGTTAGGCTTACATAAATGTAAGGAACAGCTGATTTTTTTTCGCGATTTCGTCCGTAAGTATCACTTGTATATTATTTAAAAAAAAAAAAAACAAATAAGGCTTACAGTTTATGAACCCCAAATCGCTTATATGCCAGATGAAAGAGAAAGTTACATTAGAATTGTTTAATATTTTTTTTAAACTTAAAGATAAAATTCACACTATAAAACATTATACATACTAATGGATTAACACTATCGTAAAATATGCCGGGCATCTGGCTATGTGTCGTCTTTGTGTAGCGACGCCAACTGAAAAACCCGCAATCCATTATTTTGGATCATATAATAAATAGGACACGGTTCTAAGTTTGGTCAGGGTTCATTGCCCGACTGTACCATTATACCATTTTTTTTCTTATAACCCTCTTTTCCCCAGATCCGCCAACTGCCAGAATCTGTGATAGTAGAGACAACAGAGTACAAATGTCTTCAGAGCCAGTTTTCAGTTCTCTACAACGAGTCAATGCAGATGAAGACGGCTCTCGACGAAACGAGGCTACAGCTGCAGAACGCTAAGAACTTGCACATGAGACAGATTGAGATGATGGAGGCACGTTAATACTACAATTATTCCTTATCATTTTACTTTGGTCATCCAATTCCTCATCGTTCTGCAGAAAGAGGTCCATACCTGGAAATAAGCCTCCCCTAAGCATTGCCACATCAAACACTGCTGTCTTCTTGCATCCAGCTGATTTAAAAGGTTCAGTCCCTCAGCACCAGGGTATCTTCTCCGAACAATAACGTCGCCTGGAACACCAGCCTAATTACGTAGCACACTAGGAATTATAACACCTTTCATTTTGATATTACATTAATATTTACTAATTGCATTACTTTTGTTGTCAAGCAGATTCTTCTTAGTGTATCGATGCCGAATAAGAAATTTGTTGTGAAAATTCAAATATTAAGTTTTAGCCTAAAAATTCGGGCACGCGAACTCAGTTCCCCGACGCAGTCAAAAGATCCTCAAGTGCACAGATGACAGGACATGCGGCGCAATATAGAAGCTGGGCGATTGTCTGCGGAGACGCCGCATATACACTTGAAGTCCGAATTGTTCATAAACCCCCATCTATGAAGATTCTCTTTGCTGGCCGTAGCAAAGAGATTCTTCACAGATGGGGGTTTGGACCAGTGTTGGCATTAATCAATTAATTTTTTAATCAATTAATTAATTTGATTAATTTTAATCAGATTAAATTAATCATGATTAGAATAATCATGATTAAAAAAATAATCTTAATCATGATTATTGACGTTAATCATTAATTGATTAACTTGATTGTAAACTAATACATCCATCAATGTTATTAATTCTATATAAAAGAAATGATGGAAAATAATGACACATTTATTAAAATATTTTTATTAATTATTCAAAGAACAAAAAAATAATTTATAACTTTCAAATACACTGAATTCTAATTTTGAAGAATATTTTCAATCAACTAATCTCCGATCTTTACATTTCTGATTTCTTGATGTTCAAGTTACATTTCATAACTACTTTTTTTTCAAATAAGTCGTCAGATAATTTGTGTGACCTAGGTTTATTTAGCATAGTTGCAAAAGAAAACATTCTTTCTACCGAGCCAGAGGACGGCATTGGTGTATTGTTCTTAATAAACACTTTGCCTATAACAGGATAACTTCGTAGAAGCTCTCGTTCTTGGCTTCCCTCGGCAAAAAAATTTGAAATTATCATATCCGCTCTCTTTTTATCATCAACTGATTCCGCTTCACTGCCAGAGTCGGAATTGAAATCAAAAAACTCGTCTTCTTGGTGGCGTGTGTTATTGGCTGCATTGTTGACTGTTAAAAGCTCTGGGATTTCTGATATTTCCTTCCTTACGACTGATTTAAAAATGTTTATACACTTCTTTTGATCAGCTGCAGTTAGACATACTAGCCACTTTTTTTTAAATCTGGGGTTACACAGAGCTGCAACGGCTGCATATTTACTAGTTTCACTCGAAAGAGTGTAAAACTCTTAAAATCTTTTCTCTACGCTTTGTAGATATTTTTCAGCAAGTGGTTCACAGAATTTTAGATTTGGAGTAGTCGTGATCTTCTGTAATTTTTTTTTTAGTGCATGCAGGCAAGGTAATAATATTCCATAAAATGAGTCATCGCCCTGCAATATGTCCAAAGCAGTTGCAACTGGAGCAGCGCATTGGCAGTATTCCTCAATATATTGAAATTCAGAGTCTCGTAATGGATTTCTTATACTAAGTGCTCTAGCTAGTTGAGAGTAACTAGTTCTGATATTCAATATATTTCTCAAAGCGTCATAGTAACTATTCCATCTAGTCATGCCAGGTCGTGTTAACGTATGTCCAAGAATGTTATGTATCACCTCAGCTGATTTTGGGCGAGCAGCAGCACTCCATAAATCGTTACATTTTTCCATTATTGTGGAATGCAATTTTCCAAGACATGTCGATTTATCAGTCAACAAGGCTTGGACGTCCTTACTAGCAATCAAATTTAAAGTGTGCGCATTACACCTAAAGTGAAATGGTAACAAATTGTTTTGTGAATGGTCGTCTACTATATTTGCTTCTAACAGAAGATCATCATGTTCGTGTTCCTGTCTTGTGCCGAACTCTCCTTCAGTCACTTCGAGTTCTTCCCACTTAACTCGTTCTCGCTGCTACTTGGACTTGAAGATTCATTATCTTCATCATATTCGATTAAGGATGTCGTATTTATTCCGAATATCTTGAAGGCTTTCACAAAATTTGACCCATTGTCAGTAACAGAGCATACTATTTTAGTGGGGTCAATATCAAAATCTGAGTATATTTCCAGAAGCAAATCTTTTATGCGGTCAAATGTATGTGCCCCTTTAAATCGGCGACAAGCTAAAGCTGCAGAACGCCTATTATAGTTATTATCAATCCAGTGCACTGTAACACCTAAAAAACTTCTTTTCTTCCCTGACCATATATCAGCGGTGGTGCACAAATATTTCACAGCAGCTAGGTTTTGTTTTATTTCGCAAATCAGATCGAATGATTGTTTAGCTACTTTTTTTCTGAGAGAACGTCGCCCGGGTATCTTGATTCCACTATTTGTCACATTTAAATCCTCCATCATTTTAATGAAGTAGGGGTCTTCTACGGCTCGAAAAGCAATCATTGAGTTAATGAAATAATTTACTAAGTTACGGTCAAAAGTTTCTTGAGTTACAGGTGTTTTCGGAGTTTGCCTTGAAGTCAGAACTGTATTATTTTTATTTTTCTTTCGCTTATTGTCTTTCAGATATTTTTTACATTCCTTTTCTGTGTCAGCGCCATGCTTCCGTTTTAAGTGTACCAAAAAGTTAGATGTCGTTTTGCCATAGCCCTTAACTTCTTTACTTTGATGGTCCGAACACTTCATACAAACTGCTACTGTGTTCTTGTCTGTGCATTTGTCTAGTAGAAGTTTATAATAGGTACCGTCAAATAAAGTAGAAGAAGAAAGATCTGATTCCGATTGCACTGTTAAATTTTCGGAATTGTTTCCCGACACCGACGGATCATTTGAAATACCACTACTATTAGAGTCATGATCACAATTCATGTTTGTTTTTAAGTTACTCACTGAGTGAAACAATATCACAAAATGTTGCAATATCTGGAAAAATTATCCCCAACCGAGTGCAAGCGAGCGTGTGTCAGCTAGATAGTGTTAAAACGTGACTGTTAGTTCCAAAGTTAAGAAAATTAATGAAAAAAATAATACCGAATTCCTATTTATATAGACTAGACAGGTAAATCCCGGAGCGGGAAGCCCCCTTGTAGGACACAAGGGTATTCCCCAAAATATATGGAAGATTCTGCACTAGGTCCATCCATACATACTATTGAGGGCTTCCCCGTAAAATTAAGCATACATGAAAAGGTTTGCCAACTTAAAATCGGTAGAAAAATCGGGAGAACAATTAAATGAGTAGTTAATAGTTAATCAAATAATCAAATTAACGATTAAAATTAATGATTAAAAATCATAATCAAAAAATTTGATTACGATTAATTAATCATAATCAAATTTTTTGATTATGATTTTTAATCATTAATTTTTAATCGTTAATCAGATTAACTTTGGGCCTACACTGGTTTGGACTTAAGTTCGTAGTATATTTAGGCATTTCCAAGTCGGCCACCGTAACACGTGCCCAGGTGGAAGGCTCTCAGCATATCGAGCCGGTGAATTTTTCAACCATTTAGCAAATAATTTTATTGTATTGTCAAATGAACTGGATTGTCATTCCGTGTGTGTTATGCTTCAGAGGTGCAGGCTTTAAAAGCCTCCAGGTTCTGGAAGTTTTGTTTATGTGGACGATTGAGATATTAATTCTCTCTTTTCTCATACTTTGTGTTTTCACCATTCAATAAATAATTTATTTCTTTCAGAGCGAAGAACTATCAAGACAAAAGACCCTAAGAGCTGAAATGATTCAGCTAGAAGACGTATTAGGCCAGCTTCGGAAAGAATATGAGATGTTACGCATCGAGTTTGAACAAAACCTAGCGGCTAATGAACAGACTGGCCCTATTAATAGGGAAATGAGGCACCTCATCACTTCACTGCAGAACCACAACCAACAGCTAAAGGGAGAGGTGCATCGCTACAAGAGGAAGTATAAGGATACTAGTCAGGAGTTGAATAAGGTTCGGGTTTTATAAATTACTAGTGACCTGCCCGCTCCTCGCACGGGTGCAAGCAATTTACTGATGTGGCGGCATGTCAAAACATCGAGATTTCTGAGCTATATCACAGTTAAATGTTATTTTTTTCTACACATAAACCTTCCGGAATAAATTCTCTAAATTATGGTGAAAACCGCATCAAAATCCGTTGCGTGGTTTAGGAGGAGTTAGCGGATATACAGACAGACGCGGAAAGCGACTTTATTTTATACTATTGAGAGATTTGATTTTTGATCCTAGTCACCTATTTTATCTCTCTCAATAATTTAATTAAAATTCTTCAATAAACCAATTTTCCAAATGTCTATATAGCTATCCAGCAAAATATGCATCTAAAAGTTATGTTTATTTTTGAACTACCCGAAATCCTTCAAATTACTTCGGAAACGGATGCCATTTGACCGTGGGGCTCATTAAAATGAGTGTTAATACTGAAACCTTACTTTAACCTCAGTAGGTTCAAGGTCAGTACCTTGGACAGTCACCCGCGTTAGCACTTTGCTGATTGGCTCATATTTTCGCCACGGCACAAGTTATCTTTGTATTCCTTGTGTACTTAAAGAATGCAATGTACTGATTGTGTGTGTTCGTGTTGTACAGGTGCGCAAAGAGTTAGAGGAGGCGGGGACGCGCGTGTCGCTGGGAGGAGACACCGCGGATGAGAAGCCACACGTGCTCAAGAAAGAGGAACCCGACCCCGAGGTACGCGTTTATTATCATCACTGTTTCTGCTGTGTCCGTGGTACAGTCCTTTGACAGTTATCTGCTCGGGGCTAAGTAATAACAGCCGCACTGGTCGATCGATCAGGTTAAGCTTAGCTTGCCGCGGTTGGTCTGTGGATGGCTGACCATCTTTATATACCGAGACCCCTCCGTGCCTCTGAAAGCACGGTAAGCCCAAGTTCGTACGAACGTAAAAATATCGCGGTGGGATTTTATCGCGCATTGGATTTTCAACTCTCGGTGTTGAGCCGAGCGTTGAGAATCTCAACAGAGTGCAACCCAGTGTGTCGGAAAAAACACACTGTTGTATTTTCAACTCTTGGCGCATAGCAGAGCGTTGGAAATCCAGTGTGTGAAAAAAAATCGCCCGTGCAAACCTGGGCTAAGCCGTTGGTCCCGACTGTCATTCGTAGATCTTTGACAGTCGTTACGGGTCGTCAGAAGCCCAAAAGTCTGACAACCAGTCTTACCAAGGGGTATCGTATTACTCAGTAACTGGGTTGTGGAGGTCAGATAGGCAGTCGCTCCAAGTAAAACACTGGTATTCAGCTGCATTCGGTTAGAATAGAAACCGACCCCAACATAGTTGGGAAAAAGCTAGGCAGATGATGATAACAGCGGCAACCCAACATTAACCTGATTGTGACGACTATAGATATCACTGTGATTTTGACAGACTTGTCTGTAGTAGCAACCCAACCTCAACCTTATTATTACGGGAATAAAGATCACTGTGATTTTGACACTGATGCAAAATCAACAATCAATTGTGAAAGGACTGTAGATTATCTAGACATTAGTGACGGTTGTTAGCACGAAGAGTCACGTGTCTGTGTGGTCCTTACGCCCACGTTCACGTGGCGTTGATCATTACGACTGAATACTGATACTTTTACTGTAAAATATCCTACGGTACAGCACTGTGTGAACGGCCGCTTAGGTTCGTTTTTTGCAACACTCCCATTAGAAGCTTTATCGTATAACTCAATATTTTATACTTAGATAAATAAATAATACCAGCCTATAATTTTCCCACGGCAAGGCAACGGCTTCCTCTCATACAAAGAAGGCACGAGCATTGATCACCACGCTTGCTCAAGACGGGTGGGCGATTTAAAGTTACGCTAGTCAGTCATTCCTCCATACTAACGTCGTATGGAGTTTACTCCACTGTTTGACGTTTGACAGAATACATTAAAAATATAATAATAATAATATAATATATAATAATATAATTTTTATTATATCTACTTGTCTCGTCATTATCTAGCCCAGTATGGCTACAGAAACAGAATTTAAAAAAAATGGTTTTTAAGTTATGAGTATAGATCAGAACAGGTAGGGCTGTTTTATGTACTTGCCATAGGTTAGAATAATGTGGATATTCCCAGATTCCCGGGATTTGGTTTTTAAGTAGTAAAATCATAAAAAAACCTCGCCTTCGGGAATAATGAAAGATTACACTTCATTATTACACAGCGGCAACGTCGCGCGTTTGGCAAAAAGTTTTATAGCGTGCTGTTGACGTAAAATTTACAACGTTGCTTATGCGCTTATTGGCTTACATAAACCATTTTTATACATACTGACAAAAAGAATGAAATTTAATAAAATCCCGTAGTATCAGTCGGAATCCCGTGGAATATCCATATTAACATCAATGTTTGCGGTCAATGAACCTAAATAGCTCTACTTATTCCGATCACTGGTTATGAGCGTCGAAACTTTTTTCATATTCATATTAACACATGTTTGGGCATAAATAGAACTCCCGGAGTATGAAAATGACAAAATTGTTACCGTACCGTATAGATTGCAATTGTTCAGTTAAAAATGTTATGTTTAAAATAGAACTGATGTACACAATTATGCAATAAATATATATTATCTTTAACTCAGTTGTACAAAATTGACCGAGCCTCGTTAGTACTGACAGTTTAATATCATTGAGTATTTTGTGGTCCCTCAGGGTGAAGAGGGCAGTAGCGCTACGTGCGCGGCGGGCAAGGAGCACGCGCGCGCCAAGCTGCAGGAGCAGGAGCAGAGCATCAAGGAGCTCAAGCAACAACTCAAGTAAGCATTCATTAATATTCTTCACCAAGGGAACCATACGATGAGTACGACTTACCTATATATCTTAGTAATATACTGTATACAAAATAAAAATACAGGATATAAAACTATGTTTATGTCTAATTTAGAGTTTTGGACTCAGTTTGGTTGAAGCCGGGGGGGGGGGGGGGGGCAACTGCGCTCGTTGCGTCCCGCTATTTCCGCGCCTGAAGGCAACGTCCCCCACTCCACGGACATAATCCTACTACAACTTTCCCGGCAAGACTTGACTATACACTGTCTTATAATCATTTTTTTTTTGCACAGAATTAATCATCTAGGTATCTACCTTGTCCTATACTATTTGGTATTGATTCAAAATGTTTTCTTCCATTCTATCAATCTGTTAGCTGTCCCATGATCATTCACTCACTTTTCATTCATATTACTCCTTTGCACCACAATCCATCAACTATATGTATAACTCTCTTACTTTCATAACATACATATTCATAACTTTCTTACTTTCGTCAAATCTTTAAAAAAAATCTTCAACAGACAACGCACAGCATAAACCGCTGGGTTTATAAACATGAAAATTTGCACACTTTTGACTCCTTACATCACGAAAATGAGCAAGAAAGGATTTTTGTAAATTCATCCCATACAGGGGTTGTAAGTGGATGAAAGTTGTATGGAAGTTTGTAATTTTTGTCGATGGGAAATACCATCAGGCACACCGCACATGTCTTGTCGTTAGATAAGCGCGTAAAAAATATATCTAATAAATAATTCTCTGTCAACAGAAAGGCGGTAAACGAGCAGAAAGAATTGAAGCTCCTACTGGATATGTACAAGGGCGTCAGTAAGGAGCAGAGGGATAAGGTGCAGCTCATGGCAGCCGAGCGCAAGGCGCGGCAGGAGCTGGAGGACCACCGGCAGAAGGCCAAGATGGCACAGGTATGTCTTTTATGGCTGTGTATTAGAAGTGTGCAGGAAGGGCAGCAGCAGCCTACTTCGAGAGCTGTCGGCTTCAAATACCTCATGTCTTCTAAGGGGCCGCTCGAGACATGATAAGTCGCAAAACATATTTGTTTACATTTTAATCGACAGTTCTGGCAGAGGTAGGCAAGCAATACTAAGTGTGAAGTGTGAGAAGGCAAACAAGCCGACGTCCAGTCTCAATACTCAATACATTTATTTGCATTCCACAATGTAAACTTAGGTGGTAGGTAGATTATAAAAATATACATAATTTTAGATCATTGTGGACCCTGTCGGGCACAGCAAGCAATCAATCAATCTGATGGTGAAAATTTTTTTTCCATTTCCTAAATTATGAATAGTCAAACCCACTCGTAACATTACACAAAAAAAAAAAATCGCGGACATGTAGCGCCACTCTAAAGATGTATTTTTGTACTAATTAATATCATGGCTGAATCAAAAGTCCCTGAAATACAGGCCTAGTTTGAGAGTTAGCATCAGGTTTTTGCAATACATTTATGTATGTTTGTATGTTAGAATATGACTATCAGATTGATTGTCTGTTACATGTATTCATAGTGTCAAATAAACGTTTTTTTTATTCAACATGAAAATGTAGTAGATTGCCGGTTTTGATTTAAATAATATCAAAACAAAATACTACCTTGTAACAGAGTAAAAACCGATCGGAATAGACCAGTCTACTATTCAATCAAGAATACCACTAAAAATACATTTCTCTTACCCAGGAAAGCAAGCGCGAACGTCGCCTCGCAGACGAGGATGCCCTCCGGAAGATCAAACAACTAGAGGAACAGAAATACGAGCTTCAGAAGCAGCTGTCGTGTGCCAGACCAAACGCGGACCCGCTGCACGCCTTCACGCGACCCTTCGCCGGATCACCGGTATGATATTAACAGCATGTAGCCAAACCCCGTGCCCTAACCAAAGCGATCGGTCGCGCAAATACGTAATCGTCGTCTTCATATGTCATTCATTTGTTCGGCTAACCTGAAGACGCGACCACGCGTTCCGGTTTGTCGAACAAAATGAAAGCGACGTGCGACGGTCTCGTGTTCGCACGACGACCGCTTTGGTTAGGAAGCGGCCTAGGCATCATATGTTTAGCCTACTACATATCGAGCCTTTTCAGGAAAAACATCATAAGCGCCAAAAATCAGAAAACTATTTTTTCTTCGTAACCTCTTAATTAGAAAGTTTTACATCTTGTCGCGATTACTCTTAAATTTATTATGGCATTGTCAATACCCATAGAGCCAATACCCATGTATTTGTATAGAGCTGAGGTATTACACGACTTTATTGTTATAAGAAATTATCATCGTAAATGAAAAACATCGTTAATTAGGAAAGAAAAAACCTTTTCCTGTAAAAAGTGCAAATGGTCGCTTACAGTGTTCTTCCTGAAAAGGCTCGATATCGCGACACATCTATGGAAAAACGTGATGAAATTTCCGCGTTTACGCTTGCAATGCTTTTTAGATTACGATTAGGCCTTATACGTGATCGTCGCGGTCATTTGATCGGCAAACCCGAACGCGTCGTCGTGCCGACAGAGGGCGCCTTCCAATCCGCTGAATAAATGATCACGGCGATCGCTTTCTGTTACAAGGCCTATGTGTAACATCAGTCTGGCAGAAGTTCGGCAACAACGCACTTTCCATTTTGTAATTCCAATAGATGTATTGTTACCCTACGCCCGAATTCCCAAACGGAACTCCAATATCCAGTTGACCCCTGATTTGAGCCAAGTAGTTTGTTTGGTTCTTGTAATTTTGGTCAACCACTGTCACTTTAACATTTAAGGTGTGTTATGTAGGAACATAAAGATTTTAAAAACGACTTAAAGGTAAAGTGTCGTTTGAGAATTCGGGAGTCAGGCTCGCATTCATAAATCACTCTCGGTTGAATACTTAGGCCCACTGAAACCACAAATCACCAAATGCATTTAACGCTAAACGTATTTAAAACATCATTCTGTCTCTGTCATTTTCAAACGATTGACAGATGTAGCACGATATTTTAAAATCGTTTAGCGCTAAATGCATTTAGTGATTTCTGATGCAAGCAGGCTTTAATGTTAGCAGCTTATAACTAACTACTGGCCTTTAAGCATAACAATATCACCAAACCTAGGTTTCTGAAAACTAAACTACTCTGTTATTAAATCTCATGTTGACACATCTCGACAGCAGATTTTCCTAATGAGGGTTTTCTGAAATGACGTTCACTAGATGGCAGTACTGAGACGTCAGGTCCGGGCACCTGTCATGTATCAAAGTGCCTAAAACATATGATGAACGTAATCATATATTTTAAATTCACTGTCGAAATGGAAGACCTCTTGTCAAAGTCGCGCCAGCTGGTGGCGTGAATTTTCATGAAAACCCTCTAGGCTTCCAGAAACCGACGGTAGCTACAGTTCAAACAGGTAAACATTTGTGTACTTCTATATATTTTTAAATGGGCTTTAATAAGGGCTGACCTATTTTGTTTCATAATAAAAAGGACAGTCCAGTATGAACGGCTTAAGACAATGTTGTGCGACAAAAATATCTGAACAAATCAGAAAACTGCTTAAAATACGTCACAACCGGCATTCTGACAATAATTTAGAATTTTCTACATTCATATCTGTATTGGTGTAGGTAATAAAGAGTATTCTATTCTATTAGTTTGACCAGTTTTCATAGTTGTTCAGATCATTTTGAACATTCATTCTTAGACAGGTTTAAATGAAATTAGCTGGAGAAACTTCACAGACAGACATAAAAGATTTTATAAACTCATAACTTCAAGTTACTTTACTACCAGCGGGCATTGACCCCGTAATCAGTATCATTCATTATTATCATCATCATTGACTCGAAATGATCAGTTTCGAAAATCTTTTTTTTGTGTTATCTTTTTGTATTAGATTTTGATGCCCATCACGTCTGTGAAGTTTTGCCAGCTATTTTAATTTGACCTTGTATTTTTGACCGCCTGATCGCAAAGTAGCTCGTCGCTTCATCGTATTGTGCCGTACCAAGCATAAGGTGCGGTAAAACCCTTAGCACGAAATTCCATACTTTGGAATGAAAATCTTACTGCTACGAAATACAGACGAAACTTGTACTATTGACGTGCGATTGTGTTCCAATCAATCGACAAGAATGTAGATTAATTTCTGTCACCAGCACGTCTATGGTAACAGTTTGACCTTTAAACCTCCTTTATTTCATAGCAGTACAGTAAAGTCTGATTTACACGATGTGATTGCCTGTGGCATACCATAAGTTGAAGAAACAATAAAAGTTGCACCGTCTAAACAGTGTTTAGACGATGCAAGTCATTTGATGCTTCAATTTTATTTTATGCCACAGGAAGAAATTTGCATCGCGTAAATGGGGTGGGCTTTAGGGCGGTTTTTGTAAGAACCAAGTGACGTACAGTTCACCATAACATACGATGATGCGACAAGCCTTACTAATCCTTTTTTCTCCATTCTCCTTTCTAGGTCTTGCCAAAACTGGAATAAACTAACTAAAAGGGCGGAATAATAAAAAAATAAAGTATTTTTCCACTGCACAGGAGGAGGAAGCTCTCCTCAATGAAATGGAAGTCACGGGGCAAGCGTTCGAAGATATGCAGGAACAGAACTCCCGGCTCATACAGCAGCTGAGGGAAAAAGATGACGCGAATTTCAAGCTGATGTCGGAGAGGATCAAGGCTAATTCGCTGCATAAGCTGCTGAGGGAGGAGAAACAGTTGCTGCAGGAACAGGTATGTTATACACACACGGTATAACGTGCAAACTGTTCCCATGAATTCAACACATGATTCTAGACCCTCCAGCGTAGAAGTTATTTTTGATGTGTAACATCTTTCCTCTCGCTTTCCTGCAATCTGTGGGAGTAATCTCGTGAAAAGGGACGGAAGTCTGTAACAGGAAGCCGGGGCAGCGTGCGCTATTTGATTTGATCAATGAGCGCGCGCGGTGCTAGAGTTGGCCGTCAGATGGTACCAACCCATTTTCCGAGAGTTTGGTACTGCCAGATGTAGTTTTTCTCGTATAAATGAATAAATAATGACGAACAAAAGAAATGTTATTACCAAGGTGCGCATCGGTGTGCATCATATGCGACTACTGTACGGCGATGTCCCTTACACCCTTACACCTTACACCACCCACCCTTACACCTTATATGTAGGTTTGTTTAGGCTAATCTCTGAAAATACTGATCTGCTTAGAAACAATATTTCACTGATAAAAAGCTGTATTATCCCCAAGTGATATGGAACACTTTTTTAAGACACACATGTTTTCCGTGAAAATATTCTTGCGGGTGATACTACGGGGCACGGGGTGCGCGTAAGGGCGCGTTCCTACTTTGTCGTGACGACAGATAATCGTGTAGTTTTAAGTGTCGTGGCTTATATGTTTAAATGGAGGTGTTCACATATAGAACGACACGATTTACTGTCGTCTACAACATTTTTTGCAGTGACAACAGATTGTCATGACAGTGGGAACGTCTAGCACGACAGTTGTAAAACGGTAAAAAAACGCCACGACTTATCGTGACGGCAAATCGTGTGTCATTATTGCGACTATCTACCGTAGCCACGATAAAAATATATTCAAACGAACGTACAGGCGATTAGGCGACTGATGTGTAAAACGACAAGGCGACTGCCGTGAACAGTAAAAATGGCGTCACGATCCAATGGGAACAGCTACATACAACAGTCATTCATCGATAAAATATTTCGACGACACAGTGACGATAAACAGTCGATACAATGGGAATAGCTAGAGACGACAGTGGTCCAACGATAAATTAATCGTCATGACATAGTGGGAACGCGCCCTAATAGTTAATATAACCTGCTTCTGAAATACGGAACGACCTCGCTCAGAAAATTGGTATTTTTGAGCATTAATAAATGACATTACCAGGCTGTAAATATGCTCAGCTAGGGTCGCGGGATTTTCGAAAGAGTTACCGTGGCCCCGGCACAGGCAACTGAAGGAACACGGGTGGGTTTTAGTCAATAAAAGTCACACCCTCCCGCTTCGCCCAGAGCAGGAGAAGTCATTTAATGATTTCCCATAAAACAAGACCGTAAATATGCTACATTGATTTTAAAAAACGTTCATCTATGTAAGGCGTCGACAGTATCTTTGTAAAGGTCGATGTGAAGTATTAACGCCCCGGTACTATAGTCAGGTTTCATGAAACCCACTAAAAGAGAGAGTGAGAGAGCTAAATAAATAAAATACATAATTGTCTTTCTTTGCCAGGTGTTAACCCGCGACCAGCAGATAGAATCAATGGGCGCGGTGGCTCGGCGGCTGGAGGAAAAGGAACGACTTCTGCAAGCGACATTGTCAGCTGTAGAGAAAGAACTGTTGTTACGACAACAAGCCATGGAGATGCACAAGAGAAAGGCCATCGAGTCCGCACAGTCGGCGGCCGATTTGAAGCTGCATTTAGGTGATTAAAAAAAAACTTTCATGAACCTGCTTTGTAGGACTTCTGAACGGTTGCCCTTGGTTCCCCAGGTCGAGTAAACTGTTAGCCCACTTCGCACGGACGTAAAAATATCGCGGCGGGATTTTATCGCGCGATGGATTTTCAACTCTCGGCGCTAAGCAGGGCGTTGAAAATCCAGTGCGCGAAAAAAAATCGCCGGTGCGCACCTAGAAGCCGAAGAAGCCGAAGGTCATTTTGTGTCGGTTTATAGCAACGGACTCGCCCTATTACATGGGACTTAAACCTAACATACTGTACAACTCTGCCTAACCTTTCAAGGAATACAGGCATTATTATAGGTTCGAACATATTTATTATTTTATTAACAGATTAATAATATTTACTTACAGAGAAATATCACGCGCAAATGAAGGAGGCGCAGCAAGTGGTCGCGGAGAAGACGAGCGCCTTGGAAGCAGAAGCGTACAAAACAAAAAGACTACACGTTAGTAACTGTTTATCGAGCTGCATATCCTTCAGCTTGTTTACCGAGTTAAATATTCTTTAGTATAGATATATTAGGGAACATATTGACCACTAGCTTTTACCCGCGGCTTCGCCTGCGTGGATGTCGGAAAATATCCCACGGGAACGTACTACCGGGATTAATACCCCTATATGTGTTAATCCAGGTTACAAACTATCTGTGCCCCAACTTTCAGTCAAATTCGTTCAGCTGTTTTTGCACCAATCCGGAACATACATCCAGACAAACTGATACATGGACACAAATTCTAAAAACTATATTTTCGACATCAGACTCGTTCCCATACCTCGTAGCAATAACTTTTTTTCAAAAATATTCAATGTACAGTTTTACTTCGTTATTATATTATATATAAACTAGCTTCCGCCCGCGACTTCGTCCGCGTAAAATTTCTTGTTCCCCTGACCCACCCCGTCGCATCGTATCGCCTGCCCGCGCTGTTACTTCGTTTTCGCTTAGCGCTCGTTTTTCCTTTTTTTTTGTTTTTGCTCGGCTTCCTAAGGGTCCTAGCGTAATGTTACATGTTGCCTTCCTCAAGAATTGGACTTTATAATGCAAAAAGAATTTTTCAAATCCGACTGGTAGTGACAGAGATTAGCGCGTTCAAACAGTCAATAAAAAATAAAATGTGTATGTAACTAATAGACTAAGCGTATTTTTCTTACTTTAAAGCATACCCGTCGTAATTTCTAAACGAAAAATCCGATTCGAATTATTTAAAAAAGAATTTACATGTACTTTAATCAACGTTGATTATGAAACTATTTATTTGGCTATGGATTAATACCATGTTTATGAAAACACCTTTGCAAATAATGCATTATTTTATAACAAATTTGATAACCATTAAAAAGGTTACAGTGAGCTTAAAAGATAGACATATGCTATCGCGGACTTTTTTTTAGAACTTTTTAAGATGATCAGTTCCGTCATACATAATTTTTGGGTATCTTTAACAGTTTACGCAGCGGCGCACGCAACGGAAGCTCTCAAAAGGAATAAATTTTCCCCGTTTTTGCAACATTTTTCATTAATGCTCCGCTCCTATTGGTCATAGCGTGATGTTATATAGCATATGCCTTCCTCGATAAATGGACTATCCAACACTAAAAGAATGTTTCAATTCGAACCAGTAGTTCCTGAGATTAGCGCGTTCAACCAAACAAACAAACAAACTCTTCCTCTTTATAATATAAGTATAGATATTGTAGCCGAATTGTATAATAGCGTATTACATAACGTCGAGCTGAAATACATAAAGGCGTTTTTTTTCTATTATTAAAATGTCGTAATGATACGTTCGACAAAACGGCGGCCAATCTTAAGCCCTATTGCAGACAGATCAAAATATAGGGTAACCACATTTGGTAATAAAAAAACAAATACTACAAAAAAATATTTCTTTATAATGTTTTGCGTGACACATCCAAAAATAACGTTTAATTTTTTGGCGCTTTGGTTTACACCGTTAAACAGTCTGTTAACCAACATTCGATTTATGACATGCACAAAACCATTCAGCATGGTGTCGTGCTGTCGTGTGTTACTTTTCCTGTCATTAAGCAATATTACCATTTCCTACCAACAGGAGGAGTTAGCGATACTCCGTCGGAAGGCGGAGCGCATGAAGAAGATGGAGCAAGCCGGCAGCAGCATGGACGAGGTGCTGCTGGAAGAGATACGGGAGTACAAGGAGACGCTCACCTGCCCGTCCTGCAAGGTATGTACTAAAACATTAATCACTCAATCTGCCTAGCCTTTTCCCAACCATGTTGGGGTCGGCTTCCAGTCTAACTGGATGCAGCTGAATACCAGTATTTTACATGGAGCGACTGCCTATCTGACCTCCACAACCCGATCTATCACTATAAGGGCTATCGTGTTTTTTTTTTTTATTTGAGATAGGTTTGCTCTTGACTCTAGTCTAGGTCAGAGATGACAAAGTCGACGATGGAGCGAGCTTACCCAAACTCACGGGTTACTCATGGGTAACACGATACCCCTTGGTAAGACTGGTTGTTAGACTTTCGGGGTTCTGACGACCCGTAACGACTGTCAAAAATCCAAGAATGACAGCCGGAACCAACGGCTTAACGTGCTTTCCAAAGCACGGAAGATGGTCACCCACCCACGGACCGACCGCGGCCTGTGCGGCTATTATAACTTAGCCACGAGCCCTACGTTAATCACTATTAGGATTAAGTTAGACTTAAATTGCTTATTAGGCTAGATTGCAATCAATTTTTCAACTTTAGTTCATAATAATTCAGGAAAAAAAAATATCTATTAGACTTTGTCACATTCTTCTACCTGCCTAACCTTATCCCATGTTACTTGAGGTGCAAAATGTTTTTTTGTTCCGTTCTCCTCTGTCAGTCGTTGCGTTATTATTATCATTTACTCCTTTTTCATTTATGTCATCCCTCAGACAATCCATCCATCTTTTCTATGAGAAACTCGTTACTTGTCTGTAGATGTGCCATAGCACCAGGGGCGCAGCCTTCATACAACCCGAATCCTATCGGCTTCCCTTCGGAACACCCACTCTTCTTAATGCCTACTGTTGCCAAATAATATGGTACACCTGTGCATCATATCACCTTACATATATTTAATACCAGTTTAATACAGTCATCATAAGATTAAAAACATTACAAAAATGTCTTGAGTTTATGAGAACTGAACAATTTTTTCTTCGGCTTCCCTCTATGATAATTGTAGCTGCGCCACTGCATAGCACATCAAGTTTTAGAAGAGTTCGGTTTCGTAGAGTGTCGTCTCGGTCAGGGCTATAAGTAACTTGAAAATTTTACAAAAAATCCTTCCTTTCTTGTGTTGCCATTTATCACGATTTTACAGTTCTACACCTAACGTTTCTGTCACAGGTAAAACGCAAAGACGCAGTGCTAACGAAGTGTTTCCACGTTTTCTGCTGGGACTGCCTGCGCACGCGCTACGAGACGCGCCAGCGCAAGTGTCCCAAGTGCAACGCCGCCTTCGGGGCCAACGACTACCACCGCCTGTACCTGTCCACCTAGAGTCTAGGTCCTAGACTAACCAGCAGGTTACTATCATTACTCCATCGGACATACTAGACGTTTATTGTTATTATTCTCATCACAGAGGCGACTGTCGAGCAGTCAGCCTCAACTTGATAAACGTGCAATTGTACCTAGCCAAAGGAGATTGGTGAATCGGATGTATTGTAGACTCACGTCAGTGAGTGCTAGTAGTTCAATATGAACCTTGTGTATTGCAGCATTTGGTTGCGAATTAGTAAGTCAAGCAGTGGATCAGTCATTTTTGGACATAGAGAAATGTTTTTGTCTTCATTCCGGATCTCTGTAATTATAGAATCGGATTTGGGTCTAACACTTGCTACACTTTGCATTTTGTACTCGAAGTTTCTAGAAACAGGTCGTATTTCCTGCCTCCACCGAGCATTCTCCACGCTTGGTGCCGCGTGATGTTAAAATAATACTAATTATTATATTAGACAATTGAACACGTTATATTTCGTAGATAAAGTGTCGCGAATACAGTATATATTATAATATCTGATAGTGTACAGTATATTATATTGTGATGTTGATTGGATAAATATCTATATAAATTGTTTTGCGTTATACAATCTTTAGATTGACGTAACAATTATGACTTATACTAAAGTGTAGATCTAAATCGAAGTTTGTTGTGGGTATCATTAGCCTATTGCACTCCATTGCTGGACTTAGGCGTCTTCCGAAATAGGAAGATAAAAGTGTTGATAGATGATCTCAGGACTACCTCCGATGATTACACGGTGTGGTAGCAAAGTATGGCAAGTATTAGATGGGAGCAGTATTGAACAAAGTGAATGTTCTCATTGAACAGGGTTGTGAGATGTACTGTAAGGGCGAAAATACACATGCCTGTAGCTTGTACAAAACTATGCAAGTAGCTGGTATGCCGTGTGCCATAACAACTTCTGATTGGTCAATGTGACAATGACATGCAAGCTACTTGCATAGTTTTGTACAAGCTACAGGCATGTGTATTTTCGCCCTAAGTGTGGCGAGTTTGTAGAGCTATTACAGATTGTCGGGCGTATGGTCGGCCCGTTTAGGCTCGTTTTCGCATGTTCGTAAGATTTGCGTTATACATGGGTTATTAACTAAAAAGGCAATGCGCGTAAACAAGTATGTTCGCGCGAACCTATTTGTTTCAGTCAGTAGCAAAATGGCGGGCCATATCACGTGTTGCCATGACGCACATTTAGTAGCGTGCAACGTCCTTTTACGCTCCAAAAATACGCTCAAATCTGTAAGGGCCCTTGGGCGTGCCAGCTTCCAATGTCGAGTTCGAGATGTTGAACAGCGTGAGATTGACCATACTCAATGATGTTGATGTAATTCTTTAGTTGTTAACTTCATTGAGCGTTTGATGATAGGACAAAGGACAGCATGTTCTGAGGTCCGTTGACGGCAGTTTGGTCGAGTACAACTAAAGTGTTAACTCGTTAAAATAATGTGCGGCTCTTGAGTTAAAAACATACGTATTACATTGAACATTGGTGAAAACTTGCCGTCTGCAGAGGCCAGGCAATCGATAGTCAATATTTTCTAAAAATAACAGACGAAGAGAATTTCGTCTATAACTATCTGTGAGTAATGTGTAACTTAACTCATACGATTACAAAACTCGACAGCAATAAAACGGTTAACGATACAATGACGAAGCATTTGAAAATATTTATAATATTAAAAATTCAAATGTACGTCAATTAAATGTTAAATGTTCATTCCTTGTTTATACATGTTATTTTTGTATTAAAAATAGCTTTCCATGTTGAATATGAATTGCATTGCGTTAATGTATCTTAAGAATTTAAATTTGCATTTCACGCTCCTATGTATATTGGATACATAATTCTATTGATGTTGTATATTAAGGATAATATCATGAAATCGAACAAGTGGATATAGTTTATATATCTAATATTTAGTAATTATTAAATATACTTATTGTTAAACAAATTCTTGAGGTTAGTGTGAATGTGGTGATAGTGCGAGATGACTTATTTGTACTGTAGTTAGGTAAATAGAATTTAGCTTACAGCCCACTGACTGATATATTTGTATATTTTAAGTTTAACATTTTGATCGGGCTCGCACTCCTGCTTTACTAAGCCGTAATACAAAAGCCAAATAAAGTCAGCTTTTAACAATTTCAAAATGAACTAAGCAAGCAAAATTCTGTTAGGTTAATTACGACTAAGTAGGTTTTTGTTTAGAAAAATAACATTTTCACTATGAAAACTAGAAAATAATAATCTAATTAACATGTCTTTTACACGTGCGTAAACTTAAATGGATAATTTAATGGGTTAATTATAATAAAATTTTAATTTACTGTTGGTAAAGTTAATCGCAGGGGAACAATTTATTTGACAGTATTGAATGAATTATCAATAGAGAATCGCTTTATCCATGTGTTAGTCTTCGTGTTAAGTTTCTATAACTATGCAATAATTACCGAAGTCCCAGTTTTTCACGCGCTTTTCTGTAATTCTGTTCCTACATATAGTTAGAGGCATCTCTGTTATAGTGTTAAAATATTATCATATTGTATTAACTACAATCGTTGGCTCTCACTTGATGGCCACAGTTGAATATTCGCGCATTGTAGCAATGATGCTATTGATATCTGACTGATCAATGTTATTGTGCGCGTAGCAATTGA
This sequence comes from Fissipunctia ypsillon, assembly GCA_947568875.1. Taxonomy (NCBI): domain Eukaryota; kingdom Metazoa; phylum Arthropoda; class Insecta; order Lepidoptera; family Noctuidae; genus Fissipunctia; species Fissipunctia ypsillon. The sequence continues at coordinate 18,891,953 of OX387654.1, read as the reverse complement.
ATTATTTCTAGTAATGTTACATTAATTACTTTATTACATAATACGTCACGACTATTGTCAGTGTGTATATTTTGAATTATCTCAGAAATCACTTCTATCATTTATAATACCTATAAATCAAAACATAAATGTGTACAGTAATATGCCTGTACGCGTATATCCCTTGACGTGTTTAATTCGAGATATTTCGGTTGCGTGAAATCACCACGCTTCTGTAGCACGGTGCCACCAAAACTGTCTTCAGTTTACACCGATTAAACACTGTTTAGTAATCGACTAACCTTATTTCGTTTTTACAAAACAGTATACGGTTTGTCTAAATATTAATGGACGACCTTTAATTGACCTTGACCGTAACCTTTGTCTAATTATTGTTGTATTTATATTGCATGAATTGGCAAAATCCAACAATTTCTGACAACGGTTACGGTCAAGGTCAATTCAATAATCTGTAGACAAGCCGTAAACTGTTTTATAAACAGGTGAAGCTAATAAAAGCGTGTTAAAAAACAAGTTAGTCGATTACTAAAGTGTTTATTTGACGCAAACTGAATAAGGTTTTGGCGGGCATGTATCGTGCTACAAAAGCGTGTTGATTTCACGCAACCAGTGTCTCGAAGTGAACACGAGAATGGAAATACGCAGCCTTTACTGTTATTTTCAAAAATCAGGTAGATACACAACTATATTGGCAAATTCATTGTATAGTTGGCTGTAAAAACATATTTAATGCCCCGTGGAAACTGTATAACTATTTAAAATGTAACATTAATGGACTACGTCGAATAAATGTCTCAACAAAGAAATGCTTTGATCTATTTTTTCTCTCTACCTCTGCTTTTCACTATGGTGTAAACAGGCGGTTTTCAAAGAAATCTATACAATTAGGTATATAAAATTAAAGTGTCTGTTTGTAATGTCAAAATAACAGCTTTTTACTAAATGCAGATGAAAGTATATACGGTGCTTATAACGAAAATACAATTTTTATTTTTGTGTGGATCAGAATGACGGTTCTATTGTTGCAGAAATGAATATGTTATTTATGAAAGGAATGTACCAGCAATGTTGTACCTTTATACTACATAAAAGATAGCTCTGCGACATATGTCAAACTGACATTCCTAGGGTTGTCAGGATATAAAAAATTGTCGATAGAAATTATCGACGTTTCTTACTATTATTGATGCTAATGTAACATTTAAAAAAAAAATTAAATTATAAACGTTAGTAAATTAAACGAATATTTTAATATAAAATCTCTCTCTAATTAATTCTCTTTTTAATTTTTCTCTTAAAGGAGTAGGTGCACCCCAAATCCTTAACTGAATCGGTTTCTGAATCGCTAGAACAATCTTGTAAAGGAGACGGGCGAAAGTTCATAGAAAGTTGGGCCTGATGTTACAGCAACAAATACTGCATTATTTTATTTATACACTAATACCATTAAAAAAAAACTAAATTATATACGACTGCCCCATGGGAGAAAGAAAATATAGGATGATATTGGTTTGTATAAAAACAACCTCTAAGCTAAGGTTATACACTTAGTTCTCATGTAATACTTCAAGAAAATAACTATTTGACTTTATTGTTAACTAGAGTTAACCTGAATTTATTGTAGGACATTCTCACATTGAAGATTTAGACGCCATCCAACTTGATTCTAGAGGTTTGAGATGGCAGCAGAGGGAGTATGAATTAAAAACACTTTCTCTTTCTTTTCTTTCTCCAAAGTCGTTACAAGATCACTTATCGAATAATAACTATTACAGCACACGAAAACACAACAGAAAATATCCACTAACGTACAGCCGCAAACTCAAATACATGATATGATAGACGTTTGAGTTTTTGACCTGACATTGACATGAGTTCCGCTTTGTTGCCTGTATATTAAAACATTGATAATCGATTGTGAAAACGATTTATTTATCAATTTACTTTTACGACTTTTATTGAAACGTTGAAGTGTCACGAGGAAACCATAATTTAAAAAATATGTTTCATTTAAACTTATGTAATAAGGAATAAAACTGAATCACTTTTTAAAGTATTTTAAATAATTAATTAGTTATTCTATTTTTGTAATAATAATCGATTGTAACATCGATTAACTTACCTATATCATCTGGCAACATTGTTTCAAAATGAAAATAAGGGAAGTCAGAATCAATTTGATTAAATATTTAATTTCTTATGCCATGATAAAACAACTTAATATTTTATAATTGACCACAAAAAAACTGAAACAAAATATTGATAAATATTTCATTTGTGTAACGTTAGGCCCAGATTCGCCCGTCTCCTTTATTATAAACTCATGGGACGTTGACGGATGGAATGTTACATGAGTAGGTGGGAAATTATATTTTATTTACTCACTATTATTTTAGATCAAATATGTACAAATGTAAATAATGTTATGATATTAAAATATACAATAAAATAAAAAGATAAATTAATTTTAAATTAAGTTTTATTTAAAATATCGATAGTTTAGTTTATGGATAGTTTAAATATGTATAGTTTGTGGTCACGATGATTCATCGCCCATCACTAATTAGGTCGGCAGGCCCATAAAGTATGACATCGACAGGTACTGTCTGTATTATTATGAAATTCAGAACTTCATAGGCGTGATTTTACTGACAGCCTGACAGCTATCGCTATCTTTTATGAAGTATAATGTAATTCAATGTACAGACGCCAATCTGTCAAATTTCTTTAATAGATTTTCGACTTTATTGCTACTATTTTTGTATAGCAATATCGAGTATAGTTTTATTTCCTCGTATTGAGAATTTAACGTGATTATGGGAGGATTATTTACATTCTTTTACATGTGATTTGATAAATAAAACAAAAATTGAGAAGAAAATAAATAATCATTTACTCAATGTAAAAATAAACACAAGAATTTTCCTTTCAAGAGTATGATCATTATAGTGACAAATGTAAATAATCCTCTCATAATCACGTTAGGACTGTCAGGACTGCGGCTCACTTTATTATTATAATTGTTATTGTTTCATCAAGGTACATTTTTTAAAATCTTTATTAATTTATAGAGGGTTTGATCAAAGGAAGTACATTGAATTTCATTAAAGGTACATTCAAGTACATTCCTTTCATAAATAACATTTATTTCTGCAACAATACACCAGTCTTCTGACCCACACGAATTTTTGTGATGTCTAGTTCCGGCTAATCTCCGAAACGGCTGGACCGATTTTGACAGGAATTTCACTGGCAGTTAGCTGTTGTTGTTATAAGGAGTAACTTAGGCTACTTTTATTTTAGAAAAATAATTTCATTGGTTTTAATTTTTTTGCACTGAACCCTTTCCGAGCAAATAAATTAAAACCTATGAAATTGTGAACAAAATCCGATAAAATAGGGAAGTAATGACATCCACGCGGGACAAGCTGCGGGCAACAGATAGTCATAAATAAAACTGCAGGAATGACGCTCAATATATTTTATTTATATCATACACTAATGTATTTACATCGCGTTATTTTCACGATTTAATTCAAAATAAATTCAAGTTCACCTATGATATTCCACTGACTTGGGCAGTTGGGTATTGGAATAAATTCTGTGTCGATATCGATAATTTGTTAAGATGATGATTACGTATCATTAGCACCTGAAGCAAGCGACGTGGATGGACGAAGCGGTTCAACTGATTTTGTACTATTTACAAAAAGCGTTTGCGTTTTTTTTATAATACAGTTAATGTGTTGCATATTAAGGATTTTACGCAATAAAAAGTCATTTATCTAAAACAATATCTTAACACTCATTTTACCAAACTTCAACACGACCGTCAACGATTCGTTCAACGTAAATACAATATCAGTCTCATTTGTTACAATTTTGTCAAACTTGCAACGCGTTTTGATTTCATAAACTATGTTCATTGCATGAGTACTAATTGCCAATGATTGTGGTATGGTTGCCTAGATTTAATATTAGTAAAAAAGAGGCAACACAATATTTGTATATTATCATAATATGGATTGAATCAAAGTAAATTTCTATATTTAATTTACAAGACAATAGATTTCTGATAATAATTTAAATGTAAATCGAATTAAAATATCGAATGTTATTGACTAGATCAGAAAAATAAATATTGTGATATACTTGTGTACCATCCATATTATTTACATTTTTATTTTAATATCATATAAAATATGGGTTCTGTGATGTCGGCTGGCTACGATGCGGCTTTTTTATATTACGTCGCAGCTGTATGTGACTTGAACAGCACTGTTCGATTTATATAATGCTGTAAAAGTAATGTGTGCATTAAGTAACGTTTATAGAGGTGGGAGAGTCAAATGTGACCTAGTTATAGTCGATATTTGTGACGTAATATTATGGTTTGCTTAGGCGCATAAAAATATATTTAGACCCAAGATCAGCACTACAATATTCTACAAGAGCTAACACTAATGGCACTTAAGATACTTAGTCATGGTGTTGGGAACGGATGACAGCAGTATTCCGGACGCGATGATTATACAACGATAAATTCGTTAACAGTGCAGCAATTAAAGAAATGTTCTAACATAATACTTAAATAATACGGACAAAAACATTAGAAAAGTTCAGCTTATAAATAGTACATTTTATTCAAAATCATACAATGCAGTTGCAATGACTGAAGAATTGAGACGAAACATTAAATGCAATTAGGAATGAAAATGTTAATGCTTAGTCTAAAAATTGTACAGAAACAAAAGCCAGTAAGTTTATATTATGACACTACATTGTTCTATTGTCAAGACTTGATCATTGCATTGTTAGCGGAACAACTTTCTGAAGACTCACGCTTTCCTTGCGAATTGAGATCCATCGAACATGATTACTACATATACTTCACGTGACAATATTAGTTCAACATTCCTACTTTCTTCATCGTAAACACACCTAAAAGCTAAGTATGCAGGCAACATGAAATATCGAGTTATTACCCACAGAATTCAGCTGTGGGTGTACTATGGGTACACCTCTGCCCAACCCTTCGGGGAAACAAGGCGTGATGTTATGTTAGAATTCAGCTAAATGCTGTAGTAAGTAGCCTGCATACTTATCTATTTTGTGTACTTGGTCATGAACGTTGTCACGACTAGACCGTCTGCTACAGCGACATCGATCATTCTACAGCAAATATTTCATTGCCAGTACTTGTACCTAGTTTCACAACGTTCTCTATGCACGTCGGTCCTTTATTCTAGTCATAGACTACGCAGGACGGATGACGTACTTCCGCGGAGGGCAAACATAAGCTCCACAATACGATATAACAATTCAAGAACACTAGTTTTTAACTATCCCTCTACAGTAATTATGACAAAATGGAAGTATTATCAGGGTTCACGCAGAATCCGGTAAGCGCAGCTCTGTAGCTGCGACTAAGTAGATTAATTAACAAATGTAAAGGAAGAAGCTCGAAGTCAGAGCCGGCGCAAACGCAATCCGTCACAAGTAATTAGAGGGGCATTCCCGTATTTTTAAGATCGTTCTCAGTCGCAATCTGTTAAAAATACTTCTAATTTCCCTACATTTTTGACATTGATTATCGCTAAGATGAAATTGCGAGTAGATTTTTAAAGGTTTTTTATTACTGGAATTGGCCCCCAATTATTTTATACAAGTAGGAAATTCAATAAAGTAGGTATAGTTCTAGCCGGCTCTGGCTGTCGTGAGATTGAGCAATGGCGGCTAGTGTGTGCGTTAAGCCGTGCTCTGCAGCGGAGGCGGCGCCAGCGTAGCGGGCGGCGGGCCGGCGGCCGGCGCAGGCGGCGCGGCGAGGGCGAAGGCGAGGCGCTCCAGCCTGGCGCGGTGCTGCGCCAGGCGAGCCCAGCGGCCCGGCGCGCCGCCCAGTGCTGACAGTGCGGCGTCCAGCGACACGTATAGTTCGCGGCGTTCGCTCTCGCTGCATGCCGACAACTCCTGTGTCAAATAATGATGATAGTTTGATTTTCGAATAAAGATGAACAACACTTACTTCTAAAATAAATATGTTAATCTAACCCATCAAAACGACAACCAACCAACCTCCTCATATGCAAAGTTTCTATTTCCACTAGTTCCATTTTGTTTCCAGTTTTGAATTCTGCTGGAAGTTTGTAATAAAGAAGCAGTACCTCTGTGCTCTCCTATCTTTATGCATTTTTCTCTTTTAAGTGTTTAGGGTGTACTCAAATAAATAAATACAGGACACATCCTTATTTAACACATACCTCCTCAACAGCTTCTATATCATCCTCCTCACCGGCTTGTGCCAGTTGCTTCTTGAGCATCTGCAAAACAAAAACAACTTTTATTAATACAAGTAATATACTAATACTAAACACCCATTTTCGTAACAGCCGCGGACATAAAATGTTAGAGAGAGATAACACGAGACTCATTAGATTTTAGGGATTCCGTCCTACTCATACATTTTGTGACCGTGACTGCCACGAATGTGATGTTCAGCATAATATGCAGAATACAATTTTTGCAGATGACATCGCGGCAAAATTGCGCATTTTTGCGTCAAATTTTTATGTTACACATGTTTATCTTCAACACCAGTTTCCTTTTACGAAGTAAAATGTATGTATTTTTAGCAAGTTCTATATACAAGTCTTCCGGTGTCTATATACAGGTTGTGCTTGGTCAAGGCGCGTCAACGCTGCAAAGCTCTGTAGAATGTAGTCCATACGTTCTCTCCTCTCATAATCTCAACAGTTATCGTCATGTTAAATGTAATTTTGGTGTAATGATGGCCGAATGTGTGAACAGTAAAACAAATGAATACTTAAATATACATGCGAATCAATATAGCCTGCAAGACATTGCATTCATGTAGTTGGAAAAATAAAGGACAGAATGAGCTCTGGGTGTTGTAATAATTAATATATTACATTCTCGGGGATCTTCAACTGTTATTTACTTAAGGGGGAAGCGCTAAGATAGCCCACGAAATTCAAAATTTCTTAAGATTTTTGCAATTTGCAGCTCAATGTCTGGGTGTATATTGGTTAAAGTATGATTCGCGACCGTAACAAATATGTATTTACAGAACTATATTCATTAGAATTAGTAATACAAATTAGTATAATCCTCAAATGCTAAGATGTCATGAAATAGTCATTCAATAGGATTACTTGGTCTTAGAGAATTGTATTGATAACTTTAATGATTATAATTACGTAAATACTTATTTGTTACGGTCGCGAATTGTATTTTAATCAACATACAACTTAATACTGACCTGCAAATTGCAAAAAACGTATGAAAATTTTAATTTCGCGGGCTACCCTGGCGCTTTCGCTTTAATACCCTTTTTTTTTAAGGCATTTTGCATGTAGGCTATATTACCGTTAGTGTTATTTATAAATATTATAAATGGTTCAGGGAGAGAACATAAGACGCGTAGTGCTATCTATAAGCCGTGAGGGAGGCGTTCAGCGTAGAGTATAAAAGTATTAACCTTGGCGCCTTATTCTTGACTCGAGATCGCCAAGCAGGGCCTGAATGGTGTAAATACCTGTTTCATATTAAACCAGTTAACGGTACTAACAATATGAGGATATTGTTAACAGTATTCGGGTTTAAGACATGTTTATGTTTATCATGTTTATTCGTATCTAATTTGTAAAAATATACATAATAGAATATATAAAAATACATAGTATCATTTTGGAGTAAAACTTTCTATCACCATTAAAAGATATAAAAAATACGAAATAAGTAAATATAATTACGTTTTCAATCATAGCGTGCACATAAGACATTGGCGTACAAATAGATACTTGCATGGTGAAAGAGATTCGAAATAACAGGCTTCGTACATTAGTTTGTATACAGTTCCTTGCTGAATTCGTTTTGTTCAATGACTACTTAATATCGCTTGTTATTTTATCGTCAGGATGTTGTTGGAAAAACTATTGCTAGAGCTAAGGTAACCCGGGAAATTCAAGTTTTCTTACGATTTTTGCAATTTGCAGCTCAGTGTCTGGGTGTATGTTGATTAAAGTATGATACGCGACCGTAACAAAATAATATGTATTAACAGAATTATAATATTAGAATCAGTAATACAATTCCTAAAGTTAGTATAATCCTGAAATGTTAAGATGTCATGAAATAGTTATTCAATTGAATTACTTGGTCTTAGAGAGTTGTATTGATGACTTTAATTATTATAATTCTGTAAATACATATTAGTTGCGGTCGCGAATCACATTTTAATCAATATACAACCTAATACTGACCTGCAGATTGCAAAAAAAAAAACATATGAAAATTTCAAATTGCGCGGGCTACCCTGGCGCTTTCACCTTAATATTATAAAATCGCCTTGAATAAAAATATTAAGAGTATTGTCACATTTTGTCACCTCTCTCGCTCACACGGGACCAAATTTTTAAGAATGTTAAATGAAAAGATGCTTTTTTGAAAAATGTAATCAATTGGCGACCTAATAAATAGGTATTAATTTAATAGGTAATTATTAAAAACACATTTTTATTGTTACACTAGCTGTGCCCCGCTACTTCGTTCGCGTGGAAATCCTAAGATACATAATATACTAAAATAACAGCCACATTTTAATAAAACTCCCTCGTCCCTTGACCCGTCGCGTTGCAACGCCCGCCCGCGCTATGATTTCGTTTTCACTTAGTGTTCTTTCTGACTTTTTTTTTTGCTCGGTTCCTAAGGGCCGTAGCGTGATGTTAAATAGCCTATTTCCTCGAGAACTGGGCTACCAAATGCAAAATGAATTTTAAAATCAGACTTTGTTCACAATTTCATGGGTTTTAATTTTTTTGCACGGAACCCTAATTATTTTTCTAAAATAAAAGTAGCTTACGTTACTCCCCGTAACATCTGCCAGTGAAAGTACCGTCAAAATCGGCCAAGCCATTTCGGATATTAGTCGGAACAAACAGACAGACAAAAATTTTAAAAATTGCTTTTTGTTATAAGGACCGTATAGAATGTGTAATTTAAATAATTGCCAACCTCTTGAGGGATCATTGTACTCATGATTATGAACAACTTTACTATGAGACCAAACCTGAAATCGCTAAAAAAAAAATCAGCAGGTCCCTACATTTATGTTCGCATAACTCGTCAAAATGTAGGGACCTGCTGATTTTTTTTTAGCGATTTCAGGTTTGGTCCCATAGTAAAGTTGTTCATAATCATGAGTACAATGATCCCTCAAGAGGTTGGCAGTTATTTAAATTACACCTTATATACTTTCTTATGCATTTTGTAAAAGTTTTTATTTTGACATTACAAACAGACACTTTAATTTTAGCTATCTCTATAGATTTACATATTTAACTCGTGTCAAAAACAGATCATAATACTTATTGAGCTGATTTTATTATACAACACAATGGAAATGTGTTTTTAATGATTACCTATTAAATTAATATTATTTATTAGTTCGCCAATTGATTACATTTTTTTAAAAAGCATCTTTTTATTTAACATTCTTAAAAATTTGATCCTGTGTGAGCGAGAGAGGTGACAACATGCGACAGCTCTCTTAAGAAATCATACGATCAGGGTTACAATTACTGGCGATGCCTCTCTCTCGCACTCAACTCTATGAGCGAAAGGCGTATATTGGAGATGCCGCTTCTATTCCTATTCGTAAAAGAGCTTAGTAATACATTGTATAAACAAACGCATTGTATACTCACTTCAACGGACTGTCGGTAGTGTTCCATCATATTCTTACTGGCGTCCAACTCGGCTAGCTTTTTCACTACAACATCAGCTACATTCTTTTCGGTCATGTCTATTTTGTCTCTGAAATAGCGATACGGGGGTTGAATGTGAATGATGCATGGTTATAGGACCTTTAATTAATTGTCTATTTTAGAGTGTTCAAGTTTTGCTAACAATAAGCATACAATAACATAGTTTTAAGATTTTTCAGACATAATTTACTATTTAATATTGACTGACGATGTCATAATACATATAATTTTGTCGCAGCCAACTTGCTTATTTTTTTAAAATTGTTTATTCATTACGGAATAAAACAAAATAAACAAAAACATCACAAAAACCTCAATAGGTTTGTCCAGATGTTGAAATACTTTTAAGCAATCTTAATACTAACGAAATATCATTATTTATGGTTATAACATAGTTTAGACTGCCTCGTTGGTCTAGTGGTTGCAAGCGCTACTGTTGAGCATGGGGTCCTGGGTTCGATTCGGTCGGGCAGTGTTATTGGGTTTTTCTATCTGGAATTTCTCAGTAGCAGCCCGGAGTCTGGATTTGTGCCCGGTAGATGGCAATAGGCTCGCCCCCTATTACATGGGACTTAAACATAACTAGCGATATGGCCTTCTCTTTCATATCATTCCTCACACAATCCATCCATCTTTTCTTTGGCCTTCCTGTCCCTCTCCGTACACCTCTGCCTAACCCTTCAGGATAACGAGGCGTGATGTTATGTTACATAGTTTATAAAACATTAGCCTTTCAGTTGACAGCCTAGCCTTTTAACTAAAAGGCGCCGTTCAACTAGCGGCCTGTCATAGGTTAGGTTGGAACTGTGACCAACCACGCGCGAGCAGAATTGGTCGCGGTAAATAAGCCAGGGCACCCCGACCAAATGGGTTAGGTTAGAACTGTGACAAACCGCGCGCGAGCTAAGCGAGCGGTGCCGCAGCAGCGGACGGCGAGCGCTACTTTCAAAGGCTAGGCTGTTAACTAAACGGCTAATTAATCTAGTTAGCTGCGACACATACACAAAATTAGCTATTTATGAAAATGATGTTCTTGGCATGAAGTAAGGGCAAAATGACTTCGGAATATTAGATGATTCATACTCATTTCCAGTCAATGTGTTCTTATTTTACAATTAACCGTAGGTAGGGTTTTGTAAAATATTAAGATGTAGCTCGAGACTTCTTGCTAACAGAAGAATTTAAAACAGCGATGGCAGGTCTTACCGTCGTTCAGGATAATAAGACAGGGATCTAGCCTCCAGGGACATTACAGTCCATTCACGGTTATTTATTTTACCCCTGATTTTGCATCACTAGAAAAATCACAGTGATCTTTATTCTTGTTGTAATAGGGTTCCTGTTGGGTTGCAATCACTAACAAAAAATCACAGTGATATTTATTGTCGTTACAATAAGGTTGCTGTTGGGATGCTGCTGTCAGAGATAAAATAACTAAAAGGGCAGTCGCGTCATAAGTCCACCTCGAGTATGTACTGTGTTCTCACTTGAGCGCAGCAGCAAGTCTGGTAGAATCCGGGTCCCCTCTAGCGGACGCAAGCGCTGCAGCGAGTCGCAGCGCATGCAGCAGTCTTGTGAGCCGCGCATCCAGCGCTAGAGCCCGCTGCAGCAAGCCGCCGCGCTCGCCCTCAAGCGCTGCATCGCACGCTTCCGCTTCGGCTTCCGAGCGCTGTCGCTGAGCGATGGCCGCTGATAATGTTCGGAGAGACTCGCGTTCTGATACTGATGCTGATTCACCATCTGAAAGATACCAGACGCTTTTATAGTAGGTCAATAGTAGATGAAAAGTGAAGTGTCATGCTAAGTGGTAACTGTCATCTTGACCTGCCCTGTTCATCTCCTGCCCCGCAAATGATTGTAGTGGGACTTTGCACAACGTTTTACTGTTAGGTATTGAAGTTGCAAATCATTTGAATTTTATTTCACAAGGTGTAATTTAAACAATGCACAACATCTTAAGGGCTCATTGTACTTATCATTATGAACAACTTTTACTATGGGACCAAACCTGAAATTGCGATAAAAGAATCTGCTGTTCCCTAAACTTTGACGAGTTATGTGAACATAAATGTAGGGAACGGCAGATTTTTTTTTCGCAATTTCAATTTCGCAATTTCAAGTTGATCCCATATTAAAAGTTGTTCATAATGATAAGTACAATGACTCCTTAAGAGGTTGTGCGTTATTTAAATTACACCGTGTACAAGGTTTAATAATGCGGAATATACAGGGTGTAACAGTTACCATGAATCCATCAGTGCCGGATTCAAAAAAAAAAATCTGCTGCTTCATACATTTTGACTGTGTAGGTATTTATTTTCACTTTTGTATGAAACAGCAGTTTTTCTTTACAATCGGCGAAAAACTTCTACGCTGGGGTCTAGAATCACATGCTGAATTCATGGTAAGTGTTTGCACGTCCATGTCCCTACACCGTGTGTACTCTGGTTATTTTACATAGTTTGCGTGGGCTCCTCTACCTTTATCGTCCGCATAGAAGTCTCGCTCTGGCGACAGTTCGTCGCCGCTCCACGCGCCTGCACCTTCCGCACCCGACCACCATTCCTCCGCGCATTCTAGGAGAAAGAAGCACTTATCAATAAGTTGTTAGTGTTCAAGAATAATAAATATAGAAATGAAACCGAGGAACAATCATGATCTTTTGTAGAACGATTGTTTGTGTTTTAATCATGACAACTTATCCGTTTACGATTATTTTTTGGTCATGAAAACTTATCCGTTTAAGAAGTTACTTCGCTTTGCAATATTATTTGTATGGCGAAGTCGACAGATTTTTTTTTTTTTTTTTTTAATGAATATTTATGCTAAACATCAAGATGCGTTTCAGTCGTGGCCTTAAAACGTGCGAGTAGAACCGTTAATATTTAGTAAGAGAGTTTTATTGTGTCATCTCGCTCTCTCATTTTATGACCGCAGCTGCCACGAACTTTGGCGAATATTACATATAGTCCTATATTTACCGGGGTCAGTGACTAGACAGGGTTCAGTCTCAGAATCCAACAGATCGGCGGAATTATCGTTATCATCGGACACGTGCGAGCGGTCGTCGTCCTTGCTCGGGACAGCGGGGCCCGCGGGGGTGGCGGGGGCGGCTGGTGCTGGCACGGAGCGCAGCGCTCGCGCCACGTTGGCCAGTAGGCCAGCGCCAGCCACTTCCTCCTCGGGAGACAAGGCCTCGCCACTGTCGCTGCGGCTATAGTTAAAACGTGTTGTTATTTTCTTGCGGTAGGATAAACCGCACAGTGATCTGAATCGAATGTTTTGTATTCGCTATTATCTAGTGAGATAGTGTATACAGTGTTAAAGTGAATTCATTGGCGTCACTTCACAGATCTGATGAGCATCGATTTGTAATAACAGTAAAACAAAACAAATAACATGTTTTTTATTGGCATGTACTGTCCCACTAAAATAACATTTAGTTTAGATAATATACGTTTTTCATCAGTTCTTTTTTAGTCAAGTCAGTTCAAGTCTATCACCTGTAGAGCTCGTTGTGATACACAGTGGGCTCCAGGTCGCTGGGCAGGCGGTAGGCGACGTGCACGGCGCGCGTGAGGCGCGACAGTCTCTGCGCAAGCGCGTCCAGCGCGACCAGCGCACGCGCACCGCCGCGCCCGCGCGCCGCAGCTGCGAGCGTCTCCTGGCGGCGCTGCTCACACATGCGAACTAATTGACGACATTCTGCGCGCCTAATAACAAACAAAGAGTTGAATATCTATAAGAATAAAGTAATATGTTAATACATTCGTGCAGGGCCTTTCTCATTTAACTGGCGTAACTTCACAGACGTGATGGGTATCGGTACTAATAACAACAAAATAAAAATGATTTTATGTAAATGACACCTTATAATTTTAAGTAACGTGCAAAACGGGGCTTCTATCTTGTGATCAATTGTTTTATTAAAATGAATGTTCTCTTTTTAATTTTATTGCTTTTAGATACAACTCAAAAAGGCCCTGTATAAAAAAAAATGTCATGTCTATGAAACCAGAAAAGGTTTGCGCTTCGGTAATCGCATACAAAGTGTAATTTAAATAACGCACAACATCAGCTCTGCCGTGGTAATCGAGAGGGCAGTAAGCCAAAGGTGGCCATTTAAAAAAAATTACATCTACAGTTTATAGGAAGAAAGTTCGTTTGACGTACATTCCAAATCAGTATCTAATAATAAAAAAATGGCCACTCTTGACTCACTGCCCTCTCGATTACCACAGCAGAGCTGTTCCATACATTTAAGTTTGCATAACTCGTCAAAATGTAGGGAACAGCTGTTTTTTTTTCGCGATTTCAGGTTTGGTCCCATAGTAAATGTTGTTTATAATGGTGAGCACAATGACCTCTTAAGAGGTTGTGCGTTATTGAAATTATACCTTGTATAATGTTCGTATTTATTTATAGACGATGATTCCTGAAACGCATACTTTACCTGGGAGATCAGTAATTATGTGAATAATACCGTACCTTCTATCGAGATCAGCATTAACCCTGGCTAGTTCGGTCTCTGCGTCCCGTAGCGAGTCGCTCAGGGCTCCGGTCTCTGCCGCTAGGAAGTCCTGCATCTCGGCCGCCTCGCGCTCCGCCTCGCACAGTCGCGCCTCCGCCACGCGCGCGCACTCGCGGGCACTGCACGACTCCTGAGAACGAGATTTTAGGGCTGATCTTTAGAAATCTGGAATTTCTGGTTGGCTAGTAGACAATACTTTATGGCATTAAGTCTGTATAATTATGTATAAAACGAAAATAAATAAATAAAAGTTAAGTCGCTAAGATTGATCTTGCGCGCGCATTGGCAAGTCTTTTTGATAAAACACCACAAAGAAAGAAGACCACAAATCATAAACTACCCCCTGAAAGCCTCATTAGAATCAGAACTAGATACAATTTTAATTTTATGATTAGCACATCCGTAAAACATCTGTCACCTAGTAGTTTCCGAATCTCATGTACCTAACTTGTTGTGATTTTTAAAATCCAGAAGTTACACCTACATAGAGTATAACGCAGCCTTCATGTTCGTTAGAAACTAGAAGTCCTTCACGAGAGTGGCACTTCCATTCGTCTTGCCAACAATTTTCTTGCCATCCTTTTAACTGAGTTATAAGACCAAAAGGCATCAAGGTATACTAACAACGTGCAGTTTGTTGCATTGTTCCCGCAGTGCGTCTATTTCGGCGCGTTGCTTGGCGGCTAGGTCTCCGGCTGAGCGAAGTTGTTCCTCCAACGCGCGCAAGCAGCCGTCTGCACCTGCGCCGGCGCCTGTGGAGCAAAGTGTTGAGGAAAAATTATAGTAACAAAATTATCATCATCTTTCATTGCCTTTCTTATCCCGCTACAGGGCATAAGCCTCCTCGTACCGTAGGAGAAGCTTACCAATTGCGTCCATTTTTCCCTAGCATAATCAGCCTATAGTGTTCCTACTGCTGGGACACAGGCCTCTTCTCTTCCAGAGGGAGTGGGCTGTAAGGTACCACGCGGCCCAGTGCGGGTTGGTAATTTTAGTAGTTTTTTGGTTCTAAGACATGCTAGTTTCCTCACGATGTTTTCCTTCACCGATTTGAGAGCATTTTTCTTTTGCACCAATTTTATCCAGTTCATACCGAAAACAATAATTTCATAGACTCATTTTACCATTGAGCTTCCGACCGTACAATATTATACAAACAACTGGTCTGGTAAAACTATATACATATAGTAGAAACCAACTTAATGAGCAGCACAGCTTGTGTAGCAGCGGTAAACAAATTATTTCACATTTAATTGAAATCAATGGCGTTAGCTTTGAAATAGGGATCGGAGAAAAGAGTTTCGCGATGTGAAGGTTTTAGGTTTTATATTTTTGTAGGCTCTGCTGGTTGTGAATAATGGCACATTTGATAGCAATATTTTCAATTCGAATCACGGGAATACCTGTACAACAGGTTATATTAGAAGTATGTTTACACAGGTGGCGCTATTTTGATAAACGTTATCGATGTACTCCAATCCAATAAAACATACAATTAAGCTGTTATTTCCTTAGAACATTGTTTATAATTTATTATACAACTGATAACGATAAATCGTCGCAATAATCGATAACGATACCTATACATACACCTTGATGACCTTAAAATCCGACAAAAAATTAACACACAAAACTGCTTTTAAAACGCTGTTTATAAAAGGAATTATCATTTTCTGGTTTCTGAAATCTGAGGGTCGCCATGACATATAAAGAGGTCGCATCGGATAATTAACGCGAGAACTGAACCGGAATTGATCACAGTTTAACATTTATTTTAGTGTGGTGTGAGGTGTTGACCCCAGTGACCTTATTGCACTAAGGTCGCCAAATGTTCGCAGATCATGTGTTCGTAATTCAAACGTCCGAACGAATTTGAATGAATGAGGTCGCATTTCGCTCATCGTGAGCACGCAAGTTAAATCTATTTCTGACTATACCCATAGTAGCTACAACTGGCTAGTTCAGTATGAAACCAGCACCAAGAAGTTTGTTGCGTAGTCTACAAGTAGTATATATTTTCCCTTTTGAGAGGTGAGAGGGTCAATGCATTATTATAATAATCATTGTGAACTGTTGCGAGTCAAAAATGCTTTACCATATTTTTTCAAGTATGATGAGTTTCGTTTCATTTTTCATCTGTTGAGACGATGAAATAAATGCATATTGTTCCTTTCTTTTTCATTAATATGTGACCCAGTTTCAATACAAAGAAATATAAGACAATACAAATATCTAAAGCACGCTACGCAACAGATATTCTACACGGAGTCTGTAAAGGCCGTGCTTGACTATCACTTGTTATTTATGAAAAAGCAAAATAATAATGTATTCTAGTGTACAAAAACTTTAGCAGATGCGAGTGTAATTCTGAACAACGAAATGCTCTTTTTTGTGTAAACGAACGATAGATGGATTGTGTGAAAAATTATATGGCTAAAAACGGGTTGACTAGAGAAATGTCGGCTAATAGACACGAATAGAAGAATAAATAAGATACTGCGGTGACTACAAGTAAATTGGATGAGGGGAGGTGAGAATGACGATGATGTATTCATGACCGCAATTTAGTAATTTATTTATTTATTTAAACTTTTCACACCCAAAAAAAAGTACAAAGGCGGACTTAATGCCTTAGGCATTCTCTACCAGTCAACCAAGGGTGGTAAAGAGATTGAGGTGGTGGCAGGTGCTCTGTTCGAGAGGAACAATGATAGCTATCAGTAGCTATTACTGTGATATTACTAAATTGCTGTCAATAACAGAGAAGTTTTGGGAGGAAATAGCAGGGCGGTGGCCTAAGTAGACTAAACTCATTTGAGGCCTAGATGTAAGTTTGTCAAACTTCGTCGCGGTAGCCTGGCGGCGAGATGGGCGGACGCCACCGCGGGTAGAACCTGGATGAGGCTGGCACAGGAGCGTGGGGATTGGCACGAGAAAAGAGAGGTCTATGTCCAGAAGTTGGTCTGTTTATTCACGAACACAAAATAATTTACGTTAAGTGAGTGCATTTGATAAAAACATTAGTAGACCATTTTTTGTGAGCTGTTCATGCCTGGGTCATAAGTTCATGTCGCGCGTACTCCGCGGCCGGCCTTGGCGCTGGTTACGTGAGGTGCGCGAGCGGTAGTCGGTCTGTGATGATGAAGACATACTGCGCCGACTCATAATAAATTGGGATGAAAGCAGAAGGATGATGATGAACAGCTGTGAGACAACTAAATCTGCGATGAATGAAAGTCGACTAACAAAAGGTATTTACACGGCAGATGTGAGTGGAAACGCCGGGAGGGGACGCCCTAGGAAGACATATAGTGATCTTATTGGTGATGTTCTTCAGAAAGGTCAGGTGCGTAGTACTCGCAACCGGCGTGCGTGTATGACCAGATGTATGAACGTAAACGAGGCAAAAGAAGTATGTAAGGATCGTAGCAGGTGGCGTTCTGTAGTTTCTGCCTACCCCTATGGGAAGAAGGCGTGATTTTATGTATGTATGTAAATCTCCGGTCACTAACATAGACATTTTGGAGGAAACAGCAGGGCAGTGCAAACAGCACCCTAATGCGTAACACTATCAATCACAATCTGAATGATTTTGAAGCAAATTGCTAATCCATTGCTTCATTATGTTCGAAAGATTTGTCTGCTCAACAACGTAACTAACGCAATGAATGTTGTTGAACTGTCAAAATGAAACCGATTCCTACTGTGTGTTACGCAATTGCCCCGCTGGCCTAGATATGTAAGATTTTCAGACTCACCTGCACCGGCTAGATCCAGCAGCCTCTGCGAGTTTCGGTCAAGTTCCGCGATGGCAGCGAGGCGCGCTGCCCGTTCGGCCGCCAGCTGCGCCTCCGCCCGCAGGCGCCGCTCCCGCTCTTCGGCAGCCGCGGCCAACGCGTTGGCAAGCCGAGTGGCCTCGGCGTCTCGCGCGCTCACCTGCACGCCGCGGTGACAACGAGTCACTTCCACGCGACTGGAATGCATTACTCATAAGTATGGTAGGGGTTTCAGGTTAATTTTGTTTAATTAATTTGCGTTCGCTTTGCACCGGAATTACATTCAAATGTGTTTCATAACAAAAAGAGCAAATCTACGTCCGCTCGTAGTTACGCTAGGATAAGTGGGCAACGATCATTTAAGTTGACTTGCGAAACGACATCATTATGTTTTATGAATAAGCAAGTGACTTACTTCTCAATATTTGGCACAATTCCTGCCAGTGCTGACTCGATGTCAGTACCGACCAGCACTGTCTGCGAGGTCTTCTCTGCGTAGATGCGTACTCGCGTCTTGATGGTGGAACGAGAGGAAGCGGAGCGTGTGACGGTGGGACGTCGTGAGGAGGGCGGTGTACCCTCGTGTTTCGGAGAACCTTCTGGCTCCGCATCACGTCTCCTGCGAGGTAGAGTCGCATACTTGTCGGCAGCCACTCGTGTCGCGTTCGTGTCCACCACAGTAGTCAGCCGCGGTCCATTCGCCGGCCATCTTTTCTCCTCACTCGGCGAGTTCGGCGTCCGGCACCGAGCTGTCGAGGTTTTGGTAGGTTTCGCGCGCAGCGCGGGACTCTCGCGAACGAGATTGGGCAGGTCGGCAGTAGGCCGGATGCGAGGTTTCGGTGTGAGCGGTCGAGGCTTCTCTGGTGGAGTTGGTTTCTCCCGACTCCTAGCACGTTCACGGGTGGCCAGGTTAGGGCCGCGTGGCGCCGTCACGGGTCGCGGGGCTGCCGAGCCGACAGGTGAGCTGCGTTTCGGCTCAGCGACGTTGACATTGACGCGACGTCGCGGGCGCGGCGGTGCGCCGGCAAGTGACGAGCTCTCCGAGCCGCAGCCGGAGCCGCATGACACTACACTGGAGGCGCACGATCGGGACCCACCGCCGCTGCTAAGGGCACGACCGCAGCCCTCTACTCCGCTGTCACTGCCCGCTGCACCAAGAGCCAGTTCATCTACTGCTGGCAAGCTATCTAGGTCGCCCAGCGACCTTGCGTCGTCGTTCGGTTCGGTGGGCTCGTGCTCAACTAAAGGCTCCTTAACCAATGGTGCTGGGCACTTGGCTTCCGCATTCACAGTTTCAGCAACAACGACACTCTCTTCTTTTTTATTTTCACTTTGTTTTTCGTCATTACAACTATTCTTATTATCATTTTCGTCTTTAATATCTACATTTGTAACACTAGCAGCGAGGTTCTCTCCTTCCGGCTTTGTCTCTTTGTTCGGAACATCTTCATTAGGCTGTACGTCGACTGTCGGCGGGCCGGCCTCGCCGGGGCAGGCTGTGCTCTCCTCGTCCATGGCAAGTTAATATCACATGTTCTGAAACAAAACAAACGAGCTCCGTTGAGAAATTAATGTTAGTTAGCGAAGTGATCGGCGCGCAGTAATCAGTTCGCTGCAGCGGTATTGTGAGCTGGCGTCCATTGTGCGCCGGCCCTTGGGCACGGCTGCACTGGCGCAATCTCGGGGGAGCTTATTGCTATTGTTCCGGGTGCCGCCTATTCAAGTACTGTCTATGCTAGAATAACTGTGAAATGAATAATCTTACAAATATCCATTAAACATATCATAGGTATTGTTGCGATTAAATTGGTATTATGATGCAAAACGTTTACATAAACAACAGCTTACGTATATGACAAGGTTCACGGCTTCGACACAGGTTTATGGCTTCACGTTGCGTTTGCGTCCGTAAAAATACTTGTCCGACTACGTTTCATACTTGTACTAGTACAAGGCATTCAACTACATAAAAGCCGAGAAGTGGTCTCGGCAAAAAGCTAGGCATCAGAATATCAAATGGTGAAACGACCAACAATGAGCAAAACCTATCGACGTATTGTGTACCAACTATGCGAAGTAAAGAATAGTTCTCATGAACGGGCATCCAGTCGGCCTCGCCTATTCATACTTATCTGGGTGCAATCTAACATTTTGCGTCAGGGTTTCAGAAAGAAATATCTTCCCATGTAGATAGGTATAACATTATACCTCAATATTCGTGACAAACGGCAGTAAAATTAATTTATCGATAGATTGTCTTCTTGGGAATCGTCAATAACGGCAATGTCTAGTATAAAAATATCAGACTTGTATATTTGAAACGTCGACCGATAACAATGACGTGATTGCTCATATTCGAACATACTAAGCACTAAGCAGAACTCTCAGCCACTTGGACTTGATACGTTATCGGCTGTAGATTCAGCAAGAATGTAACACATTTTTATGTATTGGAAGCACTGGAACTACATAGGTGTACCTTGAGTCATATCAACACATTCAAGAGTGGGTTTTCTGTTATCAAACCAAGTTTATTACCAAGGAGGAAATGTCAGATTTGTTTAAAACGTTGTATACTTGAATACGCTACCATTCAACTGTTACAAAATGTTATAAAACCATGTTGCTCAACATCCTACAGAGAACCATTCCCTTCTATGTATTGATACGTGTAACTCAATGGGGATACGGGAACAGGGGTCATTGTCCTGCGATTTGCTGGGGGGCATCAAGGCGTACTATTCAAACACTGATCTAAGGCTATGGGCACCTATACAACGTGTTCACCATTCAATTTGTCACGGTAATCATGTAGCGACGCGCCGTCTACGCACCCGCCGATAAACATTACTAAGGTTTATTTTTATACCGTCGATACAACAGACTTGTTGCTGGCCATTAATATATTAATCTAGAAAGGCCACGGCGAAGGTCTAAAGTCGTTGCCTCGCGTTAGAAAAAAATGCGTTGGCTGCAGAGTAAACAGATGAGTAATAAAATGCGCATGAATAAAACAGCTCTTATGCTAAGTTAATAGCAGACACAATAACGATAAAAACACAGACAATCGATATGCATTCATCAAAATAGCCATCGTCAGTTTCCACTTGAGCGACTTTCTTGTAGATCACGTTTAAAATACAAATAAGCTATCTATTGCTTTACTTGATATTCTAGAGGGGCTGATTGCGCCATGCCAGAAACGGAGCACGTAGACATCGCATTTTTTCTTCGAGAAAACACTGGATTTCTTTTAGAGGCAAAGGTAAAAGTACTTTTATAACCACTCCATCAACGTTTTACGATACGAAGATTATGATTCATTATTATTTGTTGCACTATTGGGCCATAACTTACGAAGATAGAACGTATGTGTTATAAAAGTGAAAATAATCTTTATGACTTGGCATGGGTTACAATTATTTCAAGTCTTAAAGGGCTTTATTTTCACTTCTATTTCCAGGTATTGTAGCTAAGTATATCATTAATGATACAATCATTGAAATCAAATGGATTACGGATACGATATTTTGTGGACAGCGACTTAAGAGGGAACAGGGCCTGCGATTCTCTATACAAATGTATTCCCCTTTTTTCTTCCTGAATAATGCCTCTAGAGCAGTCATAATCTTTCATAAATAGTCTAGGTTTGCTGTAGACATGTCTCTGTTATTTCATTTTTTTCAGCAACTAATTAGTAAAGAAAATATGACCCTCTAAAAATTACAAAAAATGCACCATTTTTACCGCCGTTATTACCAGACAAATTAGAATTTTTTTAAAATACAAGAAAATGATAGGGACCTAGACATACTCTTTCTTAAAATTTTAATGTAAAAAATAATTGAATCGGCTCAGTTTTCGAGGAGAAAAAAGAGGAATACGAAACGTCGATCTCGTCAAATTTTTTGTGATATAATCGGTCTGAGCTGCAGCTGTCCCTATCGCACTCTTCTCAGTTGTTCGGGCGCAGCGCGACGGCAATAGCTTCTTCAAATACCTATTTTTCAAATTACTTGTAGGCCTCGTCCCCTCTTAAAGTTTACAATTTACATGCTGTTACGAAACCCACCAAACTGTATTGCCGAGTAGATAGAATTTGTAACTGTTCTTTTTCCCAAATTATGGGAATTCGTATATTTTCCGACTCGAAAGTAATGGTTATCGTGGGAACGTCAGGCCCACGTATGATCATAACCTTTAGAGTGGCATAGTAAATTTTGACGATCCCTGCCGTACTAAAACTCCGTTTTCGGTTCCGTTAAGACTTGTCTCAGACACGAAACGAGACATCAATCAATACAACTAGATTCTCAATACAATTTCGCTTATGTACCCAAACCAGACGTTTGAGGTATTTGTCTAGTCCATCTCTAGGCGTCAGTTCGCCGACATAGTTCAATTATTGTACATAACTTCAATTTATAAATGCGTACAAACTAACTGCCTACAAATTAACAATCAGCAATATATAATTTTGTTTTGAAAGCGAATTGTACATAAATAAAATAGAAACAGGTTGTAATATAGCTACGTTGCAAGAGAACGGTCTTGGCCACAATTAAATAACACGCGTGTCTTAAACTCGTGGCCATATCTTCAAACGTCTACAAACGAAATGTTAAAAATAAATTGTTTTTCTCTTCTCTGAACAGTTTACTTTAACTGAAATAAATATTTAGTCCAAAACAAATGTTTAAAAATACATCAAAGTTCCAGTTTTGGATAAAGTTTGTAAATACTACTGCCTTAATGCCTTTGCGAGCAATATCTTATTCAGATGTGGCAAAATACAGACATAATATAGAAGAATAAAGAAATAATTTTCAATCAAAGGCGGCATCGTTTACACCCGGGGAATATTTTTGCGACGCAATCATTTATCCAGTTCCATTTATAAAAACTCGTTTGACAATGCTACCTTAATTGGAAAGAAGAGGTTTCCATTTATGATATTAATCTCAGACAGACAACAGATTTGCATAACAAGAGTATATTTTGTGCGTAAAAATGTTTTATCTCGTAGAAGTTTTCGAACGAGATAAGCTCACAAAGAGCCTGCCAAAAAGCGACATGAGCCCACGTCATGGGGTTTTAAAGCACCACTTGTAACAATAGATACATAAACAACAGTTGATATTTCTCTGTCGACCTTTACGATTTACACGGGACATGACGCAGTTTCATTGTATGATAGATATTCTTTTATTTCCAAATAAGTGTGAAGGTAAAACACATTATGTTCATACATAGAAATAACACAGTCGATATTATTGGAAAACAAGGACGGTATCATGGGAGAGTGAACAAATAGCGCTGATATCTGCCGCTGACACATTGACAAGCTCTTCTCCGATAGAAGTAGTCAGAGCTAGTAGACATTTTACCATTGATTGGCACTACAGTAAACACATACTGTCGTCATCAATCATGTCACGTTATTCAACGGAGGTTCTCACTGACTTAGCATAAAAAGCCATGCAGTGCTTAACATCGGCTGAAGATCTATAGGCAACACGTACGGAATAAATATGGAGGTCTGGGAATAAAAGAATTTATCAACTGCTTATTATCCTGAGTGTGTCTTAAAAAACAAGTAAAGGATAGGAGTACTGCTCTGAGCTAGTTGCTGGATATTAAATGGCCCGACCACTTAATTCTACGCAGAACGATTAAAATTTACAAGTGCTTCGAATGCGGTTTAATTAGTGCTTTCGTTCAAAAAAACTTGTGCCAAAGCACGCAACACAGCTCTACTAAACCTCCAGGAATCGTAAACGTAATTTTATGTATGTTTCTATAAATAAGCAGCACATTAGGCAAATGAAGTGGTGTAACAAATCTACATTCCGACACAGTTTTTGCTGAAACGTATATTGTAATTAACTAACGTAGATAAATAATAGGTTGGTGTGCGTTGAAACAAAAACAGAATGCTAACGACAAAATGAGAGCAACAAATCATTCTAACAACATAGCACAGACCTTGCAACATACATTTGTGTAAAAAAAGAACTTGTAGAACTTGATTGCAATGGCTGTCCGTCGTTTCTCGATTTGAATTACAGAAGATACCTGCCACAGACCCTAGACCTCAAAAAAAACAGGATTTTTAGTGTCAAGACTCGAACTGCTAAAACGCGCTGTTCCTAGCATGTATCGTACTTAGCTCGTTTACGAATTTTGGCTAGGTCCCCAAATTTCAGGTTTAAGGGGGAAGCTCCAGATAGCCCGCGAAATTCAAACTTTCTAATGTTTTTTGCAATTTGCAAGTCAGTATTAAGTTGTATGTTGATTTAAGTAGTAGTTAAAAAAAAAAAAAGTATCTACGCGACCGTAACAAATATGCATTTACAGAATTATAATCATCAAAATCAGTAACACAACTAGAAGTTTGTATAATCATAATTGTAAAGATTTCTTGAAATAGTCATTCAATAGAATTAGAGTTGTATTGATAACTTTAATTATTATAATTATGTAAATTACATACTTTTTACGGTCGCGAATCATATTTTGATCAACATACAACCTAATGCTGACTTGCAAATTCAAAAGACGTAAGAAAATTTGAATTTCCCGGGCTATCTGGCGCTTTCGCCTTAACGCTGCGAAGAAAGTTTGAAATGTCGCCCACATTCTCAATTACGCCTTCATAAAATTTAACCATTAGTAAACAGTTCATGTATTTCCTTCTTATACCTTTACCTAACGGCGATCAAAGACGTAACATCCTAGAATTAAAATTCATTTTCTTACATCAAATTGCACCAGGAGACTATAAAACGTCGGCCATTTTATGTTCATGCAATTGGCACGTCCTTCCGTGTCATAGGTGGACGAGGCAAGGTCGTTACTCCGGCTTCGATGCGGACGCGTGATTTGGCTAAGTTTTTATAAACCATGGACCGGGGCCGCCGGCCGCCATATTGAGCGACGCTACATCATCGCAGAATATAGTATCCGAATTCTACGTTCCCTATTTTACCGATATTTTTTAGATGGTTGAAAACATGATTGACACCAGCAATTTGGCTGTCTTTTCAGTCTACGAAAAGCTTTTAAAGAAAACCTAAAAGCGCTCCAACTTTGTCCCTTTTAAGAAAATAACAATCTTCTTTTATAACTAGGATAACATCATGTTGGATATTAATTTTACAACATCCATTATCATTGCTAAACAAGTCTTCTGTCATTATAAAGGTCGCTTGCTCCTAAAACCAATGTGGTAAACCATGGTAAACCTGAAAATATTTGCCTTTCGGAAGCCATCCCTATCCGCCTAGTTACCGGTAATTCATTTTTATTAACGGCGTCTGTTGCCACGCATAAAATTATTATGTCGGGCATAACAGGACTGGGGCTTGGCCCACGTCCCCTAGGGCTCGGCCGGCACATTTACAGCTAATGTCTTGTCGTTCATCGCCATCACTGAAACATCGATACGTTTTAATGTACATTTTATGAGCTGATGTAAAACAGATAATATATGTTGGAAGTTTAGAGCCCAACCCAAAAGCTTCACAACCGATTTATCTTTTGTCTGACGATTTCTTCGAATGAATCTGAAAATAAATTGGAAAGTGGGAGTAAGTGAAGTTTCGCTTAAGAGTACTCTATTTTTTTTTTTGTGTTAATGAAGAAGCTTCTGACCGCGACGAAAGGTAATTCAATAGGAGCTAAATACATGAACGTCCTTTGTCTACAGAAGGACCTTTGATAGCATAAACAGTTACGACAAAAGATTGTTTTGAACGATAACTGGATATGTTATGATTTTTTATCATTATCCTACTTATACACAATCAAAAACAAATGTATAAATACAACAATGGATCGATTGTGGTCTAACCCTTTCGTTTCGCCATTAGCGGATCAGACAGGGCGGGACCGGAAACATAGGGTTCGGTTTAGCGCCAGGCTAGTCTCCGTGAGTAAATGCCCGAGTGAATGGAATAGAAAGTGAACGGAACTTTGTTAAAATTCTTGGGATTGAACATCATCTTTAGTGAGTTATAAGGCTGATATCAGACGCTTTAATTTTTGTACATTCATGTCTTGCATCTTTCTTTTTCAAGTGAAAAAATAATTCAACCAATACAACGCAGTTGGATTTCGGCATTCGGCATCCTTCACTCGCGCTCCTCATTTATATGTAACTTTGTCGCATGTCGCATGTCTTGTGAACGTGTAATGAAACAAAAATGAACATTCACCTGAGTGAAGCGTCTGATATCAGCTTCAGGAAGTTTTATTTTCTTGTCAGTAGATTCATCAAATCTTGACTCTTCTAAATGTCACGCGATTTTCATGCGTACGTTGAAAGCATATTCACTAATAGAAAGAATATAGGTACTGTTCCATGGTTTTCCGCCTATTGTCAGGTTCCGCTTTCCAGGGAACTGGTCGAGCAATACCGGACTTGTTCCCTTGTCTAGGCGAGCTTTAGCGAGTTTCTGGTTATAGGCAGAGCGGCTGTCGCTTGACTTTCACGACAATCGGAGAAGACGGATTTGATTAGTATCATGCAGATACTAAGAGGAGCCTATCCATAGTGGGTATGTATACCTTTAACAATATCCCGAAAAAATAAACATTGCTAATTCATTATTTGCAGGAGATTAAAATATAGGTATGAAGAGCCAGCCAATACTTTTCAGCTAAAATAATGTAGAACTATTGATAACTTTCTGCCAGATGCCTAATCGATAATAAAATTGCTTTAGCGCAGGGTGTGAAACAATTTGTCACATCAATTTACAAGCTTCCATGAAAACCTTTTAAACTTTGTGACGTCGATCACAAACAAAGCTGAAAGCTTGACGTACAATTCTGGGAAGAATTCAGGATTTAACTGTTGTTCTTCATCACCAATTCAATTCAATTCTTCAGTTTCATTTAATTTTAATATTCATGATTTCAGTCACCCAATGAATTGATTAACTTTTTCATAAAAATAGTACAGATTTCATAAATATTAATGGATTCATTATCTAGAATCTGGATATCAAAATATTATATGTAGAAGCCATTTTATCGTAGATTATATTAATATTCATTGCGTGATACGACATGTTATCAATTAGGTACCATTATTAAATTGTTTCGGTTGAAATACAAAATAGTATTGTTTATTATATTTTCGGCAACGCACGCAAGTTCAGCTGTTTAAGTACATTAACTTCTCAGGTGCCCCACTTAATTCGCTATTTTGTCCTATTCTGTCGACCCTCTGTCTGCCCTGTAATATGGCCCGTCTCATACCGACCCCTATGACATTATTACAGAATCTGTTATCGCCCCTATAAATAGGTACATTTAATAAAGTATTTTTTCAAGAAACAACCCAGTGATTAGTTTCGTTTGGTTGATTTTGTAAGAATAAATCCACTTTGAAGATGATATTTGAAATAAGACTAGGTGTAGGTAATTCGAGATTATAATAATTAGTAAAACACGTTAAAGAATATAAATGGCAGATTTATGAATATTAAGAAATATGTTTCAATATTAATCTTTAAAGCATGTTACATAAAGTTGAGTTTTGAATGCGTTAGACACAAGTCTTAATTAAGCTTAAATAATTGAGTTTAAATGAATCAGTCTGGCTGTCGACTACAAGGCTACGGAAAAACGACAAAAATTTCGAACATGTGATTGCTAAAGATAAATAAACAACATCAATTGTATTCAGTCATTGTTTATTCAGTTCAATTACTTCTTTATTAGAATGAGCATTTTTTTGTTAGAATGTAAACATTTATGCGGAAAAACGACAAAACTTTCGAACATGTGATTGCTAAAGATAAATAAACAACATCAATTGTATTCAGCCATTGTTTATTCAGTTCAATTACTTCTTTATTAGAATGAGCATTTTTTTGTTAGAATGTAAACATGTATCATCATTACCCATTTGAATAAGAATTGCGTTCTTTCTAAATAAGCCCGCGCATTAGTTATTCAATTTGCAAAACGTGACTTAAGTTACAGACAGGCAGGACAGGTTGTTTATTGCAACACTGATTTTCAAATATTCGTGATGTTTTCAATAGAAAAAAAAAACTTGCAGACAGTTAAAGAATTAATTGAAAAATCCGCAGTTACGGATATCGCAAAGTAACCATAAACAAAGTACAGAATTGCATAAAGTCTGTGACAGAGACAAGGTGAAGGCTGTATCGATGGAATCATGGCGTGCCAAGTTCAAATATTTATTGTGTAATCGCAGAACTACGCGAAAGTTGTCCTAGCCAACAATTTTATTGTTCCCATAAACACTGATTCCCCTAACTTAACCACCCTCGCTCTTCGGCTACACACTGCGAATGCAAAATTGCTTACTCACATTGATTTTTAGGAAAAAGGCTGGTTTTGGGCAAAACTTTTCAACGACTGTGTTGTACAGCGATGCATTATACATTGAAGACACAGAGCATCATATTAATATTGAAGAGCAATCAAACATCACATGTTTATACCGCATGTAACAGAGTACTTAAAGTAACATGTGCATAATAATTGCGAAATATTTCCATACAAATAAATCATTTGCAGCCAAGCATTTGATAGTAGCAGCGTTATCCTTATACTCCGTATGTACCAAACATGTGACCGCAACAAAATTAAAGAATAATAAAAAAAACATAATTCAAATGCAAAATACATTCGTTTTATTTAGACTTTTGTATGAACAGCAGGTATCAGATGTCGTCAACTTTGGACCAGAAAATATAATGTACTCTTTTTTTAATGCATGTTTAGTTAAAAGTTTGTTACACCCAAATGTCGTATTGAATGACCTTGAAACTTATATGAATATGTATCTATTCAAATTAAATGGTCCGATATTGATAAACGTATTTTATCTGATAACACAAATTTCGATGTCATCGTTTACAAGTTTTATTGAAAAAGAATTTCATAACATTACTTAGGTTCACACAGGTAACTTTATGAATGTAAAGTTAATGTCAATAAACTTAATTTAAAAGTCAAGTGAGGAAAACAAAGTTAAAGCATAACTTACCTGAAAGTTTATAGAACAGAAACAGTCTAGTCCAGACTATCAGCTAAGCTATCAAGCCAAACAGTTTCAAACAAACAAACAACTGCACAGTTCCACGGTAAAAGTTTCAAGTAGTCAACTGAAAGCAAGTTCAGAGGAAAATCTTATCGTAAACACGTCAATATCCGAGACGGGCGCGAATGGAACTACCAAACAAACAGGCGAGTAATGCCGACGACCGGAGGGGCGCGGCGCGTCACCACATGGAGGGCCGATGTTAAAAACCCAACAATACACATGTGCCTTTCTCTATTAACATTTTTAAACAAGCAGGAGGCAGACATAACATGGCATCGTTATAGCTGCACGCCCGCGCCCCACACTAGATTATCAGTCTTGCAGCGGGTGGACATCGAAATAAAAACAAGTATTCGCATCAGGATAGCAAGGAATGACGAAAATGAAATAAATGGAATGAGGAATGATGATGAGGAGTAGAAGATGCTTGAATCCCATATTAATCGATGTTGATACACCGTGCAGATTTCCAAGCAACGTTTCAAGAGAAGCGATTAACTTTTGTGACATTTTAATGTCATGATGAATATTAAGTGAAGAAGGTTGTCGAAAGCGCTCAAAATTGAGTACACGAAGTTTCAGTCAGGAACGGATGGGCAGATGGATCTTTTGACATTTCACGAAGTGTTGAAGTATTTTTATCTCCAGAAAACTTGTTGGATTTCTAACCTTATTCAAGCCATTACGTAAAGTGTAATTCTATTGTCGTAATGATCTTAAATTGGCAGTCTGTTGTGCCTGGACGATTCAATTGCGTGCAGCGTGCAACACAATGAGCAAGGATTGGTCTGATACGCAGAGCCATCTCTTCAGATGCAACAACTGATTTGCCGCTAGCTTGTATTTGCAAACATTTACATGATGATCTTGAAACAAATAAAATTCATGATTATGTAAATGAGTTGCATAAAACGATCTAAAATACTTTGTTCTGTTAACGTTTACATTAATTATTACATCGAGATTATATTTGGGTAATGCAGATTAACATTTTAAATACTCGTCTTTTTGTACGAGAAGCTGGCATGTCTGCAGAAGTGGTCCTAGGAGTCAATCCCAAAAAGAAAAGTATGGGTAAACTTACTTTGGCTTATTCTGACGAAATATGATAGAAATAGTGTGTCTGATATTTATTAAAGACAGCATAAACATTAATTACGATGAAAGTGACGCTTCAATTTATGTTGTAGATAAATACAGAAGCATTATGCTAAGTTAACACCCGACCGTGGGAATACGACACATTAGAAATGAGACTATACTTATACAGACAGTGAATCGTTTGAATGTCTAAATAAGCTAGAGAGGCTTTTAGAAAGTTACAATTTTCCATAATGTGTGAAACTTACTTTTTGGTTACTTATATCTATTAACTGACAGGAAAGATAAAAAGACGCCGATTGACGAAATTCACTATACGAAACCATTTGAATAAACAATGTCGACAGAGGTTCCAATATCTTCTAGTGTCAAACTCCCCATCCAGTTAATCGACCACTACTTACAGGTCTTCCTTCGAAAATCACTAACTAGAATAGAGCTGTTAACTAAAATCAGTGTTAAAACAGGTCCATTAAGTTGTTCAGACAGCAATATCCTGTCCAGTCGAACCTACGCGAATAACGTTAGCCGGTAATTTAATTTTCCTTGCCTATCGCAGCCATCAAGGGGCTCGTCATGACGCGATTCAATTTCGATTTTACCTACCTTTGAGCTTATTGATCTCGTTAATGAGCGGGAAATCAAATCACCGGTGTGAGAAGGCAGCTGTGTCGATTTGAAATCAATCGCAAATTGCTTTCCAATCACCTGCGAACGTGATTGGAAAAATCATAACATTTTGTGTCCGTGAAATTGTGACGCCATGTCGTAAGGCTACCTTCAAATTTAAAACCTCTTAAAAGGCCTTAATGGAGTAAAATACATAACTGCTTAACGATACAAGAATAAATGCTCAGTGCGCCACTTAACGCAGTTTATTGGCAATCTGGGTCATAGCGTTTACACGATACGCTATTTATCAAAGCTGATAATTTTCTTTGAAGTTCTCAAGTGTTTGCTGGGAGTGATGGATGCCCTTGACCGTTGAGCCGGCCATATGGCGTATGCGCTTGATTCTCGACTGGTGAGACGAGTGCCATAGATGGCAGGCTACTCGTGATCATCCAGTACGACCTTGCTTGCATGTGAGGTGTTAAACCGGACCAAAAAGAAGGTCAGGTGACGATGAGAGATATTTAGAATGCAATCCAAAACGGTACTTCTAAATTGGTATTAATTAAATTTTGAGCCAAAGCGTCCATATAAGTATACAATTTTGTCAATAAATGCAATACATATATTCATAACTGCAATACATTCTAGATGCAAATGAATTTCATCGCGTCACCGTCAAACGCTTCAATGCTAAAACTAATTGATGATACTCTATAATAAATTCTGCAACTACAGAACAGAATCTCTAAGACCGGTTTAAGACTAAAATTATTTACAACAAGGCAGGATCTTATGATAGGATTCTTACAAGCTCCTAGAAGAGATACCCTCCTAGGATTCTTACAAGATTCCTAGGACCAAAATTAGGACCATGGAATAAGAACCGCAGTTTCACGTGAGCATTCTTAACCGTGACGCAAGAGAGAGACGAAGTTGATAGCAGTTATTACAAAAGCTAATTAACAGCCCCAACCTTATATAACGGTGAACATCTGTGTTAATAGAACGTTTTGTATTTTAAATACTAAGAATTTTTACACTGACACTCCATCTGCCAAGAATGGTGTTATATACATAATTTATATCAACATCAAGTATATTTTATAATTAACTTGCATCAAATGTGACCTTATTAGGCATGGTCGTGTAAGTCTAAAGAACGCATTGACCTCTATGCTGGGGTTCATTGCAAGTATATTAGCTGTAATTTAATATTTTAATGTTGTTTGTGAAATGTTTTTATCTTATTTCAGTCCAGACTAATAAATCAGTCTTATGTACCCATGTTTGTCTTCCAGACAATGAAACCTTTTTTCTTTCATACATTTTGTTAAGTCGCCCGAAAAGTTCAGAAATTCAGACTGCCAACAATATAGCAAATTCATGGACTTCGAATATTGTCAGGTTTTACATTAAGTTTATAATTGACACAAACTTGTTAGCACTGTGATGCTATTCGTTACAGAACAAATCCCCAGTGAGTCACCGCTTGGTTCCATAGAAGCGGAACGAGTGCGTCGATTCGCGAACGAACTCGATACAAACACCACGCGACATTCAGACATCGGTCCAGTTGTGGGCCTGCATCCGTGTCATTGTGTGAAGTGACCTGGGCATCGCCTGCAATCAGATCCTCAGGCACGGCGCGGAACCGAGCTTCACGGGTATCGAGTTCAATCGTCTATTGATTCATACGCCAGATTGTTGGTCACTTCACACGGGAATGCCATGGTGTGCGGCGATAAAGGAAAATTATGCACTTCAAATTTATAGGCAACGGTATTCTTGTACGATTGCGTGCTTCTATACATACGTTTGTAACTGTTTCTTCTCTAGTTCACAAACACAAAGAATGAGAGTATCAAGCGCATTTTTCTCGAGATTGCTGAGGTAAAATAAAAGTTTGTGGTTGTTAAGAATACTGGATGAAAAATTTTAAATGCATAAGCTTCTATGAAAAAAAAAACAGACACGGCCCACGGTTTGTTACTGTTGTTAGCTTGCCAACAATAGCAATAGTAACCTAAATTATTCCTATCGGCTCTTGCCTCCATATTTTTCCAGCATTTCGGACCCGTTTGGAACTAAATTCCAATATAAACACCATGAATAGCGCGACCTGTGAAGCGCTAGCTATCTAACATCAAGCTGTAAAGATAATTGTGACATTTAATTTTTTTCTTGTTGTTCACTGACCTTAAATGTCACCGTCTCGAAATAACTAAGCCATTTCCCTGTATTGAATGAGTTTGTAACAAAAAGGTCGCTAATTAAGACGAGGAATGGTTACGTAACCACCCTCTTCCGAGGCGCTTAGTAACCTCGAGGGCTCTTGGCGACGTCAGGCCTCTTGAGTGAAAAAGTCGTTAGTATCCGACTTTATAATTATTTTAGACGTATAAACAACGTCTGAGTAACGTTGTAACTTCAAACAATTCCATTGAAATCACCCGAAGCCCTTGACTTTGAAACAGCGCAATACAGCTTGAAAGTCATATGAAAAATTGTTAGTACCTACCTCCGGAAGACTAATTAAATAGCTTTGCAATGAAAGTTAAGCATAATTTCAAAACGAAATGCCTGTCCAATAAACAAGAATCACTACGTAAGAACGCGTTAACATAAACACCGAAATATAAAGAAATATGTATAATTGGCCATGTTCGTAGGTTAATTGATGTGAAATGTAGCAGAACGAAGTAATTTCTAAGCTCTTTATTTCTACACAAGTACTGAATGAACATTTTACTTTAATAAGCAAAACGTTCGTTCCAAAAGGAGGATTTACAGGAACGGGTGAATCTAATTATATCTCCCGTCTCGTCGCGTGCCTAGCGTTCCAATCCTGAAGATGGGACACTTGTAAGTATGTTAAAATATATCTATGAGCAGTCTGCGAGATGCGAATAAGAAAACTCATTTATGTAATTATACAAATTTTGCAGATGTAAAAAGTCCGCATTGCCGTCAGAAGTTTCGACTTTCCTAACTGCATTTTCTATAACTTTAATTCCGGTAAAATTAATTTCAATTCCTCTCCTTTTCAGTATTACGTTCTTTCAAGAATGAAAGGCAAAGTCACCATTTATTACTTCGTACAATTTGTAGGAGTCAACTGAGAAAGACTAGTTGCTCCTAGCCATAGCTTTACGATCCGTTGGCATTTTGTGCACTCCTGCAATTTTACACTCAACACATTATTACTTTACGATTACGATGCCCCAAGCGATTTTAACGGTCACCTGTTGGAATTTGAGCTGTAAAAGGAAAAAGAGCATTTGAGTGTCCCCACATGTTCGACATTCTTGGATAAAGTACTTATAAGGACGTAGCCAAAACAAATTGCCGTAACTGCTTCATCTTGGAGCTGTCTCTACATTTTAGTAGGACAAGCAAGTCCGGGAACTAATAAAATATGAACATTACCGAACGTCGGATACGACGCGGATTAGTGTTCGACCGATATTTCATTTCGGCGTGTTTGGACTGGACTTTAAAAAGGCACAGCTTTAACATGTTGGATGTGGCTGCACTTCCGCATGCCGCTCTATATTGAAAAGCGTCGTGTTATGAGATAATTTACAACTGACTTTAATATTTCAACTAGCCATTTGCCATAACGTTGAATGGGCTTAATATATTAGTAGCATGGCAGCCGTGAAAATTCGGTGCTCGAGTTCAATTGAGCAGGGAGTCATTTATTTAGTCCATGTCATGTTTTAAAAAGCCTGATTAATTAAGCCCATTATAATATGTCATCAGATTAAACATCGGAGAAATGTAAGAAAACCTTGAACATTTCCAAATTAGTAGCAAATATCTGAGTAGGTAGTGATCTGTCAACTACCATCGTTAGTACTCCGATCAACACAATATAGATTCACCAGTTATCAAAGCAACGTCAACCCAGACACGTAAACTAGACCCACAAGGGAAACAAGTAATAACCAGATCATTTCATACCTAGTAGTTAGGGGGTCTATTATAAAGATGACAGGCTTGGATGTTAGATGGTAAAGTTGCCGGTAATGGTATAATCGCCTTTGACCAGTGGCGGTCGGGTGAAGGCCGATCTCCCAAGCTGCGGTACGTAAATACACCCGGTGCGATACGATAAAGCTCCTTACAGATTAGAGTGTAAACATAGCTGTATAGAGAATCTGCTTTAGCGATTAAATGCGAGAACGAAATCATTGGAATGTTTTCACAATCATGTCGTGGATGGTAACAGTCACTGAGTGCTGATTATAGAGTGTGTTTTCCTCTTTCCTTTTACTATTATTATCCTCTTATCCATTATCCGCTTAGCCTAACTAGGTTTGGGACTATTTCTAATTAGGTTATGCATTCGAAGAACGAACCTTGCCACTGTTTATTCATTATACAACTACTATCTTAACTAAAACAGCAAGATAACATAAGTACAAGAGACAATGCTCCAACGGTTTCAACGGCTCTGCGTTGCAACGCACAAAGGCAAACTACACGTTCCACTTTGTAAAGCACCATAAGAACACAATGCTGCGCTACAACAGTCCACAAGCACCCTAATGCGCATGATTCGCTAAATAACCGACTTCCGTTAGCGCCAGGCCAACCAGCAGCCGGTACCGAGACCGACCACACGCGAATATCTATTCATTATGGACACTTAGCAGATATTATACGCAGAGAGAGAGCGTAAATCACCACGTGCAAGCAATTGTTTACTATCGGCTCTATAAACTGTTTGTGTTCAAATACAGATTCGGAATCCAGATGCATTTAGTTACACCTCAGATAATCTTGTACCATTTTGTTTTGCCAAGACATTTGTCTGGAGGAAAACCCCAGTTAACATATTTGCTTATGGCTGATGTTATTACAAAAATTAAAATAGACCATATCATTCGTGAAATGTGACGCCAGAGAGCCAGTAGAAAATGGAAGCGTATTTCAATATTGTATTTGCTTACAAGTAGCACAGATTACTGAATAGTTACTGCAAGTAGCTTTTAAAGACACGATAGATAAGAGATAGCAACGCCAGTGCAGACAATCATGACAGTCAAAAGCTTACTCCTGCACTTGAATGAACCGTTCAATAACCGTTGCTCTAATCATTAAACGTTAATGAGCTAAATATAAAACGATGGCGTAGTTGTTCAATAACAGGAAAGTCAAATTGCTACAATAAATAATAATGTTTTTAAAATATACATTTGTAATCAACACACGCTCGAATTTTTGTTTTATTTGAAATAATGATGCCGGAGCTACTAAAAATGATGTACAATTTAGAACTAAGGATTGCACAATATCTTGATGATCGCTATTTGACGAGTCTTTAAAAATATAATGACAAGTTATTCATTTGTTACGTAACTGATCAAGTACTATTAAGTTTGCAATGCATGCAGACAACTTTCAGAAATATTTCCTTTAAACGATACTTTTATGTTCGAGTAAATTGCTAACTTTCCATTTATTTCCAACAAAACAAACCAATGCAACAGAATTTCTAATATAAATTATTACTACGCTGGATCTTATGCAAGTATTTGATACAGAAACGATAAAAATATTAAAAAATTGTTGTAGTCTCTAAACACGCAACTAGTACAACAATATTTTTACAATCATTCGTTACGTTTTTGAACTATTTGCTGCAAAATTATCTTCAATGTGAAGATTTCCTTTTAGGAATAATGAGAGTTAATTAAAACAAGTTAATGAAACAAATCTAGCAAGTTTCCTGTTGTATCAAAGCCAACAACGCTGAAAAATAATCCACCAAAACAAGCCAAAATGAAGCCACGCAACCGGTAGCTATACGCAACATAATTAATAAACATATGGAGAGAAAAAACTCATTTATCGCCACCAAAATAGATGGACAGCAGCTGTGTCAAGAGCACGTGACTTTTGTACACAACCAGGGCATCACACATGTAACCCCATATAAAAAATTTACGAGAATACCGGCCGGCAGTCTTGTCAAAAACAAATATTTGAGAAAGCAGAAACCTTTTTTGGGTCATAAACTTAGGAGTTTTACGGAAACAGGATTTTCTTCGTTAGGCGGAATAGTTGGCAGACGAAGAGGGTTACACTGAAAAGTTACTTACACTTGACATCTTTTTCAATCTAGCAAAGATAAGTCACCGTCACATATCTTTATTATGCCTCACGATGAAGAGATGTACAATCGTGCAGGATTCTCAACTCCATCCGGTCTATTAGGATTTTCAGCCACGATTTCTCAACTAGTATACTACGATACTTTGATAGCCTTAACCAGTTGAATTTCTATCTTTTATACCAAAAGTTGTTACACTGTACGGGATCATAAGTGTAATTTTATGCATAACACACGCGTGACTCGTGACCGTGATCCTAGCTTAAACGTAAATGAGACAACCGTAGACCGAAGACCCTAGTTTTATTTTATTACACCGTTATAAGAGGTAATTTGTAAAATTAAAAGCTATATTAAACTCTATAAGGTTAGTTAGAGAACCCTGCTACAAAGGCAGGCTCATGCTCAGCATGAACTACGAGAAATATAGTTCCATTTATCAAGCAAAGCAGAGCAAATTGTCCGAGATAGTGGTCGGAATTTATTAGATGTTTGCTTAATGTCTGCCCATCTATTTCATCTACCTACCCAAGCTTTCGGCGTACATTTTAGTTGCCTATTTCAGATTGGATTAATAATGCTATGCAGTGTTAACTGTGCTATCTATGAATGAAACTTAATTTGGCTGTCTACTACTTGACTAGTTCGTCGTTAATAGTAATGATGTAACAGTTCCTTCAGCAATCAATTCCCGAAATAGAATAT
This sequence comes from Fissipunctia ypsillon, assembly GCA_947568875.1. Lineage (NCBI taxonomy): Eukaryota > Metazoa > Arthropoda > Insecta > Lepidoptera > Noctuidae > Fissipunctia > Fissipunctia ypsillon. The sequence goes on along the minus strand of OX387654.1, from coordinate 18,854,239 downwards.
CTGACACATGAATCACTCCCCGCCTATTCGAAAAAGGTGCTAGAGAACTGTTTATGGCAAGGACTCTTCCTCCAAGTTCGTTGCTCCTTTGTTTTGCATTGTACAGCGACCAAGACTGCATACTGATCAACGGTTCTTATATTCTTTTCTTTCTGCAGGGTTCAGACGGTTGCAAGTTTGCAACATACCGCTTTCGGTTACATAATTTTTTTCGCTGATTTCTTTACACCGAATGTTTAAGCGATGATTACCGAGTAATGTCCTGTTATTACTGACCGTGCACGTGCAGTACTGTAAATGCTTTTTGCTCTGCTCACGAAATTTCAGTTAGGTACGAAGTTTATTTACTCTAAATTGCCATCAGTCACCTAAGCTCGTTAAATGTTACATCACAAACGATCACAGTGATTGGCGGTTATGAGGACTGCATACAATGGAAGTGCCAAAGGCGCAAAATAGTCGACTACATCCGGGAAAGTGGCCGACGGGGAAACGATTCAATTGGCCTGCCGCAAATGTCTTTATCACTCACGTTTTAATTCAACAGACAAAAAGCAATTGATAATGGCCAAATTGGATTAGCGTCGTGGTTCATTTAACTCGCACATTCCAACTACTAAGTAACTATGTCTATACATCGGAGCAACCAACTAAATATAAACTTAGTTGACTCATAAAATATATCATCCATGAATGCCGACCTGTGCTTTTGTTATGGAATAAAGGTTACCTAAAATGGATGTTCCCATGAGGTTCGATGTAAAAGGTCGCGTCACGTTAACCTATTTCGGTAATACAACTTTTTGCAAAAAGCTTACACAGTCGCGACGGCGACACTGAGTGTGTCGCGCGATCGACAAATGGGTATACCTAATATGTGAAATGGTCATGTAAATGTTGGTAGTCAAATCAAAGAAGGAAGAACTAAAAATACTGCTAATCCATAAAGCAGACGGATACCACACAAAGTATAAAGGCACACGCCCAAAGTTCGACAGTAAACCGCTATCGTTTTACGATCCGCCTCCCATTACTAGACGATAAACAAATCCGTACGTCTGGAAAACAAGATGCTGCACAGAAATAAACGCCTGAATACAAACAATGTTGCCTTCGACCTGACTTTGAAACTATAGTTGAAACAAAAATAATACTGATGTATTGTAAAAATATAGACCCCATCTGACATCATCGGAGAGTTGGCATAATTCCAGTGCAAGTAGGAAACCGATACACTATTCATCAAACAAGCACTTAGTGGATGATGCAAATACTTTTTAGTTTACCAAGAAAGTGTAAACGGAGGCAACGTTCATTATTATAATGAATATTGCAGCAACTCTCATAGACAAAGTTCAGACAATGAGCCAGACGGACAAAAGAATAGTGGTATAACTTATGTATTATGCACGTCCCAATAAATTATCATAAAATTAAGCTAACGGTGGGGAAGATGGGTGTGCTTTGTAAATAAACGCATCGATTACACAGTTCTCAAGCTTGGGCGGACTCAATTAAGTTTGTCATCGACACGCTAAGAAGACAGTTCTCAAATACATACACACAACTAAAGAGAAAAAGTCTTCGAAGCTTTCTCTCTACATACAGAATGTTCGCTCGAAAAATATAGTCAGCTAAATAATATTTTATTTCGCAAATTAATGTTGAGAAATGAAGTCTCGTGACAAGACTTTAAAGCTCAAGAATCATAAGATAATTTGCGTCGTGATTCGTGACATTTAAAAATATGACATTGAGCGAAGTGTAGCTGCTGACGAAGCTCGTAAGTGTGGAACAAGCTTCAGACTCTCCGGCGTCGTCTGTGTTACCCTAGACGCGACACCACTTCAATGGAAAATAGGCCACAGAACGGCGAGTACACTTCGCTACAGGAAATTGTGAGAAAAAAGCTTGCGGAAACCCACGATGGTAAAAAACGAGGAATCTTTAGCACAGATCTTCCGTATCTACGACTGTTACAAAATGTGATGGATATAAATCCGTTTGGTTTCGAGTTTATAATTCGAAACCAAACGGCTCTTCCGAATAGTGAGAATTTTTATATTGATTTATATCCAATTAAAATTTTAACAATACGCTGCGTGCTTAGCAAAAAAATTCACGGTTCTAAACCTAAACTCGCGGGAGGCAAAGAGAATGGCGTCATCACTCAATATAGCTTATGGAACCATTCCATCTGGTGTTAGACGGATTACTTTGACGATGGCCACATTGGTTTTGTCCAAAAGTAATTCTGACTTTGATATAAATTCAACTGCTAAATTAAACTGTTAAAAGACTTTAAAGTTTGGTTATTGCAAGGTTTACTGTGGAAGGAAAACAAGTCCTTAGATCTTAACTCCTAATCAAAGCTAAGTCTGACAAGGTCGTCGCTCTAAAAACGATCTAACGGGTTCGACGCTCGATCGCCAATGTTGAGTTTATTCATTTAGGAACTTCTTACGTGCTTCAAAAATAAACAAGTCTATCATTTTGTACCTGAAGATATTTCTGACTGCAGTTTTATAAAAAAATGTCTTTCGAGGTGCCAAATAAACGGGAGTTTCTTAACAGGTAAAATGCTCAGAACTGGATATTTTAGTCATTAGTTAGTCTGATGCTTTTATAATTGATATTAAACTTATAATAATCCAGAATACTGCAATATCCTTTAAACATTGGAAACTATAGTTCCCTGTTTTTTTTTATTGGAAATTATAGTACCTTATCTGAAGATAATATATCACTGTAAACTATCTCAAGTTATTTGCCTGCAAGGCTGCAATGCAATCTTTGACTAGAATGAATTGAAAAGTTTTTCTAATGATGTTTGTTTGATTGAATGAAACTCTTGAACGTTTATTTTACATGTTTATTGAAGTATAAGAAAACATTGTGCAGCAGATGCATGCTTCCATTATGTTTGTAATTATTTACTGATCCGGTTTCGTCAACAAAACACTCACTTTCGAACCGGTCTCAAAACGGGCGCCGCACGTCGTCTTGCGCCGACTATGCCAACTATTAGACATTGCAAACCTATTACATTATGTATCTCTAAACACGAACCATTAATGTTCAGTATTAATTAAACAAATAATACCTACAAATACATACAAGGAAAATAAATACATATCCGCAAAAGCCAAACGCAAAGACGAATAATAAGAACGCTGAAAACATAACTATCAAGTACTTACACGACAACAAAAAAAAAAACAACGAATGTTCAGTCCAAAATCCGGTTAGCACTTCATAAATAAAGTCACAGCGTAACAAAACCGAGCTGAGCAAGTCCTTTAGAACATGAAGTGAACAGCGGAAAACACTATAAACAATAGGTGAAGTAAGACCACAAGCACAACGCACGCGTCCAGCGCAGACGCGAGGGTGAACGTGACTGCATGGTTACTGCTGAACTGAACTAGCGATGCAACCAAAAGAGAATTAGACTGCAACTACGGACATATACGACGATGTTTAATCAAACACATTTGTTATAAAGGCTGAATAGAAAAAAACTGAAGTAAAATAAGAGCAAAAGCGAATTTTTGGAAGATCGTTAACAACTTCTCCAAATATTACAAATTGGACCGCAGATAGTTGATATGTCCCGTATGAAATTATAAAATGAATACCAAGGTACGTTATCAAGGTCCCACAGAATTATCGGTTTAAGCCGATAGGGGACTGCGAAAAGGAATAAGATCAAGCCCCAAGCTAATTTTACCCGGACGTTTGAGGGGGCCGTATCTAGATTGAATGTCGGTCCACATGTACGCTGATAAACTTGGCCATTTATTTTGTTTCCTTTTCATATTTTTCTTTAAATATACAACTTCGTGTTTGTTATTACAAACACGAAGTTGTATATTTACTCTTACTCTTCTTATAGAATCTACAATTGGTGGCAATTTTGTAAAAGAAATTCTCAAATTACTTAATTGCAGTGAATTGCGCCTTGCGACAGGAACCAATCGTGATCTTTCGTAAAGCTTGCTCTGGTTTCCTTTTGTTGCAGACACTATATTGGAAAGTGCCAAACCTGATCTTATCCAAGCTTTCAACGAGCTTTCATGTTCCTTTTGTTAGATAAAATATATTTAATAAAAACATTCCGAGGGCAAAAACTTCGATTAGCGATCGGCGCGTCGGAAAAAAACTAATCTCCTCGCATGTCGCAACTACTAGTTTTTTTCAATGATGTTAGATTTTAGACTAGTCCAGTGACTGCATACTTTCGTAAAAAATAAACATCTATTTCAACAATGAATAATCCTAAAGCTTTAGTTACTTGATTTGGAAGAGGGAAACATAAAACAGACAGAAACAAAAATATAAAATGAATTAGGATAGTGAGTAACTGACGCCGGGGAACACGTGGCACATGACAGGAAATTGCTCAGGCGTTAGCGCAAGTAAATGGACGCATTGTGAGATTGTGACGAATTCGCGCCACATTGGATGCAAATGCAATATGATATTACCCTACAGTATAATACAGACACAGAATCATATTAATCTCATGTGATCTAACTTGTAACGCAACGCAACGTGACTAAACGTATAGACTATAGGCCTAAATTCGCACATTGCAGCAAACTTTACCCGGAGTTTGCGCAATTCCGGGGAAACTAAGAATAGACCTCAGAACCCGGAAATAGGAGGAAAGGAAACATAGAAATGTTGGGAAATGAATACATTTTGTCAGTTTCACGCCTACGTGGCTGCGTCTCGTAAGGAACGTTCGGGAATTGAAATTTTATGTATTTTGAGTGACATTTTCGGGTGGCGCCGGCGGTCGGGTGACCCAGATCCGAGGTCTGCGGCGGAGCCTGCGTACACCGCATTGAGAGGTCAGCGCGTTGCACGCAGCTCAGTCCATGACACCAAAATAACGCGTTACTTGTATTTATATCGAAGCAACGAGCATATAGGTACTACCTAGGTGGTTGAACAAGGCAATGTCGTAAATGAGCTAGTAGAGCATACAACTGACTTTTTTCTTCCAACAAAGATAACGTAAAAATTAATTGTGATTGCTAATAGCTAACATGTAACTGTTACTTTCATACATAATCCAATACAAGAATTCCCATAGATCGTTACCTATCTACTTTTTTGATATTACGTGAGCACGTGAACACTTACAAATGGTAGGTAGGTAGGTAGAGACAGTTGATAATTCTCACGTGAGATAAAAAATCAATGTTTACCTATTATATGCTTTGTTACACAGTTTCCATTGTGTAGGTGAAAGTTCATAATAAAAAATATCTTGTTCCGCATATGAATCGTGTTACACCCAATTACATAGTGCTCCATCTATAATTCCAGCCGAGATTAAATCTCTTCGTTACATTGGATATTAATAAATAGTTTCAGCATTACATCCGCATCAGTTAATTAATAACAAACAATAACACATGTAATTAAACTTTTTCTATTTGCCAGTTATAAACCTAGGCAGTATTGTCTTCATGAGAGTATGTTATATGCTTGGGCAATGTGAACAAGTTCCAAATAACACGTTCGAATGATATTCAAATATTCCCATAGTGGTTTTTAACAGCGAGTCATCACTAAATGTATCACTCGTGGCTTTCACTGGAGCAATTTGATGCGCAATCAGCGCGGGTGCAGATTGTGGGGCAATTAACCAGTGCGGATATACTCGTACGTGTTTATGGCATACCTATGCATCTTCCTGCCATCAAGGAAACGTTTCGGTTGTTGATCGAACTACCCGCCACATGACGCGACTATTTATTTTTAATAACACAAACACATGGTCCTAAAATTACATAACCAGTCGGATAAATTGTCGTTGAGAAAGTTGTGGTTATTGAAATAACATTTACGTATGTTCAACTCCGAACAGTATGAAAAGTTTCGATAGGATTAATAAAGTTTTCTGAATAAATATTTGCTTTTTAATTATTCAGTGTTTTGTACTTTCGGCAAGTTTAGCTGAAGTTCAGTAAGTAGCGATAGCCTTGGCTACCTAGATAACCGAATTTCAGATAAACTTTGTTTAATTAGCAAAACTTTGGTTATGATAGCAAAACTTCTTGTTAACTAAGGTCTATCTTACCACAAAGTCGATAATTTCACGCGAACCTATTCAATTAGTTCAATGGAAAGTGTTTGACACGCATATTGACAACGGTACCAGTTTTTCTCCCGTGGAAACTTATTGGCAGCATCGAAAGCGATTAGCAAGTCTTCACGTAGTTTTTCCCACATAAAAACAATACAATGCTTTCTATTTTTAAGTAACACTTGGCCAAAAGTTGGAGAGAATTTCTTGTTTCCTTACTCAGGAATAAGATATGCAATCTCTGCTGCTGCTGGAATTATAAATCAGCTTGCTAAGTTAGGTACAGACAGCGTTCTGCACCCGTACTCTGACAAGATCATATTTTGAACCCAGAACAGTTGGATCTTTGGAACACCAATTCCTTAGCTAAAATCATTATTTCTACAGGGAACTTATTCCTATGTTAAGCAACTTATATGTCTGTGAACTGACATATTTCAGCAGTTGCTTGTAAATTCAGTGCAGACTACAGTAGTCTACCCGGGAATTTCATTAGTCTAGGCCTTGTATTCATGAATTAACAAGTGAGGTAACATTTCGAAACCTCTTCTAAACAAAATAATTCAACAATTTTGATACATCTTGCAAATTCATTGTTTTCGTGTCCTCAACATGAACTTCAATCGCAATAACCTTGACAAACGTGTAATAAGTAACATCAAAAGTAAACTAAACAAATTGAAGTTGAATGGACTGTGTCAACATACTTTTTCACACCTCTTTACTTCGTGATTGGTTGCTGATTAGCACACACAGTTGAGAACTAGTGTGTGTATATGATAGCCATCTTCTTGGAACTAAAATAAAGTGTTTTAGTGTCAGCAGCACAAGATAAATGGTCTTTACTGGACATATAATTGAAGAAGTAATAGCAAGTATTCGGGAATGAGATATATTTATAACGAGATCGAGACGAGGAAACATTCGGGCAATTATCCGGGGGTAGCGTTGGACAGGATCCTAAATTGCAATTATTTGGTGCAGTGAATACCAATTTCTCTGCTATCCTTTTAGGGCATGCATATGCATGCTCCGGGTTATGTTAAGAACTATTTTTCACGTTGGCTAACTACAGACACCCATGTTAAACAGAGCTTGTATATCATGTAGAGCAGATTTAAAAGTATGAAAATATACCCTCTATCGGCTGTCAAGTGGACTGATATGTCAGGAAGACTGCCGTAGAAAGTGCTAGAGTGTCAAAAGACTGCTAATTATAACCGAGCGGGCGACGTTCCGCACATAGCTGCTCCTCCAGCCGACAGACACACAACAAAACAACTCGAATCTATTCACGTCAAATAAACTTTCAAATCAAGCGAGCTGCAAATAAACCATCAATCTTACAGCCTCTTGAGAGCCGATAGATCGCAGGAAGAGTGTTTTAAATCAATTGTCAATAGCCACTTGTAATACTAATCATGGTTTAGGCAATTGAGGATGGATTAAAATGTGTTTATGGTTTTCCTAAATTAGGTTCAGAAGTATTATTCCTGGTCACTGGTTTATTTAATGGCCACTAGTTTGGAACTTAACTTCGTTGCGAAATTCCAACTAAACTGAATATGCTTGAGCTTGGTTTGCGTACTAGTTCGAAAGGTTTGGAATACGCAATTATTCTGCATTCCAATTTTCGATCCCAGATTGCCTTAGCTTTTGATTTAGTGTTACTTCCTTTGAAGATAGTAATTCCATTCCAAACAATGCATGATTTATGTATATTCGATATGTGTTCGACAAACAAATGCATGACGTCCGTATGTCGGGATTAATCCAATTTATGTCAATGCAGAGTTATTTACGCGTTTGATTTATTCGAGTTCATGTTTCTATATTCAGAAACATCGGCTTGTACCAAGGCTATCACGATTATCAAAACGTTAGGTTAATCGCAGATTGGTATTAATTAAGCATTACTGAAACATTAATACGTGATTGGGATGTTGGAATACCTAGAATATGTTAGAATTGGTGTATTATCTGCTTCTCGGTAGTTCGTACATTTCATAAGCCTTGTAGCCAATGTTATAAACTTTTCACGGCCGCGGTACACCGGTATGTTTTTGATATTTTGTGTAAAATGAACAACTTAATATTGTTGGGGTTCAGATAATAACTTGATGTCTGAGTAGGGATTCGCAGTTGAGTGAAGGGTAGCGTAGCCGTCAAAGGCTTGAATTATGTCTGAAACAAAGTTTGACAGAAAGCTTACATTTTTGGGATTCAATCCGAAAAGTTGCCCAGGCAGTGGCTTAAAGAGTATGTTAGCACATATTTAAATACTTACACGTGTAAGTAGTGAATATGACACTGAACAAGAAAGTTCTTTCTTTTAGGAAAAGCCAGAGTAGTTACCTACTTAAAGCATGCAGTACTAGGCCTAAGGGCCAACATACCGATCATATAATGTTTTTATGATTTTATCAATAAGCCATAAATTGAGGTCGCAAATAGTTTGAAAGACACCCGCATTGGTGACGCCCACTAAGTAGAAAGGTCCTGACAATTGAGACCAAAAAGTATTTACATAAAGGTTTTTCAATACCAGAAAAGATTGCAAAAAATAAATGTGAAACAGTTTGAGCGAATCTAAAATAGACCATTATCAGAATGAGCTTTATTCACAAAAAGGCGAAATATAAAGTTTCTGAAACGCAATAAATTTGATTTGTCATGAAACCCAGTGATGACTGGAAGACACGAAACGTCTGTTCTTCGGACTACGTGTTTGGTGAAAAATAGCGTGCTGTCCGACTCCATATCGTATTTCAGTCCAAGGTCACGAGAATACACCATACCATTCATAATCTTTTCATGCCAACGGCAACTTAATCTCGCTATGAAAAAAAAGCATTATCTCCGCTAAGAACAGCCTCAAACCAGTAGTGATATGCAGAACACTACATGCCTTATTCGTTTTTGTGGAAAGAAACACAGTCACAGATAATATCAATATCGTGATTTAAAGTTCTGTGCTCACGTACAAAGTGCGTTCATCGTTATGACGCCTTTAGGAGTCGAGCCGCTCAGTAAACAATCACAGCTCGCCCACCACGCCAGAACCGCCTGAATTGTAATCAAGCCTAATTTAGGAACAATAGAACATTTTCTACAGTTATTTAGATAAACAAGATTTGAATGGTTTCCTTGAAGAGTTGGTATTTTTGTGTCAGAGTAATTGATTAGAAGTAATTGTCGCGTTGACCGAGTGCTTTGAACTCAAGTCCTCCAGTGCCAGGTCAGACATAACTCCTCTTTGGTCTAGAATGCGGCGTTCATGACTGGCGACCTCGAAATTGGCTGCGCTTCGTCAATGTAAGCAAACGTAGCGAATGGCGAAAGGTTAAATGGAAATGTGAATAACTGACGTCATTATCAGTATTGCCTTGTTTCAAAGGAGTCTTTAAAGCTAACGTGCGTTAAAAAATCGTTTACTTACTGTATAAAACGAAAACCGTATCTGGTTATTGCCCATCCGAAATTGAAACAAATAAATGGAATGAAACTGGTTTCTACACTGGCATGCCCTGAACATTGTCATTTGGAGCTTCTGCAACGTATTGCACAAGCTAAGGTAATCGCACTTTGAGTGCACGAGTTTGTACCAAAATATTTTGCTAACAAATTGCGTTACATCGTTGATGGCAGCACCGTGTCACGTAGCATCTCACCGCTAATGTTGCATGTAATTGCGTGGAGGTGACACACATATCTACATCTCTCTTGCGACACCCCAATCTCGACACGTCAATTTATAATAATACGATTGTGTGTTCATTTAATTCGGTAGGGGAAATGTGTCGCCTGCAAGTTATGGAGGCAAAGACGAGGCTTTTACTGTGTGGTAGGGACATAAATCTGGAAATATCGCGCTTTCTCAAAGTAGGTAAATGATACTAGTATTTGCCAATGGGTTCATTCACAGCTTTCGGGATTGTGATAAAGTATGTTAAAGTTCTAGTGACCTATTTCGTAGGCTTAGCTGTATTCGCTCTACAAATTTTATTGTTATGCATGGTGGCCTATGTGTTTAAACCTAAAATAAATTATTAGTCAGTCACTTTGATTATGATGGGTCTTCATCACTTTTATTTTTTAATGTCATGGAAAGCAAACGGTTCAGTACTTTATTACCAGTTTAATCAATTTAGTATCTTGCTTGATCAACTGACAAAGACGGTAAAAACTTTAGTGACAAATAAACGCCAAGTTAAGCGATGGAATATATCCCATCGAAAAAATCGATGAATAAAAATATATATCCTCTTGTCCCGTGTGATTGTAGTAGCAGACCTTTACAATAAATTGCAAACTGCCGATGACTGGCTGATGAGAAAACAAAAGAATCGCAACCACAGCAGTCATGGATGGCCAGCGCAGTGATTAGAACAACGTTGAGAAAATAACACTTGCTAAATTCGACCTAGATACGCATTGGGAAATTGGACTATTTGGAATATTTGTTTTGGTATAAAATATTTGCTAAAAGAAGCTTCCGAAATAACTAGAAACAAAATAACGTCAAACAAATAATGTCATAGTCATATCAAAATGGACAACAGCATCCACTCAAGCTCTAATATTAGCTTCCTAGAGCGATTACCAATTTGCTTTTGAGACAGGGTGATATTTATTAGGTCATGTACTGTGGTAATTGATGCTTATTTTTTGAGCCAATAACTTTTCAGCTAGCAATAGCTTTTAACTCCAATGTATTGGGTCATACAGGACTATGTGACAACATTATCCAGGAAAGATGGATGAATATGCTCTAAAACACAAACATTAAAAAGCTGAACGTATCCACCAAGGATTGATTTTACGATTTAAATTATATGACCCGAAGACTAGGCTCAACTACGAAATGTCCAAGCGGTTACCACGTAGTATGCAGTTCGCGAGAACGAAAGACAGATGCGCATAATTAACTGCGACCATTCACTTTAGAGAGACAAAAGAAGAACGTCTTCTGAGAACACTCGATAAATCACAACTATACCTACTTATGTGCTGTGCATGCTTCTTGTATAAGCCCATATGCTGCTTTACGATGACGTCCTGGTTTGTTATGCGATTTTCTCAGAGATGCTAACTTAAATACACCGGGAAGTGCAATAAAAGTCATTTATACGTAACTCGTAAATGGCCTATTTCTAAATAGCTGTGAACTAAATATCTATGTGTACGCAACGTAGAAGTGTTAGCTGTTAATAGCTCAATTAGTAGCGTAAGTTCGGGCGGGGACGGCACTCGGCAGCGTCGGCTCACATTTCAGCACGGCCGTTATGGACGAAATACGTTAATATTGACGCCGAAAATACGCGTGTTGCGTCACTGCACTAACTAATGCCCTTAATCACGCAAGCCACGCGGAAACCACACATGAAATACGTATTCCAACTTATCATTTCAGAAACTCGCTCGGTAACAGTAGTTTGCATTGTTTTTATTACTTCCCAGTTAGTACAGAGATGGTTATGGGAGTACATTTGTGGAGATCTGATAAAGTTGCTTTATTTTCCTTAAATGGTATCATGTTTGTGTAACATAATGTTATGAGAACTTCTAGGCTCGTCTATGAGACTAGAGTGTAGGACATCGTTTTAACGAGCATTGCGAACAGCATAGGTAGTGCTCGTTAGTGGTCGATATCAAGGAACTACGAGATAAAAGACGCGTTTGGATTCCATCCTGGAGATTTCGCGGCGATTTAATTAAAACTATTTCGGCAGATAATATGTGTAATATGGCTGGGCTTAGACGTGATCTGACTTGACAAAAAATGTTGTTTGCCAGGGTTGATAACACGTGAGGATGTAATATACAGGATGCGATTAGTTACTAGTTAGTATAGCTAACATAAAATATTGGCAGAGTGATCACTTTTAGTTGAGTAAAACACTTTTCACTCTCAATCCTTTACATACTAAAGTTCATTTTTTAATCCCAGATAGTACCTAATTTGGCAGGTGCAAATGTCAAAGGAACATTTGGTATCTTCTGGGATTATAAAACGAACTGTATGTCTGTATGTATGCATAGTAGGTAAGTGTTGTATTTAGGGGTAGCTAACATAATTATTATGTATTTTGTGTAGTTTTATTACAACTTTACTGTACAATAAAAAGTAATAAAAAAAATCGACTTCAAACACCACACCCGTAGCTAGTATCAATAAGCCAGGCCGTCTCATTTACACGTATTAGTCCATATCTTGAAAACTACAGAACCAATTTTGATGAAACTTGCACTGTTCCCCAAGTTGAAATAAATGTAAACCAATACAAAATAAATGGTCACAATCCGATTAATAGTTTAGAAGAAATGCGTGGACAAACAAACATACATACATACATCTATAAAATTTTGTATATTTTGATTAGAAGCCCTAATAGGTTATCCTAATGTCAATATTATATGCAGTTCCAATAATATTACATAAGTACATACGTGTAGAATTGATAACCTCCTTCTTTTTTTGAAGTCTGTTAAAAATAGTAAGCTTTTGTCACAGACTAAATTACAATTTCCATGTTAGGTTTTATGACAAAAAAACACAGACACATGACACATGTTTTTTCCATGTTCTTTCCTATTTCAGCTTTAATAAATTCATTTAAATATTTTGTTGAACATATAAGCATATTTTTCCTATTGTGGTCATGAAGAAAAAAATCTTCCACTAGATTTTTTTAAAGGCCTCCCTCCGCTCCTTCCATCTGTCTTGAGCCCGCGCGTCCTCCTTCCAGTTTTGACGGAACCTATCCAGTTTGTCCCGCCATCTCCTACGTGGTCTGCGGCTACCCCGCCTTACTGTCTCAGGGTACCAGTTGCGTGCTACTTGGGCCCACAGTTTGTCAGATATGTCCTGCCCAGTCCATTTAAGTTGGGCAGCCTTTTGAGCCACGTCAGCTACCTTAGTTTTGGAGCCCAGTATTGTGTTTCGAACACGATCCATTAATTTAACGCCTAGTACTGCGCTCCATTGCTTGTTGGCAGATCTTGAGTTTGGACTTCTGGATGATAGTCAAAGACCAAGTCTGTGCAACATTTAGAATAGATTAGAATAAGAATTTATTTCCAATAGAATTAGATTTTTTTTTTTTTTATTTGAGATAGGTTTGCTCTTGATTTATTTGTAAGAATTAAAAGCATACATTTTTGATATCATTTTACAAGCACAGTAGGAGTTTATTTTGATTGCTTAATTCTCCATGACACCTTGTTGTTGATTTTACGTCAATTGCAATTGACACAAGTGAACTGCAATTATATTGTTAACATCAAATTACAGGTTATAAAAAACTGAGCTAACCATGGTAGGTAATTGTTTAAATTGTTTGAGTGTCAATAGGTATTGTGGTAATTAATAATTATACTGATAATGAACTGACTCATATTGAATGAAGCTCATATTTATTTTATTGTCGTTTATTTTGTATTTAATAATTACTAGCTGTGCCCCGCAACTTCTATACTAAAATAACAGCCACATTTTAATAAAACTCCCTCATCCCCCGACCTGCCGCATTGCACCGCCCGCCCGCACTATTACTTCATTCTCGCCTAGTGTTCTTTCTGACTTTTTCTTTTTGCTCGGCTCCTAAGGGTCGTAGCATGATGTTGAATAACGTATAACTATCCTCGAGAATTGGGCTACAATATGCAAACATAATTTTGCAAATCCGACTTTTTGCTCAAAATTTCATGGGTTTTAATTTTTTTGTATGTAACCCTATTTATTTTTCTAAAATAAAGTAGCTTATGTTACTCCCTGTAACATCAGCTATCTGCTAGTGAAAGTCCCGTCAAAATAGGTCATGCCGTTTCCGAGATTTGCCAGAACAAACAGATAGACAAAAATGTTAAAAATTGATTTTTGTTATAAGTACCGTATACACTTTCATATGCATTCAGTAAAAAGTTGTTATTTTGACATTACAAACGGACACTTAAATTTGATTTATTTGTATGTATGTATAGATAACATAACATCACACCTTGTTCCCCGAAGGTGTACCTATTGTAAACCCACCATACATTTAATAGACTAGCATTACTAAACTTTTATCTTTAACACTATGTGGTACATTGAACGAGACAAATAGAAGTTTAATTGTTATGACGTCTTTGGGTGTTTAGTTTCCCGGAAAGTGTTAAGTGGGTTGTAATTGTAAAGTACTTCTTCTACTATTAAATTTTTTGTTGCTGTAATTATGTGTAATAAATTAATGCTTGAGCTGGAAAGGGGTTCAAGTTAATTGTGCAATGTAGGGTTCTGCATGACAAAAGAACGCAAATAAATATTGTCCCTTATGAATTGTTTAAAAGGGATGAAGAGAGATCTATTTAGTGTAATTTTTACCAGCCAGATAGACATATCTGACTGGTAAAAACTACACTATTAAAAAATAAATTATTGTAGATAACTGAATGTACAGTTACCTACTTTAGACCTAACTTTACTAAATAGGTAATAAATCTAAACGACACATTTCTTCATAGTTAAACTGTGAATGTGTTTTTTTTAAGTAAGCTTAGAACATAAAAATCTCAGAAACTTTTCTCAGAACAAAACCGTTAATTAATATTTTACATTGAAATAAAAAGCAAGTTAAGAGTAGGTATTGATATTTTGTAGAGTTAAACAGTAACTTAAAATTAAAAAAAACGTCAAGTTAATTAAACTATAAGTACTGGTTAAAAGGACCTGTAGCTTCTTTTTATTGCTTTAAGCATTTAAATTCATATCAATATTCATTTTGAGTTTAACTCCAACTGAGGGTCGAAATTATGGAAACCAAAAATACAAAGATCCTGACAGAAAATGTTAATAAAATTAAACAATACTTACATAGCACATGAAGAATTCCAAATGCAGCACTTTGTTTTAATTGCCGATTACAGTTTATCACAAATAATGGGAAAAATAAATCCCACAGCGTGCGTATACGTAAAAACTAAAAACTTAAATTCCAAGCAACATGACACTTTGACGTTTTTGACCATAGACTAATATATTATTACTTTGACTGGCTTTGGCTGTTTGAACGCAGCTCCATTATGCGTTTCTTTACAGCACGCTGTAATTGACGCATGTGGGCTTTGTTCGCGTTACAGGGAAAGGAGTTGTAGGCGCGAACTGCCGCGTTCTTCTCGGTTATCAGTTCACGCACGTCGATCGGTAATATCAAGCGAATGCGATGGTCTTCCATCGCCGGAACTTCCCTTGAACAATCCGACATCCGTCAATACGAATTGTAGTTCTGTAAACGAGTTTATTTTATCCACAGAACACATATACTCCTAGCAGAGAGTAGTATAGTATAAAGTACGGTCAGCGGATACGAAACGGGGCACTATGAAAAAAAGACAGAAAATTTCACCATAGAATTGTCAAGGTCAATGACAGATGTCTCGAAATAGGCGTAGTCGACGTAGCCCCGCTTCGCGGGGCTCCTATTTCTGGGTGGTTTTAAAAAAAATAACCACCCATCCCCTTCTAACCTAACCTGTCCGTGTCGGGGTGCCCCAAGTCCCGAGCTCGCTTCGCTCGCTCTTGCATCCTAAGTTTTCATTGCCTTTTACTAAGTCGGATCCCTTCGACATCGTTTTTACGACAAACGGTTAGTCGGAGACAAAAAACATCAAGATACTTTTAGCCTTATATTTAGGTATTTTATATGATAGAATCGAGAAAATAAACGATTTGTGAAAATAACACTATTTTGGCTAAATTTTTCTTTTTTTCTGTGCCCCGTTACGTACACTCCAACCTAAAGTACTCTGTAGGAGAGTAGGTAATTGATCAGGACCGTCGTCGTGTCCGCGACTGACACTATGTGATCGGGGATGGTGTCCAAGGGAGGTGATGTGGATTTAAGCCTTTCGCTTACTTTGCTCCAGTCGGTTTTCATATCACTTTAGTCGGAGGGAAGTGATAGTTTTCCTTGGAATTTCGTTATATACTACTAGCAGCGGAATAAAAAGTATCTTATATGGTAATCCAGGTTATAAACTATCTGTGTGCCTTTCATCCCAATCCGTTCAGCACCTTAATTGCGTAATACACTATCAATCACAATCTGAACGGTTTTGAAGCAAATTGCTTCATATGTTCCAAAAATTTCTGCTCAACAACGTAAATAACGCAATGAATGTTGTTGAACTGTCAAAATGAAACCGATGCCTACTGACAGTGTGTTACGCAATTAGGGTGCTGGAGTTTTTGCGTGAAAGAGTAACAAACATCCATCCATCCTTTAGCTTTAGCGTTTATTAGAGTAGTACTGCCGTGAATCTGTGAATTTTTTCACATATTCTAACCAAAAACAACCATTTATCTTACACTTCATGATTTGACTAACAAACATTAGCACTTTTATAGACAGACGAACATGGCAAAACTATAGCCCTAACCCCTAAACGGAACCCTAGTAAAAGTGATATTTTTCGTAGATGTTTTTATATAATTCTATAATAAATAAAAATATCTACTTTACTACTTATTTCTTTTTCACTTGTGTTTTTTTCATATTTTAATGTTGCAAGATTTAAAACAGTTTTTTTCTTTGACTTTTGTTTTGATTGAGAGCAGTGTTGCCAACTTAGTGCTTTCGGTATAGTTGCCGGCACGAGTCGTGAGCACAAACATCTTATTTCCTATCACGGCAGGTAGCATACGTGTGGCAGCAATGTAATCACTATAATATGATCAAGCATATTTATATACAGATAGAAAACCGAATACAAGAGCACGCTGACGAGGGCAGTTAAAGTTAAAATGGAATTTGTGCTCTCGACTCGTGCCGGCAATAATACTAGATCTCATTTTCTGCTTTTAGCACATGTGAGCGTCCAAGCAAAAAGGGTCCAGTTCTCGGCATTTAGTTTCCGAGATATACGCAGTTTTGTAAAGTTGGGTGAAAAAATTGCATTTATCGATTTTAATTGATTATTTATTTATTTATTTATATATTTATTAGACTTTATATGATGTTTCTAAGTACCAGAAAATGTACAGACGCCAGCAGGTCAAGCTACCCGAAACTGTCAAATTTCCCCAATCAACCTTGAACCTAATACTTTAGCGATAAAGTTGAAAATCTATTAAAGAATTTTGACAGATTGTAGTAGCTTGACGTGCTGCCGTCCATACTTAGAAACATCAGAAAATGTCACGCCAGCACATCGGTGTAGCACATAGGTGAAACGCCAGCATATCAAGCTAGTACAATCTGTCTTTATAGTCATCAATCAACATCGCCCATCCACTTCATAATCTTCATGATGATTCTGACTCCGATTGTAATGAAAACTTTGATTTCATTTTATTAAATTATTAGTTACTTTTTTTAAATTAGGTTTTGGAACATTATAACACACAATTTTATTTTCAATGCTTTAGTGCTTTTTTTAAGTGCATTTTTGCGGTTGATTTAGCCCATTTTCTGGAAACCAGTTGACAGCACTGATTGAGAGTTCGACTTCGATTCGATTGACAATATTTATTTGACATTTCTGATTTCTGTGTTTTGGCCCAAAGTTTCTGGTTTTGGGATTGTGACTTCCTTTGTGTGACTATTGTTTCTTTCTGCTTAGACTGCTTGATTTTCGGAAAAAAATATGTCATGCTTTGGAAAATAAAATTTAACGTGACAAAACTAAATACCATTATTAATTTATTCATGTTGAATGTAAATAAAAATAATTCGTTCAATAAGTTTTAAAACTAGCACTTCATGATCACATTTTATCTAAGTGAAAAACTTGTTGTTATGTTTAGATGTCTGTAAATTATAGTAGACAATAAAACGTGATAATGATGGAAGCAGACTCTACGACATACGACAGTGGCGCAAAGACTGAAATAGCCGAGCCTACTCTACCATTTAACACTTTACCTGGGTAAGTTTTCTTCCAATACTTTCAGTTTTGAATAGAAAGTAAAATCTATTTTTGATTCCAGTTCTTTCAGAGTACATACTATTGTATTCAGCTAAAGTTTTCAAGTGTTTTGTCCTATTAATTATTATTATTATTGGGTGTAATTTATCTATAATATGTATGTATTTATAAATTATATAAGTATGTATATCAGTTGTCTGGTTACCATAACACATATAGATGGCCGTGTGAGAGTTGTCCAAAGATATTTATTTATTTATTATTAACTATACCATGTGGGTGGTGTTATCATTTATTTAACCATTTACTGTTTTCATAATGTGGGCCCATGTGTCAGCCCTGAAACCTCATAGGCTAACATAAACAAGGTTTTGTTTCTATTTCCAGTAATCTGCAGCTGTACAAGGAGCTCACAACCAGCCATAGTGACCAGAGATTGGAGTGTCAACTGGTGGAAAGGCTGCAAACATTTGGACTTTTGCCTAAAGTAATTAAGTGTCCCTCAGACAAACCTGACTGCAAAGTTGTCTGCAGGACCGCTAGAGTAATAGACAGGTAAGCAAGCAGTTTTGATGATAGAATGACTAATTTACCTTTAATTATTAGTTTCTTGGTAAAGCTTGTGGTGAAAAACATCAAGTCTATGTATAAACTTGTGTAGTAGCAGATGTTATTTAAACAAGTCTCACTAGGACTGGCTTAGAGAGTTGCTATGTATATTTATCCTGACTTAAAATGGAAAGATGGAAGGGAGGCTGTTGTATATAGGTACCTACATACTTCATTGTTTATAAGTGTGTGCTTATCACAGGCGCAACACGGCGAGGATCGGAAGAGTAACTTCACCTACCACCATTGAAAAATAGCACATTCAGTAATGTCTATGATTGCCAAGTAATATATATTCCAACAACAACACAAATTGTTCTAAATAAGCTGGTGCCACAATGTGATAATCATGTTTGTATGACTATATATAACTAAACAATTTCTTCTTCGGCTTCCCTCCTACGAAATTTCAAGCCTCGCCACTGGTGCTTATAGGTTTTAAGTCTACCCTCCATCATATTATTGTTCCTACCCAACTCTTATGATTTACCCACTTGTACTAGCTCAATACACAAATTACGATATTTGGTGTTTTATTGAAAAAATAAGTGTGAATATAAATTTGAATAAGACAAAGGTCATGGTGTTTGAAAGAGAAGAGGACGTATTGATGTGTGATGTGAAAATAAATGATAAAAGTGTGGAGCAAGTAAGTGAGTTTGTATATTTGGGGAGTCTGTTTACAAGGGATGGAAAGATAGATGAAGATGTGGAAAGGAGAGTAAATGCGGGAAATAAAGTGAATGGTGCTATACGTGCGGTTGTGACCAACCAGTTAATGTCCAAAAAGGCCCGACTGGCTGTTCACAATGGTGTGCTGGTGCCACAGTGTGCTTATGTATGGAAGTGAATGTTGGGTGTGGCAAAAGAAGCATGAAAGTAGAATAAATGTTGTGGAAATGCGTTCCTTGCAAAGCATGTGTGGTGTGACTATAAATGATAGACTGAGGAATGATGTGATAAGACAACGGTGCAGTTTAAAAGAAGATGTAGTGACAAAAATTGAAAAGAGTATGCTTGGATGGTTTGGTCATGTTGAGAGGATGAATGAAAGTCGACTAACAAAAGGTATTTACATGGCAGATGTGAGTGGAAACACCGGAAGGGGACGCCCTAAGAAGACATATAGTGATCTTATTGGTGATGTTCTTCAGAAAGGTCAGGTGCGTAGTACTCGCAACCAGCGTGTGTGTATGACCAGATGTATGAATGTAAATGAGGCAAAAGGAGTATGTAAGGATCGTAGCAGGTGGCGTTCTGTAGTTTCTGCCTACCCCCATGGGAAGAAGGCGTGAGTTTATGTATGTATGTATGTTGAAAAAATAATAGAGGCCTTTACCCTGTAGTGGGACACAACTGACTTATAATAATATTACAATACTAATTCCTAAATTTTAGACAGTAGTCATATTATTTTTAAGACATGAAATAAGCTGTAGCAGCAATTTTTGTTATTTTAAGTGTCATTTAATTTTCTAATACAATAGATATATTTATTTGCCTCAGAAAGCATGTTAAGCCATCATGTGTTACCTTTGACAGTTGTTACGGGTCATCAGAAGCCAGAAAATCTGACAACCAGTCTTGCCTAGGGGTATTGTATTACCCAGTAACTGGGTTGTGGAGGTCAGATAGGTAGTCGCACAACTTAGTTGGGAAAAGGCTAGGCATATGATGAATATATATATTTATTTGCTATGAATGTAGGTATACAATCTGTTGTTACAATTATTGAAAAATCTACCTTAATATAGCACTGCACACTAACATTTTTCTACTAATAATGCTGTAAGATGTTTCGAATTTTCTTAACAGTAAGCTGGGTGGTTATTTTCAGATTGCAATGGATATGCGAGGGATGCAGCAAGAGGCAGCCGATAAGGACAGGTTCCTTCTTCTTCCGCCTGCAGTGCTCCATACTGCAAACGGTGCAGATCATACTGGCCTGGAGTGAAGATGCTGACATGAATGTAGCTGCTGCACATTTTGGTAAAATTATGTGGACTACTTAGTTGTTTAATACCCAATTAAAAAAGTTTACCCCGTGTCCTAACCGAATGCGACTGTTGCGCGACTACGACGTACAAACGTTTGACGACTTGATTGATCGCGAGAGTATGTTATACTCATATAAACGAACGTGACGATCGTGTAATTGTAAGACAATCGTGCGAATCGCGTAATTTCGGTTAGTACACAGCCTTAAGAGCGTTTACGACGACAATTTTCGAAAAATATTGTTACAGCTAAATTCGACTGATTTTACCATAGAAACGGAGATTTCCAATGATCTTTTTTAAATAAGACATTTCGAAAATTTTCTTAACTAACTTTTTAGACCAATGTATGTATCCTGCTTATGCATATGAAGTTTAATTAAAATCGGTTTATTCATTTCGAAAAACAAGGACTTGAAAGTTTGTATGTAATGCCGTACGTCGTAAACGCTCTTAAACTGGTATTGCAAAGAGAATAAAGTACACAATATTTAAAAAAAGTAATAATAATAATCCTATTCAACTTTTCACGCTATCAGTTACATGTCTGAGGTAAGCTGTTTAAGTTGATGTTATGTTTGTGATAATGTATTTGTGTTGTTGTTTTTTTATACAGTATTGCTTACAATTTTATTTCCAAAATGTTATTCGTCATAGTTTCGCTGGAATAGCTATAGTTTCCACAGCATCTGTTCAAGAGTCGAAATAAATGTGTAGGTACTAAATTTTTGTAACATTTATCCTTTTAAAAATTTCTCTTTGACACACCTTATGTTTTAATTAATGTATTTTTTTCATAATTATTGTGCTAGTTCCACATGATATACAAAATAAAACCGCCGTCGGTCGGACCCGCATACGAAGGGTTCCGTATCACCGTACAATATTTAACACTAGGTACTAAAAAATACTTCAGTTTAAAAAAACACTTTTCTTGTTGGAAGATCGCTCTTAGCGATAAGACCGCCCATTCTGTCACCCCTTGAAATATTTCTACTTTTACATCTGTAATATTTATGGTGTACTAAGTGTATAAGTATAAGTCTCTATCTTGAGACCCCCCTTTAATTTTTTAATTTAATTTAATTTTAATTATTTGTTGTTACAGCGGCAATAGAAGTACACAATCTATGAAAATTTCAACTATATACTTATTACGGTTCATGAGATACAGCCGTCTGACAGACAGACATATGGATGGACAGCAGAGGCTTAGTAATATTGTTCCGTTTGGCACCCTCCGGGTACGGAACCCAAAATTAAAAAAAAAATCCCAGCTAGTCCATAATACATCCTTATTTCCTTCCAGGTATAAAACCAAAAGTAGCTACTCTAATCTTCGACCGCCTTGACGAGCTAGCGATAATGGAACAAAACAAAAGCAGGCTGGGTGGTGAGAACAGTGTGGTACTAGCAGAGATGTACCCAGACTGTGTCAACAGACTGTCCCCTGATACTACAGACCAGCCACATGTACATAGGATATTGATGCTTGCTGACACTAATGTAAGTCATAGTTTACTATACAAGATATGCCAGGCTCTGTACAGGGCTGAACATAGGCACTAACATATTAAAGAATCAGATGTTACCAATGTTGGTTATGAGTCACTTGACTGGAATGATGAGTGGCTTTGTACTGTAGCCGGGAGGTACATAATGGTATCATACGGTAATATGAGGAATGCGAAAAAATCTCAAAACTCTAAACTCAAATCATTTGTTTCAATTAAACCATATACAGGTACCTACTTTTGAATTGTCAAGGAGTCGGTTAGACAGAAATATGAAGCTAGTTGCCCATTCCAAAGCGTAGTAGGTACCTATGGAGAAGAACGGGC
Organism: Fissipunctia ypsillon; assembly: GCA_947568875.1. Lineage (NCBI taxonomy): Eukaryota > Metazoa > Arthropoda > Insecta > Lepidoptera > Noctuidae > Fissipunctia > Fissipunctia ypsillon. The sequence goes on along the minus strand of OX387654.1, from coordinate 18,831,785 downwards.
AAGAAAATCCATGGACACTCTTTTAAATTATATTGTTACAAAAATCCTAGTTACATCTTTATGTTGAATTTATTTACACGTTAAAAGAGTCCAAGAGTAGCTGAAAAATAATTTCAAATAAAATAATTAAAATAAGCCGTGGCAGCTAAGAGATGACCAGTCCCAACTGACGGCGCCCGTTCACGAACATGAGGCATGGATCAGCACCATCAAGCTCAACCATTTTGAAGGGAGCCCAATGAACTAAGGAGAATAATATTTCATAACCTACTAACTAGCTAACTCTAAAGACGTGGTCCTGTTCAAGAGTTCAGACAAAAATCCCATAGAAAAAAAGGACGTTCAGTTTTTCCCGAATTTAAACATTTTCCGAGAAACTTTTCATTTTTTTTTTCTCTAAAAACCGAACCCGGACTATTACGAACATAACAAAACAAAAAGCAAAAAAAAAAAATTGCCAAATCGCCAGCAGCCGTTCTCAAGTGATGCGCTTACCAACGAACAGCATTTCGTTTTTATTTATGTAAATTTATGTTTCTCTTACAGCATATTCCCACATCTTACTGGCTGCATGTTATGAGAGATGACAACAAAAAGACTGCAAGTGGCACCCCAGATACTCAGGTAATAATAAGCTAAAGGTAAAATTAGACCAACATTCATACACTCATCCATCTCACAGAACAGTATAAATAAGCCGACGATCGCACGGAAGTAAAAATATCGCGGCGTTTTCTTTTCGCGCACTGGAATTTCAACACTCTGCTTAAAGCCGAGAGTTGAAAATTTTGTGTGTTTTTTCGACGCGCTGGAATGCACTCTGGTGGATTCTCAATGCTCGGCTGAACACCGATAGTTGAAAATCCAGTGCGCGATAAAATCCCGCCGCGATATTTTTACGTCCTTACGAACGTCAGCTAACTAATGCCACAAGGAGTGCTTTCCAAATAATTTGACAAACTGGCCTCAAGTTATCACGAGAACATTGTTAAAACTTGCCCATATGGCGATTCTTTTTTTTAACTTTGACTAGCGACCGGCCCCTGCTTCATAGGGTCTTTACGACTTGAAAAATCGAGATTTCTTTATCACATGTAAGTTTAATATTGTACACAAACCTTCCGGAATGCATTCTTAAATAAATGATGGTGAAAACTGCATCAAAATCGTAGTAGTTTAAAAGCACAATTCAGAGACAGACATTAAAAGAGACTTTTTTGACATAGATTCTGAATGTTACAGGCTTTGACATCGGAAGTAGAAGAAGTGGTACATAGAGCAGTGATACCGGGCTCCTTGGTGGTGACGGGAAACAATGTGCCTCTCATTGAAGGCTCCTCCCCCATACAGCAGCTGTTGCAACACTGCGATGCTGATATGCAACACTTTTGTAAGTATGACACTGCACTCCATAGTTAATAAATCTTTATTTTCCAGTTTTACAATTGACATTTACCACATGCTATAACATGCCATATTTTGTATTATACATTGTAGGTTTATACAGAGTTAATTATTTATTTGAGCACAATTTATTACCTTAAGTATACTGTTGACATTACAATATGTAAGGGACAGCCCTCCGCAGACTGATGGGGTGACTTCGGTATATCATAAGGTGACCAGTACATGAAATTATTTCAGGAACCTTATGGGAATTCAATAAAACTGATTTGTTTTATTACTTCACGCGCAATGTATCGTTACCGTAGCAAAACGCGCGTAGCGAACGGCAGCGCAGCGAGCCTTCGGCCGCCGAGTTTTTCATCATCCATTGCTGATTTTTTTATTTTAGCTGTTTTGTTTGCATAAATAGAGTGCTGCGTACAGAACATGTAATTTTACATTGAAATAAAGGAATAGTAACTGAAAAAAACGAAAAATTTCCTGAGAATATTTCCGGTGGAATATCATTCAGAATAAGGAGCTGAATCCACCCTGTTAATTTGCGGAGGGCTGTCTCTTACACCCTGTATAAGGCCACCAGTAACACTCAAAATACCCCCGTACTAGTTGATACTGTATTACAGTGGGATATTATTCCTCATTGCTGTGACCCGTAGAGTAACAAACGAGTGAGGACTTAAGATATTTATAGGCTCCATAAGAAAAGAAAATTAAACAAATTATAAATATACATTAGTTATAAACCTCTGACACCCAAGCTAAGGTTAAACTTATGTTATGGGTGTCAGTTGACACCAGGTAAACAAATATAAGTTCAGAATTTCATAGTCTAGGAAGTATAGACACAAAATAAAGTTGCTTATCATTAATACCTTCCACACTTACCCTGTAAGGTATTCAGAACGAAACCTAACATCCTTTTTCCATTTGCCCCATTTCTTTGATCAGCACTTTAATCATTTCACTTTTACCACGTGATAGTTCCTCATATAATTCAGAATTCTTGAGTTGTACCAGTGAAGAAATTGTCAAAAATTAAATGGTCCAAGAATCGGGAATAAGACCATGCCAGATAGACCATGTCGTCGGCAAAGCCGTTTGCCGCACACCCAGATCTATCATTGAACAAAACCGATTACCTTATTTTATATGCTCATCCAAATTCTCCGTTTAAATATAACAATATCATAAAACAAATTTGTCATGCATTCCCCAGTGAGTACCCGCATCTGGCGGCAAGCGGTCACAGTATGCTGTGCGTCCCGCTCAGTCTGCAGCGAAGGCATGCCGATAGTGTCCTGCGCAGCTTCAGTACAGCGGTACCTGACCACTGCGCTGTACAGGTTAAGACATGATGACGGCTTCTTTAGCGATGTGCTCAATACTATCGCTGATGAGTATACTGATAAGTGTGATAGCTAACATCGATAACCGTCATCTGCCTAGCTTTTCCCAACTGTTGGGGTACGCTTCCAGTCTAATCAGATAGTTAACATCAATATGTGAGATTATATTTTTTGCAGTTGTACGGGGGGGGGCAATTCTCGTAATAATAAAAATTAGACACTCATGGGGGGCTGTCGACAGACGTGAAAGATTAAAACATTAATATGACAGGCCGCTAAACGTCACCAGTCTGGCGCAACAGGTCACATTAGCATGTAGAAAAATAGATAACATTTGCATGCGAATATGACATCTATTTCAAAGACATTAGCGTGCTAAATAAAGTAATTTGGTTACAGCGCCCTCTAGCGTTGAGTAGTTGAACTCGTTGGAGCATGTCGCTTGTCGCGAGTCCGTAAGATTTTCCCCTACCGAAAAATGCTCAACGCGCCTAAAGAAGTTTTCACTTCAAAAATGTTAATTTAATATTTAAAAAATAAAATATTCTAATCTCATTGTCAATCTATCTATACAAATAAATAATATAGAAGTGTTTGTTTGTAATATCAAAATAACAACTTTTTACTAAATGCCTATGAAAGTATAAATACGGTACGGTAATTGTAAAAAAACAATTTTTAAAATTTTCGTGTGCTCTCTGTCTATCGGTCTGTCTGTCTGTTCCGGCTATTCTCCGAAATGGCTAAACCGATTTTGACGGGACTTTCACTGGCAGATAGCTGATGTTACGGGGAGTAACTTGGCTACTTTTATTTTAGAAAAAGAATTAGGGTTCCGCGAAAAAAATTAAAACCCATGAAATTGTGAACACAATCCGATTCAAATAGGGAAATATTGACATCCACGCGGGCAAAGCCGCGGGCAACGGCTAGCCTTTACTATATAAAAAGTGTTCAAATAGTTGTATGCCAGGGGGCCAACCACCACCTCTTAAGCAGTACTATTTTAATCTTACTGTGAGAAAGAGATGGAGCTATGCAGGACGTAATACCTCCATCTCTTTCTCAAACTGAAGTAAGATTAAAATAATGCTGCTTAGGAGGTGGTGGTTCACCTCCTGTGTGATTGTTAATACAATTTTACAGTAGATTCTTCCATTATTTACGTTACTGTGTTGCGCAGTTTTGTTAAAGTGTTGCGCTGTTTCGTTGCGTTGTGTTGCGTGGCAACTGAGTTACCCGCTGTTTACCCATTCTTTAATAACTCTTTAATAAACTCAGTTATTCTTAAATCATCTATTGTACTCATGTTAAGATATTAATTTTTAATTACGATATTAAAATAATTATAGTAACTAAGTGCCTTTATAATGTACTGTCGTCCTAAGTGCCTTGTGGTTAGAGAGTGTATTTTAAGTTTATTTTTGTTATTGTTTTATTGTCTTTGTTTGATACTTAAACCTGTCGTAATATTCATTAAATGTGTTGTGGACGAAGTTGATATTATGTTTGTGCTTTTACTAGTTGTAATTCAAAATACATTTACAGTTTGCCACCTCTGCTTACCCCTTTGGGGATTATATACCTTACGCCAGATAAGGGTGCACTTTAGTGCAGTGACTTTTATGTCATTAACCCCACTTGTACAAGTCTCGAAACTTAATTGGAAAAAACGAAAAATAAATATGACTAGAGTCAAGAGCAAACTTATCTCAAATAATAATAATAATAAAAAATGCCATGTGCACGAGTCAAGAATGCCTTTTACCGCGAAAGGTTTGATCGTGTTAGTGACATTTTTTCGTTTCGGTTTGAAATATTAGAATACATTGGTAGAAGGGGTCAACGACTTTTATTGCGCGGTTATGTGGCGGAAGGTATAGGCGTCATAATAATATGTGTTAATAAAAAAAAATGTTTTACTCGATTAATTTGTTTTTAAATATAGCTGTGCTTAGTGTGCACCTTCGTGCTGTTACAGAGTTGGTAATACTTAAGTTTTGTAAAAATAATGTAAGCTGTTGGTAATTTTGAAGCACAAAAGTCTTCCCACAATGTTTTAACCCGTTACTTTTGTTAGATAATGTCTAAATAAAGCAATTAAAAATAAGTCTGAAATAAAAGAAAGTATTTTTGTACCATTAAACATTGTTTTTTTTACTATACATTTTTACCATGAATCTCTTGGACCTGTATTCAATCTCCGGATAGGCACTATCCACGTGATAAATTAAATGGAACACAATCTGTATGAAAGTATTGTAGGAAATCGGTATGGTCACCGATTTCTACTAGACTGGGAATCGAACCCGTGCTAATGTAAAAAAACAGCTTCAAAGCGAAGCGGATGGATGAAAGAATGATGTGAGTACAGATGAAGAAAAGAAAAATATTATTAAAGCGAATAGAAAATTATATTTTAAATAAATTACTTAGCAGAATAAACAATATATGATAGCAAGCGCGGCGCAACCCGAATGGTTCAGTAGGCGGTCGAGTGAAGACTATGTCTCCGCAGCAGCTCGGCCCATGCGCCGGCGCGCACGCAGTCATTCACCCTACGGCTACACTGTCGCGTTATCGCGAACTACACATCACGCGGTCTCTGTTGTACAGCGAGACGTCGACCAGTGTACGAGTGAGAGCGTGCGAAGTGTAGATCGCGCAAACGCGACAGTGTAGCCGTATGGTCACAGCTCAATGTTATTTTCGTCGGCGCCGATACAAAAATTACGCACCCGTCGTGTGCGCGCGGCGCGGGTAAGTTTGCGGTCACTCGGTGCAAATGTCGTATGATCTGCATGTTTGGCCCAAGATTCATAAGCGGAGCGGTTCCGCTCTAAAGTGTAAGGTGGTGGCCCAATATATTATTGTTTCACCACATATTCCCCTCGGCCAGACTGTAACTATGGTCGATAAAAATCGGAGAATCTTACTTGCCGCCCGCTTCTTGTCCTCTTCTCTGTCCCTGTTGTTGCTGGTGTTGTAATGGCTGTTGGTGCGGCCGTTGATGTTAACTTGAATTCTGATTGCTTTTCCTCTTCTCTCGTAATATAAGTGGGTTTTAATCTGTCAACAGAGACATTAGTTGTCTTTCCTTTTACCTCTAATGTGTAATACTTTGGATGTCTTTGTATCACTATTTAGGGGTCGGTAGGTATAAGGTACTTCTAGTGGGCTTCGGACGTAGTCTCGGCGTAGAAAGGGATGCAGATCTCGAGATATATCTCGAGATCTGCATCCCTCTACACATGTTTTTCTACATATAGAAGGACGAAGTTGTATGCCCTGAGGTCGGCCTGGGAGTGAGTTTGGCCATGTGTGCACGAAGACGTGTTGCGTACTGTGTGACATCGGCTGCAGTGTTATCTGTAGCAGACAGAAATTGGCTATTTAAATTAAGAGCTTCACCATACACAAGCTCAGCAGGCGTGGCTTGGTTGTCTTCTTTCCAAGAGTTACGCATTCCGAGTAGCAGCAGCGGTAGAACTTCTGTCCACTGCGATGAAGTATGGCACTTGATGGCTGCCTTGAGCTGACGGTGTAGCTGCTCAACGATGCCATTCGCAGCTGGGTAGTAGGCGGTGGTGCGAAAGTGGTTTGCACCAATCAAGGCAGTGAGGGCCTTGAACAGGTGGTTCTCAAACTGGCGACCACGGTCTGTAGTCACCCGTGCTGGACAGCCGAATCTAGCTATCCAGCTGGACACCAAGGCAGCTGCGCAGGTCTCCGCGGCTATATCCTTAAGCGGGCACGCCTCAGGCCATCGAGTAAATCGATCGATTACAGTTAGGCAGTACATGTAATCACAAGAAATGGTTAAGGGCCCTACGATGTCGAGGTGTATGTGGGTGAATCTGGAAGTAGTGAGGAAAGAGGAGTTACGGTATAGTGGGTAATAAAATTTTACTTGCTTGGCATTGCAAGCATTGTCTGGCCCACGCTCTACAGTTCTTGCGGATCCCCGACCACACAAAGCTTTGCGTCACCAGTCGCACTGTAACAACATCTGGATAACAGTGGCGCAGCTACAATTGTCATTAGATGGAAACCGAAGAAAACATTGTTCAGTTCTCATAAACTCAGACAAAAAACTGCAGGTTTTTAATCTTAAGAGGACTATTAAACTGGTATTAAATATAATTATGTAATATGATGTAATACACAGTTACACACACAGGTGTGCCATATTGTGTACTTTTCTGTACTTACCTACCTATGATCCACAATAAAGAATATGAATATGAAATATATTCTTTGGTAATAGTAGACATTAAGAAGTAGTTGTTCCGAAGGGAAGCCGATTAGAATCGGATTGTATGAAGGCTACGCCCCTGCTGGATAATGTATGTTGTGCAACGATTGAAAGACTTGCTTTCTAAGTTGTGGTGTCACATATGGGCGAGGCATCGACATTGAAGTGTCGCATAAAATGTCTGCGTTTCCCGTCATTGTAGCGATCTTTTTCAGCTTGAGTGAAGAGCCGTTTCGAATCAGGTCTGACAGTTCTGGATCTGTTTCCTGAAATTTTGCAAGATCCTCAAAGTGATTGGCCCTCTAATTGGAGGAACCATAAAGCCGGTTCCTCTGGACAAAAAGGTGGACAGCGTATTGGCAGTCCGACTTTAGACACTTCTCCAGAGACAGCTGCTTCTTTAGCGTCTGCACCGGCAACATTCTCAGTATCGTACATCCTTTAAAAAATATAAAAGCGCTCACCGCTGTTTATGTTTTACACCACATCCTACTTTTTTCTTCGCTCCGATGTAAACAATCACCAGTTGAATCACCACTCTTCTTGCTTCAATGAATCTGCTTGCTCGTTGCTGCAATTGAGTCTTCCAATGCGCGGTAGTCGAGAGTCACCAATGTAGGAAATCGGTATGGTCACCGATTTCTACTTGCCCGAGAATCGAACCCATGCTAGTGTTTATATTAGCTTCAATGCGAAAGCGTAGCGAAGCGGAGGGATGAAAGAATGATGCGAGTAAAGATGAAGAAATGAATAATATGAATGATGATGAATATTATTAAAGTGAATAGCAAATTGTATTTTAAATAAATTACATGAACAATTAAATTAGCACAATAAACAATATACGATAGCAAGCGCGGCGCGACCCGAATGGTTCGGTAGGCGGTCGAGTGAAGGCTGTGTCTCCGCAGCAGCTCGGTCCATGCGCCAGTGGAAGTGCGCGCACGCGGTCTCTTGCAGCTCAATGTTATTTTCGCCGGCGCCGATACAAAAATCGCACACCTATCGTGTGTGCGCGGCGCGTGTAAGCTTGCGGTCACTCGGTGCAAATGTCGTATGATCTGCATGTTTGGCCCAAGATTCATAAGCGGAGCGGTTGCGCTCTAAAATGTAAGGTGGTGGTCCAATATATTATTGTTCCGCCACAGTATCTTCCAGACAATATATCCGGGTTCTTGCCAGGTTCGAATCTTTAACGTAAGCTCAAGAAGCGGTAAGCTGAATCTCTTAAGAAGACACCGCGCGCGCAGTGGCGCCCTCATCGTTCGTTTGGTTATTTATTTTATTTTGGAATGAAATGCAGAAAATAAGATTGATAGATAAATAGGTAGAATAATCTTTATTATCAAGACTATACGTTATTATTATTACAAACAGCGGTTTTACATGGTTAAATTTAATAATAATCCTTAAAACGGAGTTTAGTGGCCACTAGTTTCGGTTTTAAGGATTTGAATAAAACTTAACAATGTAAAACTACCGTTTGTAGGTAATAATATGCCGTTACCGCTACCGTTTGTATAGTCTTGTGGAGCACAACGTAACATGCTTATTTTCTGCATTTTCATTATAAAATAAAAGACATAACTAACCAAACGATGAGGGCGCCACTGCGCACGCGGTGTCTTAATTAACCGCAGCGTTATTATGAACAACACTAGTTGTAAGTTGTCCATACATCACTGACCTTTGGTTTAACGAGCTCCTAACTTGGAAGGCGGATGGACATACAGCGTGAACTGGTTGCGTGGTCGTGCCCACAGAACAGATAAAACAGTTTCTGTTCTGTGGTCGCGCCTATCTTCTGTATCACACAGTCCTACAGCTACACGTCTTCCCTATTCATTCTTGGGGTTGGCTACATAACATAACATCACACCTGTTTTCCCGAAGGGTTAGGCAGAGTCGTAGGTACCTTATAGTACACCCAAGCCCCGGGGTAGCCCGCGAAATTAACATTTTCTTACGTTTTTTGCAATTTGCAGGGCAGTATTGGGTTGTTTGTTGAGCAAAATAATATGGTTCGCGACAGTAACAGGTATGTATTTTTATAATCATTATCATCAATACAACTGTCTAAGACCAAGTTACCCTATTCAATGACTATTTTATGAAATCATTACATTTGAAGGCAATTCTAACTTGAGTTGTATTGGTGATTCTAATGTTTATAATTCTATTTATAAATACATACTTTTTACGGTCGCGAATCATATTTGAATCAACATACAACCTGCCACTGATCTGCAAACTGCAGAAAATGTAAGCATATTTAAATTTCGCGGGCTCCCTTAGCATTTCCTCCGTAAGCCCCATGTAATAGGGGCGACCCTATTGCCATCAATCGGGCACATAAATGCAGACTCCGGGCTACTGTTGAGAAATTCCTGATGGAAAACCCAATAACAAGAATCTAAGTCAGGATCAGGACCTCATCCTCGGTAGTAGCGGTTTCTACCTACTGCAATAAATAATTAACCGACCGAAAGATCGTTTAATTTTGGAAAAATTATGGGTCTTACCACAAAAACTTAGACACTTGTTCAACGCGTGTCATATGTCAGTCTTACGTCAAACTCCATACATAAATGTCGTGTTATTTATTTACTTAAACTTTATTGTACACCAGATCAGTAGCGAAGCTACAACTTCCATTAGAGGGAAGCCGAAGAAAAAATTGTTCAGTTCTCATAAACTCAATATAACATCATTTTAATATTAATTCAAAAATTTAAGTCATTCCTTTAATTTTCTTAATTTAACGCCTGTATAACTATAGATACGCATTTTTGTAATGCTTTTTATCTTATGATATTGTATTAAATACCTGTAATATGATTATGTATGTACTATGATATTTAGTAATAGTAAACTCAACTACCAGTCGTTGTTCCGAAAGGAAGCCGGTAGGAATGGGGTTGTATGAAACCGTCGCCACTGCACCAGATTATACATCACTTATAAGAGATAAATTATAAACTACAAAATTTTACAGACGAATTCGCGTCTGAGTTGTAGCTACACTTCAGTGCGCAGCTCACAGATTCTTGCGATGCGACGTCACATCGCAGTTTTCTGTGCAAGCCCTTACTCTTGCTGCATCCAGCGCTTATGACATTTTCTATACACTCGGTTTATGAAGATCAGTAGCCCAATACTAATCACCAGGGCAATAACTGTAAGGATAATATTTGATGTACTCGGATGGAAACGAATTTCTTCGACGGTCACTTGGTTCGAGCCTCCAGCTGCGTTTTATGCCAAGATTACTTCTTCATGAGACTGAGATGAACCTATTTTTATGATTTTCCGGATATTTTGCACCAGTACGTGAGACATAAACCACCAATAAAATTATTTTATTCATATTGGATGCACTTTGTACTAAGTCCACTGATTTGTTTTACATTCTTTGCCCATATATGGTACGGCGCCAGCCAGCGCTGGCCGGGTGGTGTCAAATACGCGACGCTCGGATAGCAGATTCTTTGCGCAGGGTCGCCATGTACGGTACGGCAGAGACACCAAATGAAACCAATGATTGCTGAGAATATACTGACTTTATTACAATAATAATATGGTACTCGTATACAAGGTGTCTATAATGACAAAGATTATGACTATGTAGTGGGACCTTACATGACAACTTCATATATATAGGGACGGAAGAATTTTAAATGAATAAAACATGGTTTGCAGCTATCAGTGTTTTGGATCATGCATACTGCACGAAGACACTTTTTTTGGGCTTTAAAGGCTAATTTTCTATCCGTAGAATTACCCCAGAAGATTACGCCGTATCGCAGTGTGGTGGAGACATATGCGTGGTATACGGTAAGAACGGTGCTACGATTGGCGACCTTGCTTAAATTGTGTAAAGCATAGCAATATTGATTTAGATTTTTTACTACATGATCAACGTGTGTTTTCCATGGCATAGGTACTGTTGTGCTGATCTAACCAAAGCCCTAGAAATTTTGTGTTGTCAATTTTAGCAATCGTATTATCTTTATATTTTTTCACTTTGTAGTGTTTTTTTTGGAAGTCGATTTTTTTTATAAAACATTTTTTCATACTTCGGTTCACACCGCGAACTATGAAGCGGAGTATGAAAAGGCGCGGTAGCTACATTAGCGAAGCTGAACGAACTTTGCTTCATCGTTTCGCTTCGTTCTCAGTGTGGTGCACTTTTTTGTTACGGCTTACAAAGAGCAGTAAGTGTACGGCTGTTTGACAAGGATAGGGAAGGCATATAATTATCCAAGCCGTCAAAGTTATAGACTAAAGAGAAGGCTAGGCTGATGACTTACACAGTTACTTACTTAATTATTTTTTCTGGGCATCAGTATTTGCATGATGAACGCCGGATGCGATATTTTAATTACTTACCTATAAGTAATTAAAGTCCCGCATCTCGTGCTAATCTGATGGGGGATTATTAAGTAAGCAAGCGGATTGGCGACTCAGCCGCAGTAGGTACCGTTCCTCGCGCACATGTGGGAGTGGCGCGAGGAGGCAGGACGCCGGGGCGTAACTCTGTTGCCGCGAGAAATCGTGGCACGGCGGACAGAGCTCCGGCAGGATCTCATGGCGGCATGGAGAGTGCGATTGTCGCAACCCAACGCTGGGCACGCCACAATTGCGGCGATAAGTCCCCTCTTTGAGGAGTGGCTGGAGAGGCGCCACGGCGTCCTCACCTTCCGCCTGACGCAGGTCCTCACCGGACACGGGTGCTTCGGGAGGTACCTGTTCCGGATAAGGCGGGGGGAAACGCCCGGGTGTCACCACTGTGTGGATCGCCCGGAGGACACGGTGGAGCATACGGTGGAGGTCTGCCCGGCTTGGGCGGAGCACCGCCGTGTCCTCGCGGAAGCGATCGGCGGCGGCGATCTCTCGCGTCCGGCCCTGGTCCAGGCCATGGTACGGAGCGAGAGTGCATGGGAAGCCATTACCTCCTTCTGCGAAGCAGTAATGCTCGTGAAGGAGGAGGCGGGACGCGTGAGGGAGAGGCAAGCTTTGCACCCTCACGCCCCTAGTCGCCGCAGGAGACGCCCTGGGCGTCGGGAATTGGCAGCCGATTCCCGCCCACCGTAGGCGCGGGCTTGCGGACGGCGAGCAATGGGTAGCTCGCCGTCCGGTAAGGACCAGGCCCGAGTCGACGGCGCGTCGTGTTCCACGCGCGCCTCAAAGAGATGTCAGCACTATTGACGGGGTCCGCTAGGGCCGATGCCAGCTAGGGTTGCGGGATGTTCGAAAGAGTTACCGTGGCCCCGGCACAGGCAACAGAAGGAACACGGGTGGGTTTTAGTCAGTAAAAGTCTGACACGCCCTCCCGCTCCGCCCAGAGCGGGAGAAGTCATTTGATGATTTCCCATCCACAAAAAAAAAAAAAAAAAAAAAAAAAAAAGTAGGTACCGTTGTCGCGAAGTTCCTGTTATCTGAGAAAACTGGACAATTTGCATGGGAATGCAACGGTGTTAAAGAATTTACTTTGCACTTTACCTACATTGAAAACAAGTTCCCCCAATCTATTTAGAGCTTTTGCAGAACGGCATTTGGCAGCAAAGATAAATAAGAAAAGCTTTCACCTTTTTACACGAACAAAATACAAAAAGATCCCTAATTCTTTACTTAACACTCTCAAAGACGTCACAGTCAGAAACGTATGTTTTTTCGTGTTTGATATGACGCTACGCCCGCAGGCGGTTAATTTTACTAAGACAAAACCGACAAACCGCCTATAACCTTGTAAAGGACATTGATCAGGTCTGGACTAAATGCTGCCCAGATATGGGAGTACTTGCAAATGGTTCCTTGCATCAATTTATACCTTTGAGCGTTTGGGAGCGTTTTGGGTCCCCCTTTATTCTTATTATATATCAACGATCTTCCTGAACACACACACACCCAATCCACGCACATTATTTGCGGACGACATCTCCATTATTATGACATCACCAATAAATACTGACATAAATAATTACAGAATTGACATTAACAATACAATTGAGTCAACAGTTTCTTGGTTGAGATTTAATAATTTGCATGTAAATATAAATAAAACGAAAATTATTCAATTTAGGATGGGCGTAAGCGAGAAAAATTTAACATTAATTATAATGGACAACCTCTATTAGAGGCAAAGGATACTACTTTTCTGGGAGTTGCATTGGACGGCTACTTCTCCTGGAAACCACACGAAGAAAAAGTATGCAACAAATTAAACAAATTCGTTTATGTTCTCTACACACTGCGAAAAACCTCGTCGCAGAGTACGATGTTGACTGCGTATCACGGCTGCGTTGCTTCGACTCTACAATACGGCTTAATACTATGGGGTAACTCAACAGACGCAGATAAAGCCTTTAGGGTGCGTTTCCACTGAAGCGGAGACGAGCGGAGCTGAGCGGAGACGTGCGGGAATCGACCAATCACAATAGTTGAAATCCTCATCGAGTCTCTCGTCTCGTCTGCGATTGGACGATTCCGGCACGTCTTCACACAGCTCCGCTCGTCTCTGCTTCAGTGGAAACGCACCCTTAGGGTCCAAAAAAATGCATTCTAGCCATTTGTGGCATTCCACCATGGGGGTGTTGTAAACCATTATTTCTAAAATTAAAACTCCTTACATTACCCAGTATATATATTTTAGAATGTGCTAAATTTGTCCGACAGCACTTTGACCTATTTAAGAAGGCTCAAGACCGTTGCCCTCGGAAACTAAAAGATCCAGATAGATTAGTTCTGCCTAGGGCACCAAGGACTTCTTTGTATAAAAAGAACTGTTACCATATGTGTGGACTTATCTATAACAAAATACCAAAGAACTTTAAAGATTTACCTAACAATTTATTTTTTATAAAGTTAAAATTATGGCTGCTGGAAAATGATTTTATTCTATAAATGAATTTACAAATAATGTTAAATAATCAGCTTGAAATAAATGCGATGATAATTATTAATGAATGTATGTATTGTAAAAATGAATGAATACTAATATAAACTAGCATTTAAAGCATGCCACTGGACGTAAATATTTAGGTTAGAGTACCTGTAATATTTTATATTAGCACTATATACATTGTACTGTTTGCATGTCAAATATCTGACTATGTATTAGGAACTTAATTACTGAATTTAAGACCAACGTTCTGTACCAATACTTATTGCAAATAAATGATTATGATTATGACCTACTTAAAAAAAAATCGGACCCAGGGTTAGATTTTTCTGGTAGATTTTTTTTATTGGATAGGTATTTATGCATAAGATAGCGTCGATGAGTTTGAACTCGTTGGTTTTGTCTTGACAAGTACCTCAAGTGCCTCAGATGGTGTCCAGGGGCTGATGATGGAGCCGGAAGGTGGCAATAGGAACTTCTCAACCAGACATGATAGCATCATCGTGTTTAGATTCACTGGATACGTAATGAAAAGTGCTATTACACTAGGTGGTGTTCAGGGTCTGATGATGGACCCGGAATATGACCATAGGAACTCCTCAACCAAACAAGATAGCACCATCGTCTTTGGACTCATTGGATGTATTGACAAGTGCTATAATGCTTGGGCACGCCACAATTGCGGCGATAAGTCCCCTCTTTGAGGAGTGGCTGGAGAGGCGCCACGGCGTCCTCACTTTCCGCCTGACGCAGGTCCTCACCGGACACGGGTGCTTTGGGAGGTACCTGTTCCGGATAAGGCGGGAGGAAACGCCCGGGTGTCACCACTGTGTGGATCGCCCGGAGGACACGGTGGAGCATACGGTGGAGGTCTGTCCGGCTTGGGCGGAGCACCGCCGTGTCCTCGCGGAAGCGATCGGCGGCGGCGATCTCTCGCGTCCGGCCCTGGTCCAGGCCATGGTACGGAGCGAGAGTAGATGGGAAGCCATTACCTCCTTCTGCGAAGCAGTAATGCTCGCGAAGGAGGAGGCGGGACGCGTGAGGGAGAGGCAAGCTTTGCGCCCTCATGCCCCTAGTCGCTGCAGGAGACGCCCTGGGCTTCGGGAATTGGCAGCCGATTCCCGGCCACCGTAGGCGTGGGCTTGCGGACGGCGAGCAATGGGTAGCTCGCCGTCCGGTAAGGACCAAGCCCGAGTCGACGGCGCGTTGTGTTCCACGCGCGCCTCAAAGAGATGTCAGCACTATTGACGGGGTCCGCTAGGGCCGATGCCAGCTAGGGTTGCGGGATGTTCGAAAGAGTTACCGTGGCCCCGGCACAGGGAACAGAAGGAACACGGGTGGGTTTTAGTCAGTAAAAGTCTGACACGCCCTCCCGCTCCGCCCAGAGCGGGAGAAGTCATTTGATGATTTCCCATCCACAAAAAAAAAGTGCTATAACGCACTAGCGTTATAGCACTTTTAAACCCTGGACACTAACTATAGTGTCCAGGGTTTGATGATGGAGCCACAAGGTGGCCATAGGAACTCTTCAACCAAACAAGACACTACCATCGTGTTTTGACTCATTGCATATGTATTGATAAGTGCTAATACACTAGGTGCAATGGTGTCCAGGGTTTGATGATGGAGTCTAAAGGTACGGGCACTCCTCAACTAAATAAGATAGTTCTGTTGTGTTTTTGGATTTATCTTGACAAGCAGCTCACCTTACCTTGCGTCCGTATTCTTGTTGCGATTCGGTGATCTCTTTGGGGAAACCGAAGGTTTTGTCTTTGCGATTATGCACGTAGATATGATGACAATCAACTACCGGAAATATATTGTAAAGGACAGCACGGTTGACATCTGTCGGCAATGCCACCGTCCGGGGGAATCAATCCGACACATTATTTCTGGCTGTTCTCGTCTGGCTAACGGAGACTACTTGCATAGGCACAACCTTGTAGCCAGGATTATCCACCAGCAACTTGCTCTGAAATACAATCTTGTGTAATCGGAAGTACCGTACTATAGGTACCCTGGTACCGTATATGCCCACCCCAGTTCTCTAAAATGGCAACATCACGTTGTATTGGGATCAATTTACCATCACTGACTTAGCTTTTTTCATTTTCCGTTCAAGACTTGTTCGCGACATGTTTAAAATCGTGGCGAGTCTATCACCACTAAATAACAGATAATAGATCGATTAGAGCGTCGGGCAATGATTATATTGATATAGAGGTATATTATTGATATATAAAAAGATAAGCAGTTTAAGTATCTTGACCTGGGCTCGCGAGGTTGGCGATATGTAGGATGTGGATACATCAGTCATTGACCGATAGTCGTGAAGGTCAAAGGCATAATAGCCAAGAAGCCTCGACCAACAGCTGAGGAGGCTCTCGTTAGGCAGTTGGATCAAGGGCTTGATCCAGGAAGTGGTATTTCTGGACATGGTGCGTATCGTTAGAAGGCTCAGGAGGTAGCTTGTAGTCTGTTTCCGATACCGGTGGGCTACTATTTTTTGTATTTTTAAATGTTTTTATAAATATATTTCAAAATGTAAATGAAAAATGTAAACGTATACAGGGTGTCCGCTTTCGGAATAACAAAACGTAAAGGGGAGGGGAGGATTATCAGTCGTCCCATACATTTGGTCGAGTAGGTATTGTAGTTTTGTATGGGACGAGTCGTTTCTTTTTCACGATTACGATGTTGGTCCCCGCGAAAAAGTTGTTCAGTTTGATGGTCTGTACCTCCCCTTTAAGTTTTGTTATTCCGAAACTGGACACCCTGTATAAAGGAAATAATAATGTGTGTCATTGCTTAAAATACTGTCATTAATTAGTAAAATGCGCCATTAGTTGTTTGATCAATAAAGAACCTCAACAACAAATACTCAAAACTCCTCGAATAGATTTTGAAGAGTTTTGGTTTACAGACTGGTATTAGCTCAAGAAACATAATGCACTCTGTGTCTTGGCACTTGGTCCAACTTCCATATTATATGGATGGTCAATGTCCTTTGCGTACATTAATAAAAAGCCACGTGATCCAGTGTCAATGTCAAGGCAAAAAAAAAGTTATCGACGGACCGTCATATTAGTCCCTTAAAGTATTCTATAAAATCTATATTATTTTGTATGAACATTTTTAGTGTCATTTTCAGAATGTCAACTTCATCTCAGTGTCCATGAAAGTGTACTTTCTGCTATGGACAGATTTCGCCGTGAATATTACTTTGAAAAGATTTTATAAATTGAAAATTGATATGTTTTGTGTTGCTGCGACAATATTCACAAGTGATTCAATTATCAGTTCAACATAAAACACTTCACCGCTACAAAAATCAAACAATTTCATAAAATCTGCGGGGCAATTGTGTAACACTTACAGTACAAATCGGTTTCATTTTAACAGTTCAACAACATTCATTGCGCTATTTACGTTGTTGAGCAGACAATTTTTTCGAAAATATGAAACAATGGATTAGCAATGTGCTTCAAAATGATTCAGATTGTGATTGATTGTGTGTTACGCAATTAAGGTGCTGGATGAGGTCTATGGCTCCTAATTTTTGACACATTTTGTAGTTCCAACGACTCATTCAACATCCTGCTTTACGGCAGTTTAACAGCGAGCCTATTCAACCGACATAAAATAAAACTAGGTGTGGTAGAAAGTAAGCCAGACCTGTTTGTGAAGAGCTAACCGTTTCTAGCTCTTGTTTAGAAATCTGGCGTGTCGTTAAAACTGTGTAAAGTCGATATATTAATTACTGTTAAGACTGATAACCTTTCAAGTACTTAGACAATGAATTTATGGAGATTGATGGCATATACAATGTCAAATTAAATTAACTATTGAAACTACGTAGACGTGATGGCTAAACCAGACAAAATAAAAAACATCATAAATTTTTTGGGGTCAATGACCGCTGGTGATGTTGTTACTTAAAGTATGAATTGAGAAAATCAGTTTTTTTTTGTTTTATCGTGTTTAGATATCGATACTTATCACGTCTGTGAAGTTTACACAAATAAAACTGATTTTTTTAAATGATATTTCAAGTGTCTACACTACCTGTGGTTGATGACCCCAAAAAAGAATTCATCAAATTAATTTCTTTTTGTTTGATCATGTTTAGATATCGATACCCATCACGTCTGCGGAGTTTCGCTAGCTAATTCAATTTGACCTTGTTTATGGCGCTCATAAGATTTATGGAAGGTTCTTTTATATGCAAGTTAATCCTGCACAAAATCCACGGATGCCCAGAAAAATACTTACATTTTATTAGTTGCACTTCGCCTAACAAACCGGTGGATTATACCTAAAGCAATCTTTATGATAGATAACAGTTTGTTTCGGTAATTAAGTAGGTAAGTTGCGTAGGTAGATATGCACGTCTCAGGTCTCTTCGTGTTCTTCCAATTTCCTAATAGATTGGTATTGTATTTTGTCTGATAAGTTCATCATTTTGATAGCTAGCTTTCAGGGTGCTTTTTGGTTGAAAGTTCTTGATGTTTGTTTACGTAAAAAGGTAAGCAAATATTTTCGTCATAATCATGTCGATACATCGTAATCGTAACAGTCCCGTTCAATACAGCAACAAGTAGCCCAGAAAAGGGCAAATAAAGTAAAATGGAACCGTTTTACCGTACAGCGGCGACGATGCGATGCTGATGGTGCAAGTAGGTGCTCGATACAGTTAGTTGAAAGCTGTCCGTGGCCCATCAGCGACAGGTTGGTCCACCGCACCCGATCTGTGCCACCGAACGCCCATTAACTTATTATTAATTGATATTAACAAGACAAGTCTTTTTGTTTGATGAGGAAATTTTGGTTTGTTCAAAAGCTCGACTATCTAGGACATATTTGTTGCAATGAAAATTCATCGCAAAGCTTTTGCTTGGATCCAAGTTGTTTCAGACCTTTCAGGGCCTGTGAGATAGTATACCTATCTAGGTAGGTAGGTATGTCTGTTTGCCAGAATTTGAAGGATGCTACAGTAATCCTCACACTAATATAACATAAGTACCTACTTAACATGAAATATAAGTTCTATGACGGCGATGCAGCAAATGGCGTCGCCCCTTTTAGTTAGGAGTTAATGGAATCACCGAAAAGGTCGGATACGAGTGACACTGGCTGGTGACAGTCACTCTATCAAAGCGTCCCATCGATGGTTGCGTGGCGGCTGTCTTCTGATCATAGCTATACACTATTCTCCTTACTAATAAACGTATTATATCGGGTGAATAGTTACACACTGATTTCTCTCTTTCAGTCGTCAGTAATTTGACTTTCGAAAGAAGAGAATAAAACGTTGTGTGCAGACGCTACAACGTTTATTAGTAAGGAAGTATTTGTACAACTTCTGATGACAGTAGATCATGATGTGGGGTAGCCACATAATAATATTATACTCTTTGGGACTCCCTATTTATTTATACTCTGCTTTGGGGGGCGCTGTCGTACCACATCCACAACGAACTGCTATATTCCGGCACAATCCTAATGATATTGAAGCTGCTGAATCACTAATACGATGAAAAAAGCCTCCTGCGCCGTTAACTATTTATAAAAGGGAATTCCTAAATTGACAAGTTTGAAAAACCCTGGAAAACTTGTAGGATCTCTTCATCAAAATATTCAATAAAAGATGGATTAATTATCAATTAATTAAATACCATATTTATTTATCTTATCTATACTACGCATCAAGGCAAAATTCGCGTCTATGGCCAAAAATAACACGATGTCAATTCTTTTAGCCGTTTGGTTTGCATTCGATAGTAGAGGTTAACGGGTTATTGGGTCGAGTCGATGGCCTTATGAATATCTACTGTTCTAAAAATATAATGTAAACAAAACATCATCTGATATATCAGGATTACTTTGTACCTAATTATGGAATGATAGGTTTAGGTACTCGTGTACTTGATGTAGTTAATGGGAATTAATTTTAAAATAATGTCCGTGTTAACATAACGGATGATACCTGTATTTATTACACAATTCTGTTGTGTTAATACCAGTTTAACTACGACGGGTCGCGCGGTTAGTCGAAGCCGCGTCTGGCTGTACCGCTATCTGGGCAAATAAATAAAAGATGCAGCGGAGAATGGATACATAGCGGGTCCCACAGCCGCAACCGAAGTTCAGTGCGCCCACAGACACCTTCCGCGATGGTCAACTACAGACGAGTGGTGTGCGAGGTGGCGTTGATGGCCGCGATGGTGGCGCTGGTGACGGCTGCGCCCACACCCGACTGCGCCATGAAGCACTACGACCAGCGACAGAATGGTACGGAGAACTACAGGCTGAATATCGACGGTGTAGTGATCGCGGTGGCTCCCGCCGAGTCCTTACTCTCTGCCCTCGGAGACATGGACGACCTCATAGATCTCGCCATGGAGGAGTACAACACTGAGTACAAACCCAAACCACCCCAGGGTTCCCCGTCCGAGTCGCCGTCGATCCAAGTGATTTCTCTGCCGGTGCCAGAAGTGAAGCCACAGGAAGAGAAGCCCGCGGAGGAAAAGCCACAAGAAATGAAGCCTGAGGAACCAGCGAAGCCCGCGGAGCCTGCATCCCCGCTGAGTGACGTCAGCATGGGCAACGAGATGAAGATCCAGAAAAAGGATGCGTCGTTGAGGAAACAGGAGAAAGCACAAAGGTAAAAACCTTAATATCTGACCAAAATGTTCCCCATCAAGCTACTTTTCCTGTAGAGGTATTCCTGCCGAACACCTAGACGTCAAATCAAGTCAAAACCTATAACAGTGTTCGAAACGAAACTGTTTATAAACTGTGAATATCTAGTTCCAAAAGCTCAATAATTTTAATAGGTAGTTGTGCATGATTCTTTAAACTTAAGCGCGGAAGCAAAAAACTGATCCATTCTATGTTTTTTTTTCATTCCCAGATAATCGCGAAAATATAGTTAACAGGTAAAAAAATCCTTTCCTTTATTTTCTTAAGCTCATTTGGAATCATGCAAAACTATTGATTAATTGTAAGGAATTTTATTTTAATTTCGTTTACGTCCTTTATTAGATGTGTTAAAGAAACATGGGAGCCATAGGGGGTACGATATCCTAGTGTAAAATGAAATGATCCATGTTTAGAAATGATCACAATTAGATGTTTGTTTTAGGAAACTTTATTTATTTAACAATTTTTTTCACAGACTGAAACATCGCCTGGCAAGCTTCCTTATGCCGCTACTGAGAAAAACCCGCCATCATTAACGACAAAAGAAGAAAAATGTGATCAACTAACGAGTAATCAATTGTTTTGTGAATCAATGCCCGGTTCCTATATATTTAACGCCTTATCCCCCTATAGGTACACGTAGGATTTTGTAGCTACGTTCGCAAGTACAATTTTAGTAAGTATTACAATCAACCATTGGTAAAATAGGTAGCTATAGGAATCGGGCGTTAAAAGTTACAATTAATCTTCAGTTTATATTAGTTAATTTATTATATTGTACGAAGACATAGCCATGGAAAGATGCATTTATTTTAGTTTGTAAGTTAAATATATAAAGTACGTAAGCGTGTACATTGTTTCGTTGAAAATAAATAATAATTCTTATTGAAAAATCCCTAAACCTTTGTTTCTTTCCCTAACACAACGAACCCAACAGATCACGGTTTACCACAGTGTCACTCAGGAGCACTCTTAAAGTAAAATTTGCTGAAAATCTCAATGATGATCTGAAAAGAAAAACAGTTGTTCCCTGATGATGATCTGATGATCTGAAACAATGATGATCTGAAAAAAAAACAGTTGTTCGCATAACTCGTCAAAATGTAGGGAACAGCTGATTATTTTTCGTGATTTCGGGTTTGGTCCCATAGTGAAAGTTGTTCATAATGATGAGTACGAGTACAATGACCCCTTAAGAGGTTGTGCGTTAATTCCGGGACATGTTGTAGAAAAGATTCATTATTGATGAACAAGAAGCTGTTACTTTCAACAAGAACAGAAAAACAAGGAGCTTTTGATATAATAAAACTCAACTCAGCTTAAAAGCTTTTATTCAAAGTCAGCCGAAAGACATCTAATTTTAAAACTTAGAGCTTTTTGATCGCCTGATCAAATATACGTGAACTTTAGACAGTAGTATAAAATATATTCTGTGGTATAAATTATTGACTTTATACCACAGAATATATTTTAAATTATGCATTGACTTTTAACACTGCGACACTTTCTTTCTTTCCATTGACGACTTACTTACAAGCACTTAGTAGTAAACAAAGGTATGGTTAAAGTTTACCAGTGGTGGTTAACGAGCTATTATTTATCAAAAATCATCGTATAAAAAACAAATAATTTAAAAAACGTTCAAAAAGTTTCATGACTCTTTCTTTTTTAATTTTTTGACCATTAACTTCATTATTAACACTTTCAGGGCCGCTATAGAGCGGCTTTAGCAGTTATAACAATAAAACCTCTATTGTGTCTCGTTTATACAGCGCGTGAACCTGATAAAAGCGTTTGCACGTTAGGATTGCTTATTGGGTGATGCCCTATCTCCCCAAGTTCCATGTTCCCCAAAGCTTTTATACTTTAACTAAAAGTTGTACGACTCTGTCTTGACCGATATAGTGAATGGTACTGTCACTGAATCAATGCTTACGTACTGTAGCGAAATAAAACATGAAAATTCCACCACTTATCATCACGCACAATAATTTATTGATACAAAAAATGGTACCAAATATAAATATAAAAAGATATTATTTGAATAATTTGAAAAAAAAATTAATTAAAAAAAACCCCGACACAAACAAAATCCTTTAAAAAGTAATAAAATAAAACGTATTGGCCCTTTATAAGTTTAATATAAGTTGTAGGTAATACTTGAATTCAAGAAAAAATTGTAAAAACAAAAAAAAAAAGCGTTGTCGGTACATCAGGGCACGGCTAATGAAATTAGGAAGTTAACAGCAGCTATCCTTTCTACAATAGCATACATTCATAATTGCTAGGTATAAGCCGTGGCTGTTTGGCGTTTTCATTACGGGTCTTTATATTTTTGACTCGGTTTTTTGCAACCCTCAGAACGGGGAAAAACTGGTTCGGTTGGAACCGGATAAAATCGGTTCCGATGCCCTAGGTACGATCGACACGTGCCTTGCTTCAATCTGTGCAGTTGTTGTGTGCATTTTTCACACAGTAAAGTTAGGTACTAATTTACTCTCATTTCTTTTTGCTACTCCATCGTCAGACTCTGATCTATCTAATCTGATCTATCTATAACTTGTTCATTGAGACCATTTCAATGAGCCCAAACACGATACCTGTGCTGTAAATAGGTGAGGGAGTTCTGCAAATTCTAGGTGATGCTGCAGCATCAGCTCAAGATTACTATGTTCTTCTAATATCATTGAAGTAACAGAATACCAAATTTCGACTATAGAAGATGCTCACATCCATTCATCAACTAGAAAAAGCTGATAATCTTCAAACGGCGTAACTGATTTTCTCTAAGAACCATCTCGATCACGTCAGCTGTCAAACAAAAAAAACCATATCAAAATCGGTCTATTCGTTTAGGAGCTACGATGCCACAGACAGACAGACACGTCAAACTAAAAACACCCCTCTTTTGCGTCTGGGGTTAAAAAATTATCAGAACAGGCAATTTGTCTTAAATGAAATGGTAGCACGAGGAAACTTATCTGACGGTAAATTCTTAGTCTGCATTTGGTTTACGACTTAGAGAATCGATTGCAACCGCTTCACGCCCGCAATTTACGTAAACATTTCTAAGGATTATCTATACAAATAAATAAAATTGAAGTGTCTGTTTGTAATGTCAAAATAACAAGTTTTTACTAAATGCATATGAAAGTATATACGGTACTTATAAACAAAAAACAATTTTTAAAGTTTCTGTTTGTTTGTTCCGGCTAATCTCCGAAATGGCTAAGCCGATTTTGACGGGACTTTCACTGGCAGATAGCTGATGTTACAGGGAGTAACTTAGGCTACTTTTAAATACAGAAAAATAATTAGGGTTTCGCGCATAAAAATTAAAACATGAAATGGTGAACAACAAGTCGGATTTGAAAAATTCTTTCTGCATTAGATAGCCTAATTCTCGAAGATAGTTTATTTATTTATTAAAGAACACCAACAGCATATACATTCAACATTGTTTTATAAGAGTATTTAGGAAAGTATTACCACAGTAAATATTTACTGTGGTATTACTGCTAATGTATACACAAATTATAGGTGTACATAACATTTAAAGAAATAAGACATTGAACAGAAGCTGCTTATAAACTAAACTAGTTATAGGCTATTTAACATCACGCTATGACCCTTAGGAGCCGGAAAAGAAAAAAGTCAGAAAGAACACTAAGCAAAAACGAAGGAGTAGCGCGGGTGGGCGATGCAACGCGGCGGGTTGGGGACGAGGTAGTTTTATTAAAATGTGGCTGTTAGTATACCTATTGTGTATCTTACGACTTCCACGCGAACGAAGTCGCGGAGCACAGCTAGTTATTATATAAAGATGAAGCTCAAGGCGTGATGTTATCTATATATATAAAAGGAGAAACTGACTGACTGACTGACTGACTGACATATCAACGCACAGCCGAAACTACTGGGACTAGGAACGTGAAATTTTGCACACTGCTTCCTTTTATAACGTAGGGGAGCACT
This sequence comes from Fissipunctia ypsillon, assembly GCA_947568875.1. Classification (NCBI taxonomy): domain Eukaryota; kingdom Metazoa; phylum Arthropoda; class Insecta; order Lepidoptera; family Noctuidae; genus Fissipunctia; species Fissipunctia ypsillon. The sequence goes on along the minus strand of OX387654.1, from coordinate 18,807,199 downwards.
AAGGAAATTCGACCTTTAAGGGGGTGAAAAGGGGGAATTTCGTTTGTATGAAAAATCTTATTCCTTGAGTTAATAAACTTGAAAGTTGGCACGAATACTTATCTAAGTAAATTATGAACTTCGTAATTTTTTGTTTTTCTAAACTACCCCCACGAGGGGGATTGGGGGGTGTCAAAATTTGTATGGAAGAATTTTAACACGCAGTCCGATTAATTCGAAACTCAGTATTTATACTTAGGTCTAAAAATAAATAATAACCTGTATCAAGATTTTTCGAAAATCTACCCCGGACGGGGTGAAAAGGGGTTGTCATTTTACAGGGGAGAATTTTACTGCGTAGCTTGATTAACTCGAAAATTGGTATGAATAACCTTTGAGTCAAGTTTTGGAAATATCCTAAATGATTTCTTAAAATTCCACCCCTGTGGGGGTGAAAACCGGGGATATAGTTTAGATGAAAAATCTTATTCGTTTGGTTAATAAACTTGAAACTTGGCATGAATATTTGCCTAAATAAGCAATAAAGTTTCTTACTATTGGTTTTTCAAATCTACCCCTGACGGGGTGAGAAGGGGTAATTAGATTTTTAAGAGGAGGATTTTGCTGTGTGGCTTGATTAACTCAAACATTGGTATAAGAAATCTTTGATTCAAGTTATGGAAATATCTTAAACGATTTTTTAAAGTTCCACCCCTGTGGGGGTGAAAAGTGGGGATATAGTTTAGATAAAAAATCTTATTCATTTGGTTAATAAACTTAAACTTGGCACGAATATTTGCCTAAATAAGCAATAAACTTACTACCTATTGGTTTTTCAAAACTACCCCTGAGGGTGAAAAGGGGTAATTAGATTTTTAAGAGGAGGTTGTTACTGTGTGGCTTGATTAACTCAAAAATTGGTATTAGAAATCTTTGATTTCAGTTAAGGAAAAAACCGAAACGATTCTTCGAAATTCCACCCTGTGGGGGTGAAAAGAGGGAATACAGATTATATGAAAAATCTTATTCCTTTGGTTAATACACTTGAAACTTGGCAAAATTTGCCTCAGGAAATAATAAAAATTGTCACTGAGTTTTTTAAAACAAGTAAGGAACGCTAGGACCGTAAGAACAGTCAGGAAAAATTTTACCGCGCTGTCATATTAACTCGAAACTAGGTACTAATACTTTTTCGGAAATCGGTGTCTTTGGATCTGTATTTTAGGATTTTGCCATTGACTTCCGAAATTAAAGTTATTTTTCACTTTGTAATGTTTGTTTTGGAAGTCGGTTGTTTTTATTTTTTACTTTTTAATGGGTCTGTTTGTAATTTATCTGAGTTACAATAGCCTAATGACAACTGCTCATCACCTTTTACAAAACATTGCTTTTCCCGATGCAGGGACGTTAATTGTTGAGGAGTTCTCTTGGTACTTCACCATCAGCTCCACTTCACCATATGCATTGTGACAAGCTTCTATTGCTTAGCAATAATTTTAAAGTAATGGAATCGCAACCCGTGAAATACTTATTATTGAGTTGTTCCAGTGGCCATCTTACCATCTGTGGTCTTCGTCATTAGTTCCACTTCACCAAATGTTGCTTTCCGAGAGCAAATGCACAAGTTACTATAAAAAAATACCAAAATCGCTATAGGTGTGCCTATATTGAAGAGTTCCCGCGATTTCTCCAGGATCCCATCATCAGATCCTGACCTGATGACAATGAGACTACCTGGAAAGTATACCTTTTCAAACAAAAAAAGAATTTTCCAAATCGGTCCAGCTGTCTTCGAGTAATCGGGGAACCATAAAAAAAAGATTCCGAAGAACTGAGAACCTCCTCCTTTTTTGTAGTCGGTTAAAAATAATTTAGGGGACATTGGGCTTACAGATGTTTTAGAACCTGGATTAACACGTAGGGTAGGTGGTAGGTATTAATTTGATATATTCCGACATACACGCGGGCGAAGCCGCGGGCAAAAGCTAGTGTTATGATATGTGAAGCTAACACACGTTCGTGTTTGGGTCACAGAAATTGATATGTGTATTAAATTTCAACTTAATCGGTCCATTAGATTCGGAGTAAATTGGCTGTAACAGACGGACATACAGACATATACACGAGTGATCCTTTATGGGTTCCGTTTTTTCCTTTTGACGTACGGAACCCTAAAAACCGTTAAAACGAGGTCTGATCTCCAAGACTTTCAGATATGTAGAGGTGAAATGTATGCACTATGCATTTATAGATAGATAGATAGAATACTCCACCATAAAAACCACCACAACCACACCACACACCACATGTTGAATTTTTAAGTTTTTGTGGAGAATCAAAGGTAATTACGGATAGAGTAACTATTTAATAATATTTTGATAGAAAAGTTATCAATAAAAAGATTTTATTTACACATGAGAGTCAAAAGAATGACGCATGGCTGTTTATTTATTTATTAAAGAACACCAACAGCATATACATTCAACATTGTTTTATAAAAGTATTTAGGTAAGTATTACTGCTAATGTATACACAAATTATAGGTGTACATAATATTTAAAGAAACCCAGTAACTGGGTTGTGGAGGTCAGATAGGCAGTCGCTCCATGTAAAATACTGGTATGCAGCTGCATCCGGTTAGACTGGAAGCCGACCCCAATATAGTTGGGAAAAGGCTAGGCAGATGATGATGATAACATTTAAAGAAATAAGAAAGGCTGTTATTTGGATTTTTTTTTCAATCTAGTATAACTCGAAAACTATAAGATTTTGCGGAACATACATATGTTTTGTTATTTTGGGAGGGCTTGACCAAAGCTATTACCACCTACAGTGTGTCGGTCGATTTCTGGGACATCCTATGACAGCATCAGCTACCCGCGCGCTGCCGCAGTTCAACCGAGTTCTTGTCCCATTCGGTTTTTCTTTTGTTTCTGTTCTCGTTGTAAAATAATGTGTTGCTTTATTTTGTGTACATTTTTCGGCACAACTGACCCCAAACCAGCGGAACTTTTAACCTCAAATTCCATTTTCAAAGTTATTCTCAAACGCTAAAAATACAAGTAACAAATTTAATTTTTTTGCGATTTAAAACCATACTCTATAGTCTTTCCAACTGATAAGTACAGCTCGCACATAAGCTGTAAAAGTGATTGAAGTAGACCAAAAAGTGTGAGAACGGAAAAATTTACTTACGTAACTAATATGTACCACCAAGTGAAAATCAAACTAACACGTCTTTACAGCGTCACTAAAATGGCTGCGGAAGCAGTGCGATAGTACTACGTTCAGTGATGCATTTTTTCATTTACTGCTACCTCTTTTCTTAACGAAGTTATTCGTGCCAGAACAACTTACCCCCGACACTTTGAATCCTGACCTCCCCTAGTTTAGTTTTAAGGTTGGTTACTGTCATATCACTGAACATACAAGCAAGCTGTAACTGTCAAAGATAGTTCAGTTTCAATGTGTATTTCAAATGCTGGAATTTGATTGATTGTTAACATATCGAGAAGCACTGTTATTATATTTTTTTCTTTTTTAACTTTACAATAAAAATGTGATTAATAGTCTACATGATGTGTTTACTTACCATTTTCCTGAGCTAAAGAATTGCTTGCTGGATGCACCTCCAACAAACTCTAAAATAAGTCAAAGTCAAATCGTTTATTTCAAACAGGTGCATAAAAGGCACTTTTGAACGTCAAATCTTTCCCTTACACTACATTTTTCGCTAGAACAACTTGGATACATTCCTGACTCACCCCCTGGATACATCCCTAGCATACTTAGGATATATCTCGAAAACATCTGAATGTGGAAACGTTTCTAAATGAAGCCCCTGACCACAGATTTCTTGCCACAAAAGTAAGTACCTAACTAATGAATTGCATTTTTAGTAACTAAAATAGCTGTATATATACGAGTATATTTACTATACTAGCGACCCGCTCATGCATCGATCGCTTGTGTGCGATCTACTTATGTGATGTTTCAACATGTCAAAATGTCACGATTTCTACGCTATATCTAAGATAAATACATAATTGTAAACCTTTGTTAGATATATGTGTACCTATATCATTACAATTACAGTTGTGGACATATAATTAGGAACGACTGATAACGAACGAAGTCACTTTTGTATACCTAAACAAGTTACACTACTTACAGATAACAACTTTGAACCACATAAAATAATATCTTTACTAATAGGTTTTAATGATTCATACTCAGTAATCAAAATAATTGCACTTCCCTATAAAAATCAATTTATCGTAAAATGGCAAACTGGCTGTATTTCAAAAGTACTGGCCGCTGGACAAATAAAAAAAAACTATGTTCTCAATTTTGAATTTCGAAAACAAATAGCACATTTTTTGATTTCCTTTGGTTACTTTCTCCTACGTTTTTTCAGTCAAAAGTGCATAGTTATTTTTTATTTTTTTATTTGAGATAGGTTTGCTCTTGACTTTAGTCTAGGTCAGAGATGACAGAGACAAAGTCGACGATGGAGCTAGCTTACCCAGAAGAAGCCTGTTAACTCTCACTTTGAAGAGATCGGGGTTGTATGCGTTCGGAAACACAAACGCAGGCAGTGAGTTCCACTCCTTTGCTGTGCGCATCACAAAAGACATTTGGAAACGCTTAGTGCGGATTGGTGGAATAGCAACTAGGTAGGGATGGTAACCTGCAGTGCGTCTAGATGTCCGATGGTAGAAGGGGGCAGGTGGAATGAGGTCGTGGAGTTCTCGAGTACACTCACCGAAGTACAGTCTGTAGAAGACCGACAACTAGGCAACCTTGCGGCGATGAGCCAAGCTGTGAAGCTTGGCATCCACCAGTTTTACGTCGCCAATGAGCCTCTTAGCTCTGCGTTCCACCGAGTCAAGCGCGGCAAGTTGGTATTTAGCTGAGCCATCCCAAAGGTGGCTGCAATACTCCATGCAGGATCGGACTTGCGCTTTGTAGAGAGTTAAAAGCTGTCCAGGCGTAGAGTATCGCTTCACCCTATTAAGGATGCTCAGTTTCTTGGCCGCAGTTTGGGCTTTGTACTCGATGGTGGCTCCGAAGTTGAGATATGATATCAACTCCATGCCTAGGTGCTCGAGCCGATCAGTTACAGGAACAGATGTACCCCGAAAAGTAGGAGTTTGATCGAAACGACTCCTTTTAGCGGTAAAAATACACGCCTGTGTTTTGGTGGCGTTAAAAGAGACTAGATTATCATCATCCCACTGGAACAAGACAACAACAAGACAAGACAAGACAAGACAAGACAAGACAAGACAAGATAAGACTTAAGGTCAAATCTGTCCACTCTACCATGGCCTCTCTTAAGGAACGAACTTCGGCCCCACTGGTTTTTGCGCTGGACAAGTATCTCTCTGAAACTGTACTGTCATCTGCGTACCCAACAATACCAGGTTGTAGTAGGTCATTGATGTGAAGCAGGAAAAGAGTTGCAGAGAGAACAGACCCCTGAGGAACTCCAGCATCAATAGCCATAAGGTCGGAAGAGCAGCCGTCAACGACTACTCTGATCGACCGTTCACTAAGGAAGTCTGATATCCAGCTACAAAAATCAGCTGGGATACCATAAGCAGGAAGCTTGCTGAGCAGACCAGCGTGCCAGACCCTGTCAAAGGCCTTCGAGATATCAAGCGATACAGCAAGTGCTTCGCCGTGTTTCTCGATGGCCTCGCCCCAGCAGCGCGTGACATACACAAGAAGATCGCCAGTTGACCGTCCCCGGCGAAAGCCATATTGACGGTCACTGAGGAGATCATTGTTTTCAAGGTAGGTCAGCAACTTACTGTTCAGTACCCTTTCCATAACCTTGCACAGAATGGAGGTAATGGCGATCGGACGGTAATGGGCAGGGTCTGCACGGTCGCCCTTTTTGGGCACGGGTTGCACATTTGCAAGCTTCCAGGATTTTGGTGCCGTCCTTTTTTTAAGAGAGAGGCGGAACAAACGTGTCAACACAGGAGACAGTTCAGGCGCACACTGCCTCAACACTCTCGCTGGAATGCCGTCAGGCCCGCTGGCCTTGTTCACGTCTAGACTGCACAATACTCTTCGGACCTCTTTAATGTGAACTGCGATCTCCGGCATCGAGGAGTCACAATGAAGTACAGTAGGTGGTTGCTTGCAGCCAGCGTCCAGACGTGAATTGCTTGCAAAGAGAGATGCAAATAGATTAGCTTTCTCACCTGCAGAGTGAGCCAGCGACCTATCAGGTTTCATCATTGGAGGTAAAGTAGGTCGACAGAAATTCGCTTCAGGCGCTTTAAACAGGGACCAGAACTGTTTACTACCCTGAGGGTGCGAAGATAGCTTGGCCCCAATACGTCCGATATGGTCAAAACGTACCCTACGTAAAACCCGCTTGCAGAACTTGGCGGCAGAATTAAAAGCTCACTTCCTCGCGCGAACCCTACGCGCTCTAACTTTGCGGTCCCGGGCCTTGACCCAGGCTTGGTAGGCAGACTCTTTCCGGGCCTCAGCGTGGGCGCATTTTGCATTATACCAAGGCCGAGATTTGTGACCGAGTGGGATGTCGGAGAATGGAATAAAATACTCCCTCCCCTGCGGAATCACGTCCGCAACCACGTCAGCACAGCATGAGGGGTCACGCATACTTGCCGTCAAGGATAAGACGCAAAAAAGTGCCGCATCTCATCCCAGTCTGCTAACTTGTATAGCAATACTCGCCTCGTGCCTCTAGGACTCTCATCTGGAGGAGAGCAGGCCGACATGGATTTCACCAGACCGTGGTCAGACGTTCCCAGCGGGGCTGAGACCGATACTGAGTGACTGTCCGGATCAGATGCCAGCAGAAGGTCCAAGCAATTGGGTGTATGGCCGTCAACATGCGGTACGCGCACGGTACGGTACGGTAAAGTTGTGATCCATTAACCCGGAAAACGATTATTTATGACACAGTATGGACGTGATTGGTCGTATAATAAAAAGATTTCTGATCATATGGAGTACTCCAAAACTAAGGTTTATAACGCTGTAACTCACATCAAGAAATTCAATACCACCAATTTCTTCGAAAATCTAAATCTAGATAAACGACACTGCGTGAAGATGCTTTGATTGTTCGTTCAGCGAAGACTGATCCATTTAAGGATTCTGAAATTTTATAAATGGAAGTTTTTGGCAATGGAGGAGTATCAGCACGTACCTCGTACGAAGACGCTTAACCGGTTATTTGGAAAAATCGCCCGGAGAGTACCACTTCCATTGACTTATATATTACTGGCTACCACTTCTCAAGACGGTGCACCCAAAAACAAGATTAGATTTCGCTAGAAAGTATAGCGACTGGACAGCAAGTCAATGGAAAAAAATATTATTTTCTGACGAAACGAAGATAAATAGGTTGAGGTTCTGATGGTAAACAGTTTGTGCGTCGACTGGCTAAGCAGGCTATGAACCCCAAGTTCACGAAAAAAGGAGTAAAGCATGGGGGTGGAAACATAAAAGTTTGGGGATGTTTCCCTGGGGGCATGGTGTTGGGCCAGTTAAAAAGCAATTCAGACAAATATTGGAGGAGATTATATGCTTCCTAATGCTGAGGAGACGTTGCCTGTAGTTTAGACATTTCAACATGATAACGACCCCAAACAGACTGCTCATTCAATGAAAAAGTTTCTTAGTGATCAACAAGTCACTGTGTTAAATTGGCTTGCAAACAGCCCAGATCTTAATCCGATCGAAAATCTATGGGGAGAATTAAAGAAGAGTGTGGCTGCTAAAAGGGCAAATATTTTGAATGAACTGTATGATGCTTTTGTCGAATCTTCGAGCACTATTTCTGTTGAAACCTGTAAAATTTTTATAAATTCCATGCCCCGTCGCTGCAGAGCAGTTATTATAAGCAAGGGTCAAACTACAAAATATTAATACTTAGTTTTGTAAGCAGTGGTAAAGCATATATTTAATAGAATTGTTAATTTCATTAAATGTGAGCGTCCAAGCAAAAAGGATCCAGTTCTCGGCAATTAGTTTCCGAGATAAACGTAGTTTTGTAAAGTTGGGTGAAAAAATTGCATTTCTCGATTTTAATTGATTATTAATTAATGCTCAATTATTTACAAGTTCATATAGTAAATGACTTTATAATTATGATGTTTCTAAGTACCAGAAAATGTACTAAGAAATATCAGAAAATGTACTATTTACATAGTAATACAAATTTTGAAAATGCTTTTCCTCAAATCAAGTTTTTTCAGAGTTTCAACTTCAAAGGTCTGATAAAAAAGTGCCAGTTTATTAATATTTTTTTAATCCTTATTATCAATTGACTATTCTAGATACCGAATCTGGTCTTAACTCAATACCCCACTACTGGACCCTTTTTGCTTGGATGCCCACAAATAAATTCTGATATCGTTTAATAAATAAAGTCATTTTAACCGTTCCTAATTATTTGTCCACAGTTAGGAAGTTTCGAATAGGTAGTTCAAATGGACCATAGTTAAATTATTAATAGAAGTCCAACTATTTTGCGTATCATGTATGTAGTATTAAAGCATATTAAAATTGATGTATAACCACATGGTTATACATCAATTTTAATATGCTTTAATTGATACAAAAATAACAGCAAATGTTTATCGAAAAGTGACTTCGGTATCAGTCGTTCCGAATTATATGTCCACAACTGAGGTGGCAATCAAATCTAAGAAAGTGTATAACTTTTAATACATAAGAATTAATATATTACGTCTTAGTTTCACGAAACTGTTCATAATCAGACACTAGTAAATCAGGCATTAAAATAAACATCGATGTTAATGGTATTTACGTTCCACCAGAAAAATATAACAAACCTTGCGTTAGGGGATCATTCTTACTAGTTCCGCATTGGTGACAACATCCGCATTCCGCATTGGTGACAGTAAGCTGCCGCATTGGTGACAACATCAAACTAAAAACACCATGGATAACAGTTCTTTGGACAACTTTGTCACCGCAACCATCCTCATCAAAACACTATTCATCTATAGGCCGACCGCATAACTGAGACGTAGCCTGAGGTAGCAGCGCGGTGAGGGAGGGGTGATAGTTGTCACAAGTAGATGAATCACTGAGCTCTCGCATCACGTCACCGCACCCCTCCCTCACCGCGCTGCTACCACAGGCAACGTCTCAGTTATGCGGTTGGCCTATAGCCGCATCTATCCGCTGCCTCAAGCACCACTTTCATCAACTTCCACGATCCAAAATGATCCTGAGCAGAACCAAGTTTCTGAAACTTTACTCAATAGCAATACTCAAATAAACTCTACCTCAACTTCAATAAATAAAACATAACTTTATCTTTCCAAAACTAGTCTAATGTATCAAACCAATGTTTGATACATTAGACCAGTTGTGGAAAGAATTAAAAGTTAAAGGTAATCCTTTAACTTTTAATTGTTTTAAATAGGTCTACTAACTGTAATTTTAATTTTAATAAATACTTGGATTCTATAATATTCTATAATTGATTATAGTACTATTGCTTTTTATTGTCTCGTAGAAAAGTAGAGTATTGTTCTCGGGGATATAGGTGCCTTCGTCTTGGGTGAGCTTGAATCCCTCGCTGCACTCAGGATTCTTGTCTTAAACTCCCTCGTTACGCTCACTAGAATCCTTCATTACGCTCGGGATTCAATACGTCGTCCGCGACATAAGACACTGCTTTATCCCCTTGGTGCATAATCTACTATACTCATCCATACATACGAAAACCGCAACACCACATTTTTGTCGGTGCATGTGACATCGCAGTTGGTGCGCCGTACACGCTGCTCGGTAAAACTGAGGTAGAATCAGTAAATTATAACCATTGAAATATACCTTCAATACCTGCTACCACAATGTGGGTCCCAGAAAACGTCCGGCGACATCGAGGCAGACCCGGGAGAAGATAGCGGGACGAGCTTGACGCCTACAGACAGGATTGGCCGACTGGTCCACACTAGCTCAAGACAGAGAGGGACGAGTGGAAAGGAGAAAGGGAGGCCATTGTCCTGCAGTGGGACAACAGAGGCTAAAAATAAAATAATAATAAACAAATACTTAATAGGGCAAAACTTGGCTAATTCGTGATATGCAGCTATTCGGTGATAGATAATTGTGTTTTATTACCAAGTTACTACTGACTTGATAAATGTACATTTTTCAATCATTATAGTTTTTTGCCACATTTTTAGATATAAGTTAGCAAAACTTATTTTGTCTACTATATCACAGTAAATTTAAAAAATAGTCTGATCAATGAATCGAATTTTACAAGTAAAAAACAAAACTATCACCGATTACCCAAGTTTTGCCCTAATAAATAAGTAGGTACACTATGTTCGTAACGTCGCTTTTTTTCAAATTATTTATTATTTGTTTCATCTCCATGTGTAGATAATGATATCAGCAGTCGAACTCTGAACCGAAACGATGCATCAACTGGAATTTCTTAGAACTCGTGATAGTTCTAACAATAGAGCACTTTATAAGTTCACAAGACCACGAGTATCTTAATATATGATAATTAGGTTTTATTGGTGGGGCTTGTGGCTAAGAAACAACAGCCGCACGGGTCGATCGATCAGGTTAAGCTACGTTTGCCGCGGTAGGTCCGTGGATGGTTGACCATCTTTACATATCAAGACCCCTCCGTGTCTCGGAAAGCACGTTAAGCTGTCATTCGTGTATCTTTGACAGTCGTTATGGGTCGTCAGAAGCCCGATAGTCTGACAACCAGTCTTACCAAGGGGTCTCGTATTGGCTAGTAACTGGGTCGTGGAGGTCAGATAGACAGTCGCTCCATGTACACTAAAATACTGGTATTCAGCTGCATCCGGTTTGACTGGAAGCCGACCCCAATATAGTTGGGAATAGGCTAGGCTGATGATGAAATAGGTTTTATTGTTGACTGAATAAAGATCAGTAGAAATACATGAAACGTAAACTAAATTAGAGTTGGCCAGCCATAGTTGCGTCTGTAATTGCCTCAATTAAGTATTCTCTCTTCGTCATCTTTCAGGGCCAGACTTATTCCAGTCTCTGTTCCAGTGTGCACCTCTTCCGTTACTTCCCTCGATATGGTAATTTTAATAGTTTTGTCTAGTGAAGGATTTCGGTGTCTGTTATTAAAACTCCCAGTGTAGATATGTATGTACTTAGACTAAATCTTCCATCTAATCTCATTTGTTAGCTGGTTTCTTATAGGTATAAGAACAACAACCAATCACAACACTATTTCATGTTTGTAAGAAAAGCTTGGGTTCACTGAACGAAATATGGAGTCTGTTCCACCTTACTAGTCTCAAACGATACTAAACTGTGTCATCTGCGTTCTATAAGGGAATATAATGTACATGAGATTGAGATATAAAAATAAGTACTGCTATAAAGGGTTAGCTGTATTATTTAACCAGAACAAGACATTTTGAGAACACAACGTCATTACAAAGAAAATAACGGGACAGAGCTAAAGGACGTATACGTACGAAGGAGGAGTATTTGCATCCTGCACGATTCGATTATCGTCAGTTGGTGTATTGCGCAGTTGAAGCTTTACCCGAGGTTTAGATCCTGTCTGTACATCGAGTGTGCAGACAAAACTCGGTTATCGTATCGATGACCCGCGGTCACTGTCACACGCGAGACAAGCCCTGCGGCTCCACGGGCCGCCACGACACGACATTCACTACTTTCCTGTTTGTTTTGACGGATATATGCATCACAAAAGCAGCTAATGTAGAACGCGATGCTTCAAAAAGTCCTAGATTTCACTGTTTGACCGTGTTTTAACTATCGAAATTAGACATTCACCATCAATAGAAAACAAAACAGCATCTTACGGTAAGCAGCAACAATATTAACAAAGTACAGTATTGTAACCAATTGGAAGAATGGAACCCAACGTGAACTATGATGACTCATTTAACCCAAGTTAGCAAACATTGATAGCTCGCTGTGGTTAATAAATTTTAAATTGATAATTAACACTTAGACATCAACCGTTGAATTAGGTCCACACAGTATTCATGTCGTGTTAACCGTTACAGTGTGCTCGTTTCGAGCGTCAGACTGGTTCGCGGGTGGCTGGTAAAAGCGGCGCGGGAGCATGCGGCGCGCAGTCAGCGCATGTGAGATCTGTCGCGCGCACGCACCATCATGCTCCTAGCACTCGCCTGTCTGCTCACGACCGCGGCCGCCGCGCCCGCCATCTACGACCAGCGCCAGGATGGCGAAATCAACGTGCAAGCCGACGTGCAGAATGTGGTGCTCCTCGTCGCCATCCCCGATAAGTTACCGCTCAGCGTCTTTGACATGTTCTCGAAGAGCCACAAGCCGCTCGACAGGGACCATGACATTCAGGAGAGATCTGATGTTCGTGTGATGGAGGCGTTTGTGGAGCCGAGCACGCCGTACCGCGTTGAGATCGGAGCTGGAGACAGGTCTGCGAGCGACGGGCGCGCCGTCGAGGTAGTGATCGCGGGGCGGCGCCGGCTTGAGTCCGACTCTGACGAACAGGACGAGTTCAAGCTGATAGGAGCAACGGAAAACTGTGGCCCGGAGCGCATGCGGGACCCCGTGACCCTCATGTGCCAGGAGCGATCCCCGGAGGAAACTAGCGCTGAAACGGAACTCCAAACAAAGGAGAAGGAGGATAAAGTAGAGTCACAACGAGTGCCTGAAGTTGTTGTTGTTACGTCATAGTTCGAGATCTCTGTGTTTATGTGTCTATAGTTAATTTATTTCCAAATATGTTCGCCATGTAATTTATTTATTCCTAATTTATTAAGTAAAAATCTTTTAATTCCTGTTCAGTGTTTCCTTTATGATTGATGACAACTTGAAAAGAAAATCCTCAGAGATAGACAAATTTTAGGACAAAATCATTATTTTGATTTAATTCTTTCTCCATTCGTTGTTATTCTTGGCAATGTGGTTAAATCTGGACTTTTTAGCTTCATCGATTTTACATTAAGTATTGTTTACTCTTACGATGCCTCGTAATATGACCGATAAGAATACGTACTATCAATATTTTTTCGTATAATTTCTTGAGTAGGTACAATTGATGTAGCTATCCATAGGTATTAGATAAATATAATTATGTATAACATAGATAATTTTCGTAACTACAATTCTCACCCGGCTTGCTCTATAGATTAGTACCGAGCCGAAAGATACTGGGTGTTTCTTCATAATTCTGGACCAATTTCGATAGGTAATATTTTTTATTTTATTTAAAGGGAATAAATTCTAAATAAATTTTTGGAGTAAGGTATTGGGAGCAGTTTCGGAAGAAGCTGCCTATACAAAAAAAAATACAAACCAACGTAGGTGCAGCCTTTGGTAAACAAGTAGGTAATAGAATTATCTACTGAACTAGCTGTGCCCTGCGACTTTGTTCGCGTGGTAGTAGTAAGATACACAATATACTAAAATAGCCACATTTAAAAAAAAAACTCCCTCGTCCCCCGACCCGCCGCGTTGCATCGCCCGCCCGCGCTATCAGGTACTTCGTTTTCGCTTAGCGTTCTTTCGGACTTTTTTATTTTCGCTCGGCTCCTAATGGTCGTAGCGTTATATTAAATAGCCTATAACCATCCTCGAGAATTGGGCTACCAAATGCAAAAATAATTTTTCATATCCGATTATTATTTTTCTTCACAATTTCATGGGTTTTAATTTTTTTGCGCGGTACCCTAATTATTTTTCTTAAAATAAAAGTAATCTAAGCTCCTTCTTATAACATCAGCTATCTGCCAGTGAAATTCCCGTCAAAATCGGTCCAGCCGTTTCAGAGATTAGCCGGAACAAACAGCCAGACAAAACTTTAAAAAAAAATGTTATAAGTACCGTATAACCCTTCATAGGCATTTAATAAAAAGCTATTATTTTGACAATACAAACAAACACTTCAATTTCATTTATTTGTAAGTATATTTGTTTTACCAAGACGGCGTAATCTTTCATAATTTATCTATTAAAATAAATAATCTAGTAAACGAGTGTTTGTTCAAACTAAATGTACCTTCAAGACACAACGGTGCCTACCATCGCTGCTTCACAAATCATCACCAAGCATCTCTCGAAATGGACGCAAGAAATAATTTTTCAAGGGAAATACGAGATGTGAAGCCAGAACTGGCTTGTCAACTTGCGAAATACTTTAAAAGTAAGTTTTAGGGTCATATTCTTAATTATTTTAATTGACTATTGAGACACGTTAATTATGGTTTTTATATCGAGAACGGTCGGTTCTATTAAATACTAGCGCTGCCCCGCGACTCCGTTCACGTATAAGTCGTAAGGTACACAATATACTAAAATAACAGCCAAATTTTAATAAAACTCCCTCGTCCCCCGATCCGCCACGTTGCATCGCCCTACCGCGCTAAGTATTACTTCGTTTTCGCTTAGCGTTCTTTCTCACTTTTTTCTTTTTGCTCGGCTCCTTAGGCCCGTAGCGTGATGTTCAATAGCCTATAACCATCCTCGAGAATTGGGCTACCAAATGCCAAAAAAATATTTTTTCAAATCCGACTATTATTTTCCTTCACAATTTCATGGGTTTTAATTTGCGCGGAACACTAATTATTTTCCTAAAATAAAAGAAGCCTATGTTACTCCTTATAACATCAGCTATCTGCCAGTGAAAGTCCCGTCAAAATCGGTCCAGCCGTTTTGGAGATTGGCCGGAACAAACAGACAGACAAAAATTAAAAAAAAATGCTTTTTCGTTATAAGTCTCGTTTTCACATACTGTCATATGCATTTAGTAAAAAGCTTTTATTTTGACATTACAAACAGACACTTCAATTTTATTTATTTGGATGTATTATATATATATTTATTATTATATTATACATATTAATATGTTTTACCTATAGATTGATAATTGTATCATACTATAGGAAACCAGCAGAATTCTTTCGATCTATTTCATCGCGTTAAAGTTGTGATTAGAAACTCTGCATCTAAAACCTCATTTGACTTAATGAGTTTATTAACATAAACGAAGACAGATGGGCAGACAACATTGGCGACATACTCTAAATAACCATATACGGCCAGTGACACTGGCACAAAATCTAACAACACTTTAGACTTTAGAGAGTGCGTCAAGATCATTTGTGATGCTGATGATGAAGTCATTTCTTCATGAAAAAAAGGACCTTTTGTTTATTAGGTGCCCACCATCATGATCATGTAATAGTAATAGTAATATCATTTATTTGCTAAAAACATGGTATAAAAGATGGTAATGTTAATAATGTAGCCCGTCTTATGCTGTTCACTCTCAACGCATTGAACGTATACAACGTAAGTTCACACGCTCCTTGGCGTTTAGCACTTGTGGTATTTCTCATAGATGCCCATATAACCAGCGACTTTCTTTCTTCAAAGTGACTTCTCTCCGTGACCGTCGAGTAATGCTTAATATTTCATTTTTGCACAAAATTGTTAACGGTAAGATTGATTGTAGTCACCTCCTTGCAGAGGTTCCCATCACAGTTCCACGTAAGAGACCCCGCACTGTCCTAACTAACACATTTTGTTCTCCATTCTGTCGTACCAATATCGGTGCCCATGGTCCGCTAATAAGAACTATTAACCATTACAACATGCTCAACAAAAACCTAAATTCAAACCTGGACATATTTCATGACTCCTTGACGCCGGTCGAATCGAATTCGAAAAAAAATACTTAACTATTATCATTTAGTCACATAATTTCTGTTATACTGTAGAATAATGTATTTGAATTACTTGTTATGTTCACATCCTTCATTAATTTGTATTCTCTTGTATTTTATTTTATTGTCGTTAAATAACTTTGTTTAAATTTTACTTTTAGTTTATAAGCAGCTTAAATAACTTTGTTTAATTTTTACTTTTAGTTTATAAGCAGCTTCTGTTCAATGTCTTATTTCTTTAAATGTTATGTACACCTATAATTTGTGTATACATTAGCAGTAATACTTTCCTAAATACTCTTATAAAACAATGTTGAATGTATATGCTGTTGGTGTTCTTTAATAAATAAATAAATGTGAACAAACATGCTTTGCTTAATAGATATAAGCATGCAAATTATGTATGCATAACGATACAATAAGTCATCATGCGATTTTATGATTCCCATAGTTCAACAAATGGGCTCAGAGAATGTTGTTTCTAATACGAAAGAGCTTAAAGAAACAGTTTTAACAATTTGTATTTTAGTACATAAGCAGTCTATGTTTAGGTATAACAAAAGAACAGTAGTTTAGCCCAAATACATATAAAATGTTTAAAAACATAGATGCATACGATTACTTAAAATACAACAGTTTTAAACTACTCTTAGAGGAGCTCTTGGAGGGCCTTGCTTGATTTGTGGAATCAAGGTTTTACAAATTCGCAGCCTCCACGAATGACGATACATAATTAGGTACGTCCGGCGCTCCATTATTGTCAGTCCACCGATTCTTGCCGACTGGCTAATCTTGTCACCACGATACTCACGAGCTTGACCTGGTGAAGCTTCTTGTCACCACGATACTCATGAGCTTGACCTGGTGAAGCTTCTTGTCACCACGATACTCATGAGCTTGACCTGGTGAAGCTTCTTGTCACCACGATACTCATGAGCTTGACCTGGTGAAGCTTCTTGTCACCACGATACTCATGAGTTTGACCTGGTGAAGCTTCTTGTCACCACGATACTCATGAGCTTGACCTGGTGAAGCTTCTTGTCACCACGATATTCATGAGCTTGACCTGGTGAAGCTTCTTGTCACCACGATACTCATGAGCTTGACCTGGTGAAGCTTCTTGTCACCACGATACTCATGAGCTTGACCTGGTGAAGCTTCTTGTCACCACGATACTCATGAGCTTGACCTGGTGAAGCTTCTTGTCACCACGATACTCATGAGCTTGACCTGGTGAAGCTTCTTGTCACCACGATACTCATGAGTTTGACCTGGTGAAGCTTCTTGTCACCACGATACTCATGAGCTTGACCTGGTGAAGCTTCTTGTCACCACGATATTCATGAACTTGACCTGGTGAAGCTTCTTGTCACCACGATACTCATGAGCTTGACCTGGTGAAGCTTCTTGTCACTACGATACTCATGAGCTTGACCTGGTGAAGCTTCTTGTCACTACGATACTCATAAGCTTGACCTGACGAAGCTTCTTGTCACCACGATACTCACGAGCTTGACCTGGTGAAGCTTCTTGTCACTACGATACTCATGAGCTTGACCTGGTGAAGCTTCTTGTCACTACGATACTCATGAGCTTGACCTGGCGAAGCTTCTTGTCACTACGATACTCACGAGCTTGACCTGGTGAAGCTTCTTGTCACCACGATACTCATGAGCTTGACCTGGTGAAGCTTCTTGTCACCACGATACTCATGAGCTTGACCTGGCGAAGCTTCTTGTCACCACGATACTCATGAGCTTGACCTGGTGAAGCTTCTTGTCACCACGATACTCATGAGCTTGACCTGGTGAAGCTTCTTGTCACCACGATACTCACGAGCTTGACCTGGTGAAGCTTCTTGTCACCACGATACTCATGAGCTTGACCTGGTGAAGCTTCTTGTCACCACGATACTCATGAGCTTGACCTGGTGAAGCTTCTTGTCACCACGATACTCATAAGCTTGACCTGGTGAAGCTTCTTGTCACCACGATACTCATGAGCTTGACCTGGTGAAGCTTCTTGTCACCACGATACTCATGAGCTTGACCTGGTGAAGCTTCTTGTCACTACGATAGTCATGAGCTTGACCTGGTGAAGCTTCTTGTCACCACGATACTCATGAGCTTGACCTGGTGAAGCTTCTTGTCACCACGATACTCATGAGCTTGACCTGGTGAAGCTTCTTGTCACCACGATACTCATGAGCTTGACCTGGTGAAGCTTCTTGTCACCACGATACTCATGAGCTTGACCTGGTGAAGCTTCTTGTCACCACGATACTCATGAGCTTGACCTGGTGAAGCTTCTTGTCACCACGATATTCATGAGCTTGACCTGGTGAAGCTTCTTGTCACCACGATACTCATGAGCTTGACCTGGTGAAGCTTCTTGTCACCACGATACTCATGAGTTTGACCTGGTGAAGCTTCTTGTCACTACGATACTCATGAGCTTGACCTGGTGAAGCTTCTTGTCACTACGATACTCATAAGCTTGACCTGACGAAGCTTCTTGTCACCACGATACTCACGAGCTTGACCTGGTGAAGCTTCTTGTCACTACGATACTCATGAGCTTGACCTGGTGAAGCTTCTTGTCACTACGATACTCATGAGCTTGACCTGGCGAAGCTTCTTGTCACTACGATACTCACGAGCTTGACCTGGTGAAGCTTCTTGTCACCACGATACTCATGAGCTTGACCTGGTGAAGCTTCTTGTCACCACGATACTCATGAGCTTGACCTGGCGAAGCTTCTTGTCACCACGATACTCATGAGCTTGACCTGGTGAAGCTTCTTGTCACCACGATACTCATGAGCTTGACCTGGTGAAGCTTCTTGTCACCACGATACTCACGAGCTTGACCTGGTGAAGCTTCTTGTCACCACGATACTCATGAGCTTGACCTGGTGAAGCTTCTTGTCACCACGATACTCATGAGCTTGACCTGGTGAAGCTTCTTGTCACCACGATACTCATGAGCTTGACCTGGTGAAGCTTCTTGTCACCACGATACTCATGAGCTTGACCTGGTGAAGCTTCTTGTCACCACGATACTCATGAGCTTGACCTGGTGAAGCTTCTTGTCACTACGATAGTCATGAGCTTGACCTGGTGAAGCTTCTTGTCACCACGATACTCATGAGCTTGACCTGGTGAAGCTTCTTGTCACCACGATACTCACGAGCTTGACCTGGTGAAGCTTCTTGTCACCACGATACTCATGAGCTTGACCTGGTGAAGCTTCTTGTCACTACGGTACTCATGAACAACCTGGTGAAGGTCACGGGAATCCGCTGAATTCAAGAAGTACAGGACTGGCATCCAGCAGTGGACGGCTTTCGGCTGAATGAAGTTGATAAAAAAATCTGGATGTGTCGAAGGGACACCCGGTTGGAATCGAAGTTTTTCTTTCCTTTCGCTAAATATTATATATAGCTAAAAACGTGTACTAGATGGCTCTGTATTAAAAACAAAAATAAAAACTTTTGACACTTGAGTCCTTGAAACTGACTTTTTCGGGCATAACGCTTTTTCCTTATGTGACGATTTCTACCAGTTTACTCCTACCGCAAGCCGCGTTAAACAGGCCCCACGTTCCTATAGGTGTGAATTGATTTATGATTATGATTATTTATGAGCTAGGACTTTTGATTTCTCATCTCTAATTGCTGCTACGAGGGATTTGTTTAGAAGCGAAGGTTATTTCTGTTATCGACAAATAAAAGCATTTTATTATAACATCCCACTGAACTTGGCAGGTGAATGAACGATCAAACCTTTTTAATTTGTATTTTTTTTGTGGCAAATCTGCAATGTCCCGTCGCGTGTAACCCGTTTTGAGCTCGGCTTTAAAACATAAACTTTTTGTAAACGCTTTTTCTGTGAAATTCTTATTTCAACCATGTCATTTACAAGTCATCTTAATAACCTTAATCCTAATTATACTAGTTTCCCTTCAAATCGAGAGGTTTCTGAGAAAACCGGACATCGTTTATCTTATTAGTAGGTACTTGTATCCGGTGATTTGATTAAATTGCTATTTCATTGCAAATTACTATGGTCAGTATGTTAAACCTTGCCTAATCTTACTCTGAATCTTCGTAAGTCCGAATTAGAACCTTGGCAGTCACTCGGGAAGATAATCGGCTAACCTACTGCTACTAAAAACCGCAATGATACTCTACTGGACTCGAGAATCAAAACCATGGGTCTCACGTACGGCTCTTGCTCTGTCGATTGTATATGTCTCAGCATATATGCTGATAGATGCTGACAGAGTTCAAATGAACTCAAACTCAAAACTCAAAGCATTTGTTTCAATTAAACCATTTACAGGCACTTTTGAATTGCCAAGGAGTCAGTTAGTCAGAAACATGAAGTTATTTGCCTATTCCAAAGCGTAGTTGGTTTCTATGAAGATGAACGGGCAAGAAACTCCATGTACACACTTTGATGATCCTGATAAAAACCCGTATGATTACGAAAATCTTTCTTAGTTTCAAATAATCCGGTCCTTCGCAATATTCCTATACTTCATTTGAAATAAGATTAGAAATTTAAATAAACCTTTTTTACAGTCCGTTCAACCGATTATGACTTCTATTCCGTAGGTATAAGGATGGAATTAAGAGCAAAAACGTGGTTACAATACCAACTGTTAACTGCAGATGCCATTTGTCATGCCGCCAACGCAATAGAAGTCAAATTCGGTTGAACGGACTGTAAAAAACATTTATTTGAATTTCTAATCCTATTTCAAATGGAGTATAGAATTTTCACAAAGATTCGATTTCTTTTCAATTATCCTGCGAAATAATTATACATGACGACATTCAAATGTTTCATTTACTTATTTGTTTGCAACAGACGAACATACAAACTACATTCGCGTGGGACCGAAGGGCTACTTCTTCCCGAAAACCTTCACCGCTGAAGCTGCTAACATTTACAACATGGAAGTAAGGTCTGGTGACGTTTTCGTCGCCAGTTACCCCAGATCAGGTCAGTTTTTCACCATATTTACCACTTACCTACACTCCTGTACTTTAGAGAGTATGATCCACTGATTTCTACAGATCATTTTTGTAATGCGTCTAGACCGTTATTACATAACTATCTTTAGAAAATAGTGCAACTATAACAAGGAAGATTCAAGTGCAGCTTAGTGGTATTATGGGGCTTGCATTGAATTGACTTGATTTTAATCGGATTGAAATTAATCTTGATAGTCACATTGTACTTAGGATATATCCATTCAATATTTTAGACTTACGCAACCTGCACCCACCGCATCCAACACAAATGAAAGCTGCACCGTTCAAGTTTGCAGCGAGAAGGAAACAACACCAAACTCCAAAGGAGGAGAAGTACAGAGCCTCATTTACTCGGGGCGATTTAATTGCCCGTAGCTTGAAGCAACGATAAAAGTTGCACCGTCTAAACACTGTTTAAACGATGCAAGCCAATAGTTGCTTGAAGTTTATTGTTTGCAAAGACAACAGACTTGCATCATGTAAATGGGGCTTAATGAGCTCTTTACAGATAAACTTTTTACTTACTTATACTCCATTTGAATTAAGAGTTTTAACGAACCTTTTTTACAGTCCGTTCAACCATATTGACTTCTATTCCGTAGCCCTAAGGATGGCATTAAAAGCAAAAACGTGGTTACATTACCAACTATTCACTGCAGGTGCCATTTGTCATGCCGCCAACGCAATAGAAGTTAAAATCGGTTGAACGGACTGTAAAAAAGGTTTAGTTAAATTTCTAATTTTATTTCAAATAGACTTTAATTGAAGTAAAGAGCTTTAAACTGATTCAGCGTTACCTACACTCGTTATAAAACTACGATGAGAATTAAATTAGCTCTGGTGTTCTGCTTATTAATAAGAACACGTAATTAGCCATTGTTGCTGCAGCACAATCAGATAGCGTAACAAAAATTTTGCGGTTCGATGTGCTATCGTGTCCAGACTTTTTCCATTTGGATCTATTGTGCTGGGAACGAATAAAGATGCATTATTTCAGGGTCTTAAACATAACTGGCGAGATGTGGGTGCACTATACACCTCTGCCTAACCTTTCGAGGAATCCAGGCGCGAAGTTATGTTATTTCAGGGTATTTGTAATGTTATAGGGTTTCTGGTAACCGTTCAATAGGTAACAGAATATCATGCCGTTAAAATTATGGGAAAAAGAAAATTAATGTCAAAGTATTGACTGCAGAGGGTCTACTCCGAAGTGATAAATACGAAGTATCGGCCGAATGTTCTGACGTTTTCTACTACACTTCATTCTATTTCGTTCGGTTCGGTTGGATCCGAACGAACTTCATTTTGACTTTTGACGTTTGATCGGATCCGAACCGACCGAACGAAATAGAAAAAAGTGTAGTATGAAACATCCAACATTCGGCCGATACTTCGGATTTATCGCTTCAGAGTAGACCCCAGATTCTGTAAACTTTACGTTGGAACTAAGCATTCACTAACTGAAAATATTCCTCCCCTCTTGACCTCTACCTATTACCAAAACTTGGCAGACCTGAAAAGTTTCTATTTATATGTATGTCTACCTCTGCAGGCTCGACCTGGACTCGCGAACTAGTTTGGATCGTCGCCAACGATTGGAACTTCGCCAAATCGGAGACCGTCCCCTTGTTTGGAAGGTTCATGTTTCTGGAGTAAGTACATATGTATTTGTATCGAGTCTGGCGCTCTCATTTTCTATACATTTTAGGCGCCTGAACTTGTGGAGCAAGCAAAGTGAAACTGTTTTCTTAAACTAAAAAGCTATACAAAGGTCTTGACCTTCGAGACTTTGCCATAAAGTGTTTTAGTAAATAACATGTTAGAAAATTGTCTAAGTAATGTGTCTAAGTAAAGTAATAATGTATCATTTTCTAAGGTTTCCCACGCTCGTACATCCATTAATGAGGGCCAAAGTCTTGAGTGAGACCGCGGATGCAATGAAGATCAAACATCTTGAGACAATAACTCTTCCGGGTACCCAAAGGTTATCTCAAGCGGAGTCTCCACGCTTCGTATACACCCACTTGCCAATATCCTTGCTACCACCATCCTTGCTGGATAATGCCAAAGTGGTGTATGTGGCGCGGGACCCCAGGGATGTGGTGGTGTCCTTCTTCTACATGAACAGGTTGCACAGGTTACTCGGGTACCATGGAGACTTCAAAACTTTCTGGAATTTCTTCGTCAGCAACTCGAGTAAGGATAATTTCAAATTATTTAAAATATAAGTAAGTAGGACGTTATAGCAATGTTGCAGATTTACGAATTGTTTTCTAAATAAATGTAGGTGTTTACTTCATTACTAAACATTCTTTAACTGGATAAACTCGATGAGTATCTAATATTTGCGTAGGTTATTCGACTAAGTATTTCATATTAAACTTAAATAATATAATGTTGAAACTTAGCTTTATGTATTTGCAGTTTACTGGACGCCTTTCTTCGACAATATTAAAGAAGCTTGGGAGAAGAGACACCATCCAAACATGTTATTCCTTTTCTACGAAGACATGTCTGAGGTACCGTTATTTTTGCATAAAACCTGAATACTTGCACGATATAAACTTAGAGCCGGTCCATTCAACCGAATGCATCGGTCGTTCTAATATTAGAAAGACAATTTTATTGGATGTCTGGTAAAATCGATAAACTTCGTATGTTCTGCGTAAAATGTCTTATAACTAACATCATAAAATGGCGTTTTTGAGCCATTCCGTGAAAATTTTTATCGTTTCTAAGTGGGACAAAATGGACAATTAAAAAAAACCAACAGAAGTCACGATACTAAACGGACGTGACGAAACACCCGCTTTACTAACAATAATGACGACAACACTCAATTATTCTTTGTTATTTTAGAGGGAATCATTATTTCATTACATTACGCAGTTTAATTAGCAAATGAAATAATGTTTTATGAACTTATCGCCTATCGGTATCACGTTATAACTGTGACTATAGTGGACTTCTTAACTGCGACGTGTGGCGAGTACGCCTTTCGTCACCGATTACCGCGTCACGACTGCCCGGTGGGTAAAAATAAATGCCTGATCTACCATAACAATGTTACCATGAAAATAAAATAACTTGTTTTGCTAGTTTTGTACTATTGAAAGCAAATAAAACAGTAGCGACTAAAGTGGAATGTCCACCTTGGTGCTAATTTGATTATCCTTTATTTCAAGAATTTTATTGTAATACAATAAGATTTGTTTGTAAAATTAATGTTTTAATTAAAAAAAAAACAGTATTCTTTAAAAGCTCACAAAAAACGCTGAGGTGTGTCTTAAAAAACCATGAACTTCGGTTAGCTAAAGTTACCGATAGGAGGTATGACACGCTAAAGTTACTTTTTGCTCCTTATTTTTAATGTTTAATCAGTTAAATTAGCAACAATTAACTCCGTTATCCATTTGTTTTTAAAGATAATGAACTATACTGGACATAAAAAAAGCATTCAATAGAGAATAGGATGGTCTTGTAAATTGTTTGTATATTTTTGTGACAGTATTTAGTAGTTCCATTTGTTCAACTTTTCACGGATTGACCCTTTAATGAGAATCTACTGCATAAAAAATCATGGAGTAGATTCACAATCAGTTTGTGTGCAAAAATTCTTTCTTTTATTTAGAACCATGTACATACAATACCTAATCAAAAAAGTAAAATTAATAATAATGACCTCAGAATACAACCGCGGCGCTTTCCATAGTTTAATTTTATTATTCACTAGCTAGGGATAAGAAGTATCCTATGTAGGCACCCAGGTCATGGCCTATCCGTATACCTATCATCCAAATCTATTCAACCGTTAAAGCGTGAAAGGGTAACAGACAGACAGATAATAAATGCAAATATTGTTTTTTTTTATTATTACACCGGTTTTTCTAATTCTAATGCCCACTTGCACGTTTAGTAGGGTAAAATAAATAAATATAGTTTATAAACTCGGTAATTAACATTTTAATTCTTATTACGCGTTGCGACACTAAAAAGTAACATCGGGTTAAATAACCTGAAATTAGTATTTTTTGAATTTCCAAAAATCCCTCCTTAGTGGATGCCTACACTGTATAAGGTATCTATGAGCAAAATTTCAAGTCTGTCAGGACCAGTGGTTTGGGCTGTGTCTTGATATAATATATCACCCAGTAGGATTTTCGAAGCCCTATTTGACTCTGTTGGGGATGATTTTGGAAAAAGTGTGGTACACTGTCCCATAATTTTCATTGAAAAGTATGTGTACTAATTTTCGAGTCAATCGACCCAGAGAATAAAAAGTTTCAAAGAAAATACAACCCCCCATTTCTCCCTTTTAGGGGTGGAATTTCAAAAAAACCCTTTCTTAGTGGATATTACCCTTTACAAAGAACACCCTCCAAATTTCATGTCTCTAGGACCAGCGGCTTAGGCTGTGCGTTGATATATCAGTCAGTGAGTCAGTCAGGACTTTGAATTACATCATATACAGGGTTACAGGCAAAGTCGTACTGAATATTAAAGGAGGTTATTATTCAGGTCATTTCTGATGATTTTGATTCTGAAATAAAATGTCCGAAACTTAACCGTTATGGAGATATTAAATTTTAAAGATTATTTTTAAAAATCCTTTATTTTTTGGCTTTTAGTCGTTTTCTTTGGGATTAGAGCTCCTAGAGTCGGTTTTTTTTTATGTATCTAGTTAGAAGACATGTCCATTAATAAAAATGATCAATAGAAACTGAACCTATTACTAACAGCTTAAAAAACTGCTCGACAACGGTTAGCATTATGAATTTTCTAATAGTGTTCTTAACTTTGATGGGCTTTAAAAAAAAATGTATGGAACTTATTCTGCGAATAACTTTACAAAGTTCTACGTCTCTTTAGCTATTCAAAAAGGTATATCATCTACTAGGTTTGTTCATAAAATCTTAAAATAATGTTATTAGAATAGGCCCATCTGGTAGTACAACATAACAGAATTTCGATACAAAAGAATCCGGCTTACTGCCTGGCACTTTTAAACAATGAAAAAAGGTTTGGGTAGACATTGTTTGTGCCCGGGAGACGTGCGGTGACAGGTATTTATGTCATTTTAAATGTCTGAATTGTCAAATCGTGGATCGTGGTGTTTGTTTAGTCTGCTCATGCGATTCTTCCATGGAAGATGTGTTATCCGTGCCCTCCGATTTTTTTTTGTAAAAACGCGACTTGGCTTGGATTTTTGGACTGTTTCATCTTCTAACTGTGTGACGTGGCTTGTAACTGGACTTTGATTTGTGTTGTGAACATGGCAACATTTACCAACGAGGAATATGCTGACATCCTAATGTGTTATGGATTTTGCAAAGGAGTGTCGTTGCGTGCACGTAATGAATACATGCTAAGGTATCCTACTCGCCGAGTACCTGATATTGGCGTATTTGACAGAGTTTATTGAAGACTACGAGAAACTGGTTCTGTGCTAGTACGTCGGTCTGACATGGGACGACCTCGTGTTCTTGATGACGACGACGAACATAATGAAATACGACGTCTCTTTGAAGCCGACCCCAACCACGTCAACAAACGTCGCTCGACGGCTTGGTATTTCCCAGTGGAAAGTCTGGTTCGTAATGCACAGTTCTGGGCAATACCCTTACCATTACACGCCAGTGCAAGTAATTGAAGAAGGGGATCCATTGAGACGACTAGACTTCTGCAGATTTATGCTCAATGCCGATAATGAAGATCCGGATTTTTTAAAGAAAATCATGTGGACAGATGAGTCGAAATTTGACAAAGACGGCATCACAAACTATCATAACACCCATTATTGGGCTCCCAAAGCGCAAGGTAACCCCAAGAAAAAAAGACCAAAAGTGTCACAAAGGAGATTCAGTCTTAATGTGTGGATGGGTATAATATCAAATAACTTGATAGGGCCATACTTCCTGCCCGATAACTTGAATGGCGAGACATATGAAAACTTTTTGAGGGAGGAGTTACCCTCTTTAATGCAAGACTTGCCTATTGCATTGAGACGAGACATGTTCTTTCAACATGATGGCTGCCCAGCGCACTACAGAAGAAGTGTTCGAGCATGGTTGGACGAGAATTACCCAAACCAATGGATTGGAAGAGGCGGACCCATAGCATGGCCGGCGAGGAGCCCCGATTTAACGCCGATGGATTTTTATGTGTGGGGTCATATGAAAAGCCTAGTATACGACCAAATGACACCGATCGCAAATGTCGATATTCTAAGACAAAAAAATATTGATGCAGCTGAGGAAATGAGGCGGAACCTACGAACTTCTGTCGTGAAAAGTAATTTAAGAAAAAGAACTTGTGAAAACTTTGTGTAAGAAATAGCGGCGGCCATGTAGAACATGAATTATAAAAATATTGCTAAAATTTTTGTCTTTTTTTTACGTATTTTAGCTACTTTTACCTCAAACTAAAAATGTACCCTCTCCTAACTTAACTGTTATTTGGGCAATGTTTTGCCTATATAATAGCAAGTGTTATACTTTTTTGAATAGCTAAAGAGACGTAGAACTTTATAAAATTATTTGCAGAATAAGTTCCATACAATATTTTTTATTAAAAGCCTGTTAAAGTTAAGAACACTCTATTAGAAAATTCATAATGCTAACCGTTGTCGAGCAGTTTTTTAAGCTGTTAGTAGTAGGTTCAGTTTCTGTTGATCATTTTTATTAATGGACATGTCCTCTAACTAGATACATCAAAAAATCCGACTCTAGGAGCTCTAATCCCAAAGAAAACGACTAAAAGCCAAAAAATAAAGGATTTTTAAAAATAATCTTTAAAATTTAATATCTCCATAACGGTTAAGTTTCGGACATTATATTTCAGAATGAAATTCATCGGAAATGACCTGAATAATAACATCCTTTAATATTCAGTACGACTTTCCCTGTAACCCTGTATACATTTACAGATTGTTTGACGGCAAAATCAAGCCGACACATTGAGTTATAGAAGCTAAAAAATACTTAACCAGTTTTAAAAATTCTTTCACATATAAAAAGCTACATTATCAGCGAGTAACATGGGCTGTATTTTATCGACTACCACGCAAACGAAGTCGCGGGCAGAAAGCTAGTTATAAATAATTTTGCCATCCAGGACCTACCTTCAGTCATCCGTCGCGTGGCCTCCTTCCTTAACAAACCTTACACCGAGGAGCAGGTCACCCGCCTCAGCCAGCACCTCAGCATTGACAGCTTCAGGACCAACAAGTCTGTCAACTATGACAACATGGATGAACTGGGTCTCCTGAACCACGGAGAAGAGCCGTATATTAGGAAAGGTTGTATGGTCATCTTTTCACACCGATTCCCATGAGAGTCAATTGAAACTTCACAAAGGTTAATTGGTACTATCTCACTGTCACGTAAACCAATAGACCTTGTTGATTTATGAAGTGCAAGCGACGTGCAATGTTAGGATGATAAAGTACGAGTTCGACTACTTTTCATGCCTTTAATTATAATGTACTTACGTTTTAATTGGTTTGGTTTAATAAGTCAAATATGGGCTATTTTGCAGAGCAGTGGTGGCCCGAGGGCAGTAGAGGCCCAGTGGTAACGGCCCCGACTTACGAGTTGTAGGACGTGGGTTGTAAATAATGTTGTAAATAGCGTGACGTGTAAATAATTTCATCACCACTGCTCTCAAAACGGTGAAGGAAAACATCGTGAGGAAACCGGCATGTCCTAGAACCAAAAAATCAAAGACATGTGACATCTACCAACCCGCACTGTGCCCTCGTGGTGGATTACAGCCCAGTCCCTCTCGAAGAGAAGAGTCCTGTGTCCGAGCAGTGGGAACATTATAGGCTGATTATGGGTTATTTTGCAAGTCTTTAATTAAATGGCCAAATAGTGTATAGGGGCCCATAGGGGTAAGCCATTGTTGATACACTTCTCGTTTCTTTATGAGAAGATTCTTGCCTTGAAGAGACAATTACAGTCTGATCTTTATGAATCTACCAGCTCATAATGTTTTCTGTTTTCAGGTAAGGCAGGCGGGTGGCGCGACCACTTCGATGAGGAGATGACACAACAAGCCGAGCGATGGATAGAGGACAATCTGCGAGATAGTGACCTGCGCTTCCCACACATGAAACTTTAGATATAGCAATAAATCTATTGATGTTTACTCATAAATACAATAAAACATAATTTAAAAACAAACTGCATCAGTGATGGAAACACGAGATTATGGTTAAAGCCATGAGGCTAGTCAAGATAATAACCGAATCCGGAATGACGATAAGTAAGCATCATTTAATAATGACGTCTGTATACTCTAAAAGAAACTGTCAAAAAGTGGTACAAGGAAGGAGTAATGCATGAGCTATAAAACTGTCTACATTTTATTAACACGGTAGTTAGTCGTTTGTATGTATGTACCCAGTTAAGAAACGTAAAAGATTCCAATAGGTGCGGCACTGTCGGTAGCCTTTTCGCATTATACGTGTTTGGTATGGGAAGATATTAGTGAGAGTATAATTAGTGTAAATTTTAATAAAACTACTTTATGTCACAAAGTTGTTTCACTTGTTATTTTGTTAAAGAATGTCTTATCCTCACTGCAACCGGAAGTATGGAAATCTTCTTTTTCACTAAAGAATTTCCTACTAAAAATAATATACAGGGTGTTTGGAAGGTGGGTGCAAAGCCTTAAAGGGGAGTTAATACAGACCATCTAGAACATTTTGAGCCATATTTGTCCTAACCAAAGTCTGATATTTATTTTTTTAGAGAACTTTTACGATTTTGGTACCAATATCCCAAAATTTTCCAATTAAGGCCTAATAACGCAAAGATTGAGTGAAAATTTCTATTTTTTTTAATTTACTTTATTGGCCTAATGTGTGTTTAATGGTATGAAATCATTTCGAAGCACCGTATTTACTAAAAAAATAACTTTCAGACTATTTAAAATAAAAAGAAAAAAAAATTAAAGAAAAAAAATGGATTTTAATTGACATTTAAAAAATAAATAAAATAGCTACTGGTGTTCAAATAATTTTAAAAACATGCTGAGTTATTGCTCTTTTTTTTAAGGTATCATTTACTTAGATAGCTTTACAATTTTTGAAGTTAGGGTGCCTGAACCAGTTAAAGTCGATTTTAAGGAGTAAAAAAAAAAGACTTTTTTTGATTTGATTTTTTAATTTTGATGTTCAAAATGGCTTCCGCCACAGCGTATACATTTACGACAGTGATTTCTAACTTCTGTCGTGGTGATTTTAAGCTGCATTTCTTCTTTCATTGTTCTGAAAGCTGCTTCTATTCTTTGAATTAGTTCTTCTCTTGTTGAAACCTCAGTTGTGTATACGAGCTCCTTTGCCCGTCCCCAGACAAAAAAATCTAACGGCGTCAGGTCGGGCGATCGCGCGGGCCAAGGAATGGGCCCATCTCTACCTATCCAGCTGCCTGGAAAACAGTTATCAAGATGTTCTCTGACAATCAATGTCCAATGAGATGGACATCCATCTTGTTGGAAAATTATTGGCCTGTCCGTATTTAAAATGGGTACTTCCGCATCATCCAGGAGTGTTGGGAGATCGTTTTGTAGAAAATTAAGATAATTTTCACCGTTTAAATTATCTGGTAAAATGTGGGGCCCAATCAACG
The DNA here is from genome assembly GCA_947568875.1 of Fissipunctia ypsillon. Taxonomy (NCBI): domain Eukaryota; kingdom Metazoa; phylum Arthropoda; class Insecta; order Lepidoptera; family Noctuidae; genus Fissipunctia; species Fissipunctia ypsillon. The sequence continues at coordinate 18,776,834 of OX387654.1, read as the reverse complement.
TCCGTCCAATTACTCCAGCCCATACATTAACGGAGAATTTTGCTTGGAAAGACACCTGAAACAAAAATTAATTCTAATTAAAGTGTTCTTTGAAGATGTGTTGAACATCTGGACTTAAATTAATAAACATTAATTTGTATACCTGTTTTTTCCAATGCGGATTGTTGTCCTTGTCAGCCCATTCATGTAAATTATGGAAATTCGTGATTCCTTCTCTAGAAAATTTGGACTCATCAGTCCAGAGGATAGATTTTAGAAACCATCTGTCGTCAATGTCGCTATTGAGCATAAATCGGCAGAACTGCATCCTTCTCCCAGGATCGGTTTCTACCAAGCCTTGCACGCCTCTACCGTGAAACGGATATTTATGTTCCCGATGCATGGTACTCCACACTTTCCATATTGAAAGGTTTAAGTTTCTCGCCACAGTTCTGACGCTGGTTGTAGGATCCGCTTCAAAGGCTGCAAGTATTTGTTCATCAACGTCGGGGTCATGTCTTCCTGGATTCACTCCGGGTACTGCATGATGGATGCCAGATTCCGAAAGTCTGCGATACGTGTTGTAAAAAACTCGAACATTAGGTAGCCTGAAATGAAATTGTTTATTAGTAACGTCAGTTACAAATCAACATGGCAATTGAAGTAATAATGTTAGTATTAGAAGTTACTTTACCTGCGGTTCGGGTAACGTTCTTGGTACAAACGTCGTGCCAAAGCTCCGTTACCATCAGCTCTGCCATACATAAAAACGATATCCGCTTGTTCCTGAGATGTAAATGCAGCCATGGCAATCGTACATACACTCAATTAAAATGTCAATTAGTTCAATAGTCCGAAATAACACGTGCAGGAGCGTAAAGCTACAACTGAACACGGTAAATCACAAACGCAATACAAGTAATTCCAAAATTAATAATCAACACGCGCAGGAGCATTAAGCTACGACTGAGTACGGTGAATCAAACGTCTACTCGCAACGCGCAAGGGCAGAGCAGTGAAGGAAGAGAGAGAAAAGATGACATCACCGAAGCGACGGGTCGGGTCCATCTCAGGTACTAACGAATTTATAAACTCAAAAAGCATCTTTACATCCTCGGCAATAAGACCTAAAGTTGTCTTTATCATAACAAAAGAATCAAGAGCCCTTTGTTATCGTACGCCGCCCGGTCCGCCGGCCACCACGGCAGCCTTTGTTTCGTTTTGTAAGGCCGACTTTTTTTAAGTGCGTCAAAAAAATAACCACTTTAGACTTTAGTTTAAAGTTATTTGAGGAAAAATCAGGTTGATTTTAATTTTATTGAAATTTGAAATTTCTTACCCTTAATTGGTCCAGGCACCCTAACTTCAAAAATTGTAAAGCTATCTAAGTAAATGATACCTTAAAAAAAAGAGCAATAACTCAGCATGTTTTTAAAATTATTTGAACACCAGTAGCTATTTTATTTATTTTTTAAATGTCAATAAAAATCCATTTTTTTTCTTTAATTTTTTTTTCTTTTTATTTTAAATAGTCTGAAAGTTATTTTTTTAGTAAATACGGTGCTTCGAAATGATTTCATACCATTAAACACACATTAGGCCAATAAAGTAAATTAAAAAAAATAGAAATTTTCACTCAATCTTTGCGTTATTAGGCCTTAATTGGAAAATTTTGGGATTTTGGTACCAAAATCGTAAAAGTTCTCTAAAAAAATAAATCTCAGACTTTGGTTAGGACAAATATGGCTCAAAATGTTCTAGATGGTCTGTATTAACTCCCCTTTAAGGCTTTGCACCCACCTTCCAAACACCCTGTATATTCAAGAGAAGTTCCCGAGGTTGGTTTCCGTAATTATCTACTACAATCGTCCAAAATTATTTATTGATACATATCTACATGTCTTATAAATGTCTTATTTTACATGTCATATAGGCTATAATTATATTTTCTTCTTACAAATGAATTTGACATCTGTAGCCGAACTAGGCGAAAGCCTGTACTTATTTCGGCTACCAGCGCCAAACCCCTCAGATAATAAACACTTACAAATAGCCATCAAGTAGAGAGGTTAACATTTAGTAGATTTAAATAAAAAATCTTCAATCAATCTGCCTAGCCTTTTCCCAGCTATGTTGGGGTCGGCTTCTAGTCTAACCGGATGTAGCTGAATACCAGTATTTTACATGAAGCGACTTCCTATCTGACCTCCACAACCCACGTGTTACTAGGTAACACGGTACCCCTTGGCAAGACTGATTTTCAGAATTTCGGGCTTCTGACTACTAATGCAACCCATGTTTAGGAAAATATCTACTATCTTATCTTGTCATGCCACTGCTGAACCGCTTGTATCTAAGCGTCATGGGTGCAGTGCAGCAGCATCTCCGACTATTGAGATAAGGTTTTTTTTCTAATTTTACCGGCACCAAAAACCTAACTACTTACTGGTGCTACTTCCCGGGAGAGCACTTTTACCTTGACTTTTTAAGGCGCTTCCCCGACCGAACGACCTTGAGCGTTCGGTCCTTCTCTGTCCCGCCGCTCTAACCCGCTTTATCCCGCTCCCTCCGCACGCCCATTTATCATAAAATTCACGCAATCTTTGCAATTATTGTAATAAAAAAACTTTTACAAAAAAAAAAACAACCGACTTAAAAAAAAACAACACTACAAAGTGAAATATAACTTTAAATTCGGAAGTCAGTGTCTTTGGATCTGTATTTTAGTTTTTTGCCACCGACTTCCAAAATTATTTTTATTTATTTATTTATTTGGGACAAACAAACAGTAACACATTACATCTGCGCAAATAATATAAACAAAGATATTATATAAATGTGAAACTCACACCGTTATCCACAGCATATATATTTAGTGGGTCGGTGTGTAATTTATCGAAATTACAATAGCCTAATGTCAACTGCTCATAATCTTTTACAAAATATTGCATTTCCCGATGCAAGGATGTTAATGGTTGAGGAGTTCTCCTGGTACTTCACCCTACTCCACTTCAGCATATGTATTGTAACGAGCATACATTGCTTAGCAACCATATTCAAGTAATTGAATCGCAACCCGTGAAATATTTATTATTGAGTAGTTCCGGTGGCCATCTGTGTTTTCATAATTAGTTCCACTTCACCAAATGGTGCTTTCCGAGAGCACGAACAAAAGCACGAGTTACTATAAAATATACCCAAATCGCTTTAAGTGTGCCTATAATATTCGAAGAGTTCCCTCAATTTCTCCAGGATTCCATCATCAGATCCTTACCTGATGACAATGAAACCACCTGGAAAGTATACCCTTTCAAACAAAAAAAGAATTTTCCAAATCGGTTCAGCCATCTTCGAGTAATCGAGGAATACACATAAAAAAAAAAGATTCCGACGAGCTGAGAACCTCCTCCTTTTTTTTTAAGTCGGTTAAAAAGAAAAGATCTTTTGTAATAAAATAAAACGTGAATTATTTAGATTTTTAAATTATCAATGCAGTGTAATCCTCAAATTAATAGAACATCACATTTAACAAAAATGCATGCAATCAATAATTGTAGTCAGTTTTTTTTCAAGGAGATTTTAAATGTGTTTCATAACACATAAAAACAAATAAGAACGTCCAATTAGATGATAGCTGGATATCGAACCTTAATAATGTGCTTTTAGATGTAGTTAATAGTCTCTGGACTATTAACTCATTAATTAAGAGCCGAGCCGAGCTGTGGTGCTATTCTGTAAAGATCCAACCGTGAACATTTAGGTGAAGTGAGCGTGTTGTGAACTGTCATCCCACCTTACTCTACTAGGGATTGAGCTCACTTCAAACTCACTTCACCTAAGTGCTCACGGTGTGATGTTTACATAATAGATCGGCTGAACCCCGAGCAAAACCTATAATGCGTTATTCAGAAATAACGCACTATCGCAAGGTTTTGCTCGGGGTAGCGCCTTAAGATAGGTGACCAAGTGAGTGGAAAAGTTAACTGTCTTTATAGTGCTTGAGTAACTAATTTATTTACATATTAATATTTCCATCCTACTCGTAATCTCGATATGATCAAGCCTAAAGGTATTTATTGAGTAGGTACTAAAATTTTTTGTTTTACCTACACCACTGCTGTTTTTTAAAGAACCTAGGCTGTTTTTAACCAACTTGAAAAAGGAAGAGGTTCTCTGTTCGTTGGAATCTTTTTTTATGTACGTTCCCCGATTACTCGAAGACGGCTGGACCGATTTGGAGATTTTTTTTTAAAGGGTTCTTAGGTGGTCCCATATTTTGATTAACTTTGCTTGGGTAGTTTTTGAGTTAGCTTCAGTAATACGTATTTTTCCTACCTAGTCTATGTGGCTATGTGTGTTTGTGTGTGTGGGGGTGTGTCTATGTGTGTGTTATGTGTAATAACTTCCTGTCACTGTAATTTACATAGCAGGTAGTGGTATTCGAATTTGTGGAGAGTAGGTGCCACGACTAAAAAGTGAAAAATAAAAACCTTTTTACAAAAAAAAAAAAACAACCGACTTCCAAAAAACACTACAAAGTGAAAAATAACTTTAATTTCGGAATTCGGTGGCAAAAAACGAAAACACAAAACCAATTTAAAGCCACCGACCTCCGAAATTAAAGTTATTTTTCACTTTGTAGTGTTTTTTTAGAAGTCGGTTGTTTTTTTTTTTCTAAAAAAGTTTTTATATTTTCCACGTATAATATTTCAATAAACAGCTACAATAATTGTAAGATTAAGTATTTGGATCGTCGTCTCATGTCAAAAGACAATGCCTTATATCGCATGATCAACATTTGAAATCTAAAAATAATTATAACATGTCCTTCACACCGTCCATGCCGTCATGAAAATACGTCAGTTTTTAAGAAATAATGGAACCAAAGAATAATGAGTTAATAACATGGGAAAATAATGACAAATTATGTATTTAATCAAAAGTGTTCAAAAAATAATACACGTATTTAAGGAATGAGAGATATTTTTGTTTTTAGTCGTTCATGTGCATTCTCATTATCCTGTTCTGCTAGTTTTAATAAAAATTAAAAATAATGGAAGAACATGATCGTTTACGTTTCCCGTTTGATTTCAAAGAGATTGAGCCAGAGGAGAAAGCTGAGAACAAGAGGTTGTTCAACTGTAAGTAGACGTTTATTCGCATAATTAATGGGTTTAATAAAATTTTTTATTAGTATCGACTTTGCAACGACGTGCAAGGCCGATGCAAGTGAAAAAAACGGGCCAAGTGCGTGTCGGACCACGCACAATAAAAGGTACCGTCAAACTTAACATTGTAGTTGAAAAATATATAGGTACTCTCATACATTCCAACTGCAAATGTAAGTTTGTACGCGCAATATTGAGAGATTTATCATGTGTTTTTAAGACCATAGACTTCTTAGCCTATAAAAATATCGAACTATTTTCTGTATATTTTCAAAATTTGAGGCTCGGTAGTTTCGGAGATAAAGGGGGGAATGGACAATTTTCATCTATTTTCATAAATAGCTTTGAAACTATTTATTTTTAAATTATAAGAAAAATAAAGAGTCCCTCACAGTAAGCTATTTGATATGTCACTCGGTACAACTTGCAAAATTAAAAAAAAAACTTATTTACCTCCCAAAAGTGACCCACCCCCATAATCAAAATTTATTTATTTACGATCGGGTGTTTGGGTCATAGAAATTCATATCTATATCAAATTTCATCTTAATCGGTCCATTAGATTCGGAGCAAAATGGCTGTGACAGATGGACAGACAGACTGACAGACACACGAGTGATCCTACAAGAGTTCCGTTTTTTCATTCGGACTTATGGAACCCTAATAATATTAGAAAAATAATCATGGCTTGAATTTGATCTTTTCACTTCCCGAGCGACTCCGTCCGCGTTTATTATACGTACTTTAGTACCCCGTTAGGTTTTCAAACAGCCCTGATACACATCATTCTTTATTTTCGGTCTTAAGTATAAATAAATACTGAGTTTCGAGTAAATCGGACCGCGCGTTTAAATTCTACCATACGAACTTTGTCACCCCCCAATCCCCCTTTAGGGGGTAGTTTGGAAAAACAAAAAATGACAAACTTCATAATTTACTTAAAGGTCGAATTACCAAAAATCCTTTCTTAGTGGATCCCAACACAAAAGGCATCAACTGCTAAAATTTCAAGTTTGTAGCTCCATCATCGGTTTAGGCTCTGCGTTGATCAGTAAAAGTCTAACACGCCCTCCCTCTCCGCCCAGAGCGGGATAAGTCATTTGATGATTTCCCATCTAAAAACAAAAAGGCTCGGCGTTGATGTCGGGACAAGTAATTATATACATATATGTATATAGATTACCAGTTCAATAACCAACTGTGCCCAAGTTGAGAAAAATATTCTGTGTTCTTCTCCTCGCGAATTGGGCTAGCTACCAAATGCAAAAAGAATTTTTCTAATCCGATTTTTTGTTTACAATTTCATGGGTTTTAACTTTTTTGTGCGGAACCCTAATTATTTTACGATAATAAAGGTAGCCTAAATTACTCCCCGTAACATCAGTTATCTGGCAGTGAAAGTCCCGTCAAAATCGGTCCAGCCGTTTCGGAGATTAGCCGGAACAAACAGGCAGACAAAAATGTTAAAAATTGCTTTTTTGTTATAAGTACCTAGGTACTTTCTTATGCATATAGTGAAAAGATGTTATTTTGACATTACAAACAGACACGACAGGGTTGGGTAGCGGTGCATCTAGAGTAACACCCACATTTCGCCATGTAATAGGGGGCGAGCATATTCCCACCAACCGGCCACTATCCAGATCTTTTTAACACGCTTTTATTAGCTTGATCTTAGATATCTATCTATCCATGTAACGGAATCTTTCTACGCAATTTTCACCAACTTTAAGACATCCGATTAACTTGAAAATTTGCAAACGTATCAAGGACCGATGACAATACTATAATTTGGTAACATGGAGCTGATCTGATGATGGAGCCAGGAGGTGGATAGTTTAACTCTTCAGTGGCTTCCAGTAAACCCCTCGAGTTTGGGGTCATATGATTTGTTTTGATGAAACTTTGTATGTATAATGTAGTTCGTATGACAATACTATAATTTGGTATCTTGGAGCTGATTTGACGATGGAGCCAAGAGGTGGATAGTGGAACTCTTCAGTGGCTTCTAGTTAACACCTAGAGTTTGGGCTCATATGATTCGTTTTGATGAGTCTAATAGATTGAGTTTGGGCAACGAGCCTCTAATGATGGAGTCAGGAGGTGGATAGTGGAACTCTTCAGTGGCTTCCAGTAAACTCCTCGAGTTTCGGCTCATATGGCTCGTTTTGACGAGTCTAATAGATTGAGTTTGGGCAACGAGGCTCTAATGATGGAGCCAGGAGGTGGATAGTGGAACTCTTCAGTGGCTGCCAGTAAACTCTTCGAGTTTGGGCTCATATGACTCGTTTTGACGAGTCTAATAGATTGAGTTTGGGCAACGGGGCTCTAATGATGGAGCCAGGAGGTGGATAGTGGAACTCTTCAGTGGCTTCCAGTAAACTCCTCGAGTTTGGGCTATATGATTCATTTTGATGAGTCTAATATATTGAGTTTGGGCAACGAGGCTCTAATGATGGAGGCAGGAGGTGAATAGTGGAACTCCTCAGTGGCTTCCAGTAAACTCCTTGTGTTAGGTCTCATATGATACGTTTAGACGAGTCAAATATATTGAATTTGAGCAACGAGGCTCTAATGATGGAGCCAGGAGGTGGATAGTGGAACTCTTCAGTGGCTGCCAGTAAACTCTGCGAGTTTGGGCTCATATGACTCGTTTTGACGAGTCTAATAGATTGAGTTTGGGCAACGAGGCTCTAATGATAGAGCCAGGAGGTGGATAGTGGAACTCTTCAGTGGCTTCCAGTAAACTCCTCGAGTTTGGGCTATATGATTCATTTTGATGAGTCTAATATATTGAGTTTGGGCAACGAGGCTCTAATGATGGAGGCAGAAGGTGAATAGTGGAACTCCTCAGTGGCTTCCAGTAAACTCCTTGAGTTAGGTCTCATATGATTCGTTTTGACGAGCCTAATATATTGAATTTGAGCAACAAGGCTCTAATGATGGAAGCAGGAGGTGGACAGTGGAACTCTTCAGTGGCTACTAGTAAACCGCTCGAGTCATAACCTCGTTGACTTTTTACTTATTAACTAAATGAAGAATATAAAAACTAAAAACTAAAAATATGTAGTATACCTAGTCTTGCCATAAATACTGAAACAAAGAAAAAAAAATTTCTATTGCAAATAACATTTATTACTTTTACAGTGTGTTAGTTTAATACATAAAGATAAAACAATTTAAAATATAAAATGCTTATTCGTAGTGGTCTCCATTGGCTGCAATACAGTCCTTTAAACGTTGAGACCAGTTATCAATAGAAGCACGCACTCTTTCCATGGGAAAATTCTTCACTGTCAATCGTACGGATTGTTTTAGGGACTCCAAATTATCATGGCGTGTAGAGCAAGCCGTACTCTCTAAAACTGACCATAAATCATAATCCAGCGGATTAAGATCGGGACTAGACGACGGCCAGTCTTCCGCTCTGATGAAGTCCGAAACGTTCGTTTCCAACTAAAACTGCGTAGACCGAGCTTTATGAACCGGCGGCGGCGCCGAGTCTTGCTGGAAGGACCATTTTTGGTTATTAACATGGTGTTTTCAAGGGGCTTCAGTACCTTCTCAAGAATGGTAACTTGATACACTTGTGCCGATCTTTTGATACCTTTTTCACAAAAGTATGGCTCAGTCACTCCTTCATAGCTAATACCCCACCAAACCATCACTGAAGTCGGATAGTGCCCACGTTGCACTCTGTCAACTAATTGGGAAGCTTCCTTAGAGCTTTGAGCATAAATACGGTCATTTTGTTTGTTAAAATGTTGCTCAATTGTAAAAATTTTCTCTTCTGTAAACAAATTATTTCTGTGACCTCCCTTTGCGTACCGCTTCGGTAGTTGGTTCGGTAGTTGTTTCGATTTTACCACCCTATTCTTTTTTAAATTATCAGTTAAGAAATGACCAGTACGTCTCTTATGCAAATCCTAAGTCATCTTTTATAATACGCGACGTGGTCTAGGTGCTATCTTCATCTCCCGAGATAAAATCTTTTGCTTTCGGACAGGATTTCTTCGAATTCTTTCCCTTACTGCTTTGACCACCTTTTTCGTACGAACACTACGTGGACGGCCAGATCTTTTTCTGTCACAAACAGAGGAGGTCTCATTGTACCTATTAATAGCCCGGTACACAAACATTTTACTAATACCAAGCGTATGGAGAGTTTTAAAAATTGCATTTGGCTCCATACCTACTTTGTGTAATGCAATCACAGCGATTCGGTTCTCTTTATCACCCCACTCCATTTTAATATTGCAAAATATTGTACAATGTATTGGCGCCAAAATGAGAAAACTCAATGAACAATCATATAAAAATGATAGATTCCAAATTCAAATGTAATATTTTGTTTATTTTTAATTGTAACAGTATTTTTGGCCAGACTAAGTAATAAAACTAAAAAAAACACGCTTTCATCGCGCACTAAAAATTGTAAAATAATTAAATTGACTTCTAATAGTTACGACCTATGAGGCTTGTCACTTCTTTTATATCCAATGATCAATTCAAAAAGCTTGGAGCGGTTTTTAGTTGTGTGTTTGTAGGTACTTTTAATTAATTGAAACAAAGCGCTCCACGCTGTTACATATGTTTTTTTAGGGTTCCGTACCTCAAAAGAAAGAAAAAAAACGGAACCCTTATAGGATCACTTCCTTGTCCGTCTGTCTGTCTGTCTATCCGTCTGTCAGTCAGTCTGTCAAGACCCTTTTTCTCAGGAATGCGTGGAGGTATCTAGTTCAAATTAATATCAAATACGTAGGTCTACAGTCCCTTGGAGCTCTAATCAAGCTTCTAAGTCAACGGAATAAAAAAAATCCGCCATTTATGCGACAAATTTTGATACTTGCAAATAAATCAAAACCTAAAGGGTACTTCCCGTTGACCTAGAATCATGAAATTTGGCAAGAAGCAAGGTCTCACAGCACAAGTAAAGGAAAATATCCGAAAATCAATAATTTGTAGTTTTATCATATAAAAAAAATATTTTTTTTGCGATTACAAAGTTACATTTGCAGTTGGAGAATTAACCTTGACGTACTCGTATATCGATGTATGGGAGAACATGTTTTTCAACTAATTGTTTTGTTTGTTAAGTTTGTTTTCGGGATAAATCCATCCCTACTGCGGAACCCTTCATTGTGCGTGGTCCGACACGCACTTGGCCGGTTTTTTTTTTCATGAAACAATTTATACAATACACACCAAATGTTAATTATGTTTGAACTTTAAAATAGTGTTATTAAATGTGTACAGACGCCAGCACATCAAGCTCCTACAATCTGTCAAATTTCTTTAATAGACTTTCAATTTTATCGCTAAAGCATTAGGTTCAAGGTTGATTGGGAAACTTTGACAGTTTCGGGTAGCTTGATGTGCTGGCGTCTGTACCTTACAACCACACAGTGACAGTCATCATCTGCCTAGGCTTTTCCCAACAATATTGGGGTCGGCTTCCAGTCGAACCGAATGCAGCTGAATACCAGTATTTTATCATGGAGCGACTGCCTATCTGACCTCCACAACCCATTTACTTGATAATACGATAACCCTTGGTTAGACTGGTGGTCAGACTTTCAGGCTTCTGACGACCCGTAACGACTGCCAAAGATCCGCAAATGACAGCCGAGGCCAACGGCTTAACGTTCTGTCCGAGACACGGAGGGATGTCTTGGTATGTAAAGATGGTCCCCCATCCACGGACCAACCGCGGCAAGCGTAGCTTAACCTGATAGATTGAACCGTGCGGCTGTTATTACTTAGCCACAAATTACCCACACAGTGACAGTGTAAATGTTATTTAAGTAAAACTCAGAAATGTTATGTTGTCTTTTAGATCCTTGTATCGATTTGATACGAGCGGGTCCGAAGGGCTATGTAATGCCTAGATCATACACAGACCATGCTGAGAACATTTACAACCTACCCATAAGGCCTAGTGATATATATGTGGCCAGCTACCAGCGGGCAGGTATGTCGAATCTTATCTTTTGATAGCGTAGATACAACAAAGTACCTGGGGAACAGGGGAATCCATAAGAAGCGGGGAATATGTTACTAGAAAACTTTCAAGAATTAATGGTAATGTAATAAGAGGCAGCTATCTGAGAAAAGTAGGATTGGTCGTGTAAACGATGATATGACAAATTAAAAAGTTATGTACAAACGTCAGCACATTAAGCTACTACAATCTGTCAAATTTCTTTAATAGATTTTCAACTTTATTGTTATAGGATAAGGTTCAAGGTTGATTGTGAAAATTTGACAGTTTCGGGTAGCTTGATGTGTTGGCGTCAGTACACCCAATGTGCATGAACGATCACTTTAATCCTGTAGTGTCGTGTCGTAAAATCAGAACTTGACATGACAGTAACTGCAACTCATCTGCACTTATAATTATTGTGAAAGTCACCTTACATTGGCCTTTTTGGAACGAAGTTCTTTAACGCAGATGGCAAGCAGCTTGCGGTCGAAGTAAACTGGTAGAATTAGTCACGTAATGAAAAAGCGTTATGACAGAAAATTAAAATAGAATAAAGTCACGCCTTGCTTCCCCGAAGGGGTAGGCAGAGGTGCACCTATAGTACACCCACATTTCGCCAGTTATGTTTAAGTCCCATGTAATAGGGGGCGAGCCTATTGCTATCTACGGGGCACAAATCCAAACTCCGGGCTGCTACTGAGAAATTCCTGATAGAAAAAGCCAGTAACACTTTGCCCGATCTGGGAATCGAAGGACCTCGAGCTCAGCAGTAACGCTTGCGACCACTAGACCAACGAGACAGTCTTCATATTCAGTTATTCAATTGTTCGAGGTATTCAGTTTCAAGTGTCAAAACTTTTTGTTTGATTTTTGTTTTTGTTTTTTGTTTGAGATGGCTCTGTCTTAATACATAATATCAGTTATGACAAAACAGCACGATTGAGCTGCTCCAATTTTTATTTTATTTTTATACATACTGAATTTTTTTTTTTTTTTGTTGTTGAATGTTATTTATACAATGACATGAATAGTTACTTTGTAAAGTGTTTTATTATTTTAATTACTGTGAATGTGAAGACTATGTGGGTCCTTGTTGCTTTTTTCCCTTCTTTTTTCCCTCTCAATTTTAATCATAGTCTGGCAGTTTGAGTAAATTATGCGGCTTACCCAAATGTCCTTTCTTTGGTATTGTTCGTCGAATCGTTGAGCTCCTTAAGTTTTAAGTTGAGCTGTACGATTACTGACAGATGCGTGCACTGACTGGATAGGTCCACTCAATCTGTGTGGTTCTTTCCTCAAAATACCATTTCAGACACTAATCTACATGGTCTTCACATGATCTGACCAAGATTATGTCTGAACTTTAAAAGAGACTGTGACCTCTGAGTTTGTTTCGGCCTTTCTTCTCAGAGTAGTTAGATAGGAAACGCCGGCCTCATCTAGTTTTAAAAAAAATGTTTGACGTGTAAAAGTGTTTGTATAAACCTACGTATAGAAATAAAATCATTTATTATTATCATTAATGAATTAATACAGAGCCATCTAGTGTAAGAAAGGAACTTCGGTCCAATATATATATTTTTGTAATAAGATATTTTATAGCGAAAATACAATAAAGGTGCAAACCTTACTAGGATGAGTAAAATACACATTTGTTAGTACTCTGCTGTGTTCTTCGACAGGCACCACGTGGACTCAGGAGCTAGTATGGTTGCTAGCAAATGATTTCGATTATGAAACGGCGTTAGCTGTTCCAATCACTCATCGATACCCCTTCCTCGAGTAAGTCATGGTTTGGCTTTCTTTTCAATGAACCTACTGCTGATATGACAATTCTGAATACGTGGATAGGTGATATGCGTAAGAGAAATAAGCAACCGGCGTTCTTATAACAGCAATTTTATGCAATGTTATAAACTTGTACAAACACATAATAGACATGTGAACCTAACGAATGCACAAATAACTGCTGAAAATTCATCAAAAACTAACAATATTATCGGTTACAGAATTTACATGTACTACACCGAATGGAGGAACAACTGCCTGAAAAACATTGACAAGGTAGAAAGCATAGAGAAAAAACAAAAACTTTTAAAAATGCTGGAGGTAATGGCTCAGCCAGTGACGGAGAAACTGGCGGCGATGCCATCCCCCCGGTTCATCAAGACGCATCTTCCGATGAGCTTCCTCCCTCCCACTATCGTGGACACGGCAAAGATGATATACATAGCTAGAGATGCTAGAGACATTGCTGTCTCATCCTACCACCATGCTAAACTTTTCCGAGTACTAGACTTCGCAGGTGAATTTAAAGATTTCTGGGAATTATTCATGAAGGATCGTTGTAAGTTGACACTCTTAATTTTATTATATCTATAATAGATCTCTATTCGCCTGCGTACCAGCGGTATTAGAACCAAACGGCTTAGTACGTGACGATGAGAAGAGACCAGACGGATTACATTGTAGCCTTGGAAGCCCACTTGGATAGGCCTCTGGTGTGGGATGCAACCTATGTCGACATTTCATTGCGCTATCTCATGTTCCAAGCACGGCTGCTGCGGCTGCTGAGAGCCTCAAGTGGGGCAAATACCTTACGGGTAACTATAGTTTTGAGCCGTTTGGGGTCGAAATGCTTGGGTCATGGGGCCTGAGTGCGCGTCCCCTTTTTAAGGAAATTTCTCGCCGACTGGTCGATACTTCACGTGACCAGAGGGCTGGCTTGTTCTTTGGCCAAAGTATTAGCATTGCCATTCAACGTGGCAATGACGTGGTTCTGGTGGGCACGTTTCCGGATGACAGCGATGCGGACGAGTTCTTCGACGCCTAAGTGTCCTTTTGTTTTTGTTTACAATATTTATTTGTATAGTTAGGGATTGTATAATGTATTTTAGATTTGTGTATATTCCTGTTATAAAAATTCGTGGTGGTTGTGAATCTATGGGACAATTTATGATCGATTTGGTTTTAGATATACTGACACCATATTTCGAGCACGTTAAAGAAGCTTGGAATATGAGACAACATCCGAACATGCTGTTTTTATTCTATGAAGAACTTGCAAAGGTATTTGAATTGGGACATTTTCATATGTAAAATGAAAATACTTCTAATACGGTAGTTAGTTTAAGTGTTATTTAGTAGAGTTAGAGCAGTGCTCTGCATGGAACTAATTCGGAGAAGCACGACGATCTTTGTCTGCTGCTAAACAGCGTTGCTGCGGTGACCAATTATCAGTTGGGCCTACAGCTTGTTAGCCACCAATAACATTAAAAGAATATCTGGGGCTACATATAACTGCAGATTGTGATACAAGATATCGCTGCAGAAACCGCCGGAATGACACACATGTATGTAATTCTTCTGTTCTGTTAGGACTTACCAGCAGTCGTACGTCGAGTGGCAGACTTTCTAGGCAAAGAGGTGACAGAGAAGCAAATGACTCGTCTGTGTGACCACCTCAGCTTCGAGAACTTTAAGAAGAACAAGTCTGTCAACTACGAGGATCTGCGGGAGTTCGATATCTTCTTGCCCAACGAAACTTTTATCAGAAAAGGTACCTAACACTAGATTTTGCACCGTTGCAGTTCTGCCGACTTGTTCCTCGGGATATTATTTAACACCACAGGGTCACCTCGGCTGGGCTCGCCACAATTGCGGCGGTAAGTGCCCTCTTTGAGGAGTGTTTGTGAGTTCCGCCTGACGCAGGTCCTCTCACCGGACACGGTTGCTTCGGGAGGTTCCTGTTTCGGATAAGGCGGGAGTAAACGTCCGGGTGTTACCACGGTGTAGATTGCCCGGAGACCACGGTGGAGTATACGGTGGAGGTCTGTCCGGCTTAGGCGGAACACCGCCGCGTCCTCGCGGAGGCGATCGGCGGCGGTGATCTCTCGCGTCCGGCCCTGGTCCAGGCCATGGTACGGAGCGAGAGAGCATAGGATGCCGTCACCTCCTTCTGCGAAGCAGTAATGCTCGCGAAGGAGGAGGCAGAACGCGTGAGGGAGAGACAATCTTAGCGCCCTCACGCCCCTAGTCGCCGCAGGAGACGCCCTGGGCGTCGGGAATCAAGAGCCGATTCCCGACCACCGTGCACCATTGGCGCGGGCTTGTCCAATAAGGACCAGGCCCGGGTCGACGGCGGGTTGTGTTCCACGCGCGCCCCAAAGAGTTGTCAGCACTAACTCACGTAGGGCCGATGCCTGACAGGGTCGCGGGATGTTCGAAAGTGTTATCGTGGCTCCTGGCACATACAACTAAAGGAACACGGGTAGGTTTTAGTCAGTAAAAGTCTAACACGCCTTCCCGCTCCGTACAGAGCGGTAGAAGTCATTTGATGGTTTTCCACCAAAAAAAAAGGTACACCTCGGCGACTGCCGGTGCTGCGATTCCGTGCTCTGTGTAACACCGCCTCTAGACAGTTCGTTTCAAGTAATATATCTGAGTTATTTTTAATTTGCGTTTGAATAAGTTTGTCTTTGGGACCAGTATGGTAGTATTCTCTCAATTAGGTAGTCAATGCTTTGTAATTATATTACTATTCTAGGTCCACTTACTTTGTCACGTTTAATACACATCTTACTACAGTTGCACTAATTAACAAGCAAACAGTACTTACGAGCTGTAAACATATACGTACATACATATACATAGAACCTGTACCTGTTATCTCCAACGTTAATATGTTTTTAGGCAAAGCTAACGGCTGGCGTGACTACTTCGACGAGGAGATGACACAACAAGCCGAACGATGGATCGAGGATAACCTGATATGCAATAAAGAATTGAATTGGACGATGCGGACCAAGTCGCGGGCACAGCGAGCGGATCTTGCTTGGCACAATAAGGATCGCAATGACAAGGATGTAGATTTGTCTTCATGATAATAATTACAATCAATATTACCTACCTATGTTACATATATATATGTATTATGTAACATAAGTAGGTAGGTACATATTTAAACTGCAGTGAAAAATATTTGCTATAGGATAAATTCTTCGCAGTAGCAAAGGGGCTGATTAACTAAATTAATGCTAGTTGCGTTGTCATGGGTCTATGTTTAGTTTTACAATAACAATGTGCACGCGCTGTTATCAAGACAGTTTCCCATAATTTTTAATTAATATTAGATCAAGTCCATCTCATAACAATTAAACACTGAATATGTGATACTATCATATAGGAATTTACTGATGGACCCCTCAACTGCGTCGGCCATTTTGCGCCGATTCGGCGCATCCGTCGCGGACATCCGCGTAACCTCGCGCAGTATCGGCGCTTGTGTTTAAAATGACGATATCTCTAGTCTTGTATGGGAGCTGTATATACAATGTGTCTGTATACGGTATGGCGAAAATTAAAGGTGTGGTACAGACCATCAAACTGAACAACTTTCTCACGGGGATCAACATCATAAACGTGAAAAAAAAAATCAAATGACTTTTTTTCACACCGTGTACAGACACATTGTATAATTATGTCATTGGAATCGTTATGAAATAAGCTAAAACATTAAAAAGACTAATACAGTTTTGTGTTGTAATATTTTTGTAATAGTTTTTTTTTTCGAATTTTTCGCAGTTCAACAAAAAATTAAAAACAAAAAGACATATTTTTTTATTTCATTTACATAATGATCATCTCATCTGCCTAGCCTTTTCCCAACTATATTGGGGTCGGCTTCCAGTCTAACCGGATGCAGCTGAATACCAGTATTTTACATGGAGCGACTGCCTATCTGACCTCCACAACCCAGTTACTGGGTAATACGATTAGATACCCCTTGGTAAGACTGGTTGTCAGACTTTCGGGCTTCTGAAAACCCGTAACGACTGTCAAAGATCCACGAATGACAGCCGGGACCAACGGCTTAACGTGCTTTCCGAGGCACGGAGGAGTCTCGGTATGTAAAGATGATCACCCATCCACGTACCAACCCCGGCAAGCGTAGCTTAACCTAATGGATCGACCCATGTGGCTGTTATTACTTAGCCACGAGCTCCTCCCCATTTACATCCATCATCCATTTACATAATGATACACTATTTTAAATTAATCAATTCAAAAGAACACACCTCCCCATACGTTTTTTTAATCCCACAAGCTTTACAAAAAACATGCCTCACTTAGCACATTCAACGCCACGGAATAAAATGATAAACTTCCATTCAGGCCATGTCGGACAATGTTGGGCGACATGAGTTAACTTCATAATTTATAAATATTTCCGGGGATATGTCAATGTTTTGTAAGTTAAAAATGCATGTCAATGTTTTGTAAGTCGATTTTTAGTCAATTTCAATTTTTTTGTGTGGCTTATAGGGAAAGTAAAGTTAAGGGTCGCCCAGCATTGTCCGACATAGCGTTGAACGTGTTAGGTGACCCGAGCGCGCCTCTACGAAACATTCAAACAACTGGCGTTGGTTTGTGTTAGATATTTGACGAGTGACGTTATGCCATCTTTGTCTTATTCCTTACACTTGGTGCAGTAGAAATGTAGTTTTGGAAATCACTATTGCTTTTTAAAACACGTCACAGTCGCGACACCGGTGTCGCGACGGACAGGGCGATCTTGACAGACGCCTGAATAAGGTGTCACGACAGACAGAGCGATCTTGACAGACGCCTGAATAAGGTGTCGCGACAGACAGGGCGATCTTGACAGACGCCGGAATAAGGTGTCGCGACAGACAGGGCGATCTTGACAGACGCCGGAATAAGGTGTCGCGACAGACAGGGCGATCTTGACAGACGCCGGAATAAGGTGTCGCGACAGACAGGGCGATCTTGACAGACGCCGGAATAAGGTGTCGCGACAGACAGGGCGATCTTGACAGACGCCGGAATAAGGTGTCGCGACAGACAGGGCGATCTTGACAGACGCCAGAATAAGGTGTCGCGACAGACAGGGCGATCTTGACAGACGCCGGAATAAGGTGTCGCGACAGACAGGGCGATCTTGACAGACGCCGGAATAAGGTGTCTCGAAAGTTGAGAGGCCTCACCACGTCTACCTACTCTCACCTTTACCCCAGTGTCAATCTACTACCGAAATACAAGCAACAACTTTTACAAAAATTACTTACTTACTCATTAATTTGCATTAATAAGTTACTTTTTTTATAACCTATTCAGTTAAACAATATGGACCTTCAACTGTCATGTTAAGAGACACAATTAAATTTCTGTTGTTACCGACCACTAGCCGGTCGATCGTCACTGAATAATTCAAAGTTGTAATGTTTGCCGAATTTCTACGTTATTTAGCGGCCTTTGACTTGTTCAAACTCGCGATAATCGGGCGTTTGCCCCATTCTGACCCTGGACCGGACTATAAATTGCGACAACTATCTTAAGGCACTGACACATTTATGTACTTAATTTATGTGTACACTTACCTACTTAATTTATATTAGTACCAGGACCTGGACCAGGACCAATGGTAGCCATAAATATATGGCTTTCAAGCTGTGTTAAGAGACTCCCGTACACTATCGCTTTATTTGCGAATTGCCTTGGAAAGGCTACTCGTCCCCGAAGGTGAACAGTGAAGCTGACGGTATAGGTCTGGTCAATTCACTATCACCATGTCATTGAGTGGTCTAAGGTTGGTCGTTAGCCTTGAGCAAAAAAAAAGTCGTAATATTTAGACGCGATTAAAAACTCGAGGCCGGCCCTCAATGGAAAAGTCGTGAGGCAGCTTCGGTTAGCCGGTCATATACATATGTATACATATTGTTCAATCGCAGGGATATGCCTACAATGTCTTTTCAAAATTACCAATACAAAAACCCGTTTCGTCAAGTGTGTAACTGCCCTAATATCTACGTAGGTATACTCAAACAATACAAGTCCTCAGTCGTATGTGTCCATCATATTAAGACAGTCTGTGTCTCCATCATTATTTCCAGTACCGTCCTATTGGAAGGTTATCGCGCGGTTTCAGAAAATCTCGAGCAATATTTTAAATAACAAATACCCGTTACCCCTATTTGGTAACAGTCATACCTACCTATTATACACATATGTATATTTTTATCTCACCTTATTATTATTGTTTTATCTAAGTCTGTTTGAAAGTTAAGTGAGATTGGTTGATTTATTAGACTAGGATAAAAAAAGTGTTGTTCCTGAAATGGGGGAGCAAAATTGTGTTTCAGGGTTCCCTTATGAATTTGAAGAGCTGAAGCCTGAAGAGAAGAAGGAACTAGCGAGATTGTACGCATGTAAGTACTTGGTTTTTTGTATTTTTATCATTGTTTAGTTCTTGCTTGTTGTATATTTATATATTTATGTACGTAGTCTACCTAACCAGCCAATGCCTTCTATTTAATATCGATTTAACCGAATCGAATAGGCTACTCCACTAAGATAGGACGCCTATTAGGTAACCATGGACTTGTATCATAATTGCTGATATGTGGGGTGCAGGACGAGTAGGTGTCTAGACACCTATACGTCCTGCACCCCACATATTAGCCTATCAGGAGCATATCAGCAGTATATCTTCGCTTCAGGGAGTAGGTAATATAGGCGTGAAAAATAATATTTTTTCATCCGATATTTCCAACATATTTATATGAAAGTAGTAATTTTAAATAATAATATTTTTTAAAGGATTTCATGAGTCACGTTTATCTACATCTCTGTTATGTTTCTTGTCTCTACCAAAAAGGCTTTAACGATTTATGTCATTATGCGTCAGGCCGCATACGATTGTACGAAAATCAAAGGCATTTTGGAAATCTGAAAGTGGATCCCTGACCACGAGGCTCGTATCTGAAACTAAGCAATTTTTTTATCGCTACCCAAATGTTCTTCCCATGAATATGAACAACTTTCATTATGGGACCAATACTTAAATCTCGAAAAAAAATCTGCTGTTTAAATCAAAAGATCAATAATACCTACTCGACCAAAATATATGCTTTCTCAAAAACCTTCTGGGCTCCCAGACCATTTTGTTTTTGTTTCAAGTTTAGATACGGATAAATGAAATGAAATGAAGGATGAAATGAATTACTTACCAGTACCCCGCTATGATAGATACAAGTATATTAGGTACACAGATTTATGTTTTTTTTTTTTTATAATTTATACAAAAGAACACAGACAGGATTATTATGTATATTTAATAGCACCAAAAACCACTAAGGTTTAAACTTGTGCTATCATGAGTCTATCTCAATATCAAACTACGAGTATACATGAAGCATTTTATATGTATGCGTTATTGCCGATACAATATTTAACATCTTTAGGTCTTTAAACAGTAACAATCATTCCTACATAATACTTAAGTAATATTGCTTAAGTTTACATTTAATATTATTATGTGTAATACATTTGCTTAGTTTTGAGATTCTTTCTTTGTTTTTTTTTTTTCTTTTGGGATTCTTTCTCCTATCTTAGCAAAACAGAACATTCTCATCCTGTCCTATCTTAACTTTTATACAGTAATGCACCACCCATAAGGCCACTTCACACAATATATTGCGCAGATAAAAAGCAACATTAGCAAAATAGGCATGCCTCGGTATAAAAAAAAATCTATTTAGTCCGTCAGTCAGATAATAATAAAATATTGGACACGTATTTTTTGCTTTATCATATTAATAAAAAAATACTTAGATAAAACGCATTAAAGTTGGGAAGTGGGGGCTCACTACGTCACTACTCAGTATAAAATCTAGCGAGGCGTGATGTCATCATTTTCACTCAATGTATCGCCTGAATCTTTTGATTACGTAAAAAAAGAAAAAATACGTCTCCAATATTTTTTTTAATATTAGACCTATACCTGACGGACAAAAACATTTTTAGTAATCATCCCTATTGCATTGTAAAACAATTTTATTTTCCATGCAGCCGAACCGGACTTCGTGGGTATAGGTCCTAAGAGGTACTTACTCCTGCGGCCGTACTGTGAAGATGCTGAGAACGTCTACAACATGCCGCTGCGGCCCAGCGATATCTTCGTGGCCACATATCAACGAGCAGGTAAACCTTTCCTTGGGCTGATTATGGGCTGGCCTGAAATATTTCTCTTGGACCCGGAAGTCGACGTGATTTTTATAAATACTTCATGGGTGTCGCTATAGGATACGCCTCATTTATTTCAATAAATGATAATGATAATTGTAATCATGATTTTTTTTTGCATTATTTTATTTTATTTATTAAGGGATAATAAACAACTACAACATAATAATAATAACACAAATCATAAGGTTAACAGAACTTAAAGTAGTAATGTTGCAGTCCACTGCATTATCCGCAGATAAGACATATTTCAAGATCAGTGGTTGCCACTAGACGACGAGCATTAGCAAAATTAATAATATTTTAAAATAAATAAATAAGTAACTATAAAGCTAGCTACAGCTGCAAAACCAAATCAGATCAGAAACAATTTCATTTACTTAAATCATGCAATAAATGAATAATAAGATTACAATTAAGATAAAATTTTTATAATATTAGATTTAAGTTTATTTGTCGAGCATGCAAATATATCAATGAAATTTGAATTATAGGATTCCACCATTCGATGATTAGGGCAGCGTAAGCCAGAGTTCGTACGACAATTTAGCGCGAATAGAGAACCTGACGCACATGAACTGTTCGGGGGACAGAATAACACAGCTTACTCGTTAGATCAATTATTTTACTGAGCGATGGCCGTTTTGCATGGATGTGACGCATATTTTCCCCCAACTCGTTCTTTTTGTGTTTGTGTTCTTTCTTTGCGTCATGATTCGCGCAAATAAACGTATTTTGTTTCTTATCTTTCAACTAACTACAGCTGATAACAGGGTCAACGGCCGCTGGCCGCAGTTGCTTGAAATTATGAGTTTAGAAATCTTTTAGAATCTTTTTATCTTGTTTTATCGTCGTTAGACTGCTAATTTTTTGATCCTGTATTAAGTATCTTATTCTATTTCTTATAATTTTAGTAGATTCTTTATTCTTGATAATTTTAGCAAACCTTTCTATCCTACAGGTACCACGTGGACTCAAGAGTTAGTTTGGCTGCTGGCAAAAGATTTGGATTACGAAACGGCAGCAAAGATACCGCTCACGGAGAGGTTCCCTTTCATAGAGTAAGTAAATACTTAATTTGAAATAGAGCTTACATCCAATTATGAAAACATTCATTTGTAAAGATTTTTTTTGCGTTCGACACAGGCTATTCATGTTTTTCAACAAGAAATGGCAAGAAAGCTTGCTGGAAAGGTCAGAAGACAAAGAAAAGGCCCAGGCTTTGATTGAAAAAATAGCTAAACCTATAACGGGGAGACTGTTGGCAGCTCCATCTCCTCGCTTCATAAAGACGCACCTGCCCATGAGCCTGCTGCCCCCTAACCTCCTGGACACTGCGAAGGTGGTGTACGTGGCGAGAGACCCCAGAGATGTGGCAGTGTCGAGCTTCCACCACTCCAAGTTGTTCCGAGTGCTAGACTTCCCGAGCCCTTTCAAAGACTTCTGGAATCTGTTTACAAGGGGACTTTGTGAGTATGATATTCACCAGTTTCATTTGGAATTATCTCGACCATGAGGTTTTCTTACTCAATATAAAATAATAATATATAATGCCAATATTATATTATGGTTTTATATTTTAGGTACACAAGTACCTAAAAGTATTTTTATGATTGTAGGTACTAATTGCATTATTATTAATATAATTATTTATACTTCAGTTACAGAGCTGCCATTTTTTGACCACGTAAAAGAAGCGTGGGAGTGCAGACATCATCCGAACATGCTGTTCTTATTCTATGAAGAACTAATACAGGTACGACAAGAACTTAATAGACCTCTATAGAGCTTTTTCTAAGGCATCGAGAGTAATTCCATAAAATGCTGCTAATCGATAGCACCACTTAGTTGAGTTTCGTTAATTTCAGGACCTACCAGCGGTTATTCGTCGTGTGGCCGACTTCCTTGGCAAAGACTTAACAGATGCTCAGATGACTCGTCTTTGTGACCATCTCAGCTTCGAAAACTTCAAGAAAAACGAGTCTGTGAACTTTGAAGAACTGAGAGAATACGGCGTTCTTTCCTCTGATGAAGTGTTTATTAGAAAAGGTTGAATAATTTTAATAATGGATGTTATAACGTTGTGAAGGACTTAAATCTAACTACTTTGTTTGTGCAGGATGGATTGTGTGAAAGATGATATGGCTAGGGCTAACAAGGGGTGGCTAATAGAAGAAGAATGGAAGAAGATGTCATGCTGCGCCGACAGTGGCGTGCATTTCATAAAGATGATATGGCTAGGGCTAACAAGGGGTGGCTAATAGAAGAAGAATGGAAGAAGATGACATGCTGCGCCGATAGTGGCGTGCGTTTCATAAAGATGATATGGCTAGGGCTAACAAGGGGTGGCTAATAGAAGAAGAATGGAAGAAGATGACATGCTGCGCCGACAGTGGCGTGCATTTCATAAAGATGATATGGCTAGGGCTAACAAGGGGTGGCTAATGGAAGAAGAATGGAAGAAGTTGACATGCTGCGCCGACAGTGGCGTGCATTTCATAAAGATGATATGGCTAGGGCTAACAAGGGGTGGCTAATAGAAGAAGAATGGAAGAAGATGGCATGCTGCGCCGACAGTGGCGTGCATTTCATAAAGATGATATGGCTAGGGCTAACAAGGGGTGGCTAATGGAAGAAGAATGGAAGAAGATGACATGCTGCGCCGACAGTGGCGTGCATTTCATAAAGATGATATGGCTAGGGCTAACAAGGGGTGGCTAATAGAAGAAGAATGGAAGAAGATGACATGCTGCGCCGACAGTGGCGTGCATTTCATAAAGATGATATGGCTAGGGCTAACAAGGGGTGGCTAATAGAAGAAGAATGGAAGAAGATGACATGCTGCGCCGACAG
This sequence comes from Fissipunctia ypsillon, assembly GCA_947568875.1. Classification (NCBI taxonomy): domain Eukaryota; kingdom Metazoa; phylum Arthropoda; class Insecta; order Lepidoptera; family Noctuidae; genus Fissipunctia; species Fissipunctia ypsillon. The sequence goes on along the minus strand of OX387654.1, from coordinate 18,752,807 downwards.
TGGCGTGCATTTCATAAAGATGATATGGCTAGGGCTAACAAGGGGTGGCTAATAGAAGAAGAATGGAAGAAGATGACATGCTGCGCCGACAGTGGCGTGCATTTCATAAAGATGATATGGCTAGGGCTAACAAGGGGTGGCTAATAGAAGAAGAATGGAAGAAGATGACGTGCTGCGCCGACAGTGGCGTGCATTTCATAAAGATGATATGGCTAGGGCTAACAAGGGGTGGCTAATAGAAGAAGAATGGAAGAAGATGACATGCTGCGCCGACAGTGGCGTGCATTTCATAAAGATGATATGGCTAGGGCTAACAAGGGGTGGCTAATAGAAGAAGAATGGAAGAAGATGACGTGCTGCGCCGACAGTGGCGTGCATTTCATAAAGATGATATGGCTAGGGCTAACAAGGGGTGGCTAATAGGGACGAATGGAAGAAGATGACGTGCTGCGCTGACCCCCAAGTAAATTGGTATAAGAGTAGGAGGATGATGATACTTTGTTAGTTCACAGGAAAGTTTTATAGTGTAGAAACAATTAAGTTTACGGTGCATTCTGTTATCAGGTAAAGCAGGTGGTTGGCGCAGCTACTTCGACGAGGAGATGACACAACAAGCTGAGCGATGGATAGACGAGAACCTGCGAGATACTGACCTGCGCTTCCCTAATTTATAAAAATGTAATTAACTATCACTTCTTGGGTTATTCAAGTAAATAATTATGATACTTACTTAAAGTACTTAAATAGTTTTCACTTAATGCCAAATAGTAGCGTTTAGCAACGACTGTTAAGAGCGTTTGGCTCCGACTGCTATGAGCAAACTCGTCTCGAACTCGAACTCAGAACTCGTCTAAGCTGAAATGACGCGACCGCATTTAATTAGCATAGTGTACGTATTCTGATTTAAGCAGTGGGGCGCGTCATTTAAGCTTAGACGAGTTCTACTTACGTGGTATTTAACGGCTTATTGTGATTATCTGGTAAAGCGGGAGGATGGCGCGACTACTTCGACGACACAACAAGCTGATCGCTGGATCACAAAGAACCTGCGAGATACTAACCCTCACTTCCCACATACAGATTTGACTGTATATTAAAATTATGAATAAGGATTTAAGTTAATGAAGCCTAATTGATTTTTATTTTCCTTTCCAAATTATATTCTTGAATTCTCGTACTTAACAGAAAGTATCTTCAGTGAGACTTCTCTCTTTGGGCATACTTAGACCCAAGAGTGACGACTATGGCCGTAATAGTCATCATTCTAATGACGCTGATTCGTAATCGCAATAGATGTCATCCAATGAGGATCGCTCCTGTCCGATATAGCCGTTTCAGAACCAACAGTAAGACAGTAATAAGCAGTCTATTCTTTGCCGCACAGATTTATAATAGCTAGTTAGTAGTTTTGAAACTATCAATAACTTAAGGTATGTTTCTTCTACAGTATTTATAGGTGCAGCATCTTCCAGCTTCCTTCTAATAAAGGAAGGCTCCATGACCTCACTTCTCATACGTTGTGACCTTCACTTCGTCCTTTATTTAAGTTGTTATTAACCATTTTGTAAGCATCTATAAAATTCCACTAATCAAGTATACTTTGTTTATATTTCATGTTATCTCATATCATTCAACCCGTCACTCTTTCACTGCAGCACTTTCTCCTACAGGTGTCATTCATATCCTATATATCCTATATTCCTGATATGGCAGCAAATAAACCCAATCTATACATTTGTAGTTGGCTATCTTATCTTAACATTTCCTTCAGCTGTTGCTATGCATGTCTACTGATAACAGAGATTAATTATAACTTAACTAAGTAAGTATGTTATAAAAAAACTTTGAAAATGGGATCCTGGAGAAATCGAGGGAACTCTTCAAGTAATTATTATAGGTACCTACACGCATAGCGATTTGGGTATTTTTATTTTTATAGTAACTTGTGCATTTGCACTCGGAAAGCACCATTTGGTCAAGTGGAACTGATGATGAAGACCACAGATGGCCACCGGAACCACTCAATAATAAGTATTTCACGAGTTGCGATTCGAATACTTTAAAATGATTGCTAAGCAATATAAGCTCGTCACAATGCATATGTGGAGCTGATAGTGAAGTACTAGGAAAACTCCTCAAAAATTAACGGACCTGCATCGGGAAAAGCAATATTTTGTAAAAGGTGATGGGCAGTTCTCATTAGGCTATTATAACTTAGATACATTACAAACCGACCCACTAAAAAGTGACAAATAAAAAACTTTTTTGCAAAAAAATCAATCGACTTCCAAAAAAACAGTACCAAGTGAAAAATAACTTTAATTTCGGAAGTCGGTGTCTTTGGGTCTGTATTTTAGGTTTTGCCACGGACAGATGTACATTCTTTAGTCCTAAAGTAGAATAATTGGGTTTTGAGATATCTGCTGATGGTATTCGACCTGGATCAAAGAAGGTAGAAGTAGTGGAGAAGTTTCGAACTCCTACTTGTCAACATAACGTTTGACAGTTCCTTGGGTTAGCCAGTTTCGTTAGAAGATTTGTGCCAAATTTCTCAGTTATAGCAAAACCACTGACATATTTGTTGAGGAAGGATATTAAATAGGTTTAGGGCCCAGATCAAGAAAATTCATTTGGAAAATTGCAGGCTGAATTATTGTGTAAGCCCACATTGGCATTATATGATCCAAATTTGGAAACTAGTTCTATCATCTGGAATCCGTATGAAGTGAAGTATTCTCAGATGCTGGAAAAGATGCAGAACAAGTTTACCCGATACCTGTACTGGAAGCAGTTTGGTGTCTACCCTTTCTACCCGCTTATGTATCCAACTCCCTTTGTTATAGGGATGGTTGGGTACTATAAGTTGGAAGTAAGGCGCAGCCTCGCTCTGGTAAAATATGTTTTTATGGTTTTTCGTGGTATGTTAAATAATCCGCAAATATTGGAATCGTTGGGATTGCTCGTTTATGGGGTATATCCGTTTTACCCGTTGATGCAGCCCACTCTATTTGTACTGGATATGGTCGGATACAATGAATTAAGGGTACGACGAGAGTTTACACTTGTCTCATATCTGGTCAAATTACTCCGTGGCATCGAGCATAATCCAGGAGTGCTGCAGCGCTTGAGTTTTTGCGTACCAGACCGCTATGCGTGGAGGCGGCTCCCGCCAATGCAGGCCGTGGCGACAGCCAGGACCAACCTACTCGCCAAAACACCTGTGACCCAGGGAGTTCGTATCATCAACGAACTTCATGGCAAAATTGATGTGTTCACGTGTCATTTGAGTGAATTCCCAAGGACACTGTTATTTATTTTATGTTATAAATTAATATAGATTAATGTGGGTAGAATATTATTGTGTTATAGTTTCTAACGTGTTAAAAGTTGTATTATATTTAAATTGTACCTAAATACGTTAGTATATATTTGTGAATGACCGCACTGTTGTATTGAGTACTTACAGTAGTAGATTTTAATAAATAAATAAATCTTTATTTATCTCAACATCATATTACAGGCACTGGTTAATAAAATGCACAAACTTAAATAGAGAAAGGTGTCTGAGGTAGGAGGGTCCGGTTGGGCCCGAGGGAGGGACTTTTTAAAGTTCCTGCAACCCGTACAAATTTATTAAAGTTTGCTCCAGTGATTCGTGCAGTAAGGATGCTTAATAGTGTCTCTCTGCGCTTGGACATATTTTCTTGCTCTTTGGTGGAATTCCAGAGGGTGACACTTAGTATGTTGTCCACTGTGTAACTTGTGCTGTACCCAGACCCGGCACTCGGGACTGGGCAATTAGCAACTGATGACTACTTTTGTTAGCTTGGGTCTTACCTGTTAGAACAAATGTATGTGTTGATTAATAAAATAAAATAAATAAATTAATAAATTTAACTACAGAACTGCAAAGACTGACGCTTGTAAATAAGGCGTTGCTGGTATCCTTCTTCAAAAATATGATAGTGTTCTTAGACTTGTTGCATATTTTAGTCGGCAAGCGACTCCAAAAGAACAGAATTGTTCATCTTATGATCTTGAAACCTTAGCAGTTGTATCATCTTTACATACATTTAGAGTTTATTTAATTGGATTCCTTAAGAACCACTTTTCAGAAAAGGGACATTATTTCTCGGGTAGCTCGATGGTGTGAGCAAATGCAGGAGTTTAACTTTAGTATTGAATATCAACCAGAAAAATCAATGTCTCACGTGGACGCTCTGAGCCGTAATCATATAGACGACATACAGATAAAATTCAATGCAATAATTGTAAATGATGATAATTGGTTAGCCACATTCCAACGTTCGGATGGCGAGATACAAAGAATTGTAGGAATACTGAAAGATCCTAATTTAGATAATGTGATAGATATTAAAACCAATTAGAACTTAAAAAATTATGAGTTGTTTAGAGTAACGTCATCTGGGGATAAATGGGTTGTACCGAAAGGAGTTCGCTGGCAAATAGTTAAGCAGAACTCCGATGATATCGGTCATTTTGCTTTTAACAAGACATTAGATAAAATTAAGTCACATTATTGGTTCAAAAAAAGAGAAATTTTGTAAAAAAAAATACGTCAAATCGTGTTTAGATTTCGAGTACCTAACTCGAAATCTATGGGAGGGGAAAAACCTGGGTATTTACATCCGATTGATAAAGTCGCTAAGTACTCCTTTTGATACAATCCACGTGGACCATGTAGACTCGTTTATACGAAGTAGTAAAGGAAACGTGTACATACTTGTAATTGTTGATGTTTACAGTAAATAAATCTATTTAAAACCCGTCAGGAATACAAAGTCTTCTACACCAATAAAAGTATTCGACGAATACTTAAGTATTTTTGAAGTCCTAAGGCGGCTTATATCTGACCGCGATACTTCATTTACCAGTGATATTTTTAGGAAATTTACGACTGATAAGGGTAACATATATTGAATGCTGTAGCCACACTTAGAGCTAACGGGCAGGTAGGGCGCTACAACAAAACAATAATAGACGCTTTCACTGCAAAGTGTGTAGACACGACTGATAATAAATGGGACGACGTCCAATGTTGTGTGAACAATACTTTTAATAAAAGCATTAATCGCACTCCTTCTGCGGCTCTTTTCGGAACAAGACTAACAGGATCTAGTGAAAATAAGATAGTCTCGGAATTAGGCGGCGATGTAACAGATATTGATGACGAACAGGGCATTACTCAAATTAGAGAAAATATTATTTCCCATATGAGATGGTCTCAACAAAAGGCCTAAGAAGTACATTTATGATAAGAAACGTTGTAAGCCTCATGAGTATGCCGTAGGTAAGTTAGTGTAGAAAGGCATTACCCGCTACAGGACAGAGTAAAAAACCTGTACCTAAACATCAGGGTCCCTACAGAATACCAAAGGTTTACGATTGTGATAGGTTTCAGATAGAAGATACTCCTTTGACCAGAAAAGGCAACAAACTATACTCTGCCGTAGTGACGGTGGACAAAATAAAACCCTGGTTGAATTTTAGTAGACCCCTCGATGATTCTCTGTGGTTCTGACCCAGAATAAATTATTTAGGTTTCTCTGGTAGTATATGTGCAGCTACGTGGTGTTGATCGATCTTTGCATAATCAATGATAATTGATAATATTTGTTATAATATTAATGACGTTATTAATATGATAATACTGATGGTAAATGAAACTAATTATTGATAATATGTATTTGTTTTATTAACTTGTATTGATTTTACATAATCACACAGCTGTCTTGTATGTTTGAAAATATTAAGGTTTTTAGGTTCTCGAAGGGTTCTCGGAGGTTCTCGAAGGGTTCTCGGAGGTTCTCGCAAGGTTCTTGAAGGGTTCTCGGAGGTTCTCGAAGGGTTCTTGGAGGTTCTCAAAGGGTTCTCAGAGGTTCTCGGAGGTTCTCGAAGAGTTCTCGTAGGTTCTCGAAGGGTTCTTGGAGTTTCTCGAAGGGTTCTCGGAGGTTCTCGAAGGGTTCTCGGAGGTTCTCGAAGGTTTCTCGAAGGGTCTCAAAGGGTTCTCGAAGTGTCTCGTAGAGTTATTTGGAATTTATTAATATTGAATTGAATTTCTTACCATTTTTCTGATGGGTTGTCTTCATCCTGTAGGTCGTGGTTTGGCTATATTTGCAGCTTTTCTCGAGAGGTCGTTGGAATAGGCTCAATTGGTGCTGCAGAGTGTCGGTGAGTAGGTGATTCGTTTCCCGCCAATGCGGTCAACTGTTCACCAGGTTGTGGAGCACAACGCAGCTGATCATGAACGACCTTACGGGGTCATCCGCTGCCGACAACTTTCTTTACCAAATATCGGTCATTTTCTAATATTCTACAGACTTCATATGGCTCGCTGAATTTAAGGTCTAGCGAGGTTTGGTTGCGAGGATTATTGTTAATCAATACGTAGTCTCCTCTTTGAAAATGATGAATCCTGGCCTTATGTAGATTGAAGCGTTGTCTGTCTTGTTCGCTAAGACGAAGCGTTTTCTGGTGTACCTGTTGAGTAAGTGCTTCGATATCAATCGTTTCATTGTTAATATCCATCAAATCGAGAAGCTCAGGAGGTACGCAGTGCTTCCGTTGTGTAATGAGTGTCAGCGGAGCAATACCGATGACACAATGAGTTGTACAGTTGATTGCCAGTTGAAGTTCTTCAAGTACAGTATGCCAGTGCTCTGTTTCGTAAATTTTGATCATCACCAATATATTCATGATGGTTGCAATGACCCTTTCAACTTGGCTATTCGCTCGGCTGACTCCTGGAGCTATAGCGTGGATGTTTATTCCGACCGTCGACCGACAGTAGTAATTAATTAGCCAAGGAACTCTCTTCCTCCATCGACTATAATTTAGACCGTTGCGCCAACTAGATACACAGTACGTTTCAGAGCAGCCAATGTACAGTGTAGGTTTTTGTTGTTGGCGAAGTAGAGTAAAACGTACTTCGAGAAGGCATCAATGGTGACTATGAATTCGTGCTGATAATCTGGAGTGGCCAGCTTACCTGTTATGTCCATATGAATAACTTGAAAGGCAGCCGTTGGTTTTATTATTGGATGTAATTGGGCTTGAGTGGCACTGGAATCATCCCTTGGAGGTCCGGCATTTCACGCAGTTATCCACCAATTTTCGAACAGTAGAACTCATTTTCTTGACCCAATAAGTTTCTCTGATCTTCTGCAATGTCTTTTCCCAGCCGGGATGTTTCAGTGCCGTGTGAAAAGAATTGATGATACTCCATTGAAAGTACTGGGGAACGACTGTACTAAGCTGCTGACCAAAGACAGGGCCATTGAAGTTCTTCTTTGAGACATTGTCCTCCAAAACATAGTCCTCTGTAGGGTTATTGTCACCAAGGCTGTCCATTATTGGTGGCAGTTCCTCGTCCCGTCGCTGTTCAATTTTGAGCTAGTTCAAGTCTCTTGTCATAATATTGAATCTGAGACCAACTTCTTGTCAAGAAGTTTCAAGAACCATAAATTCACTTAATAACACACGAGCTGTTGGTTATGATTGCATCTCAACAACCATACTAAAAAAATGCAATAAAGAATTGGCAAACATCTTATTATCACCTTATAAATCTATCGTTTACACAAGGAACCTTCCCAGAAAATTTAAAATCATCAATAGTCAAACCATTTCACAAAAAAAAATCCAAACAAGATATGAACAACTATAAGCCCATCACGTTAATCCCGATTTTATCTAAAATTTTCGAAAAAATCATGCACTCTCGAATAATGAATTTCTTAAATAAATTTAATTTAATTGCTTTATTAACTTGGCTTTCAAAAAAAAAAAAATCTACAACACTTGCTGCATTCTCATTAATACAAAAAATAACAGAAAACATCGATAAACGTAATAGAGTTGCTGCCATATTCTTTGACATGAGCAAAGCATTCGATTTCGTAGATCACAAAATCTTACTCAATAAATGCGAGCTCTATGGAATCCGAGGCAAAGCACTCGATTGGATTAAAAGCTACCTAAGTTGCCCAAGTTATACCTAAGTTGGTTACTTAAACTAATACTTGACTTAAACGAATCAGTTCGGTGTTCCCCAAGGAAGTGTACTAGGCCCTCATCTGTTCCTTATTTATATTAATGATATTCCTAAAGTGATATCACATCAATGCATTCTATTTGCGGACGATATTTCGGTGATAGTACCGGAAAACTCAGATAATTACGAATGTTCATTAAATGACACTATAGAATCAATAATGAACTGGTTAAAGGACAACAATCTAACAGCTAATATATCTAAAACTAAAGCTTTACAATTCTCTAATTACAATAATTTTCAAATAAAACCCTTAGACATATACTATAAAAATACTAAAATTGAAGAAGTACTTGATACAAAATTCTTAGGTATTATCTTAGACAGATATTGCAATTGGAAAGCACATACAACTCGCATATGTTCTAATCTAAATACATTTGTTTTTGCTCTAAAAAAGTTTAAGAAGTTATCAAGTCAAAAAACTGCTATGGCTGCGTACCATGGCTACGTCGAGTCAATTCTTAGATACGGGCTACTTATATGGGGTAATTACTCTCAAGCTAAAAATATCTTTATCACACAAAAAAAATGTGTCAGAGCAATCTGTGGGGTTGGGCCGTTTGAATCTTGTAAACCTTTATTTCAGAAATTAAGATTATTAACTCTACCTAGTCTGTACATATTAGAAGTAGGATTATTTATAAAAAAGCACTCTGAGCTATATGCTAAAACCATGGTAAAATAAAAAAAAAATCTTTCAAGAGATCCAAACCGACTGGCTGTCACAAGATGTAGAAGCACACTATTCCAGAACAATTGTTTGTAATATGTCTGTCAAAATCTTTAACCAAATACCCAAACAGATCAGAGAGCTGCCATTAAATTACTTTAAAAAGAAACTTAAGTTATGGCTCTATAATAATGTGTTCTACACAATAACTGATTTTTTAAATCATAAGCAAAGTTACAAATAATAATAAGATCTCACGAGTAATATAATTATATAATTAAAAAAATATATTTTTGATTTTTTACCACATGATGTCATAAGTGTTTTTGTATAAACATAATTTTATTTTTAAGGTATTTTTTTGCACGCTGAACTAAGTAAGCAAAATATGTGGAACTACTTATATTTTAAGACCTTTTATGTACCATATTTTATGCAAATAAAGATATACTACTAGATACTACTAGAAAGTCAAAAGCGCCGTCCAAAACACTGGTTACGAATTCGTTACTTACCGGCCATCAAGCCGTTATTCTAACATTGCAAATACCTTTACCTAGAAAAAATTGTATGCGCAGCTTTTCTACACTCAACATGAATAATCTTGAAAATGACATACGAGCTATTAATTTCGACCACGTTTACAATAATACGAGTGACCAAAATATTTCGTTACAGTGCATTCGTACAATTGATTTGTTACAATATTCAATTCAATTTATTCAGGAACAATTCACACTGTGTTTGAAATCATAAATAAATAAATAAATTACATCACGTTCATTAAAATTATAAAACCAACACATTCGTAATACAATCAATTATAAAAAAATAACAAAAAATCAAAAATCAAAATTAATAACATTACAATTTAAACATTCAGTACAAATAAAAATTTAATAACATTACTACATATTCATATTACCCAGACACACATTAAATAGGTATTACTTATAAAATTTTTAAAACGTGGTTATGTCATCGTCTATCGAATACAGATATTTCTCCAATAGGACAGCTTTAAGTCTGAACTTAAATGAGCTCGTGTTAATTATAGTTTTTAAGTCCAATGGCAACCTGTTAAAAATCCGCACTGCTTGATATTGAGGACTATGTTGAACTATATTCAGTTGGGGTATTATTTTGCTTTTAAAATCTTTCCTGCGCGTACTTTCCCTCAACTGTCTCTCCTCATCTGTCTCATAGTTATGCAGGTATTTTTTTTAAATTCACCAACAATACCAAAACATAGAGGCTGGGCACAGTAAGAATTTTTAAATTTATGAAGTGTTGCCGACAGCTCTCTATTTGCGATATCCGGACCATGGTTCGTATGGCTCTCTTTTGGAGTACAAAGGCTCTCTGGCAGTTATATTTAAAACTATTCCCCCAAAACTGAACACTATATCTCAACCTTGATTCTATTAGGGCATAGTATACCATTTTAAGGTGTTTTATATCTATTTCATCCCTAAGACTGCGTAAGGCATAACACGCTGAGGAAATGTACGAATCAATGGCTTGCAACTCCCTTTTCCAATTTAAATATTTGTCAATGTATACCAAGGAAAATGCCAGCTACTCTCTTTTTCCTATTCAATTTACCAATAATATCTTCCACTAATGTATATATAGCGTCCCCTGTTCCAACATTTTTTTGGTATCCAAATTGTCTCAACTGCAAAACTTTGTTTAAATTTAGATGAACTACAAGTCTACTCTTAATCACTTTTTCAAAAATTTTGGAAAGAATAGGGAGCAAAGAGATGGGTCTATAGTTTTTTGGATCTGTTTTAGAGCCCATTTTGTGGAGTGGGATAATTTTTGCTATTTTTAACTGTTCCGGAAATATACCTTCTGAAATGCATTTATTGTAAAAAATAGTCAAAGGTTCAGCTAATATATCTAAATTATCTTTAATAATTGCTATTAGCATGTCGTCATAGCCACATGATTTCTTATTTTCCATACCATTAACTATTTTCACTATTTCAATATGCGATTAAGAAGAACACTTTAACTAAAGTAATACCTAGAAAGTACAAAAACATTAAACCATGGATTACGCCTGGACTTGTTCGCTGTATCATAGAGACAAACTACACCAACAATGTAAACTTTCCCCTAACAATGAAATACTTTCAGTCACTTATTAGCGATATAGAAACTTCTGCAACAATCTGTTGAAAAATTAAAAAAACCATATGACAAAGATCAGCTACAGAAGGCAGGAAAAAACAGTAAGCTAATCTGGAAATTAATTAAAAGCAACACATTTAGAGCTAAAAACTCAGAACCTCCACTCGAACTTTTATCAACTGAATTGAACCCATCCGTAGCGACGAATAAAGCAATCAATTTCTTTATTAACATTAGGAAAAATCTGGCAGAAAAAAACTTTTCGCACAGACATCCTTCTATTCAAAGTTCACCTATGACTCTTACAACTTTGAACTCTTTGTCCTATTAGATACGGACGTTAGTGAAGTGATAGGTATAATAGACGGGTTAAAGGACGCCTGCGGCGTCGGTTGGGACGACATTCCTAATTCTATACTTAAAAGACTTAAATACCTAATTCAATCCACTAACTCACATTTTTCAGATATTTTTAACCCAAGGAATATTCCCAAAATTGCTTAAAAAAGCCGTAGTCACCCCTGTTTTCAAATCCGGAGACAAAACTTGTGTTACTAACTATAGCCCTATTTCAGTTCTAACGGGACTCTCAAAGATTCTGGAAAGAATCTATATATATAAAAGGAGAAACTGACTGACTGACTGACTGACTGACATATCAACGCACAGCCGAAACTACTGGGACTAGGAACGTGAAATTTTGCACACTGCTTCCTTTTATAACGTAGGGGAGCACTAAGAAGGGATTTTTGGAAATTCGACCTTTACGGGGGTGAAAAGGGGGAATTTCGTTTGTATGAAAAATCTTCTTCCTTGAGTTAATAAACTTGAAAGTTGGCACGAATACTTATCTAAGTAAATTATGAACTTCATAATTTTTTGTTTTTGGGTCCACGAGGGGGATTGGGGGGTGTCAAAATTTGTATGGAAGAATTTTAACACGCAGTCCGATTAATTCGAAACTCAGTATTTATACTTAGGTCTAAAAATAAATAATAACCTGTATTCTGTATGTGTAGGTTTTTCGAAAATCTACCCCGGACGGGGTGAAAAGGGGTTGTCAATTTTACAGGGGAGAATTTTACTGCGTAGCTTGATTAACTCGAAAATTGGTATGAATAACCTTTGAGTCAAGTTTTGGAAATATCCTAAATGATTTCTTAAAATTCCACCCCTGTGGGGGTGAAAACCGGGGATATAGTTTAAATGAAAAATCTTATTCGTTTGGTTAATAAACTTGAAACTTGGCATGAATATTTGCCTAAATAAGCAATAAAGTTTCTTACTATTGGTTTTTCAAATCTACCCCTGACGGGGTGAGAAGGGGTAATTAGATTTTTAAGAGGAGGATTTTGCTGTGTGGCTTGATTAACTCAAACATTGGTATAAGAAATCTTTGATTCAAGTTATGGAAATATCTTAAACGATTTTTTAAAGTTCCACCCCTGTGGGGGTGAAAAGCGGGGATATAGTTTAGATAAAATATCTTATTCATTTGGTTAATAAACTTAAACTTGGCACGAATATTTGCCTAAATAAGCAATAAAGTTTCTTACTACCTATTGGTTTTTCAAAACTACCCCTGACGGGGTGAAAAGGGGTAATTAGATTTTTAAGAGGAGGTTGTTACTGTGTGGCTTGATTAACTCAAAAATTGGTATTAGATATCTTTGATTTCAGTTAAGGAAAAAACCGAAACGATTCTTCGAAATTCCACCCTGTGGGGGTGAAAAGAGGGAATACAGATTATATGAAAAATCTTATTCCTTTGGTTAATACACTTGAAACTTGGCAAAATTTGCCTCAGGAAATACTAAAAATTGTCACTGAGTTTTTTAAAACAAGTAAGGAACGCTAGGACCGTAAGAACAGTCAGGAAAAATTTTACCGCGCTGTCATATTAACTCGAAACTAGGTACTAATACTTTTTCGGAAGTCGGTGTCTTTGGATCTGTATTTTAGGATTTTGCCACTGACTTCCGAAATTAAAGTTATTTTTCACTTTGTAATGTTTGTTTTGGAAGTTGGTTGTTTTTATTTTTTACTTTTTAATGGGTCTGTTTGTAATTTATCTGAGTTACAATAGCCTAATGACAACTGCTCATCACCTTTTACAAAACATTGCATTTCCCGATGCAGGGACGTTAATTGTTGAGGAGTTCTCTTGGTACTTCACCATCAGCTCCACTTCACCATATGCATTGTGACAAGCTTCTATTGCTTAGCAATAATTTTAAAGTAATGGAATCGCAACCCGTGAAATACTTATTATTGAGTTGTTTCAGTGGCCATCTTACCATCTGTGGTCTCCGCCATCAGTTCCACTTCACCAAATGTTGCTTTCCGAGAGGAAATGCACAAGTTACTATAAAAAAATACTAAAATCGCTATAGGTGTGCCTATATTGAAGAGTTCCCTCGATTTCTCCAGGATCCTATCATCAGATCCTGACCTGATGACAATGAGACTACCTGGAAAGTATACCTTTTCAAAAACAAAAGAATTTTCCAAATCGGTCCAGCTGTCTTCGAGTAATCGGGGAACCATAAAAAAAAGATTCCGAAGAACTGAGAACCTCCTCCTTTTTTGAAGTCGGTTAAAAATAATTTAGGGGACATTTGGCTTACAGATGTTTTAGAACCTGGATTAACACGTAGGGTAGGTGGTAGGTATTAATTTGATATATTCCGACATACACGCGGGCGAAGCCGCGGGCAAAAGCTAGTCTACAATATAAAAGGAGAAACTGACTGACTGACTGACTGACTGACTGACTGACTGACATATCAACGCACAGCCGAAACTACTGGGACTAGGAACGTGAAATTTTGCAAACGACTTTCTTTTATAACGTAGGGGAGCACTAAGAAGGGGTTTTTGGAAATTCGACCTTTAAGGGGGTGAAAAGGGGGGGATTTCGTTTGTATGGAAAATCTTATTCCTTGAGTTAATAAACTTGAAAGTTGGCACGAATTCTTATCTAAGTAAATTATGAACTTTGTAATTTTTTGTTTTTCTAAACTAGCCCCAAGAGTGGGGTTGGGGGGTGTCAAAGTTTGTATGGAAGAATTTTAACGCGCAGTCCGATTAATTCGAAACTCAGTATTTATACTTAAGACTAAAACTTAAGAATAACCTGTATCAGGGTTTTTCGAAATCTACCCCTGATGGGGTGAAAAGGGGTAGTCAATTTTACAGGGGGGATTTTACTGCGTGGCTTGATTAACCCGAAAATTGGTATAAATAATCTTTGAGTCAAGTTTTGGAAATATCTTAAACGATTTTTTTAAATTCCACCCCTGTGGGGGTGAAAAGCGGGGATATAGTTTATATGAAAAATCTTATTCATTTGGTTAATAAACTTGAAACTTGGCACGAGTATTTGCCTAAATCAATTTTACAGGCGGAGATTTTACTGCGTGGCTTGATTAACCCGAAAATTGGTATAAATAATCTTTGAGTCAAGTTTTGGAAGTATCGTAAACATTTTTTTTTAAATTCCACCTCTGTAGGGGTGAAAAGTGGGGATAAAGTTTATATGAAAAATCTTATTCATTTTGTTAATAAAATTGAAACTTGGCAGGAAAATTTGCCTAAATAAGCGATATAGTTTCTTACTATTAGTTTTTCAAAACTACCCCTGACGGAGTGAAAAGGGGTTATTAGATTTTTAAGAGGAAGATTTTACTGCGTGGCTTGATTACCTCAAAAATTGGTATAAGAAATCTTTGATTCAAGTTATGGAAATATCTTAAACGATTTTTTTAAATTCCACCCCTGTGGGGGTGAAAAGCGGGGATATAGTTTATACGAAAAATCTTATTCATTTGGTTAATAAACTTGAAACTTGGCACGAGTATTTGCCTAAATAAGCAATAAAGTTTCTTACTACCTATTGGTTTTTCAAAACTACCCCTGACGGGGTGAAAAGGGGTAATTAGATTTTTAAGAGGAGGTTGTTACTGTGTGGCTTGATTAACTCAAAAATTGGTATTAGAAATCTTTGATTTCAGTTAAGGAAAAAACCGAAACGATTCTTCGAAATTCCACCCTGTGGGGGTGAAAAGAGGGAATACAGATTATATGAAAAATCTTATTCCTTTGGTTAATACACTTGAAACTTGGCAAAATTTGCCTCAGGAAATAATAAAAATTGTCACTGAGTTTTTTAAAACAAGTAAGGAACGCTACGACCGTAAGAACAGTCAGGAAAAATTTTACCGCGCTGTCATATTAACTCGAAACTAGGTACTAATACTTTTTCGGAAGTCGGTGTCTTTGGATCTGTATTTTAGGATTTTGCCACTGACTTCCGAAATTAAAGTTATTTTTCACTTTGTAATGTTTGTTTTGGAAGTCGGTTGTTTTTATTTTTTACTTTTTAATGGGTCTGTTTGTAATTTATCTGAGTTACAATAGCCTAATGACAACTGCTCATCACCTTTTACAAAACATTGCTTTTCCCGATGCAGGGACGTTAATTGTTGAGGAGTTCTCTTGGTACTTCACCATCAGCTCCACTTCACCATATGCATTGTGACAAGCTTCTATTGCTTAGCAATAATTTTAAAGTAATGGAATCGCAACCCGTAAAATACTTATTATTGAGTTGTTCCAGTGGCCATCTTACCATCTGTGGTCTTCGTCATTAGTTCCACTTCACCAAATGTTGCTTTCCGAGAGCAAATGCACAAGTTACTATAAAAAAATACCAAAATCGCTATAGGTGTGCCTATATTGAAGATATCCAATAATATAGGCAATATTGAAGAGTTCCCTCGATTTCTCCAGGATCCCATCATCAGATCCTGACCTGATGACAATGAGACTACCTGGAAAGTATACCTTTTCAAACAAAAAAAGAATTTTCCAAATCGGTCCAGCTGTCTTCGAGTAATCGGGGAACCATAAAAAAAAGATTCCGAAGAACTGAGAACCTCCTCCTTTTTTGAAGTCGGTTAAAAATAATTTAGGGGACATTTGGCTTACAGATGTTTTAGAACCTGGATTAACACGTAGGGTAGGTGGTAGGTATTAATTTGATATATTCCGACATACACGCGGGCGAAGCCGCGGGCAAAAGCTTGTATCCTATAAGTCTAGTTCGTAGTAAGAGACCGCAAAAGATTGTTCCTGTTTAGACATTGAAAATATAATTATGTTAATTCAATGACTGTCCTATTTGAAAAGTACTGTCGTAGAGTATGGCCTGAAACACAGATTTAAATAAACCTAGGTCGGGTAACGCACTACATTACCTTCAGAATTCTATTTTTTTGTTTGCAACTGTAATCTTATATATATAATATATAATAATATAACCATTTATTATCAGGTAACAAAGACCCATAGATACATATCTTAACCTAAGTATACATAATAAATATAGTAACAATTTTGTTAATAAATAAAACTTAATAACTATCACTATCATCACTGTATCACTTAGTGGCACAAAGTCTTTGTGCGTTCTGGTGGCACTTGTCCGCGAAAGCGGCGGAATACCACATCCTGCGGCCAAAAGCTTTCTTCCATCACCAGGTGCAGGTAGCATGTTGGTATGCGCACCACGAACGCCTTGAAGTTGACGTTGCGGTGCGACTCCAGTAACTGCACCCTCGGCGCGTACCTCTTCTTCTGGCGCACGTACTCCACGATGTCCTCCGCCTTAGTGGTGTAGTGTAGGCGGGAGATGTAAAGTCAAAGTCAAAGTTTTTTAATTGCTAAACATAGGTGTAAAAATAGGTGTTATAAATAAAATAGGTACACATATCTCTATATTTTGCCGTTAACGGCGTACAAATATCAGATACGACATTTTTACAATTTAACAGAATTTTTGTTAAAATTTAATGACAAGTAAAATCAAAGCTAAATTATATACTAAAACAAAGTTAATAATATTGCAAACAAAACGTATTTCGAACATATAAATTTTTAGAAACATAATAACATTTCTGATACTCTAAGTATTAGGTACTTACCTATACCTTAGAGAGCATAAGAGTATTGGTTTAATTTTTTACAGATAATTTCTATATGAGATTTCCAAGATAGATGACTATCTAAGTGCAGTCCCAAGAACCTGGTATTATCGGTGTCAGCTATTCTTATATTTTCATAAATTATATTAAATTTTGACTGATTTGTCCGTTGATAAAATGACATTATTTTGTTTTTTCTAAGTTAATTTTCAAGTTATTTATTTTTAGCCAATTAATAATACGTTGTAGGGAACTATTTATTTTATTTTCATATGCACTTATATTTTTACATGGAACGATTAATGTGCTGTCATCGGCAAACAGAATAGTTTGGTGTTCAGTGCATTTTGGTAAATCATTTATGTAGATTATGAACAGTAGAGGCCCAAGGACACTTCCTTGAGGAATTCCACATATTGTTATTCTAGTTGATGACATGTACGTAATTTCTGCTTTCGTCTTTGGACAAATTCTATTTATAACAGTTACTTGTTTTCTGACAGTTAAGTATGTTTTAATCAATTTTAATACGTTGCCTCTAATGCCATAGCGTTCTAATTTGCTTAACAATATATCGTGGTTTACATGATCAAATGCTTTTGACATGTCCATTAGTATCGCTGTAATTGGTATTTTTTTGTCAACATTCAGAACAATTTTAGAGAATAACTCAAATACTGCTTTATTTATAGTTCTATTTATCCTAAATCCATATTGTTCTCTTGCAAGTAAATTGTTTGATTCAAGAAAAGAATATAAAGAATTGTACATTACTTTTTCAAAGACTTTAGACAGTATTGGTATTAAAGCAATTGGGCGGTAATTTGATATGGTTGTTTTATCGCCTTTCTTATGTAGTGGTTTAATTAATGTCATTTTTAGTTTACTTGGAAAGTGTCCGTTTTCTATACATAAATTGATGACATAGCTTAGCACGGGAGGAATGATGTTTGCCACAAATTTAAGAATTTTAGTTGTTATGCCGTCGTAGCCGGCACTATTTGTGTTTTTTAGTGAATTAATCACTTTGAATATTTTGAAGGAATCAGTCGGTGCCATAAATATGGATTTTGAATAATGATTTATGTTTGAGAAACTATTACTATTATTTTTTTCATTGCTACTTTTTTGTTCAGCTACATCGACATAATAATCATTAAATGCCGTAGCTATTCCTATAGGGTCATTGATTAGTTTATCATTAATATGTATTTTGTGCAAGGGTTCAGAAGGAAATTTTGTTTTGCATTTTTTTATAACTTTCCACGTGGCTTTAGTTTTATTTTCAGCATTATTTATTAGATAATTATTTTGCGATCTTTGGGTCAAGTAAATAATTTTTTTGAGCCGTTTTGAGTATTCTTTTAATAATCGTTTGTTGTCATTAGTAGGCGATCTTCTGTATTGCCAAAGTATTTCTCTTTTCCGTTTACTGCAAGTTTTAATACCTTTAGAAATCCATTTAGGAGATTTACGACTTGAGATCTTTTTCTTCACAGCAGGGAAACAAAGGTTGTAAAAAAGTGTAAATAGGTCATGAAATGAATTAAAAGCTGTTTCGGGATCGGTACTATTGAATACCTCATCAAAGCTTAGCTTTCGCATACAATCTAAAAACTTTTCTTTATTTTCAGAGCTGTAATCACGGCTTACTATATACCAGTGATCAATAAGACAAGTCTTTTTGACTGGGCATTTAAAGAGCTGAGCTGTGTGATCAGACAAAGCTAAGTCTAGAATTTCGCCTCGACCACCTGTGACGTTATGTATGATATTATCAATGCATTTACCGCTAGATATACGCGTAGGTTTGTTTATGTTTGGTCTTATATTGTAGTTTAATAGTAGATGCTGAAATTATGTACACCGGTGTGTTCGGCTTTGCGGCACGCAAGCTGACTTCCGGCTCCGTAGGAGCTTTGCCACAGCGGTTCTTGTTCGTTCGCGACCGGCGCTTCCTCCTTTGCACCGTCACGAAACCCTCCTCATCAGCCCTATTCGGTGCCTTTTTTGGCATAGGCTTCCTACATGGAGCTCCTTGGGCACTCGCGGTGACGCTAGCGAATTCCTTTTCTATGGGCTTCGCCAGGGCTGCAGACACTGGCAGCGGGACGGGGCGAGAAGCTCGGGCGGGGTTACGTGGAGGAGCCATGATGACGGCCGCGGGGCTGCGGTGCACGCGGGTGGGGCGCTCTGCAATCTCAGCAAACGACGGGTGCGCTGGCGACGAAACTGCTGACGCGGCTGGGCCTACCGTGGGGTGTAGTCTAAAGAAATCTAGAATGTCTTCTTCAAGACGCACTGCATAGCGCGATCTTCTTGCGTCAACCACTGATGGCATGAAGGTGCCATATTCACGATAGCGCTGTTCTGCTCTCAGGATTGTGGTGAGGCTCGGCTGCCTTCCAAATCATTCTTGATAAAGGACTTGGGCTTGTCGTAAGCTTTCGTTACGCTCACGATAACACACGATCATTTCCAAGTATTCTCGGTTGCTGTGCGCGTCATAAGGCATTGTTGTCGATTGTGATAACTACGTACGTAACAACACAAACACACGTTCGTGCAACACGAACAAATGCCGCAAGCCGCAAGCCGGCAAAACGCCGGCTCGATTGCGCGACAAAAACTGAAATTACGTTATTGTCATTTACGTCAAGCGAGCGGCGGACGCCCGTGGCGAAGGGCTATGTTAGGGCCGGCGCACATCTGGCGAGACGCAGTGCAGTTATCACTACCTAACATATATCAACATTGTCTACCTTATAATAAAGTCTAGAATAAATTACTTGAGACGCGCACCTCTTTCCGCTTAAATGCGCTCTTGAGCAAATGGAAGTTTATTTATTCTTAACTTTATTTTCTTTTCAGCAAGGTCGATATTTCTTTGGCAGTGATAACCGCGCTGCGCTGCCCTTATGGTGAGATGGCATGAGTTGAACAATGAACGCGGCGGGCGCGGGTGGTGACGTAGTCACGTGCGCCTGCACATTTGTAGTATCTGCATTATGAGATAACAAAGACATGGATGTATTTATGCATTGGGTAGCCAATATTTTTACTGTATTTTTGTTAGCAGATTTATTTTCTTGTAGGTAGAAATCTATGGCTTTTTCTTATATTTTTTTTACCATTGTCGTTATTTTGGTGGTCTGAATGATTTCTAAAATTTTTAGGTAGTTTTAAGATATTTACAGTATTTTTGAAATAACACAATTGTATTTGGTAAAATTAAAACGTTATTTGATTTGTTTAAAATGCTAAAATGGCGCCAACCTAATATTAAGATGTCAACTGACTATTTGAGTCTGATAGATTTTAAAAGTTACGTAGCAGCGCCATTTTAGCAGACAGTGGTTGTTGAACAGCAAAAGTGTAAGGAGCTCTATAATATTCATGTAAGTACTGAGAATTGTCATAATATAATTATAAATGTGTTGCCGTAGTAATTATATTTGAGCTTTTATTTATGGTTTAAACCCAGTAAATAAATCGTGCTTATTTGTTCAAAAGAACGCTTTTTATTTACATGTATTTTAGTTTTTGCCACCAACTTCCGATATTAAAGTTGTTCTTTGCTGTGTTTTTCTTGGAAGTCTGTTTTTTTTTTTTTTAAGTTTTTTATTTTTCACTTTTTACTGGGTCGGTTTGTAATTTATCTAAGTTACAAACGCCCAGTGTCAACTGCTCATCACCTTTTACAAAATATTGCTTTTCCCGATGCAGGGACGTTAATTTTTGAAGAGTTCTCCCGGTACTTCACCAGCAGTACCACTTCACCATATGCATTGTCACGAGCATAAATTGCTTAGCAACCATATTAAAGTAATCGAATCGCAACCCGTGAAATACTTATTATTGAGTAGTTCCGGTGGCCATCTGTGGTCTTCATCGTCAGTTCCACTTCACCAAATGGCGCTTTCCGAGAGCAAATGCACGAGTTACTACAAAAAATACCCAAATCGCTATAGGTGTTTTAAAGAGTTCCCTTAATTTTTCCAGGATTCCATCATTAGATCCTGACCTGATGACATTGGGACCACCTGGGAAGTATACCCCTTCAAACAAACAAGAATTTTGCAAATGGGTCCAGCCGTCTTCGAGTAATCAGGGAACATACACAAAAAAAAACTGAGAACCTCATCCTTTTTTTGAAATCGGTTAAAAAAGACTACGCTCCATCATTAAAAAAAAATGATCCCATGGCTCAGAAGCTTCTCAGAAGAGTCATTTTTAGGGTGGTACTGCCCGCGCGCACTTGATGCAGCCAACACATACAAAACTAAGCCTTCTGCAAGTACATTAAACATAGTTCTTTGTTGTTCATTCGTTGTTGTTAATTTATTATCATAACATTGAGATTACATAGTTACTTCGATATTTGCAGATATTTGTGAGTGCAGGTATATTGTATATGTAGATTAGATAAGTTATAATATTTTAAAGATATATTGTCATAGTCTTTACACATATTTCATATCTTGAGGTTGTGTTGCGTCCAATAACAATGGGGGAACAGAAAAAATTGCCATTTCCTTATGAATTTGAAGAGCTGAAGCCTGAAGAGAAGAAGGAACTAGCGAGATTGTACGCATGTAAGTACTTGGTTTTTTGTAATTTTTATATTTGTTTAGTTATTTCTTGTTATGTAAATGTACGTAGTCTGCCTAACCAGCCAATGCCTTCTATTTAATATCGATTTAACCGAACCGAATAGGCCACTCCACCTAAGATAGGACGCCTATTAGGTAACCATGGACTTGTATCATAATTGCTGATATGTGGGGTGCAGGACGTGTAAGTACTACCTATGCGCCTACGGAGGACAGAATGCCGGTGTCTAGGACACATACTTAGGGTGTTCTGAAAGTCGAGATTTAACTTTATTTTTCACAGTTTTTCAAAATTATTGCAACCACAATTAATACACTTCTGCATCCTTATAAACCAATCACTAAAAATGTCTTTCCATTTCTGTTCAGGAATTTCCGCACATATATTGTCCCAGGCCGAAAGTAAAGCTTCTTCGTCCCGAAATCTTTGTCCTTTCAATTTACTTTTCACGAAAGGAAACAGTCCAAAGTCACATGGCGCCAAGTCTGAGCTGTAAGGCGGATGTTCAAGAAGTTTCAAGTCGGCATCTCGCAAAAATTGGCATGTAACGTCAGTACGATGTGCCGGAGCATTATCATGATTACCACGTGCAGAGTTGTGATTTTGGACGAAGCTTCTTGAAATCCTGAATAAGTTGAGGAAAGCAGACAGTGGTGTACCAAGCAGCGGTTACAGTCTTCTGCTCACGGAGAACTACTTGTTCAATAATTCCCCGAAATAATACGGAAAAAAAACACGATTATTCACTTTTTTATCGACTTAGATTTTTTTACTTCAGTCGGGTTATTTCTTCGACTTCTATTACCCATATTTTATTTTGCTGCTTTGTGGGCACGTCGTAATAATAAAGCCACGTTTCATCGCCCGTGACGATTGAAATGATGTCTTTAGATTTTCCGTTTTTAAACTTTGCAATAATTTTGTTTCACCGTTTAACTCGCTGTTCCTTTTGTTCATCGGTAAGCTTATGTGGAATTCAAAGAATACAAACTTTTCTATAACTTAAATGGTGGTGAACAATTGAAGTAACGCTGCTGAGCCAATCTGCAGGAAGGACTCTATTTGCCGGTGGGTTATTCGCCGGTCAGTTTCAATTAAATTTTTAACTGCAGAAATATTTTCTGGAGTAACTGCTTCCGCCGGTCGTCCTGAACGGGGGTCGTCTTCTAGGTTAAAACAGAATAGAATAGAATATTCTTTATTGTACACCACAAAAATTACAGATATAATGTAGAAATTTTACAAATAGGGTTACACAGCCACGCTCGAACTGTTTGTACTATCTGTAGACGGTTGCACGAAAGGGACAGTCATCACCATTAGTATAGGCTTCATTTCTTCTAAACAGTTTTCTCGACTTAATCAACTTGTTCGATTTCAATACATTAATATTTTAGATAACAACTTATACCTAATTAATTAATAAAATAACAAAATTATATCCTAACTTAACTAAAACTATTCACAAACTAAAATATGGCGTCGAAAAATTCCTCCGCATCGCTGTCGACTGGTAATGTACTTAAATAATAATGTGTGTAAAGGTTGACTGGTAGAAAATGCCTATGGCATTAAGTCCGCCTCTGTACTTTTCTGTGCATGAAGTATTAAATAAATAAATAAATAAATAAATGTACCCAAGAGACTGGCGGCATTGCCACGTTGTATGGCAATGCTTAGCCTCTGACCAAGGCAAAAGCCGGCCCTTGGGTCACGGGAAGTGTCAACTAGCCGTTTGGAGATTTCGTTAAACAAACCATGAGCGCTCGGACCCCACGGCCCGAGGGTTTCAACCCCAAACGGCTCGAAAATATAATTACCGATAAGGTTATTATACTTTCGCCGCTTGAGGTTTTCCGCAGCCGCAGCAGCAGCGCCAGCACAGCACGCCGAGCCGGGAAGATGGGATGGCGCTAGAGTGTCGACACAAGTTGCGTCCCACACTAAAGGCCTACCCACCTTCCATGGAAATAAAGACATGCCGTCCGGTCTCTTGCCATCGTCGCGTGCCAAGCCATTGGGTTCTAATACAGCTGGGACGCCGACGGTGACAAGAGCCCGTCGGATGATGTCATTAATGTTCGCGTGCCGCGCTATGCGACCCGCACTTCGGCTGCAAGACAGGCCGTGGTGTCCGAGGCTGTTGACAACTTCGCCACAGTGACAGCGATGAGGAGAGCAACAAGGGGCTCCTAGTCGCAGGGAAGCAGCGAGGCGGAAAGTAGTGTCGTCAAACAAAGTGCCTATGCTCGACGACGGTAGTGCATGAAGCCACAGACCCGACTCCCACTTACCCACAGCCAGCAGGCGCGCACGCTCCGCAGTAGTAGCAGACGTGTTTAGTAAATTAGTTAGTAAATAGTACTTGTTCGAACACGATCTGCGGCATTACTGAATGCCATCAAATGACAACTGACACTAACGTATATCATAACATAAACAATCAAACTACGTGCTCGCGTCGGCCATTCGCCTTAGTATTATTATGTATCTCAAGACTTTCAGAACACCCTACGTATGATAATATCCCTTCGCTTCAGGGAGTAGGTAAGTACAGGCGTGAAATAAAAATAATATTTTTTCATCCGATATTTCGAACATAATTATATGAAGGTAGTCATTTTGAACAATAATATTTTTTAAACGATTTCATGATTCACGTCTAACTACATCTATAATATGTTTCTTGTCTCTACAAGTCAGGCCACACACTATCGTACGAAAATTAAAGGCCTTCTGGAAATCTGAAAGTGGATCCCTGACCACGGGGCTCGTATCTCAAACTAGGCAATTTTTTTATCGCTACCCAAATTTTCACAGGATGTTCTGCCCATGAATATTAACAACTTTCACTATGGGACCAACTCTTAAATCACGAAAATAAAATCAGCTGTTTCATACTTACTCGACCAAAATGTTTGCTTGCTCAAAAACCCTCTCTGCTCCCATACCATCTTGTTTTTCTTCTGTCATGTTTACCTAGTCTTGCCATAAATACTAAAACAAAGAAAAATAATTCTATTGCAAATAACATTTATTACTTTTACAGTGTGTTAGTTAAATACATAAATATAAAACAATTTAAAATATAAAAAGCTTATTCGAAGTGGTCTCCATTGGCTGCAATACATTCCTTTAAACGTTGAGGCCAGTTATCAATAGAAGCACGCACTCTTTCCATGGGAAAATTCTTCACTGCCAATCTACTGAATGCCTTGGAAGTTGGGTAGGCCTTTGGTGTGGGATGCAACCTGTATCGACACCCTCGCGCCATCCCATCTTCCTAGTACGGCGGGCTGTGCTGGGGTGGCTGCTACAGGTGTAGAAAACCTCACACGGCGCAAATATAACAGCCTCATTGGGAGCTATATGTTTGAGCCGTTACGGGTTGAAACAATAGGGCCGTGGGGTCCGAGTGCTCATCGAGTATTTCGGGACATCGCTAAACGGTTGGTCGACTCTTTACAGGACCAGAGGGCTGGCCTATTTTTAGCACAAAGAATCAGAATTGTCATTCAGCGTGGCAATGCTGCCAGCCTTTTGGGCACTTTTCCCATTGACAGAGATGCGGACGAATTTTTTGATGCCCAATGAGCTCTTCCCCCTTTTTTATGTTTTATTGTATACTTGTACATAATATATATATTAGTGATATCTTGTACCTATGTAGTAATTAAGAATTATAAATAAATACAATTTTGATAAAAAAAATAAAATAAAATCATAAAAATTTTGAATTTAATTGTTGTATTATAGGGTGGATAGCCAAACTGAAAATGACTGTCCCGAGAGGATCACCTTGTTGGCATCCGACTGCAGATTCCAAAACGTTCTCTATATAGTAATTTTGAAGGGTGTCTGTAGCACTGCCACAAAAAAACATAAATTTCCGATAACTCCTTTTTTGCTTCAGCCAACAAAGTGTCCCTGGTAACTGAGTTGAAGGCGTTATTAACGTCAACCTTGAGGATGACCTCGCCTTTACCGGAATTTAAAAAACTGGAAAGGGCATGTACGGCAGCCTCGCAGCCCGCTTTAGATCCAAAGCCAAGCTATAGGGGCTGGAACTTGTTCGTTAAAAATTCGCCGTATAATTTGCAGCATATTTTGGCAGCCGTACGCCTGTAGGTACACCCAACGGCAATGGGACAAATGCCGCCGTCCCTCTTGCGCAGGTCACATAAGTTTGCCCCGTACAAGACATCGACGACGGCATCATTCACACTGCCGCTGAGCATCAGGTTAATTAGAGCCGCAAGCTCCTGCAAAAGTGACTCACCAGCTTCCCCGACGCCTGAACTCAATAGGTATTTTAAATGCTGAGGAGTTAGGCCGTCGAGGCCGTCGGCGGAACCACTTCGAAAGGAGTTCACGGCTGCAATCAGCTGAATGAAATTAAAATAAATGACGTTCATTTCTATAAAATTACGATCTAACTTAATGTTCGTAAACATCATAACATCACGCCTGCAATCCATGCAGGGTTAGGCAGCGGTCCACCCACATTTCACCAGGTATGTTTGTCCTATGTAATAGGGGACATCGAGCCTATTGCCATCAACCGGGCACAAATCCATGGCTGCTACTGAGAAATTCGTGATGGAAAAACCCTATGCTTAACGCTTTACCCGACCTGGGAATCGAACCCAAGACCTCATGTCCAGCAGTAGCGCTTGCGACCACTAGACCAACGAGAAAAACAATCTAATTAATAAAGAGTCATAATCAATACAGCTCGATTCAAACTTTATTGCGGCTCGGAACATGAGGCGAGTCGCTGCGCAGTAACAAATTCACGTGTCAGCGGGGGTGAGGGGTGCGGTACTGCGCAGCGAGTAGCGCGTACTTTATCAGATATAGATTGGCATTGTCATAATAATCAGGAGTTGATTTTTATGTGATTACTGATTATACCTATAAAAATATCGGAAATATACCAAGTAGGCAGATACTATAAGCGGGTACTTACCAGTAACCCTGCTTTGATAGATACAAGTATATTAGGTACAGAGATTTATGATTCTTTCTCCTATCTTAGCAAAACAGAACATTCTCCTTCTGTCCTATCTTCTTAACTTTTATACAGTAAATGCACCCATGACGCCACTACACGTATAAAAAGCACACAGATTTCAAATTTCAGATTTTTCAGCAACATTTTCAAAATAGCCATGATGCCTCGGTATAAAAAAAAAAATATTTAGTCCTTCAGTCAGATAATAAAAAAATATTAGACACGTATTTTTGCTTTATCATATTAATAAAAAAATACTTAGATAAAACGCATTAAAGTTGGGAAGCGGGGGCTCGCTACGTCACTACTCAGTATAAAATCTAGCGAGGCGTGACATCTTGCCCCATTTTAACTTAAAGTATCGCTGTAATCCTTTGATTACGTAAAAAAAGAAAAAATACGTGTCCAATATTTTGTAATAATCTACCTGACGGACAAAAACATTTTTAGTACCTAATCATCCCTATTGCATTGTAAAACAATTTTATTTTCCATGCAGCCGAACCGGACTTCGTGGGTATAGGTCCTAAGAGGTACTTACTCCTGCGGCCGTACTGTGAAGATGCCGAGAACGTCTACAACATGCCGCTGCGGCCCAGCGATATCTTCGTGGTCACACATCAACGAGCAGGTAAACAGGCTGATTGTGTGTGTCCCGAAATATTTCCCTTGAACTCGGAAGTCGATGTGATTTTTATAAATACTTCATGGGTGTCGCTAAAGGAAACGCCTCATGTATTTCAATAAATGATGATGATAATTTATTCATGATGGTTTTTTTTGTCTTATGAAAAGCGATGGCCGTTTTGCTTGGATGTGACGCACATTTTCCCCGACTTGTTCTTTTTGGGTTCTTTCCTTGGTCATGTTTACCGCAAATGAACGTATTTTGTTTCTTTTCTTTCAAGCAACAGCTGATAACAGGGCCGCAGGCCGCAGTTGCTTGAAATTATGAGTTTAGAAAATCTTTTTATTTTGGTTTATCGTCGTTAGAATGCTAATTTTTTGACCCTGTATCTTATTCTATTTCTTGATGATTTTAGCAGGCCTTTCTATCCTACAGGTACCACGTGGACTCAAGAGTTAGTTTGGCTGCTGGGAAAAGATTTGGATTACGAAACGGCAGCAAAGATACCGCTCACAGAGAGGTTCCCTTTCATAGAGTAAGTAAATACTTAATTTGAAATAGAGCTTACATCCAATTATGAAAACATTCATTTGTAAAGATTTTTTTTGCGTTCGACACAGGCTATTCATGTTTTTCAACAAGAAATGGCAAGAAAGCTTGCTGGAAAGTTCAGAAGACAAAGAAAAGGCCCGGGCTCTGATTGAAAAAATAGCTAAACCTATAACGGGGAGACTGTTGGCAGCTCCATCTCCTCGCTTCATAAAGACGCACGTTCCCATGAGCCTGCTGCCCCCTAACCTCCTGGACACTGCGAAGGTGGTGTATGTGGCGAGAGATCCCAGAGATGTGGCAGTGTCAAGCTTCCACCACTCCAAGTTGTTCCGAGTGCTAGACTTCCCGAGCCCTTTCAAAGACTTCTGGAATCTGTTTACAAGGGGACTTTGTGAGTATGATATTCACCAGTTTCATTTGGAATTATCTCTACCATGAGGTTTTCTTTTATATTATGGTTATATTATACTAGCTGTGCCCCGCAACTTCGTTCGCGTGGATGTCATAAGGTACACAATATTTACTAAATTAACAGCCACATTTTAATAAAACTCCCTCGTCTTCCGAAACGCCGCGTTGCATCGCCCGCCCGCGCTATTACTTCTTTCCGACTTTTTTTCTTTTGCTCGGTTCCTAAGGGTCATAGCGTGATGTTAAATAGCCTATAACCGTCCTCGAGAATTATGTTACTAAATGCAAAAATAATTTTTCAATTCCGACTTTGTGTTCACAATTTCATGGGTTTTTTTTTGGCGCGGAACGCTGATTATTTTTCTAAAATAAAAGTAGCCTCAGTTACTTCTTATAACATAACATTAGTACAGCCGTTTCGGAGATTAGCCGGAACAAACAGACAGACAGACAAAATGTTTTAAATTGGTTTTTTGTTATAAGTACCGTATATACTTTCATATGCATTAAATAAAAAGCTGTTATTTTGAGACTACAAACAGACACTTCAATTTGATTTATTTGTATAGATTTAGATACATAGGTAACTAAAAGTATTCTTATGATTGTACTAGTTGTATTAATATTTATTAATATTTCAGTTACAGTGCTGCCTTTTTTTGAGCACGTAAAAGAAGCGTGGGAGTGCAGACATCATCCGAATATGCTGTTCTTATTCTATGAAGAACTAATACAGGTACGACAAGAACTCAAAAGAGCTCTATAGAGCTTTTTCTAAGGCATCGAGAGTAGTTCTATAAAATGCTGATAATCTATAGCACCACTTAGTTGAGTTTCGTTAATTTCAGGACCTACCAGGGGTTATCCGTCGTGTGGCCGACTTCCTTGGCAAAGACCTAACAGATGCTCAGATGACTCGTCTGTGTGACCATCTCAGCTTCGAAAACTTCAAGAAAAACGAGTCTGTGAACTTTGAAGAACTGAGAGAATACGGCGTTCTTTCCTCTGAAGAAGTGTTTATTAGAAAAGGTTGAATAATTTTAATAATGGATGTTATAATGTTGTGAAGGAATTAAATTAACTACTTTGTTTGTGCAGGATGGATTGTGTGAAAGATGATATGGCTAGGGCTAACAAGGGGTGGCTAATAGAAGAAGAATGGAAGATGGCATGCTGCGCCGACAGTGGCGTGCATTTCATAAAGATGATATGGCTAGGGCTTTCAAGGGGTGGCTAATAGAAGAAGAATGGAAGAAGATGGCATGCTGCGCCGACAGTGGCGTGCATTTCATAAAGATGATATGGCTAGGGCTTTCAAGGGGTGGCTAATAGAAGAAGAATGGAAGAAGATGACATGCTGCGCCGACAGTGGCGTGCATTTCATAAAGATGATATGGCTAGGGCTAACAAGGGGTGGCTAATGGAAGAAGAATGGAAGAAGATGACATGCTGCGCCGACAGTGGCGTGCATTTCATAAAGATGATATGGCTAGGGCTTTCAAGGGGTGGCTAATAGAAGAAGAATGGATGAAGATGACGTGCTGCGCCGACAGTGGCGTGCATTTCATAAAGTGATATGTCTAGGGCCAACAAGGGGTGGCTAATAGAAGAAGAATGGAATAAGATGACATGCTGCGCTGACAGTGGCATGCATTTCATAAAGACAGAAAGACACTGCCTACCCTACCTAACTCAGATAAATATTTATAATCTTGTCCTGATATCTAATATTATTTACTACGAGCGTATTATCAATTAACAAAAAATCAAATCAGCTCCATCTGTCGATGTGTGCTCTCGTGGTCATGCGGATTTAATGTGTGTGCGTTCCTATAAATACGTGGCACACAATCTCACAAATATCGCACACAATCGCACAGGGTAGGCCATGTCTTTATTACAAACCGACTATTTTAAAAAGTAGCTTTGTTTCATTTAATTATCACTACTTAAAGCACCATTACTTTTTTGTCGTATTATTATTTATTCGGAGTCGCCATTGTAGGTTTGATAAATGATTTGTTTTGGTTGTGAGCTATGAAAGCACGTAGGTATTTATGATTTTAACTTTGATAATACTTAGTGTGAAAAAAGGATAATATTCACTTTAAAAGTTGTTCAGGTGCTGTGTGTATAGAGAAAATAAAAAATTATGAGTTTTCAAAACAATCTTTTGAAGAAAAATAAGTGATCGTGTTTTGTTATTAACAGCCGCACGGGTCGATCGACCAGGTTAATCTACGCTTGCCGCGGTCGACCCGTAGATGGGTGGCCATCTGTACATACCATGACCCATTGGTCCCGGCTGTCATTCGTGGGTCTTTGACAGTCGTTATGGGTCGTCAGAAGCCCGAGTCTGACAACTAGTCTTACTAAGGGGTATGGTATTACCGTGTAAAATACTGACATTCAGCTGTATCTGGTTAGACTAGAAGCCGACCCCAACATAAATGGGAAAAGGCTGGCCTATTTCCAACTATGTAGGGAGTTAAAAACTATTATCATCATCATAATAGCTTTTAAAATTTTCTGCCTACCCAGTCTTAAAACTCTGTGCACGCCACTGTGCGCCGACCCCAAGTAAATTGGTATAAGAGTAGGAGGATGATGATACTTTGTTAGTTCACAGGAAAGTTTTATAGTGTAGAAACAATTAAGTTTACGGTGCATTCTGTTATCAGGTAAAGCAGGTGGTTGGCGCAGCTACTTCGACGAGGAGATGACACAACAAGCTGAGCGATGGATAGAGGACAACCTGCGAGATACTGACCTGCGCTTCCCTAATTTATAAAAATGTAATTAACTTGTATCGTATTGTAATTAACACTTGAGTTATTCAAATAAATAATTATGATACTTACTTAATGTACTTAAATAGTTTTCACTTAATGCCAAATAGAGTAGCTTTCAGCTACGACTGTTAAGAGCATTTGGCTACGACTGCTACGAGCGTTTGGCTGCGACTGCTACGAGCGTTTGGCTACGACTGCTACGAGCGTTTGGCTGCGACTGCTACGAGCGTTTGGCTGCGACTGCTACGAGCGTTTGGCTACGACTGCTACGAGCGTTTGGCTACGACTGCTACGAGCAAATTTCTAGTAGAACTCGTCTAAGCTGAAATGACGCGACCGCATTTACCATAGTGTACGTATTCTTAAGAGTAGTGGGGCGCGTCATTTCAGCTTAGACGAGTTCTACTTATGTTTTTTTTTTTATTTGAGATAGGTTTACTCTTGACTCTAGTCTAGGTCAGAGATGACAGAGACAAAGTCGACGATGGAGCGAGCTTACCCAGAAGAAGCCTGTTCACTCTCACTTTGAAGAGATTGGGGTTGTATGCGTTCGGAAACACAGACGCAGGCAGATAGTTCCACTCCTTTGCTGTGCGCATCTCAAAAGACATTTGGAAACGCTTAGTGCGAATTGGTGGAATAGCAACTAGGTAGGGATGGTAACCTGCAGTGCGTCTAGATGTCCGATGGTAGAAGGGGGCAGGCGGAATGAGGTCGTGGAGTTCTCGAGCACACTCACCGAAGTACAATCTGTAGAAGACCGACAAGCAGGCAACCTTGCGGCGATGAGCCAAGCTGTGAAGCTTGGCATCCACCAGTCTTACGTCGCCAATGAGCCTCTTAGCTCTGCGTTCCACCGGGGTTATGTGGTATTTAACGGCTTGATATGATTATATGGTAAAGCGGGAGGATGGCGCGATTACTTCGACAAGGAGATGACACAACAATCTGATCGGTGGATCACAGACAACCTGCAAGAT
Organism: Fissipunctia ypsillon; assembly: GCA_947568875.1. NCBI lineage: Eukaryota > Metazoa > Arthropoda > Insecta > Lepidoptera > Noctuidae > Fissipunctia > Fissipunctia ypsillon. The sequence continues at coordinate 18,720,946 of OX387654.1, read as the reverse complement.
ACTGACCTGCGCTTCCCACATACAGATTTGACTGTCTTATAAAATTATGAATAAGGATTTAAGTTAATGAAGCCTAATTGATTTTTATTTTCCTTCCAAATTATATTCTACAATTACTTGTACTTACCAGAAAGTATCTCCAGTGTCTCGTTCTCCTAAGGAAAGAAGTCTCTTTGGACATACTTTGGCCCAAGAGTGACGACTATTGTCGTAATAGTCATCGTCTAATGACGCTGATTAGTGATCGCAATAAATGTCATCTAATGAGGGTCGCTCCTGTCCGATAAAGCCTTTTCAGTAGCAACTGTAAGAGAGTAATAAGCAGTCTATTCTTTGCCGCACACATTTATATTAGTAGTTTTGAAACTATCAATAACTAAGATGATAATAAACTATGTTTCTTCTACCGCATTTGTAGTTTCAGCTCCTTCAGCTTCCCTCTAGTAAAGAAAGGCTCCATGACCTTACTTCTCATACGTCGTGACCTTCCCAAGTACTGTATGACCGCATTTTCACAGTGCACCGTGGAAGCATGTGCTATTTAAGCTTGCTGTATATCAGAGTAGACAGCGCATCCTCTGCTGATATAACTCTAATTTGGGCACAAATTATTCAGCATATAGCTGTATAAGACATCCAATTATCAAATAATTGAATTATATCAAGACAGAATAGCTGACGCGTTCGCTGCTATGTAGGTATCTATCTAACTGCTTAAAGTTCACTCTTGGCCTAGATAAATGCTGTTATTCAAGTGTATAGTAACACCTAACTAATAGCGTAAAAAATTATCTGTATGCAGCACAAAGCATTAAATCTTTATTATATAACTTCACAAAGTATCTGCTTACGTTATAGTAGTTCATATGTTCACTCTTAAAATGTAATAGTTTTAAAGGCGTGGACTTTTATTCAGAAAATTGCATTATTTGTGTTCACAAACGTGCGCTCTTGCAGGTGATGGAATACTGCACTACTAAACGCTGCATAACAGTGACATCTGTAGCGTGTGTGGTGCTTATTAGAATCACAGTACAGAAAACAAATCTATGCAGCTGTTGCAGCCCGAGTCAACTCTAATAAGTCGTTAAAAATGCTTAGATTGGCGATGTGGGCCTCATGTGTAAATTTATAATGCAGTTCTGTGCTACTTGGGTTTACTTTGTCCTTTATTTAAGCGATTATTAACCTATTTTTAGCATCTATAAAATTCCACTGATCAAGTATTTTTAGTTTACTGTTCATGTTATCTCATATCATTCAACCCGTCACTCGTTCACTGCCGCATTTACTCCTACAGGCGTCAGTCATGATAAACCCAATCTATACCTTTGCAGTTGGCTATCCTATCTTATCAAATCCTCGAGCTGTTTCCATGCATGTCTACCGATAACAGAGCGAATGGAAACAATAATTATAACTTAATTAGGTACGAAATAACATAAAACTAGCGAATCGCCTCTGCTTCGATTGGTTTTTACGACTTGACAAATCATCGAGATTTATTTTTCTATACAAATAGATAAAATTGAAGTGTCTGTTCGTAATGTAAAAATAACAACTTTTTACTAAATGCATATGAAAGTATATACAGTACTTATAACAAAAAAGCAATTTTTAATATTTTTGTCTGTCTGTCTGTTTAGTCCGGCTAATCTCCGAAACGGCTGGACTGATTTTGACGGGACTTTCACTGGCAGATAGTCGATGTTACGTGGAGTAACTAACGCTACTTTTATTTTAGAATAAAAATAAGGATCCCGCGCAAAAAAAAAACCCATGAAATTGTGAACAAAAGTCGGATTTGAAAAATTATTTTTGCATTTGGTAGCCCAATTTTCGAGGATAGTTTTAGGATATTTAACGCTACTGCCCTTACGTGCCCAGCAAAAAGAAAAAAGTCAGAAGTATAAGCGAAAACGAAGTAATAGCGCGGGAGGGCGATGCAACGCGACGGGTCCTGGACGAGGGAGTTTCATTAAAATGTGGCTGTTATTTTAATATACTTATATTGTGTATCTTACGACTGCCATGCGAACGAAGTCGCAGGGCATAGCTAGTTTTTAAATATATGTAAGCTTAATATTAGTGTGCACTAATATAAACCTTCCGGAATAAATTTTCTAAATGACGGTGAAAACCGCATCAAAATTTGTTGCGTAATTTAGAAGAATAATGTGGGCACACAGAGGAGCTCGTGGCTAAGTAATAATAGCCGCACGGGTCGATCCATCAGGATAAGCTACGCTTGCAGGGGTTGTCCGTGGATGGGTGACCATCTTTACATACCGAGACTCCTCCGTGCCTCGGAAAACATGTTAAACCGTTGGTCCCGGCTGTCATTCGTAGATCTTTGACAGTCGTTACGGGTCGTCAGAAGCCCGAAAGTCTGACAACCAGTCTTACCAAGGGGTATCGTATTACCCAGACTGCCTATCTGACCTCCACAACCCATTAAAGGTTGTGGAAGTCAGATAGGCAGTCGCTCCATGTAAAATACTAGTATTCAGCTGCACCCAGTTAGACTGAAAGCCGACCCCAACATAGTTGGGGAAAAGGCTAGGCAGATTGAATGTGGACACACAGATAGACACGAAAACCGACTTTGATTTTTACTATGTAATATAGGTACTATAAAAAGACTACGCTTCACCAATAAAAAAAAATGTAGTTTTATAAATGACGCTTTTATCACTTACTAAAAATGATAAATGTGGGCGTCCAAGCAAAAAGAGATGGAGCACACTCAAGTAAGATTAACACATTCGCTGCGGCAGCGCTAGAAGCCAACTTACCTTCTGTGCGTTACGCAAAAATACTTCCCGTACATTTTTCCTTCTAAATTTGAATACACTTAAAGCAAGAACGTCGGCAATATGTATAGGCATCCGGGAACTTAGTTTTATAACCTCCGCACCGGGGGGGCCAGACAGGGAAAACTAGCTGCCGCACACGGCGAAACTCAATTACGGCCAAATACCTACTTCCCGTAACGCAGCGAATGTGTTAAAATAATACTGCTTTAAGAGGTGGTGGTCTAGGCTCAGTTCCGGTATCTAGAATAGTCAATTAATAATAAGGATTAAAAAAAATTCAAAAACTGGCACATTTTTTTTAATCAAACATTTGAAGTTGAAACTTCAGAGTTTCAACTAAATTGAAAAACTTTGATTGAACTTTGATTGGAAAACCTGATTGATTTGATGTGCAAATCAAGTTTTTTCAGAAAAACTTGATTTGAGAATAAGCATTTTCAAAGTTTGATTTTTGGTACATATTAGTACATTTTCTTGTTTCTAAGTACATTTTCTGGTCAGCTAGGGTCGCGGGATGTTCGAAAGAGTTACCGTGGCCCCGGCACAGGCAACAGAAGGAACACGGGTGGGTTTTAGTCAGTAAAAGTCTGACACGCCCTCCCGCTCCGCCTAGAGCGGGAGAAGTCATTTGATGATTTCCCATCCACAAGTACATTTTCTGGTACTTAGAAACATCATATAAAGGCATTTACTATATGAACTTGTAGATAATTGATCATTAATTAATAATCATTTAAAATCGAGCAATGCAATTTTTTCACCCAACTTTACAAAACTGCGTACCTATATCTCGGAAACTAAATGCCGAGAACTAGACCCTTTTTGCTTGGACACTCACAAATACCTACGCAGCTTGTCACTTCTTTTATATCCAATGATACATTCAAAAATCGAGGGTCACCAAACTCAATCTAAAGGTCAACGTTAAACTCGAGAGATTTAATAGTAGCCACTGAAGAGTTCCACTATGCACCTCCTGGCTCCATCATCAGATCAGCTCCAAGATACCAAAATAAAGTATTGTCATCCGAACTACATACAATGTTTCATGATACGACGATTATAAGTAGGTTAAAATTTCCTTCCAAGATTTTCTTACATTGTTTGTTAATTAGTTACAAGTGAAGCTAATAAAAGCGTGTTAAAAAAAAAACGATTCTATGGCTCAGAAGGTTCTCAGTAGAGCCACTTTTAGGGTGCTACCGCCCGTGCGCACTTGAAGCAGCCAGCACCTACCTATACAAAACTAAGCCCTCAGCGAGTATATTAAACACAGTTCTTTGTTATCATAGAATTGAGATTACATAGTTGCTACTTCGATATCTACAGATATTTTTGTGTATATATCGCATAGATAAGTTATAATATTTTGAAGATCCAGATATTGTCATAGTATTTACGTATATTTCATATCTTGAGGTTGTGTTGTGTCCAATACCAATGGCGGAACAGAAAGAATTGCCATTTCCTTATGAATACGAGGAGCTAAAGCCTGAGGAAGAAGAATTAATTAAAACTACTTTTGGTTGTGAGTTTTTTGTATTTTTACGTGTTTCTTGTATAAAAAAATAAATTCAAGGTCTGCTGAAAACAAGTAAATATATAGATAATAGATTAAAGGTCAGTGAAGTGACATTGGTCAATTTGCAGGCCAAGAGTATTATATTGCGGTTGATAGACAAATAAGGCGTCACGGGCGCGAGCCGCGTCCGTGTCAGCTCAATTTGTAGGAATCAAGACTCGCATGGGACACGGACGCTGCACGGTGTAGCATGAAATGTTCGTGATGCACGGCTCACGCCCGGCACGGCCTGGCATAAATCATCCCTAAATCGTGAACACAGGTCGGCAGATTAAGAACTAGCGACACGCGGGGTTGCGACAATCGTCGAGAGGATCCGGAAATCGGGACTCAAGATGGACTTGCACAAGTCCGAGGCCATGTGTTTTCATGGCCCTCGGAACGCGCCACCGTCGGGTTCTCAAATAACGGTAGGAGGGGTCCACATCGGCGTCGAGTCGACGATGAAGTACCTGGGACTCGTTCTCGACAGCCGGTGGAACTTCGTGGAGCATTTCCGACGTTTGGCTCCCTGGCTGGAGCGAGCCGGGGCTGCCTTGAGGCGGCTCCTGTCCAATCTAGGGGGTCCAAACGCCTCCTGCCGGAGGCTCTACGTGGGGGTCGTGCGGTCCATGGCCCTCACCCATCACCTCCTTCTGCGAAGCAGTATTGCTCGCGAAGGAGGAGGCGGAACGCGTGAGGGAGAGGCAAGTTTGCGCCCTCACACCCCTAGTCGCCGCAGGAGACGCCCTGGGCGTCGGGAATTGATAGACAATTCCCGGCCACCGTAGGCACGGGCTTGCGGAAGGCGAGCAATGGGTAGCTTGCCATCCGGTAAGGACCAGGCCCGGGTCGACGGCGCGTTGTGTTCCACGCGCGCCTCTAAGAGATGTCAGCACTATTGACGGGGTCCGCTAGGGCCGATGCCAGCTAGGGTCGCGTGTTTGAAAGAGTTACCCTGCCCCGGCACAGGCAACTGAAGGAACACGGGTGGGTTTTAGTAAAAGTTGACACGCCCTCCCACTCCGCGCAGAGCGGGAGAAGTCATTTGATGATTTCCCACCAAAAAAAAAAAGGTCGGCAGATTAGAGACACAGAAGAAGGGGCTCATATCTGTTTGGCTGCAAATCGCACCAGCGAGGCTCATATTTATTACCTATGTCCTAGGGTGTGAACGGAAAATAACTAACAAGGATAAAGAAATCAGTCGTTAAATAGTAAGAGCGTTTTAGAAGATAAGTGATTCGATGTTTTTGTTGTCATAAACGACATCAACGATGTTATGAGTATCCAAAATAGCTAGCAATGATGTCCTACATTGACTGTTCTATGTGTTTCCTGCAGCCATGCCTGCAACCTACATCCGTCTGGGTCCCAAAGGTTACTTGGTGTTCAAACCTTACAAGAAAGATGCCGCGAACATCTACAACATGCCCCTGAGACCTAGTGACGTGTTTGTTGCCAGTTATCAGCGATCTGGTGAGTACCTAGTTACATCGAATTAGTTGGTTAAACAAAAGGATTTTTTGCTGTAAAATGTATGATCTACTCGAATCTTCATTATCGCTCCGATTTATGGTACGGCTACATTGTCGCGATAACGCGAACTACACTTCGCGCGCTCTCTGTTGTACAGCAAGACGTCGAGCGGTGTGCGAGAGAGAACGCGCGAAGTGTAGATCGCGTTATCGCGACAATATAGCCGTAACATTACTCAATAACTCAACAACAACATTACTCAACTCTTAACTCATGTACTTAAATTACTTTTCAGGAACTACATGGACCCAAGAACTGGTTTGGTTGATTGCAAATGATTTGAATTACGAAAAAGCGGCAGAGATACCCCTTACCCATCGATACCCTTTCTTGGAGTGAGTACAAAAATTAAGTTTAATTCTTATATATATTTACTGAATACGTAAGTTCTGTATTGCTAGATCTTAACCTTAAAATAATTTATTGCAGCGGCTTCATGTTCTTTGACGAAGACACGAAAGAAGAATACATGGACATAATCGCGAAAACAGAAGAAAACTTTGACAGAGAGAAGTTTTCAGAATTGATGAGCTTCTTGGCTAAACCAGTGAGTCCATTGCTGGCTGTGGCTCCATTGACGGCTACTCGCTTCATCAAGACACACTTACCTATGTCCCTGCTACCCCCCAAACTCCTGGGTACTGCGAAGATGGTGTATGTGGCTCGGGACCCAAGAGACGTAGCTGTATCTTGCTACCACCACGCCAAATTGTTTAAGATGTCCGGCTGCCAGGCAGGCTTCAAAGACTTTTGGAACTTATTCCGTAGGGACCTATGTAAGTAGAGAAAACAAATGCTTTGCAAAATTTGCTTCCCATTTTGTAGAAGCAAATTTTGCCTAGAACCTAATGGCGCTTATGAGGTCTTAGGCTTGTTTGAAAACGCGGTAGACTGACGGAAATGGCAGGATGAGCTCGACTTTTTAGTACAGTAGTCGTAGTGACGACCTTACCCTGTTGTATGGCATCATTTACCATGTCCTACTTTCGTGTTCCCAGCTTCAGTGGGTTAGGACCTGCGTTCAGTTATTATAGATTTTGGAACCCCCAAATCTTACTCAGAAGAAAACATATAAAGATTTTGTAATAACGTGTAACTACCTCTTCATTCCCAGTTTCACTGACGCCGTATTTCGAGCACGTCAAAGAAGCTTGGGAGAAGAGAGATGATCCGAACATGCTGTTTTTGTTCTATGAAGATCTATCAAAGGTAATACAAGATTTATTGTTTTCCGAGTGAAGCAGATCTATATATGTCAAAGATCTAATCGTCATATTATGACGATTAGATCTTTGATAACATTATCATGGACATGCATCGGTTGCGTCAAGTGCAATATTAAAGTTGTCAACACAAAGAAGTGAACAGTCATTGTTTGCACGAAATATTGTGTAGTGTGGCAACAAGATTAATGCATAAATCAATGCTTTTTGATAATCAATCGGTGGCGTAAGATCCTTAACTATGACAAACCGCCTAGTATTTTTCCTTATGTGCCCATCTTCCGCGGATTACCACAATTAAAACAGACACATATGCTGTATAAGGCCAATGTACCAAACCAATGAAAGGTAGTCTATGGCATGTTCATGACAATGAAAGGTAGTCTATGGCATGTTCATGACAATGAGTGCCTACTAGTCTTCGGGTAGGGTTTGAGAACCGGGACTCAGCTGATCGTGGTGGGCCTATCTGTAATCATCGCTAAACTTCATAAAAAAACATTAGAAAGCCATAAATAACTGCGTTCAATTATGTTTTAGGACCTGCCTGCGTCCATTCGCCGAGTAGCAGACTTTTTGGGCAAGCAGCTGAATGAAGAACAAATGAATCGCCTCTGCGATCACCTGAGCATCGAAAACTTTAAGAATAATAAATCTGTGAACTATGAAGATATGAGGGAGTTAGGAGTTCTTGCAAAGGGCGAAACTTTTATAAGGAAAGGTTAGTCGTTTTTCCTGCACTGCTACTGAGGAATATTATTAATTGTTGAAGTATGCTACCAATGGTGATCAATGCTCGTGCCTTCTCTGTGTGATAAGAGGCCTTTGCATTTCAGGGGGACAATAATAGGCTGGTGCCAATTATTACCGAATGTACTGCTAGTATGCTACCGAAGTACTAACAGCATAGGTATAACTTTATAACGGCATCACGACTGTTGGTATTCCCCGCAGGCTAAGGCAGAGGTGTACTTAGAGTACCTTCACCCCCATTTCGCCAGTTATGTTTAAGTCCCATGTTATAGGGGGCGAGCTTATTGCCATCAACCGGGCACAAATCTAGATTCCAGGCTGCTACTGAGGGAAAAACCTAATATCACTTTGCCCAACCTAGAAATCGAACCCAGGACCTCATGCTGAGCAATAGCGCTCGCGACCATTACTTGAACGAGGCAGAACGAACTTTATATTACCTACCTATTACTTAATTGGTCGTATGTTGATCGTAGTATAATTAAATTTTTTCTCAGGTAAAGCAGGCGGTTGGCGTGCATATTTCGACGAAGAGATGACACAACAAGCTGAGCGGTGGATAGAGGACAACCTGCGAGATACTGACCTGCGCTTCCCACACATGAAACATTAACAGCTTTTATCAACAAAAAGAATTGTTTTATTTTATTACTTATTAAAATGTATGTATTATTTTGTTTGTTTATTTCCTTTTAACGTTTTCCTACAACACTGCGTCTTACAGGAAAACGTTCTGCACAGTTTTTTATTTCTTATTTTTACGAAATGCGAAGTGAATGGTCAGCAGTCAGCAGTCGAACCGGCCCGAAGGCCGCTTCTGTCGATTATCTTTCACGCAGACAGACCCTTAAATGTCACACTTGCTCGATAAGTAGCTTTAAATGCAATTAGGTTCACAATGCAGTGTTACTTTTTACTTTGCATTGCCGCACTAGTGCAGATAAAATATACTGTACTAGTCAAAGATGTGCGATTTTTGTAATCTTAGCAAAGAACCTTCATACCTACTTGCCTTCTAAATTTTTTGTAAATACAGGGTGTAAGGGACAGTTCTCCGCAGACTGATGTGGTGAATTCAGTACATCATAATAAGTTAACCGGTACATGAAATTATTTCGGGAACGTTATGGGAATCCAATAAACCTGATTTGTTTTATTACCTCACACGCAAAACGCGCGTAGCGAACGGCAGCGCAGCGAGCCTAGCCGAGTCCTATTTCAACATCCATTTCTGATTTCTTTATTTTTTTTATTTTAGCTGTTTTATTTACATAAATGGAGTGCTGCGTAGAGAATGTAATTTTACATTGAAATAAAGGAATAGTAACTGAAAAAACGATAAAAAAATGAAAATGTTCCTGTCAAATTGTCCGGTGGAACATGATTCAAAATAAGGAGCTAAATACACCCTGTTTGCGGAGGGCTGTCCCTTACACCCTGTATATAAAATATATACTGGAATAAACAAAATATGCTAAATAAGCATCACACATAGGTACATAAACTCATGCCATCTTCCCTAGGAACGCCACTCTAAGATCCTTAATAACTTTTGCTTCGTTTACGTTCATACATCATCTATACCTACTACGATGTAGCTACTGTGTTAAAATCTATGGTAAGAGGCAAGTCTCCTGGACACGACCATCTCAGCATCGAGCACTTGCAGCACGCGGGAGTCCACCTGCCACGGGTACTGGCGATGTTCTACACACTCTGTTTAAGTTATTGTCACCTGCCCAGTGACCTTATGAAAACAGTGGTTGTGCCGATTGTAAAGGACAAGACCGGGGATGCATCAGATCTTACGAACTATATGCCCATATCACTTGCTATTGTCATGGCCAAGATGCTGGATAGTTTGCTTGACAGACATATGGCAACCCGCATTGAATTGCATGATGCGCAGTTTGGGTTCAGACCAGGTCTCTCTACAGAAAGTGCCATACTGTCTCTCAAGTACTCTGTCCACACGTCTAGGAAAACGCCTGTAATCGCATGTTTCCTAGACCTTTCCAAGGCGTTTGATCTGGTGTCGTACGACTTGCTGTGGCAGAAATTAATCAATGATACCTCGGTGGATATAGGGGGGTTGTATCAATACTTCGGTATTGGTACAACAATCAGACCAATTGCGTGAGGTGGGCGGGCTCATTTTCGGGTGTGTATAGGCTGGAGTGTGGGGTGAGGCAGGGCGGCTTGTCCTCGCCTCGGCTTTTCAGTCTGTACATAAACCGGTTGATCGTTGAGCTCAGCAGCACCTATCAGGGTTGTCATGTGGACGGCGTATGCGTCAATAATCTAAGTTATGCTGACGACATGGTGTTGCGAGCCCTTCGATTAACGCAATGGTGAGTCTGCTTACGTTATGTGAAAGGTACGCGGAGGCCCATGGGCTCAGATACAATGTTAAGAAAAGTGAGGTACTAGTGTTTAAGGTGGGTACTAAAATCTACCCCATTGTGCCACAAGTCACTAAGTTTAAGCATCTGGGCCACTGGGTCTCCGAAGACCTAAAAGACAACCTGGACATTGAGCGTGAGCGCAGAGCGTTGGCTGTCCGCTGCAATATGTTGGCTCGCAGATTTGCGAAATGCACGACTGCGGTTAAGGCTACGCTATTTACAGCGTACTGCCAGTCGATGTATACATACAGTCTGTGGGTTAGCTACACGCAGAGGACATACAACGCTCTGCGCGTTCAGTACAATAATGCATTCAGGGTGCTGATGGGGCTGCCGCGCTACTGCAGTGCTTCGGGCATGTTTGCAGAGGCGGGAATAGATGGGTTTCCTGCACTCATGCGTAAGTGCTGCGCATCCATCATGAGCCGGATTCGTGCCAGCCCCAACAGCATTCTGAGGGTTATTGCGGACAGGTGGGACAGCCCCATGCTGGTACATTGGATAAGCCTACATGCTACTGAGTGCATGTAATGTATAAAAATAAACTTCTGGTAGATTTAAGTACTAACATTAGTTTGTAAGTTGTTTGTATACTAACCCAAATGGACTAATGGTCTGAAATAAATTATTTTATTATTATTCGTTTATTTATTTTCTTTCTTATCTATTTACATTTTTAAATATTTCTAATAAAAATATATACAAAAAAACATTTAAAAATATAAAAAATAGAGGTCCGCCGGTATCGGGAGCAGGGTCCAAGCCAGGTTATTATTATTATACTAGCGAATTCAAAACTGTATAATGAATTTTTTTGAAAAAAAAAAAGAAATTGCTACGAGGTCAGGGAATGATTTTAATGCCGAAAATATAGTTTTTAGAATTGTTATCTGTTTGTCTGAACGTATGTTCCAGCATCACGGAAATACTACCTGATATATTCTGTTCAAATTTTGCATAAATATTCCCTATATCTATGCTCAGTCCGTAGGCTTTAAATTATCACGATATTTGCTATGGGGTTTGGGGATGAGCAATTAGCATAATGTTCGTATTCTTCTACGTTTACCGCTTATTTTAGAAAGACAAACCAAAAAGTTAGAATATTGCAGATCACAGTTACAGATTTAACCTGTTTATTATTTTTTTATTTTAGCTACCCAGCTATACTATTTTGCTCTTGACTCTAGTCTAGGTCAGAGGTGACAGTGCTATTATTAATCGAAGGGTGACAGAGACAAAGTCGACGATGGAGCAAGCTTATCCATAAGAAGCCTGTTCCCTCTCACTTTGAAGAGATCGGGGTTGTATGCGTTCGGAAACACAGATGAAGGTAGAGAGTTCCACTCCTTTGCTGTGCGCATCACAAATGACATTTGGAAACGCTTAGTGCGAATTGGTGGTTGGTGGTAGGCAGGGATGGTAACTTGCAGTGTGTTTAGATGTCCGATGGTCGGTGGAATGAGGAAGGGGGCCGGTGGAATGAGGTCGTGGAGTTCTTGAGCACACTCACCGATGTACAATCTGTAGAAGACCGACAAGCAGGCAACCTTGCGGCGATGAGCCAAGCAGTGAAGCTAGGCATCCATCAGTTTTACGTCGCCAATGAGCCTCTGCGTTTTACCGAGTCAAGCTCGGCACGCTGGTATTTAGCTGAGGCATCCCAAAGGTGGTTGCAATACTCCATGCAGGATCGGACTTGCGCTTGCGCAATATTAAGATATGGTCTAATAATATGGGGCAATTCAACAGACAATGATAAGACATTTATTGTACAGAAGAAATGTGTACGAGCTATATGCGGTGTCGGTCCACTTGAATCTTGTAGGCCTTTATTTAAAAAACTAAAATTATTGACCTTGACTAATATTTGATGTATTTGTTTGAATTATCGGTTTTTGTGAGAAAACATAATGAATTCTTTAGATTCAAACGTTCACCTTTGTTCAAATTACACTAAACAGAGACCAAGAGATGCAACAAAAATTTTAGTTCCTTTTTGTAATACAAATCTAATTAAAAAGAATGTTTATCATATGTGCATAACAATTTTTAATAAATTACCTAAGATCATAAGGGAGCTCCCATTTAAATATTTTAAAATTAAACTGCGTCAATGGCTAATAGAAAATTGTTTTTATAGTTTACAAGAATTTCTACAACATAAATAAATTTTATTTTAATTTTTTATTTTATTTTAAGCTTCCTGTTTTATGGCGTAAGTATCTATTTTTTATCTTAACTTTAAAGAATTTTTGTTGGGTAGGTACATAAAGAAAAAATGTTATTACTTAACTTTTGTTGTGTGTACTGTATATAGTTTATTGTAGTTAACTTAAAATTTACCTTAATTTTAAAAATTATATTAGAATATAGGTATTTTTTGGATATTCTGTATATCTTATTTAAAATAAGAACTTACTTAGGTATTAATGTAAAATTAGGATTTGCATGCCCTAAACAGGCAAAATATGGACTGTACATTTTAAACCACCATTTTTTACAACTATTAACACCTGTATTTTCTGCAAATTAATGTTTCTTATTCTTATTCTTATTCTTTGTAAAGGGTTAAAAGCTGTCCAGGCGTAAAGTATCGCTTCACCTTATTTAGGATGCCTAGATCATATAATTATTATCATCACGCTATACCTTTATGGAGCTAAGCAGTCAATCATGACTTACGAGTATATATAAGAAAGGCGATTTAAGGGTGATCTACACTAATAACATAACATATTATTAAAGAGAGGTCAGCAATGTACAATACGGCCGACTATCTTGGCGAGTCCGAACTTTGCGCGGAAGGCTGCGCAGTAGCATTGTTTTGGAACCAAATGGTTACATAAGGCGAGTGTGAGTGAGAGAAGATGCGCGAAAGTTAGCAGAGCCTATGTTCAGACTCGCCAAGATAAGTCGGCCGTATTGTAAAATAATGTGGACGTGTTATTTAACTCAACCTGGATCCCTAAAGTCAACTTATTCTATTCTATTCAGAAGTTCAGAAGCTAGTATTTCACAAATGAGCATTATTTATTCATTAATTAAATTATATAGTTTTGCAAAAAAATTAACATTATTATTTGGCCTTCTATAAATAAAAATACTTATTCAGTGTTTGTTTATATTTCTAATATAGCCTGTTTGAGTGTGCGTTACTCCAGCAAGAAAATCTCTTCTAGAATGAATTGAGTTCAGCGAATAATTAGAGCGTAATCTGCTGTAATGTGTAAAATCTGCTGTGTAATGTGCGTCAAATAAAAAAATTGTGCGTGCTGCCGTTTTGGAAAAAAAACGGAAAAACCAATCCGTTGGAGTAACGTTTTTCCAGCAGGAAGATTTTAAACGAATGACCGGAGAGAGAAATAAAGTACATGGGCGGATAGCTTATATTAGTGCATAAATGTGCGCCGAAAATATTTTTGCTCGGTTTTAGAGAGGCACACGAAAAAAAAACAGCGTACAATACCATTTTTCACTAATATTTATTACAAATTATTATATTTATTTTATGTATTTATTATTTCCTCGCAAGTGTGTTGAAAAACGCCGTTTGATACGCGTTAGCATTTATCGTTGCACTCTTGTATCGAATGCACTATTTACGTCTGCCATGTATGGAACAGCAATTGCCTGCCTATTCCCCGTTTTTCCAGAACCGAACGAAAATATTTTTTTAACTAGGTAAGTATAGTTTTTCTAGTAGGTTATCATCACCATCGTATTGCATCTGAAGACTGCTGATGAATCATAAGCCGAGTTAGAAGAAAAGCAAAACTCAGAGGATCAAGTGATATCAATGTCATTCATTACCTACGATAAGCCCAACCAAAAAAGCGGTAAAATCTACTCACTTATTGCCGGTGTGTTGGTAGGGACTCCTACCATACTATCATAAAACTTTGGATGGTGCAGGAATCAGATTATTTGAGGCCTAGGTAACATCTTTTTTTTACCTATAGGTAATGTCCCAGTACTGGGCAAAGATCTGCCCCTATACTTATCCATTTTATTTGAAAGGGCATACTTCCAGATTGGCCCCATTTTTATCAAAGTCCAGTTCTGATGACAGGATCCATGAGGAATTGAGGGAACTCCTCAAATATTATAGGCAAACACATAGCGATTTTGATATTTTCAACAACAAGTCAAGCATTTGCATTCAGAAAGTATCATTTGGTGAAGTGGAACTGATGGAGAAGACCACAGATGACCACGGGAACTCCTCAATGATAAGTATTTCACGGGTGGCGATAAGATATCTCGATTAAGATAGTTAAGTGACAATGACGGAGCCAATTTAAACCGTGTTTGGGCTTATTAGAATCGTCATGAGATGCACTCTGGCTATAAATTATTTTTAACTGACTTCGAAAAAGGAGGAGGTTCTCACTCAGTTCGTCGGAAAATATATTTTTTTTAAGTGTGTTCTCCTATTACTCGAAGACGGCTGGACCGATTTGAAAAATTATTTTTTGTTTGAATGGGTATACTCTCCAGGTGGCCCTATCAGGTCAGGATCTGATGATGGGATCCTGGAGAAATCGAGGGAACTCTACAAATATTATAGGCACACCTATAGCGATTGGGGTATATTTTATAGTAACTTGTGCATTTGCCCTCGGAAAGCACCATTTGGTGAAGTGGAACTGATGACGAAGACCACAGATGGTAAGATGGCCACTGGAACAACTCACTAATAAGTATTTCACGGGTTGCAATTCGATTACTTTAAAATTATTGCTAAGCAATATAAGCTCGTCACAATTTATATGGTGAAGTGAAGCTGATGGTGAAGTACCAGGAAAACTTCTCAACAATTAACGTTCCTGCATCAGGAAAAGCAGTGTTTTTAAAAGGGGATGAGCAGTTGTCATTAGGCTATTGTAACTTAGATAAATTACAAACCGACCCACTAAA
The DNA here is from genome assembly GCA_947568875.1 of Fissipunctia ypsillon. Taxonomy (NCBI): domain Eukaryota; kingdom Metazoa; phylum Arthropoda; class Insecta; order Lepidoptera; family Noctuidae; genus Fissipunctia; species Fissipunctia ypsillon. The sequence goes on along the minus strand of OX387654.1, from coordinate 18,705,729 downwards.
AAGTGAAAAATAAAAAACTTTTAAAAAAAAAAACAAACGACTCCAAAAAACACACTACAAAGTGAAAAATAACTAATTTCGGAAGTCGGTGGCAAAAACCTAAAATACAGATCCAAAGACACCGACTTCCGAAATTAAAGTTATTTTTCACTTTGTAGTGTTTTTTTTTTGGAAGTCGGTTGTTTTTTTTTTTGTAAAAAAGTTTTTTATGTCTACTGCCTTTTCCGGCCTTTCAGTCTCTTGACTAGCTCTTGCTAGTCAAGGAGTTTATTGAAGTGAAAACTTCTTTAGGCGCGTTGAGCGCTTTTTGTTAGGGAAAAATCTTACGGGTTCGCGACACACGACATGCTCACGCAACTCTAATGTGACGTGTTGCGCCAGACTAGCGACGCGCAGCGGCCTGTGTACATGTTAATGTTCACTTCTGTAGGCACTCCCCATGACTAGCTATTTTTTAATCACTCAGAACATTCAAGTTTATATCTTCTGTCTAAGTAAATTGATGGTTGCTAATTAATACAACAGACAAACTTGTGTGAAAATTACCTATACCTGCCATGTGTGCGTCAATCAGTTCGACATCATGAGAATCTTCACTCGTGGCAGACGTAATTAGGTAATTAGTTACCCCTGTACTTAGCTAAATTAAAAGTAAAAAAAGCTATTTTATTTCATACATTTACATCATATAAGTTTATTTTCAGTAATATCTACAGTGTAGGTAATAATTTTAAAAATACCTCGTTACATTTATATAATTTTTCATAGTTCAATAAATTCTTGAATTTTTGAGTTAAATATAGCCGTAATAAATTACATTTTATAAAGACTGAAAACGAAAAGGTTTTATAACAAAATTTGTCGCAGTTTTGTAATAAAAAAAAAAACAGCACCAACTTTTGTTACGAACTGCAAGCAAAAAGCAATAAATGCAACGATAGGTTAGGTAACTAAAGTTTCTCTGAAGTCAGAAGTGGAAAGGACTGAGGGCCACTATTCAAGGAAGTAGGTAGCTCGTTCCAATACAATCGCTCGAAAATGACGCGTGCGCCGATCTAGCACCTTGAGATGTATATTATAAAGTAACCGGCTGCACCGCAGAGCCAGTTGTTGATACACAACTATACAAGCAAACAAATTCTTAAGGCCAAACAGCGTGGAACTGATTGACCAAGTTATTTCGACCATAAGCAGGTTGAATCTCGCAGTCGCAGTACTACGCCTACAGTCTCAGGCGCAGCTTGTGTGCACTCTCACTGTATCGCGCCATTTAGAACGGAACAATTGTTTTGACCCGCGTAAATAAATATTTCCTTGTTTTGTAATATTATAAAAGACATAGATATAAAAAAAAATTGATCATTCGAAAGTGTTAAAATGGATTCAGAAAACCAGTTTCCTTTGGAAATAGAAGATGTGGAGCCAGGACTGACGAAAAAATTGTTGGAATGTTTTACTGGTAAGCTAATTTATATGGAAGAATTTCTTTTGCGTATACAAATGAGATCATGGTTTAGTTACAGCTAGTTTAATTTACGATAACCTAACTACATAGTTTTATTAAGTAGGTACATAACTGCTAAAGTCGTCACGTTTATTACGATAATTAAATTACTCAGAAACGCTTTGTTATTTATTTTCTTTATATAAAACAGTCATATATTTAAATACGTACTACAAAGTGAACGTTTATAACACCGAGCTAGACTATACATGCTGCTTTTTTATTGGCTAGGGAGCTGCCACGATACTCTTGTAAGTACTCATCATTATGAACAACTTTTACTATGAGACCAAACCTAAAATCGCGAAAAAAAATGATCAGTTCCCTACATTTATGTTCGCATAACTCGTCAAAATGTAGGGGAACAGCTGATTTTATAACGCGATTTCAGGTTTGTTCCCATAGTAAAAGTTGTTCATAATGATGAGTACAACACTATCGTGGCAGCTCCCTTGCCGATAAAAAAGCAGCGTGTACATCTGCTAATTACTTACCCTAACATTTATTACTGTTATTTACTGTCTTAACTTGAGATTTGGTTGAGTTATTGTTTATCAACTCGCATATATTATACATAAATTACCCATATAGAGTGTAATGACCGGGAGTACACGTCGCCCTTTAATTTTAATTAAGTTCAAGTGAGTAGCGGTTCTAGGAGAATAAACAGCAGACTTACATAAGGCAAAAACAATGGGTTCCACAGGGAGTTATCCTTGGTCCCTTTCAGTTCTGTCTTTATTTGCCTGGAAGATGCTTGATCAATTTTGAACTGAAACTTTTACCATACCATACTACTGGGTACTTGATAAATAACTGAATACATACTTAAGTAAAGCTCTAACCATAGACGTAATGTTAGTATATTTTATCAGTTCATTGACTTTGTTACAAATTCGTAAAATGAGACGATAGAATACTGGACGTTTTAGTTTTAGTTAACTTTGTGTAACCATAACATAACAGGTCTCAGTCGTCGTAACTAATGAATGAGTTATTTCACACACAAGAAAGTTATGGCAGAAAGTTACCTACTGCCAAAAAAATATCGTAAGTCAGTTTCTATTAAAATAAAAATATTTATACAACATTTTTCTGAAATTTCTCAGTAGTAGTCCGGAGATTACGGACTAGATTTGTGCCAGATTGATGGCAATTAATAGGCTCGCCCCCTATTACATGGGACTTAGGCAGAGGTGTACCTATAGTACACCCACATTTCGCCAGTTATGATTGTTATCATTTACTATATCTACCTAAATGAAAAATAGCTCTTTGATTGCAGTTTAATGCTTTAATAGGCGCAATATGTAAGTAAATACAGTTTATTTAATAAATTAATTGAACCACATCATAAATTACGGAAACTAACTGCAAGGTCTACTAAATTGGTTCCCAAACGTAACGTATTTTCATTCACAGTGATTGTATCAAGGTCCAACAGAACCAATCAATAAGTCAAGTTTATATTTTTAGCGTTATTCCATGAACACAGAATCAATTAAGATTTAATTAGATACTTTAGAAATAGAAAACATTATGACATAGATAGCTAGGTGATATAATTATCTATTACACTTATGACGTTACCACAAATAGGTATTTATGCTTGTAGGTATAATTTGCACTGTGCGTGTACCATTAGGTACACCTCTGCTTAACTCTTCGGGGATTAGTGGCGTAATGTTATGTTTTGTATCATTTGCAAGAAAATCTTTTTTCCATGTGTGTGGCTAAATGCTTGTTATTTTCCTAAATTCAGGTGAGATGACAGGGTTCGTCCGCGTCGGCCCAAAGAAATACTTCTTCCCTCAAAAATACAAGGAAGAGGCTGCGAAAATCTACAACATGCCGCTGAGATCAACTGATGTTTTCGTCACTAGTTATCCACGATCAGGTACATGTTGACTGTTTTAAATTACATATATTTCATACCTAAATATTTTAGTTTTTTTTTTAAATTATTGGGTGGTAAACTAAGAATCCCAAGGTAAATTAGGAATCCTACCTGATGGTAAGGGCATCACAATCGCCGGCTCTCTGCAATACCTACTTCTCACAGGCATCGTAGGCACGATGTCATCCCAGAGTAACCCAGAGACAAACCTGCATGCCTACACCGGTAACCCAGACCCTTTAAATTATATTTAATCCCATTTTGTTTTAGGAACTACATGGACACAAGAGTTGGTTTGGATGGTAGCAAATAATTTGGATTACGAAAAATCGAACGCCACGCCTCTGACTGAACGTTACCCCTTTTTAGAGTAAGTAACAACAATTATTATAATAATTATTATATTTCATAATATTGTGCACTCGCTTGTCTCGCTCTCTCTTGTACACTCGCGTCAATCACTCGTTACGCAAACGCGGCGAACACGTTGCGCACTCGTGGCGTGCTCGCTACGCACTCGCAGCGAGCACGTTCACAAATTGCTTCGCTGGTAACACGCTCGCAAATCGTCAGTGTGATAAGGCCCTTAAGTATCATTCAAGCAAGTGCATTAGACGATTAATTACTTAGGCTCGTTGAAAGGGCTGTAAAAAGTTACAGGCCTATTTTTGTCATGGTGAGCAACGCATGAAAATGATGATAATAAAGTTTGACAACGTTCAAAGGTTCCATCGTTTATTTTCGGAAAAACTGCGCTTTGCCGAATTAAATGACTAAGTGACTGGTCCAATAAGGGAGTGACGGAATTGGTGCGTCAATCTATAATAATTTAGGTGGGAATCGTGCGTGCGAATAATATATATTGTTCGATAGTCTTTTTATACTCGCATTTTATTCGCTATATATTTCGGTTTTTCCGAAGATAAACGATGGAACCTTTGAACGTTGTCAAACTGTACCTACTTGAAGACTTTCTCGTTTTATCTCTTTTAAGGGTACTTACATAAACAGGTTTCCGGTACAGGCGAGTCTGTGCGGGTCGGTACCAATCGGTGCAGGTATAATATTTCCGGTACAGGCGAGTTTGTGCGGGTCGGTACCGATCGGTGCAGGTATAATATTCCCATATTGTCTTATGCGCTCACTTATAAAGAAACAGGTTTATACTTGTCGGTGCCGACTACCTGGACCACTACCAACTAACATACCGATCGGTACCGACTACCGACCCGCGCAGGCGCGCCTGCACCGGAAACCTGTTTCTTTATGTAAGCACCCTAACTTTAGGAAGTAGCTATCGGATTTTATGTAACTGTAACCTACTATTTTATGTAACTGTAACCTACTATTTTATGTAACTGTAACCTACTATTTTATGTAACTGTAACCTACTATTTTATGTAACTGTAACCTACTATTTTATGTAACTGTAACCTACTATTTTATGTAACTGTAACCTACTATTTTATGTAACTGTAACCTACTATTTTATGTAACTGTAACCTACTATTTTAATAACGGACAACGACAACGTTGACGCTTTCTCAATATGATTTTTTTTTTTTATTTATAAAATCAAGCTAATGTTACGGCTAATGTTTGGTCAAACTGTTTTGGTATTTACATATTGTCATAAAATGATAAACGTTACGTAACTATTCCAGGTTTTCAATATGCGTGCACCCAGAAAACAAAAAAAAGTTCATAGAAGAGAACAGTCACAGCAAAGAGAACCTGGAGTTACTGGAAGCGGTCTGTCAACCAGGCACCGAACAGCTCGCTGCAACACCATCTCCGAGGTTCATCAAGTCCCACATGCCTTTATCACTGCTGCCTCCTACATTACTCGATGAGGCGAAAATGGTGTATGTAGCCCGGGACCCCAGGGATGTCGTTGTGTCGTTCTATCATTTGAACAGACTGATGAGAACGCAAGGGTATACTGGAGACTTCAAAGCATATTGGAACTTCTTTGTAAAGGACTTGCGTGAGTTCATGTTTTGTTATTGTACCTATACAGGGTTAATTTAAATTGGCTAGCTAAACTCCGCAGACGCGATGGGTATCGATATTTAAACGTGATAAAACAAAAAATTAATTAATTTGATGAGTTTTTTTGTAGAGTCATCGACCGCAGTTATTGTAGTAACTAGAAATATCAGTTTAAAAGTCTGTTTTTTGTTGTGTAAACTTCATAGACGTGATGGGTAACGGTATCTAAACGCGATAAAACATAAGAAAACAGTTTTTCTCAACTCATACTTCAAGTAACAACACTAACAGCGGACGTTGACCCCCTCCCCCCTAAAATAAAACATCAAATCTTTTTATTTTGTATGTTTAGATATCGATACCCATCGCGTCTGCGGAGTTTAGCTAGCCAATTTAAAATATCCCTGTATAGTGTTTATTAAACGAGGTATGGTATAATTTCCTGCTACAAGGAAATAGTTAATCACTACATCGTAGTAAAATAACTATCGATATTGTTCATATCCGTAATTAAAACAAATTACTATGCGGTCATTATACCATAGCTGCTGATCACGACGGTCCAGAGTTCGATTCTAAGTTTATGATGGAGTGAAATACGTTATAGCATCCTAATAATATTATCCTACGAACTAGACTGGAAGTGTGCAATGTCGAAAAGGAGTCCCTGTAATCGTTTATTGACCCCCAAGATACCGTTTAGACAAATACCTAGTTTGGGGGTCACCGTCCAATCTGTTCTTGTACAATCTTATTACATACCTATATATACAAATACATAATTATTATTACATGATATACATTCAAATAAATAAAATTGAAGTGTATGTTTGTAATGTCAAAATAACAGCTTTTTACTAAATGCTTAAGAAAGTTTATACGGTAAGTACAGACGCCAGCAGGCAAGCTACCCGAAACTGTCAATTTTTCCCAATGTTGATCACTAAAGTTGAAAATCTATTAAAGAAATTTGACAGATTGTAGTAGCTTGATGTGCTGCCGTCCATACATATCACAAAAAACAATTTTTAATATTTTTGTCTGTCTGTTTGTTTCGGCTAATCTCCGAAAGGACTGAACCGATTTTGACGCGACTTTCACTGGGTTATAAGAAGTAACTTTTATTTTAGAAAAAGAATTAGGGTTTCGCGCAAAAAAATTAAAACCTTAGTACTTAATTGTGAACAAAATCCGATTCAAATAGGGAAGTTGTTTCCAAAATCCACGCGAACGAAGTCGCGATCACAGCTAGTTAATAAATAAATTTGATTTGATTGGCATAGTCATTGCGTCCTATCCCTGTGAGGCCTTTGTAGGATAGGGACCAATTCATCTATTTATAATAACTAAGCGTTTTGTTTTAGATCACTGGACACCATTCTTTGAACATCTAAAAGAAGCCTGGGAGAAGAGAGACCACCCTAATATGCTGTTCTTATTCTACGAAGAGCTTTCAAAAGTAAGTTTTATTGTTTTTTTCAGTGCCTAGCCTCGAATTTTATTAAACACTACCTACCTTCTGCCCTCGCCTTCGTTCGCGTGGAAGTTGTAATACACAACAATATACGCAACTTTAAAATATCAGCAACTTTTTTATAAAACTTCACGAGACCAACACTACAAACGCAGTATACAGGGAAGTTGTATAAACATGTTATGTGGCTATTATTTTTGTATATTTTGGTGTCTTACCACTTCCACGCGAACAAAGTCGCGGGCACAAGCTAGTTATTCACAAATAAGCATTATTCATATTTTGGCTATCCAACTAACGTGGAATAGCTGACTGAAGCCGACTGAATTCATTCTGACTAGCGCCTGGTGGGGCAACTATAACGCCGTCCAGCCGACTGGCAAGATCGCCATGCGATGTAGGGAGGAAGAGGGGTTAAATAAACACTATGATGCGTACGTCTCCATGACTCCACTGAAGAGTGAAGTCCCTTTAATTGTTGGCGTATACAATACATAATGCGTACGTGATACTGTTCTAATAAACTATGAACACATCTATCTTATTAATAACTATGTGTTATACGTGACGTGCTGATGTACGTGACACGAAGGCTCCGCTATGAATAGGTATTAGTGTTCTGTGCACAAAGGTGACTTCACACCACATTCCCATTGGTTGCGAAGTTTTTAGTTTTTAGATTTTGGTGAATTAATGAACGCCTGCGTTCCTGCCTAGAGGATGGTCAAACTAGTGACGTCATAAAAAAATATTAGATTCTTCATGCCCAGGGGTATCCAAAAATACCCCATAGACGTTCCGCCATTCTTGATAGTTTTCGAGCAACGACGATATAACCACTTGACTGCGCATACAGTGCCCCGACGCTCGAAAACTATTAGCGATTTTTCGCCTATGTATAGGCTACGATAGGAGTAACCATTTTAGTGGTAACCAAGTGTTAGACCTGTGTGCACGCTAAATAAATACAAATTTTAAAACCTTTTAATCCAATTATAACGCATCAAAATGCCTTCATGCGCGGTGAAGTGGTGTGGGAAACATTCCAAGACATCTAGTTACAAAAAGGATGGCATAACTTTTCATCGGTAAGTATACAGAACGAAAATTAATTTTGATTTATTCAGATCATGAGTCACCGCAGAGGTCTAGCTAAAATGGTTCCTGGGTAAAAGAGCACAAATTTGTTTTCCGCGTTGATGTCTTTTGGAAAAGTCCCTTTCTTTCATTAGACAATTCTAATGCTTTTATCCCTTTCTTTTCCTTTGTATTTTTATCGTGATAATTAGTGGTGTCCACTTTAATAGCAGTAATAGCTGAAATTTGATATCGACAGTAATAAAATTAAAATTAATATATTTTTTATTAAATTCACATACTCTTTATGTAAGTTCCGGATTTTTTTGTTTCTCTCTGGCGCCGACCGATCTGTCCAGGATTTACACCAATTTATTATGAAGCCATAGATAACAAAAAAATAGTACAAATTTCACTTGGATTTACAACAATTTGGCGGTGGTCTTTGATGTAAAAAAGATTTGTTCCTCTTTGTGTTTGAGATACATGTTTTCATTTTAGATTTCCGAAGATTCCGGAACTAAAAGAAAAGTGGATAAATAAAGTTAATAGGGAAAATTGGTTTCCAACAAAATATAGCGCTGTTTGTTCAAGGCACTTTACCCCCGATTGTTTTGAATATTTAAAACAACGCCGCCGTCTATTTAGTTCAGCGATACCAACGATGTTTTTGCCTATTTTGGTAAGTTTTGTTTTTATTGATATAATGTTGGGAAACGTGAAATCGTAAATATAAGTAACATTCATTCTTTACAGGCTTCAACAAATAGTATGACTGACTCTAATACTAATGTACCTGGGCCTTCACATCACAATGTCGCCCTCGTAAGTTAATTTGTTTCGATGAAGGACCAGGGTTTAATTTTATGTCACTGCGTTTATTGATATCAGATATGCTTAATTACAGAGTTCATTATCAAATAAACAAGTGCATGCTGAGGCTAATACATCAACTGCAGACCAGGCTCCTTTGCAGAGTTTTCCACGTGATGATAATAAAATTTTAAAGCCTTCCCATGATTATGAGATTCCCGTAAGTATATTTATTACCTCTTTCTTTTCTAATTTATTTTTTTCTTATGCTATATCTATATATATATATATGCTATATTTCTTATGCTTTTTCAGAGTTCAACATTAGGTAACAATAAAATAGAAGACCCTGTAATAGACCTGACTCCACGTAAACGCAAAATGAAACGACACATAGACCATCTTAAATATTCCCTTAATAAAAAAAAGAAAGAGGTGAAGAGGCTTCAAGATAAAAATAGATCATTGGTAAAAAAAATGCGAATCTAAAAGAAATTTTGAATACTTTGACAAATACATCTTATATTACTCAGGAAAATGAAGACATTTTAAGTCGCATAGGTGTACAAAACCAAGAAATTGTTAAACGTCAAATATTGAAATCAAAAAAAGGACATATACCTAAAATAAAATACTCACCGGAGTTACGAGCATTCTCCTTAACGTTGCATTTTTATTCCCCGAAAGCGTATAATTTCGTTAGAAAAACTTTCAGCACATGCTTACCTGCTACAAGTACTCTAAGAAGTTGGTATCAATCCATTGACGGTAAACCAGGATTTACAAAGGAGGCAATAGATAGTATCAAAATGAAAGCTAGAGAATCGAAGAACAAAATTTACGCCACTATTATATTCGACGAAATGGCAATCAGAAGCGGTGTTGAATATCATCCCCAAGGCAGAAGGTACTATGGCCACGTGAGTTTTGGTGCCAGTTTACAAACGGATTGTCAAGACGAAGCTAAAGAAGCCCTTGTTTTCATGTTGGTGCCAATAAATGCATCTTGGAAAATTCCAATAGGACATTTTTTAATAAATGGCATCAATGCAGATCAAAAAGCCGCTCTTCTAACGGAGGCAATCCATTTGGTAGAAGAGGCTGGTGTAAACGTCAAAGCTATTACATTTGACGGCTGCCCAGCAAATATTACAATGGCTAAGAAATTAGGCTGTTCATTTGAAGTTGATCAAATCAACTCCACCTTTAAAAATCCCTGCAATACTTCAAGAATAGCAGTCTTTTTAGATCCGGCACACATGATCAAGTTAGTGCGAAATGCATTTGAGTTTTATAGGAATTTGAAGGACGGACGGGGCAATATTATATCGTGGGAACATCTTGTAAACTTACATAATTTACAAACAGCGGAAAATTTTCATCTAGCTAATCGACTAAGGGCTTCTCATATATTTTTTAAAACTAAAATTATGAAAGTCAGCTTAGCAACCCAAATTTTCAGTAAGAGTGTATCAGATGCACTCACATGTTGCAAAAAAAAACCTTAATTTACGTAAGTTTCAAGATGTTACACCCACAACACAGTTTCTGGAAATGATAAATGATCTTTTTGATATTCTGGACTCGCACACTCATGGATATGATTTGAAACGAGCAGTCAATGCAGAAAATGCTGCGAATGTTATATTTAAATTAAAGATGGCAAGAGATGCTCTACTAAATATGTCCGCAGACATAATTGTAAGAAAAGTAAAACAAGAAGTTCTACTTGTTAAATCACCACGATATACCGGATTCATGGGATTTTGTGTGTGTATCGAAAGCGCCATTGCTCTCATACATGACTTAGTCCTGAACTCAGAGTGCGCCATAAAATATCTTCCTCTTCATAAAATAAGCCAGGACCACTTGGAACATCTGTTTGGAAGTATAAGATGCCACGGTGGATCAAACAACAATCCTAGTGCTAGGGTTTTTGAAAGCATCTACAAGAAGCTCCTAACCTATGCGCAAATTAAAAATAGTGGTAGCGACAATTGCAGTGCTCTTGGACAAATTTCAATTTTGCAATGCACTTCTGCAGTTAACCGTATCAATATTACGACAAGATACAAAGACCAAAACATAGATCTTGAGACTGAGAGCTTGGATTTTTCAGGCCTTGAAAGCCTGTTACCCTGTTCTGAATTCGATGAAAAAGTAGTTGAATATATGGCCGGCTACATTGTCCATGCTCTGATAAAGCAAATAAAATGCCAAACTTGCATTGGGGCGCTTATTGGTTTACCTAATCAAAACACCTTACAATTTCAAAAGGACACTAAAAACAAGTTATTGTACGGATCTACCACAGTTATAGAAATTTGTCGTCGTTGTGAAATTTATATTAAGAGGGCGATCAATGAGAGTGGTTCGAAAGTGCTGTCTTCGAAATATAATACGGATTATTTTATTAGATCGGTTTTAAAATCCCTGATTGGGTATAATTTATTCTCGGATATTAATTTTCATCAATTTGTAATAGAGTCCACAAATCATTTAATTGAATTAACAAGATGCATAATTCAGAAATATGTGGACGCTCGTTTATCTTTTTTTACAAAGAACAACCAGGACCCTAAAAGTTTAATTCGAAAAACATATACCAAATTAATTCATTTTAAAAATCAATAATAACAGGATAAGTGCATATGTTTTTGTGTAATTTATTGATTTTGATTAAATATTATTTCTTTCATTTTAATTGTGTATTTTTTATAACGTTAAAATCCATTTTATCGATATCGACTATTTTCCCTTATTGAAGTAGTGCACCCCTAACGATAGCCTTACCTACGCATCTTGACCTTGAACTGACCAATTGCAGCCGCGCATGCTTCCTCGTCCCCCGGCCCGCAGTAGTGAGTCGTGCACTTAGAAGAAATCGGCCCATACGCTCTCTAGTGGTTATATTCTCTTTGTTTTCGAGTTATAATTATTTTATTTTACTGAAAATTTTATGAGAACCGGTTTAAAAAAAATATATCTTTATATTTGCACGCCATTTTCACATTATTTTTTTACAATTTTCATTGTTAAGGAATATTCTTTCAGACATAAAATATACATCTTCCTATATTTTTTTTTTATTTGAGATAGGTTTGCTCTTGACTCTAGTCTAGATCAGAGATGACAGAGACAAAGTCGACGATGGAGCGAGCTTACCCAGAAGAAGCCTGTTCACTCTCACTTTGAAGAGATCGGGGTTGTATGCGTTCGGAAACACAGACGCAGGCAGAGAGTTCCACTCCTTTGCTGTGCGCATCACAAAAGACATTTGGAAACGCTTAGTGCGAATTGGTGGAATAGCAACTAGGTAAGGATGGTAACCTGCAGTGCGTCTAGATGTCCGCTGATAGAAGGGGGCCGGCGGAATGAGGTCGTGGAGTTCTTGAGCACACTCCCCGAAGTATAATCTGTAGAAGACCGTCAAGCAGGCAACCTTGTGGCGATGAGCCAAGCTGTGAAGCTTGGCATCCACCAGTCTTACGTCGCCAATGAGCCTCTTAGCTCTGCGTTCCACCGAGTCAAGCGCGGCAAGTTGGTATTTGGCCGAGCCATACCAAAGGTGGCTTCAATACTCCATGCAGGATCAAACTTGCGCTTTGTAGAGAATTAAAAGCTGTGCAGGCGTAAAGTATCGCTTCACCCTATTCAGGATGCCCAGCTTCTTGGCCGCAGTTTGAGCTTTGTACTCGATGGTGGCACCGAAGTTGAGACATGATGTCAACTCCATGCCTAGGAGCTCGAGCCGATCAGTTACAGGAACTGATATACCCCGAAAAGTAGGAGTTTGATCGAAACGACTCCTTTTAGCGGTAAAAAGACACGCCTGTGTTTTGGTGGCATTAAAAGAGACCAGATTATCATCACCCCACTGGGAGACAAGGCAAGGTCAAATCTGTCCGCTCTACCATGACCTCTCTCAAGGAACGAACTTCGGCCCCGCTGGTTTTTGCGCTGGACAAGTATCATCTGCGTACCCAACAATACCAGACTGAAGCAGGTCATTGATGTGTAGCAGGAAAAGAGTTGCAGAGAGAACAGACCCTCAGGGGTCTGTTCTCTCTGCAACTCTTTTCCCGGAACTCCGAAGAGCAGCCGTCAACGACTACTCTGATAGACCGTTCACTAAGGAAGTCTGATATCCAGCTACAAAAATCAGCAGGGATGCCATAAGCAGGAAGCTTGCTGAGTAGACCAGCGTGCCAGACCCTGTCAAAGGCCTTCGAGATATCAAGCGATACAGCAAGTGCTTCGCCGTGCTTCTCGATGGCCTCGCCCCAGCAGTGCGTGACATACACAAGAAGATCGCCAGTTGATCGTCCCCGGCGAAAGCCATACTGACGGTCACTGAGGAGATCATTGCTTTCAAGGTAGGTCAGCAACTTACTGTTCAGTACCCTTTCCATAACCTTGCACAGAATGGAGGTAATGGCGATCGGACGGTAATGGGCAGGGTCTGCACGGTCGCCCTTTTTGGGCACTGGTTGCACATTTGCGAGCTTCCAGGATTTTGGTACCGTCCTTTTTTTAAGAGAAAGGCGGAACAAACGTGTCAACACAGGAGACAGTTCTAGATTAAGATATTAATATTCAAGATACAAAAATTTTGATCTAATAGGAGGAATTTACGTTCGAGTGATACAGCAGAGTCCTACTCAAATATATATATATTTTTTTAATACTACGGTCCCAAAATCATTTCAAAATCCTAAGCGGAATGTAGACTTGTACAAATATCACAAAAAAGTTGGTACTGTGCAACGACGTAAAAGTAATGCATTTCTGTATATTCACTTAGTGTGTGAAGAGGTAAGGTAGGTATTCAATTATTATTATTAAATGTTTGCGTGGACGCGGGACTGAGTGCAGCAGTGCTATTCTCTAAAAGACAAATTTCATGGCTGTAAGCTACGACGAGCTCGTCGTCGAGACAGCCTTGAGTTCGACCGAGGCGTGTAGCGCTGATTCAAACCATATTCACTAGCGTGGTTGTGGTCGTCGACGAACCCTAGGCTGTAGCCTCCCGTCGCTGTTTCGTAGACGAATTAAGGGCTTGAAACAAATTCTTTAGGTCATAATCGATCAATCTCGACTGAGAGTTTTATGGCTGTAAAATATATAACAGAGGTCTATCTTTAAGTACTATAAGGAATAGAGTAAAACTATAAATAAATTTCATAATTGTAACAGTTTATTGCAATTTATTATTACATTTTAAGGCTGAATACGATTCCTTTGCCTATTTTGAGCAACGCGACACGGAGATGAATGTAAACAAAACAAAACACTTCACTCGTAATCTGTGACTCTGTGCTTCACTCTAACAACCCGACCTAAAAAGGTCCGAAAACCACTTGAATTCTAGTTTGGAAACTTTTAAAATGTGCATTGCATCTAAATTATTTGTATCAGCGATTGCTGCATATAAGTTCTGTGAGTTCCGCGTCCACGCAAACATTTAATAATAATAATTTTTTTAAAAATAATTGCTTGCTGCTCGTTCTATTCGCCACCCGCCGACTGTCCTTATCGCACAAACCTTCTAGCCAGCATCTACTACTATACTATTCTAGCACACGTGTGTGAGAGAGATTGCGATATTCTTTACCTACCTGAGTCGCTGTAGGTATTCGTGGGATAACGCGTAACTCGACAAGATGTAATTTCTGAAAACGGAAAGTTCGACCCAACTTTTATACCTGCGATAAAATAGTGGTGACGATTCTCTAGTACACCGAACTAAACTAACTAAACTGTCACTAAAATTCCTTACTTTTGGCTATGAGAATCTGAAAGCTACTCTGCAAAAAAAAATCTCTTTTAAAAATAATTTTGACAGAACTAAAATCGAATTTGACAATCGCGACTCCACGTGGTACATAAGTACTTGTTTGCCCTACCCCGTGATTTTTTTAGAGCCGGAGGCCACATAACACTAAACTCCTAGCGGAGCCGGAGGCGCGCAAGGGGAGGGCATCCTCGACGTGTTTTAAGTAGGAATTTTTCACTTTTTGTATGGAAAATATGAAAAATTATTACCTACATGTTGAGTTTTAGGGGTTTATGCGTTTTACAAAGGGGGTCGAAATTTTCATTATTTTTACAATAGGACACACCATTTTCGAGATATAAGCAAAAGAAAAGAAAAAAAGATACAGTGCTGTTTTTACACCTGAAGTCGAGGTGTTGGTGTGAATTTTAGTTCATGACAACCAATTTTATTCCACCTTTTTAATCGCGATTAAAAATAGTCAGATTTAGTCAGACAATCAAAATTTTAGGAGAAAAACGTCATATTCAGATTAGCAAAATTGCCGTTTTCAATAGATTAATAACTCAGTGTCATCTTAGTGCTGTCAACTAAAATACTTTAGTCAATTTCAGAATGGGAAATCGTCGTTATTTTGGTGATTTTTAGTCTGGTTTAGAGGCATTTGTGACAAGAGAATTGGCACCAATAACAAGTAAAAACATTATTAATAAAAATTAGGCCGTGTATCCGGTACAACGGGAATACATCGCTTTTCCAAGACACGGAGGGGTCTCGGTATGTAAAGATGGTCACCCATCCACGGACCAATCGCGGCAAGCGTAGCTTAACCTGATCGATCGATCGACCCGTGCCGCTGTTATTACTTAGCCACGAGCCCCTGCGATGTTTTGTTATTAATAAAGGTGTGTTACTTCTTTCTCAGGACCTGCCGACCTCCGTGCGCCGTGTAGCCAAGTTCTTCGACAAAGATTACACAGATGAACAGATAGATTGCCTGTGCGACCACCTCAGTATCGACAACTTCAAGAACAACAAGTCTGTTAACTATGATGTTATGAAGGTGCTCGGGATTCAGATACCCGGCGAACAGGGTTTTATCAGAAAAGGTACGCTACGAAGTCGAAAAGTAGAAGTAAGTTCGTCAAGGACGAACTTTCTCTTTAGAAATACGTAAAATTAGGCCTACCTCGTACTATGAATAAAACTAGCGTGTATTTAATTTGTGTTGTATACAAGAGGTGATGCCCAGGAACCAAAACCAATAACATTGAACTTTCCTAGGAATTGAACGCGACATCTACGCGTCGCTGTTTAATAACGCGCCTAATAGTACAGATTAGCCTAAAACTATTATAACTATACATCAATAAATGGTAGGTGTATATCGGATGACTTTATTAACATCTGGAAAAGTAGGGTATAAGTAATAGCAGGGCGGAGAAGACTGGCGTAGAAATTTTGCAATTTTCTTTACCTGAAATATTTTCTATTATAAAGTTTAGTGATCTATAAATATAGCTACTAATTTGGAGTCATTGTTTTCATAATAAAAATAAACAGAAATGATTAAAATTCAAATCATTTAAAATCCACTCTATGCACGGAATTAACAAATAATAAATTTTAATTGTAACATCGATTACAGCCCGCGAGGCATTGCATGTGTGCGAGTGATTACCAAAAGTAATCGGACAACGTAGACGCACACACGCGAACAGGCGCGTCGCGCTCTAGGCCAACGTCAGAGTGTGCGTTACCCCAGCAAAATAGTGTTGAAAATAGTCATTTTTTATAGATAATTAGTTGCCCAGCTTCTGTAATTGTTGCGCACATTTTTAAACTTGTTGCGTTTATAGTTTTTTAGTTATTTCACCAAAACATTTCCTGCTAGGGTAACGTTACCGCAGTCAGACGTTTTCTTTTTTAATGGGAATATTGAAATAAATATTAGCTATATAATTAGTTGTCTAGACGAGGTAAATGTTGCAACTTATTTTGTATTTGTTCTTTCTTCGGCTGCGAAGTTATTCGAGATCCTGCTGGAGTAACGTTGGTGGTTTTGCTGGATCTCTGAAACGGTTAAGCGGATTCTTACCATGTTTTGTACATGACTTCTTCAGAATTAGTTTTAATTAGTTGTGCAATAAAAAAACTAAAATAATGCACCGTTCTAAGGTTATTTAATTAAATATAAAAACATTTCAATAGGTCCTAACACCTTGAATTAGAGCTCTATAGACTTACTTTAAACGTTATTTTGTTGCTTGTAACTGCCTTCAAATGTATGTGAAGTTTAATTATTATCCTGTTAGTAATTAACAAATTATCATGAAATTCAGTTCTCCACGTTCACGGTCACAATGCGCGCGGAGTTATTTGGCCACCGATAAAGCTGTATGCGGATATATAAACTGAATGATATATCAATAATCAGTTGCTTAGTTCAGTTTTATACCTGTAAAATTTCAGCGTAGTACATGCAATAATTAACGAGATAATAAAATAAAAGTCATTAGGAAGTGCAAGACTGCGGTAACCCGACCATGTTTAGGTGGTTACAAAAAAGCGATCGCGTAGTACATTATGCTATCTTCTAAAATATGTAGGATAGTGTTACAAGTTTAGTACAGATGTGTACACAAGTGTTAAAAAAAAACTACATGTTTCTTAAGACATTTTATTTACAGGTAAAATAAATCATTTCAATAGAACTTTTACATGGTAATATCTAAGCAAATGTCACAACAAGATAATTATGAATTTCTTAAAGCCCGAGTTACTTAATATAAGGAGTTTGTGGAAAAAAAATACCTGGTAATAACTAGGTATGCAAGTTGAGGTAAAATGTTTGCTTTTAAGTAATAAGTATGTAAATTCAAATATTTAGTAGTTTGTCTTTAAGAAAAATCTGTTTATACAAGGTGTAATTTTAATCATTGTTAACATCTTAAGGGGTCAGTGTATTCATCATTATGAATAACTTGTACTATGGGACAAAACCCGAAATCGCGAAAAAAATCGGGTGATCCCTACATTTTGACGAGTTAAGTAAACATAAATGTAGGGAAATATTGATTTTTTTGGCAATTTCAAGTTTGGTCCCATAATAAAAGTTGTTCATAATGATGAGTACACTGACCCCTTAAGATGTTACCCCTTAAAAGATTAACACTGATTAAAATTACACCTTGCATAATAAAAATGTAATGTATGTACAATGTTAGATACCTAACAAAATGTACTAATAATAACATTGCAACTATTTCTGTACATACATTATGCAAGCTTACCTTGTTCGGGAATTCATTAAGCAACCCACACAATAATTACGGTTCTCAAAAGAAGTACTCCACATTAATTAGGTACGACACATATTGAATAACTCTCAAGCACTCGATAAATATTTGCAAAAATAGTGAGCGGAAGCGCACACGGACTCTACGAGACAAATTATCTAAGGGTCAAGTTTAGTGCGCTATGCAAACAATGAGTTGAGGCTCAGAATGTCAACTTCCCAAAATGTCTCCTGGTACCAAAATGTCACTTTCCATAATGTCCCTTTCCCAAAATGTCTCTTTCCCAAAATGTCTTTTTCCCAAAATGTCCCTGTGTATGTGTATTTATATTTAATTAAATAACCTTTGAACGGTGCATTATTTTAGTTTTTTTATTGCACAACTAATTAAAACTAATTCTGAAGAAGTCATGTACAAAACATGGTAAGAATCCGCTTAACCGTTTCAGAGATCCAGCAAAACCACCAACGTTAGGTACTCCAGCAGGATCTCGAATAACTTCGCAGCCGAAGAAAGAACAAATACAAAATAAGTTGCAACATTTACCTCGTGTAGACAACTAATTATATAGCTAATATTTATTTCAATATTCCCATTAAAAAAGAAAACGTCTGGCTGCGGTAACGTTACCCTAGCAGGAAATGTTTTGGTGAAATAACTAAAAAACTATAAGCGCAACAAGTTTAAAAATGTGCGCAACAATTACAGAAGCTGGGCAACTAATTATCGATAAAATTTAAATGACTATTTTCGACATTATTTTGCTGGGGTAACGCACACACGTCACACCTACACTATCTATGTGCACTCACACAAACACAAAGCTTAGCTTAGGCCTCGCGGACTGTACCCCTGGCCCTGAACTTAAATTTACATCAATAAACCAAATTAAAAAAATACTAAATTACGGCCATTGTTGTTTACACATTTGGCTTTAGAAACGCCAGGGTTTGTGTAACACTTGAAACTGAACACATTCACTGTGCTGATAGTGTCCGGTGTATCAAGTGTTCTGTTAGTTAGAATCATCAAATTATTAATTGTTTTCTTTTGATGTTGACAATATTTTTTCTTACTGTAGGAAAAGCGGGAGGATGGCGCGACCACTTCGATGAGGAAATGACTCAACAAGCCGAGCGATGGATAGAGGACAATCTGCGAGATACTGACCTGCGCTTCCCACACATGAAACTTTAAATTAAAATATTAGTTTAGAAAGAAAAGAACATAAAGGGTGATAAACATTTATTTCAGTAATATACTATGTTCCAGTTTTCTTTGTAACACCATATTTTAAGTATACATGGATATTGAAAATTTCATAAGAAAGCACTAGCAATAAGTAAACAATGCTATTTATTCCAATTACGTTTCAATATCATTCACTGTGTCCGGTAATAAAAATTTACTCATAAATAAAACAATTTATCAGTCCTTCCTCACGTTTTATTTAAATAATACGGTTATACAAAGAAAATAAATTAAAAGCCAGATTTAATCAATCATTCGTTGGTAATATAAAATTCTAAAACAGACTTATAATCATTATAATGGATAATAACCGTTTAAAGCCGGAGCGGGGCGAGCGGTCGCGTTCGTCCGACCGCTCGCTCCGCTCCGCGTACAACGAATCGGCAACGTACACGTCTATAAAAAGCGACTCTATAATATAAAATTGGGAGCAGACTCCCGCACCTAACGACTCGCCGCCTCGAACGACGTTAAAACTATCATACACTTATAGAAAATCACAAAATTCAAGCGGAAATAATAGGAATCGTTTTTGTTGTGTTGTGCCTACGCGATGACGTCAGGCAGCAGCGCGTTATCCGCGGCCGGCGGGCTCGGTGGCGGCTTGCTCAGCGCGTCGCCGTTGGACAGGCCGTTCGACACCACGTCCTTCTTCACTGCGTCTGTTGTTCTCTTTGTTACGGCCTTCTTCTGGCCTGTGTTACCCGACTGAAATGAACAACGATTCATGTAGAATAGATGTGTTACACGCAATTTTTATACAAAATACGTCACGGACAAGCTCAAAGATATCATATGCTTGAAATGTTCAGAAGCAGAAATAGGCATGGTGGAGGATCAGATAGAGAAACAAATTTACCAAAAGATTGTTGGGAAAAGTTTTTTGCATAGGCATAATATCAATAGGGAATGTGTCACATGAACACGAAGTAAACAAAGCAAACTGTCAAATGCGAGTGCCAACATTTTTCGGCGTTTTTCAATCTTATTTCAGCTTTATCTCATCCTTGTTACTATAATTGTAGGTTAAAATAATACCAAAAGGTTAAAAACATGCTTATAAGAATTTAAAATATTTGTTTTTGTGTTATTGAACTAGTTTACAATAAACTTTTAACGTTACATTCAAGTATATAGCACTAAAAATATTGTTTTTACGTTAGGTTAATACTTGTAAAATATCCTTCATTCTTATAGTCTTCAGCTCTAAAATGTTCAGAACACAACGTTTAATGTTTTGCGACTGTAAAATGCTTGCAACATAGCAATTTACCACTGCTTGTGAAGTTATCCGTTTTTAGTGAACTTAATGAACACCTTTGTTCCTGCATATACTACCTAATGGCACAACACTGATTCACCGAGTGATGCATTATTACTATCTATTACAGAATATTTCTGAAGAACTGATATCACTAAAACAATATATCAGTAGATTGTAAATACACCAGATTTCTAATTAACAGTCATCTAACCATAGGTATTTTTTTTTTTATAACCATAGATGAAAAAGGACGCCTAAACATGAAGTTGGCTTTTCTGTTTACGTTATTTATTTAATTATTTATTCCCCTTATAACTATCATTACAGGTTGCATTACCTAATGCAATTGTATGGTATCATAAAATGAATTTATTATTAAAATTATGTACAATTTAAAATTATTAGGAACTTTAACCTTTTTGTTAGCTAGTCTTACCATAGACGGACGCCATGTTGTTCTGTTTACCAAGCGTTTCAGGTGCACTCTCTAGCGGAATAAATTGTCAGTAAGGTTCCTATTGGAAGAGTGTTCTAGACTCACCTTCGGGAGAGCAGTCCTGGGCGGCGCGGCCTTGGCTGTGATGCGTTTGTTGGCGAGATCCTTGCTCTGCTTGTCCAGTGGAGCGCGCGGCGCTGGCTTCGGTGCGCTTGACCTAAGGAAAATACATACGGTTACTCTCTCAATATCTATACAAATAAATAAAGTGTCTGTTTGTAATGTGAAAATATCAGCTTTTTACTAAATGCATTTATGAAAGTATACAGGGTGTGGCGGAAATAATGGATAACCCTGTAACTGCCAGTAGGTCATATAATGGTCTATCATATATCCCAATTTCAAACTCAGGTGGTGCCATACATTTTTTTTTCAGGGTATGGAGTCAAAGTTACAGATTTCAATCAAAAAAAAATAAAAAGTAAGTATTGTGTTTTTTTCTGAAATCATTTTAGAGTGTAACAAAAAATCTTCATACACGTGTGATTACACAAACATTCAGAAGTAGAACGCAAAAAACAGAATAAAAAAACTACGTTAAATGTTGAAACGGCAGCTGATTTTATAAAATAGGTACAATATTTTCAAAAAAAATAAACAAATAAAAATAACTTTGCAATGCCTGACCACCTGAGTTTGAAATTGGGATATATGATAGACCATTATATGACCTACTGGCAGTTACAGGGTTATCCATTATTTCCGCCACACCCTGTATACGGTACTTAAAACAAAAAAAAAACAATGTTTAATTTTTCTGTCTGTTTGTTCTGGCTAATCTCCGCAACGGCTGGACCGATTTTGACGGGACTTCCACTGGCAGATAGCTGATGTTACAACGAGTAAATTAGACTACTTTTATTTAAAAAAAAAAGGGTTCCAAGCAAAAAAAAATAAAACCCATGCAAAAATAATAACTCTGGAACTACCAGTCGGATTTTAAAAATTCTTTTTACATTTGGTAGCCCAATAATTCTCGAGGATGGTTATAGGCTATTTAACATCACGCTACGACCCTTAGGAGCTGAGCAAAAAGAAAAAAGTCAGATTGAACGCTAAGCGATAACAAAGTAATTGCGCGGGCGGGCGATGCAACGCAGCGGGTCGGAGGACGAGGGAGTTTTATTAAGATGTGGCTGTTATTTTAGTATACTGTGTATCTTAAGACTTCCACGCGAACAAAGTCGCGGGGCATAGCTAGTCTATACATATTATAAACAAGCTTCCGCCCGCGACTTCGTCCGCGTGAATTTTTTTTTTCCCCAACCCACCCCGTCGCATCGCATCGCCCGTGCTGTTACTTCGTTTTCGCTTAGCGCTCGTTCCTACTTTTTTTCTTTTTGCTCGGCTTCTAAGGGTCCTAGCGTAATCTTACATACTTAAAGCCTTCCTCAAGAATTGGACAATAAATTGCAAAAAGAATTTTCCTAATCCGACTGGTAGTGACAGAGATTAGCGTGATCAAACAGTCAATTAAAAAAAATAAAATGTGTCGGTAACTAATAGACTAAGCGCATTTTTCTTACTTTAAGCATTTTTATACCCGTCGTAATTTCTAAACTAAACGTCGAATTCGAATAATTTAAAAAGGAATTTACATGTGCTTAATCAACTTTGATTATGAAACTATTTATTTGGATAAGGATTAATACCATGTTTATGAAAACACCTTCGCAAATAATGCATTATTTTATAACAAATTTGTTACCATTCAAAAAGTTATAGTGAGCTAACCTTAAAAGATACACATAAATATGCTATCGCGGACTTTTTTTTAGAACTTTTTAAGAGGAACATTTCCGTCATACATGATTTTTGCGTAACGTTAACCGTTCACGCAGCGCACGCAACGGAAGCTCGCAAAAGGAGTATATTTTCCCCGTTTTTGCAACATATTTCATTGATGCTCCGCTCCTATTAGTCGTAGCGTGATGTTATATAGCCTATAGCCTTCCTCAATAAATGGGCTATCCAACACTAAAAGAATTTTTCAATTCGAACCAGTAGTTCCTGAGATTAGCGCGTTCAACCAAACAAACAAACAAACAAACTTCCTCTTTATAATATTAGTAATGGATTAAGGTCACTTTTCGAGTCTGTGTGACCGCGCTGTTCTTCTAAAATAAACTATGGAACGGACTTTGATGCAGTTTTTAGTAATCTATGAAATATGGGCTATATTACAAATCTCGATATTTAGACATGTCGCCACATCAGTGGATTGCACCCATGCGAAGCGTGGGCTGATCTCTAGTAATTCTATTAACAAAACGCAACTAACTTCATAACTAGTTGCTTGAGTGACTGACCTGGCAGGGGGCGCAGCTGTGGTAGTGGGCGCACGGGGCGTGGGACGCGGCGCGGGCCGCGTGATGGGCGCAGGGCGGGGCGCGGGCTTTGCAGCTGGTTTCACGTCCTTGGCGTCGCCGTTTGGGATCGGCTTCCTGTCGGCAGGTCTCGGCTGCGGCCTGGCCGCGGACAGCGCAGGGCGCGGAGCTGTGGCGCGCGGCGCGGCGGGCTTGGCAGCCACGTCGGACTTCAGTGCAGTGGGCCGCGCGGTCGCTGTCGCGGGCTTGGGCGCTGGCCGTGCCGCGGGGGGCTGCGCGTGTCGTCGTGCTGGCCGTGCGCGCGGCCAGGGGCGCCGTCTTAGCAGCCGCGGGCTTGGTGAGCGAAGAGCGCACGGGAGGGGCCGCTTTCGCGGGCGCCGGCGCCTTAGCGGCCGGCGGCGTCGGCCGCGCGGCGGGCATTGTTGTGCGCGTGCTCGGCGTGGCGGGCTTGCTGGCCGGAGTGGCAGGCTTAGCCCCGAGCGTAGTCTTGGTCGCCGAGGGCACCTTGGTGGCTGACACGGGAGCCTTTCCGGTCGGCGTGCGGGCGGCGGGCGTGGTGCCGGGCCTCTTGATTGGCGCCGGAGTGGTAGCCGTCGGTGTGCGCGCGGGTGTCGCAGACTTGAGAGCGGACCTCGGCGTACGCGAGTCTGATTTGGCGGTCGGGGTTGTGGGTGACTTTTTCGCAGCGGTTGACTTAGCCTTGACCGCAGCCACACCTGCAGCGGCGGCCGCACCTACCGCGGCGACGGCAGCAGCTGCAACCGCAACCTCGGCGCCGTGAGGAGTGGTATCAGCGGCCATTGGTGTATCGCTGAGTGGAGCGGCGTCGAGTCCGAGCGCGGCCGGCTCCACGGCGGGCGTGGGCGGCGGGGTGGCCGCGGCCGGCGGCTGGACGGCCTCTTCTAGTTGGATCTCACTAGTGACGGGTACGCAGATCTCCTGAGCTCTGGACTCGGGAATACCGATGTCGACGTCGGTGACGAGTTCGAGGCGCGAGTGCGGCACGGGCTCGTCGGGCAGCAGGTCGGGCGCGGGCGCGGAGGGCACGGGCGGAGATGGCGCGCAGTCGTGAGGCGCGGGGGAGGCGAGGCGCGCCTCGGCACACAGTGGAGTGGCGGCGTCTCGGGGCGCAGGCGACAGCGACAGTACCGGCTCCAGGGGCGCGGGGGACTGTGCGGGCACAGGGGACTGTGTGGGCACGGGGGACTGCGCGGGCACAGGGGACTGTGCGGGCACGGGGGACTGTGCGCGGACCGGGGCCTCCACTGGCACGGGGGACTCCACAGGCAGCGGCGACTCGCGCGGCAGCGGCACATCGGCCGGCAGCGGGGAGGCGGCGGGTTCGGAGGGCGCGACAGGCGCGGCGTCGGAGATGGTTTCGAATCCTTCGAACGCTTCGGTGTCGATCGACTGCGGCGGCTCCGCGGCGCTCGGCAGAGGAGATTCACTCGGCATCGGTGACTCGCTCGGTAGAGGAGATTCCCTCGTCAGCAAGGGTTCACTTAGTAACAAGGGCTCACTCGGTAGTGGGGATTTGCTTGGTAGTGGGGATTCTCGCAACAAATCAGATTCTGTAGGCAATGGCGAGTGTGCAGGTAGCGGCGAGTGTGCAGGCAGCGGGGACTCAGTCGGTTGCAGGCTCTCGATAGGCACCGGAAATTCTCTGGGAGCTTCAGACTCGATTGGTAGTGGAGACTCTTTTGATGGAATGATTTCGCTCGGTAATGGAGATGGAGAATCTCCTGGCAGTGGAGAGTTGCTAACTTGCACAGTCTCGGCCTGCAGCAATGTATCTTCCGGTAGAGGTGACTCTGTTGGCAGGGACAGCTCAGCGGGCAGAGGGGACTCACGTGGTAGCGACTCCTCTGCTTGTAAATGCGACTCGTTCGGAATCGGAGACTCACTTGGAAGAGGGGACTCCGTCGGCAATGGGGACTCACTGGGAAGAGGAGGTTCAGCTGGAAGAGGTGACTTGGATGGCAGAGGAGACTCTGCTGCCAGATCGTCATCGATAGAGTGGGAAACTTCTGATGTGAGGTGGTCAGTGTCAAGCTTAATTTCAGGTGCTTCAAGTGTAGATTCTATCTCAGAAATAATTTGTTCAACATTTTCTGTTTCCTCACTGACTTTTGTATCTGTTTCAATTTCAGTGTCAACTTCAACTGAAACTGTCATTTGTTCACATGCTGATTCTGCTATTTGTTGAATATCTACATGTTCCACTGCAACAATTTCATCAATATCTGTAACAGGTTCTGGTGATTTTGTTTCTTCAGGTTTAGATTCTTCCACTGGTGCAGGAGATACTGGAAGCTGTTCAGTAGAATGTGCGTGTTGGATGTCTGTAGGTACAGGAGAGGCCACTTGCTCGGACTCGAGCAAATGGTGAGATTCTACTTGATCATCATTCTTCATGTCATCTAGGTTTAACTGTGGTGCTGTTTCGACACATGGTGAATCTTCAAGTTTGCTTTCCATTTCAATGTCTTGTGATGTTTCATCTTGAGGTGTGAAAGGTCTGACATCTTTCTCACTTTCTGAGGGGTCTTGTGTCTCATCATTTGTAAATCCTAATTCTGAACTCTTGCCATCAGGTATTTCAGGTATTTGTTCAAAGAGTAACTTGTGAGATTCTGGGGTGTCTGTTTGCAACACAATATCTTGATTAATGTTGCTCGATTCAAATTCAATATTTGAATAACTTTCAATATTGTTAGAGCTTGTTACAAAATCTGCGAAATTATTTCCTTGATTGAAACTACCAATGTTTTGTGGGAGGCCAGGCCTGTCTTCAAACCTGATGATGTCATTGTTAGGTTCTAGAACATCTCTTTCTAGTCCTGACAAATCTGTGTGTTGATCTGGAGAGACATTTTCTTTATCATTTTCATAGATACCATTTGGCTGGACATCTTCATCATCACTGTCGGGTAGGGTCTGGACAGCATTGAGATCAACATGTGATTCATGTTTAGAGAGCCTCTCACAAGTGTCATCATCTTTTTCTTGGTAGAAACTCATACTCATTGGATCTCTTTCTTTATTTTTCAGCCTTTCAAATAGTTCCTCATTGCCTTCAACGGCAAAAGGATTAGTTTCTGTGTGCGTCTGGAATACCTGAAAATTAAATAAATTATAAAGTAAAATGTTTGTTTATTCAAAGTGCACATGACTTATTTAAATTCCTTCTTCTCTGACTAAGCTGAACAAGAATTAAACAGAAACTTTAGTACATAAAATAAAAAGAAAATTTGGCTAAAAAAGCTAATGAAAATTGAAAGGTAATTTCTGATATTATCTTTGAAAATTGCCAGCATTGTTGGTTGTTATAGTTTACTGCCATGCTTGCTTGCAAGAGATTGGTACTTTTATAATGCAAAAACAAAATAATAACCATAAAAAAGCCTCACTTTTACAATGAACATCTGTCTCATACTCTGGCTTTAGGCTACAAAAGAAGGTAATAAAAACAAACCTGAATATTGCAAAAGTCAGTAGTGTCTTTCTGTATTCTCTCAAAGTCTTGTATGAGACCACTATCCTTGACTTTATCAGGTTCAATGCCAACATTGAATCCAAAGCCCAAACTGTCCATGTTACACTTATCATTTCCATTCAAGTGTTCTTTAACGGCTTCGTCTAGTGATACATTCTGAAAATAAACATTATTTTATCAGTCATCACTTCATCAGTTAGTTTTAGAATATTTATTGCATGCACAGATGCCTGTACTGTTTGGGTTTGATAAACCACTCATCTCAGTGTCAGTTATTGCATAACAATATGAAATTTAAAAAAATTACAACCTATAACTCCATTGGTTTATAATTGACCAAAGGTTAGATGTAACTGCTTGAGCACAATTTTATTGTTAGATTTATAATAATAATATAATATTTTGTATTGTAAAGAGCCCAAAAGACAGGTACAACAAACTATAATGTTGCTAAATTGAAGAGTACAACTGTGACATAGCTTGGCACCTGAAGTGACTGGTATTACATTTAGTTGATTAACCCCATCATGTAGTTTTTGTTTACCTTTAGTTAACTACCTAAACCAATGGAGTATAATTACTGACATAATAATTCTATACTTTCTGACAACGTAGGTAAAGTACTGAATTAAACTATGGGACAAATAGCTGCTAGCTGCTTGTAAACTATTACTAAAAATATAATTACCATACAATTTCACAAAATCTAAAATGACACATTACAATTCATATAAATAGTCTTAATTTGTCACTAATATGTTACTGACTGACTACCTACATACATTACTTGTTTCAACATTTTGAGGAAAAACTTACTTTAAACACAAAGCTCATCTATCTTAATTCTGTGTATTAAACTGCAATGGTTCCCATGACACTCATGTTTCAGTACTAATGACTATAATTTAGTACATGTTTTATCTGAATATTAATTGAATTCATGTAAACAAAGACCATGAATTCTTACTTCTCAGCAAGCAAATTGCTAATTAAACAAATTTTCGGCCATTTTCCTTGCAATCCTTTTTAACTTGGGTGACTAACATTTTTGTGGAACATTTCTTGATAACTGTACGTTATTTTGTTTCCACTAAAGGTTATTACACTCCTGTCAAATAATCTATTGTTACCAATAGCCCACAATTCCGCATAAATGCGATAATACAGCAGCTGATAAGAAATACATAAATTTTAACTAAAGCTTGGCATTAATAACAGAAATTCTAGTTTGTGTTCATGGACATGGTAAGTTGTAGCCCTGAAGCTACCTGTTCTGGGTACAGGACATGGGATATAGCCTTTATGTTGATATAATTATTAAGCAAGCTATGTAATACTTACTCACACACAGACAGTGACTTCACAAATTAATCAGACAAACCATTTTTCTCACACTCTCACTTGAGTAGATATTTAGGTGTTTATAAAACTTTTTCTTTTGTAATGTTAATTAAACAGTCACATGAAATTTTTTTTGTGACAATTAGAGATAGAGCTGTAACCTCAAGAAAATATAAATAATTAATAAAGAATACTCACATGATGGCCATTAAGCTGATCACAGTTATCCAAGTCTAATAATTCTGCTGGCCTCACTTCAGCTCCTGTGTCGAACTGTGCCTCATCCGGGAGCTCTATGTCATCCATCGGCAATGGCTTGCGAGGTGACTCTGCGAGCAGGACGTCGGAACCAGTCACGCTCCCAGGGATGAACACCGGGGCGTCAGGGTTTAGTGGTGAACTGTTCATGTCTACTGAGCTGCTTTCCCAAGCCGACTGTAACATGTTACAAACACATCAATTAGTAATGCTCTCCATACATAACCTACAATATGATTTCTACTTGGTAATTTAGTCACAACCTGTGATACAGATTGAATCATGACTTGAAGGTCAACATGAATAATGTCTCACTTCACCAAAGCTATGAAAGTCGTTGGAATAAAATGTATGAACACATTCTACAAATTTAGTCTACAAACTACCTGTAGAAAGTTATTATTCTCTTACATATAACTAAAACAAATCTGCATTCCGAAACAAATGAAACATTGACATGTTTCATCTGTTTCGGAATGCAGATGTTTGTTCTTTCGCTGTAAATACACACATCATGGTTTAGAGTAAAACATGTATTGATGGATTAGATAGTGTCGTAATATGCATAAATGAGCTCACATTATCCTGGCAGGGTGTCTCGGAGCGCGGCTGCTCGTCGGGCTCCTCGCTGGGATGCTCTTCACGCTCGCCCTCGCCCTTGAAGTAATTCCACTCGTCTTCGGAGTCTTCGCCGCTCTCAGCTACATTATCCGCCACAGAACCGTCAACGTGGCCCTCCTCCACTGCACACAACACCAAAAACACAATGTATTTATGATATCTATAACACTACAATAGGAATTCGCTGAACACCTGGCGAGCACGCAACATTTTCCGCTCCTCTCGCAATTCACAATATCAACAGGTGACACACCCTTGACAGACAAAAACTCATTCGTTCGATTGGAGACAAAAACATCAGCTTTTGAGCTAGCCGCAATAAATCATAAACGCCGTGTTGTTTACGAGCGGCGTGCTAGCAACGATATTTTACCGGTCGTCGGAATTTCAAACTCGCGAGACATTTGCGGACGCCATTTCGAGAACGAGAACGGCCAGCGGAGACACGCCCGAGATCGAACTTGAACAGTGTAGAGAACATGTGAGTAGTGAACCTCCGGGAATCCTGCGCTCACCGACCACCGAGGGATGCGCCTTCGGGCGAACCGATCTATTTCCAGAACACCGCTCCGCATGAATCAACACAGAAATAACCTTTCACAAACCGTTCGGTATGTGAAAATAATCAACAACATTCGCTAAAAACCACATACCGTGAACGGTAATTTCACTGCACAGATTATTATCTTCACTGGCGGTGTAATATTAGAGCCGTAAAAATATAGACAAAGCCCCGATTACAATAGCAGCGACTTTCGAGAGTAGCACAGATCCGTTGGACGTTCAATGAGCGACTGCGAGAGGGACGAGGCGAGCACGGAGCAAGCGGGACGGCAGCGGCGCAAAGGCGAAGGGGAAGGGACTGCGGCGCGCGGGGCGCCCGCTTACACCCGATAGGGATGCCGTGCCATTTAATAATAATTCCCATTTTATTATTATCCTCCTTGACATAATAATTATTTACCAAGCCTTAGTTTTACAAATAATATAAAAATAGATGTTATCATAGGCTGTTCGTTAATTATATGACTATTATTGGTATGACTCTCATCATCATCTGCCTAAACTTTTCCCAACTATGTTGGAGTCGGCTTCCAGTCAAACCGGATGCAACTGAATATCAGTATTTTACATGGAGCGACTGCCTATCTGACCTCCACAACCCAGTTACTGGGTAATACGATACCCCATGGTAAGACTGGTTGTCAGACTTTCGGGCTTCTGACGACCCGTACTGACTGTCAAAGATCCACGAATGACAGCCAGGACCAACGGCTTAACGTGCTTTCCGAGGCACGGAGGGGTCTTGATATGTAAAGATGGTCACCCATCCACGGACCAACCGCGGCAAGCGTAGCTTAACTCGATCGATCGACCCGTGTGGCTGTTATTACTTAGCCACGAGCCCCTCCGTAACAAATATGTATTTACAGAATTAAAATCATTAGAATCAGTAATACAACTCCTTAAATAGGTTAGTACAATCCTCAAATGTCAAGATTTCATGAAATTGTCGTTCTGGTATGACTAGTGCTACGTAAACAATAACATCACCCTTATCTCGTGATCATATTATTCAACGAACTTTCAAAAGGGTTTTAATAAACCGAGGTAGGATTTGAAGGTATTTAGCCAATGGTGTATTTATTGCCTTTTTAAATCGTCATTGTATTTAGCGAGGAATATTGGTGAATGGAGCAGTGCATGAATTATTATGCCAAAGATACTCCTACCTAGTGGTTATTGTGTGTAAACACTTGCAAGTAGGTTCTTAGGTAAAAAAAAAAATTATTCATCATGTTATGACACTAAAAGTCTATACTTTCTAATTAGCATTATTCAAGTAGGCACTTGAAAATACAATTTTCGTAACTAGGTACAAAAATCTAACAGGCGCGTTGTTGTAGACATTATTTTATTATGAATGTCGGCTTTTCACGACATTTATCATCAATAGTAAAAAAAAACATCAAGGAAACTACCTCCTATTCGCCAAGAAACAAAAAAAAATGTTTTGTCGCTCATACCTCGTTGGGGCGAAAGCACTCATTCCGAACATCCAAGTTCTCAATCTAATCTGCATACAATCGTATCTAGAAAATGTAGACGATGTATACATTGTACTACACTGGCTACTTACGAACGCAGCGCGGCATGGATGTGGATGAATGTGTGTAACAATCAATAAAGCGTGACACAAACGATTCTTTACTTTTTCTTTTGCTCTTATTGAAATGTGGCTCATGAGTGCGAGGCTTGAAAATACTTGAGATTAGCTTCCTATATACGAGTATTTCATATCAACTTTGTATGGTCGAATTCAATATTCATTGTATCCGACAGCGATATTTATTTCTCGTTGAAGTTTAAAATATTAACAGGTTTTAGAACTATCGTCTATCACAAACTAAGTACGTTATTCTAATTATAGCTATCTATGGTGACAAAAGTCGGGGACTATATTTTGTTCACGAATCAATATACTAATTGATTGATTTGTGTTCACTCACATGCTCATTTTAAGAAAAATATTCCCGTATGTTAACCCTAACATACGGGAATATTTGCAAACAGTTTGTTAATGCCTTTTACCCAAAAGGCATTAACAAACGGTTTGTCACCCCGCAAAATTTTGAGTAGTATTTAACTCGGTCGAGTCATGCATGAGGAGTGGGTTATTATGGAACGTAGGCTGCTATCCAGCTTGGCGGCTGTCACTCGTTCAGAGTAATGAGCCGTGATCTCTAACCCGACACGTCTCGGCTTCGAATCATGCCAGAATTAAGTATCGCTATCGACGCGGCTTTAAATTCGGGGAAACACTTGGTAATGGCTAAAGGGTTTTGCAGGAAGGTCGACAGTTCGCCCGTGACCGTCCCGGAATTAGGTCAGATGCGATAGGGGCCGAGGTTACTGCAGTGAGATTCGCCGAATTTCTCCTCCCCAAGTGTGTTATTTTTTACACTTTTTACTGTGTTCTGCGTGGTACCGTAAGAGACAAAAATCACGTAGGTACACATAACCAGGACAATGATCTGCGTAGGAAACGAACCCGCGACTCGTGGCGCAGAAGCTAATCGCACGGCGTACCAATAGTGTTGTCTATATAAGAATGAAACATTATTTTGATTGTCTTATTCTGTGATGCCAGAATCAGATTTATTATTAAAAAACAAACAGTACGAAAAAGCTACTTCTGTCGAAACCAAACTTGATAACAATGAGGATACCCAACGAAGATTTAGGGATGTGACAGATTTCAACTTCTTTCAGCATTATGTTTTAATTTAGATGTATTTCTTTTGCATGGCGTTAGGCAGGAATGGGTAGCGCAGCACTAAAAATAGGGATGAATTACTCACCAGCATGGGCAGGTGGGGTAGGCGGTTGTGGTTCTTGATTCCTCGCTTCCGCGTCTACGTCATCTGCGTCAATATCGACGGCGGTCTCGGGGCCGAGGTCCTCGCTGTCGCTATCTGAGTTGTCCACGCCGTTGTCTGCGGCCTCGGCCTCGGCTTCAGCCTCCGCGCACTCTTCGGCCTCGGCATCGGCGGCGGCCACGGCAGCGTCCACCTGCCGCCGGCACGCTTCCGTCTCGATGGTGAACGGCGGAGCGTTCATCATCGCGTTGTCCAGCCTACGATTAATTAAGTATTAGTAAAGAGGTCAAATCAAACAAATTTTTTGCTTAGGCAAGGTTTCTTCTAACTTAGGCACAAATATTGTACAAGTATTGCAGACCAAAATATGTGGATGACATTGGAACAACAAACAACATTATAAATACAACATGTATCTCATTAATCCGTTGTAGATAGGGCCTGCTTAACTTAAGATCTACGAAATACTAAAGCCCCTCGTTCCCAGGGTATTATAATCAGGCTTATCAACTAATCAGACAACAGATGCGGGCGTTGCTCTGCAGAAACACATATTTTACGCATGGGGCACTCGCAAAATGCTATTGCAGTTTTCTGTGATCTCTCCAAAGCCTTTGATTGCGTGCACCATGACACGCTTTTGCGTAAACTGCGTCATTACAATATCCAAAATGAAGCTCGCAAAGTAATAAATTCTTATTTACTTATTAGATTCCAAGGTAATAGATTCCATAATAATGGTGTGAAATCTTCCGGGCTACCAGTTCAGTTAGGTGTACCTCAAGGCTCAATTTTGGGTCCATTCTTATTCTTAGTAATATATCAATGACTTACCATTCTATTTAAATGGTATCTGTGACGTTGTACTGTTTGCAAATGATACCTCTCTTATTTTTAAAGTAGACAGGAATACACAAGATTTTGACGACGCAAACAGTGCACTCTCAATGATTAGAAAGTGGTTTACAACAAATAACTTAGTTCTAAATGCGAAGAAAATGAAATGTATAATGTTCGTCTTACCGAAAGTTAGAAATCTTGGACCTAACATCGTCTTAGATAAAGAGGTCCTTGTAACTCTAGACTCGGCAGTTTTTCTGGGCATAACAGTAGATGCCAAACTTCAGTGGGGCCCACATATATTAAGCCTATTTTAGCCAATTCTAGAATATAGTTCCGTGGTATGGAATCCGCATTACGTGGGATTAGTGTCCAAAAGCAGTTCCTTTACCATCTATGCTACGGAGATCACGTGGCTAAACAACTCACTAGCTACACTGACAGGTTGAAGCACTATCACATGGATACACTAACCAGTCGTAGGAAGAAACTTGACTGCATCATCCTTCACAAAATATTGAGTGGAACGATGGATTGCAGTGAACTTTGAGCTTCTTAGAGATCAATATTCCGACTTGGATTCCCAGGCATAACACGTACAATTTATTTCATATCCCTAGCTCAAAAACCAACCTCGGTCATTTCATTACGCCGCTGTGCCAAGACTGTAGGCAATATAATATGTTAGCTAAAACTACGAATTTGGACATTTGCGAGTCTCTGTCCAATTATGAGAAATTTGTAATAGATTCAATTTAATTTAAATATCTCTAAATGTTATATCATCTTATTTTTTTCATGCTCTTTAAAAATGTATTACCTTTTCCAAATTTTAACTGAGTATTATTAATATTTTAACTTTATTAGCCTAGTTCTTAACTTCATTGTGCATGCTGTGGTCTTCTATAAGTGAAGGAGTACACCTACTTAATACCTGATGCTGGTCTTTTTTATGTGTCATATATTGTGTTCATCTTTTGTTGGAGATCCTAAATAAATAAATAAGCCTAGCGGGTAGGCACAGTTCGGCTGCCTACGCCATCAGGAAAGGAAGACAATACACTGACGTTAATACAGCTCGGTTAGTCTATTTTAGTTATTTTCATAGCGTTATGTACTACGATACTCTGCTGTGGGGCAAAGCCGCTGACATTCAAAATATATTGTTCTTCAAAAACGAGCTGTTCGAGCAATTTACCACTAGGTGCCAGAGTTTCTTTGAGAGATTTTTTAAAGATATTGGTATTCTCACGGTGGCATCACAATTCATCTTCGCCAGCATCTTCAATATTAGACCAAAATATACACTTATACACTAAAAACAGTGGTATTTAGAATATTAACACCAGAAATAAGGACAAATTACGCGCTCCATTTCACCGGCTTCATAAGGTTCATAACGTGATGTGATGATTTTAAACATTTTAATTAATTTAAAGATAATTGTAATTTTAAACAGCAACTGAGGAAATGATTTTGATTATATTTATTTATTTGTTTTGTTGTTATGTAATTTTAATTAATTTAAAAATTTTAGTTGATTTCTTGATTTTAAATAATAAGAAGGATCCTAATTCCTAATTAACTGCTTATTTATTTTACATCGATGGTCCTAATTTATCATTTGTGACTTCGAGTTACATCTATATGTATATAGCTACATGTAAGCGGGCACGCTCTTTATGCCTGGAGGCTTTTATTTAGGTATATTCTTTTACGTTTTTAATGTTTTTGTACTGCGTAATTTTGCATACTGTTGTATAGAATCAAGTTTTTCCAACTAAACAGACAGCTGTGCTGCTGGGGAGTTTTTTGCGCCACTTCTTCTTCCCAGCTAAAGCACTTGGAAGTGGTGAAGGGCGGGCGTTTTGGGGGACTGTCTTATGTAATTTTGACTTTCAAAAAGTGTGGATTCTCAGCCTAGTTTGACACACATATTTCATTGATTACGGAAATTACCTGAGTTCTAAAATAATATCACGCTTATTATTCGAAGAAAGTGACATAATAAACTTTCATTTTCAAGACTCGTGTTAGAAGACATAGGCTGACAACATCCAAGGTCGTCTGGTTCAAGATAATGTCATTCATACGTCTACATTTTTATACGAACTCCATATGTTCGAATTACTTGTAACCGGTTAACGGCCGATTAACGCTGGAACTGGTATTATTGACGAAATATATTTATAAGGCAGGAGACTTCCAATGTAGACGTTATTAGCTAATTTGTTGACTGTGTAGATGCCTGCACCCAACATAATATGACATCATAAAATGATAGCGTGGACTAAAAATAGGGATTATTAATATCCGCCCGTGACATGTGGTATGGTAATGCCATTAACAACACGTTACAAAAGTTCTAAAAACAGGTATTGTACTTAATCAGTCATATCGTTTATGTCTTTCAAACTACGAGTAGGCAACTAAAATAGTTACGGGCTATGGATATGAGAAGTGAACACTACGAAGCAATACTTTGGCGTTCTATTATTACAGCAAAACATGACCCTGACGAAATTCTTTCAGAGTCAATGCTAGCAAAATTATTTCTATTCATATAAAAAGAAAGGAGAATTAAAATTTTTGGAATATTTTTTGAGTAACTCACACATGTAGGGCAAAACTTGGGTAATCGGTGATAGTTTTGTTTTTTACTTGTAAAATTCGATTCATTGATCAGACTATTTTTTAAATTTACTGTGATATAGTAGACAAAATAAGTTTTGCTAACTTGTATCTAAAAATGTGGCAAATACTATAATGATTGAAAAATGTACATTTATCAAGTCAGTAGTAACTTGGTAATAAAACACAATTATCTATCACCGAATAGCTGCATATCACGAATTAGCCAAGTTTTGCCCTAGCTAATAAGAGAAGGATAAGAGGTACCTACACGGATAATGGTTTAAGAACACACATAAATTGAATTTGAATTGGAAATTCTACTGTTTTTCCTATCGACGATTATGTCAAAGGTCTTTTATGACGACTCAGGGTTATAAATTATAATCGGGAGGATCTTCGGAATCAGAAATCGACGAAACAGAAGGAGACCAATAATACAATAATAATACATTCATAACTGAGACCAAAAAGCATATTACAACAATGAGGCTCACCCAAGATCCATGGGCGGGCGGTTGTCTGCGGCAATGTCACGCGGGTCCTTCAGGAACACCACGATTATGGAGATATTGTCGGCGGAGCCCTGCCGCTTGGCCTGCACGATCAGACGCTTCGTCACCGCCTTCAAGTCATCTGCACAAAACAAAACAAAACACATCTTCAAGACACTGTACATGAGCGCAGTTATAATGTTGGTGTACCTATAGGTAACAATAAAGCATCATGTAAGCATCATCTATCTATGATCTTGAAAGAAAAACAAAATCTTATTAGGCATAGTTTCCACCGCAAAGAGCACATTAACGACCGACAGGATTTCTTAATAGTGTAAAAATCCTTAAAATATCTATGTGTCATCTAGCACAAAGCTTAAAGTGTTGCGAGGTCTATTATGTCTGCAATTTGTTGCGGCACAATGGTGAATAGCACCGACGGATATGGAGTAACAATGTTTATGTTTCGATTTGCCACAGCGCTGGCTGTATGTGAGGATGTCCTTGTTCTGTCTCAAGCCTGTTGCGCGTGAGTCACTGCCTCACTGGCCACTGCACCGCTATTGTGCCCCTAACACCAGTACGTGATAGGCCTTCGTTGATATGAAAGCCGCCGCGCCATTCCTTTTAGGTATTTTGCATTGAGACATACTGTAAAATAGAATAATTACATTGACCTTGATTCAACCGAGTTACGTATTCTGTCAACCCTTATTACTTTCATGAAAATACGAGTGTTAAATTTTGTACATTATGTTAAATTCTCAGGAGAACATTTCCACCGTGGCGTCAACACGTTAATAGAAAACATTTTTGTAGGTCATTTTAGAACAGCCAGACATTGCGCTATGTCTGCGAATATATTACGGGCTCCACCTTGTTTTTTGCTACATTTAGTGCGTTATGTTTTATAGTAGCTATTGAAGCGTTTTGGTATCATAATAGGCACACATAATTTAATTAGTTTACACGGGTTGTGTCTTTTTTCTGTGGAAGGTAACTCGACCAGTAGGCGCGCCCTGTCGCAGGGCGTGTCTAACTGGAATTTAAAAACATGTACCAGCAGTTCGTGCAATGATGTGCTTCAAGCGCCCGTTAGTTCGTCGTCTAAGCGCACGCCTTGACTTTGCTCGCTATTTCGGGGCGCGGTCGTCGCCGCCGCCCTTGCTTTTTACCCTGTTTGGTCTGGCTCGAAGCCAACCGCGCCCCGTCTACTCTTATTTCGATCTAAGTCCGTAGAAAGTTGTTAATTTGATTTATGGATCCAAAATATATTTAGATGCTTCAAGAGCTATTTTAGGCTAATAAAAACTCTTTGGACTACGTTGTTTCGTAACGGATGCGTTTTAGGACTTCGCAAGTTTCCTCGTCCCAAGTTGTAAAAAGTAGGTACCTACTGTGTAATGTTTGAGGAATGAGTTTTTCTTACGGTGCGCGGAAGCGGTAAATGTTTATTAGTTAGGTGTATCATGTCGATCGTGGCGCAAGTAGCTCGCAGCGGTCGAGGTGATCATTGCGGCGATTACTGCCGCCGGCTAACGGTGGCGCGGATGGAATGCACGTCGTCGGCCATTGTTCCCTACACTACAACTCGAAGCAAAAACCGATCACGGCCCAGCGGCGCATACTAAGCCTGGCGACCGCGAACCACCTGCCGCTGACGTTATCGAGGAATTCCTATAATTATTGCAGCCGTTATTGATACTGTCTAACTGCAAGCTGGTTTGTGGGATTAGGACTTAACTTACATTCAAATCTGCAATGTATTGTCTGTAGCCGGATAGTATTTGCAGAACTGGATACTCATGAATATTAATGGTATCACGATGTAGATAGATAATTGTAGTAGGTCTGAAATCAAATGTAGAGAGCAGAGAGAGCAGACGCGCGGTGGGTGGGTCGGGGGGAGGGATCAAGTGCAATTTTCCAGCAAGGCTCGGTGCAGCGTGCAAAGCCGGCCGGCAGACGGTAGACGGCAAAGATTATTTCCATGTCCGCTGGCTACACAATAAATGTAGCCTCTATTATGATTACGGTCCAGTTAAAAACAGTTATTATTGGTACTCATTGAAAACTAAATTACCATTCAAGGTTCCGTATTGCATATCTAAATATCCACTAGCAATATCCACTAGTACTGGCTGTCGCAATGCTTCAATAAAGCAAAACAACATTAAATATTTTGGCAACGTTTCGTTTTTGGAACAGAAATAAAATAGGTTATGTTTGCATTCAGCTCACAACAAACAATCAGCTTAAACTGCTACTTAGCCAAAACAGAAATTGTGACGCTATAGGTACATACCTATAAAAAACGACAATAAAAGCCACCAATGTCATACTTAACTTATTCAAATTAAAAACCTGAAAGATTTATACATGATGCTGAACATAAAATAAAATACAGCAGCGTAGTATTTTTTATTCTACGATGCACTAAAAGCTTCGCGCGCACTTTAATATAGCGGCTGAACTGAACTATGTATACAGGTTTCACAGATAAACCTCAACAAAAAAACTCCGGTAGACTGCACAAAATTAAATCTATTCCAGCTTTCATTTTTATACAGCATTTTACGACGACGGGGCTTTAAAAAATAATCTGCATTCAACTATAGATATAAAATGTAATTACTTTTGAAAGTATGCTCTTTATCAGAAAGCAGTATAACACATGTTTCAATATAACAATGATGCGTTTGATAAAAATCGATTAGTGTTCAAAGAATATAATAATGACATTCATTATTCTGAGAAAGATATCGTTTTAAAGAATGATACATTGCGGTTGGACATAGGGCACAAAGATTTCTTACTATAGAGCTAATTCCAAGAAGATATAGACATCGAATAGATCGTTCTGTATGAAGAATTGGAGCAGCGCGTACGGAATGTGAGTGCATTGTGCAATGTGCAGGAATCAAACCCTGGCGTCTGTGGTCCAACTGTACAGTCGATGCGCGTAACGTCACTACTACTCGTATTTATAACCAGCACTTCCCGCGCGACTTCGTCCGCGTGGATTTCGTACTTTAGTTAGGGGTAGATTTTCATAAAACACAGATACAAGTTATTCGTTATTTTCGGTCTTAAGTATAAATAATGAGTTTCGAGTTAATCGAACCGCGCGTTAAAATTCTTCCATACAAACTTTGACACCCCCCAATCCCCCTTTAGGGGGTAGTTTAGAATATCAAAATATGACAAACTTCATAATTTACTTAAATAAGTATTCGTGCCGAGTTTCAAGTTTTATTATCTCGAGAAATAAGATTTTTCATACAACCAAAATCCCCCCTTTTCACCCCCTTAAAAGTCGAATTTCCAAAAACCCTTCCTTAGAGGATACTTACAACATAAAAGGCATCAACTGCCAAATATTTCAAGTTTGTAGCCGCAGCGGTTTAGGCTCTGCGTTGATGAATCAATCAGGACATGTAATTATAAATGTAGGTATAGAAGATGGTATACATTGCAAACCACTTCAGATAATTCCTGGGAAGATATCAGCAACTACGCTACTCATTATAACCCGCTTACTCCAATACGCTGCGCTGAATCCACTCCCGCTGAAGTGTTAATTAAACGTATACGTAAATAAGCTTGTCGAGTGTTAAAGCAGCGAGGGGAGGATGCTGGCTGTTATTTACACAAGCATGATGGTAGGCAAACAAACTTGACAGGTCTACTTAGAGACGAACGAGTTTGGAAATGGAAATACACAGTCTGTATAATCGGCTCCGATGAGACGTCGCGACATACGACAAACATCAGACGTCTATCGCCGCTAAAAGCTTTTGATAGAGCATCGATACAATTAACTATATATTATGAGAAACAGCCATTTTGTTCTCGAGCACAAATTAAATAACTCCTCTTCTTTCACGATTTTTACCTAAACAGACTCCACGTAATAATTAATATGCAATGATTTATGCATACATAATTAAAGCCACCTCTTTGCTAATCAATGAACTAATCGCGATTATAGAAACTTCTCTAATTGTTAGTGCGCACAGCCAAGCGTAATGAAATTGAGTGGGAACTTTCGTGCACGCTCAACGTTCATCAGTTGGCCGGTAATTGGTTTACTGGCATGCTTCGCAAAGAGTTATATGGAGTTATACGTGGCCGTGCCACCGGGGATCCTTCTAATTATCGCTCGCAGCCCCCGATTCGAATGCTCTCGTAATTGGAAGGCTGCTGGGCTGTCCATGTCGACACTCTCTCGCCACTTTCATGTAATCTCCCGTCGCGTTTACCACTTAAAGGTTTTCCAAGACGTTTGTTAACTAAATTGAATCTAAATTTGATTCTTATTTAAATAGGATAACTTTATAACTACATACAATGTTATCATAGATTAATGATCACAACTCTTCCGAAAGTTCTCTCTGTTATTTCCACGTGATTCTGAGAACCCTTTGAAAAGCGACGATGAAAGGAGAAAGAATATCCCATTAAAATAACATTAGCGCGTATTATACAGTTAGTGAGGTTAGCCGGATGAAGAGATTGATACACAGACAAATATTCCAACTTTACATAGTAAACTATGATATGTGTTTAAAAACACATATC
The DNA here is from genome assembly GCA_947568875.1 of Fissipunctia ypsillon. Classification (NCBI taxonomy): domain Eukaryota; kingdom Metazoa; phylum Arthropoda; class Insecta; order Lepidoptera; family Noctuidae; genus Fissipunctia; species Fissipunctia ypsillon. The sequence goes on along the minus strand of OX387654.1, from coordinate 18,664,914 downwards.
ATCATTTATTTTCCTAAATCTGGTATTTCTTAGAAAAGGACATACAATTATATTTGTGGAGGCAGCTCAAAATCAAAGCTTAATATGGAACAAGATAACTCTAGACATAACGATGCAAGGATGCAACATTTGCAAGCACTTCCAGGCATCCTGTCCACATGTGGCATAATTTCACTAATCGTGCACAGAGGAAATGTGGATCAGAGGGCTGCGCCAAACACAAAGCGACCTAAATATTGAACCAGTGCGGTGCATGGAAAGTACCTACCTACTTGCAGTGAAAGATGAGAATCGTGTCAATTGCTGAATTTGCTGAATATTTCCGGGAAGCTGGTTACATTGTTAGGGCTACAAGCTGCAAAAATGACGCACGTTCGTAATACGTGAACTGGAATAAATCCTACATTATGGTTACGTACTCCTACGTGTAAAATGTACAGCATTATTGATCGTGTATTATTCCCGAACAAGTTATGTTATGGGCTGTTTTCCGAGTTATTACACAGTTTAGCATTTAGCGCAGGCGGCTGGTCCAGGCTGTGGAGCGACAAATCACGCCTGCATATCGCATTTATATGCAAAAGTTTTGATCCCACGCAACAAGTACCACTTGTCGCCCTCGATATTGCCCGATGCAGTCCCATTCAAACGCCTGCTCATTTAATTAGTCACTGCAGGTATTTATGCAGATTACCTATCATGTGTATGAGCTATTTCAGGAAATGAGGTTAATCAAAACGTAAATAGCGATAAACAGGTAAAATGTATGGGAAAATGCGCAATTTATCACTTGTTTTGAATCATCTATAGATATTGTGTTTTCACCGTGTAAGGGTCAGTTTCAACCAAACGGAAAAATCCTCGCGGATGCCCGAGCACTTTTTAAATTTCACTGAATAAGTAACTGTATCAATATTGACGTTAAGTATAAAATTCGACGCAGACATCACGCTTGGTGTCGGCGTCGAATTCCGATACAGTTACTTATTCAATTAAATTTAAAAACTGCTCGAGCATCCGCGAGGATTTTTCGGTTTGGTGGACACTGACCCTTAGTGGCGGTAAAAATTTGCGGCAACGCAAAAGCGAAAGAGGCATAACTACCTAACTAATTAGTTTTATGTACTTAAACGAGCATTGTCGTTATCTGATAATGCTGCCTCCGCATCTTTATTCCCATTACAGGTTAATAACCATATAAAATAATAGCAGCTCTACTTCGTCCACGTTCTGCCACTCGCCAAGTGTCAATGCACTCGCTTCGGACATACTCGGGCATTTTTTATTCTATGTAGTTTAAAACAATTTCACATCCACCTGTACAGAAATTGCTTGATATAATGTCACCGCCTTGTAATGGCTTTTTGTAACTACTTCATAATATTATGTTAGGGTTGACTTCTTGCTAACCAGGCGCGGCGGAATTTAATTAAGTAGGTGAATAGTTTGTCATGGAGAGCGACTGCAGCACGACCATCGCATACAAATGAAAGAGAGGTACATCTTTGACCATCATTCAGATTCTCGGACTTTAGATAGTTCTGGTCGATACCGCTTTAAAACCAACTGCTGAACGTAAACCCCCAATGGATTACGAAAAAATGGGTCACCCATCTAAGATACAATCGCAGCGAGAATGGCTTAACCTTGCAGAACTGCATACACCTAGTAGCACTATTGCCACAAGCCTCCAGTTTCCCCCGAGTTTCAATGAATCAGATAACAGTACAGAAAATTGTAGTGCTCGGCAACTTGTAGCTCGAATAAGTGAAAAGTGCACGAATGTCTAATCACGAGCCTATGTGGTCGGTCACTGACCTCTTGCAAATCCCGAAAATCTGTAAATTTTAAAGATATATTTATTTTGTAAAACATGAGTGAACAATATATGTAGGCCTTACATGTATAAATGAGAAAGTAGCTACATGTTTTGCCGTGTAGGAAAGAACGGCGTACAAAATTTTTTTGGATAAAATATAAGATGTGCTTATTTAAAAATAAGTTAATTAGAAGAGTGAATCTAAAGAAATGTTAAATGTAATTCAAAATGTAATTATTTCATGCTTATTATTTTGAACGCATTTTGCGATATCAGAAACTAACTAATCTGATAAGTTCGATTCATTATTATATTGCTGCATTCAATAACATTTTGCTGCACCTTTTTCTTCTGATAATGGAGGTACTTATCTCCTTTTATGAAAAACAATGAGTTAATAAGGCAATCTCTTTAAAATTGGGTTACCAGTCCATAAACTTTCACCAACTGGTGTTCTCATTAAGTTCATTCCTGTCCATAAAAGCCCTAAATGTGCGAGGTGACAGGTGGCAAGGAGACAGCTGACTATCCGTGTTACTCCGTGTCCGTCTCCGTGTCCGTGTGTTTACTTTAATTAATTCCTTTATCAAAATACGGAAAAAGAATATGTAGGAGGTTTAATTCATAAGCATTTGTATTTTCTGCTTTTGCAAGACAAAAACTTATGTAAGTATAAAGAATTTATCTCCACAATATGCACGAGCAATCTTAAATGAATGCTTAGTTGTACGAGGAGATAATTTGTTTGGACGGCTTGCCACCGAGGTCATCTCTGTTTGTCAATTATGATTCATCCATGTGAATGCGATAACTCATATTCAACTATCTGTTGTTTAGGCCCGTTTTAATACGCGATTCTATCGATATACAGCGAAAGTCACGGCTCTTAAATATTGTTTCCCATTAAAGCTGATTGATTTTTCCAACAGGTGAACGCTACAGTGAGTACGCAGCTATTTATCGGATACGTACATATTACGTATATTGATAAAGTACGTACAGTTCAATAAACGCTAAGAGCGGTCAGTCCGGTAGGTGCTAATGCAAAATTCTTGTAGCGCGGCAAATATTTGTGAGGGCGTAGCGAACCAGCAGGGATGAGGTGTGGACGAGGCGAGGCGGGGTCCAACAGGGCTGACAATTCAATCGTGACGTGTATGTACTATTTTCGTCGCGACACGATATTTCACTCTCCTCATCAATCCGCAAATATATAGCCAACATTCGGAAATGTTTTGAAGGTAAGCTTATAAATAAGTATTGGATTTTCCGTTTTGCTAGCAGGTAGGTACTACAGGTATATACGCACAATTTTAGCAACACTTAGGTATAAAAGTAGGTGTACATTTATACCTTTTTTTTGGATGGGAAATCATCAAATGACTTCTCCCGCTCTGGGCGGAGCGGAAGGGCGTGTCAACTTTTGCTGACTAAAACCCACCCGTGTTCCTTCAGTTGCCTGTGCCGGAGGCCCGGTAACTCTTTCGATCATCCCGCGACCCTAGCTAGAACTATGTTTATACCTAAGCGTTGCTAAAATTGTGCTAATTATGACGTCCCATAGCTACTCCAAATCTTCCACGAAATATGGACTGTTTCCAATAGCAAATGCAGAAGTGCATTGAGGTGTCAAAATGACAGCCCTATCGGTAATTGCATTTCTAATATCGGCAACATGCGCCGGGCGGGCGGCGCACTGCGCCTCTTCATCTGCTCGGCCTAGCTCCGACGCAATCATTGCAATTTCCGAATCCTACATACGCTCCGGTTATCGAATTATCGCGACCAAATTGCAGGCTACTCCCCAACCCTGATTACAATTAAAGATCCCATGAAGATAAATAGAAACGTCGAATTGGAAAGAGTACAGTGCACCCATATTGAACACCACGGGTGGTTTATCAAAATTGATCTATTGATTGTCATCTCAGAATTAATTACTGGTAAGCTTGATTAAACTTAAGCGCACAATAAAAATATCGGTTCTAAACAAAGTTATTAATATTAAACCGAGAAATAAAAAATAAAAATTGTTGCGTCTGAGATGGTTTTCTATCGAAATCACTTTGATGATATACAAAGAACATGCGTAAGACATAAACAAACATCGTCGTCGTCTAGAAATAAACGGATACGCATCGTTGGAGTCACGACCGATGACTGCGAATTCGTGTACGGTGTACCTGTTACCTGTATATTGTACAGTTTATTAGTATAATACAGTGTGATTATGTATTCGTAACAAGATTGGCCAATACTGGATAGCGCCTACACGAATTCAAGTGTAGCACCGTCGACAGCTGCGTAAATATATAACACGTTTGCATTGTGTACTAAAAACATTTTGAGTAGGGTATGTACAAATAAGCAGATGTATTTATCAAGATACTTAAATATAAGAGCTGAAACAGCTACCTAATATTTCTGATGATGATAGCGATAATTTATAATTACCGTCTTCAAATTGCAATCTTGCAACCTTGCAGGAGGAACACCGGCCGGCGGTTGTTGACCTGTTCGGTTAAAAATACCCGCGTCTCCCTCCCACGCCGGGTCAAGGGTATATTTTATGCTGCATGCTTCTTAATTTCTCACCCGGTTCGCGGCAGTCATTAAAGTCAGTAATTTTAGGTCTATAAGGAGCTTAACTTTCTTTTGACACCTTATGATGGAATTTTATTTGGTCTAGTCCAAGAAAACGAAATCCATTTTTCTTTTTTCACTTTTTGGTTTTCCAAATTTTGGAAAATTGCATCAACTCTTTAAATATGAATAAATAAAGGTATTATTAACAATGTCATCAATTTATCATGGGAATGGCGCAAAACTCTTCTGTTATTCGTGTAAGAATGATACATGCAGTGAATCGTTACGTTGCTGGTTGCTAGCCTTGACATAAGCCAGAGCCAGGGTATCCCATTCCTGTCTGAGGAAATGCTGCGGTCAAAGGTGGCACCTATGCTCTCTACATACATAGCCACAACTAATTATTTGTAACATTACATCACGCCTTGTTTCCCCAAAGGGTTAGGCAGAGGTGTACCTATATAGTACACCCACATTTCGCCAGTTATGTTTAAGCCCCATGTAATAGGGGGCGAGCCTATTACCATCAACCGGGCACAAATCCAGACTCCGGGCTGCTACTGAGAAATTTCAGATAGAAAAACCCAATAACACTTTGCCCGACCTGGGAATCGAACCTACGACCTTATGCTCAGCAGTAGCGCTTGCGACCACTAGACCAACGAGGCAGTCTAATTATTTGTATGAGGCCGCTGATCTACCTAGTGATAGTATTTAGTTCTATCTGCTCACCCTATAAGGTAAGTAGGGCGTGAAGATGAGCGGTAAGTAAAATAAAATTAATTACACGTAAACATTAATTCTTGGCCGAGAGTTTAAATGTTAAGATCTACTCACGAGTGGAAGAAAGTTATCATTTCGTGGATCTGCGAGACTCTTCATCACGACACAAATCGTGAGAGAAAGACGCGAGCCACCAGATAAACAAACAACAGCGTCTGCGCCGTGTGTACTGAATGAAAGTGAGGCGATCGATTAGAGAAATGAACCTTTTAGAAAAAACAATGGTATTCGTTCTTGTGTAGAGAATGTGTTGGCACTGGCACGGATTGATAATCTGTCAATGAGTTCGCTGGGTGTAGATTTCAAATGGTTGACAATGACAAGCAAGCGGTGCTTTCTCGTAGACGGAGTGCGTCTCGGTGGGCGCCCGCCTGCGCCTCCTTTACATACAATCATACAATGCAAGCGCCCCACAGCCTAGCGCGGCACAATGCCCTGTGGCAGCCCACATCGCGATTGTCTGACTCACCGCGGCGCCGCGGCGCATACGGGCTTGTTTACACTCAATAAGATTAATAACACACTCAAAAGTCGCTCCTCCGTGAGGGATTTGATACATTAATAATTGGCGAAAGCCACTGCGAAATCGGCGCGAGAGTTTACGATCAGACGAATGACAGGCAAGATTTAAATTGTGCATTTTGATATCTCGGCAATGTCATCAATAACAGAAACTGTGTTTGTGAAAATTAAATTTATTTTTATTTACGAAACATATGTTGGTGTAAACAAGAAACACATGTTTCGTAAAATATATTTCAGACTACAATTTTATTGTTTCAAAATACATAGACAATTTTTCACGCTTGAATTTCATACGGTAAGAATAAATAAACAATTTGGAAATAAAGAGGGCACAGTGGTGTCGCAGTGGTAACGGCTGCGACTTACGAGTTGTAGGTCGTGGGTTCGAACCCAGACAGGCGCTTTACTTTGCGTAATTTATTTCATCACCACTGCTCTCAAAATAGTGAAGGAAAACATCGTGAGGAAACCGGCATGTCCTAGAACCAACAATTCGAAGACGTGTGAAATCTACCAACCCGCACTGGGCCCGCGTGATGGATTACAGCCCACTTGCTCTAACCAAGAGGAGGCCTGTGTCCCAGCAGTGGGAACAATATATGCTAATTATGCTAATGTCTCAATCTTAACCACATGCAACTACTTCACGGCACAGTGAAGCACGCTTGTAGCTTGTACATTAAATAAATGAGCCGCAACGGAATTAGGTATCCACATATAAAGGTAATGTAAGTTGTTGAGTAAGTTACTCAACAAAACGCTTTTGCTAAAGACATATTACGCAGCCAGGTGGTGATTCACCGCCAAGTCGTAATTGATGTACACAAAAACGAGGTTCGATAACAATAAGTTATCGTTTCGGGCAATTAATTCTACTATTCAATTTTGAAATATCCGTACTGATTGATTATTTGTTTGTTTCAGAACCTCAGCAGAGGAGGAATAAAAATTATTGCAACAAGAATGTGGAAGTAAATAACGGAGTAGTATTTAGGCTATTCGTTGATGTGGCTAAGCTAAACAGCTGATGAAATGGGTAACAAAAAGATTATTAAAGTCGCAATCGTATTTAAATTTTGCAACATAAAATGGTTGATTGTAAAGTAAGCAGCGGAAGCTGCAAGCCGGCCAAGGTGTTGTCGCCAGTCAGTATCCTGTGTGACGGGGCACGTACACTCGCAAATTGTATGATACAACATTATACATGCTATACCACAACCACAGGCGCGAAGATTTTGCTAAAAATAAACATTTATTAAGGGGCATTATATCGTACGTACTCTTTGATCTCCCATGTTATGCACGTTTTCGTGAAAAGTTACCGTTTTCACAAACACGCTGTGAAATTATTTGAAGTTACTGAATATCGGGTGGTATGCTGACAACATAATTGATTTCATCATAATAACATTATAGCTATTTCAAAGTTATTTGTGAGCGATTTGTCAACAATGTTCATTTTATGTCTTTGAAAGTTAGGTGTATTGAAATCTTCCTACACTCACTTAAGTAACAAAAAAAAAAAAATATTGTGTAGCAGGTAAAAAAACACACAAAAAATAGTACAATACAGCCGCGGCCTGCAAAAGGGGCATTGATAGACGAACAAGTCCATCAATGCCCGGTTGCGGCCAAGGCTTGTATAGTACTTTTCTCAAATAATGCGCGGAAATTGAAACTATGAATTTAAAATTCCAGAATCAATGACGAACAACGACATTTTTTCAATGTTAATTTGTTTATTTTTTACTTTAAACTAAACAGCTCTATTTGCAAGCGAAATCGAAATTTAAATAAAATCTTTGATATGATAAATTACCTCCTTGGTTGCCATTTGTGTCGACGAAAAACGTTCCATTTTTAAATTACACGACAGATATGAGTTTTCATAGTAATTTATTCGGCCAGTAAACAAGACAGATATGGATTTTCATACTAACATTGTGCCGGCCGCTAAACGCGACAGCTATGCATTTTCATACTAACATTGCCGGCCTCTGCTCGCATGTACTTTCAGAAATCTAGTGTGGGGCTTGCTAGATTACACGAGACAACCCTAAAAATGCTGTTACGGAGCGTCTCAAACTTTGCCAAAAGACGCGACCCTCGACCTCATGTAGTCTATTCTGTTTTGTACAAAACAATAGAACAATTACATCTAATTAGTATTATAGGGCAAAACTTGGCTAATTCGTGATATGCAGCTATTCGGTGATAGATAATTGTGTTTTATTACCAAGTTACTACTGACTTGATAAATGTACATTTTTCAATCATTATAGTATTTGCCACATTTTTAGATATAAGTTAGCAAAACTTATTTTGTCTACTATATCACAGTAAATTTAAAAAATAGTCTGATCAATGAATCGAATTTTACAAGTAAAAAACAAAACTATCACCGATTACCCAAGTTTTGCCCTACTAATCTTAAATATACTGGTGTAATAGAAGCGTGTATTCCTGTAATTACAGTTAATAAATCAAATCATTTGTAATAAGCATTATGAAAAATGTTTCCGGTTTCACAATGAGCACTATATGAGCGGTTAGAATGTTGAAAACTGTTGATGTTCAGTTCAATCAATCAAGTAAACGGCTCATAAACAAGTGCTGAACATGGGATTCCTTCACACACCGTTACAAAGAATTGTTTTGCGAAGTTATATAGTCATAATCACTTGGCGGGTTGTTGATAGTATCTGCTTGAGAGATAATTTATCATGTACTTAGCTAGTATTTTCAAGTGCATATATGATTTTTTTTTCAATGCAAACGAACACTTTAATTGCGTTAAATTCATGCAAAGGGAGCTATGGCTATAGGTGATAATGTACAACTGTTAGCGCTAGAAACAGAATTAAATGAAGAAATTACTGGAATAGTCAAATCCTAATCAAAACCAACGAGTAAAGATTCAGCCAATTACTTACAAACATGGTAAGAATTGAACTACGCGGCCTTTTAAGAGCATCGGTATTACATCGCCATATATTGTAATTAAGTCGTTAACCCATACTTGTATCCAATAACGTAATTACGAAGCGTGATGTAATAATAGTCTACATAGCACAATGATCGAAACCGACCGTGGGAATTCATGGAATGTTTTGATAACATTGACCGCGCGAAGCGTACTTGCTCGCGCTTGAGAGTTAAGCGCTGAGCAGACGATGGGCCATTTTTCCGCGGACAATTTGCCATCTTATGGAAATCCTGGGAGACTATTTATCCAACGTGTGCTTTATTGCATAGATTATCAATAGGTTCAATCGTCGCGGATAAATTCTCCGCGGTGAAATTGTCCATCATCGGCTCAGCGCCTTAGAACTAAGGCTAGGGACATACCGGAGTGGAAAAAAGAACAGAAAAAAGGAATTAGCAAGAAAAAATCGCACGCGTTGTTCTGCTGATCGTAGCATCGTCACAGACGCACGTTTTCCTCCTACAGGTATAATATGGTACTTTTGGAATATAATGCGAAAAATGCTATGATGGAGGGCCGCTGCGCTTTTTCCGCTCAGATTTGTCCCTAGCCAAATACGGATTGTATTCTTCTTATAAAGTCTGCAGATACGTAGTTTTGCGTGATACACGAACGCGTTCAGATAATTGCGTGCAGAAGGCCGAGGCCGAGAGAAATCGATTCTAACATCACAATGATCCATTGAGGTCAAATTCAAAATATTAAAAAATACCCATGTATTTTTAATTATTTTTCACGAGGCATCAATTATTGAGTACATCTCCAACACAAATCAATACGTAGATAAAAGTTGAATAGCCAGAAAATAAAAAAAAACAGATTGACGACTACCTAAATGATTTTTGATACTTGAATAAAAAAAAATCGATTACTCATTTCCTCAAAAGTTGTTATTTGTAATTCTACGAATCGCAACAGTCTACTGGACACGGGAATTCAATGTTTACCGCAAATAAAACAATAGCGTACGAAGTGGAACGTAACCGTTCACCCAGTGAACGTATTTTAGTTGCAAGTACCTTTTCCAATCGTCCTACAACTACAAGGTCAAAAGAACAAACTTTTTAGTACATAATTCAATTGTGACTTTGTGTCCCACGAAGTTCAGACGAAAGTCAAGTATATAAACCGTTGCCAAATTACTTAGACTTCGTTAAGTAAACAACGACGTCTTTTTTAACGAGATTTTTATCCAAATTATATAACTCATCAGAAACAATTTGTTAATTAATTCTTTAGAAATTCAAAGCTTGCTAAACAACAGCATAAATCTGAAAACAAACAATTAAAGTTATTCGGTAGCCATAGAGAGAACGTACACTCACACAGTAAATACTCACCAAGCCGATCGCAATAACATCGACCGTGCCAGTTCTGACCCTCTGAAAAGGCTACAATTAATGGTTCAGTTACCAGACACGTCCATTTCGATTAGAAGTTACTAAGTTGTCAGCGTAGCTACTATCTAGTGAGTGAGCACTTTAGCGAGCCTGCAGATCCAGTTTCTAAATTAAAAATATACTCCCACCAAGATTTACTAAGCCATGTAATCTAGCTAAGGCTAAAAGCTCCGGCAATGGATTTTCGATTGACGCTTATCTCGGTATACACCTAATTGGGGCTAAACTACGTATATAGGAAAACATAAAATGGACATTCATTAAGCACCACTTGATTTATTGGTAGAATGTAAAATTATAATTTCGTGCCTGATTTAATAAGGCATTTATACTTAAATTGGGACTACACTGAAGTTAAAATATTCGGAATTTCTGACCAGTCCCACCTAGCAATAAATATTTAGATGGTATTGGGAAAACAATAATTTTATCTTTGTTAAAATGTTTTAAAACAGGGAATTGCATGATACGGCTTAATAAAATGTGATTGAAAGTTAAATAGAAATGGAAGCAAAAGTGTAAGTGGACACGGGTCGTAACGATTAAATTACAAAAGAAAGTCTCTCGTCACACCTCATACAGACAGAAATAATCTAGTTGCAAGATTGGATGCGTTCAATATCGAAAGCCGGTTTTAAATAAAATTGTGGCGTCGTCTCCAGCAGCGAAGTGCATTGGTAAAGCACTGACAGAATTATCGAAGCGTTCGCAGTGTGGGGAGGTGGTTATTTCTGTACATTTCGCGAGAACTGTCGTTAACATCCAAGATATTACGGCCGACATAACTTGTGAAACATCGGCCATACTGCGGACAGCGGGCAACGCTTCAGATGGATCCTAAGCCACAGTCGGGATTTACACCTTTGGACACGTTAGATATAATGTAACACACCAGATTTTAATTGAAAATCCAAAGTAATCTCAAGTTTCTTTGCACATGACAAAAAGAAATAAAAACAGCCGCACTTAAAATACAAAATGACTTACACCAGTGTTGAGCACTTCAAAGCGCAGTTTAACTGCTTACTTTGAACGTTTCTAAATAGAAGCCATAAACATTTGATGGCAAGCTATTGCTTTTTGTCCTTTTATCAAAAAATTACCCGACATCCTGCGATGTACAAGAAATTAAGAACGCATAAGGAAAGTAAACAGAAGACTTTTTTCAGACAAGAGGCTTTTTATAGTTTTACCGGTGTATCTTGCGTAAACCGGTCTTAAAACTCTTCGCCAAAAGTAAAGATTTGCATCACCGATTATTTCGCCTTTATCGTCACATAAATCAAGGACAAGTTATTGCAATTACAACAGACTGGCAGGCTGTGCTGCACTGGTGGTAGGTAAGTACATTACGAAACCTGCACGCAACGCTGTGCCAACAAAAACTTTCTGCCGAAAGCCGACCAACTGGTACTGTTCAATATGAGAAATCATGTCCTTCTAGGGAATCGAGAGGCATACAAGTACTTCTTGGGAACATTCGCACGAGAAAGTATTCGTACAATTGAATTAATCGATTGGTAGCAAGCATGTAGGTAATATTTATATAGTCGTGTAATGTAAGGAGGAGGAGAGCGACGCAAATGGAGCGTGCCTCGATGCTCGCCTCCATTCGCATATAAACACGTGGAATGCAAAATGACCACAAGAATCACGGAAGAATGCGTCGCCGCTCTGATGGCGACGCCTGTTCTATGCAGATACCAGAACAAACTAAATTTGAATTCACTCATACACAAGTACGCATTCAGACTTGGCATTTTCACTTGGCTGATTTGAACTCCAAACGTATTCCTTGAATTAATTTGAAGATTTCGGTTCGTCGATCTTTGGAGTAATTATATTTATTTCTGTTCTATTAACAGTACTGAAGCTCTTCCCACATTAAATACGGTATAGTTAAAGCGTGTGGTGATGTCATGGATTAATTAAAGGAATTTTACAATGTGACAGCGACACCCGAGAGGGCTCGTCTCTACATGTAAAAATGTAGCCGCACGTTAATTGCAAACCACCGGTTTGTCGCCATCATGCGCAGATCAGAGCTGGCATGTCGTGAGAATGTTAGGAGATACCGTTTTTTATGTATTTTATAAGGAGTGAATAAAAATTAATGAAAGAACTGAAGTAACGCGGTGAAAAAGTTGGGTGCCAAATTGTTACCCCATAGTTCAGTTTATCAAATGTGTTGTCGTAATTTCCCAAGTGTTTTGTAAGTTTATGAGCGCCATCACGAAATAAAACTGTTTCTATAGCGATCAGAAGCAATACAGGACGTATAAAATAAACATCCATTTTTCGCACTGGAACAGTGTACGTTTGGAAACTTCCCTATATGGGGCCATCTCGGTTTCAGAATCTAATGTATATTTCCTAAGTATTATTCCATAATAACTCAACATTTCCTAGAAATGTACCTACGTGCCTAAACATTAACGGGCCACTTTTCCTGTAAATAAAAGAAGTCGGTGTTGGTATTGTTTATAACTATGGAGCAATGGCGTATTGGAGTAAAAACAGTATTAATATGTTTGAACTGAACATACCTGATAAATTGTGAATCATATTAATGTTGAATAATAATAATGATTGATCTGATATAAGTACTTCAGATTTAATGACCAATAGAAGGTTTGACTTCCTTAAATCTAAACACAGAAGGTCAAATATTTAGTATATATTTTAGTTAATGTTTTGATACTAGGATTCTTTACAAATAAAACATTCTGCAGTCCAAATTCGTCTTGCTTATTTATTTCCTTGAAAAAAAAAACACATCCAATTTATTTGCTGACCTAAAGTTCCGAATGAATCACTAAAGCACGCGACTCTTGTTAACCCAACTGAATGATGCATTGTTCTCGCTAAATTATTGAGGATAACACATGCGTTATTTTTAGCTCCCCATGAAATGATCAGCGTCGAATTTGATTCACCGACTAAGTAGAAGAACACAGTATAAAGAAACCAACGTATATATAGATAGATGATGACTATTATATTGTATACCCACTGAATTAACATACTTCGGAGATCCGAATGGAAAGTATATTGAATGCTGAAAATGACTCAGCGAGGGTTACCAGTCGGGTCAGGAGGATGGCGAATATGTGGGCGTGGAGCTAACTTGTAACAGAACCTGTTTGGGTCATGCAACTCATGCGCTTCTATATAAATCCTCCAGCTTTTCTGCGATCGACTAAATGCAGGCATAAAAGTATAAACCGAGACCGGGAGGTGGCCCTCGGCTATTTATATCTCCTTAAATATTCCTTTTTCTCTGATAATAAAAACAAATCACACGTCAAACGCTAATAAAGCAGGCGTACCACCAACAACGAGTATAGACCTTAACGTTATATTAAATCAGATAACAGGAACAGATAAGGGGATATTAAACGATAAATAGTAATTGGAAAATGACATGTTACCGCGTTCGCGTTGTCTATAAAACTTAATAAAGTATCAACGCGGCCATTTCCTTGAGGGATAAGAAATCAATGATTAGAGAAGCTTGAATATCAATATTGCTTGGTAGAGTACTTCGTGCATGTAATGTAAACTAACGTAATGTAGTGAGTAATGAGCCATCAATCATGTCCAGCATACAGCGTACGTATAGAGATTAACACACCTACCACATACAGAGGTAGAAAATTATTTAAAGCCCGAACTAGAGATAAATCGTCTACACATAATTAGCAACATCATTTTCTTGTCCGACACATATCACAGGCGAGTTATCACCCATTCACAGCAACAAGCTCGCCAAAGATCGGATAATAATTAACGGCGAGCTTTCAAAGTGGAGTGCAGTAAGATATTCCGGCAGCCTACACGCCAGTTTTATCCCGCGAGTGTCGCGTGGGAGGACAGCGTGAGTTATCCTGCAGACTCGCAGTAACTAGCCACACGATAACACGCCGATACCACTCCTCAAATATATATACATTACTATTAAACTACTACTTAAAACCCCGCCTGTATTAACGTTCATAATGAAAGCCATTCTGTAGACTGACAAAAATGTTCGACTTGAATAATTACGCCGATCGTGGGTCGAACGTAGGAGTTCAAAATTGATACTGAAATCAAGTTCCGTTTCGTTAAGCAGAGAGCGTTATTTAGTAGTCCATTGTTTTTCGAAAAAGCTTCATTGTTCTGTGTCGAAATAGCAATCAAGTGAGATAGAAGTTTCCGATTACATTGCATCGATTCCAGCTTAATGTAATTAATTTTAATTCTGTGAAACTGTACGAATCGCGACCACGCGAAGTAATGGCAGTCCACGAGCTACGAGATGCAACAGACAAAACACTGATTTAGATATCTTCGCCAAGAGTTAATATGTCAATTAATTCAACAGAAACCGAGGTTTTTGTGGCGTTTATCTACTGGCGTTAAGTTAGCAATTTGATATCTACGACTTACGTTAATACTATTAACAGCTCGACTAATCTCGTAAGAATAGAAGTGCACAAACGAGTAAGCTAGACCTTGAAATGGGGACAAGTACCACCACACCACATACACTACACAGATAACCAATAACGAATAATATAATGTTAAATCATACATGTAGAGAAGTTAACATTTCTAGGATTGGTATTCAGGGCGCATCTTACGACGTGTAAATACCAACACATTATTAAACTAAGTTCCAAATGCGCTACACATTCCGGCGTAAGTACATAAGTACATCCACTCCGGTCAACGACTTCGATGAAATCAGATGCAAGTGTTTCACATCTTATTACAATAACATGTTATAGATACAATATACTGAATGAAAGGAAAACGTAGGTCAATTGATACACATGTTGTAAATCAACGAAATACATCGACTCGAGACGAGAGTGGTAGTAGAAAGCTGTAGGTAATTGAGGTATTTCAATCTTTAATGCATCACGTTTCTACTCGGACCCAGAGTTGGTGCATAGAACAGAAAAGTAAGACTTGTTGCAAATGTGCATAATTTTTTTTGCGAGTTTCATTGCAATTGAAATTGCGGTGGTGATGCGTTCTGCGACCACGTAGTAGAAAGTAGGAAATGGGGCGAGAGGGCAAATCGCAAACAAGCCTGACGTCACTCGGCTGATTCATCCAATGCTTTTAGAATTTCCAAACGCACGGATAAATCCTCAGCCGCTGTTGTACGGAACAGTGCGGGTCAATAGTTCCAACTATTGACCCGCACTGTCCCAATAGTTGGAAGATACCCAAAGTCAACAGAATGTAAGAACATAAGGGTACCAGTTTTTACAACACTCTATATCGAGATCGTGACGGCATTTACTGCAGCGAGTGTAGGTCCTTTCACAGAGAGACGCGTGACATTTAAAGTTACCCGTGACATGATTCACGATTTCGTCTCACAGTTACTAAATAGAACTTTAAATAGCTGCGTTGCCATTTAGTTTTTGGCTTTGTAAGTAACCAATTGTTTCTTCAGCCTGATTTCTAACTGGACGACCATGGTAGAGGACATGTTCAGACAAATAGGAAATTCGAATGTAAATTTTCGCGTGTGTTCATATACGGTCCATACGGATCACATTTACAAAAGAAACATTACTGGTACTGCTTTAATTTATTCTTATTTAGCCTTGTGTAACAAGAAATCATTATCTCTAATAAGAAAAACAGAAAATCTAGAGTTTTCACGGAATTAGCGGTTAGTCAGTCGTACCGATAATAAACTTTTTATATTACTTCTTACAATACTAACCGACCTCATTAGTTGATAGAAAAAGGTTTTCCTTTATTGGTTGATATAGACGTGCAACACTGCATCGAAACGACAATCGGGGATTGACCTTCAATTGTTGCCAATAGATTTGGATAATCGTCGTGGTGTCAATTTCCACCGGCAGCCGGCGCCGGTTACCACCGCCACCGGCTGCCGGTGGAAATTCCGGGTCGAACGTTCCAGACTGTCGAAGACACAATACGGAAGCAAGTTGTGACAGAAGTCAAACGGCTGGTCCGATTTGTAGCCTGGTATAGAAAATTTAAGTTTTCAACGCATCAAATTGATAATTTTGCCTTTAGTGAGTAAGTGACGATTGGCACGTGACGACTCTTGGTAGACGGCGCGATGCTGGTCGCTCCGCATGCTGTCGTAATTGCAGCCATTAAGATGAGTCACGCTTAGCGACGCGCCTGAGCTCCGCCTATTTTAACAAACGCGATCGTTAGATCGACGCCTTTCTGCACACTTCTTTCACTGTTCTTTGTAACGTGTAATAGTTATTCATTAGATTTGAAAGAGATTGTAAATTGGCGCTTTGTTGGTGAAGTGTATTTAGTTATTGTCTCACAGCAAACGTGTCTTGGGTTAGGTAGTTTTGACCTTGACAGGTGGTTGATAGCGGGCCAGTGGGCAGTATGCAGAGTCGCTGCAGCCGCAGAGAAAGCGTCGGTCGTTGTCGTTTCCGCGCGAAGGCCTCCGGTAATGGCAGCCGAAGCCACGCTCCCCACGATGACGTCAGCGCGACTAATTAGCAGGCAAGCGCACGCCACACGCTCATCCAGCAGTGCTTTGCGCAGCTCGCAGGAAATCGCCGCTTACATCATCTTGCTACGTGACCCGCCCGATACTCTATTGTCTATCTATTAGGTATACCTAAATAAGCAGTGATATACTATATTGTTCCATATAAAACAATTTTATTACTCACTTTTTTATCGTAAGTCCAAAAAAATTTTTGCTGAGTAACAGCTATGTGAACGAAATGTTCGGAGCAATTAATTGGAGGTTAGGTTTCTGGTTTCTTGTTGTATTGTGTTTTTACTGGTGTTAGCACACAAGCATGTTTTGAATAAACAACATTAAATAGCATAGCAAAAAGAAGGCTGATTAGAACAAACGGCGACCAGTTGTCGCGACGTTCGGCGCGGCGCCGAGCTCTTCGACGCTTTCAGTGCAGAGACACCGTGGATGTGTAATTTATTATTTTGATCAATTTCAGTTTTCGATGAATGACACAGCATTTCAAATGCTTAAACATTACATTTTCTACTTAGCTTTCCAAAGAGGGTAGAAAAGCTCTTGAGAGTCGGCTGCCGTCTCAATTCTCAGGCGTGCGTGATAAAAGTGAAGACTTTTTTTTTGGTGGGGGGAAATCATCAAATGACTTCTCCCGTTCTGAGCGGAGCGGGAGGGCGTGTCAGACTTTTACTGACTAAAACCCACCCGTGTTCCTTCAGTTGCCTGTGCCAGGGCCACGGTAACTCTTTCGAACATCCCGCGGCCCTGGCTGATAAGTGAAGACTGTGATTAATACAAAAGGTAAACATTCGGCCAACAAAAAGACACCACAGAACAACAGCGGCTTTTAGCAGTAAACCTGAGGTAGAGTAACACATCTACATTTCGATATCAATTTGTCAACGAGTGCCAATCTCGGTCCTACGCCACAAATTGGCTTTAGTGGACACACGTAGACTTTGTGGGCTTTCTGTGTTCCGTCAAGGGGATACTGAGGCATCAATCACCCTCGACTCTTTTGAAGTGCGCCCCACGCCCGAATCGTTATTGACCAACGTAGCTACTATCAATCTTGTCACTTCTCCTCTTTCTAATAACATCTCGAGTGACACTTGACAGACAAAATGAAATCAGGCTGCTGAACTGTTTCGGGGAAACGTTTATTAGAAAGCGATGTTTACATCTGACTACTGACAGGACCTTTACGTTTCCTAAAACAGCTTGTAGATACTTGCATTTCCTATGAGAGGTGCAAAGCGGCGATAAAACTGGGCGTGAAGGAACTCCTCTAAATATGGCGCGTTTATAAATAACTCGTGACGCGCTCCGGAATGGAGATTTTGAGCGAAATAAGCCGGCAGGCGTACAGTGCGAGAGAAACAAAATAAAATATCGCGTGACATATGACAGCGCACTAATTTAAGTCCCCGACCGGCGCGGAGGGCCAGTAAATCAAGCCGCTCCCGTGCACGAAATGTAAATATGGGTATGAGCGAGCACGCCCCACATGCAACAACACCTCGGATCACGTTAATAAACCTGACACATGAATATTAATATTCACAATTTTGCCGTCACGTATCCTGCCATTAGGATAAAACTTAAGCACAAAATCATCATCTGCCTAGCCTTTTCCTAACTATGTTGGGGTCGGCTCCCAGTCTAACCGCATGCAGCTGAATACCAGTATGTTATATGGAGCGACTGCCTATCTGACCTCCACAAAACAGTTACTGGGTAACAGTGGTGCAGCTACAATTATCATTAGAGGGAAGCCGAAAAAAAAATTGTTCAGTTCTCATAAACTCAGACAAAAAATTTTAGGCATTTTTGTAATGTTTTTAATCTTATGATGACTGTATTAAACTGGTATTAAATATATATAATGTGATGTGATACACAGGTACTACCTACACACACAGGTGTACATTATTTGGCAATAGTAGACATTAAAGAAGAGTGGTGGTTGGGAAACCGATAGGAATCGGGTTGTATGAAGGCTTCGCCACTGCTGGGTAATACGATGCCCCTTGGTAAGACTGGTTGTCAGACTTTCGGGCTTCTGACGACCCGTAACGACTGTCAAAGATCCACGAATCACAGCCGGGACCTACGGCTTAACACGTGCTTTCCGAGGCACGGAGGGGTCTTGGTATATAAAGATAGTCACCCATCCACGGACCAACCGCGGCAAGCGTAGCACAAGTAAGCACAAGATCATAATAGTACATAATTCGTGAAGAATATAGGTTCACGGTGCGCTCTTTATAGCTGCATTATTTTGTGCAAGTGTTCTTACACGATGTCCACTGGACATCGCCAGATAAGGAGTTTCAAAAATAGCCCCGGGCTAAAAGGTAATCTATTCAGCTGTTCCAACATGTGTCTTTACATAATTTACAGATAGCGGAAAACTGTTTGAAATGAAGCTATTAAGATTTTATGTTATAACAATAAATTGCAACCCATTGTTTTATCTAAAGCTTCTATTTCTTCCGGATTTCGAAGTAACTTGTTCTTCACAAGTCCGGATTACATAATTATTACGGAACAGTACGGACTACGGATAAATAAAGCGCGGCAGAGAAGGGCGGTGTGTTGTGCCTGTTACGAGCCACGTGTGGAACACACGACTATTTTTAAGGAATTCAACACTTTTGTATAACTATAGATTAGACGCCTTAAATCGGAAACAGTTTTACTTTCCCGAGGCACGCTTTTGTGTTGACTCTACTCTAAGCTCCGTGAAAAAAAACAAACGTGACGTTAATGGTGTTCTTAAAATATGATGTTTTGATAGCAGTTGATGGCAGTTCTGGATTTTTTATTGTTATGTCTTCCATGTTTGTTGATTAAGTCCAGTAATGATTGTCATGCGAAAGAAAACCCTAACCTTACCTACTCGATTTAAATTAGTTAACTTTTTGTTCTATTTCTATTTCATCATTTCAATAATGCATTTAAGCAAGCATTTCATTTCATGATGTTCAAACCGCTAAGCACGTCTGGTATGATTGTATGATATAAAATTTTGGTAATTTGCATAAAATTATTCTTAATTACAAGATCACGTTTTAGCATGTCCATGTGTAGTAAACCCGCAAAAAAAGAATGTACAAATAGAGTTAATTTATATCATGTTAGTCTGGAGTCGCAGTCACGACTCGCTTAGACGGCTGGCTATACCAGACACCATTACTCACACACGTAAGTACACAGTCCGATCGCGACCGGGATAAAGAAAACTACTCTATAGAATATAAATAACACCGCCGACAGTTATTAGAAAACGAATTAATAAAATAAAGACAAACACTACCCATTTGAAGCAGAGAATCAAAGTGCAGTGTGTATTTAAATAAAAGTCACATAATTACTTCGGAAAAATTGTTATTCCGTCTAAACGAATTTTGAGTGCAAATGCCGCTATTACACTAGTCTCTTTGAGTTAGTATAAGTACGTAATAGTAGTAGCTATGCAGGTAGTCGGCAGCAATTAAAACTGTGATCCACTTCAGTACACTAATGAGCGGCCCAGACAGCCTCCCCTCGCGATTTCGAAGCTGACTCGGCTCCGTTTGTTAGCTATAAAGCCAATTAATGTAAACGTTAGCACCTCCAGGTGCTTTACACTTTTACGAATAGACACTAGAAAGCTTGTCATTTTGTTTATTGTTTATCGATGACTAAGACATAGAGGACAGCCACACGCGCGTGCCGCGCACTCCAACGTGTTGTTGACTCGAGTAAGATGATCCTCTTGACTATAAGAATATTTTCTCAGCGCAGAACCTATTTGTTTGACAAACACTTCAGTAGCCGCTGTTTATTATCTTATTTGCTTGTGTTTCTGTGACTAGAGTCGAATTAAGTACAGTTCTACATGGAGCCCATAATCGTTATAAATAGTAGTTCGCGCCGGGGGACATTTCCTCACGTAGCAAGTCTATTGCCAGCCTTCATTCAGGGAACGGTGGGTACGTGCAGTCGTGCATGCAATCTACAATATGCACCCATGCCCAATGGCCGGTCTACTGCTCTAATGACGTAATAAATTCGATAAGTAATACTGCCTCTAAATAAACAAAACATTGTGTCACATTGTGAGGAACAATAAAAGCTATTTCTGGTCAAGCTTGTATGTTTGCAACAACTAACGTGAATACAACGTTCCACCTACGCAATTAAGCAAACAATGATTTTCGAGGGTATGTAAGTAACGATTACTTTTTTGATGACATTTTTGTTTTTATACTCATCCATCGAAACCCAATTATAATAAAGCTGTTGAAGCTTAGGTTCGCTATTTGTTTAAAAGCAAATTAAGATACAAGTTCAAATCTGCGATCAATTTATGATTTTCCAAGACATTCGGAGAGATCTTATCATTTTCATAGCAGTTTATGAGTAACATACGAGAAAGTTAGTTACGAAGAACTATGTATGGTGAAATGACAAAAACGAAAGCATCTAATTATACTACATACTCTCTATTATGTATAATCTTAAAGAGTATGCATAAAGGTGGTAGAAATGAGTATGATGGGTAGAGATCAGTTTGCGTGACGCTTGATACAGAACATTGTAAAAGCGGTAAAAGTGCGCGCCATATTGCAGTTTATATCATATTTACATAAAGACTAAATTACTATACAGTCATTTATTGTACACCGCTGTACTAACCTGGATGTTAACTAACGCACGTGAATGAGAAATTAAGATCAGCGCGATAGTTACTCGTAGATGCTATTAAACAATACATAGAAATACCCAATCAATTATAATTACTCCGGTGTTTTTAATTAACAAGCCTAGCATAATGGATATTAAAAGCTGAGCAAGAAGTCTCGGCATAGTGATGTGGCTTTCTAGAGTGAGTTTTAAACACGCAGGAAGGTGTTTTAAAAGTATTCATTGCAATCTCTTTCCCGGCACAAGGGAAGAAGGGATAGCATTTTCGCACTTATTAACGACAATAGAACTCCCACGAGAAATTTCCGGATTCAGGTAGGGTGACAAAACGCAGGGGTCGTACGATATTACACCGCCATTACAAAAACGTGTATTCTAGGTAATTCCATAAACTGCAGTAAAAATCGATAGCGGTGATAACTGTCCCCGTATTACGGGTATCAGTTGCAATGAGTGTTTGATATCGTACGCAATTGCTTGATAACGGTAAGAGTCATTGCTGAAATTAATCCGCTATGAAAATTTTAATCATATCATAGACTAGCGACCCGCTCGGCGTTGCTTCGCACGGGTGCAAGCAATGTACTGATGTGGTGACCTGTCAAAACATCGAGATTTCTGAGCTGTATCAAAGTTAAATATTAATGTTTTATACACATAAACCTTCCGGAATAAATTCTCTAAGTGATGGTGAAAACCGCATCAAAATCCGTTGCGTGGTTTAGAAGGAGTTGACAGATGTAAAGACAGACGCGGAAAGTGACTTTATTTTAAACCGGAGGAGGTTATCAATTCGGTTGTATGTTTTTTTTTATACTATGTAGAGAAGTTATTTATTTCGGAATTATAGGAAAATCAACAAATGCCACGATTTAAGGAGGCAAGATACCGGTGGAGCATACGGTGGAGGTCTGCCCGGCTTGGGCGGAGCACCGCCATGTCCTCGCGGAAGCGATCGGCGGCGGCGATCTCTCGCGTCCGGCCTTGGTCCAGGTCATGGTACGGAGCCATCACCTCCTTCTGCGAAGCAGTAATGCTCGCAAAGGAGGAGGCGGAACGCGCGAGGGAGAGGCAAGCTTTGCGCCCTCACGCCCCTAGTCGCCGCAGGAGACGCCCTGGGCGTCGGGAATTAGCAGCCGATTCCCGGCCACCGTAAGCGCGGGCTTGCGGACGGCGAGCAATGGGTAGCTCGCCGTTGGATAAGGACCAGGCCCGGGTCGACGGCGCGTTGTGTTCCACGCGCGTCTCAAAGAGATGTCAGCATTATTGACGGGGTCCGCTAGGGCCGATGCTAGCCAGGGTCGCAGGATGTTCGAAAGAGTTATCGTGACCCCGGCACAGGCAACTGAAGGAACACGGGTGGGTTTTAGTCAGGAAAAGTCTGACACGCCCTCCCGCTCCACCCAGCGCGGGAGAAGTCATTTGATGATTTCCCATCCAATAAAAAAGGAAGCAAGATGCATCTCTGAAGATCCAGATATTAGTCATGTCGTGGTCTGTCAAGTAAATTCATTGCATAGTGGAAATAAACTGCTTAACTTTAAGCAACAGTCTGGTGTCATTTAGTTTATGTACAAAGCACAAACTTTAATGTTCATAAAAATAAACATGAACCGCTTTTTTGAAAGGCCGGTGACATGATGTGACATACAGATAGTCGCTGCAATATTGTGCCTCGGCGAATAAAGAGACGAGCTTGCAAAGCGAAAATATAAAAAGCTTTTTATAAAGCCAGACTTAAAATGAAATTGAGAATATTTTCAGTGCAGGTTGCCCCAGGTCGGCAATGCGTCCAGGTCGTATAATACAATAAGTTATTCATGATTGTAGGTACTGAGGTACACTATGTATCTACTGTGTAGGCGCGGTGCGCGGCGCACTCGAGGGTTGAAGCGGGTCAACGGCCGCGGCGAGACGTGACGTCACCCGCCCTACAGCTGTCTGTGACGTCACCTCACCGCCCTGCGCGCAGTCACAACAAACCAAAGCGTGTTCTAGTCCCTAAACTTATGATTCAATCTCGCATCGGCTAACAATGTGGTTACCACATGTCCTCGTGTATGATATTAAAATTCGATATCGTGTGGTTACTTAGTCACATGACGTAAATGAACACTTGTGTCTCGATGAGAACTTTATTAGACTCAATTTGGGCAACTAATGAAACAAATAGTTATCTACTGACTCGTGGTGGTTTTGGCACTTCGATTAGGTCACCACATATTTTTTGACAGTAAGTACTCCTGTACTTATTGTCAAAAAGCATGTGTAGGAACACAGTAGGTTTATTTTAATGCAACCTGAATATATAACCTACTATACCTGTACTAACAACCTAGCTTTGTATAACTTTATCTTTTAGTGTCATTCATTTACCAAAGTAAAACGCAGTACAATACTAAAACACTGTGTAAGTGATTAATTGACCGCATTGGCAAGACGAAACGCATTAAATGGAGATCAACAGCCATAGAAAGTACCGTAGCGGTGCCTAGCGGGATTGCCGTGATTTCTCATCATAACTGGCGAGAGCCGTCTCACCAGCGCCCGGTAACACCGAATTGTGCTCTCGAACAGAAAATATTTCACGTGCAACTGTATCTAATGACGGTAAGAATACGGTAATAGTCTGGGAATCTGGCCCACAAACAAAGTATTTAACATGCAGATACTAGATTATTACGAACAGATAGCCTAAACAATGACGGTACAGGCCAACAGCACTAATATGTAAATGATAAAGAACAATGTTTAGTTGCAAAAACCCTCACTCGGTGAATCGTTCACATGATCGCACTGTAGTTTCCCAGAGGTCCCTATTAAAGATTTGAATCAGCTCAGTTCTCGCCACTGTATGATTCATGGCTGCTGTTTTTGTAATAGCACTGAATACCTACTGTGAACGATGAGCCATCTTGAAAACCATATTGCGCGGCTGTGCCCCACAAAAAATAATACACAAAAGATTTATGATAACTCTCATCTGACCGGATGTGTCATTTTATTTTGCATTTAAATGTATAACAGTGACACTGATTTTGTTTATCTGTATGCAATTTATATGTCTTTGTGTCGAAATCTATCGATGGATTTTGTGTAGTTTCGGCTAAAGTTAAAAAGTAGACTATAGAGATTGTCATGGCGCATACCGGATGATTGAAGTGAGTGTAAAGCGCTAGGCATAGACACGTTTCGGAGTGCATCGGTAGGCATTAGCGCCGATCGATCAGGTGGTCTACATTACGACAGCTCAATAGGACATACATCTGTCTCGTGCAGTCTGGCCGGCCGCAATGGGGCCGATTGCACCAACACCAATATATCACTAGAAAGCCACATGTCACCAGAAACGGTGCAACTCATTGCAGCATATCAATACAACATTATGTATTGGCTTTTTAATTTTCTCCTGAAAAAGTGTGCTTAGATTCTAAAAGGATTAAGTACGCCAAATATTGTTTTCTATAGCGTCAACTGTCGTGAACTATCTTACTAATACTTTGGCATTTGGCCTATCTTGACGATAACATTCTTTTTCATCAATTATAACATAACTGAATTGTCATTATTCTAATAGATAACACTGGGTCGGGGTTACTTTTATTACTGAATCGAATGAATCATACGACACGTAGTAAATGAATGTTCTCTCAGAGGTGATAGGTAAACGATATGAGGCGAATGTGATGAGATGATACAAGAGTTGAGTATGTAGATACATAATTTTAATTGGCATTTCGTTTACAGTATGTAATTTAAGTTACATACAATACATAATGGACTTCAGAATCAGGTTGCATGTGCAAAGTTGTTACGTACTGGTGAATTGTTGATGATCGTAACGGCCCCAATCCTTCCGCTAGCCGGCTATGCATGTTTACGACACGACTTTATAATTAGAAACTTTTGCTATGCAAAAACTGAAGCAGAATTCCAGATGATGCGATTTTTGTCGCGCGACATATTATTATTAAGTACACAAAACATAATTAAGCACGCGATTCGCAAGCCGCTCGGTATAAGACACTCTCTTTTATAAGATTTCTGTGCGTTCAGAGAAAACTATTCTTGAAACTTTATTACTATACTGGTGAGTAACAGGGTTGGCAGTTGGGATTTTGATAAAATAATGTAAAATTGTACGGAATAAGAATCATTTGTTCATTGCGGAGCAGAGCCACGCTGAACAAGCGCGAAATAGCATTAAGTCCGTCGTGCAATAATCCCATTTCCACGGTAGGTTCGTAGACCTCCGAGTGCGGCGTCCGGCACAGGCGGCGCTGCTGCGGCCGGCGCGGCCCGGACGCCCGGCCGTCATGTCTGTGCTACTTGCTACCCACTTGGCGCTTGCGTGCTCGCGCCTCCGCCCAACGGGAATTGCATTAATTAATCTAATCGAAAACTAACCATTCACTGCGACCATTTGTTATGACACCGCTGTCTACCATCTTGCTTTTAGGGATTAGGTTAATTAATTAGTCAAGCCACTCGTGCCGCTATGAGTAGACGCTGTCACGCAAAGCTTTAACACCAACTCGATGCTTGATCATTCGTGATTTTAATCGAATTTTTCATACATAAGTGAAGGCGCGCACGCATATAAAATGAGATGGAGCTCTCTTTTGTCTTCGAATCTGAAAAAGATTGTTTTCACCATTTTCTCATCATACATTCTCATCACAACATCTTATTGTCTCCATGACAATAAACCATTTCTATGAAGATAGTATAACAGGTAAGTATTACTTAATTAATTTCAAAAGCTGAATATCTATTGTCTGCATATCGTCTTAAACTTATAGTCCGCCAAATAGCAGTCAAACATACTAAAGATTAAATCTAACACTGCAAAGAATTGTTATAATCAATATCACCAATCACTGAAAATGTTAGTAAAAAAGCACCACAAAGAGGTTATGTGAAAAGCCGGCCGGCGGCGGCGCTAGATACCGGCGGCGGCGGTGCGGGGTGCGGGCGGGGCGCGCGGGTGTGATCGCTGTCTAGTGGCTAGACTCACATGTGTCAGCACAGGGGTGCGAGCGCCGCTGGTCCTGGGCGGGCGGAGTCACTAAACTGAACGTCACGGGGGCTCGCAAAGCGTGCGGTATCGCGGTGGCCGTTCGCGCGGCCGGTGTCTCGGGGACTGGCGAGTGGTGCCGCGCGAGCGTGGTGCAGCGCCCCAGCGCACCCCGCCGCCCCCCCGACGCCCGCGCAATGCGCCCTCCAGATGCTACCGCCTGTCGCCGTTCACGGAAACCTTCAGAATCCACTTCTTGCAAATCCCATTTCTGGAGTGCTGGCACTCCATTGTCAAAAAATTCATGACTGTTTGGAAAACCTCCAGAATTTGACAATATATAAACAGGTTGTTACGGTTAAAATAATCGCTCTCCGTGTATACGATACAGCATTTATTCGCACATACATTTTATACTCAACTACAAGTATATCTCAAGTCTCATAAGTTGCGCGATGCTGATAGTATAGCTACATCGGCGCTGGAAGATGGCGACCATCAGCCGACGACCCCGGCGGCCACGCTCCGCCGCGTCTTGCGCCGCGCCGGCTCGCCGAAACTTCGCACTTCACTTTTCTACAAGGAACAGTTCAAAGGCGTAAGCCGTGAAATTACCGCAAAACTGACGTAACTACAGTCGTCAGTCACTTCACTCTACTAGAGACAATTGTACAAACAGAAATACAGAAACTCTGTTGCATTTTGATTAGCAATTGAATTTAGATAGAGTAGATCCAAAACAAATAACTAGAGGTGATTTACCAATATCGTCGTCACATCTATTTAAATCCAAATGTACCAATGCAATACCCGTTCAATTTCAGTTAGCAACAGTTGTTATGAATATAGCGATTTATCCATGTCATCCTCATCACATTTAAAAAAAATATAAACAATTGCAGCGAGTCTATTTTCTTGGTGCTTTCAGCAAAAACTATAACCTAACCAATCATATAGATAAATTCGAATAATAACATTAAATACACATCATGTAAGTATGTTTTCTGAGCCCAGAACATACTTTTGATAGCTCTACAGATACTTCGCAATTAAGAATCTTAGCGGACGCCAATTTTTCCAGACCGAAAAGGCACTTTACGCAAATCAAAGAAAGCTGATCTTCCAAACTATTCCTCAAAGAAAGATTTTTAAAGAAACAGTTGGTGCAAAATATATATCATCATTTGTCATCGCAGCAGAAAGTGATGAATTCGAAATCAATTCAACTTTTCCTGCATCCGTAGCTCGATATGCAAAATCCAATCTTGATTAACATCTAAGTACTCGTAACTACAAAATTGTTGCGAATGAATAAGTGCGTGTATAACTTGCATTAAATTACCTCGCAGTCTACTCTCATGGAACAATTAGCCTTTCTAAAGCCGCCTTTGCTTTCGCCGAATCCAAAAATATAAATGTAAGTAAGCAGTTTCTTGCACAAGCATAACATTTCGTTTTGCTATGGATGATAAAACGTAAGTAGGACTTTGATTTCAGATCAATTAAAGTCTTGGAGCATGCGAAATACGATCCATGTCCATTTGACAGTCGGTTATTGAACGATGGTGTATATTAAGAATTCGTGGATTAACCAATCTGGTAAACAATGGAGACATTACGGGTTGGCCGGATAAGGTGAAGTTTGGTCCACATCGGGTCGTACTGAATTCCAAATGAGGCGGCGATGCTCGCGGCGCAGGCGGCTCCACGGCTCGTAAATGTCTAGTTGGAGCTATTATAAAGTCGACATGAGTCATGCCTGCATCAATCAGACAATATTTTGCACAATCCATCGATAGAGTCATAGAGTAACTTAGTTTCTTCCAGACCTTTCAACGTACTGCGCACAGCCATCCCAGGAAACATGCTTCCAAATCAATGAGTTATTGTCAATTGATATGAAGTAAAATATAAAATTGGACAGAAAGCTATTCAATCAATAGTAAGTACATGTCTATATGAAACATTACTGTACAGTTAGTTGGGCGGATGTCACGGCGTCTTCATTTAGTGGCGATAGCCTCTGTCGCCAATTATGGTACATTACTCATGCGTGTGTTATTTATTAATAAGTGTAAGTATTATCGAACATAGCATACGATAAGTTAGTTTTAACTATTATTATAAGTTCCATTGGCCGTCAGTCTTCTGAACGATGACTTTTACGTCTGTAACAATTTGGAGGCCGGTCGTACAGAAATTGTTAGGTCATTCAACTGGCGTTCGCAAAAACAACAGTCTATTGTAGAAGTGCGTCGCACGAACCGTATCGTGATGGCCAGCGCACACATGGTAACTGGCCAAAAATGAACTCAAATAGACATTAATCGTTCCATACACAGGTAAAAATTTCAACATGACTGTACTGACTGCATTTTCCAGAGATCTATCCCGTGAAATTCAGGAGGATTTCGTTCCAAATTCAACAAACCGCAAATGGCTTTCACCGGTGGATCGGTTGTCAGATTACACCGTCTGGCAACTGGCATGGCAGCACAATGGCGAAGAGCAAACATGGATCAAACCGAACAGAGCTCGCCAAACACAGACTGTTTAGCAAACTAGTACCATTCCATGCAAATATTATTCAACAAAAAACCTGCTTTGCGATTTCGAAAATGAAAAAGCCCACCATATATGGCGACAGATTTTAATTTATAGCAGCTTATCCTGTGAACGGAGCGACAATATAAGGCGCATGACTTGCAGTGTATAGTCATTTTTGTGTTAACTTTTGACGTTTAGCCACGGGAGGAATGATGATATGTTCTGCTTGACAGATTTCGCTGAGAGAATAAAACGAATTTTAGTAATCAACATGCAAATTGAACACATGTGGGACAATAAAAATTTGTTTCTGGCCTCTATAAAAGGTTTTCTGAACATTAAAACGTCTGAGTGCATAAACTAGTTGACTTAGAGGTGCTCCTAAACCAGCCATATTTTCCCGGTAATGTGTGGCTGCTGGATCGAAAGAGTTAGAAGCCATGGGGAGAGCCTTTTCCCAGCAGTGGACAAATAATACAGGCTGAACTGACCAGTAACCAATATGGCTGCAACACAAAGCGCCGTCCGTAAAGCCTTTCAGATATCACTGAAATTCTTATGAAACATTTTTGAATGAGTCTCCTTTTTACACGCTGCTGATGATATCATTACGTCTTTATGCCATCTACATGGCACAGCATAGAGATCAAGAGGGACTATTAATGAACCCTAGTTGAAATTTTTACGCAAAATGATTTGTTTTACCAATAGTGTTAATTAAAACTCATGTATTAGGTAGGTACTTTATTAAGACACAATGAGTTCAAATATTTATCTTTTACCGTTACCCAATTTACTTCATTACTACAGCACATAAATTAATTGAAAATAATTAGGCACAGTAAAATGACGTAAGTGAACGAATGCAGGCGAGCTATGCTGGAAGTGGGCGCGATGCATTCTGCAGCATTGTTCAAGTGTGAACTCAATTAGATAGTTTCGCTCCTCGTGACAGACTTACATGCCGACCACGACGATAGCAGGACTAATTGGCGGAGAAGAAACCTCGTGGTACTACTACGGAGACGTTGGTAAGCCGGGCTGCGCAGACGCCTCTGTAACCACGTCCACTTTCTCCCTTGCAACATGTAAACTCGGCTTACATTACGTTTCAACACATTACATGTCGTTAACATCTATACAAATCAGTGTTTACATTACTAACGTACCTCTACTTAAAACATTAACCGAGTGCTAATCAACACTTCACAGAGCTGCATGTATACTGCAGATAATAAATAGGTAGTTGTCGTTAGGCAGAGGCACCATAAAATATAATGTAAGCTCCTACGATATAGCGGTTTCCATTTGCAATATTGCGGAATACTTTTCTAATATTTTATTATCATCTGAAGCTAGTAAAACACTCACTATCACTCTGTGACTGTCATAATAATAACTGATGATGGTTAACAAGGCTGTGATAATGAAAATTTCAACAATAAATAAAGGATACGAAAGGAGAACACATGGCATTAGGGTCAACCCACCTGACACCGGTGCAGGCAAGCCCGAAGGGACTCGGTCGGATAAAACGATCGTATAACCGGAGTAGACAGGTCGTGGCCCGGCCCGTATCTGATCCGCAATTCCATTACATAATTTATGGAGGGATTCGGTGTCCTCTAGTCCACCAGCAAATGTATACGTTACCACAGTACCTACTCTGTTTTCGTACCAAAATCTGTTCCTGCCAGAACGGTATAATATCTTGGAATAATTCATGAGCTATCCTTGCGAAACGAACTGCTAAAGAACTGGCAATAATAAATAAGAAATTCGCAGACAAATTATAGGAAAACGGAAACTAAAACTGAAATAGCTCTACTATTTATAAATAAACCTCAAAACAAACTCCACATGTATAAATGTTGACACAACGTTGGTAAGGTCAACGGCTGACACGTCGCGCTAAAGTGGTTGTAACATATGATCACAAACGCCTATCATAATGTGCAATCTTGTTGTCACTGATATCGTTAGTGATATGAAACAGCGAGCGACTATGCCACCCACGTGGCCCGGAACTCCGGAATGAGACGCTGTACTTTTGGCCGCGATCCAACAGACAATTTACGACGAAGTAAAATTAAAATGTGCAATGTTTCCATAAACGCGTCATCGGTGACTATGTACTTGTACGCAGTCATCGTGATGATTCTACACTTTTATTTAAATTTTGCATACGACCTAAGCTGGCGGATTCACATAGCTAGCCCGCATAAATTGCGCCTCAGTAATCCCCCGTTATTCGATTGAAAGGATTACGGTGTTCTTTATCAGCCCTCGGAAGGGGACCGGTTGTAATGACAAAAAGAGACAAATTGAGGAAGTCAGTCCTCGCCTCCTTTCACAAGGAATTATTTTTTTAATTTTAACTGGAGCTATGCTATTTTTAACTACTGACGGATTAATAGGTCAGCAACTTTATACAATGGGATCGCAAAAGAGCATAAAGCGTTTGTAATGAGAATTGTAACAGGAATACCTTTATCAAACAAAAATAACTACATGAAGGAAACATTATTTATGATCATCGGATTTGTATTGATAAAGTTTTCTGTTGTCATTATTCCAATACATAAATATACAAATAGAGAAGCTAACAAATCGCCCCAACTTTCCGCGCATTGTGCAATTAATACAAAAGCATACTATTAAAACTTTATCAAGAGTCTCTTAATGTATTCTAAATACATTTGTAATTCTAAGATCGAAAGTGTAGTGTGTAGTACCGCGGCGCGGTGAGGACTAGGGGTTGCACAATAAAAGTGCGGATGTCAAAGAGACGGGCGGGTGTAACGAACGAGCCCTCCTCGTGAACAAACTCGGCACTTTTATTGCGGACTCACCCCTCGAGCAGCGAGACCACTCGACTGCGAAATACATAATCATTACAGATAAAGGATCCCTTCGACAATATTGTGGCAAGTGCACTGAATTATTAAAATTTTGTTTTAATATGGTGATGAATTGCGTCAGGTTGCATTTTATTTAGGAGTCCAAAACCACGAAATCATACATGAATTAAACTGACACACACAGACACTGTCATTATCTCCAAATCTTTTGCTGAAAAGCATTTTCAGTCAGAAAAGCTCATGAAATCATACTTTGATGAGTGTGCAGACACATCAAGCCTAAGCGTGTTACCAAATTATTAAAATTCTTTATTTACTTAGCTTTAGGCATTGCTTTCTACAAACATATGCCTTCTAGATCTGCGCCTGCCCAAACTACTTTCTATGAACTGTCGGTGCCAGACTGAGTTTATCCAGTGTTTCTCTTATCTATTTTTAGATTCGAGTACCAACTAAAAATAATTGAGTGCTAGGTGTGATGATGAGCAGGCCATTAGTGAAGCGAGGCATGCGTCGGTCACCGTCCGTCGTGTTTACAATGCAAATCATCGAGCGACGCCTGCGCACCTCGCTCGCGCAGCGCATCCAATCGGCCGATATGTCATGTGGAGCGAAACTACCCACTATACTTTCGTAGGGAATAAATGAACAAATCATGTATACACTTTCGACTGGCACTGTATTCTTTCCAACCATTTATTTTACTTTTGACATAAGCACGCCTATGAAGTTCCTTATTTATTAACCGGCAACCATAGTCGAAAAAAATGTAATACTTCATGGACGTTAAAGTAAAATAAATGGTTGGAAAGATTATAAGAAAGTAAATCCCTTCGGATAATTGCTTAATTAAACGCACTGCGTGTAATTAAGTAATTAACTGAGAGGATTTCTACCATTCATAGCAACAATATGACATGATTACAATATTTATAATTACTTGTCCCGACCGACTGATTCACCAACGCAGAGCCCTAAACCGCTGGGCCATAAACTTGAAATTTTGGCAGTTTATGCCTTTTATGTTGTAAGTATCCACTAATGAAGGAATTTTGGAAATTCGACTTTTAAGGGGGTAAAAAGAAGGGATTTTGTTTGTATGAAAAATCTTACTTCTTAACTTAAAACTTGGCACGAATACTTATCTAAGTAAATTATGAAATTTGTCATGTTTTGTTTTTCTAAACTACCCCCTAAAAGGGGATTGTGGGGGGGGGGGGAGTTCAAAGTTTGTATGGATGAATTTTAACGCGCGGTTCGATTAACTTGAAACTCAGTATTTATACCTACTTAAGACTGAAAATAAAGAGTAACGTGTAACAGGGTTTTTTTTTTTGAAAATGGACACCTAACGGGGTGCTAAAGTACGAATTCGCGCGGGATGTGCTAGTTTTCATATGTAGTTCATAGACTATCACTTTGAGATTGCGCAAAGCTTATAATAAAGTTGCTTGATCCTTTTGCGAATGTAAATTTTCAGTGGATGCTTTTGTAACAAAATATTGCTTATTCTGAATGAAAAGTATTGCCGGGTTAGTAAAGTGTACCGTTTAATGGTGCATTCTACCGAGGATATAGAAAAGGGTCATTCTAGTCTACAATCTCTAGCCGTACATGCTAATGAGCTCGCAATAGCCCACGGCTTGTTTAGCAACTAGGGCTCACTCTCATTAATCAATACACATTCTCTTTAAACGCTACGTTTATTTAGCATTTTCTTTTGGTAATTTCGAACAATTTTTTCCGCTAGTATGTCAGAGCTACTACAGTAATTGTCTAAGAGCACAATTATCTTTATTAAGTGTATTTAGGCCGGCAGTTCCTGTAATAACCTTAACGATACATCGTCTCTTATAATACAACGTTAATAAGTACGTGTGAATGACACATCAACGACTTGATCCGTAAAACGGTAGGTAATGGTGGGTAAAACGGGAAGAGCTTTAAGGCTCCTGCAAACAGGCGCAACACAAAGGCACCGCGTGTTGTGCGACGAGCGGTGCCTTTGTGTCGCGTCGCGTGTCGCCGGTGTCGCGCCTGTTTGCAGGAGCCTTTATCGTATGGTAGAATGGAGATAATTGATAAAGGGAGTGAGGTGTTCGATGAATACAAGTTACCGAATATAAAAACATTGAGTATTTTTCTTTTAGGTTTTTATAAGCTTAAATAAAATCACACTTTCCTCTTTGAAGTGTAAAACAGATATATTGTTAGTGGTTAAGCGCCAATTTAAACCTTATTCGGTGACGAGGTAGGGTCCAGTTTGAATGCTGATACTGAATCAGCTGGGTGACAGATAGCCTCTGGCATATTTACAAAGCGACCCCTTCGCTCAATCTGCTACTATACAATTACGATTCGCATCCGCATGAGATGATTAGCAGCTGATTCGTTCTGCCCTTTTCTGAAATTCTGGCGATTCCAAAACAGACTTTCTTGTTTTTTTTTTTTTTTTTTGCTAAATCAGAGCAGCTAATGCGGATCGTTTGTATTATCTCTGAACACGTGTCTTACTGCACCAAAACTGGTAGCTTATAATTACACTGGATTCCGGCCGCGACTTCGTCCGCCTGAACTTTCTTCCTACCGCGACCCACTCCGTCGCATCACATCGCCTGTCCGTGCTATTACTTCGTTTTCGCTTAACGTTCTTTCTTCCTTTTTTTTTTTGCTCGGCTTCTAAGGGTCCTAGCGTAATGTTACATACCCTATAGTCTTCCTCAAGAATTGGGCTTTTTAACGCAGAAAGAATTTTTTGAAATCCGACTGGTAGTGACAGAGATTAGCGCGTTCTTTAAACAGTCAGTAAAAAATAAAATGTGTAGGCGACCTACTAAATAATATTCATTTAATAGGTAGTTATTAAAAACACATTTCGAATGTGTTATCTAATAGACTTAGCTCAATAAGTATTATGATCTGTTTTTGAGATGATTTAAATAAATGCCACAGTAAAAATGTGTTTTAATAATTACCTATAAATTAATATTATTTAGTAGGTCGCCCATTGATTACATTTTGCAAAAAAAGCATCTTTTCATTTAACATTCTAAAAAATTTGTTCCCGTGTGAGCGAGAGAGGTGACAAAATGTAACAGCCCTCTGTATTACCAGAGCTAGACATAAGCGTAAGATCATTACCAGTCAAACCCGATACTAACTTTCAGTACAGCACTATAACACTGTAACCGTACACATTGTCATATTAAAAAAGACATCCGTATCGTATCATATTCGTAACAAGATAATGAATGAAAGTTGGCAGATAACGAAGATTTGTCCAACAGTGTCAAGGTCACCGCGTGTTGGACCGTGCTGCCAACTAATACACTAAACACTGCGTCCACGCATTCGTGATTTACAAGAACAAATAACTTTGTTTAGTTTAGACATTCAACACATTTTTAACATTCTTGGAGTCGCAGACGTGGTTGGAGTGAATGAAAGTAAATAATGACATAGATAATTTATAAAGCCAAGTATTCTCTCTTGCTCATATTTTATCCGTATAGCAACATAAAGGAATAGTCTTCAAATAGAAGATAAAAGTTGATTGATACGCAACCTGACTGGCCATAGTGCACTAAATTATACAGCAAGAATAGTAGAATCCATATTTTAGCAACATAAAACGTGATAACATTTCAATTTTCTAAGTTATTCAATTAGTTCACAGCACAACTAAAGGTAGGAGCGCACTGGTGCGTGCTTGTCCACCCAGCGAGCGTATCAATCGTTTATCGCTCTATCAACATCTACACACAATGACACAATGTTATCGTACAGGCATCGCGACGACCAGACCGCGGGCCGTGAACACAACCACACACGAATTGCACCCAATTTAAGATGCATTGTCAACACACCTATTCAAATAACAATTTGACAACACATACGCGTCATATGATAAGCTCATCATAACTTCACACAGCCCCACTAATAGCTAATGTCATCATAAATTCTCTTACATGACAGCCGACTATTAAGTTTCCATGCGAATAGTATTGCAAGCGGAGAAAGTGTTACGAGAGGACTTATGTACATCTGACCAATGATACAAAAAGCCTACTTCAATGGACATAAGGGTCAAATGTAAGCCTTGATATTTCGCAATAAGAGCTAAATTAAAATGAACATAATACCGAGGGTCTTAATCCAAAGCCCCGGGGTATATTAGTGACGAGTGGCCTCCCCTATTTGAATACGCCGCTCGCGACAGTTTAAACATTTAAATCGCTTAATCCAATGAGACGGGTCTGCTGTCCATCGAAGCGTAAAACTGAAAGGACACGATAGGATTTGAGATTTGATACAAGAGTACAAATCAATGGTATGCCAGCGAACTAGAATTTGCAGGAATAAGATCATCGATTTCTGTACTGGAAAGTTAATTACAACGAGAACAGATTGCATATTGTTGTTAACTATTTCCTGTTCAATTTTATGTTCCCTTATAATTTTAAAGCAAAAGGAAACTGCTGTATTTACATGCATTTAGAAAAGTAATAATTAGAAAGGCTTCGTATCGGTGTCGGGGGGAGGCGGGGGCGCGGCAGGGCAGGGCTGCATCAGGGGGCAAAACAAAGTATCCAATTTCTCCACTTCCCCACTTCCGACGCAATTACGACACAATATTGTGGGGCTGTGGCGGCGCGGCCTGACCGCAGCCCGACTGAAATCTAGGCACCGCAGCAATCTCGTTACGGAACATAAAATACACTCTTATTGTTCGACAGGTTTTTTCGCAAGACTTATTCAAACAAAGAAACCTGTGAGTACCTAAGCACCGGGTCTACAGGTGTTTGCTTTACGTTTAAATACACGTGAACCGTAATGACTCTAAACATTAATCTTCATAATTTGACAACGAAAATAGAAGAAGAAACGTTTTAAAACAATAAACTGTAAGCTCTTAAGCAATTACAAAAGTAACCAACGATACATTAATTTCTCGGGGACTTTCTAGAGTTTCCTTTTTTGACAGTGAAGCATGGTTGTTCTCAAAGCTGTTACCTCATTCTCCCTAAAACGTTTCTACGATGATTTAACGTCCAAAATAACTATATTGTTAAATGAAATATCCTGTTAACTACAATATTGGATTAATTAAGATATTGGTTGAGTACAAAGCCAATAGAAGCCCTGGCAGTTGGTGGGTTGAAGGGATCCCTCCGACATTAAATGCGATGATAACATAATGCGTTGACAGGTCGGATTGTTACATTATAGAGCATTACTGCACCCCATTTTTCCACAAAGCTGACAGCAACATCCAGCTTACATGAAAACTGTTAATTTTCTTTCAGGTAAGTAAATTATAAGAACTTTAGATCCTTGCAAAGAACAAGACAATAAATTCACTGTTTACAAAAGATCGAATATCTGTGTTAGATGGATATTTCAAGCGTCCCCGATAAAAGTGTATCCCTGTATTAATACGGGTTAGTAAAAAATACAAAAAACATCTGTAAGTATAATTTAAACATTGAAAGAGTGAGGAATCTAATCGACAATTTGAGCTGAAAACACCTCTTTTCCCCTTCTCGTTACAATTATTAAAAAGAAATCTCACACAAACCCTATTTCGTTCAACAGTCGCACAATACAAGCTTTCATATTTACAAAACAAAGGAAAATTCTGTTGTACAACGAGAAAGCTCTTATCGCCGTGAGCGTCGCGTTAAAGACACTTCACAGAGATTTGAGGGCGCCAAAGTTATTGTTCTATCCATACTTAGACCCTCCCCGAACCCTGACTACGAGCTTCATCGAGCGGGAGAAACGAGGATCGAGAAACACGGGGGATAATATGTGTCAAAGATCTCCATTGAATGTTCAAACGAGGGCACTCGGTTCACGAGCGCACGCGTCATAATCATGTGACCCTTTGTGACAACATAATCACACTTGATTCGTGCCAACTGATGCCGTCAGCCAAGCCATTTGCTATCTGATCTGTTGTCATTATGCGACAAAAATTGAACATCAATACAACACATTAGGCGTTTTCCAACGAGTTATTGTTTTGCGGCGATTCTGTAAATAGGTGAAGCGAATCGTATGGGTACCTACGAATACGTATTCATAATTCACTTGAAAACCTTGCAGGTTGCTTGTTTTGCCGGCTCATTGTCATTTTATCCTGTCTAGTGAGCCGCGGTGACTCACGTTATTGTGTAAGCACGAGGCTCAAGGTCGGCGGCGCGATTGATAGATAGCAAACACCACAGAAACGTAAACGGACCTGTTTCAGCCGTAATTAATATTGCTCACGTAAATGCATTATTGCATTCACATAACGCTTGCCAAATTGCACCTGGCGTTAGCAAACGTAAAATTGGAGTAAAGATAAAATCTGTGCAGCCATGTAAATAAATGGTGTCGTTAGTCGTACTTATTGCACAAACTAAGACATTATTCTTAGTTTATTTTCCAAATAGGGTAATTAACATTGACTATACAGAACATGAACGACACAATGCACCAACTCGACCGTCTTTTCCGACCCGAAAACTGCTAAAAAAAACCCATTAAGCCATTCACTACCACTTACCAGGATCAGCAGTCAGTTGCCTGTACACTGCCAGCGCAACGTCGTCTTCACTGACGAAGTCCCACAGGCCATCACAGGCCACCACCACGAAGTCTTCGTCGCCATCCAACTCCACTGTCGCGATCTCTGGCCGCGCCGTCACATATGGCTTGTATTGTGCGTCACCTGGTCAAAAACAATATCAGGTATATTACGTGAATAATTTAAATTTTAAAGGAGATAAGATTAAGCATTTAGAAAGACACGGTAAAAATGGATATTTCTGTTTGGAAGATAGTAATTTTGCGTAGTAGGTACTAATAAAATTCACAGATAGGTAGTACATATTTTTATCGAAACACAATGATTATTTCATCCATCCATATCATCTTATGAACTTAGTATGTTTGTCAGGTATCTGCTTTTTCGGAGTAAAGAAACAAAAAAAAAATCGGGTAGGTATTTAAAAATTAATCCTTTTTTTCACAATACGCTTAAATGCTCTTCAATACATGTTTTAAAAATGGTCTAATTTAAGGTTAAAGCCACATACAACCAAGTCAGTGGTTTAAGAAACAACAGGTTACACCTTGCTATTAGCTTATCGCCTTCGTGCACCGCAGTAATGGTTTCACTAACAACTTAAATGTATACTTGTATAGTAAACAACCTCTTATGTAAATACAGTCACAACCTTTTACAACGACATCGCTTAGAACGATGTACCTGTTATTACGACGAAATTTTGGGGTCCCAGCATTTCTGTTTACTTAACATAGGTAGTTTTTGGTTAAAACGACTATTGGCTATAACAACCGTAAGTTGACGGCCCCTTCGAAGTCGTTATAAACGGTTTTGACTGTACCTACAGTCAAAGTGTAACGACACTACTTGACAATGGTGACTAAATAAAATGATAACGCTATCGGTTATAATAATAGAAAAGAAAACTTATGTGAAATATCGACATTAAAAAAGGGACGTGCCCTAATTAAATGTAAATGTTCAAGGGCTGCATCTGGTAAACAAACGAATATTCATGAAGCTTATTATGAAAATGTATGTGATTGTAATCAAATATGTTTAACAATAACACTAAATAATCGCAACTCTCTACAACCAAAAAAGGTTCTTTACGGCCACGTGGTAGCAATATGAGCATCCGATACAAGTCAATCCGTACCAGACTAATCTTGCGTGAAAATCTGAGGATAGCTTCTCGGTGAGAAGGGGGATAGAGTAAACGTTTCGGGGCTTAATCTCCCATGGAACGCGAAATCGATGAGACTCATCCCGATACGTGGGGATACAGGACTAGGGCCAGAGCTGTGAAGAAAATGTCAACATTATTATGTTACTATGCCGTCGTCGCCCTTTAGTCCTTGATAGGGATGGGATTGTCGATATTTGTCGATAATTTCTATGAATGTAGGTAATAGACATATAAGTTTCTAGCAATAAAGATTATAAATAAAATAGACCCGCTTTGAAACGGTCTTAAAACTCATTGGTAATCACTACCTTCAATTAAAACCGAGAATTATTAATAATTAAATTATTCAGCTGCTAATTGGCATTATAAAATATAATAATTAACAGAAATATTGCACAATCAGGTACCAAACATGAGCTAAATGCAAATCAGTAATTATAAATAGAAAAAATTGTTATTATTTATTTGCTTACAATGTAGGTAGGTATAAGTACAGAGAATAAAAAAAATCTTTTTTTTCGTGTGATTATTAACTAACCTGGTGTCAGAGTTTTTATGCCGCCGATAGGCTCCTGACTTGGCTTCACATGCCGTCGAGAAATATTAAAAAAAAAAAAAAAAAAAATTATCGACACTGCACCTCCTTGCAGTTCCGTGCATCTCTAAACAGTGCGTGTCCGAGGTGATCGATATAGCGGAATAGTGCAGTGGGGTCTGGGGTTGTTCCGGAGGGAGTGCCTCACGCGAGGGTGGGACCCGGCTGGCGACACCGCGGCGCCAACCCTGCTCAGACATTCATACTATTGTTATAAAGAAAAGCTGAGGTAAAGAGCAAACTTAAACAAAGTTAAATAATCAATCCAATCTTTTAAGTTGGAAAATGTAGGTTTTTTTTTTATTAGAATTTATTTTAGTATGAGAAATGTATAACTAAAATAAATTAAAGAAAGCTTGTGCTTGACCGATCTTTGTCATAAAATAGAAAAGCAAATTATTTAAAAAAAAAATGCAATTTCTTATTAGTGTTGAGAATGTACCACACCTTAGAAATAATGTCGATAAGTGGTTCACCGCAAACGTCCGCGATGGTAGGTACGTATGTACTTAAAACGAAATTTTAAATTATTTGAAACCCAAAGTTAAGCTACGCCATGCCGCTTATTGACTTCAAATGCTCGACCTTTTGTTTACCATGTTGACCAGCGCAACTTTGAATAAGTATTCCTACCACACTCGTCATAAATGGTATCCTGACAATTATATTCAAATATGACATGCGTGACATTGATATTATTTTGATGAATCATAATTTATTAAGTATTGTTCCTTTCAGTGCTTGCTTAGATTACATTTGATTATTGTTCCTCCTACTAATATTATAAACGCGAGTTTGTGAGGATGGATGGATATTTGTTACTCTTTCACGCAAAAAGTTGCGAACGGATTTGGATGAAATTTGGCACACAGGTAATTTATAACCTGGATTAACCATATAAGATAATTTTCATCCCGATATCCCTACGGAATCGAGATTTATGCGAGTGAAACCGCGGGCTGCGAGACGCTAGTTTCTCTATACATTCATCGTCAACACTTAACACACTAAAGAAAGCTTTCGATATAGCCACTGAAATCATGATTGTAGAGCTTGCTATCTGATTATATTTAATTTTATTTGACATTAACTGTTGCTCGCGGCTTCGCCCGCGTGGTCTTCAATACTTCCCTATTTGAATCGGATTTTGTTCACAATTTCATGGGTTTTAATTTTTTTTTGCGCGGAACTCTAATTCAATTTCTAAAATAAAGTAGCCTAAGTTACTCCTTATAATATCAGCTACCTGCCAGTGGAAGTTCCGTCAAAATCGGTCCAGACGTTTCAGAGATTAGCCGAAATAAACAGACAGACAGACAAAAATTTAAAAAAATATTTTTTTGGTTTAAGTACCTTAAGTATGTATACAAGGTGGAACAAGACGATTGACATTCCTTTAAACCACGTAAAGAGAATCATGTTCTTTACCCGTATGCAAAAAATCAATCGAATCCAAGGAATACTGTAGCCACAGGAAATTATTTTTCATTTTCTTATTTTTCAACATGATGTAGATCTGAATCCGTAATTAACAGGTAAACATTGCCGCCCCCGCGCCCCGCACCCCGCACCGCACCGTTGGTCAGTGACTTTTCGTAGATATAAAGCGTGTTTACTTTTTATGCAGTTGATTCTGCTATTTATTTTGTTTGAAAACTGCAATTCTCCATTAACTACTAATCTTCGTGTTTTAAAATGTTTCGATGGATGTTCTCATTTTCATTTAATGTCGTACATCCAGATACACGTTGTATAATACTTTCATATGCATTTAGTAAAAAAGCTGTTATTTTGACATTACAAACAAACACTTCAATTTTATTTATTGGTTTAGTCATATAATTGTCGAACGAAGTCGCGGGGCACAAATTAATAAAGAAAAATTAAACAGCAGGAGACTAGCGCCCCATTACCTACAGGAGTCATTGACAAAATGCGAACGAGAATACATGTGTGTGTAATGTCATACTTAGCAAAGTATGACCCTCGACATTGAGATTCAACAGACCCTTGACTGCACGACAGTGGGTACATCTCGGGCAACCCTAACATGTAAACGATAAACCAACTTCATTGTAAAACAAAACCGCCAAAAATTAATACGAACCCGTCTATTCATCGCAATTGGTAGCATCATTAGCGTTGTTTTACCGAATAAAGGCTCGTCCCATCTGCGGGGTTCGTATTAACAGCTTAATGATCGGCACACGCCGCCGCCGCTCGCATCCCGCGTGAGAAATGGCTCGCACCCGCCCGCCGATAACAATAAAACGACCTATTAACTTTCCACTTTTACGCCTACAAGGGAGCTGAAACCCTTTTCAATGTTTATCATGTTCGTTTTTGTATTGATGTTTTTGATATTTGCTGTTCATATCACTGTAAACATTTTAGTAGGTGGATTTTTTTGAGATAACAGCCCTAAGCTTGTGAAGCATAACATAACATATCAAGCGCCTGTAATCCCGGAAGGGTTAGGCAGAGGTGCACCTATAGTACATCCACATTTCACCAGTTATGTTTATGTCCCATGTAATAGGGGGCGACTCAATTGCCATCAACCGAGCACAAATCTAGACTACGGGCTGCTATTGAGAAATTCCCGACGAAAAAAGTCAGTAACACTGCCCGACCTGGGAGTCGAACCAACTCAAGCTCAGCAGTAGCACTTGCGATCACTAGACCAATGAGGCATCTTGTGAAGCAATTTGTATCTATTCCTTTAGTAGGGATAAGTTGTCAATCTATTGGCCATTCCTTTGCAATATATAACGATACCAACATTTTTGATAGTTGTTTCTTATGCCTTGACCGTAGCAGGGGTAGACAGGATTTTAGATGGTTGAAAGAGACTGTTATAGAGAAACTTGGGAGGGGCGTTTGTTCAGCAGTAGACTGCAATAAGCGTATTTGAAAGATCTCTCGATTGATAATAAAATAGACATGGCAAATAACACACATCTGCTATTCTACTACACCACTAAGGCGGAGGACATCGTGGAGTACGTGCGCCAGAAGACGAGGTACGCGCCGAGGGTGCAGTTACTGGAGTCGCACCGCAACGTCAACTTCAAGGCGTTCGTGGTGCGCATACCAACATGCTACCTGCACCTGGTGATGGAAGAAAGCTTTTGGCCGCAGGATGTGGTATTCCGCCGCTTTCGCGGACAAGTGCCACCAGAACGCACAAAGACTTTGTGCAACTAAGTGATACAGTGATGATAGTGATAGTTATTAAGTTTTATTTATTAACAAAATTGTTACTATATTTATTATGTATACTTAGGTTAAGGTATGTATCTATGGGTCTTTGTTACCTGATAATAAATGGTTATATTATATTATTCTATCCATTACCTATGTTATGTTCAATTGTTCATACAGGTTAACAGGCGAGCAAAGGTTTCCCACGAACAATCCATTTCATATCTACATCCCTAGATATTTAACTACCACTCCGCTAAACCGACCCTAACAACTAGTGCGAAATGATACACATCTCTTGCAAATAAAGGGCATTGTCCACTTTGTATGGGAATTTGGCTCGGTGTGAACAGGCACTAAGTATAAATATAATACAGATTTAATAAGTAATACAAGCAGGAAACAGAATATTGTAATATGATTGTATCGTGATGCTTGTAAGGCTTGTTTTGCTTACTTATTTTTTTTTAAATAAAACACATTTTTATTTCTACATTTTGTTATTATTCTGACTCATAACTTAACAATATGTTGTCTAGGAACTGGGCAGGTGGATAATATATTAACTTGGTACCTTGCCCAGCTTAAAAACCAAATTATAATCATTACATGAGCGCAGCAACCCACTGTTCTTCGACTCACTATGCAGTTGCAGCAATACTGCTTGATAGAATGTCGCTCCTGACTGTTATTTTCATTTTAATGTAATATGTAGAAAAATACATTTTAAACGATGGATGCAAACGTACCACTTAGAGCGACCCACTGCCTTATAACAAATTGCACTTCCTCAAGATCTAGTATATGCCTTCTCCTTTACGTTATATCACGACCACAATTCGCACAATTTAAATTCTTATTTGCGAGGAATACGAAAAAATATTTATTATAACTACATTTTACCTCGCCATATTCTTGCATCAAAACCTTTAAAACGACTTTTTATCGAGTAAAGTAACGCTCAAAGAAAACGTTGTAGTGTTAAAATAACAATATCAAGCGAAACATCCATTTTCGCCCGTATTTTCTTTTTGAATTATATCTCTGGTAGCAACGGAGCATTTTAAACTTTTATTTTAAGCACGAATATATATCAAAAGATAGAATATGACCGCTCGAATGGTACGCAGATGCGACGAGTCCAACTGATCCCGCCCGGGATTCATTGACCAACTTCGATACTTTTAAATTCATTTGTTTTCCAGATATATGGATAAAAGATGTTCGAAATAATGTAAGTGATTACAAATAACAGCTTTAATTGACTGTAAACTCTACTCTTATATGATTGAGGAGGACTTAGTTGAACTTCAGAAATAACAATTAGAATCGATTTACAAATAATTATTTTAAAATATACAATTAATTGTTGGCATCACTATGAATTATGAAGGTCGAGTACTGTCAATATGTCGAAGCTTAAAACAATTTCAGTACTTATTAAATACAATATTCGTGGGCGTAAGTTGATACAAAAATATAGAATAAATAAGCGTTTAAAAACTAAACAATTTTTGATTAATTTGTTTCTTTTCGATCATCGTATCCACGCGAAGCTGAGAATGGACAAAGCCCTTTCCTTTGCCGCAGAACCGCATGAGAAAATCACATGATTAAAATAAAATAATGAAAAGCCTGCCAATTAAACAAGCTCGGTAATTGTACTGAATGTAATTTGCGT
The DNA here is from genome assembly GCA_947568875.1 of Fissipunctia ypsillon. NCBI lineage: Eukaryota > Metazoa > Arthropoda > Insecta > Lepidoptera > Noctuidae > Fissipunctia > Fissipunctia ypsillon. The sequence continues at coordinate 18,619,983 of OX387654.1, read as the reverse complement.
CAACGGTAGGAAGATCACGTTTGTTCGAGTTCTTGTTAAAAGGATGATGAAAATGTGGACGGCAATACGGGCATAGTAAAAGTTTATGTAGACTATAAAAGTTAAACACGCGCCGCGCTCTCGTGAAACTGTCGTTCGGAACGTAACGCGGAGTTTTTACAACGTAGAAATACGCATTTTGTTCGCTTGTTTAACGCGTGAGTGGATTGCGGGATTTCAGAAGGATGAGATTAGAGTAGCCTTTTTAATTTTGGATAATGCTTGCGAAAGTATTTCCTGCTTTACCTGATAGCTAGCGCATAATATATGTATGTGGTAAAAAAGAAAGAAACAAAATACAAATAACAAAACAGAAAAGTGAATAATATTGCTCACGGCTGCTCCAAAAAGATTCAGTTCAGCATCAATGCCAGACAGATGCTGACGAAGTATGCTTGCCGGATACCTCAAGTTTAAATAGTTCATAGTTTTATACAGTAGATGAGTAGAACTAAAATGAATAGACGGAACCTAAGCAAAATTAAGAATGATACTTAAGTCAAGGCAGAAAAAGATATTACCAAAAAGTTCAGGAAGAAACATTTAATTTTTAATTAAAAAGCGTGTACACGCTTCGTGCTACTCCAGCAGTTACGAGACATATGCACTCTCTGGTAAGGTAGTATACAGAAGGACAATTCCCGTATTTTTTTAGAGTTTTCGCATCTAATGTCAGTCTCAATCCGCCAAAAATACCTCTTTTCCTACATTACATTGTTGAAAAGTTTCTGACATTAATTGTCGCCGAGATTAATTACGGGATTAGGTCAGCGGTTATACACGATGCTTAGCCCAGGTAGCACGGGCGATTTTTCCCCGCGGCGATTTTTTATGCGCACTCGATTTTCAACCCACAGCTTAGCACCGAGAGTTGAAAATTCAACAGTAAAAAAAACCCTCTGTTGGATTCTCAATGCTCGGCTGAACACCGAGAGTTGAAAATACGAGATATTTTTACGCTCAGGAGCCTAAACTTGCTGATGTTATATGCATCGTGCACATGCATCGTAATAACATTAATTTTAAGATATTTCCACTTACCGATAGCTCTGGAGACGGCCAGTTGTCCATTAACTCGCCATGTTCCCCAGTACATGACTGTACCTCCCGAAGATTCTATTCTGTCTCTTTCATCCTGTAGAACATCGACTATTGTAATATTCGTCTTAAAACAGAGGTTTGGTAGGGAACTAGGAAAGAGGCTTTTGTTTGTTGTCTTTATTATTAGCTTTAGTTTTAGGATCCCACTGCAGGGCAAAGGAGCTCCTTCTATTATTGTCAGTCAATTAAACTTTGACAACGCTTAACAGTATTGCCTGCCGTGATTACCTTAACTCAGCCAGAAGACTATCATCAAAACAAAAAAGCCGGTACTTTGTTAGTATTAGTGGGTAATTAATACAGGGTGGCAGGGACATCGTCGCGCATCCTATTACCATGGATTCTGTACATGTTTCAAAACAAGTGTGTATGTGTCAGCTCCGACGCACGACTGGAGTTTACTCCGTAAAAGGTGCGCAAGGTACGTTGCGCAGAAAAACGTAACGCTTTTGAGTTAATGCTTGCATTAATTTCACTCGTCATAAAATTTCCATACCGGGGGCCTTATAATATAAAAATCGATTCTTAAGGAGTAAACTCCAAAAAAATAAGCTGTGCCATACATTTTGACCGCGTAGGTATTGCACTTTTGTAGGAAACGGCAATTTTTTTTTTTAAATAACCGACGAAAAATTTCAAGTGGTCCAGAATCATGTACTGAATCTATCGTAACTGGTTGTGCGTCGATGTCCCTGCCACTCTGTATATGTGGATGCGAGACTCCCGGGAGTCACGTAACAATAGACTATTATTAATTGCCTACGTCGATTTTATCTGTCAAGTCATGACAGATAAAATCAGTTCGCTAGAATGAAGTGTCGGGGTACACTACGGCCGACTAATCTTGGCGAGTCTGAACATAGGCTTTGCGAACTTTCGCGCATGTTCTCTCACTCGCACTCGCCTCATGTCACCATTTCGTTCCGAAAAAATGTTACTGCGCAGCCTTCAGCGCGAAGTTCGGACTCGCCAAGATACATCGGCCGAATTGTATGCCTATAGTGTGTTTGTTCCCTTGTGATGCGTCAGTTGTAACTAGACCAGCACCCGAATTACGTAACTTAGTTTCAATCACAATCCGAGTGTTTCGAAGGATATTTCTAATACATTACTTCATAGGTTTAATAAATTCGTCTGCTCAGTAACGTAAATAACGCAATGAACGTGGCTGAACTGTCAAAATGAAAGAAAATGCGAACAATTGTCGTTTTATGTGACACTTTATGTACATAATCGTTATTTTATCTGACACAATTTATATAAGTATGTATACACACGTTGCAGTATAAAACTGATTTATATCCGTCACCTCACATTTCAGGTCCAGTTGAAAACCAGCGTCATTTGTCTGGCATTTTTGCTGAACTGGGCCTTTTTGGCGCAGCCGTGAGGCACACCTTCCAGCTAATTTCTTACATCGCGCTTTTTATTTATTTATTTAACAGTTTATGTACACACATATAAACTGACAAGAAGAAAGGAACAGAAAAATACGTACAAAAGTGATGCTTATTTCTAAAGAAATCTCTTCCAGCATACCTGCGATAGGAAAGTAAATAAAGAGATGTAGACAACGTGTGTAAGAGTAAAAGAGAAAACAAAATACATAAAATCACAAACGATACACTAATATGAATATATACAAATAGATAAAAACATAAAATATGAGTACATACAAATATAGGGTGTCTCGGTAAGAGTGCACTTTTTAAAATTGGAATATTTTTTTTTCATGCAAGTGGCAACTCTGAAATTTGACAGCTGTCACCTCTGTTTATTCCGATTATTAAAAATGGAGCGCTTTTCGAAAGAACAACGCGTTACAATTGTGAAAACTCATTACAACGGTGAACGGCATTCGTTACAGGAATATGATAACGGACTTCTTGTGGCCTCAACTGGACGGCATGAATCTGGACAACATGTGGTTTCAGCAGTACGGCGCAACCTGCCACACCGCTTATGAAACAATCGACTTATTACAGCAACGATTTCCAGAACACATTATCTCACGAAATTCTGATGTCAACTGGCCACCAAGATCGTGCGATTTAACGCCGTGCGATTTTTTTCTTTGGGGTTTTGTGAAATCTCGGGTTTATGCGAATAAACCCGAAACAATTACTGAGCTCAAATCGGAAATCCAACGCGTCATCGGTGAGATATAGCCACATCTCTGTGCAAAAGTCATGGAAAATTTCATGAAAAGAGTAATGGCCTGTCATCGGAGCCGTGGGGGTCATTTGCCGGATATTTTATTCCATACTTAATCGGAACATGTCTTCTTTACAATACAATAAAAATATCACAACTCTGTCATAAAATACTTGTTTTTATTTTAAAATTAAAAAGTACACTCTTACTGAGACACCCTTTACATACATGTAAACTACCAAAATAAATATCACTAAAATATATACGATAGTAATGAAGCATAACATAATAAATACTAACAGCTATGACGAATTACGAATGACGAATTTATTTGATTTTGATTTTTTTATCTGCTGTCTGTTATATATCTATGTGTGCCTTTAGTTTGTGCTAAATAAATGTATTTTCTTTCTTTCTATGTGTTACGCAATTACCCCGCAGTTCCATTTCAGTTTTATTATTGTCTTAATAGGAACTATTGCAAATTACTTTCTATCAATTTTAGTATTTATTTTAATGTCTACGGACTGATTTGCAATTAAAATTATGAGTTTTTTGTGCCTTGGCGATACACTATTGCGAATTTACGACGGCAGACATTAAAGTTCGTTTATAACTCCTAATTCCTATAGCACGGTATAGTTATTACGAACATGAAATTAAACAAAATGACTGTTAGAATAGGTGTCTTTTATCGTCACTCACGGCAATAATAGAGAGAACAGTGATTATAATAGCAAATTACTGCAAATCAGGACCATTATTGCTTGCACCAGTCATAACTTAGAATAGAAATGAATAGTTGTTTATTTGCACAGAAAGTAGGTACAAGTTACAGATATTCAGTTTAAAATGATCCTTATACTAACTACCTTAACTGCATGCAAACAGTTTTAGCTATAATAATAAAGACTCATTTAATATAATATATTATTAACATATTCAATCAAAACAATATAAGATTACCATAATTCAGTAAATAATTTGAAACAGGCAATACAATACATAATGTCAATTTTAATAAAATGGGGTTACCAAACTGATGGGAACTTGCCAATAGACTAGTTGACAGTTTTTGAGAAACCAATTAGTAATGTTCCTTATGGTTTATTTTTGAAATATAAAAGTTAACAGAACTAATTTTTATAACGCAATTTAATTTTGATTAACGGGGCATTCTGCATTGGCGGCAAAAAAAAAAGGATTTGACGGGAAAAAAAGTATGACGGTGTCGTACGTCGTGTCCGTTCTGTTTTTTTTTCAGTGTTGTCTGCACACAAAATTGATTTATTAATTCTGTCGGAATTTTCTAATATTCAGTAGTCATTATAGCCTACTGAGAATGAGCAGGAACTGACATTTATGATTCAATCAATGTATGTAAGTATAGATATTTATTAATTAATTTATGTTGAGTGTAAACAATATTTACTTTCTTTTATCAATACATAAGTACAACGTAAAAATGGATGTTGACCCACCAAGTAGGTATATCTGAACAATATTCCAGTATACTGATTCTTTCAATAAAATGTAGTAGTCAACCACTGCCACAGTCCATGACAACTATTTGACTTTCACAGCGCCTGTTTGTGGTAGCAATACAGTAAGGGCGGTATTCGAAATTCAAGTGTAACCACTGACGTGCAGTTGACCGTATCTATAACATAAAGCACCCCATATCTAACAAGGTGTTCCCACAGACTGGTGAAGATCGCGGGGATCCGCTGAATGCGAGAAGCGCAAGACCGGTCGTTGTGGAGGCCTATGTCCAGCAATGGACGTCTTACTGCTGAATGATGATAGCATCAATAATATTATAAGTAAAAAGAGATAGATAGATTAACTACCCAACATTCGATCTTCAAAAACGGCACTCTAACACACGTACAGTACGGCCGACGTGTCTTGGCGAGTCCGAACTTCGCGCAGAAGGCTGCACAGTAACATTTTTTAAGAACCAAATGATGATGTGAGGTGAGTATGCGTGAGAGAACATGCGCGAAAATTCATAGTGCCTATGTTCAGTCTCGCCAAGATACGTCGGCTGTAGACTTAATATTGTAATGTTACACTACAGATAACAAGTGGAAAGAGTCCAATGATGACACGTGGAAATTGGAGGGGAAAAACACAAGCATGTGTTGCTTCCGTTGACGCCGGGGTGACACTGGAGTTCAGGTGTGCTAGCTAGCCCAGTTTTAACGTGCCACTTGCGGAGCTCTCTTCTCCTCGTTTTAGTTATAATATGATAGGATAGCATAAAATCCGTGTTACCTGTCGGCCAGGCTTGTGTGGGCGCACAAGCTGCATGAGGCGCATGCGCTTGGCGAGCAGTGCCAGCGAGTCGCCCGCCCACGCCGCCAGCAGTCGGCGCCCGCGCACCGCGACCGCTACAGCTGTACTGCCGCCACATGCACGCTGCAAGGGAAGAAAATGGTAGAGCATTAATTATACATCTTAATTTCACTGACAGAAAACGCAAAGCCTAAACCGCTGGGTATAGAAGCAAGAAATTTTGCACAAGAGCTCCTTTTATAACGAAAGTGAGCACTAAGGCTTCCTGTACATGACGCCGTAGGATGCTTACATAAAGAAACAGGTTTCCAGCCCAGACAAACCCGTGCGGGTCGGTACCGATTGGTGCAAGGTTAACCAGCATAAAGAAACAGGTAAATCAAATAAACATTAGTTAACATGGGAATATTATACGTTGTTATTATTATTAATATTGCAAGTTCCCACCAAGTTGTCGGATAAGTACTGTAGGTAGCTAACATAAGATAGCATGGGAATATTGTACCTGTACCGACCCGCACAGACTCGCCTGCACCGGAAACCTGTATCTTCATGTAATTTGCCGATGAGAAATCTAATCGGGCATACGGCTTATAACAGAAGAACTCTTGCCAGATTCTGACAATCTGCGTAACTGATGACGATAATGGACATTGCCATTTTTTCGGAACCGATCTACTGACCTTATTATTGGTATATTTTGCCTGAACACGGACTGCATTGAACTGCCGCGTATGATAGCTAATGTGGTTTTTCGAAATTGTTCTTGAACGTGGACCCGTCATTTGATTACGTAGTTTCGAAGTCCGAAATTTAATCTCGAATAGGTTCTTAACAACCTACTGAGAATTATTTAGAGTCCTTTTTAAACGTCTAACCTACGTGAGTACGTATTAAGTACTTTAATATCTTTCTAAGAAGCGATGTTGTCTACATTTCTAGAATATCTGACATATGACATCAGACACAGGTAACAATAATTCACAACAATATTTATCAGGTATATTTCCGCGTCCCTACGTGACCGCGATAATCTTATTGTAACACTATAATGTATTCAACAATAAACCTAGCTTTGAATAACAGTTAAAATAAAACAATAAGAAGTCGTAGCGTAGCTAAGAAACTCACTTATTTCTGAGAACTGCGAAGACGTCTTGTCTTAATCAATTATAAGCAAGTTTTTGCTAAGGTTGCATTTCAGCAGAAACTGTAACGGGTTTTTCAAGAGGTCACCAAAATATTCAGGGTTAAATTTTCAAGCGTTTAAAATTAATGTATAGTCGTAGTCGCCACTTTTGACAACAATTCCGACTAAATTGAACCTTCACTAAGGTTGAAATTATCTAACTGTCACATAGACACATAGACCTTGTCGTTTTATGACGTGCAAGGGACATTCAACCTTAGTGGTCAAACAATTACAAGGTTGACTATACCTACTTCTGTACTATGAATTGCACGTCGCATAAGCTAGTAAATGAGTATAGTTAACGCATGCATGCATGGCATGCATGCGTTTATGGCATGTTGTTTATGTCATACGTATGAACGAGTATAGGTTGAAAGAGACAACTGATTTTCTTGTACTCTAATGGTTTCGTTTTAGTACGTATAAGCTGTCACGTTGAAAGCAATGGCTGGTGTCTAAAGCCAGAATTTTATAATGTATCTCAATCACAATCTTGATCCGCAGTCTTTGGCGGCTGCTTGTGATTCGCCCTCTCAAAGACTCAGATTGACAAACTCGGCCGTTGATTGGTTACAGGCAAGGATCGGGATTGAGATATATTATAAAAAGGGGCCGTAAGTGGTATGGTCTGTTTCAAAAGTATCTTATGAAACTGTAAACAAACAAATCAGAAAACGTACCTGTGGATGCTAATTTGTAGTGCCGCTTAAAAATTGAGTGCTTTGATTTGCTTTGAATACTTAAACCAAAATTCTTATTTTAAATCACGTTAAAAATGTTTTTCATTTGACAATTGAGGTTAATTTCAATTTTCGTCGATGATTTTTCAATAAAAATTACAATTTTATAATGTAATTAATACAATTTGTTGGATCTTTATCCAACAAAATTGTTGATTGTTATTGTTGTGGTAAGATATAAAGTTGACACCTACTAAATTCAGACTGATGAATGTGTTACTAATTCCCTTTAGCTTGTGATTGTGTAATAATTTAACCTGCAACCTAATAGGGAATATTACGCAAAGCTGAGACAGCAGATGGTGCCACATGGACACGAAGTAAACAAAGCAATCTGTCAAAGGCGAGCGGCAACATTTTTCGGGATTTTTCAATATTATTTCATCCTTGTTTCTATAATTATTGTAGGTTAAAATAATACCAAAAGGTTAAAAACATGCTTATAATAATTGTGCGGGATACACATTTATGTGCTGGGTTGGTGAGGAATAAAACCAGTGTTGAAGCTTGAAGCCTTCTTTAATCTTCTTGTAGTGTTCCTATTTCTTCAACTGCTGCCCGCTGACTGTGCCGATACCTTTTTTTTCCTAACTATGGCATCTCGTAGTTGGCCAAGAGTGGCCGTGACTACTTAACCGGTCAATCCTGTGGCTGCCTTAAGCTAATAACTCAAAGCCTCCAGCCAGGGGCGTGTTACTTATAAATACTAAGTGACTGCGCGCTAAGGGCACCCCCTGTGGGGTACGAACCTCGGCTTAGGGCGTCACTGGGGGGACAGCAAGTTTGGGACAGGCTGGATCAAAATTGGATAATTATTATTAATCTGGGGAATTTAAAGCTACAGGCTCAGCTTCGGCGCGGGCTGGCGCTTCTTCGAGCAAGGGTCGGGGGGAATTATTAACTCGGGGTTTTCGCGCTGGACCTCGGCGGCGGGGTCGGAATGTCGGTTTTTTGTGTCTATGTATTGTACTAGAAGCCCTATTGCTTTCCTGGAGGAGAGTAATAGGGTCGTCTGGGACTAATAGTGTGTGCCTCGGACGGCGGACTTTACTAATATTGGAGGGGGTATATTTAGCGGCCGCGACAACTAGGGGGTTACGATGTTTGGCGGCGGTATCAAAGAAACGCTTGGAGTTGCGTTTCATGAACTGGAGGATGGTGGGGATTTTGAGATCGAGATGGAGGATCTCGTTCCGGACATAAAAGGGGGATCCCGTGATCATTCGGAGGGCACGGTTCTGTAGGGTCTGCATCCTATGGATGTGGTGGGGTTTCGCGTGAGCAAAGACTGCACAGGCGTACGTCATAATAGGACGTATGCACGCCGTGTAAATGCGCAACTTGCACTTTAGTGACAACTTGCTTTTTGCATTCATTATCGAGTGGAGTCTACCGAGGGCGAAAGCGGCGCGCGAACGAACCTTCTTTATGTGCTCTGCGAAGGTGAGGTGCTCATCGAGAATCACACCTAGATATTTGGCTCGCTTCTCCCAAGGGATAGGCTTACCGAACATGGAGATTGGTCGGGGGGGGGTGGGCTTATGGCGCGGTTTAGAATAAAGAACCGCTTGACTTTTGTCGGGATTCACTTCAATTCTCCACTTCCTGAACCAGTCGCCAAGTTTGGTGACCGCTCTTTGGAGAGTGAGAGAGATCGAGGCTTGTTTGGTACCCGAGCAGTAAATGGCCGTGTCGTCTGCGAACAGAGCCAACTGTGCCTTTTTGCTCCTGGGTATGTCGCTAGTGAACAGCGTGAAGATGAGGGGGGCAAGCACAGAGCCCTGGGGGACGCCTGCGCGGATAGGGTGGGGGGAGGATAGTGCTCCTTCGATGCGATAGCGGAAGGTGCGGTTCGACAAGAAGTCTCGTAAGATGAGTACGAGACGGTCCGGCACACCGAGTTGGTAGAGCTTATATAATAAGCCGTTGTGCCAGACTCTGTCGAACGCTTTCGCTATGTCGAAGTATATAACACCCGTCATCATGCCACGCTGGAAGCCAGCGCTTATGTGTTCGATGATGCGGTGGGCCTGATGCACACAAGAGTGCTGGGTTCGAAAACCAAACTGTTCGTTTGGGATGAGGCCTTTTGTTTCGGCATAGTCTCTGAGACGCTTATAAATAAGTTTCTCATAGACTTTGCCGAGGACATTGAGCAGACTGATGGGGCGGTAGCTCGAGGGCTCAGATTTGGGCTTTCCAGGCTTGGGGATGCCGATGACAGTGGCCTTTTTCCATGCATCTGGGAAGATGTTATTGCTCATGGCACCATTGAAGATGGTGGTCAGTAGCATTATGAGGTGGGCAGGGAATAGTTGAATTACCCTGTTTGTGATGCCGTCTGAGCCGGGAGCTTTACGGGGCTTTAAACCCTTGATGATATCATGCACTTCGTCTGGAGTGACGGGAGGCAGAGGATAGTCAGGGTTTTCGACGGGGGGAAGGGAGGCTCTACGTTCGACTTCAGCGTCGACTTTTGACAAGTGAGCTTGGTCTACTGGTTGAGAGCTGGGAGAGCATTGAGCCTCGAGGCTGTTGGCTAGGCATTCAGCCTTGTCAGCATCGTCGAAGGCGATGGTCTTGTCAGGGCGGAGTAGGGGGGGCATGGAGACTACTTCATTGGACTTTAGTTTCCTTTGAAGTTCCCAGAAGGCCTGATGAGTGGGCTCTAGGTCGCTTAGCATCCTGTCCCAGCCAGCGGTACGCAGCTCCGCTAGGCGTGTCTTTACAGCTCGCTGTAAATGGCGCATATGGGCTTTGTTCGCAAGGCAGGGGAAGTTGCTGTATGCACGGACAGCCGCGTTCTTCTCGCGCAACAGTTCACGCACATCGTCCGGCAATCTCCAGCGACGGTCATCGTCCGCTGGAGTTACCTTTGAACAGTCGTTCAGGACTGATTGTACGTGCTCAGTGAGCGAGTCGATCGCGGCCGTCGTGTCTGCGACAGAGTCGAACTGATCAGGGATGGAGTCCAGGTGTTGGGAAGAAGTGGATTTCAGGCTATTGCTTACTTTCCTCCAATCTGTGACTATTTTGGTGAGAGGGGGTTGAGTGGGGTCATGGAGACCGACACGGGGGGCCAGTTTCATGACCACTGGTCGGTGGTCAGAGGAGAGCTCTTGTACCGCCTCTATAGAATCCAACCGTAGGTTGATATTCTTCAGAAGCGCTATGTCGAGGACGTCGGCGGTATGGTTGGGGTCGTGGGGAAAGTGGGTTGGAGTCATCGGGGCGATGACATCGAAATTTAGTATGGGGCAGAGACCGAACAGCTGTCTCCCTCTGGCTGAGGTGGTGTTGCTGTTCCAGGCAGGGTGTTTGGCGTTGAGGTCGCCCGCTATGATAACGGAATCGCTCAGGCCGAAGAGGGCAGAGAGGTCGTCAGAAATCGACTGGGGATTTTCTGACGAGGTTTGGGGGGGAACATAGGCCGATACTAGGGTGATCGGTTGGTGTCCTGACATGCCTAACCGGCATACAGACACTTCTAATTTGGATAGGGGGGGAGGGTCCATAGGGATGCAGTGAAGAACCTTTCTATAGTATATGAGGGTGCCACCCTTGTGACACCGAGACCTGTCGTTACGAACTACGCAGTAGTTAGCGATTGACGGGTTACGGACGTTGGGCTTGAGGAAGGATTCCTGTATAAGGAGAATATCAATTTGATGATCACGGAGGAACTCGGCGATCTCCTCGCGTTGATCGCGAATGCCATTGGCATTGAAGTAGCCTAATTTAAGGGATCGGGGCTTAGTTCTCCCTTTGGCTTCTTTATCCATAGTGGGGGTTGGGAAGGTTGGCGAAGGAGGATAAGGCTTGGGTGATTTCGGGATAAGAGTTATATATCTCCAGAATCTGGAGAAGGTTGCCGGCATTTCTGGCAGCGACTAATTCGCTTGCCATTTTCCTGGCGCGTGGGGTGAGGAAGGCCGTGAAGGTGCCCGAAATGATGTTAAAGGGGTCAAGGGGGTTAGGGCCAACCGTAGTCGGTGAGTGGGGGGGTGCAGTTCTGGCTGCAGGGGCGGTTTTAGGCGCTTGCACCGGTCTCGGGGGGAGGGCGGGGGCGGGCGCAGCGGCGCGGTTGAGGGGGTCCATCAGCGCTGGGATGGATGGAGGTGGGGGGCTGGTTTTGGCCAGGGCCGGGAAAGCCCTTTGATGGTTAAGGGCCGTCCAGGGGCTAGGCCTTTGAGGGCTTAGCCGTTCTGGCATTTGGGTCGAAGGGGCGGGGGCTTCCCTTTGCTGGCGGGCGACTGCGCGCTTGGCCAGTTTGGGGGATAATTTCGGGGCTTTAGGGCAGCCCCGGTAATTTGCCGGGTGACCTGACTCACCACATAGCACACAGCTAGGTGGCTCGGTGCAGAGGGTACGGTCTTTAGGGCGGGGGCAGTCAGAAGTGCCGTGCTCGCCCAGGCACTTGACGCACCTGGGTTTGGCGTGGCAGTTCTTCTGCGCGTGGCCGTATAGCTGGCATCGGTGACATTGGCCGATGAAGCCATATTTGTTGGGCTTCTGGATTTCGAAGCCCACGAGATGACAGATGGTTTTTACACCAAAGATGGGGTGATGCCCTTCAGTTGGGGGACAGACAACGAGGACCATGTCGAATGCATGGCCGCCTCTGGCGCGGTGCATACGGTGGACCTCTGCAACCGGAATATGTTGGGCCTCTAGATCGGCCTTGATGGCGTCAGTAGGGATTTCTTTCGGAATCCTACGAATTACCACTCGGGTCTGGCGCTCTTCGGGAAGAGTGTAGGTGTGGAAGGACACACCTCTCGCCCGAAGGAGCCTGGTGAGCTCCCTATAGTCCTTGGACGTAGGGATGCTCACTTTGATACCCTGCTGGGTAGAGCGGGCGTTGGTGAAACCGATCTTTTGCTCGGTGCACCATTGGGACACATCTGTCCACTTTGCCTTGTCCTGAATGAACACAGGCGGGGGGGGTGCCAGCTTCTTGGGGGCAGAAGAAGCTGGAGTCAGGGCGGGGGGGGCATCCTGGGAGGAGGATGAGGGGGCGCTATTTGCCGCGGAGGCAGGGGTAGCAGATACAGGCTTACCGGCTTGGGACGGACTGGCTGGGATGGGTGCCGTGGGGACAGAGGCAGAGGAGGAGGTGGGGGCAGGGGCGGCGGGGATGGCTGCCGCCAGAGGCTTTTTGGCCTTACCGGCCTTTGAGGAGGCGCTCTTCTTCCTCTTCCCTCCCTTTCCGACGACTTGATAGTCGTCTGAGGAGGAGGAGGAGGAAGTGAGAGAGATGGCGTCTTCGGACTCTGAGTCCGAAGGAGGGGTGGAGGTGTCCATCACCTCGGGCTGGGGGGAGACTACGGACGGCATCGAAACCGCCGTAGGAGGGGTGCCCCTGTCTGCTACAGGGGGGGAAAGCGGGCTCTCGAGAGCCTCGCTTGGGTCGACGTGGCGACTACGCCAAGCCTTCCCGTATTTCAGCAAGAAATCGGGGTCCTTAAAAAGGACCTCTCTTGCAAAAGCTACGATGTCTGCGTCAGACATCGTAGCAAAAGGGAATTTAAAAAGAAAACTAGGAAAAAATAAGGGGACCTAATGATCCTACTCCTACTCCCCGGGTGGATGGGCCCGGGGATGTGTGGCCCTCCCTGTCGGGTGCAGACAGGGAGGTGTGTACCTACTGGTGAGCCCTAGAGCTGAAACCTGTCGCCAATCTTAATGTGCGACAGGGCCCTGACCGGTCTAGCGCGAAGGGTGTAGACACACCCTAAAGACGCTAGGTGTGTCGCTGTGGAAGGAAAACTGTCACCAGAGCCGACTAGGAGACCCCCCAAGGCCGGTTAACTCTGGGACCCGTCCAATTGACTGCCTTACCCTGAAGGGGCTCAGCGGGTGTGTTGGGTCAACACCCCCTTGACTTGGTTGTCACCGTGAGGTATCCGTCAAGGACCACGAAACTGTGGTTTTTTCCCTGAGGGGGTCAAGGAGACACGCCGAACGTTTATGAGACGGACGACGTCAAAGAAACAATTTGTCAACGATCGCCTTGAAAAAGGCAATAATTGATAAAGGGTGCAGTCAGAGACTACTGGAGTCGGAGCGTGACGTGGCGTCACGAGCGAGCTTCGATGGCGGTGAGTCAGCGGTGAGTCAGCGGTGCAGCGAGCGGGATGCGTCAGCGGCACGACCGTCCACAGCGGAGTCGAGCGAGGGAATCGATGTGCCGATACCGAAATCCCTCCAGATATTTATACAAAAATGGCTAATGAAATGTGGGCAGTCTGATTGGTCAGCCAATCAGAGCACGGGAATATTTAGCCAATCAGAATAGAGTCGATTTCGGCACAGTTAGCTTAAATACGACGAAACTTTACCTTAATGAGAGCCGCGTGACATTATTTGCGTTTTTCTCTCTCTATTATCTGTAAAACTATGGTAAAGCATGTATTTTTACATTCTATAAACTAAGATCTATTTAACAAAAATACAAAATATAAAGAAACATGAAGTACTATTTACAAGACATCTTAACTTACTATTGTGAACACTATAACTATACTATACATATAACTGTTTGTCTGTCACTGTCCCGCACAATAATTTCAAATATTTGTTTTTGTGATTTTGAACTACTTTACAATAAACTTTTAACGTTACATTCAAGTAAATAGCACTAAAAATATTGTGTTTTTACATTACGTTAATACTTTGACCTGTAAAATTTCCTTAATTCTTCTAGCCTGCAGCTCTAAAATATCAGAACACAACCTTTAATGTTTTGTGAGGGTAAAATGCTTGCAATGTAGCAATTTACCACTGCTTGCGAAGTTATCCGTTTTTAGTGAATTAATGAACACCTTCGTTTTTGCATTACCACCTAATGCCACAACACTGATTCACTGACTGATGCATTATTATATTATCTATTATAGAATATTCCTGACGAACAGATATCACTAAAATAATATCGATCAGTAGATTGTAAACAAACCGGATTTTTCATTAACAGTCATTTAGCCATAGATTGTTTTTATAACCATAGACGAAAAAGGAGGCCTAAACATGAAGTTTGTTTTTCTATTTACGTTATTGATTTAATTATTTATTTCACTTATAACTATCATTACAGGAGCGATAGTACGGTCTCATAAAATTAATTTATTATTAAAATTATTTACAATTTAAAATGATTAAGAACATCTTTTTACTATAAACTTTTTGTTAGCTAGTCTTACCACAGACGGTCGTCATGTTGTTCTGTTTACCAAGCGTTGCAGGTGCGCCCTCTAGCGGGATAAATTGTCAGTAAGGTTTCCTATTGTGTAACACACTATCAATCACAATCTGAAAGATTTTGAAGCAAATTGTTAATCCACTGCTTCATATGTTCGAAATATTTGTCTGCTCAACAACGTAGATAACGCAATGAATGTTGTTGAACTGTCAAAATGAAACAGATTCCTACTGTAAGTGTGTTACGCAATTGCCCGCCGCTGAACAGGGTTTGTTTACACTTACACAATATACTTTTAGAACTGACATTAGAATCCACTTATTTCACATCTGTTTGAATTTTAGTTTCCCCTCAACCAGTTTTCTGACCCAGTTAGTTGCATAAGCCAGTACTAAGTGATTACCTCCTGATTGCTCTTGCGTATGAACTCAGCATCGGTCCTGAGGAAGGCGTCTCTCATGGCTCGTCGCAGGTCGGTGCTGAAGTGCGGACTTTCAACCACGTACTGATGTAGATGGGCCGCGCAGTACGTCGCGGCCGCCGAGCCGGCGTGGCCGTCGTACACCGCGTAGAAACTGGTCGATTCAGTCGTCTGAAAAGATCAGTTATTTTATTAGTATATACATAGTAATAGATTTAAATGTTATTTGTTATATCCTGTTGCTGTGCCTTAATAGCGTCAGTAACTTGATCCTGGCTATAAACCTTTTTGTAACATCTTTTATACGTTACTAGCTTCTGCCCGCGACTTCGTCCACCTGAACCTTCTTCCTACCCTGACCCACCCCGTCGCATCACATCGCCTGTCCATGCTATTACTTCGTTTTCGCTTAACGTTATTTCTGACTTTATTTTTCCTCGGGTCCTAAGGGCTAGCGTGACGTTAAATAGCCTTCCTCAAGAATGGGCTATCAAATGCAAAAAGGTTTTTTCATATCCGACTATTATTTTTAAATTTATTAGCGCGTTCAAACAAACAAAAAAACAAAATTATAACCTTAAGAATCATCAATACATCTTTCTAAGTTCGATTTGTTCTAAAATAACATAATTTCGGAAATCATGACATTTTAGAACAAACCTAACTTAGAAAGATGAATCGATGATTCTTATGATTATATTTATATAAATACATATTGCAAACATGCAAATTGCAAAAAACGCAAGAAAATTTGTATTTCGCGGGCTACCTCTGCGGATCCACTTGTGTAAAGAGCAACGAGGGTTATAAACTGGGCATAAATAAGATGTATGATTTGTGGCTGGACGTAACTATATACTAATCTACCCATAGCCAATACTAAGGTACCGTTACGTTACCTCACTATTTTCTAATCAATAAATAGGTAAGGAAGTAACAATAAAATTCATATAAAGTCCACAATGCACCGTACGGTACTTTGCCCTATACATATAAAATCATAACAAGCGCTATTCATAAGTATTCATAAACTTACGCAAGGCGCATTCCAGTGCCCAATATGAAAATACGTACTATAAAATATATCCTGGAATTATCTTTGCTTGTTATGTTAGCGGTATCGCTCTGCAAGATGCAAAATAAATGTTCATCAAACTAAAACACAAATTATGCCAAGTACGAGCACTTATTTAACGTAAAAACAATAGACTGTCTGGAAAATGGAGCATAACACTTCCTAGTGTTTTATTGCTTGGCAAGAAGTTACGCAATGAACTCCCAAACGCAATGTTTTCTGATTGTTTTTTATCATCATTCAAACAAGTCTCCTGCTTCAGCAGTTTCGACAGCTAGCAGGGGCAGGGGATAGCATATTCTTATCTTGCCTTTGCTAAAACCATAACTTACATCTATTCCAAAAAGCGCTTCTAAATTCCCGATTTCCACATGTCGGTCTTCCATGACGCGTCGTGAGTTCTTGGTGGCACATGAGACAGTCTTGAGGTCGCGTTGGTCGAGGGGCGGCGGGGGTGGCAGGGTGTCCAACTTGGAGTTGTCGAGGTATCGGAGGCAGATATCGTTCACGCGAGCTGTCACTGCTTGCATTAGCCGCAGGGCTATGTACACTGAAATATAAATAATTTGTTTGCTTATAATGTACAGTTATGATCATATGATAGAATTTTTGTTAGTAGACCCGATACATTTTACCTTAATTTGTACAATGCGTAATTTATAGAATATTAGCTGAACAGACAGACCTTGTCATCTGGTCTTGAGTTCATACTAAAATCCCATAGAAAAAAAGGGCGTTCAGTAATTTGAAAATTTTCTGTGTAACTTTTCCAAGTTTTCTTTCCATAAAAACCTAATTCGGACTATTACGAACATTCTAAAATATAAAATATCCAAACAAATTGGTCCAGCCGTTCTCCTATTCTCTAATTAGAAGGTGGAGAACAGTTAGATGGCTGTGAGTTGTGTCAAAAGGGTCGTCGAATTGAAATAAAACCGGGCTATGGCTAAAATTGCAGTGTTTCTTATCCATAAACGGAGCAGAATTTTTACTCTTTCAGTACAGACGTACGTGCTTTTGGAGGGCACGTCAAGCCGTCGTCGGTCCCTGATGGAAAAATTAAAATCTATGTCGGTATTAAGTTGTTATAGGCCTGTGTGAATATGAACTGTTTTCTTTCGTGCAACTCTAAGATGTTGTTGGATGAAAGTACAAAGTGCTTTGGTTTCAATGACGTCGATGTGGAGCAATATCAAATCAAGGTTAACAACTCTAATTTCGCTCACTAAATATAGGAAAATATACAATTAAATCATATTTATAAACGAATCCAGGATAAAGTTTCGCGCAGGAAAATAGTTGATCGATATAAAGCGGGTGAATTTAATTATTCCCATGCGAATTTCGACCGAAGAGAGTAGTCAAACTGGTTAGAGATGCCCGAAGTGTGGCTTAGCGAGGGCAAAGCAACGCTTCTTAATGCCACTCTGTCTACTATTGTGATGTTATACAATTTTGATTAGTCATAACAATAATCTTTGGCTTAGTAATCAAAGATAATTAAAAATAAAAACCCGACTGCGTAAAAAGTGAACTTTAAAAAGATGGAAAAAAGAAGACCTGTTTTACCTATTTATTTATTCTTATGTAGGTTATTTTTCTCTCACTGTATTAAGTAACGCTTTAGGTAACGGTCGTTAAAATTATCTTTCAAAGCAGTAAAATTGTGGGTTCATCACTCGATTTTAGGAATGATATATATATGACCTATTCAATGACACTTGACATAGTTCGTCGACTTTATTTTTTATTCTTTTTCACAATTATGGTGTCTGGTTGTCACCATATTGGATTTTGATTATTGTCATGTCTTTAGTGACACTCATAAGATTAATACCCATATTCTAAGTCAAAACCTCATGTTTTCCTCGACTCGACTCAACCTCACTTAGGTAGTTTGATATTCATAGTTGCAATTTTACTCCTCATCTCAAACAGTTTCCTCAGTCGAGGTGAGTTTGAGTTGAGGACCCAACTGTCAATTATAAGGTAGGTCGGCATCTACCTTGAGGAAGTTTTTTTATAACTTTTAACCAAAACTGCGTAGTTTATCCGATATTCGTAATGTCATTTGAAGGGTTTATTGAATATTTGTACGATAATCCATACAATTACATATCGCGACGCTATTTACGAGATGCAGAAAATCCAATTGAGTTTTACAATGAAAATGAATTTAAAATTAGATTTAGATTTACTAAAGATATTGTGGTGAGCTTTTTGTTACCACTGTTGCTTCAAGATGTTGGTGGTAACAGACGTGGATTGCCAATACCACCCATAATCCAAGTATTAGCTGCTTTACGATTTTATGCAACAGGAAACTTTCAAGTAAGTTGTAATTTTTTTTTGCGCACACAAGAACTTTATCAGTTGAAATTGATTAATTATTTAATTTAATACAGTTGTTACCTATATACTTAATTTGTTTTTATGTATTTTCAGATTGTTTGCGGAGATTTGCACAAAATCAGTCAATCGGTAATTTCAAGGATTGTGGCCAAAATTTCTAAAATGTTGGCTTTAAAAATAAGACGCTTCATCAAATTTCCTGACGTCGCTGAGCGAGCTGATGTGAAGATCAGATTTCATCGTATTGCTGGATTTCCTGGGGCTATAGGATGCATTGATTGTACTCATATACCAACCAAAAATCCAAACAGACAAAATGGTGAAGTATTTCGTAATCGCAAGGGTTGGTTCTCTATTAATGTGCAAATAGTGTGTGGACCACGAATGGAAATATATGACATAGTAGCCCGCTGGCCTGGATCTGTCCACGACTCCAGAATATTTTCGAACAGCAGGTGTTATATGAGATTCGAAGAAGGGGAACTTGCAGGTTTACTGATTGGTGATAGTGGTTATGCGCAATCTTCATATATGTATACACCTGTGCTTAATCCACAATCCCAACCCGAAATAAGATATAACAGAGCTCACATAACAACAAGAAATTTAATAGAACGATTTAATGGTGTATGGAAAAGAAGGTTTGCATGTTTAAATAGAAAGTTGCAAAATAATTTACCAAACACATGTAACATAATAGTGGCATGTGCAGTGCTACATAACATTAGTATAGAAACTAATCAAGAAATGCATGAACCCATCACGAATATTGACCCTATCCCAGTCTCCCACACTAGAGATACCGCACGAGGTAGCGTTATTAGGGCTACATTTATTGCAAGGCATTTTAGTTAATATTCTACAATGATATGCGTCAGTGATGGCCGCGACTCACGAGTTGTAGGTAGTAGTTTCGAACCCAGACAGGTGTTTTACTTTGTGTTAATTATTTCATCACCACAGCTCTCAAAACGGTGAAGGAAAACATCGTGAAGAAACCGGCATGTCCTAGAACCAAAAATTCGAAGACATATGACATCTACCACCAACCTGCACTGGGCCAGCGTGGTCGATTACGGCCCACTCCCTCTCACCGAGACGCCTGTGTCCCAGCAGTGGGAACATTATAGGCTGATTATATGTATTTTATGGGTGTGTTACATTTAAGTGGCTTTATTTTTAACTTTCAACTATACAACATATCCCGGAATTAAAGCACAACCTCTTATGGGGTCATTGTACTCATAATTATGAACAACTGTTACTATAGGATCAAAACTGAAATCGCGAAAAAAAATCAGCTGTTCCCTACATTTATGTTCGCATCTCGTCAAAATGTTTGGAAAAGCTGATTTTTTTTCGCGATTAGCTTGTGAGGTTGTGCGTTAATTGCAAGACATGTTGCGTTGTATAATAAATTCTTTAAATAATTACCATTATTCAAATTCTAAAATTAATTATTAAGTATTGGTAAGTAGTGTGTAATATAAGTACCTAGCTTTAGTAGTAATAACCAATATGTTTGTTACATAATATTGTCAAAATTATGTCAAGGACATTGAAATAAATACCATTTTTAAAGTTCTAATTTTTATTTCTAAATTTTGCCAAATGCAATTCAGCCTCTTCCCTCTTAGCTCTATTGCAGTGGAGAAGTTCCTCTGCAGCTTCCCTCTCGACTTCAGCTTTGTAGTAGTTCAGTTCTGCTGCCTTCACCATCCACTCTTTCTCGTTTATTTTCAATTTGTGTAGCTCCTCTTCTCTTTTTTGGGATCTGTCATAAGATTTTTGACGTATAGAGAATTCCTCTTGGATCACTTGAGACCGTATATTTCTAGATCCTGTAATGTAACAAATAAAATCCATGTTATTAAGTACCTATATTGAACACGAGCTTTTGCCCGCGGCATCGCCCGTGTGGAGGTCGGAAACGGGAAACGTTAAAATTATCCCACGGGAACATTGTAGAAATGACAAAATTTATTTAATTTACTACAGTTAAAGCCTGCACCATAAATACATCATATTCATACAAATCTGTTAAGCCGTAGGCGTGATTGATTATAAACATCCAAACTCAACCAAAAAAGTAACTTACAAACATCCAAATATATTTGCATTTAGAATATCAATAGGATTAACATTTCATTAAAGAATAAGAGTGTTTTGATATGTTGCGGCTTGTTGAATTCGTTTAGATATATTCTAATTTCTATACACCTTGTATAACTAGAACAAATCTAGATGGCTTATATTTTGTACTTGAAAAATATATTTACCTAGTGATGGAGCTACACCATAATCAGTTGGACAGGGCTCGGCAACATGAGGAGGAGGAGTTGTATTATGTGCTGTAAAAAATATACATTTTGTAAGTCTAAAATCAATCAACCATTAAATATCATATAAACAACATCACGCCTTGTTTTCCCCGACGGGTTAGGCAGAGGTGTACCTATAGTAACACCCACATTTCACCAGTTATGTTTAAGTCCCATGTAATAGGGGGCGAGCCTATTGCCATCTACCGGGCACAAATCCAGACTCCGGGCTGCTACTGAGAAATTCCAGTTAGAAAAACCCAGTAACCACTGCCCGACCTGGGAATCGAACCCAGGACCTCATGCTTAGCAGTAGCGCTTGCGACCACTAGACCAACGAGGCAGTCGACCATTAAATATCAATCAATACCATTTTATATAATGTTGGTGCCTGTACCTCTTTCAGTCGCAGACTCGTTTGAAATTTGTGTTCTGCTCTCACTGACAGTATCCCGAACTTGAGGTGTATCTGGCAATATTTCTGTATCAATTTGCACCTCTGTAAAATAAAATCAAAACAGTAACTAGAAATCAGACACTGACAAAATGTAGTAATTAGTTAACAACTTATATATATTTACCTGCAATAGAAGGTGTGTAATCACTATCAATAACATCTAACAACTCCACATCGGTTTGTTCCAGGAGAGCATCTTCCAGTACCAGGACTTGACTAGAGGTACTAGGCACATTAAAAGATCCACCCCCTGTCCTCATCCTTTCCCTTTTCTCTTGAGCCAATATACTTTTACGCCGAGTTTTCAAATTGTCCCAACATTTTTTAAGTTGAGTTTCAGTTCTCTGATGAAAAAATGTTATATTGTATAAGTAAATAAAGTTTACTGAATTATTATTTATTGAATGATGGAAAGAAATTTTTTGATCTTTACTACACTCGTACTTACCTTTGAATTTGTTTCGATAGTATTGTATTCCTCCGTTAAGCGAGCCCATGCAGCTTTTTTAACTGCTGGGCTCCCCATAGTCGTTGCCACCGAGTTTAATTTAAATTTAACAATCAATTCTTGAAGGCAAATCTTTTCAGATTCATTAAAAAACTGTCTTCCAGTTCCAGACATTTCGAACAAGTACAACAAACACACTATACGACGAACCACACAGCACTGATATTTTAGAAATCACTAATAAAGAAGTATTTTTATGTTCCCAAGCCACCCAATTCTCAAGTATCACCTTATTTTTTGCCGAGGACATGGTTTTTGGTTCAAGTGGCTAAATTATATTAAAGTTTGTTTATTTTTATCGCACTACTTTCATTTGACAAATGTGATACTTCAAGTTGAAAACCACAGATAACGCGCTCACAGACCGGAATATTTCTCCAAATAATGACGTTTTCGTGACGTATCACCTCGACTCACACTCATTCGAGGAACCTCATAATTTCCTCAATCTTACGACTATGAATACCGATTTCGAGGATCTTTCAAGGCATGCCTTGAGGTCTCCTCGACTGAGTTGTGAGTCGAGGAGCTTTCGAGGATATGACTTAGAATATGAGTGTAAGACACATCGATTGTCGTAAGAATCATCAATATCGGCCCACGCGCTTGGTCTCTAGAGCGCGAGCGCCACAAATGAACAAACATACATACATATAGGCTGATAAAAACATTACCCTCCTTTGCGTCGCGCAATCGGGTAAATAGTCTTCTTTTCGACAATATAAGGTTCTCTTTCAAAATTCTCTTTCTTTGTGGCAATTTAAAATATATTCAACGATGGGTCTATGACTCGCGAGAGGAACCAACATTTACTTACATAACACTATACTTAGCTCTACTGACGTCTTATTACAAGGAAATGATATTCTTTTCCTCGAGCCATTTGTTTGTTGTCTTAAACGTCTGCGGCTTCTAAAACTATATGTTGGGTAAGTATATTACCTATTCACTTACCTATATTGTCATTGATTGAAGTTATCGGCTTGTCCCGTACCGTCATGGATATTATCGATACTGTATTCTAATGCAGCGCTAAAACGTTCATTCAAACACTTATTGATATTCATCTAAGGACCCTTTTCAACTACTGACATACGTCGAAGCTTTACAAATGAGGCTAATTAAAACAGGACAACAATGAATGTAAGAGTCAGGATAAACAATGAGTGAAGATTACATTCATGTTTTCGTGCCCTTTCCTGCTATAATATCTTCCTCTATATTCATGTGACCTCTTTTTTCAAGACTACGACCGATACACTATAGAGCTGAAGTGCATTTAAAATTAATCGGGCGAATTTCGATTAGATTATATTTAGACTAGAGTTGAGTAACCGAGAGCCGTAAATGACATAACACAATAAACAAGAGATTGTATGATATTGATATCATTATCTATACAGTCCTCGCCTAGGTGCACTAAACAATAGTAACATTACACACATAACGCGCCTCTCTGTGAGATGGCCACTTCTAATAGATTACGTAAGTACAAATAAGATTCTTGCCAAGTGGTTTTGTTCCTTAATCAATGCAATCGTGGTTATTGCGTCGGAGCATCTCTAAACATTTGATGGATCATAACATAACCATAACAGCACATAAATGGCTGTTGTATATGAGGTGGTTTCAGAAACTTGGTTTGGAGCAATATTGGCATAAGCGTATGTATTGAAGCAGGATTTTATTGCAGTATATATGCAAAGAAGAAGCTAATTATCACAATATAGTCGATTCTCAGTGAGTTTTAATAGGTACGTAGAAAAAAAAAACCACCACGAGCTAAACGGAATCTCCTGAAGCAGGACAAGTGAAAGATCGATATGCTGTAGGATGTCCGTCTATCCATTACTCCGCAGTGAATTCAATCGAACGGAGTAACGCATGAAGCTTCCATAAATAAAGAAGAGAGCGTATATCCTACACGGAATAAAATATGGGACGCGTTTATATCTGTCTGTAGCGGATGTTTTCAAGAACTATTAAACTGAAAGAAATTATATTGTTCTTTGGAAATGGAGCGAAGATGTAAACGTTGCCTTCAGTGGCAAAAGATGAGACTTCATAACAAGTTGTAACTAAAATCCACGTAAACAGTTAAAATCTTTAGATATGGATACGTTGCGAAAGTGCTAGTTTCAAAATAGTGCAAAAATGGTAATTTTGATTATGTGGGAAAGGTTAACTATCAATACTTCCTTACCAGGAGTTCTATGAATGGTAGTTGAAGCTAGAAAGATGTACAACATACCTGAATCGTCGGATTTGTACCCAAATTCATTGGGTTGTTTCTTCGATGCTACTTGCACCTCGTCAAGTATGATCCGCCGCAGCGGAGTCATCAGTGTCAGCGGACATTGTCTGGAAACAAATTACGACAATATTTAGTGATACATACAAATATTGTGAATAACATAATTACCTATATGTATACACTATGTACGAGCCAATAATGCTCATACAGCAAAAGTGCGTTTAGTCGTCTAAGCGTACCTAATTAATATTAACATAAATGCAGTCGTAACTAAAATTCCGAGACACACGAATGTGCGGGTCGAACAATAATAACATTACATAACATTAAGTGCGGCTCAGATAATTAAACAAAGTTATCTTTAAACTGTTCCATAAATAAACTTTTAAACTTAACAGTGGTTTGGTGTGAACTAACTAACACTACCTACTACAACTACCGGGGTATCCGTCAACGACGAGAAAACCCCAACATCTTTTTGGTCCTTCGTGCCGGATGTCACGGCGAATCATCTCGTGAGCCGTCGTGTCTCCTCATCGGCAGAGTGCTTAACGTGGTATATCCCAGTTGCGTTAGCAAATCGGTGCTGTTGGCTTCCCACAAGCGGGTCTAACCAGTAGCATTGAGACGTTGCACATGACGTAAAGGAGGGTGAGCTACATTGAGTGCCTGCCACTAACGAACCAGCAGAGATCACGTCTACTGCTACAACAATTAAGAAGCAATCGGCGCGGATAACGTCCACGGCGATTACTACAGCGGAGATCACGTCTACCGCTACAAACAAGAAATAATCAGCAGGGATAACGTCCACTGCGATTACTTCATCTCCGAAAACTTCGTGAGTTCACACTACCTACACGCCAACCACTACCAGCCATAAGGCATGATGTTGGAAGAAGACTATCCTGAATTTGTGGAACTTATAACTAAGCAGCAAAGCAGCTACGAGAGAATCAAAAGTCTTCAAACTAACTACAAAAAGGATACTGTGAGTAGAAAAACCACAGACTACCTAAACAAGCGAATCGAAGCTTTACAATCTCTATGGGATGAATTTCGATCGAATCATGAAATCTTGAAGAAGTATGAGTCTAAACAAAGAGAACATGACTACTTTAAGCAGGACATTTTCATCATAACAAGAAGCATGTTTGACGAAACAATGCAATCTATGAATCAACTACGAAACAAGTTGATAAACGAACCTGGATTTTCAGATATATCAAAACCGAAAATACTAGAAACACCCGGAACACCGCAATTTGATACAACTGGAGTACACCAACAAATCGGAGATGAAACGGACAAGCACCTTTCAACGCTGTTACGTAATCAAATGTGTAACTTCAACGCCTTCAAGCGAGTGGTCTCCAAAACTAATCTGGATAGCATGACAGAGAAGTGGCAACTCCAAGATCAAGTCAGTATACTACGATCTAAATGGGAATCCATCGACAAGATTCACTGGGAACTAAGCTACGTACTGCAAGGGAGCGACAAGGACTATGAAGCAAAATACGACCATTGGGAGCAAGTCTACGACAACCTAAAGGAAGAGCTAAATAGAAAAATCTTTGAAACATCTCACTACGAAAAAACAACACCACGTATGGAATTACCGGAGTTCAACGGAACTTTTAACAATTGGATATCTTTTAGAGACTTATTCTTTGAAATGATTCATAACAATCCAACGCTGAACAAAACGCAGAAAATGAAGTTCCTAAAATCTAAATTGAAAGGTGAAGCAGAAAAGTTAATCAAGCACCTTCCTGTGAGTGCTGAGAATTATGACTCGTGCCTAGATATTATTCAGCACCGCTACGACAACAAGCAATTACTTTTCACTTCATACATAGACACACTTCTCAATCAATCATCAATCGAAAAACCGAACTCAACTAACATGAAGAAGCTGTATGACACTACGAAAGAGTGTTTGAACGGTCTAGAAAACATTGGCATCAATATTCCAGTATGGGGTCCACTTATTGTGTACTTACTATCCTCTAAGCTGGATGACGTCACTTACGGTGACTACATCAAGACCATGAAACAGTCGAGAGAGCTCCCGGACTTAGAGGAGTTTATGGAGTTCCTAGAACTGCAGTTCATAACGTTATAAACATCCCGTAACAAAAAGAACGGTGGGAAACATAACTATTCATCCAATAATCAACATAAAAATTATAATAACAACAAGTCAACGAACTCTAAAGACACAGAAAAGTGGACAAAAACCTTCCATGCAACGCTGAGGAAATGTCCACTCTGCAAAAACGAACACACGCTGAGGCAGTGTTCTACATTTTTGAACATGGATGTCGCAACGCGAAAACAAACAACAAATAACCTGAACTTGTGCAAAAATTGTTTGTTCAGTCACGGCGGAAATAAATGCAACTCAACGAAAACATGCCGCACGTGTAACTACAAACATCACTCCCTTCTTCATGATAATACTCTGAAAGGGCAACAATCAAAGCCAACCACATCAGTGGTGGCTGAGCGAACGTCTAATCACATCAACGGTGAACAAGAGATACTCTTAACGACTCTTCAACTAAGAGTCAAGAACAAAGAAGGAGATGACGTCATCCTTCGGGCGTTACTGGATCAAGGATCTCAAGTAACCTTGGTCACAGAAAATGCTGCGCAACGGTTGAACTTACCCCGAAACAAAATGAATGCTGCGGTCACTGGCGTTGGCACTATAATGGGCAAGAGTAAAGGCATGGTAAAACTGGAATGCAAGTCTATCCACTCGGATTATACATTCCAAACCGAAGCGTTAGTCATGAGGAAACTCATTAACAATCTGCCTAACTCAACGATCAACACAGACAACTGGACGCACCTTCATAATATTAAGTTGGCTGATCCAGACTACAACATCTCTGGGCCCATCGATTTACTGCTCGGAGCAGATGTTTACTCCGAGGTGATCTTAGGAGGTATAATCAAACACAACAATGACTCGCCAGTAGCACAACACACAAAGTTGGGCTGGATACTGTGCGGTGCTACAAAGCAGTTTAACTGTCTAGTTACTCTAACAGAGCTAGACAACCTAACAAAATTTTGGGAGATAGAAGACATCCCTTCCGAACCCGAAACTACAACGGAAAACGAATTCTGTGAAAAATATTACACAGAAACAACAGAGCGATTAAGCAACGGGCGTTATGTGGTGAAGATGCCGATGAACGTTAATTATGAACAAAACCTTGGTAACTCGAAACCTCAAGCTACAGCACAATTTCTCCATTTAGAAAAGAAAATGGCGAGACAAGAACATTTCGCTAAACTTTACAGAGAATTCATCCGAGAATATATCGAATTAGGTCACATGAAACCGGTGACAGAATCTGAAAGTCGAGTAAAAGCCTACCTACCACATCACGGCGTAGTAAGGGAGTGCTCAACAACAACCAAACTACGAGCTGTTTTTAACGCATCAATGAAAACAGGCTCCGGGTACAGCCTAAACGATTTGATGAAAAAAGGGCCTAATCTTCAAAAGGACATTCTATCTCTGATCATAAAATGGCGGAGCTATAAATATGTTCTAACGGCGGACATTGAGAAAATGTACCGTCAAATCCTTATTCATCAAGATCAACAATGTCTTCAAACAATAATTTGGAGAAACTCCAAGAGAGAACCACTGAGAGATATGCAGCTGTGTACCCTAACATACGGGACCAAAGTCGCACCATTCATAGCGATGCGCACTCTCCAACAGCTGGCCAAAGATGAAGGCAACGCTTTCCCTCTGGCCCAAAAGGCGCTACAAAACGAATTTTATATGGATGACGCCATCACGGGCCACCATACCATAGAATCAACAAAGCTACTGCAAAGGGAGCTAAGCGAACTACTGAAGAAAGGTGGTTTTGTTTTACGGAAATGGTCCACGAACGAACCATCTACTCTCAAAGAACTACAGATGAAAGAGAAAAGTAGCAATAGCGAATTTAACTTCAAGCAACAAGAGTTCAGCAAAACACTTGGACTCGCATGGAATGACGCAAGCGACACATTTCATTTTATTAGCGAAGCGCCTTACAACAACAAAAATGCACCATACACTAAACGCAGGCTATTGTCAGAAATAAGCAAGATCTACGATCCGCTCGGTTGGTTGGCTCCAATTACCCTACAAGCAAAACTGCTTTTTCAAAAACTATGGAGTGATAACTGTCAAAACATTGGCTGGGACAAAAATGTACCGGATTCCATAGAAAAGGAATGGATGCAAATTCAATCCGATTTGCCAAACATTAAATACATAAGTCTGCCAAGATGGATAAAAAATGAAAACAACAGGGCGATCGAATTGCAAGCCTTCTGTGACGCGAGCGAGAAAGCCTACGCATGCGTTATCTACAGCCGAACTACGTCACCCGCCGGCGCGTACGAAACTACACTACTCGCGGCAAAAACTAAAGTAGCACCAATCAAAAAGAAAATTACGATACCGAGGTTGGAATTATGCGCCGCAGTTTTGCTAGCGAAACTCCTACAAAAGATAACTAAGATCCTTGAAGATTACGATCTAAGGATTACCTGCTGGACCGATTCTAAAGTCGTTCTAGCATGGCTTCAGGGAAGTCAAACTAAATACGAAAAGTATGTAACCAATAGAACCACACAAATATTAAACATAGTGCCTGCCATAAACTGGGGTTACGTGAAGACGAACGAAAACCCTGCCGATTGTGCTACAAGAGGACTCCCACCGACAAAACTGGTCAACTTTACCCTGTGGTGGGAAGGCCCTAAATGGCTTAAGGAGCAAGAAAAACAAGCCCTTATCTTTAAAGAAACGTATACCACAAACGAGGGCTTCCTAACAAACTGTTACTTGACTAATAGTACGGAACCCACGTCGATTAAAAATGAATTAATCCATTCATTACTTGAGCGACATAGTAACCTAGATCGTATTACAAGAATACTCGCCTTAGTGATACGTTTCGCTGATGCATTACGAAACAAAAGAAGGTCAACTGAGTGCCATGAACTGAAGTTAAATGAAATAAACAACGCACTTTTAATGATTATCAAATCAGTGCAACAGGATTATTTTGAAAATGAAAAAAAAACTCTCTCAAGAAAGGCGAAAAACTTCTCAATAGAAGCAGCATTTTGAAACTTAATCCATTTTTGGACTCTTATGGAGTTCTACGCGTTGGTGGACGTCTAAAACACTCAAACTTGCCAGTGGAAACGAAACACCCCATCCTCGTACCAGGAGAGGGAAGACTAACCCAACTAATTGTTGAAAAGGCGCACCAACGAACCTTACACGGTGGAGCAAGATTAACGCTAGCTGACACCAGAAACAATTACTGGATTATCAGCGGCAATCGAACAGTCAAGAAAATACTACGACAATGCATTCGATGCCGTCGATACGCAACAACCCAAACTGAACAGTTGATGGGCAACCTTCCTAAAGAAAGGATCACACCATCGAGGCCGTTTTCACACTCCGGCATCGACTTTACAGGCCATGTGGATGTAAAGATAAACAAGGGTCGCGGGATAAAAACCTGCAAAGGCTACATAGCCATATTCATATGTATGACCACAAAAGCGGTACATATCGAACTTGTTTCGGACCTATCGACGCAAACGTTCATCGCAGCACTAAAAAGAATGTGCGCCAGAAGAGGCACCCCAAAACATATCTATTCCGATAACGGAACTAACTTCGTCGGAGCCACAAGAGTTTTAAAAGAAGAGTTTCAACTATTTAAAACAAAGCTATCTTCAGAGTTCTATAAAGAGATCAACGACCTCCAAATCGAGTGGCACTTCAACGCTCCATCCTGGCCATCAGCAGGAGGCCTATGGGAAGCTGCTGTACGTTCCATGAAAGCACACCTGAAACGGGTAATCGGACAACAGAAGCTTACCTACGAACAATTTGCAACGTTTCTTACACAAATCGAAGCGTGTATGAACAGCAGGCCGCTGTGTCCATTAACGGAGGATGTAGAAGATCTAGAATACCTGACCCCTGGACACTTTCTCACGGGGAGTCCAACACTAACACTACCACTCAATGAACCAGAAGAAACGAAAGCTATAGACATCAGAAACAACTGGAAACTCATTGAGCTCATGCGTCGACACTATTGGGATCGCTGGTCGAAAGAATACCTTCATTCATTGCAAAACCGAAACAAATGGCAACAAACTAAAGAAAACATACAGAAGGGACAACTAGTTCTCGTCAAGGAAAGCAATCTACCCCCAAGCAGATGGGCTATGGGACGCGTAGTGGAACTGCACTCAGGCAGCGATAACTTAGTACGAGTAGTCACGCTCAAGACACAAAATGGGGTACTAAAAAGACCCATAACTAAACTAGCCCCGCTACCTATAAACGAGGCATGCGGAGGCACGGAGTCACAAGAAGTGAGTCCAGAAACAGAGCACGGCAAGCAAAAGAAAGGGACTAACAAAACTCAGAAAAGGGTAAACAGCTTGCTTATGATGGTGTTACTAGTAGTGTTTACAACGCTAACATGTGGACTAGCAGCACCCCCGCAGCATTTTAAAATAACTCGATTATTAGAAAACCAACCAGTTTACTTTGACCCCGTCGGAAATATCCAACTTATTCACGATGAATGGAAACTTCTGGTATACTATAACCTGACAACATTCTGGCAAAGTACGACAAAGGTAGAGACATTTGTGAATCGTATAGCTCAACTATGTGACACGATGCCTAATGAGCCATGTCACTCTACGACACAACAACTCAAATTCGAAATGAACCAGCTGAACGAGTATAACATATTGTTACGGTCTCAACATCAACAACGAAGGCGACGTGGCTACGTCAACGGCGTAGGAAATCTCGCACGAGCCCTGTTTGGTGTCCTTGACAGCGATTTCGCCGAAAAATATGCTCAGGACATAGAAAAAATCAAAACGAACGAACAATATCTATTACAGCTGATAAGAAATCAGACAATGATAATTGAGGCAGAAAACAACGTCATCAAGAAAAATGAAGACTTTGTAAAGATGCAATTGGAAGCAATTCAGCAATTCATGAACGAAACGAAATACAACACGGCAGTGATAGAAAACAGATTTCAAATAATGAAAACAATGAACGATGTCAACGCTGGGGCGTTAACTGCTGGCTTAATTATCTCAGTATTGAGAAGAAACCAAGAAATGCTCCTAAGTGCATTGACAGACATCGACAGAGGCAATCTCGATATGAAATTATTGACACCGGAGCAGCTATCTGAACAACTCAATTACATTGCCGGTATTATACCGAAAAAGTTAACGTTACCCATCAAAAACAGCAATGGAGCTAACATAAAAAATATTTACAAAATTATTTATGTTAAAGCCCGGCTCACCGAACAGTACCTACTCTTCGAATTACATATTCCGTTACTAAGCGATGACGAGTATACATTGTATCGCAATATAGCTTTATCTAGACATCAAATTACTAACCAATGTCAGGCGATCGAGACAACAACACAATATATTGGAGTCAACTTCGTAAAGAACACCTACATACAGATGGAAGAGGTTGATTTTCAGCAATGTACAACAATGACGGCTGGCAATCACATCTGTCACGCCTCTACAACTATCAGCAACTTGCATGGAGCCACGGCCTCTTGCGAAGCTAAAATACTAAGCCAAAATGTAAATAACATACCATGTGATTGGATACCACAACAATGCTCTGACCAGTGGATAAAATTGCAGAGACCAAACATATGGCTGTATAACTGCATCAATGAGTGTACAACTCGCATTGTATGCGAAAATCGAATTACAACAACAATTATAACAAAGGCGGGGCTCCTTGCCCTAGGTCAGGATTGCATACTTCAGCACAAAGACGCTACAATTTATTCGCATAACGTTTTTAGTAGCAGCACCAATATTGGAACTACCCTGGAGGTGCCTACTATTGACTCACCAAATGATATGTGGAATACGGTCAAAACCACAAAGATTGTGCTTCCGCTGCTAAACTTATCTAATGAACACAGGTTATTAGATGACCAGATAACCTCACAAAAGGAGCGAGAGAGCCTACCTAACGACCTAACTGCCCACGACATCGGTAACTACGCTGTAAGCACTTTGCTGGTGGGAGGAATCGTCGCCGCTATAATAGTTTGGCGAATAAGAAGATATCTTCAAGCGCGTAAGAAGAGCAATATCCATACCAACAAGAACAAGACTCGAGAGAGGACAGAAGATATAGAACTAAAGGAGATTCCCGCCTACGCTCAAGTACGAGGTGGCCATTCAGCAATTGGAACAAGATTCAAACTATGATTAATTATTTAAGAATAATTTCTTGCTTATTGTTTTGATTGCTTTTATTTGTTTTATAACATTTGTATAACTATTTAACTTGTAACGCAAGTTTAGTCATCTGAGTACGTATATCTTTCCCTCGGGAGCATGTACGAGCCAATAATGCTCATACAGCAAAAGTGCGTTTAGTCGTCTAAGCGTACCTAATTAATATTAACATAAATGCAGTCGTAACTAAAATTCCGAGACACACGAATGTGCGGGTCGAACAATAATAACATTACATAACATTAAGTGCGGCTCAGATAATTAAACAAAGTTATCTTTAAACTGTTCCATAAATAAACTTTTAAACTTAACAGTGGTTTGGTGTGAACTAACTAACTAACTACCTACTACAACTACCGGGGTATCCGTCAACGACGAGAAAACCCCAACACACTAAGAGTGGTTGTTTCGAAGGGAAGCCGATAGGAATCGGGTTGTATGAAGGCTGCGCCACTAATACACAGCACGTTACATTCTACGGAAAACTGGTATGAGTTTGGGAATAAAATATTTTCACAATGAACAATGCGTAAGTACGTAATACGTTTTCACAGGTAATTTTTTTGGCATTGCCGTAGTTACCTGAATGAGTACAGTTATTTTCCATCCGGAAAAATTATGATATTATTGCTAGAAACGGAACACTGAATATGACAGCTAGCAACGTGGGTTATGAACTAAGATTGAACTAAGTGAATAAAAGTGTCTGGTTTTGTATTTTCGGTTTTTGCCACCGACTTCCGAAATTAAAGTTATTTTTCACTTTGTGGTGTTTTTTTTTTGGAAGTCAATACCTAGTAGATTGTTTGCCAAGGGAGCAAACAACTATTTGAAAGGCGAGAGTGTTTCTTTGAATCCAGAGCGGAGCGAAGGATTCTAAAGTAGAATCCTGACCGTAGCGACGGATCACTGAACCTGACTTGATTTCCGTACGTCTTTTTTGGGTGACCACTGAAAATCAGCGCTGTGCTGTGGATCCCTCATAGCACAGCATCATGCTGAGTGGCAGCCTTCTTGTCACAGTCATGACGTGCAGCTGTCGACTATTTCTGTTTTAAGCTCGTGATTATAATGTGGATCTATCTTGTTTTATTTTTCTGATTATTCTTATCGTTTTGTATGCACGTGTGTTTCTGTGACAAATAAACCTATTTTTCTTTCTTTCAAAGTACATCATTCGACCTTAAAACTGTGCTATTCCCGAGGTGGACACTCTACTTTTTATCACCCTCTATGACAAAATAAGTAAGTGCAACTTATGAATAAGAATAGTACGTTTATTTAGTACATACAATTAGAAACAATAAGATATACAGGGTGTAAGGGACAGCCCTTCGCAGACTGATAGGGTGAATTCAGTATATCATACTAAGATGACCGGTACATGAAATTATTTCAGGAACGGTAGGGGAATCCAATAAACTTGATTTGTTTTATTACAGCACACGCAATGTATCGTTACCGTGGCAAAACGCGCGTAGCGAAGTATTTCAATATCCATTGTCGTTTTTTGTTTTTTATATTAGCTGTTTTATTTACATTTTTTTTATTATTATTATTAAACGTTTATACAAAAGAATACAGTATTATTAATATTAAATAGCAACCAAAAACCACTAAGGTTTAAATTTGTGCTATCATGAATCTATCTCAATATCGAACCATACAATGATGCATTTTATAGGTATGCGTTATCGTCGATACAATTTAATAACGTCTTTAGGTCTTTAAGTTACAATCATTCCTATATAATACTTAAGTAATATTGCATAAATGGAGTGATACGTACAGAGAATCTAATTTTACATTGAAATAAAGGAATAGTAACTGAAAAATCGATAAAAAAAATTAAATTTTCCTGAAAATATTTTCGGTACAATATGATTTAAAATAAGGAGCTGAATGCACCCTGTTAGTTTGCGGAGGGCTGTCCCTTACACCCTGTATAGAGATATTTTTTTTTATAAAACTAAGTAAATCCGAATTTTAGTAAACAATTACGAACGAAGGCGGAATGCATTTTGCGCGTTTTTTATTTTTTCACAAACTTTTTTTTTAATTTGGCTCGCGCGCGGTGTACCTACTTTATCAAACAGCCTGTTACTTATTCATACAATGTTTGTGGTTGATCTCTTTGGTGATTGGAACTTTTACTTACAATATCCACATTCCAAATTCAAATCACTTTTAGTCCCTAGGGATTTAAGAGCTATTTTAGTCTTTGTTTACGAAGCATAAACTAGCTCTTTTTGAGTAGATGTGATAAAAAGTTATTTTTCACTTTGTTATTTTTTTAAGTCGTTTTTTTTTACTTTTTAGTTGTGGTACGCCACACAAATTCGAATACCACTACCTGCTATACAAATTACAGTGACAAGAATTTATTACATCATCCACATAGGCTCAAGTAGGAAAAATATGTATTATTGAAGCTAACTCAAAAACTACCAAAGCAAAGTTAATAAAATTTATATGGGACCACCTTTCAAACAAAAAATGTTTTTCCAAATCGGTCCAGTCCAGCCGTCTTTGAGTAAAAAAATCAATCAACCCCAATTTTTCTACTTACCTTAGGGTTGGATTTTAGTTTTCAATTTTACATAGGACCAACTTCTAGGTATACCTCCCGAATACAACAAGAATTGTTTAAATCGGACTACTCTGTAAATAGTTATGCGCGGTCATACATAAAAAATATAATATATACGTGTCGACTTGAGAACCTACTCCTTTTTTTCGTCGGTAAAAAATTTAGTGTATGTATTATGTATGATTTTTACATAATATTTTAATTGGGGTGTTTGGTGGTGTGGTGTGCGTTAATTCCAGGACATATTGTATATCGATATACGTCACGGTCAATTCTCCAAATGTAAGTTTATAATCGCAAAAAAAATATTATTTTTTATTGCGTTGACATAAAAGCTAGATTTTTTTAGAGCTCCAAGGGACCGTAGACCTACGTATTGATATTAATTTCAACTTGATACCTCCACGTGTTCCTGAAAATAGGGTCTTGATAGACTGTCAAACAGACAGACGGACAACGAAACGTTTTTTTCCTTTTGAGGTGCATACCCCTAACAAGTCCTGAATATTCAGGCAGATTAGTAAGATGCCACTGGAATAAAGGCCAAAGGACAACATACTGCGATCACCTCATCACCGGGGTCGTTCTCTCCCTCCCGATCAAATACTAGCAGGTGGGAATGAAGGACAGCGGTGGATGTGACAAGCTGATACATATCAATCAACCAATCAACTCAGCCTATCGCAGTCCACTGCTGGACATAGGCCTCTCCCAGGCTGCGCCACAACACCCTGTCCTTCGCCTTCTGCATCCAGTCTGTCCCAGCCACCTTCTTAAGGTCGTCGGTCCATCTAACTGGGGGGGCGTCCCACACTACGCTTGCCGATACGTGGTCTCCACTCCAGGACTTGTCTGCTCCACCGGCCATCGATCCTTCGACAAATATGACCAGCCCACTGCCACTTCAGTTTGCTTACTCTGCAGACTATGTCGGTTACTCCGGTTCTTTTCCGGATAACTTCATTCCTGATACATATGAAGAAACGTGTAAAAAACTACAAACCGGATTTATCTTAAAAGGGCATAAGCTAAGTCTGTGAGCATGAGCAAAGCATTTTCCTTTACACTAATGAAATAGAAATAGTATCTACTACAGGATTCCTTTAACTTCGTTTATACGTACAGAGTATGTAGTACCTAGAGAGTACATAAACAAAGGTTGGTAGACAGACAGGCTTCGCAGGAAAACATTGCCTGAAAAACATTGGGTAATCTCAAGATACCAGAATCAGAAATCTAACAAAACAATAACATCGAATGCGACCAAGTGATACCGCGCTATCATTTCGTACGATAAAAGAAAAAATTATTCAGCAAAAAATGTATGGTACACAATAGGCTTTTATTCGGCTGCATGAATATCCGGGAAGCCAACAATGGCCGAAAGCGCTAACAGCTGCCTGTGAGAGGTAAAAAGCAGCCGCCAAATGCGTAACACTCCTAGTCGGTAATTCAGAGCATATTATCACGTCTACATCTCTGCTGCTATTCCAAAGCTTTCCAAAGATTTGGTTTTTATGATTCAACTTTTTAATTTTTCCAAGATCGACAATCCAATAAACTTTTTATTCGAAAAAACTGTCATCTTGTCGGTGTTTGGCAAAAACAGACCAATGGGTTGTTTTGGGTGTTTTTATTGGGTGCTTTGGTTGTTTTTATTTGCTTCTGAATTTGATTGATAAATTCGTTTTTGTCATACCAAGTAGACCATTTTTGTCATTGTATGACTAAATGAGAATATTACGGCAGGTCAACCGTTTGCGTAAACTTTTGAGATACGTATCCAGTGCAGCGGTTGCAGCACTTCCAAATGGACCGAGATGGTTGTAATATTCTAGTGCTATATGTAGCACTAGAATATTACAACTATGGTTGTATTCTAAGGTGTAAGTCAGATTATAGGAATACATTAAATATTAGACAACGCAGTAAGGATATTTTTGGGATTCAACTCGAAAACTAAAACTTCACGCAGTTATAAATCAAGGCTAGTTATTCGATTTTGTATTTGTGTCGTAGATCAGATACTTGAACAGATTTTTCGAACTATCCGAATTTTACACAAATACGTCTGTAAATCGCCAATTTATTTAATTTGACCCTGTATCACCTAATAAGAGTGCAACATATTAGTAACTCTAACGTTTTGATTTAATTTCGAAAGGTGTTTTGAAGTGTTCATTTATGTAAGTACTTAGAAACTATAATATCTAGCAGTGCAAGTGCAACCCACTTCCATTTTTAGGCGAGACAACACATTCATTTATTATTCATGCACCTCAAAAGCTATACCTGAAAAACACTGTTATATTGTAATCTATGTATTTTATCTCGGGTAACTAAATCAATATTTATAAAACAGGTGAACCTGATAGGAAAGTACATAACACTTGAGTGTAAGTACATGCCTAGTTTACAATTGAATGATGTTGATCAGATAATAAAAATATTTTCTAAACGGTCAGTACCCGTTGGCGCAATCACTGGACAACCTTCAACTGGTATGTATTATTTAACCCACCATTCTTTCTCACAATAGGTTCTTAGTATTACTTCAATATGTTTAAAATAGTATTGAAGTCATTGCATGTAGTGCCGTGTGGTACTTGCTAAGAATAGAGCAACGAATCTTCTCTTCCGTGGGTGGCGCAAGAGGCCAAGGCGACTTAGGAATTCAGGTAGACAGGCAGGCCAAAGCAGCATCCTTCGTAACTTTGCGAAAACCTGTTTCTCTTGAAGATTGCGGAGTATAGACGGCCGTCGGGCAACAATAGTTCGCCTGGTTAACATAGGTATCGAATGTGGCCGGGAAAAAGTGGGATGTGAATAGTCTGTCGGTAAACTAATACATTAAAATGCAATTAAGTGAATAAGGAATCTGCTCCACAGGATGGAAATCCCCTGAAACCACGCATGAGTTAAGTACTGAATAATTAGAAGACAAAATTGTGCAATTTGAGAGCGCTAGAGATAGAAAACAGACTAGCAACCACCGCTCTGTTAGTTCAACCAGAAGATATACATACATAGTACAGTAGACAACATAGTAGAATATCGGATCAATGAAAACAGTTGGTAAACAAACCAGAGGGCATTCACATCGCTGGAACATATGTTAGTTCCCTCGGTTTGGTTGTCGTTGTAGTTATAAAATAAAATGCGGACGTGTACGTCTGTCTGTACAATACATAAAGAGGTCGCTGACCCCGTTCTTAAAACGAATGCATGTACATACATTCTCTCTGAGTTGACACAATTTTCAGACATAACTGTCGTATACTAAATACCGTAGATTATGTTTATGTTTATTCAGAAGGACATAGTGCTACTTTGGCTCGTGCTGGTGGTTCCTTAGTATTCCGCTTAGATAAAACAAAAATATGAATTGATGTATTAACGCAGGCGGTATCAATTAAATACATTGTCAGACTTGTACTACATTGCCGTCTTTTCATACTTGCGTATGAATCGTTACAAACATTTTAAGGTTTCCAAAGGTTTGTACCTAATTATTCAAAAATAAGTCAGAGTTCTCCAGTTAATTTATTGCCCGAATATTATTAATATAATCAGATGTAAGGCGGTCGCGTTCGCTCTGAAGCGGGGTTTGTTTGTTTGGTAAACAAAAAATTTGGCCAAATTCCTTTCGGCAATTAACTGTGAATATTTGAGAAGTAAACAATGCGCAGAGCGTTGACACAGCGGGTTCGCGTTACTATCACGAACATCCGCATCTACCCACGCGGTCTCGCGCGCCAATTTATGCATCGAGGGTACCAATCCTACGACCTCAACCCACAGGCCCTAGAGAAATTAAATACGCTCTGTAACAATCAGTATCTTCTTCTAGAGAAAGTAGCGAACCAAGGTGACACGAATTAAAGATGCAATCATATCATTTTCTGCGGCCATGCAATCATGGACATATGACTCGAATTTGATGACCTCAGTCTTCACAGAGTGCCAAGTTTCGCAAAGCTATTTTAAGCTTGCTTCGTTCTAGACATATTGGGCCAATCGATATAAAGCTAGTTTTACACCTTAGTATTTATATGGTCGGCAGACTGGGCAGGTGTCAGTTAAATCATTGTTGTTCTCCTTGTCTCACGAGTTTAGATTTTCAAACAAAGCCTAACGAACGAGGATTATAAAATGTTGACGCTTTATTGATATAACATTCAAATGTTTTTCTCACGAGTTTACAATCTCCTGCGGTGTTAATTCTTTTGTTTGTCAGATAAAAATGGACTTCTCATCAATTCTAATAGAAAAATACATGTAGGTATATTGCAACGCAGAGTATTAGTTCTTTAGGTTCATGTCGTTTTGAAAGGATAATTAGAATATAAGTTACATTATTGTAGCAGCAATTTAAAAATTATTTCTGTTTCTACTAACTAACCTAACAGACCGCGAAAGGGAGGCCTATGGCCTGCAGTGAGACGACATAGGCTCCGGCTTATAAAAAGTTTGAGCAGCTGCTTGACTTTCTATCAGGGGCGAAGCGTTCATACAACCCGATTCCTATCGGCTTCCCTTCGGAACAACCACTTTTCTTAATGTCTACTATTGCCAACTAATATGGTACACCTCTGTGTGTAACTGTGTATCACATCATATTACATAATTATATTTAATACCAGTTTAATACATCATAAGATTAAAAACCTACAGTTTTTTGTCTGAGTTTATGAGAACTGAATAATTTTTTTCTTCGGCTTCCCTCTAATGATAATTGTAGCTGCGCCACTGCTTTCTATTAGCCCTTAGAAGTATTCTAGGCTAAATTTTCTTCAGTCTGAAGGTTTCTATTCTAAGCCTAATAAAACTTTGATCAATACAGCCGAAAACAAATAAAAATCGTTACGACTGACTAAATTTTATAGTTTCGTGACTTTTAACAGTTAAAAATATTGATGCGGCGGAATTACAGCAGTAAAACAAAGCTTAATTAAAAATATATATAATTGTACGTTGTTGGTACCGGCGTGTGAGATATTATGCAAGACTAAATGGTCGGTGGCACCGTAACACACAATTTACGCCGCGTTACAGCATACTGGTTAAATGGAGCGTCTAGCAAATTACATGTTACCACTAAAAGACAAGACGTCAGTTGTTTTGTTAGGCTCAAGTAAAGGGCTCGGAGGAAATGAATCATTGATTCGGATTTTGAAACTAACTTGGCTTATAACTAATTTAATCTGGCAGATAACTGACCTCCTGGCTGCAAAGACCTCGCTACCTAATTTCCGCGTGATTGTTTAATTATTTTAATATTCTTTAACCAGGCTTTATGTAAACTAATGCATGCGAACTTGTTATACCAATGATTGTAAAATCTTTCAAGTCTAGTTCACTTGTAGATGAGAGAAAAATTAACACATCATATTTACGTAATGGGTATAGTATATGTTTTGCAATATGAGCACGAATATTGTTTACTTTCCGACCTGTTAAAAGACGGGTAATTTAGATATTAGTTAAGTGTATTGTGTGAGATGCAAGGAAACATACAAAGGTTTGAACTGGGTGTTTGGGGACTTGGGTCCGGAAGCTCGCAAAGGGCCGCAAATACCTATCTACGCGAAACATGAGTATGTACTACAAACGCATGCCTCCTTAAAAAAATTCTATGAAATCTGACTGACTAGTGCCGAAGCGATATGACTATGGCACATCGGCGTAGTTTTCCGCATTACTAAGTGGTGGTAAGGTGCAGTGTGTAAGTGGCAGGTACTCAGCTTACTTGCGGTCAGTGTGTGATCACAACCACGCGGCCGGGATGAGTAACGCGTCCCATATGACCCGTCAACCATAAAGCTGTTACGCAAGCAGGAATTAATATTTTAAGCCCACCTCCATAATTGTATGCAATTACGACCACAACAGGCGCATTACTATTCATCTGATATCGTGAAAATATTCGGTGTTGACTGTTGTAAGCTATGTAAACAAAAG
The DNA here is from genome assembly GCA_947568875.1 of Fissipunctia ypsillon. NCBI lineage: Eukaryota > Metazoa > Arthropoda > Insecta > Lepidoptera > Noctuidae > Fissipunctia > Fissipunctia ypsillon. The sequence continues at coordinate 18,578,946 of OX387654.1, read as the reverse complement.
GCACGACCAACAAAATAAAAACACCTGCTCAAATGTTTAGTTTATGTGTCAGGAACAAAAGGTGGCACAGGCCCTTGGAACTCTTTTAAGGTCAATAGCCTATTGACAGGTTCAATGTTACATGAATTAATAGAGTACAATAATTACTTTTGTATTAGGTAGTACATAAAGGATGATGGTATTAATGATGTATGAAAGAGCTAAGTAAAATGTGTGTTTACATAATTATTTAAATGCCTGACATAAAATAAAATAGGGAAATTACCCACCATTGTTTTATGTGTTGCAACAGATAAAAAAATATATTATGTATATCGTACACAATATTAACACTGCATTGTAGGTCACAAGCATTATTATTAATATAAATGATTTAGTAATATACGGTGGCAGCCTTCAGCTCACACAGCGGTCAAGTTTGGTTGCCTAGACTTTATATTATACTTTTCTGCAGAAAAAAATGCTTGTTTAATGAGTAATAGAGCTGTGTAATTCAAAACAAATATAAGATAGTCACAAGATGACTCTCATTCAAATATGTATTATATTTCTCCGAAATGAGCGCAAATCTGTCAAATGCAAAAGAATAAGGCGGTCAACAAAAGGATGCAGGTTGTGTGTGTAGCATTTTCCCGGCAACACAAAATATTAACAGAATAACATCATGCCTGTAATCCTTAAAGCACTAAGCAGAGGTGTACCCATATGGATGTCAATTTGGAAAGTATCTGAACTTATTAATAAATCTCTGTCAAAGTTCAGATACTTGTTACGATGATGTTATTATGAAAAACCATTGATGAATATGGGTCTCTTTCTCCAGGCTCTTAAAGATCCAATATAATATCACCACATACACAATGTACAATCTTCTTAACGAGGAACGAAGTGTAGCTGTAGGGGGTGTATGGTTTCAATAATAAATTCTTAATTATTTACCAGCTATACCTGAGTATTTAACTAAGTAAGTACTAATTATTATGATTTGGGACTGAAGCTATCAGGCATTCTTAAAACTTATCATTGTGTATACTCAGATTTCGAAACACAAGGAAAGGATGAATTGACGCAAAGGAATATCAACTTGAAGTGTGGTAATTTTTTGAGAATTTAATGCTTTCAGGGACACTGAACGAGATTCAATGGAAGTTTTATTGTTATGACCGCTATGGCCGTTTAGCATCCTTAAAAGCATTAATGGAATAAAGGACTAATGTTATATTTTGATCCTATCTTTAGTTGTCTGTGAACCTCTAAAACTATTTCCTAGGAAGAAGAGTTCAATATTTTTTTTAAATTACAATAAAATACCAGAACAAAAATTCTAGATCATAGCACAATAGCTCTACAACATGTAGCATTATACAGTGGATTTCGGGTATAACGACAATGAAGGGACCACTCTATTTTCGTCGTTATATCCGGAAGTCGTTACAGGCAAAGGTAAAGAGATACAGACACGTACACATGTGTAGTTTATATTCATTTATTATTGAAAATATTTGCACACATAGTTATTCACCGGTACATTTAAAAAAATGTGTAATATTAGTTTGCTTCAATTTCTTTTTTTGTGCTAGTGTACGCTGTAGGGTGTATTCTATTTTCATTACTTCTTCAATATCTATAATATCCTTTCCATCACCAAATAAACAGTATCTTTTAAGCTTTGTTACAACACCTAACACATCCTTAGTTGTAGGAATCTCACCTTCCTTGCAATCTTCTTCTTTCTCCTCATTTTCCTCATCTTGCGTCGTATGTGATGGAACAACAGTTTCAACAATTTCACTATCGGACAAATCGCTAGTAGTGATAAGTTGACTGTCAATATCAACATATGTTGCCCAGTCCGCAACATTTGTTCCGCTTGATGATACTGTAGTCAGTTGTGCCAATGGTATGTCCAATTCATCATCGGAGTCGTCGTCAATTGTTGTGATAGCCGAAGATTTACGGAACCCAGCGTGTAGAAAACACTTTTTGATCGTATCTGGAGTCACCCGAGCCCATGCCGTAGTTACCATTTCAATGGCATCTAAAATATTAACGGAAAACGGGCCTGCCGAGTTTTCAATGTCGTTCATCATTTTCTGTACTAAAATCTTCCTATAATGACTTTTGAGGGTTTTAATTATCCCTTGATCAATCGGTTGAATCACTGATGTAGTGTTTGGTGGTAAAAATGCCAGTTTTATGTTGGTCAAATTCTCTATTTTAGGATGAGCTGGGCAATTGTCAATAAATAAAATGATCTTCTTTTTGTTATTTCTTAACTGGGAGTCCCATTTGCGTAGAACTTTTTCGAAAATCTCTGAAGTCATCCAGGCCTTTTTGTTTGCTTCGTAATCAACTGGCAAAGATTTAACATTTTTGAAACATCTGGGTTTTTTTGCCTTGCCTATGACCAATAATTTTCTTTTTTCCCCTGCCATACTTGATGCAACAAGCACGGTGATTCTATCTTTTGATAATTTTCCACCAACGCACTTTTCCCCTTTAAATTTCAAGGTTTTGTCAGGAGTTAACTTAAAAAACAAACCTGTCTCGTCAGCGTTCCATATTTGGCTATCAGTATAACCTTCAGTCAATTTTGGGAAAACTGTTTTTAGCCAGTTGTCACAGTCACTTTGCGATACACTAGCGGCTTCTCCACAAACTTTGCCTACTACAATATCGTGTCGTTGACGAAATCGGTATATCCAGCTTTCCGAACACTCAAAATCCATTTTTCCAAACAGTCTGCCAAATTGATTAGCCTTTTCTTGCAGCAGACGACCGCTCAAAGGTACGTTTTGGCTTCTTTGGGCTTTGAACCACATTAGAAGGGCATTTTCGATATCTTGATGCGTCGGTTTGCGGTTTTTCTTAATTTTTAAGGATTTGGATTCAAAGCATTCTAATATTTTATCACGGTTTTTCCACATCGTAGATACTGTTGAATGGGAAACTTTGTACTCTTTGCACAAATCAGCATTGTTTTCACCGTTTTTCAATTTTGAAATGATTTCCGCCTTTTCTTTAACAGTGAATGTGCGTCTAGCAGCCATACTTATTCAAAAGTTTACTAAACCCAGTTGCTACTCAGAATATCACTTTGTAACTGAACCATAAAAGCTCCGAAACGTACACGCTTCCCCTACCTACTTAGTTGATATCTATAAACAAAAGGTAAAGGTCTCCACACTTGCTGACCATCTGTGTGCAATGGATGTAAACAAAAGATAAGAAATGTTTGTGAAAGAAAAAAATCTTTGTGTCTTTGGCGGCCGACTCCGGTCGCAATATCTGCATGGGATTTCTAGGAATTTGTTACAAATGATTCATTAAAAACAGTCGCTACACCCGAACTCGGCGTTACATCCAAAGTCGCTATAGCCACATGAATTTTGTACTAAAGTATGCTTTAAATTCAAGGGACTTAGATTTAACGTCGCTATAGGTAAATGGTCGCTACAACCAAGGTCGTAATAAATGAAATCCACTGTATGTATTTTTTCAAGTTTAATTAGGTATTTATTATTAGAGTTGCAGACATAGACAACCAGTTTTACAAATTTAAATGCTAAAAAAAATTAATAAAGTAAAGCAATAGTTTTTTTTAAAGCAAGATAATTATGTAGCAATAAACTAAGAGTTGGTGTATCCATATCAAATATTGTCATAAGTGATTCATTGACAAACGTGTGTAAATAATGCAAAAATTTAAATGAATTCTTAATTTTAAATTTAATAAGTAGGTAAGGAAACTAGCATTGACAAAGTAGTTTCATAACAAAAACCGTATAAACAAAAAAATCAAGTAATTTCTTTCTCTTTATCTCAAATCACAATGATTCAACATTGCAATTATGGTTGCGATAGGTTTATCTAGGTGTTTCTGGTAAGCTGAAAGACTGCACAGACACTGGTCCCTGCTTAGTTTGAACAATGGTATCAATAAGCACTTACTTTTCGCTCAAATACTGAGTCGTCCAGTAGAGAACCTCACCGGCCAGCTCTGACTCGGTGATGGTGTACCCTGCTATGTGCACGGGCAACTGGTCCTCAGGGTTAACAGTAGCGGCAAAGTTTTCAAAAAACACTCGGTACGATGTCAAATAATCCTCTTTTTCACCCATTTTCGGTTGTTCGTTCGAGTTATTAAGGTAACTGATTAAATATCGTGTCAATAATCGATCAACACTTGTAAATGACTACAAGCTAAACTGGAGCAAAAGTCGGAGTCTTCCTACGAAATATAATTATTTAGTAAATATAAAGCACTCTTTCACTAAAACATAATATGTCACCACATTATTGAAATCACTTATATTTATATTTGCACTAATCTCAATTGTTTAATGTGATCAAAACATAAAAATCACATCTCGCTCATACTTCTCCGCTCTTGTTGTCACATCCATCCCATCCATTAATTATCTGTCCCACCAAAAAAAAAATCCACACCCGATGTTATTCGAAACATGTGAAAAGTAAAAATCAAATCTATTATTCAATTTGTGTTTTGTTACAAATGTTAAAAAAAGGACCCAGTTTAATTTTTATTTGATTCTTTTTTATACAAGCTTCTATGTAACTTGCAATGTGTGTTTTTACGATATAAAATAGAAAACTTACGATAGAAGATGAAATAGCTAAAACTTCGTAGTTTCAGAACAAACCTTTATCGTTTTCTCTGTCTACGGTCCTGAGTATTTGACGTTACTAGTGTTGTATGGAAAGTTATTTTCCGGATTCAGATCAGTGCACAAATATGCTAGTACGAAAGTATGATATTTTTTTTTTAATCGAGAAATGCAATCAGTTTATTTGAAATAGATGCTTAATTACTACATAGGTACAAGATAACACTGAAATATACATATACTAGTTCCCGCCGTCTAGGTCCGCTTCGTCCGCGTGAAATTTCTTGTTCGCCTGACCCACCCCGTCGCATCGCATCGCCTACCCGTAGGTACTGTTACTTCGTTTTCGCTAAGCGCTCGTTCTTACTTTTTTTCTTATTGCTCGGCTTCTAAAGATCCTAGCGTAATGTTACATACCTATAGCCTTCCTCAAGAATTGGGCTATAAAATGTTATAAGATTTTTTTAAATCCAACTGGTAGTGACAGACATAAGCGCATTCAAACAGTCAATAAAAAATAAAATGTGTAAGGTAACTAATAGACTAAGCGCATTTTTTTACTTTAAGCAGTTTATATCCGTCGTAATTTCTAAACGAAAGATCCGATTCGAATAATTTAAAAAGGAATTTACATTATTATTTATTATTATATTATTTATAAGCGAAAGATCCGATTCGGATAATTTAAAAAGGAATTTACATGCCATTGCCACGTTGGATGGCAATGCTGATTCTTTGGACTAAAAATAGGCCAGCCCTCTGGTCCCGTAAAGAGTCGACTAATCGCTTGGCGATGTCCCGAAATACTCGATGAGCACTCGGACCCCAAGGCCCTAGTGTTTCAACCCCATACGGCTCAAACATATAGCTGCCAATGAGGTTGTTATATTTGCGCCGTTTGAGGTTTTCTGCACCTGCAGCAGCCGCCCCAGCACAGCCCACCGTGCTAAGAAGATGGGATGGTGCTAGGGTGTCAACACAGGTTGTATCCCACATCAAAGGCCTACCCAACTTCCAAGGCATTATGGTCATTCCGTCTGGCCTCTTCCCACCGTCGCGTGCCAAGCCATTGAGTTCTAAAACAGCTGGCACCCCGGTGGTGACAAGAGCCCGACGGATGATGTCGTTAATGCTGGCGTGCCGTGCCATCCGACCAGCGCTCATGCTGCAGGATAGGCCATGGTATCCGAGGCAGTCAACTCCTTCACCGCATTGACAGCGATGTGGAGCCCCGCAAGGAGCGCTCAGACGCAAATATGTAGCGAGCTGGAATGTGGTGTCCCCCAGCATAGTGCCTATGTTATGTGACGGTGGTGCCTGAAGCCAGAGGCACGACTCCCATTCACCCACAGCCAGCAGGCGGGCACGCTCAGCAGTATTGGTGGTGGACGTATTAATGAGTTTATTCCGTACCAACCTGCAGAGCGGCTCATCCCATTGTCTCTAGGAAGACGGGTTCTCGGGCAGAACCGTATCCGGGCAAGCGATTTTCCAGCTTTATTTTTATTAGTTTAAGAGGAGAAAAGCTGCGCTTTGTACCTATTATAGTCTGGTAATGTAGCGAAAAACTTGTATTTTTTATACTTGGGAAGACTCATTTGTCTTGATATGGCTGTTCTGCTGTTTGGGGGAGACAATCCCTGTTTCCCCAAAGTTTTTTCCAAAAAGTAACTTCTTCCGGTAGTGAGAGAGGAAGTTTAATTTGAGATTAGTCAGGGGTGAACTCAGATGCTTTTGAAAGGCTTGCCCTGGATTTACTACTGTGACTAACTGTGTGTGGGCCAACTACCTATTCGGTCGGTTCAGTAAAAAATAATATTAAAGATCGTGACAGGCAGTGAATTACTGAAAGTCTAAATAGTTTCGTATTTTGTCGCTCCCACCACTATTCACCATAATATTGTGCTATCGCAATGGGTACCTGTCGTAACCACTAATATATGTATTGTAAAATAATAAACTGCCCATTAGGTTTTTCCAAAAGAAAACATAAAATATTATGCTTTGTAATGGGGAAGGCAACTGTCAAAATGGCGCTGTCGTAGCTAGTTCCCAACACAAGCCAATAATACGAGACGTGAGGTGGTTTTATTTTATTTTTGCGAAACTTATGCATTGTTGTGTTACTAAATACTCCGAAATTGGAGTCCACCATTTCCCGAGAGACCCTAAGATTAAAAGATGGTGGCTTAAAGCTAGCTATTCGTAGAGATGTTTTATTTATTTTTATTTATTTCAACCAACTTTGGATCATACAAATTAAACTACCTACATTACAAAATTGATTAATTATTAATGTATATATATATATATATATATTATAAATTATTCATCAAATTCACGGATATCTATGATCAAATTCAAGAAATTACATACAAATTTTAAATGAAATTTATACATTAATATTAATAAGTGTTTGATTTTATTTCCATGATTATAATTTAATTTTTTGTGATTTTTAATTTAATTTAATTTTTATGATTTTAATGTATTATTTCATTTCATTTCATTTCATTTTTGACTTTTTGATTTATATTTATATTATTTGAGTGATTATTATTATTTTTATATATTCCAATTAATGAAACTGTAACAATATGACCTGCAATGGATTGAAATAAATTATTTGAATTGAATTGATTGAATTGAATATTAGAATTGATAATAGATAAATTAAATTAAAATAATATTTTAACATTAGTCAATACGTAACCAACCATTCAGCAGTGGTTCACGTACTGACAGTCGAATCGTTCAGCAAAAACCGAGTAGAAATATTTTGGACAAATTGACTTTGAGGATATATTTATGGTTTTAAATTCTGACACTTTCCATATCATTTACTTGATTTAAAATATTGAAATTACCGAAAATAACGAAATAGCGAAATAAAAGTAAACTCATGATGATTGATGACTAAACGAAATGTCAAACTTATTGTAGGCCGTGGGGACCTAGCTATGATCACGCCATCTACAATTAGCTATAATATTTTTTTAATTTTGACCTAACGACAATATGAAAAAAAAGCATGACGTAATTTTTTGAGGACACGTGTTATCGATATATCGATATATCTTCACGCACTCATCACTATCTTTAGTTCTGATTGGTCATGATGATGTTGTTTATCGTGTTTTTATCTGACAGCAGTAAAAGCGGACAAAAGATATTTTCAAACTCACAAAATTAATTTATGCATTAATTACAGATTATTCTGTATTCCTCGTCAAGGCTGTGTACATACAGGTACAGTGTATGGTTATAATATAATTTTACCATAATAGTTATTGTGGTTAGTCTCATAGTTTCAGATTCAGAACTCAGGATTTGCAACAGTACCTATTATTTATCTCTAATTTTAGGCATTATCAAACTTTGCAACGTACGTGATTGATAATTATTACGGTGATAAGATAACTACTACTACTTAATTCATTTTGATTTTTCTGAAACTTTTCTATGACCAGATCTCAGGCAGTAGTTGGTTGATAAAGAAGTTAGAAACAGAAAAATGACGTCGATTGCTGGAAAATACCAGCACTACAAGAATGAGGATATTGACGACTATTTCAGTGCTGTAGGTGAGTACCTAAATATGTATTTCACAGCCATCTATTTATTTAGAAATTATTTTGTTATATAAAATTCTAATATAAATTTTCATACTTACAGAATATAAATTTAATTTTATATCTTGTATCCACCAAATCACAATGTATTTTGATAAAGTTTTTAAAGTGCATAAGAAACTTAAATAAATACTTAATAAGAATTTACTATTGTTACAGGTGTACCTTACATGGGACGTAAAATGATGTCAATGTCATCACCGCTGATGGAAATATCAGTGGATGGTGACCATATGACAATCAAGAACTCATCTTTGTTGCGGACAGTTGAGAACAAGTTCAAATTAGGAGAAGAGTATGAGGAAAACATGCCTAACGCCAAAGTCAGGGTTAGTGTGACATGTCATGAACCAACTATTCGTCATTAGTACACCCGATGCAAACTTGATGGCGGATGTGAAGTGCGCCACCCACCCCTGCTGACACATGAATTTGTTACTGTGCAGCAACTGGCCTCCTGTTCAGAGCCAGCATAGATAGATAGAATACTCTTTATTATGTACACCATAAAAATTACAGATATAAATGTAGAAATTTTACCCATAGGGTGACACAATGGGCGGTCTTGCGATCTTTTACAGACAACCTTTGGATGGATTTAAAAAAAAGCAGCATAAAGTTTAAATCGGGCTGGACCAAGTAGTGTGTTCTTGGAACGCTGTGGTTTATGTGGTTTAGTATTCTGTTTGATCTATTAATGTTACTTGTTTTCAGAGTGTTACAACCCTGATTAATGACAAGCAGATCGAAACCAAGTCAGTAGTAGAAGACACGGGTGCTAACTGTGGTCGCCAGTATGACTTCACTGAAGATGAGTGCATTGTTGTAAGTAATACCACAAAATTAAAACTGGTTGTGAACGAAACAGTGTTTTCGATAAATGTGTAGGTACAGTGGTACTATATCTAGGAGTAGTGATTTATCTATTTGTTTTTTTATAAAATACCTGATACCACCACACATTTTAAAACACCTTGAGAAGCATCATACCATAATACCATACCTCCACCACCATACCATACCATACCATACCACCACCATGCCACCACCATACCATTGCCATAATATATTATTTAAAAAATAATCTAAATGAATAAATAAAATGTCTGGTTGTAATGTCAAAATAACAGCTTTTTACTAAATGCATACGAAAGTTTATACAGTACTTTTATAACTTTTTTTTTAATTTTTGTCTTTTTGTTCTGGCTAATCTCCGAAACGGCTACTGATTTTGACGGGACTTTCACTGGCAGATAGCTAATGTTAGAAGGAGTAACTTAGGCTACTTTTATATTAGAAAAAGGATTAGGGATCCGCGCAAAAAAATTAAAACCCATGTTTAAGCTGTTTTGCACTAATCTCTGGAACTAACAGTCGGATATGAAGAATTCTTTTTGCATTTGGTAGCTTAATTCTCGAGGATGGTTATAGGCGATTTAACATCACGCTACGACTCTTAAGAGCCGAGTAAAAGGACGAAGGAGTTTTATTAAAATGTGGCTGTTATTTTAGTAAATTGTTTATCTTACGTCTTCTTTCCATGCAACTTTTCCATGTTAGTTTCATGTTATCTTGCCTAAAATTGATCATAATTCGTATCTAATATTATTTATTTATATTGCAGACCCTGACCCACGAAAAAGCCAAAACACCTGCAAAACGCTACTTCCGCAGGGTCCAGTAGATGATGAAACTTTGAAACGAATTAATGAAATGATTTTGTTCTTCCTGTGGGAAAAATATTATGGTATCAATATAATTGGTGAATGCTACAAGGGAACTGATAATATTTTTGTTTTATACTTTTATATGCTTTATTAAAATTTGAATAAATTTATAAAATATCAAAGTAGGTGTTTTTTTTTACTTCGTTCCTACGACGATGGGCCACGAGTCACAAGCACTAAAACTGAGTTTCTACTACTGTATTGATTGTAATTTTATGTTGTTACAAACATAGTGTTTTGGAATTTGGATTGGAACACATATAATTATGAATTAGTTGGCATCTCTAAGTTGCTATCGTTATTCCTCGAGAAAATCGCTTTTGAATTTCCCTAAGTGTATACATATTAGTGCTCCTGACGGTACATCGTAAAGAAAAAAAATAACAAAATAAATTGAAATTCAATTATTGTCGAGTAGACTACAAAATAGAACCAGCTAAGCAAGCCTAGTCCCGGGGTGTTCCCAGTATTCCTACCAGTAAGTATAGTGTGAATTTTCTTCTCATTATTAGATTTCACATAATTACTATTAGAAGGAATAATGAGAAGTAATAATTCATGGTAGGAATAGTGGAAACAACCCCTATTACCACTACCAACCAACCATGGCCATCAGCCAGCAAACAAAGAGCAAAAGCGATTTATCACATTTAGGTACCTACTAATTTATTTAGTTCAAATTTATTTAACAACAGATTATTAACATAAAAATATAATAATACCCTAAACTATAGATACACTAGGTGTTGCCCCGCGACTTCGTTCGCGTAGAAGTCGTACGATAGGTACACAGTATACTAAAATCACAGCCACATTTTAATAAAACTCCCTCGCCCCCCGAGCCGCCGCTTTGCACCGCCCACCCTCGTTATTACTTATCAGGGAGTTGTTCCAGAATATTCCACAACATTCGAGTGTTCTGGGGGATGTTCCCGAAAATTCTATAACATTCCAGAATGTTGTGGAATGCTCTCGAATGTTCTGGATTGTTCTAGAAATTTCTAGATCTGTTAGGAAATAATGGAACTTTCCAATAAATACACACTATTGCATATTGTCGTAAACATGTAAGTTGTAATAAAAGTTATTGAGGTCAATAATCGAGATGAAAACTATACTATCTTTTAAGTTGGACCAAATTACACATAGTGACCCAACGTCAAGATCGGTTCAGTAGTTTCGAAGTTTATTCAAGACATACATCGTGACTCGAGATTTATATATACACTACCGTCCAAAAGTTTGGAAGCAGCAAGGTAAAGTCAAATAAACCAAAACAAAGTCATTTCAATTTCAATGTATTGATAAAAATTAAAATATAAACAAAAACTAATTTAAGCAGAACAAACATTTTACATACCTACAATATAAAATTAAATTAAATTTTAGCTTCATCAAAGTGTCCTCCTTTTTCCTTTATTAGCTTCTCGCATATTCTAAGCATTCTATTAATTAATTTATTAAAATAATCTTCATCTAATTTGTTCCATTCAAAACTTTTTGGAAAAAAGATGAAAAAATCTTAAACATCATGCAGTGGCCATTCTCCCATTGAGCTTGTTTGGGATGAACTCGATAGAAGGGTGAAAAATCGTTCTCCTACGAGCTCAGAACATTTGTGGAAGCTATTAGAGAGCGAATGGAACAAATTAGATGAAGATTATTTTAAAGCTAAAATTTAATTTAATTTTATATTGTAAGATCAAGGTGGGGAAGTTCGTCTACGGGGGAACACCATACATCGCACAGAGTATTATTATAATATGATACATCGTCTCTCTAGGCCAGGGTTTCTTAAACTTTTTGCAGTCACGGACCACTTTCACAATTTAAGCAATTGGACGGACCGCTGTCAAAGAATATTTTAGGAAAAGAAAACAAGCGCTATTAAACAAGGCGGCGCGACAGTTGTAGCCCGCGCGTAGGTACAGTGCCCCCGCACCCCGAGCGGAGTGGATATCAAGACAGCGCGCAGTGATTACCTATTAAACAAGGCGGCGCGACAGTTGCAGCCCGCGCGTAGGTACAGTGCCCCCGCACCCCGAGCGGAGTGGATATCAAGACAGCGCGCAGTGATTACCTATTAAACAAGGCGGCGCGACAGTTGTAGCCCGCGCGTAGGTACAGTGCCCCCGGACCCCGAGCAGAGTGGAAATCAAGACAGCGCGCAGTGATTACCTATTAAACAAGGCAGCGCGACAGTTGTAGCCCGCGCGTAGGTACAGTGCCCCCGGACCCCGAGCAGAGTGGAAATCAAGACAGCGCGCAGTGATTACCTATTAAACAAGGCGGCGCGACAGTTGTAGCCCGCGCGTAGGTACAGTGCCCCCGGACCCCGAGCGGAGTGGAAATCAAGACAGCGCGCAGTGATTACCTATCAAACAAGGCGGCGCGACAGTTGTAGCCCGCGCGTAGGTACAGTGTCCCCGGACCCTGAGCGGAGTGGAAATCAAGATAGCGCGCAATGATTATAATACCTATTGAATTCGCCGCCCGACGACGAAGATGCGTCGTCGTCGTGGCGAGTTCGTGGCTTGGCCGAGAAATGCTGAGTTGACTACACAAGTTCCTAATAAATATGTTAGGAGTTAACTGACCTACTGTGGACCCCTGATACACATGCTACGGACCCCTAAGAGGTCCGTGGACCCCACTTAAAGAAACCCTGCTCTAGGCTGTTTCTGAATAGACTGACCGTTGACAGCTCGGTCGGTAAAACAGAGTCACTATTTCGTCCTACTTTTAAATTATAGATGGCGTTGTGTTGAGTTCAATAGGAAAAAGGTCTCATAATTGGACCGATTTAAGCAAAAATGATCCAACCCACAACCCCGACAGTGGTGTCGGATCGGTCCAATTTTTTGTAGTTGACTAGTTGAAACGCGAGTGAATTGTGTCGAAGTTTTAGCTAACGTGAAATGTGAATATCAACGGGTTTTTACGGACTATAGTGGTAAGTGTCTAGCTTGTATTACAATTTATTGTTATATTCTATTTAAATCGAATTTAAACCTATATTTACTGAAATATTAGTTGTGATAAAAACCTTACCTATAAATTCAATATTGGGGGAAGACTATCTAGTATTTTAGGGAAAGGCCGTCATGTGCCGCTCTTGCCCCAAGGCAGATGCTGTAAACCTTTTTTGTTTGAAGCGTTTTCTTTAAACATTATTTAGTTATAGATACCTACAGCCAAACCTCCTTATTCGTAGTTTTTATTTTTGTGAATCACAGTATTTATAAATACCGTGATTCTATTAATATGATTTCTTCATTAGAAACATTATCATGATAATGTGATAGAGGTCTTGTTTCATATAATTTCTAAAATGGTAATTTATCCGATTTAAAATCAGTTTATATTATTCTTCAGGTAAATTGTCATAAAATGACTCGCAATTACAAAAGAACATCAAACAAATCGTTTTACACTAAAGAAAAATTGCTAGACGCTAATTGCTGACGCTGCTCGTACTTGTAACGTATGGACGGCAGCACATCAAGCTACCACAATCTGTCTTTCTTTAATAGATTTTCAACTTTATCGGTAGAGAATGCTCTACCGAAATCAAATTTTCCCAATCAACCTTGAACCTAATGAGGTTCAAGGTTGATTGGGAAAATTTGACAGTTTCGGGTAGCTTGACCTGCTGGCGTCTGTAGCTAGAATGACGATTATGGGTCATTATAATAATAAAGTGGAAGTCAAGTACCACCGGAGGCCACCGGCCATTTCAGTGGAGACTGAAAATAAACTGGCGTCAAGTCTTCACACGATGGAACGGTACGGGTTTGGGCTTATTAGAGATCAAGTTTTAAAATTAGTTGGCCATTATGTTAATCTAAACAAAATAAAGACTCTTTAAAAAAAAAAGAAAGCCTGGCAAGGATCGGTATATAACCAAGTGGATGAAACTAAATTTAAATCTTCTGTAAAACGCATACTATGCAGCCAAGCATTTTATGAGTTGGGGAATTACATCGCTGACAAAAACGCTTGGCTCAATGTTGGTTCTGCTCCACAAGGGCGCAGAAACTAATTGATTAGCATTCGAAAATATTATTGGAGCTGCTGAAGATTGTAAAAACTATCATTGCATTATATAGATTCAATCTCTTAATATTGTATAATTGCATAGCACATATGTGAGTACTATGTACCTATCTACTATAAAGCTACCATTAACTGGGTACGTTTTTCATTGACTTGAATTTGCCCTGGCGACTGAGAGTATGTCATGCTCACTCAAATGTCTCGCTGGTGGTGGCGTGTGTGTTGGATCATTAAGTTCTCTTCAAAATGGTTCAGTTGAATGGTGCTGCTCCATGCGTCATGTTCGTGAACGGGCGCCGTCAGTAGGGGCTGGTCATCTCTTAGCTGCCACGGCTTATTTTAATTTTTGAATCGTTTTTGGTTTTTACCTTTTTGTTGCGGACGCTTTTAACGTGCACGTCTTTCTTCATTGTTCTCACATACTTAATTTCAACATGAATGATGTAGGTACTTAACCAATATTTTGTAACAATATTTTGATTTAAAAGAGTGTCCGTGGAGTTTCTTGCCCGTTCTTCTCCATAGAGATCTACGCATTGGAATGGGCAACTAGCTTCTGACCGACTCTTTGATAGTTCAAAAGTGCCTGTAATTGGTTTATTTGAAATAAATGCTTTGAGTTTGAGTTTTGAGTTGAGTTTGAGTGGGTTTGTTTGTTACCATTTAGTTTTTTTTACAGTGTAAAGACCCTCTTTTTTTGTGGATGGGAAATCAGCAAATGACTTCTCCCGCTCTGGGCGGAGCGGGAGGGCGTGTCAGACTTTTACTGACGAAAACCCACCCGTGGTCCTTCTGTTGCCTGTGCCGGGGCCACGGTAACTCTTTCGAACATCCCGCAACCCCGGCTGGGTAAAGACCCTCTGGATCCGGTTTTTATCATCTAAATACCAATAATTATCAAATTTCACATTGCATTTTAGATGCTACCAACAATCATACTTACCTACTATACCCTACAGTCAGTATATTCAAATTTAATTGTACTGATTTAAATGTTGACAATCCCTCCCCTTGCGAATATACCGGACTTACCCCACTTCATGATTTTACCGCCATAGATTGTGATTGCTACCTTATAACCTGATATTTAAAGCATATATTTCATTAAATTTTATTTTCGAATATTTACTGAATATGACTGCTGCAAATATCTATCACATTACTAACAATTTATGCATAAGACGGAGTTGCCCTAATTACTCGGAAAAGTCCATCTACTTACTACGTTTAAAAAAAACGCGTTTATTTCATGTTGACAACAGTTACATTGATGTTTGTAAAAGTAACTGATGAAGAAGGAAGCTTTAGTCATCATTAATATTCAAATTAGACAAATAAGCTAAAAAATCAGGCATAGGGTGTTTATTTAATCAAGCTTGCAAATAATAAACTATGACGGACTTCGCCACCTTGACCTTAAGTAAAATTTTTGTTCTGCATTAGTTTTTGTTCATATTTTAATTTTTATCAATACATTGACTTTGTTTTGTTTTATTTGATTTTACCTTGCTGCTTCCAAACTTTTGGACGGTAATGTATATATGATTGAGTAATACGTAAGTAATCTCTTTGCACATTATCTTTTTTATAAATTGAATAAAGAAAAATTAAATGAAAATTCAGTGGCAAAATCGTGTAGGCCCAAACACAGATAATCGACAAGATAAAATATTGCAGTGCTGCCATCTGGCGTGAAGATATCATTTTATGCTATTTTGACATATTAGAATCCGATCAATTTAAAATGTTTCGATATTCTCTTTCCTTCTTTTTCTGTCCTGGAGATATCCGTTATTTCGGTTATCGGTTTGAAAGAGCCACCAGAAAATAGCACCATTACGTATTCATTTTCATTCTTCGTATCGTGCGGTTTCGATTGATTTGATTTTATTGTTTTGAAAGTGCATTGTGAGGTTTGAATATTTGCAAATCATTTACATTCTCAGCAGTTTTAAGAACTAGTATCTAACGAAATGGCTGAATATACAGTTTGCCAGAATCAGGTAAGCGCAAATTGTACCATTATTTTTTAATACAAAAATTTATCCCGTCTTCATAATTGAAAACAAGAAAATAAACCAAAGATTTAAACTTTTCTTTCGTATGCCTAAAGAAAATACTCCAGCAATATTCGGTTATTGAGAAAGAACCAAATTGACGCAACAAAATAAAATACAGGTACCTACCTACTAAATCAAGCAAAACTAGATTAGGATATTATGAACATAATTTTTCCACAGGAGCAGCAGGTGAAGAAGCTGAAGAGGTTCCTGGAAGGTTGGCGCATGGCTGTTCTTCCGCTGAAGTCCGTCATCTTGTGGGAACAACAGTGGCATCCATGTGCTATAGTTGGCTCTGTCTCTTTTATATATTTTCTCATTTGGCTACTGGATCTCAATTCGCTCGCAACATTCGCTGTTATTGGCCTATTCCTGAATTTTGTGGACTTTATTGTGCCCGTTATCTGTAATTCTCTTTATGGACCTTCTTCATGGACAGGACAACATGAAAAGATATTTGAAGAAGTTTGCAAAAGTATTGTAACCAATTACAATAAAAGCTTGCACAATATTCGCACATTCTATTCTTTGAGGGAAACCAGCCCTTGTATGGTAAGTCTATTTTGTAGTGACAATTATTATACAATTAATATGAAGAAAAAACTGTTTTAATAAAATTGATGATAATCCATTTTATTGGTATCAACTATTGTAGTAACGTAACATTGAATAGATCTCAATGTGAACACACCTCTTAACAGGTGTTCATATTTTACTTTAAAATATTTAAAAATAAAATTGAACATTGTTAGAGGTACCTAGATGAAACTAATATTATAACCGCTTGTTATGGGCGTAAACTTTCCACCTTTTTCGATTGGTTGTGAATATAATTTTTGATTCTAACAGCCTCATTTCTTTTGTTTCAGTACTACATACTTTCCCTCAGTTTGTTGGTGACATTGGCATGGGTGGCGTCTTCCATCAACAATACATTCCTGATGTACATCCTGTCTACTATGATGTTGCTCATGCCAGGTGTCCAACACAGGGGTATCTTCAACACTCTCCTAGCTATGGTCAAAATGGCTCCTAAATCTGTTAAATCTGAATAAAACCAGCACTTTTGTTAGATGTATAGCTTTTAATATTAATATGTGATTGGTCTGGTCATAAGTTTTAAGTTAAGCTTAGCTTATTGTGAGCTTTAAATTACAGTATGTGTGATATACTTTATGATATTAATTAAAGAGCCAAAGCCTTACATTTAGTTTTATTTTATACTAGCTGACCTGACAGGAGTTGTCTTGTCCTTTCAATAATAACAATAATAATGCACTCAATATACCCAAATATATATAGCACTACAAAAAGCTGCCATATTAATATAACAATAACACTTGCCGCATAGTAAGAAAATTTTTACAACTAGACGGATAATAATTTCACTGCAGTACAGAGCAATTTATCTTCTCAGAATAATACCTAACTAGAATCTCACCTTGGTTCACACCCGTGAGATTCTGAAAACACCAGGTACTAACCTGAGAAAATTAAATTTAAAAACCATAATAATAAATCAATTTATTGCATAAACAAAATCTCACATTGCACTGCTTGCTTTCAGTTGACAAAATTCAATATAACTATAACATGGAGTACAATGATTAGGTAATAACGGGCTGGTGTCCGCAACTCCACGTCAATGCGCGTATTTTGCGTAATGGATGGGAAAATCGATTATTCGATCCACCCCAGCTCCTCAAGGCAGGCCAGCAACGCTTGGTGTTACTGACAATCTCACGTAGGGTACCTGGGTTACCGAAGTACTTTGCCCTGTATGTGACGAGCACTGGGCAGTTTAATGTAGCACATGAGCTGCTGTCTCGTCGTTCTCAATGCAGGCCCTGCACAGCGGACTGTCTGTGACTCCTATGACAAAGAGGTGTTTATTAAATGACCCGTGGCCAGTTATAGCTGCTGTAACTATACGTAGCTGATAGTATTAAAAGTTGGTAATTTTAAAGGACCTTGTACCTGTGAAGGAAACCACTAAGTAAAAAAAAGTAAGTTTAAAAATCTAGAAACCCGACTAAAAAGAAAACGTTAAAGAAGACGGAAACAAGATGACCTATTTTGTCTCCAAACCATCTCAAGCAGTCGGAGGCAATGTCTTTATTGTTAAATTTAAGAAGATGCCACCGACTCACAGAGCACCGTGTTTAATACTGCTCCGACTGCATGAGATTGTTTGCAGATAAAATAGGTCATCTTGTTTCCATTTTCTTAACGTTTTCTTTTTAGTCGGGTCATCTTGTTACCATTGTTTTTAAAGTTCACTTTTACGCAGTCGGGTTTTTAGATTTTTTAAATTTACTCTTTTTCGTCGGTCGTAATTACAATACCTGCATATAATCGGGTGATAACGGCCTCTTACCTACTCACTGCAAAAGTTTGGGATTGTGTTTTTTATCATTTCTCATTCCAAATTACATTTAAACATGTAAGTTGTATATATGTTTGTAATCACCTTTTAAAACCCTTCATTTTAATACTCCACTCGATATGTTTGGGAGAAAAATTATTTATTTATTTACTATGGATGACTTACCTACAGCTATTATAATTATTTTAGAAAACACATTCGGCGCCAGAAATCCACCATACTGTTTTTTTTTATGATTTATGTCCAGTGATACTCATGCAATAATGGCGAGCCTAACGACATTTCATTCATCAAAATCGGTTTTGCCGTTTAGTAGTTACGAGGGAACATAGTGGCATACATAAATACGGGTCAAACACATAATAATCCTCTTTTTTCGGCTTCGCCGCAGTCGGGTAAAAAGAGAACGTTGGATGCAAGAGCGAGCTCAAAAACGTTAGCACCCTACGTTCATATTTAGCATAGCTACGTCCCCTACGTATGCTTAATATTAACTAGCATTACCCTATATAAAAATATACTTTGTGTAGCATTATGCCTCCAAATGCAGACTGCCTTTTCTTTACTGGGGCAGTATCATGAAATATTAATGCCATCATGATTCCAGTCCGAAAAAGGGATAGTGTTATCGGTCATGTATAGCTAGGTCTCGCGCAATGGGATTATGATGGCATGAGAACGTCATAATATGGCACCAGCAGCACCCTAATTGCGTAACACACCAGTTGGAATCGGTTTCATTCTGACAGTTCAACAACATTCATTGCGTTATTTACGTTGTTGAGCAGACACATTTTTCGAACATCTGAAGCATTGAGTTAGCAATTTGCTTCAAAATCATTCAGATTGTGATTGATATTGTGTTACGCAATTAGGCTGCTGGTCCTATTTTGCCCTTGTTTGGAAAGCATTTCTCGAGATTTGGGGGGCCCCAGGACCGGGTGAACCGCCCTCCCGTCTGCCATCTCGATGTTTTGTCAAGTCGTAAAAACCGTGCGAAGCAGGGGCGTGTGTCTAGTGTTAAATATAGTAGGTACCTCGTGGGAAAGGAAATTATTGCAATAGTTTCATCATACACCCTCTATTCTGACGTCAGGTTGGCGAGTGATGAAACTAACGCAATAGTCGTAGTCTAGTTTATCGTGTTTAGCTATGGGTGATCATTAAAAAAAAAATACCTTATTTATCAATTATTATATTTTGACGTAAATTCTTAACTAAATACATTCATTATATCAATATCTCATAATTTTTGAAAATTGTTTTTTGCGCACAATCATGCGAACCGGTAAGGCAAACGGAGAGCACTATTTAACAGAATATTAAACTATTGATTCACTACATTGCCTCTGATTCAATCGAGCTACATCTAAGAACACAAAACATTGATACAAAATACATTTTATTGAAACCTCAGCATATACAAATAACTTAGTAATATGACAGTTAGTACAGTTTGTAAAACCTATGTATAAAATGTTTTTATTAATAACTTTATTACACTGAATATATAAAGCATAAAAAAAATAAGAGAATAGGAAAAATCATTAGGATAATCACAGCAATAAGTGTAAAAATAAAAGATTCATCAATAAATAAACTGCAAGCACAGGTTAAAATATCAAAAAAGCGAATAAAAACAGTAGTCAGGTACTACCCTGTGCTGCCCTTATGAGATTGTTATGATAAAACTACACTGAATGTATTTTAATACTACTGGAACTAAAACACGTCTAACTAGATGTCTAAACTCCATGCAGACGATTCATGCAAGAATTTTTCGTTTTTCGGGCATGCGCGACTCACGTCCCAAGTTGAATGGCAAGACAAACAAAAAGGAACGTTCTGAATGAAATACGACTGCCGAGATTTCAAAATTCGACGAACGACTGTATGGAGGAGCCGATGACTGTACAGAAACTATTCGGATATAGTAAAGCCTGGTTTAACGGTGGAACTTTTAGCCTTCGTCACGAGCGGCATGCCCGGGTCGTTCGTCGCATTATTGGCACTGTCTGTAGAAGTGCTTGGCCTTAACCGATCATCTGTCACTAGAGTCGTCTTGAATCTACTACCGGACACAGTCGCTTGGGAGCTTACATTACTTTTTTGTGCACTACTGTCGCTGTACCTCCTGCTCCCATTATTCAGAATTTCATTCTTTTTTACTTTACTTTTGCCATCTTTGCTTTGCAAATTAAGCGAATCAATATTAGACATACACTGTGTATTTTCCTTAGAAACCTTTTGTTTAAGGTCGTTATCTAAATTATAATTTTTACTACTTGATGGCATGTCTTTATGGAAACATTCTTTCGTTTGTTGTAAGCTTAGCCCGAAGAACTCCGTAGAGCATTTACTAGTGGACGGTTGACTGTTCTCCAGTCTAAGGGAGTTGACCGCAGCGTAAGTTTGTGGGCTCAGATCGTTCTTGATCATTTTCACCGGTGAGCCGCACGGGTCAACTGACAGGGTTTCTTCATCGTCTTCACCTTCAGCACTCTGTAAAAGGATACAGGATAATGTAAAACACGTATTTAATACTTTTCTTCAAAGTTATACTTACAATTGCCATACAATCAAATAAATCAATTATACAGGAACACCAAAGCAAGCTCGCTTTTATTAATAGATTAAATGCGAATAACACGCTTGGGAAGTCAATAAAAATCAGGTAAAAATTCTTAATCTACCTACATTGTGATGCAGAATGTTACAGCATGATTTGTAATTAACTCATATGGCATATCTTCATGAAGTTATTCAGCAGAGTATCAAATCAATAAATGCTAGTTTGGTTTATACAGGTGTTATGAGTAGGTACATAGCATAGACCAGTCTTTCTCAAAGTGGGCGATAACACCTCCTTGTTCAGGTTCCTTAGTTCAGAAAAAAAATAATTTTATCAAACATGTGAAACCGCTATGTAAAACACTATGGTGGAGGCAGCGATGGCAGTTTCATATGCTTGATAGTTTGCGGCCGTCGTCGCAACCGCGCTAGGCACACACTGCGGACCCAGCCCTAAGCTTCTCTCAGTCCAATGAATTTTTTGATGACATTGAAAAATACACTTTATTATCAGTGCCATAAATGCTAAGTTTGTGATCAAATGGCTCCTCGGGCAAGTCTCGTTTAAACACTGATTTATTCAATGTCAGCAACCCTGTAGGTACTCCTTTTCGTGTTCATCACAACTAGTTATAATACAGGGTAGGTATAAGAGGCATCGGCGCGCAAACTGTTACCATAAATTCAGTACATGATTCTAAACCCTTAGTTCCCAAAGTGGTCCAGGTGGACCACGGGAGACTCGACGGGGATCTACTTTGGGGTCTATCTTCACATTTTTTGTCGAGTTTTGGGAATATGGAGAAATGTAGCTGCAGGAGGTCCACCGGAACCAGCTAAATTTTGAAAGTGGTCTATGAGAAAAAAAGTCTGGGAACCTCTGTTCTAGACCCACCAGTTTAGAAATATTTCACTTTTGTATGAAACAGCAATTTTTTTTTAATAACTGACGAACAATTTTTTCAATTTTTTGTTGGGGTCTAGAATCTTGTGCTGAATAGGGATAAAAAGAAAAGAAATTCTATTTAGTCCGTCAGTCGGATAATAAAAAAATATTAGACACGTATTTTTTGCTTTGTCATATTAATGAAAAATGACTTGGATAAAACGCATTAAAGTTGGGGAGTGGGGGCTCGCTACGTCACACACAACTAAGTATAGAATCTAGCAAGGCGTGACGTCATGCCATATTTTAACTCAATGTTTCGCCGTAGTCTTTAGATTACATAAAATAAGAAAAAATACATGTCCAATATTTTTTAATAATCTACCTGACGGACAAAAAAAAATTGACATCATCCGTATTCTTGGTAATAGTTTGCGCGTTGATGGTAAACCATGTATACTAGTCATTCCGTACCAGCAGGTCGTGGTCAGTGATAGATCCGGCAGTAGCCTCATTGCTGTTGAAGTCCAGTTCGGAGGCTATGGACACCGGCGTCACGTCGCCGCTAATAGATGAACCTGGAACATTGCGCCGAAAAAAACCATTTGTTATATCAACAGAGCACAGAACACACTCATATACTGCCTTAGTTATTTCA
The DNA here is from genome assembly GCA_947568875.1 of Fissipunctia ypsillon. Lineage (NCBI taxonomy): Eukaryota > Metazoa > Arthropoda > Insecta > Lepidoptera > Noctuidae > Fissipunctia > Fissipunctia ypsillon. The sequence continues at coordinate 18,556,342 of OX387654.1, read as the reverse complement.
ACTGACAACTTTTCCCATTTTTGGGACTTTTTACATATTTCTAAGTGGCTAGTGTGAAATCTTCTTTCTTTTTCCATAGGTGTTTATATCGGTAGATTGGTTCGTTCTCGTGGTGGTATATCGGAGTAAAGTCACTATTTTGTCAAGCTCGATCATTGTAGCGAGACCGCTCTATGTTTACACTTATTTTTACAAATGAATTTATTTTCTTACTATCAAACCTTCGTCTGTTAAAGTAACCTTTTATCATCGCATTTTTTTGGTCCCAGAGTTATCTAAAAAAACGAAATTTTTTAGTCTTGATTTTATTATAGTCTGAATCTAACAGATGTAGGTATGTATTGCATGACCGAAATGGATTTGTAAAACCCCTTTTCTAAGAAAGTTGTTAATGTTTTTACCAATTTCAATATTTATTTATTGTTGTCAGTACTGCAATGTGATAGCGCAGCGTGGTTAATATTATGGTTTGCATGAAAAAATATACATACATACTTAATTATCCGAATATTGTATCATAAAATAAATAAATAATTAGATATTAATTTATCATGCAAACTCCTTTTCATTGTTAGTCATTGTTTTTCGCTTTTAATGTTTCTAAGCTATTGATCATTCTCAAGAAAAGATTCGCTTTGAAGTTGAAGTAATCAGCAAAGAGTGCAGCGCATGCATTTCATAATCATGCAACAATGAAACATAAATTAACAGATGGTATTATTGTAATTAGTTTTGTTGTTTATTTAATGGAGTATACTGCAACAAGCGACGAAATTGTGCAACGTTTATAATATACTAGCTGTGCCCCGCGACTTCGTTCGCGTGGATGTCGTAAGATACACAATATACTAAGAGTATATAAATAAATATAATAAGAGTCACATTTTAATAAAACTCCCTCGTCCCCCGACCCGTCGCCAACCGTCGCGTTGAATCGCCCGCCCGCGCTATTACTTCACTTTCGCTTAGTGTTCTTTCTGACTTTTTCTTTTTGCTCGGCTCCTGATGGTCTTAGCGTGATGTTAAATAGTCCATAACTATCCTCGAGAATTGGGTTACCAAATGTAAAAAGATTTTTTTAAATCGGACTTTTTGTTCATAATTTCATGGGTTTTAATTTTAATACACAGAGCCCAAATTATTTTTCTAAAATAAAAGTAGCCTAAGTTACCCGCCGTAACATCAGCATTCTGCCAGTAAAATCGCCGATTGAAACGGCTGGCCGTTTCGGAGATTAGCCGGAACAAACAGACAGACAGACAAAAATGTTAAAAATTGTTTTTTTGTTATAAGTACCGTTTATACTTTCTTATGCATTTAGTAAAAAGTTGTTATTTTGACATTACAAACAAACACTTCAATTTTATTTATTTGTATAGATAGTTGTGCCCCGCGACTTCGTTCGCGTGATGTCGTAAGATCCACAATATACTAAAATAACAGTCACATTTTAAGAAAACTCCCTCGTCCCCCGACCCGTCGCCACAGATTACCAGATAAATCACTCCATGTATTTACGCGCGCTAACTACCTACCGGCAGCCGGGCCGCACGCAGCCCATTACTCAGTGGGTAGCCGACAGCCGCGAGGCGCGTACGTACGCATATACACTACCGCTCAAAAGTATTTGGCCACCTATTAAATACATTTTGTAAGATTCAATGAAACTATTTATTAGCATTTTTAAACATAACAATAATACACTTTTTAAATTTTGGGCTCATCTATGTGTCCACTTTTATTTTTAATGACAGCCTCACAAAGCTTCGGCAACCTAGCTACTAATTTTTCCAATGTTGTCTTGGTTATCTTCTGCCATTCGTCTTGCAGTTTTCTCCACAAGTCTTCCTGAGATGTAGGATAACGTTTCCGCACCTGTCTATTCAGCTGATCCCACAATAGTTCTATCGGGTTTAGGTCTGGGGACTGTGGAGGCCATATCATAAGTTTCAACACCTGTTGTTGTTCTTTTCCTTTTAAAAAGTGCTTGCATAGTCTTGCTTGACGTGTGTTTCGGGTCATTATCCTGTTGAAATATAAATCCCGGACCAATTAAATGGGTTCCAGAAGGCACTGCGGTATTCTCCAATATCTTTTTATACTAGTTTAGTATAACCTTGTAGTTTTAGTTATAACCTTCTTTTTTTAAGATTCCCTGTATTCGCACAAGATCTCCAACGGCGGAGCCACAAAAACAGCCCCAAACCACCATAGACCCTCCGCCGTGTTTAACTGAAGCTACAGTACAAGCGTCATTCACCCTTTCGTTTGCCTGCCGCCGTACGAAAACTCTTCGTTTGGATCCAAAAATTTCAAATTTTGATTCGTCCGTCCAGAGGACCTTTTCCCAATCTGCTATTGTCCAGTTCTTGTGTTCTCTTGCCCAATTAAGTCTCTTCTTTTTGTTAATAGTTTTAAGAAGGGGTTTTAACACCGCTATGAATCCCCAAAATCCTGCGTCACGTAGTCTTCTTTTGATTGTGGACGCACTGACTGGTTTATCACGATCCACATTAAACTGTGCTGCTATTTCCGGTGCAGTTAATCGTCTATTCTGTTTGCTTTTAATAACTATACTCAAATCTTCACTCGAAGTTGTGGCTCTCGGTCTGTCTGAACGACGTTTGTTGCAAATTGTTCCTTCAGTCGCAAATTTCTTAACGATGTAGTCAACAGTTTGCCTTGGTATCTTCTGCAGTCTTGAAATCTCACCATTACTTTTACCGGATTTATGAAGGCCGATTATTATGCCTTTGATTTCTTGGGAATATTCTTTAGTTTTACCCATTTTCTTCAAAAAATGAAACTCAGAAGTGAAAAACAAGAAAATATTATTAGGCTTTAAGTACTGAGCTACGGAGAGCGTGTTTTCTGGTCAAATGACATCAGATAACTAACATAATAATATTTGTAATAATTATACTACATTTTAGTTATGTTTATTTCTCAATAACTAAATCAAAACAAAACTGTGACTTCAAAGATTAACTTCGAAGAAATTCCGACAATATCACTATTTTGGTTTTATGACCAGGAGTCGGCAAATAACAATAAGTTGTTTAAGATTTTACCGTAGATAAGTATTTGGCGGTGATATACAAACAATGAAACCTAATAAATGATTTTTTTTAAATGTATTGTTTGTAACTTAAACAAAATGCAGGTGGCCAAATACTTTTGAGCGTTAGTATATAGTTTCAAATTCTTATGATATGGCTGGTCCTGATGTATTATGTGTAGTTGATGGATGTAGATCCAGCAAGAGAAGAGATAAAAACTTATCTTTTTTTCTTTACCTACTGATACAGTTTTACTATCGTTTTTTAAATAGGTAAATTGTTTAAACTTGCATGTTTCGTGTTTTGTATTTTATTGGTAGGTACGTAATTACTTCTACTATTCGTCTGCGATAAGAATAGAAAGGTTAATACCCTCCATTTGTCAACTGTCATTTGAAAATTACGTTTAGCAAAAATCTACTTTGTGCAAATTAATTTTCAATAATATTTATTATCGTTATTATCACAATATGGCGCCAGCGCAGGTTTGTTCATAGTGTAGAAGCATAGTAGTTACCTATTACGCTAATTGTGTAAATGAACGAACAAATCAATTAATCGTGTTTTCAGTTTCCTCCATTACGTATTTCATTCGTATTTGTGGCATTGTGGCCATGCGGAGTGGTTACGTCACTGATTATTAAATAGTTAGGTACTACACGTTGCGTACGATGTGGGCCTTACTTGTCTTACAACTGCAGTTTCGGGGTGTGGTCACAGAATACTAAATAGTTACCTAGCATAAAAATATTCCTCTGTCTTTCATAAGTATTTTTAACCATTAAACATGCTAAAACATTAAAAAGCATTTCATTTTATTTTATATTATTATATTATTTCATAAAGTGTACAAATACCTACTGACATCTTTATCGAAAAAGGCAGCCCTGGCAATTCACAATAACCACGCGGCGGCGCGCAGCTACAAAGCTAAACTCACTTTACGCTTGTAAGGTAAGGTACATTTTTGTTCACAGCGTCTAGCGACTCGAAGATGTAGGTTATTATAGTAGTAGGTATTGAACATTTTGTATGGAGTGATTTATCTGGTAATCTGTGCCATCGCGTTGAATCGTCCGCCAGCGCTATTAATTCGTGTTCGCTTAATGTTCTTTCTGACTTTTTCTTTCTGCTCGGCTCCTAAGGGTTAAATAGCTTATAACTATCTTCGAGAATTGGGCTACCAAATGCAAAAAGAATTTTTCAAATCTGACTTTTTGATCATAATTCTGACTTTTTTCTTTCTGCTCGGCTCCTAAGGGTCGTACCGTGATGATAAATAGCCTATAACTGTCTTCGAGAATTGGGCTACCAAATGAAAAAAGAATTTTTCATTCCGACTTTTTGTTCATAATTTCATGGGTTTTCGTTTTTTTGCGTGGTACCCTAATTATTTTCCAAAAATAAAAGTAGCCTTAGTTATCCGCAGTTACATCAGCTATCTGCCAGTGTAAGTCCCGTCAAAATCGGTCCAGCCGTTTCGGCGATTAGCCGGAACAAACAGACAGACAGACAAAAATGTTAAAAATTGCTTTTTTGTTATAAGAACCGTTTATACTTTCCTATGAATTTAGTAAAAAGTTGTTATTTTGACATTACAAACAGACACTTCAATTTTATTTATTTGTATAGATTTGGATATCAATATAAATATCCGCCGGTCACTCCGCAACTTCTTATACAATTTATTTGAACGACAACTAAAAGCGCACGGGAGGTTGTTACACGTTATTACAAATGACTTTCAATATCTTTTCAAAAGTGAATAATGTGTAACAGTAGCGCGCGTTTGGGCGGTCGTTGTTCTGAGTTGAGCTATATGAGTGAGCGTGAGGTACCTGCTGCATTGGAGTGCGGCATGAATGGGTGCAGGGTCGCGTCCAACGCGCACAACGTGGCTGCCTCGCCCTCCCACTGAGGGAGCTTGCTCGGCACATTTTTACTCCAATTGCTACTGGAATCCATAATGTTTAGTTACCAGCCTGTGTTCGGCTGCACCTCGCTCTCAACCACTCCCAACAATGAATGATATGATCACCAACAGTATGATTGATGTATGGTATGAGTTACCGTGAACTGACGCCGCGTGAAAACAAGATGGTTCCGAATAGACTCCGCAAGTGGACGACACGTTTTGAACATTTTATCCACTTGCAGACTGAATGGTAAAAAGGCAATTTAAGGTTCAGTTCATAAGTCTCACTGTCAAATGAGATATAACGACATAGACTTTTAGATAACATTTAACAAGAAACAGAAAACAGAACAGTAAAACTAACATCAAGCAACATTAGCAGATATGAAGTGTTTATAATACAGATCTAGTCGAGTGATAGCGCTGTAACCAACAGAAAATGAAGACATCTTCCAGAACATGTTAGACAAATTAAAACCAAAACAAAATGTACAGAAGAGTGGCATCGACTCGTAATGTTCGGAAAACGCATTTAAGCTGGTTAACATTTCTCTAAGTATTTAGTAAATTGTCTCTGTATACCTCTCGGTGGACGTAGTCTTATGTTCAGAGTTGGAAGCGTAGTTGGAGTTGGGCGACGAGGGCCCGGCGGACGACAAGCCGCTGGGCAGCTCGCCCGACGACGACATCAGCGACGACGGACCGCTCCAGCCTACACCTGGGGGCGATCGGGATTAGTGCACAGCTCAGCGGACAAGCGGGCGACGCACGCTGTTACTTACTGTTGGTGGGCGACGGCTGCTTGAGCGGCGGCGCGGCGGGCGCGGGCGGCGTGCCCAGCAGCACGGGCGCCGCCGTCACGCGCTCCAGGAAGGCGTCCAGCTGGCGCAGCGACAGCGCGTTGTGCAGCGTCTCCAGCGGACGGATGGCCGGCACGCCGCCGAAGCCTTCCACAGCCGCTGCGACAGAATTAGCGTCAGGCAAGCAGGCAAGGTGGGGCGAGGGGCGAGCGGGGGGGGGGGGAAATGACACGTCACTCACCGTTGCTGGAGGCCGTCGTGGGGATCATGACGCGCAGGTTAGGCGCGGAGCTGGAGCCGGAGATGACGGCCGTGCTGAACAGTCCCGCGGCCGACAGCTTGCCGCGCGCGCCCAGCCCCAACATCTTGAGGTAGCTCATCTGGCCGGCGATGCTGTGCCGCTGGCGCCGCCCTGCGTCCCGCGGGGTGCTACACTCTTGGCTATGGCCGGTGGCCACGTGGCCGTCCGCCAAGTGCGGCCACGACGCGCGGAATGTGATGGCGGATAGCGGGAGCTCGTTAGTGGAGGACTCGACGCCGCCCATATTAATGAGGGGGGTTACGGGCTCGTCCCGGCTCGGGCTCGGCACGGAGCCGGGCGACGTCACGGTTAGTGCGGGAGGGAGCGGCCGCGCGGCTGCTCCGGATGGTGCGCGTTAGTGAGGGTTACACGAACAGTGGGGGTGACATTATGTGGAAGGCGAACGTCGTTAGTAGACAGGGCGATGATAGAGAGAAAAATAAATTTGTTATTATTAAAGATAGAATAAATAAATATATAGATACTGGTCAAAGCGTGCTCGTAGTAGCGATAGATTTGCAATACGGAGATCGCGTTTGACGTACACAGAAGGGACCCCAACCAGCGCAGTAGTTTGACGATCGTCTGTCAGCGCCGGGACACGCAACGCTCCACATCGTACGCCTCCTGCCGCGCTCACATGCTGATGTGATCGGGGGAGGAGACGCACAACAGAAAGTTACGTTTGCATAACATTGATTTGTACAAGTATCATTGTATAATAACTAGTAACATAGAACATCGTATAAATGTGTTAGTGACGATCAGTATCAACATCAACAGCATGCAGGTGCCAAACAATAGTCAAACGTGCGCACACGCACGCGGGGAGCGAGGATGCAACGCAAACACACACAAGATCGCCGGCCAGAGTGAGCTACTGCGGCGAGCGGCGCGCGGCGCTCTACAACTCAGTAACAAGTAGTAAACCACACGGACACGACAAACGAGCGTGCCATACAACCTTATACACTTAACTGCTAAACGAATAAACGATACACCAAATTACTAATGAATTATGACAAGGTGTAATTTAAATAACTTACAACCTTTTATGGGATCATTGTACTCATGATTATAAACAACTTTTATTAAGGGTCCAAACCTGAAATAGCGAAAAATAAATCTGCTGTTCCCTACATTTATGTTCGCATAACTCGTCAAAATGAACAGTTGATTTTTTTTTTCGGGATTTGAGGTTTGGTTCCATAGTAAAAGTTGTTCATAATGACCCCTTAAGAGGTTGTCAGTTATTTAAATTACACCTTGCATACTAATGAGAATATTATCTATTGCTTGTATACTATAGCACTAACAGATGTTATCTATAGCCGGACATGCGAGCATGCTTGCTTACCTGTGAAGACCTTTCACCCTTAATATAGGTACTTTGTAAAAGATCTAGATGAGCACTTTTGGGACGAAACAGATTTGCTACAGCTATAACAAGACACTAATTTAGAACCCTATACCGATGATAGTAGGACGCGCACACATGTCACATGTTCAGGAGTTGGGGCCAAACCACCAACATTTAGAATTTATTCACGAATAGACACTATACTGAAATAGCATTAGCATCGTAAACAGGGGATCTACTCCGAAGCGATAAATCGGAAGTATTGGCCGAATATTCTGACGTTCACACACTTCATTCTATGTCGTTCAGTCGGTTCGGAACCGAACGAACTTCATTTTTTACGTTAGGTTGGATCCGAATCGACGGAATGAAATAAAAAAAGTTTGTTATGAAACATCCGAACTTTCAGCCGATACTTCGGATTTATCGTTTCGGAGTAGACCTCCAGAGAGCTCATTTGTACTATGTCAGATGAAAGGTTGAAAAAATGTTGTCTAGCTGCAAGTTTATAGCAATTGTCACACATCTTCTTTAAAAATAAAAATTAATGTTTGTATGTTTATCCTGTTAATGTTTGTATGGGCGAAGGTTTATAGGCATAAAAAAAAGAACACGCGGACGAAATCGCGGGCAGAAGCTAGTATTATATAATTTTGGATGCTTTACGAATAATTATACCTACTTGTTTATTAGCAGTTAGCAGAAATTACACCCGTATAATATCGGTTACCGGTGTGAGTTGGTGGGCAGCCCAAGCGCCAGTCTAGTTTCATTAGGGCGCAAATACACATGCCTGTAGCTGGTACAAAACTATGCAAGTAGCTAGCATGCCATTGTGACATTGGCCAATCAGAAGTAGTTATGGCGCACGGCATGCCAGCTACTTGCATAGTTTTGTACCAACTACAGGTATGTGTATTTTCACCCTTACTTCACAGAACCTGTCATGAAAACATCTTTATCTGTATATGGCATAGGACCTCTCATTCAAGAGCTTTAAAAGTGTGTTATTTTATTTTGTTTGTGATGCAGAATGTTCAATGTATTGATGGTCTACTTTGTTGTCCACTACAATTAGATATGCCGCATATACGCAACCCGTGTGCTCGAGGGAATATCCCATCGTCAAAAATAACAAACTTGCATCTCCTATTAACCCCTTTAAGGGATGAATTTTCAAAAATCCTTCCTTAGTGCTCACTTTTGCTATAAGGAACTCTTGTGCAGAATTTCGTGCTCCTAGACCCAGCGGTTTAGGCTGCACGCTGTCTGTCAGTGATCAGTCACTGATAATAAAAATCTTAAAATTCATTCATACGAATTTAAGATATGAACTAGCCGTACAACATTTTCTCAGCCTTCTACCCTCAACAGCACAACCTGTCTTTTAGCATCACGTGTGAATGGTAAGTCCCTCCCCTGGCGTGTGCACTGACCTGGTTGCGGCACAGACTGCAGGCTCTGGTAGCGCGCGCCCACGGCGCCGCCCAGCGCCGCCTCCGACTCTGTCGCGACATACACGTCACATACCCGCCGACACTCACGACACGGATTGCAGTCAAATACATATTATACGTATCCTACTTTTAGAAGGGAAATTATAATTGATCCTTTAAAAACTTATTGACTTTATAGTGATATACGCTTCTTTTTTAACAAATAAGCCTTTAGAAATTTCTTGATATTCTAATGATGTACGTTTTTTTAATAAATGAGCCTCTTATTAACTTTCTGTCGTTTTCTCAAAGTTTGTCGTAGTTATTTGGCTATTTAGTATTTTAGGATACCAAAATTGAAATTGTTTGAGGCTCACAAAAAGAAACACATATTTATTATATTAGTGTCCATTATTATTTTTAAGTAATCAAAATGGGAATTATTTGGGGTTCGATCAAATACTTTTTAAGTAATCAAAATGGGAATTATTTGGGGTTCGATCAAATGCATGCCCTTTTAGAAGGCAAAAAGAGTGTTGCCTTGATTAACCTTAGAATATCAGTACTGCTATGGTATTGCCAGAGCTGGTGGTCAGATACCAGTCGCTTTATTTAATTTTAAAGTAGTCAGTAGGACTGGAAGTCGACCCCAATATAGTTGGGAAAAAGCAACTTGGATGATGACAACTTTTAGATTTGACTAGCTGTGCCCCACGAGTTGGTTCGCGTAGAAGTCGTAAGATACACAATATACTAAAATAACACCACATTTTAATAATACTCCCCTGATCCGCTGCGTGTTATCGGCTGCCCACGCTATTTGTTCACAATTTCATGGGTTATAATTGTTTTGCGCGGAACCCTAATTATTTTTATAATATAAAAGTAGTAGCCTAAGTTATTCCTTATAACATCAGCTATCTGCCAGTGGAAGTCCCGTCAAAATGGGTCCAGCCGTTTCGGAGATTAGCCGAAACAAACAGACAGACCGACAAAAATTTTTAAAATTGTTTTTTTGTTATACGTTTCGTACATACTTTCATATAAATTTACTAAAAAAGCTGTTATTTTGACATTGCAAACAGACACTCCAATTTTATTTATTTGTATAGATTATAAAGGATCAATTTAAGATAAACATTCCAATTAAACTGAAGAGCCCAATTGTATTCATATTAATAACATGCAGTTCAGTGTCTTTGGGAATGTGACCATTAGCAGACTAAAACGGGGTTTTCGTTTTTTTTGGAAGCGTAATATCAGCGTTTCAATCATTTTCAAGTTTAAAAACATAGTGCCACTAGTGCTATCTAGTAAAAAGCAAAAAGTAAATGTGTAGGGATACTATTTTACTGCAATCCGTGTACGAAGCAAACTCAAATAATTTGCGAAGTTTTCTATGGCTTTGTAAATAAATCTAGATAATAATAATAATAAGTATCTGTATCTACTTCAATAATAGTCTATTTAGAAGTCAGAGCGGACATACTACATAGGCTCAGATAAATAGATATTAAAACAACGATACTATGGAACACCCCCTAAATGTCAGTTTTAAAACCATTCTAATTAGGTATTACTTTCATAAACAACGATAAATAATTCCTTATAGGGATTTGCATGGGAATTCTGACTAGGTATATTTTTGTAGTCACCACAAAAAAGTAAGCAAATTTAAATGGAGTGGCGATTTTTGGCGACCATAATTCATTTGCAAAAATATTCAAATGTTCTGTGGTTATTAACAATAATAGAAACAACGCAGATCATCTACTCGTAGCCTAAAAATCGTGTGAGAGTATTACTGGAGACAAATATTCGTTCGTGGTTATAATAATGTATATCCAATAAAGACTTCCCGTCAATATAACATCATTTTACGATGTCGACCTTCTCTCTCTTTCTAACACCACCCCTTTTTACACGACAAGCGTCATAGCTTGTTTATTCACCTTTGTAGATCCTGACCCATAGGTCACAAAAGTGAAACTTAATCCGACGTCACAACATAATATACACAGTATAATATGTACAATTGTACAACAGTCAGGTGTAGGTACGGGTACACGGCACTCGGGAGACTATCACCCATATTTCTAGTGAGTCTAAGTACCGAGCGTAAGTACAGCGTAGGCGTTCGCCAAACCTATACGTAGGCTCTCTACGCGGCGTGATCGTGGCGTCGATGCTTACGTTCGATCGATAACGCCGTGTAGACGCTGCGTACACGTTCGTCAAACGTCTACGTTGGACCAATGCGACATGCTTAGGCACTTTCACTTGTTTCTGGAAAATGTTCTTAACTTAATGCGTTCCTAATTCAAACAATATAGAACTCTTTTGTTTTATCCGAAAGGCCAATACTCATGGCAGTTGCGGTCATAAAACGTGCGAGTAGGACTAGATACTTAAACTCTGCACTGAGTTTCGTGTCATCTCGCTCTCGAATTTTATGACCGCGCCTGCTAAAAACATTGCCGTATACTATATGATGCGGTTGCGTCGAGTCTGAATTCCATTTCCAAAAACCAGTTTGAATATGGGCGTTGCAATTAGTGGGTCGGTATTAGTGCTGCCATGCCGTGGTCCGCGACAATACTTACCATTGTCGTGACTCTGCTTGTGTTGGTCGTAGGAGCGAGCGCGAGGCGGTGCTTCTTCCACGTCTTTTGGTTCTTTTTCGTCGCCCTGGAAGGTATATGATAAATGGTAGTCTTCGAGTACTTGGAGAATGGGCACAATGATTCGACGATGTTTTTAAGGCCCTTTCCTGATTTGTCGGTGCGATATAGTATAGTATGCTCTATATAGGGTGACTGGTAATTAGTGACCGATACTTAAACACATGATTGTACTCATGATAACAAACAACTTTTACTATGGGACCAAACCTGAAATCGTGAAAAAAAAATCTGCTGCTCCCTACATTTATGCTCGCATAATTCGTCAAAATGTAGGGACCAGCTGATTTTTTTTTCACGATTTCAGGTTTGGTCCCATAGTAAAAGTTGTTTATTATCATGAGTACAATCATGTGTTTAAGTATCGGTCACTAATTACCAGTCACGCTATATACCGAAACGATACCGCACTGTTTTCATTTACGGAATTGAAGTTAATGTTTTCGGTATAATTTGTGCAGTATCGCTTAAATCCTCGCGAGAAAATGAAACGCGTGACGTATCTTTGTTAACACCGAGCGGGCACTCGCTGTTTATACCGAGACGGGTAAACCGAATCGATCCCGCCCCATTCCCGCGCATACCGAGCTAATCAGGACATACTCATTGAAATATAGGCGTTCGGTGAGCTTTCGATACCGGGTATACCGAGCATGCTGATCCCGCATCGCTGACGCACCGGCTAATCACGAAAGGACCTAAGGAAGGTATTGAGTATACTTAGTCTGGCCATAAATACTGTTACAATTAAAAATAAACAAAATATTACATTTGAATTTGGAATCTGTCATTTTAATATGATTGTTCATTGAGTTTTCTCATTTTGGCGCCAATACATTGTACAATATTTTGCGATATTAAAATGGAGTGGGGTGATAAAGAGAACCGAATAGCTGTGATTGCATTACACACAGAGGTTTGGAGCCAATTGCAATTTTTAAAACTCTCCATACGCTTGGTATTAGTAAAATGTTTGTGTACCGGGCTATTAATAGGTACAATGAGACCTCCTCTGTTTGTGACAGAAAAAGATCTGGCCGTCCACGTAGTGTTCGTACGAAAAAGGTGGTCAAAGCATTAAGGGAAAGAATTCGAAGAAATCCTGTCCGAAAGCAAAAGATTTTATCTCGGGAGATGAAGATAGCACCTAGAACCATGTCGCGTATTTTAAAAGATGACTTAGGACTTGCAGCCTATAAGAGACGTACTGGTCATTTCTTAACTGATAATTTAAAAAAGAATAGGGTGGTAAAATCGAAACAACTACTGAAGCGATACGCAAAGGGAGGTGACAGAAAAATTTTGTTTATGGATGAGAAAATTTTTACAATTGAGCAACATTTTAATAAACAAAATGACCGTATTTATGCTCAAAGCTCTAAGGAAGCTTCCCAATTAGTCGACAGAGTGCAACGTGGGCACTATCCGACTTCAGTGATGATTTGGTGGGGTATTAGCTATGAAGGAGTGACTGAGCCATACTTTTGTGAAAAGGGTATCAAAACATCGGCACAAGTGTATCAAGATACCATTCTTGAGAAGGTAGTGAAGCCCCTTAACAACACCATGTTCAATAACCAAGAATGGTTCTTCCAGCAAGACTCGGCGCCGGGTCATAAAGCTCGGTCTACGCAGTCTTGGTTGGAAACGAACGTTTCGGACTTCATCAGAGTTGAAGACTGGCCGTCGTCTAGTCCCGATCTTAATCCGCTGGATTATGATTTATGATCAGTTTTAGAGAGTACGGCTTGGTCTAAACGCCATGATAATTTGGAGTCCCTAAAACTATCCGTACGATTGGCAGTGAAGAATTTTCCCATGGAAAGAGTGCGTGCTTCTATTGATAACTGGCCTCAACGTTTAAAGGACTGTATTGCAGCCAAAGGAGACCACTTCGAATAAGCTTTTTATATTTTAAATTGTTTTATATTTATGTATTAAACTAACACACTGTAAAAGTAATAAATGTTATTTGCAATAGAATTTTTTTTTCTTTGTTTCAGTATTTTTGGCAAGACTAGGTATACACTTAAGATATTTCTGTTTTATCTTAATATACTACTGTTTGTTTTCCCTAATGAAATAAAATACTTAGTGGTCAGTTAAAGTGCGAGAGTTAGATCAGTCTTGTGACAGGAATATGCACTTCGGGACATATATATGAAAACTTTAGATAGATCCAGTTATAAGTCTGCGGGCACGAAACCAGCAGCGGTCGAGCGATGGCGACTGCGGAGCGTGGCGATCCGGCAGCGGGCTTGGGGTGGGCACGAAACTAGCGGACGATCAAGTAGGAAGTGTAGCGGCCGTCGAAATCAAACAAGTTTGTTCCCGTCGCCATCTTCACCGCGCCGCCACCGCCCGTGCACCGCTCGCGCACCGCTCGCTCGCCCCGCGCCGCTCTCACCCGTTGCGTGCGCGCCTCTTCAGAATGCTATACTTTTGATTACGCCGCCACCGCGCCGCACCGCCCCGTAATCGCCATCGCTCCGCCGCCGCTAATAGTAAAATTTTGGATCTCTCCATGAACAGAACGTGTTTATAGAGCGCCATTCTGCGCTAGCTAACCTGGGCGTGCGTGTCCGTATCGGTGTCAGCGTGGCTTCGGGCGCGCAGCTCGGCGTTGAGGCGCGCGGCCAGCGTGGACGCCTCGTGCCCACTCACGGTGTAGTGCAGGCTGCTGTAATTGTCGCTACACATCACACGCACATTTATATCTCCAAGGACAGTTCAAAATATATCAATATAGCAATAATTATGGCCAACGCTACAAGTTCCCTTTGGCGCAAGACCAAAATCGAAACTAATGGCGCCATCTAGTCTTGTCAAAATACAATTTCTGTGACAATTTCACAAAATGTTTACCAACAACGCCCACCTAACGTCATTCAGGCGCCAAAAGATTCTTGCAGCACTCTAGGGTAGTATGATTGAATGAGAAGAAAACCATAATAGGACTGTATGATCATTTCAGAGGTTTCGATAGGTTTACGCCGCTATATAGGATGGTCCAAATAGAAAAATCTGAATTCCTCATATTTAAATAACTCGAAAACTAGACATCGCGGAACATACATGGGGTACTTTCGAATACCTCTGGGTATAAGGAATTCAGATTTTCCTTTTGGACATCACTATTTGGACCACTCTGTATGTTAGTAGAAGAAAAAAGTTTGGTATTTCATTAACTTTGTGTATGAAAGCACAAATTTTAATAAACTATTAATAAATTATAGATTCCCGTGAGAGTATACCATGAGTACCTATCGGTGAAAAGCAAGATAAAACGAAATATACTCACCAAATAGGTATAGGATCCGAAGGCCTTATTTTTGACTTCGACAATTTCTTCGGCGAGAATGTGTTATCCAGTTCGTCAGTATCCTGCAAAATCGCAAAAATGAAGATATTTAAATAAAATTAAAATAATTCTTCTAATATAATAAAATCTGTTCCTAGTTTCTTCCAAGCCTACTAACCGGTTGCAGCGTTTCTTGACTGGCCATATTGTCGTCTTCACCTTCTTCTTCGATACATTTCACCTCATCTGACGAACTCTGCTGTGAACAAATATTACAAATAAATTCCAACAAGTAATAATTGCTTTTTAGCTATTGATTGATGATTACATGTCGATGATGATGTTGTTTTTGTTCGAAATATCTCTCCTCTCAGCTTTTCGATCAGTTCTTATCATATGTAGGTACTCAAGTTTCAGATAAGTAAGATTGGCTTCCTCGACAAGCAAGTAAAACGTACCGAGTTATTAGTAGTTGAGTGGTTGCGACTGTGCGGCCTGAAGCCAGGCCCGGGGGGTAAGTTCTTCTGTACGCAGCAGTTCACGCCAGGGCTGAAGTGGAGCTCCACGTGGAACCTGATACAAACGTAATGTGCCGAGTGATTGGTCAGGCAGTTGAATGAACTTCAGCAACGTAATTGCGTAACACACTATCTATCACAATCTGAATGATTTTGAAGCATATTGCTAATTCATTGCTTCACACGTTCGAAAAATTTGTCTGCTCAACAACGTAAATAACGCAATGAATGTTGTTGAACTCTCAAAATGAAACCGATGCCTACTGTAAGTGTGTTACGCAATAAATTACCCCGCTGGCTTGTAGATACTGGAATCTTAAAGCCTATAAGTATAGATATAGACTTTTCTAATTAAGAGGCTGGATTCTGAAAGTCGGCAACGTAGCTGCCAAATATTTCGCTGTTTTGATTAATTATTCAATATCAATCAATGGAATTACGAAATATCGCTCTGTGTTGCACTACAATATTTATTATGAATCGCAATAATAACAATGGATGGTGTTATAATAGTTTTAGGTAAATAAAAAATAAATATTCAGTGTCACGATATTAGTTATTGCAATTCATAATCAATATTCTTAAGCCTTTATTTCATAGAAAATGCCAGTGAGATGCCGAGTCAACTTTAATGTCCGGAGCATGATTTCTTCAGAAAACGAGAGCTCTAGTCTTTACGTACGAATTTCGAACTACTTACGCGCTTGGAATGGGAGTTAACTTCTGATTCAGAAGACTCCTGATGGAGCATAAAGTTTTGCTAGAAGAATCTCTATAAACATAAGCCTTATCTCACCTCTCCTCTGAGTACGGATCTTTGGTAGGATCCTCATAGAGCATGACGACAATTTGCGACATGTAGTTGAGTTCCGACACAGTTGACACGTACTCCATCGCGCGACGCCATTGCTCATCTTTTAATACCTGTAAATTAAACATTAGTATTTCCTGCAATACATAGTCTTAATTTTTACCCTATATGATAATATTTTATGTACGTACGAACCCCAAAAATAAATGTAATGAACAAAAATTGCCGGAAGTAAAAGCTTTTAAGAGAAGAGGGATATACACAAGTGTGCTTATCAATGTAAAGACCATGTTAAAAAAGACAGTTCACAGATAAGGAACGGCACATAATAATGAATGTGACATACTGTAATCCCAATGGGTAGATTTTGAAGCACGTAAATATTTTATAAGACTAAGGGCTGATTTTTCAATCGTCAGATAACTTTTACCTGAGGAATAAATATGGCGGTTTGACACATTTTCTATACAAAAGCTGTCAAAACGTCAAACATATTCCCCAGGTAAAAGTTATCTGACGATTGAAAAATCAGGCCCTACTGTACTTATTATCAAAAAACACACCAATAAATTATTTGATTTGTTTTAAAGTGTGTCATAGTGTGTGGGGGTGTGTGTAGGTGTGTGGAGTTGGGTGTGTGTGTGTATGTGTGTGTGGTAGAAAACACTCACATCTAGTAGACCGCCGAATCTAAGTACAGTAAGAAGAGAGTGCACGTGACTCTCGCTCGTGAAGTACAGCCGCGTGCGCACGTGACGACCCGGAGATGACACGCCGTGACTGTACCTGAGAGAAAGGAGAAAGAGAAAAACATTGACAATAGGGAAGATGCTTGGTTAAAAAAAAAAACAATTTAGTCCGTTAGTGAGATAATAAAAAATTACTTAGTTTCAACGCATTAAAGTTGGGGAGTGGGGGCTCGCTACGTCACAACTAAGCATAAAACCTAGCAAGGCTTGACGTTATGCCACATTTACTCAATGTATCGCCGTAATCTTTTGATTACTTTAAAAAAGAAAAAATACGTATCCAATATTTTTTATTAATCTAACAGACGGACAAAAATAAAATATATTCATCATTCCTATTTCATTCAGTTGTTGTGTTGCCCCATTTGCCCCATTTTAGGAGTACATGAATTTAAAATGTCTGATATTTTTTATGGAACCTCAACCACAATGACATGACAAGTTCAAATTTAATTGCAATGAAAAAATTTTAGGGACTTATTATTGCGAATTGTCTCTCAAAAGCAAATAAGACTACATAACGTTAAAGTAGATAGTTGTGTAAGTGCCAATGAAAGTAAATTATCTGAGACTCGAAGCATAGATATACGAGTATAATATACCCGAAGCAAACTTACTCAGCTTCGAAACTGACCAGTTATTTATCCTGAATAGTAACCATTTTTCACAATAAGTGTGGACCTGCTTTATACGCTAGAACAGAGGTTAAAATATCATACCTGGGGTTCAGTCTATTAACAGTCTCTTCTCCCGACTCTTCAATATTCCTCTGCAGGTCTGCTCTTATTTTTTTAAGCAATGGCGTACAAATCCCTTGACCTATCGTTAGTTTTTCTTGCATAGTCAGTCCGTATTCCTGCAACATAGTTTAAGCTTAGTAAGGAAGAGGTGACAGAAACTCTTACACTCCAACTCATTTAAAGTACAGTCCGGCCGTCGATAGAATTCGTCCTTGACACCTGTCAATTTCATACTAACAAATGTGTTTTGCGAATTTGATCCTTATTACAACTAGAAATTGTCCAACTGACAGGTGTCAGGAGCGCATTCTCTCGACGGCCGGACTGTAGTGGTTTACTGATAGAAGGCACCTCTATGTGAAGATAGAATGGAACCGTTTGACTGTAACAGCAAATATCAACATCAGTAAATCCAATTATTGTGGTTAGCTCATCCTGTTCTGTTCCACTGGGCAAAGTCTCCCTTAGTCTTCCATGAGTTCGGCAACGATTCCTAGGCCCAAAATGATTAGACGCTTAAAATAACTGTTTTCGCTAACCTGAGGTATAACAATATCAGCCAAGTATTTGGCATAAATATACAATTCCTCTGCCAGATCGAACTGCAACGTATGCTGGTTGTGTTGCAGATCGTATTTGATGCAGTCGTAGATATCCGGTATCTTGGAAATGTCGTACGTCTTGTTTTTAGTGCAGAAGTCCTTCTCGATCTTGCCCCATCGGCGACCCATTAACTCCCATGTTTCGCCGTGGTAGAGTATCGTGTCTGGTGAAAGTATTTAATTATTTATTTAAATGGTGATGATTTATTTAAAAAAGCACAGTACATCACATGGATGCTAGAAACAATTAATAATAATACAATAATTAACAAAGTAAATAAAACTGGGTTTCTAATAGACATCGCCGTGCCAAATACACAACTATAATAGCCGAAAAACTATCCAAATACACCGAATTAAAAGACGAAATAACCCGACTTTGGCATCTCCAAAGAGTCACAATAGTCCCTATAGTGCTATCTGCAACAGGAGTAATACCCAAACAGCTTCATCAGTCCCTTAGGTCCCTCAACCTGCCACCTAACACCTACCACCTGCTGCAGAAGGCAGTGATTCTCAATACATGCAGGCTAGTAAGAAAATTCCTACAGTGTGAGTCGGACAACTTGCACCATTACTCCCCCTCAAATATAGTTTCTGTTACCATACAGTCTACTGCGGAGAACCAAGCAGTATCCAATATTACTCCCACACTTAACCCCACTGATGAACACTTGGCTTAGGCCCGTGCCATCAGTTCTACCCGGCTAAGCCGAGAAAATCAACTGAAGACAAATAATAATACTAACTCACACAATATTCAAACCACCATATCCGAAAAGCTCAGTAAGTATCAAGATCTCGCCATAGAAATTAAAACCCAATGGAAAGCGCAAACCGTTCATATTGTCCCCATTGTTCTTTCATCTACAGGCGTAATACCAAAATCTCTTACACAAAGCCTTAACACCCTACAGATGCCTACTTACACACTTTACATGCTCCAAAAAGCCACCATCCTTAACACCTGTCGCATCACCCGAAAGTTCCTGACTTCTTCAACACTGTCATCCACCTTTTCTATCTAAATTTCGCCTTACATACTTGGTCCCGACCCGTGTGTAAGGAGGTTTCTTAACCTCTCTTAAATGAGAAGAAACATAAAGAACTGGAAATAATAATAATATAAAAATTTTACAACTAGACTTGGATAATAATAATTTTTACAACTAGACTTGGATAATAATTTCACTGCAGTACAGAGCAATTTATCTTCTCAGAATAATAACTAGAATCTCACCTTGGTGGATTTGCAATCTCGGGGTAAACAATGCACTGCTGTAGCAGCTGTAGCATGTGCAGCGTTTTGTACAGACGAGGCAAGTCAATGGTCAAAGAGTGACATTGATTTTATAGTAATCCTCGGAGACAAACTCTACCGTGAGTCCATTGCTTCCAGACTGGACCCCGCAATAGGAGAAGTTAACCCTGAATATCTTGCCGCGAGTGATCTTGCTCGTCAAATATTATACAACAGAAAGAAAATTAATATCTCAGTTTCTGACACCAATTATAATGGTCATTTAGACACAGATCCGAGTCTTGAAGGGTTCCCTAACCTAAAAAATGCTTTGACATTGTTTTTCAGAGAGAATTGTTGCGGACTGCTTACTGCAAATTCTATGACTGTGGCTGTATATCATAACGCTGAAACGGATGCTTATAGATATTGGCTGTTTGATTCACATGCACGTGGGCCTAAGGGAGCTAAAGCTCCAAGACGTAGTGCTGCCTGTTGCATTAAATTTAAAAATGTAGATGAATTACATGGCATACTACGACGAAATTTGTTTACACCGACGACTAAAGTGACGGCCCAGGATAATATCTTTCTCAATGTGTACTCATTAACTGCTTTGGTTATAACACCAGAGAATGAGGCCGCAAATAAGCTTTTAAATCGACCCCACGATGAGAGAGCTTTAACAGAAATGGCCCGGTTGCGTAATCTTTCCAACAACTAGGTTGGTTTTAAGAATATTTTATGACTAGCTTTCCGCCCCGCAGTCACCCGCGGAAACTTCGTTTTCCCGTTATTTCGTTAAATCCTAACTTAGTGTGTTCTATATGGAATGCCCATGCCAAGTCGATTTCACTTTTTTGTTATTATTAATTTTATTTTTCTTAATTTTTAATGTCGTAGATGGACAAGGATTACAATTATATACATACACAACACATCTACAACTGTAAAAAAAATGTAGATGTAACAATGATAAATTACACCTTTACTGTATTATTGTTACAATTTAAAAGCGCCCTTAAAAGAGAACTGGCGTAATGTTATGTTATGGTATGGCGTAAACTATGCATACACAAACAATCGCAGCAATCGTGAGACATGTGCTGTCGTTTTTTGAAGATTTCTATCGTCTGTGGTTAGTCCATCACCTCCTGACCTGATGATCACGAGACCAAAATGGCAAACGCCCTTTCAAACATCAAAAAAATAATTTACTAAATCAGTCGATGCCTACTCCTTACTGTTAAGGAGTTGTACCTTCCATCATCAGCTCAGCTACATGAGATGATGATTACCATACGCAAGTACTTAAATTACTTCATAAGATTTGCGAAAAACGATGTGTGGGCCCATAAAATTTGAGGGTTGCCCTCGATTTCTCCAGGATCCAATCATCAGATCCTGTCTTGGTGACTATGATGGGACCACTTCAGAAGTATCTCCTTTCGAACAAAAAAAAGATTTTGAAAATCGGTCCACAATTGGCGGAGTAATCGCGTAACAAACACACAAAAAAAAACATACCGTCGAATTGATAACCTCCTCCTTTTTTTGAAGTCGGTTAAAAATAAAAAGTAAATCAAAGTCAAAGTAAGTAAATTATAATGCCGCCACTTCACTTCAATTCACTTGTCGTATTCCAAATATAGCGGTACTGGGGCAAAACAAAATATACCCAATGTTTAGTGGAACAAAGTTGCTTTTGTATTAGCGAAATAACACGATTTTTTTTTGCAATTGCTTATATCCACCAAGTATAACATACAAACATATTGTAATACTTTACCTTTAGTCTTCGGATCATCTTTCTTAATAACAACAATGTGCATGAGGTGCTGTATGAGCGTGTGCACGTGCGCACAGCACCGCACGGGGTTCTTCACGAAGTCCATGGCCGTGTTGATGCTCACGGACTCGCACGGGTTGATGCGAGCGCGGTCTTCGTCTGTGAAGTCGCGGTCCACCTGCATCGCCTCGTGGAGACGAGCCTTGGCCCTGGGGTAAAGAGAAGATAGAGGACGTGAGAACTTGGATGAAGCAAAAGGAAGGTATAAGGGGCATAGGCCGTGGTGTTTTCATGATGTTTCGTGAGGCATGAGTTTGTTACATTTAAGTAAAATATAGTGTTGGAAATCTGGATGTCAATTTATAAGAGTTTAGATTCGCTTGGTTAAAATAGTGCGACAAAAAGCCCTTTCTTTTGAACAATAGCCTTTCTATTGTGGAATAAGTCATACGACGAAAACTCACCACACTCCGGACATCCAACATTTAAATAGTATCATCTATCTAATTTAATACAGTCGAATTCTAAGCCTGGTATTGATGTGAGGTATTTATAGCATAAAGTGGTTTTAAATTTCAGTGAAAGAGGCGGCCTTTGTGCGATTTGCTGATTTATACTCTATCTATACTAATATAATAAAGCTGAAGAGTTTGTTTGTTTGAACGCGCTGATCTCTGGAACTGCCAGTCGGATTTGAAAAATTCTTTTTGCATTTGATACCCCAATACTTGAGAAAGGTTATAAGCTGTTTAACATCACACCACGACCCTCACGAGCCGAGCAAAAAGAAAAAAAAATCAGAAAGAACTAAGCGAAAACGAAGTAATAGCGCGGGAGGGCGATGCGATGCTATATTTTATGTTAAAACAAGAAATTCCACACGGAGGAAGTCGCGGGAAGAAGCTAGTTACTTAGTAAATTAATACTCACATGTTCTGAACCTTAGAAGAATCACAATCGTTATCCAGGAGTCCATTTGTATTAGCAGACTTGACCATCTGCACAAGTATAGGGGTCAGTTCTCCCTCCAAAGCCAGTAGTCCCTTTGCGAAGGCAGCCGCGGTCATTTGCACGCGACCTTCGTCTGAGGCGTAGATCTTCAGGTCATGGCGGAAGGTGGAGTGCAGACGAAGAAGGCCGAGACCTTGGGTACCACCCTCGCCTGAAATGATTGAGGAATTTAAGGACGTGACTTTATAAATGCAAACTTTTTTTTACGTGTGGTAATCCAGGATGCTCCTCACTTTTTGCAACCTGTAACTTTATAAAATGGCATAGCCTTTATTTGGCATTAGCTCTTGCCCGCGACTTCGTCCGAGTGGATGTCGGAAAACAGTATCAATACTACCATATACTTATATACGATAGAAAGTTTAGCGGGCTCTGGAGAGAAATATTCAAAATATTTATGTGACCAATATTTATCAAAAGAAACATAGCATTTCTAAAACAGCATTTAAACATTTTGGAAAAGTCGCTTGTCTGTACCGGGAATCGAACCAACTCAAATGCGATAAAACCGGCCAAGTGCGTGTCGGACAAAAAAAAATCAGCTGTTCCCTACATTTTGACGAGTTATGCGAACATATAATATGTAGGGAGGAGCTGTTTTTTTTTTTGCGATTTCAGGTTTGGTCCCATAGTAAAAGTTGTTCATAATGATGAGTACAATGACCCCTTAAGAGGTTGTGCGTTAATTATGTTACACCTTGTATATGTCGGAAACACGTCAGTCGTCGTTTGACTAATCGGGACGTCAGCGCCGCCAAGCGGGCGCTCGACAGAATCTACAACATAACGCTCGTCGACTGGTCACCGAGTTAAGCAGAGTTTTTGTCGGTGGCTGTCGAGCACTGAATACGTATAGAAACTGTCCCGCGTTTCGTGTGTCGTGTACCTACCAGTGTGTGAATAGTTAGTGTGATTAATTTGATCATGAATTTATAATTTGATTTGAACTACAAACGGTTTTTTTATTGCGCAATAACCAGCACTACCCATAGCACGCCCACAGTAGTTAAAATATGGCTGACGATAACGATAACTAGAGAGATGTACCTTATATTTGAAATCCTCCTAACAATCTTTCATTTGATATGTCAACACGGTGCAGTTTAAAAACTTGTTTTTTTTTTCCCTAAAAGTGAACCCCATATTCATAATTCATTTATTTACGTTACAGGTTCGTGTTTGGGTCAAGGAAATCCATATGTGTACCAAATTTCAACTTAATCGGTGCAGTAGATTCGGAGGATAAAATCTATCCAGTAAAGTTGGCTTTAAAAGATCGCTCTCAGCGATAAGACCGCCCATTGCGTCACCGCTTTTAAAATTTCTACTTTTATATCTGTAATATGTATGGTGTACATAATAATGAGTATTCTATATATCTATTTAATGTTAACCCTGCATATAAACGACAAAACTTTAAAATTTCCATTAAGATCACTCTTATATGAATCACTTAGATACATAGCATTACATGATGATGAATTCACGATACATACCGGGTATGTGCCGGCCCTGTCCGCCGGGGTACATGCAGCGGAACATTCGGCCGAGCTCCTCAGCTTGTATGCGCCCGGCCGGCGTCAGCTCTCCGCCCCACTTGAGGATGAGAACTAAGGACGGCTCACCACCGCCTCCTACTGCACACGTATGGTATGTTAGTATTAAAAAGCTACGAAAGGTAGATAGATACCTACACTTTACCATAATAGTTATGTATTTATTCGAAAGTAACCAACGTATGTTCTTTTAAGCCTATATTACAGAACCTTACTCAAAACTCAAGCATTACTTAAAACTCGTTTAAAGCCTTTTGATTAGATAAAACTAGTTTTAAGTAATACTTGAGCCTTGAGTGAGGTTCTATAATACGGGTCTTAGAATAAATACAGAACCTCTAACCTCAAGTATTAGATACCACCACCATTAATCTTTTTTCCCGCCAGCAGACCAAAACAACCTAATTTGTAGCAGAATTTATCAAATAAAAGTTTAAGATAACAATGGGTAATCTAAATTTAGGTACCCTTTTATTCTTGTACTTAACTCCTTTTTAAATAATTTTTTGTTGATGTTGAATTTATAATCGACTTAGGTAAGTGGTATTATTGCATTGGAGACGAGTCCTGCTTGTTTCAATAATCCTCAACATGTTGCCAGTATCTCCTGAATCTACCCCATGAGTTTCTGATATCTTCGATCACTATTCTATTTTGCTTGATAAATTCATGATTACACAGTATTTAGTACTTTTTAAATAATATCACACTCTTACTAAATCTACGCAAAGCATAATAATTTCATAAATGACTTCTGCAACTTCAAACCAAATATTTGTCTCATGTTCATGAGTATGCACTCTCAAAGCCATGCTAACTGCCTCGCATACAGAGGTTTGAGCAAACACAAACAAGCCAATATGTTTCGGTAAACCTTATTATCTTTGCTATCAACAAGGTTATGGTCACACGTGTATTATTGCAAAGATTATTGCTTATTTATTACTGTGCTGACACTGGCGAAACTATCAAAATATTTCCGTTATTTAACTAATACAAAATACACCATATTTCCATACAGATAAAGTTAATTTTGTATTAGCGAAATAACGCAAATATTTTCCCAAATAAACCAAGTATAATGCCAGCATTAAATAAAAACCGTGTGAGAACTGAGTGATGTCATTATGTACAGTGTACTACACACAAACATAGTCAGCGAACGGTAAAAGTGTACAGTGCACATCACTTACCAGTTGGTGCGGTCAAACACGAGTGTGTCAAATCTATAAAAAGTGTTTCGTCTGCAAACCGACGAAAAATGTATTTGGATTAAAATGCTTGTTTTCTTACCTACAAATATTCATTTGAATGACTCGTTGTTGTAACGTTATCAATATTCTACCTCCACTTTCACAGTACTTCTGCCTACTCTATACCCCAGCGCTAACCCGAACTGCGAAAAGAAAACTGCGCGTATTTTAATAACAAAATCTGGTTACTATGATACAGCATACGCATTTGTACACACAGCTACATACCAAGCTATACAGTTCCAGTATAAGCTGATCTCGCACTGTATAGGATCGTACAAAGTGAGGTCAGCTTATACTGGAAATGTATAGCTTGATAAGTAGCCGTGTGTACATATTTGTATATTAAACGCCAGAAAAAAATCGTGCAGCGATATTTTGCAGTGCGGGTTTACTCTTTAACTTTGAGAGCTGGGTAGTAAATCAACCTCAAATTCTACATAAAAATCCTACAATGGTAGCTAAGTTATACTGCAAGTAGCTTCTAGCTTCGCATTTTTATGGTTCTAACTAGCTTATGTATATGCAATGCTCAATGCAAAACTCAACAATGGGACAGCACTTCAAATCAAACTTTTTACAGGCGGGTGTTTCTTAAGCTGGTAACTTAAAAATAATTCTGTACTATGCATGGAGATCTAAAAATTGTAAGGAAACCAAAAATTAAGTTAATTTTGGCACGTCACATCTATATTTTACACACAGCAAATGCACATTGGAAGCATAAGGCTGAAAATCGGGCGTTGTAGCGAGATTCAGGAGAGCCTATGTCCAGCAGTGCACTAGGAAAGGCTGAGTTGATTGATTGCACTTCGCGATATTGATATTGGAAATGCCAATATAAAGCTGTATTTTGGCAGATCAGTATTTTAGTAATTTTACTGCCAGTGTCCATGATCTTGAAATTAGGCATATTTTAATCAGATTTGTTCATGTCTTTTGACAGGGTTCGCACGGACGTAAAATATCGCGGCGATTTTCCTAGCTCTGTCTAGCGCCGAGAGTTGAAAATCCAACATTGTGTTTTTTCGACGCGCTCTGTTGGATTCTCAATAGCTCAACACCGAAATTTGACAATACCGCCGCGATATTTTTACGTCCGTGCGCACGTGCGAAACCGGCATGTCCTAGAACACATTTGACATCTACCAACCCGCACTGGGCCTGCGTGGTGGATGATGGGCCACTCCCTCTCACTGAGAGGAGGCCTGTGTCCCAGCAGTAGGAACATTATAGGCTGATTATTATTTTATTTTTTCGTCTTTGGCCTTTCTCGGGACCGTAAGGTCCCGGACCTTAAGAAGGCGTACGAGGGGCCGAAGCCAACTCGCAGAGCCCGTTAGACGCTTTCAATGAAAATGAGACGCCAACCGACGAATATCCCTGTACGCACTATGTAAGTGCACCCAAGGACAACCCCCGGTTGGTGTAGGACTATTGAAGGATATGGAAACAAAAATAATTATTGGGCTATGGGTGGCTAAAGTGGACTAGTTATCTAAAACTATGGAAGGACTATGGCCCCTGCCTGACCAATGTTTTATAAATACAATACACGGATAAAATGGCAGGGGGTGACTTGCACACTCAATAATGGGCCCCCAGAAACGGTCGCTAGCACATAGTGTCGTAGCGACAAGGGGGCAACATGTCCTGAGGTGCTTATGAGGAGTGGAGAGGTATTCCACGGCTATCAGGACAATCCCGGAAGTACGGTCAATATCCCTACCAGCATCTTACTGGAATACTTCCTTCCTCCGAGCATGTTTGCTTTTGCGACTCTCCAGTCAAGCCGGCCAATGAAGGCAAGAATGAGGTGGGAGGTCAGATCCTCGTCAGTGTTCACTTCAGCCGGCCAATAAAGGCAAGCCAGAGATGAGGAACACGACTTCTCCCGGGAGATAGGGTACGTGGGGTCGCTACTGCCCAGCAGCTCGCCACATGCTGCCCTGCGGGTTTCTGTATCTCTCTTGGTCTGGCTCCTCACCTTAGACCTGCTTTATTATTATTATATTATGTAGTATGGACACAAGATAAGATACTGAAATATAAATTACAAATTGGGTAACTTTGAAGTTCAAACCTTGATTCCGAAACTAGGTGAACCTGTACTACCTGTACAACGATTCCTCCAATTTGCAATAAAATATTATGCTCATGTAAAATTTCAAGAATGCGACATAATTTTAAAAAAACACACAAACATAAATCGAAACATTAAGAGAACAAGAAACCGAAATCTATTTATGGACAGATGTTGTGTGTGACTGTAAAAAATAATAATTATAGTAGATTTATTTGAAAGTGATCCCAATGCATGTTACAGTAAAGCGGTGTAAAGTGCGTAAAGCGGACCGTGGTGCGTCGGCGCGTTACCGTCGTCCGAACTGGAGCCGCGCGGTCGACCGCGGGGCTGGTACTTCATTTGTACCTTGCGGTTGATGCCCGAGAAGTGGCCGTACCTGGGGGCAACGGATACGACATAGATTCGGTGATAAAGTATTGAGGTAATTAAATTATAGTTGTTGTTGTAGTTAGAACTCATCAATGTTTAGCATTAAAAGTTTGCACGTCGTTTGTGACAGTGTTGTTGAATGGCTAGTCTTTACAACGCCACATAAACGATTTTCGTATATAATATATCGTGAGACGCAAGAAAATAAGCTAAAATTCACAGTAATTACGGTTTAGAAGAAAGGTATAGGCTTGGATTTAATAAAACTGACTCATAAAATTATTTTCTCCCGCTTATAGTGCCAAATCATAATAGAAAACTCTGTTGAGAAGCTTGTTGCTGAAAACGAAAGGATGTGCGTGTTTCCGGTACCTATCAGGCGATCCTTGTCCAGTGAATTGATCTTTAAAACAGCACAGCAATGTAGTCCGTGAACATGATGCTCCTAATAAATACAATCCTAACAATTTGGAGTCGCAAGACTGATGAGTTTTCTCCCATAACGGTGTTGAGAGCCTTAGAAATGGCATTTAATGTGCTATATTCCACCACATGCTAGCTGCTTATGTAAACAACTTACATTTCTAGAACACTCTTGAGCTGTTCAAGCTTGCCCTGCTTCTCCTCAATCTCAGGGTCGGCGTGTCTTGTCTGAATGTCTGACAGCAACGCGCGCGCTATGTCCAGGATCTCTTGCAGCTGTTTGGGCTTCTTTAGCTTCACGTGGCCGCGTTTGAAGCCGTCGTATTTCTCGAATATTTCAAAGAATCTGGAAAGAAAGTTATATTTATATTATTTGTAACAAATCAATCTGCCTAGCCTTTTCCCAACCATGTTGGGGTCAGCTTCCAGTCTAACCGGATGCAGCTGAATACCAGTATTTTACATGGAGCGACTGCCTATCTGACCTCCACAACCCAGTAACTGGGTAATACGATACCCCTTGGTAAGACTGGTTGTCAGACTTTCGGGCTTCTGACGACCCGTAACGACTGTCAAAGATCCACGAATGACAGCCGGGATCAACAACTTAACGTGCTTTCCGAGGCACGGAGAAGTCTCGGTATGTAAAGATGGTTACCCATCCACGGACAACCCCGGCAAGCGTAGCTTAACCTGATGGATCGGCCCGTGCGGCTGTTATTACTTAGCCACGAGCTCCTCAATATATTATTTGTGACCCTGAATGTTAAAATTCGATGCTTATATTTCCCATCACACACAACTTCAAACCTAGGGATAGATTCTTCCAACAGAAAATTTTATGTTCCCTAATTCCAGGACATCGATAGTTTCTTTATTATTTAAATTTTTGAGGATTTTCCAACTGGGTCCAGTCCAAAAAAAAACTCGAACACGAGAAAAGCTGCAAATACTCCCAGATATCACGCACAAAACTTAGAATTAGATGAAAGTACAACATACCTCTGATGCCGCACCTCAACCTTCATTTTCTGCTTAGGCGTGCGGTCCCCATGTCTGATAACGGCCACAACACATCTCAGCTCCATCATCTTGCCGAAGGTCGTAGGCACTATAGGCGGATCGTCCAGTTGAAAGGGCACTGACCACGGTATGTGCAGCGTGGGCGCTAGTTCCCTCAAGATCATATTACCCAAGATCTTCGCGCAGTCATCGTAGTATTTATTTGAGTTCTTCACGAATGAAAATCCGTTTACGTCGCAGACAAAAGATTTGCCGTTTGCTCTGAAAGTTTGATCCTGATTTAGTATGTTATATTATATGTTTGGTAAGATAAGAAATATTAGAAAATTTGTAATGAAGCCATAGGGGAGGAATCAATAAACTCAGCCCATCGCGTCCACTGCTGGACATAAGCCTCTTCCGTGCTGAGCCACAACACCCCACCCTCCGCCTTCCGCATCCAGTCTGGCCCAGCCATCCATTTTAAGGTCGTCGGTCCATCAAGCTAGGGGTGTCACACGATATGCTTGCTGATACTCGGACTCCATTCCAGGACTCGCAGGGGAGGAAATTGGAGGAATATCGCGCAATAATGAGGCCTATACTCAACATTGAGTGAACAAGGTTTTTAGGTTTCGCGATTGACCATTATTTTACCTGATGGCAAATAATGATGCGGTCCACGATGGACCACGCTTGATTAGAAGTACCTACAATCAACGTCTATCCAAAAGGTTTTGTGGTATTAAATTAAGTGTATTATTTAGTAGAAGATGTAGTGACAAAAATTTAAAAGAGTATGATTAGATGGTTTGGTCATGTTGAGAGGATGAATGAAAGTCGACTAACAAAAGGTATTTACACGGCAGATGTGAGTGGAAACGCCGGGAGAGGATGCCCTAGGAAGACATAAAGTGATCTTATTGGTGATGTTCTCCAGAAAGGTCAGGTGCGTAGTACTCGCAACCGGCATGCGTGTATGACCAGATGTATGAATGTAAACGAGGCAAAAGAAGTATGTAAGGATCGTAGCAGGTGGCGTTCTGTAGTTTCTGCCTACCCCCATGGGAAGAAGGCGTGAGTTTATGTATGTATGTATTATTTATATCTTACGGGTTTTTCACGAACTTTATTATTCAGTACCGATGGCGCTTCAAACAGCCATAACGATTTGGTTACAAGGTTAATTAATGAATTCTCGACCTAAATGACGTCACTCCGCGTAACCTTCATGGCTGGTCGTATCGATCCCCCATCAGAACGATTAATTATTTAGATACGGTGCGGCAACCTATTTACTGACACACCTTAAAGATATTTATTCCGAGTGCAAATAATCAAGAATGTTTTTTTTAATGATATGATATAGATTTGAGTTTTAATCTAAGCTACTTACCTAAGTAAATCAAACCCGCAAACAGTTTGTTTGAAGGCGAGACAAACTTTCCTGGATATAAGCTTCTCCTGATTGGACAATATGACAGGATATCTGATCTCCTTGCCCTCCGAGTCCCTCTCGACTTTGCCGTCTAATGCCGGAGATTTGCGAGCCTCTGCATGCGCGTAGTCGGGACCCACCGTGTATACTTTAACGTCGGTACCTAGAAACGTTCGGATTTGTATATAAACGTCGCAAATAAACCTCTTCAGGGCATCCGGTAAGCCACGCGTTCTTCGCACGCCGTCCACGGCGCGTAACGCGGGCAATCCTTAGGAAGCGTGCAGCAATGGAGTATGGAATTTATTTTGAACAAAATAAGGTTTCGATTTCTATGAGTTATCTGTGGAGTTTCGTCATTCAATAAGTAACACCTTGATGGCGTTTCAGTCACGTAGTCCCGCCGCAACTGTGAATATAATTTGACGCTTACGCGCATCAGTACGGCGCATGCGAAATACGCGTAATAACTTATCGGAGGCCCTTCCTCTTCGTAATCTTAACTTTTTCCAGGGATAGCTTTGCTAGCAGCGGGTTCTAGGTTCTGCGAGCGCATGTTGCGCAGATCTTCGTTCAAATGATGTTCTGGTTTAACGGGGAAAGGCTGGCATGTGATCTCCGCAACTCCTGGAAATCCAGATGTTCGCAGTATGATGTTATTTGCGTAGCTTTTGTCCATCCTCCCACTAATCTTAGTACTTGCTTCTTACCATGCCGTCGCAAAATGATGGCGTATCATCAGTGGAACTAAAAACCACGTAGCATTATTACTCACGTCAATAATGCGCTTTTATCACAACTCACCATCAGTGGGCATAAAGTCTTCATAAATAAACGACCCTGTTTTCCTCACTCTTGATTCTGGTGAATATATACTACTTCGACTTCCTATCTGTAATTGAGGAAATCAATGCTTAAAAAGTTTGCAAAACAAGGCAGCAAGAATTTGATAGTGCTATGTTTTAATATGATTATTATGCAACACGATGTATCGTGCCTACAACACCTACAACAGGCTGTTACTGTAGTAACAGCCTGTTGTAGGTACCTTTATACTATAGACAATATTGTTTTGGGTGGTTTTTGGTACCAATTCGTGCACAAGTCTTAGAAAGAAGCATGTAGGTACCTACATATATTCTATCCAGGTGAAATCAGAGTAAAATATTAATTTTAATATTTATTTACCCCCAACTTGTTCTTTTTTAACCGACTTCAAAAAAAGAAGAAGGTTATCAATTCGAAACGTATGTATGTAATGTTATTGGAACTGCAAGATATTGACATAATGATAATCTATTAGGGCTTTCAATCAAATACAAAATTTTATAGGTGTATATATGTTTGTCCACGCATTTCTCCGAAACCCTTAATCGGATTGTAACCATTCTTTTTTTGTTGGCTTACATTTACTTCAACCTAAGGAACAGTGCAAGTTTCATCCAAATCGGTTCAGGAGTTTTCAAGATATGGACTAGTACGTGTTAAGTGTGACGGCCTGGCTAATTGATACGAGCTACGGGTGTGGTGGTGTCAAAGGGAAAACATCTCAAAACCTTGGTCAAATTCTAGTGCAATATCAAATATTCCAGTTTTTACTTAAAACTAAAAATTACGAAATAAAAAAAAATACAGATCTCAACACTGACTTCCGAAATCAAAGTTATTTCATAATTTTGAGTTCATTTCTTTTTGAAGTCAATTTAATTTTTTTTAATTACTTTTTATGTTTGTCTTCTTTCTTTGCGTCATGTTTGCCGCAAATAAACGTATTTTCATTCTGACTTTCTTTCTAATTAACGCTCAATCATGTAATGGAATTAGGCCATGTGTTCCCTACCTTTCTGAACAGTCGCTGGCTGCCTCCACCGGCCGAGGTGGGATAGTAAATATAAATATTATGATCTTCAGCCGACACCGGCTTCTCCACGAAGGGCTTGTTGAACACCACGCCGTTCACTTCCACGTGGTCTTCAGACTCCACCAGCTCGTGATCTGGAAATATTCGGCTCTAACAAAGTGGCAATATTAACTGGTAAGCGGTAAAGCGGTGGCCGCTACACAACTACCGCATTTACGGCTGTCATGAAAATAACGATAGATTTGACTTTTACGAAAATACGAAGTCAAAAAACGCTCGGACGGTCGTCATTTTCCGGTCGTTTTACGATGGCACGGCACCGCTTTCTAAGAAAAAGCTATGGCGAAGAAGGGACACGGCGGGTGATAGAAGACGAATAAAAATAAGTAGCGTTGATCCTAAGTAAATTCAGTTGGTGTAAGCTCAGCGTCTGACGATTTCCAGCTTTTTTCCTAGCCAACTTAAAAATATACGCCATGCCAACCGTCAATATCTGAATATTGAATTACCCAACGAAATGCTGTACAGATTGGCCATGGTTATGTTGCAAGAAGACACATAAGTCAATATTAGTGCCAGGTAATGGCAGCTCCCTATACACCTTATAGGATCCTACGTCCAATAGGCTATATTAATGATAAATGATTTTATTTCTGTAAGTAGGTAGGTTTTCGGTAGGTAGGTTTCTGTGGTAGTGTTTATACAAACACTTTTAAAGGTCAAACATTTTCTTTTAAACTAGATGAGGCCGGCGTTTCCTATCCGACTACTCTGAGAAGAGAGGCCGGAACAAACTCAAAGGTCACAGTCTCTTTTAAAGTCCAGACATAATCTTGGTCAGATCATGTGTGCGATGTAAAGGGATACTTTACCCAAATCATTTGTTACACATATGAAGCGCCAGTTATTACCTAACTTAGGAAAGGCCTAATTATTTTACTTTAAGAAGTCCATACGCATGATAAGCATTTGTCGCAAGACGAATACTTGGAAAATTCTCGTAACAACGCGTAATTCGAGGAACTTTCTAGCATGCACATCAGAATAAACAAAGACTTACGTTTCGGGTCCGGTGAATCTCTATCTAATACTGCATATCTAGGTATCTCTATACCCTCACCCTCTAATATGGCGTATACTTTTCTTCGATCCTGTAAGTAATACGTGCAAGTATCAAGTAACAACTCTTGACGTCTAATGAACATGCTGTCGCTATACTATACATACCTGTATATCATACTGCATGTGAAGATTGTTTATAACATAGGGCTTCCGTAACTTCTCGTATTGAATGGCCTTGTCTAAAGGGAAGCCCTTCGAGTGAAAGGAAATAAGACAGTCACAGATGGGCCACTCTTCTACTGGTTTCTGCAAAAATATAACATAATATTAATTGTAAGTAGATAGAAAATGCGAATTAATACAATAACGGCGAGTTCAGAGTTCAGACGATACGTCTTACGCTTTCTCCAACTAAATGCACGAATGCGCGAACAGTGAAAGAGTATGAATACACCATTACTGACTAATTCGCTACTTGACACCAACCACACAAAGCTAGTGCATATGAAGCCATTCAATGGAAACAGAACATTACAACGTGTAAACGTTAGTATCGTGCGCATGTATGTATGTGTGTTATAAACGATTAATTAAACGAATGAAGAAGAATTCTAATAGATGTTAATTATGAAAATAAATTGCGTGACAAATAGTAAAACAAAATATGTCTACAAATCTTTTATTACAATACTTCTAACTATTACTTAATTGTTCTGGCTAACTTTTAACATGTGTAACACTGACATTAATTATGGCTTAAGCACCAGCAGACAACTTTTAAGCATTATATCAAAATTCCTGATGCCACAATAATTGAAATCTTTATACTCAGCCAATTGTTGACATTCAACCACCCCCTCTACAGAATATTTTGTTCCACTAGTTGTGTTAGACAAAGTGGAGAACCTTAAGGATAACCTCCTCTGGGAAGACCAGCATCTTGATGTACTCAAACTCGTCGAGGCGCGTGAGGATCTCCTTCATGGGTTTCGACTGCGACTTCTTGGCCATGGCGCAGACGCCGACCACCACCTTCTTACCCCCGCCATCGCTGTGCGGGTCCAGCGACTCGCACAGATCCAACTCGCCCTAGTTATTAATGGGCATACATAAAAGTTACAATTCATATCCAAATACATCATTTCATAAATGATTAACATGTAGGCTAAATATGAATATATTAACTAGCCATCAGCACTTTCACTTGAAGAAAATTAAATCTTGTATGATAGAGAGAGAAACACAACTTCTGCTAGACCTCCAAGAAGTGGCTAATAATGCCTGACTTATTTCAGAGAAAATCAATCAATGTTTTCAAAGAAGCCTAGAACAAGAGAAAAGTGTAAACACTGCACTGGCTATATTGCCTCATTTGTTTGCACAAAGGGAGAACAATAGGTGTGGGTGTACAGAATAGAAGGATACTATTTAACTGTACAATAAACAGGTAGCTGAAATATTTTACTTAGTTTCTTTGACAAGACCTTAGTAGACTTAACACTTGGTTAAAATTAGAAGACTGTGAATTTTTGTGTTTATGCACTCCTTGTGATAAAAAACCTTAATGGTAAAGGAAGTAGTTCTTAACCATTGTGGCTTTTTCCAAGTCTAACATTTCCTTTAAAATTCACTAAATATAATTAATAAGTAATTGTTAGACAGGACTTATTTGAACATACTCTTTATCTAAAGCTATGGAGATACCTAAAAGTAAACAAAAAACAATAGTCAATTTGTTTTATATTCAAATATCAAAATAATTTTAAATTAAAAAGTAAAAAATGATTCAGTTTGTCCATGACTTTAACAAGGAGTATTTTGCCTCCGCTATCCATAAAAGTTACAGCCCTATTTTAATTTGCACATATATAAACATGTTTAGTACTATAATTCAAACATCACTTAGCCTCTGCTCCAGTCAATCCACAATATAAACTTCTGTACTGTTGGCAATTAAATAAAAACATGAACAAATCTGAAGTTAGTCTCACATGAAGCATCCTCCTTAAGAGTGGGAGAGGAGAGATACACACTACTAAATTCAGTAAGTAGGAAATATTAGCATGTGTATGCTAAAGAAGCCATTCCAGTAGCATGTACAAATCACAATGTCTTTGTCCTGTTACACACAGCAGCATAAATTTAAAATTCAAATTGCACAAACAAAAATTTTAACATTTGAATAAATTTTATTATTTTAATGAAATGATGAATTAATCATGAGTGACATAACAAAAGCCACCATAATCTTACATCAGGCAGACAGTCATCACAATAACATATGTCATCATCATTCTGGCCCTTCTTGTCCTTCCTCCATCTTTTGAGACGCCACCAATCTTTAAGCCACTGCCACTCCATCACCACACACTATCTATGATACACTTGGCTCCTATCACAGCATATGATAAGCTACACAGGCAACCTTGCCACCGATTGGTTGACACTTCTTTACACTTGATAACTAAGATAAACTTGACATAAATTAACATACTACATTACCTCACTTGTCATTGTCAGCATGTACAGCTATAAATATAATAATCTATTGTGCCCATATAATATAGAATAATTAATGGCTGTAGCCGTCCTGCACTCAACATTCAAGCAGTTATGTGCTCAGTAGTGCTACATTAGTGGGGAAATGGACAAAGATAATATTAGCTGAACCAATATTTAATCTGGATTCGTTTCACATGGTGACCTTACTACTATTTGTGATTGGATTGTTATTTTATATCTGTTTAAGTTTACATAACACTATCACAATTTTATACTACAGTGCAAAAGGTCATTGCTCTGAAGTATCCACGTAGTCTTTGTGTTTAACTTGACAACAACAATATCTACATGAAAATGCAAACTTACTGATGATCTTATCGGTACAAGATTTCCATCATCTCCGACATAAAATTGAGGCTGAGTAGCTTGCCGCAACCCTTGATAGCCATGTTCGAGCTCAGTGTATGACATTACCTACATACACCTGCCTATTTTTAATTTATCAATATCATTAAGCAGCTCTGAGTCACCAATACCAAATCTTGAAAAGTAAAATGTAAAAAAGAAAACAAAATTAACACAAATATTTTCAAAAATATGCCTGCACAGAGAATCAAAAAAAGTTAAGTGAAGTGACACATCGTGAGATTTCAATTTCAGGACTTTTGAGAAAAAATAGGGATGAACTGGCTTGTTTGTGAAATGGAACGCATTGTATTTGATCACAAAGCCCTGGCATAAAAATCATCGCTTAAATTTTATTGAGTAGGCTCTTCTAATAAGTGAGAACAGTGTTGGCCCAGTGGTAACGGCCACGGCTTATGAGTTGTATTTGTAGGTCGTAAGTTCGAAGCCTGACAGACGCTACGCTGCTCTCAAAACGGTGAAGGAAAACATCGTGATTAAACCGGCATGTCCTAGAACCAAAAATTCGATGACATGATTGTGACATCTACCAACTCGCACTGGGCCCGTGTGGTGGATTACGGCCCACTCTCTCTCACAGAGGAGGCCTGTGTCCCAGCATGAAAACATTATTTAAGCTGATAAGCTGATTATTCTTCTAATAAGTCACAGACCAAAGGTCAGTGGGTCGTCTTATGGAGGATCAAAAAACTTTTAACATAAAAATATAAAAGTATAAAATCTTTTTTTTTTTTTCAGACTATATTTATACTTCTATTACAACATTTTTTGGTCCAAACCCTGACGGCGGAAATGGGCGGAACAAAAAGCCGCGTTTAGTTTTCTGCTGCATGTTGTTGTTGAACGTACACCTAAATGTCATGTTATGACAACACAAACCGTGCGAAGCCAAAAAAAAAAAAAAACATAAAAGACAACTGTGAGCAGCTGAGGAGTGTGGCCTCAGAATAATAATAATAACTGTTATTATTCTGAGAGTGTGGCAGTCTGTGGAACTGACAGCAGTGACAGCTGTCCTATGTCCTGTCACTATCAGCTCTGTAGAAGTATATTGTGTTCTGTGGTGACGTACAACACCAATAGAAAATCTGCGATCAGCTCAGCTGTTTATCAACAAGCGAGACTCAGCTAGAGTAACTTTGTCGATTATTTTAATCAGTGTTACGTTGAGCATTTGGTTATTTTACCAGAAGCAATGAAAGAAACTTCTAAGTCTATTCGCACTACGCTGACTCCAGATTCATTCTGGGAGTCTATCAATATTTTAGTTACTAAACCTCATGTTGTCAACAGGAGGTTATGGGGAAACAAATTATGGTTTAAATATTGTTACAAACCTAAACTTCCTGCATGTGAACATTGTGAACTGCCACCAACTATAGGTCGGCTAAATCAATTAGTTACTAATGAGAATATTGAAACACATAAAACATATATTCTTCTTGAACTAAATGTTGAAAATCAAGCCTCTGACGCCACGTCTTATGCTGACGGCACGATTGAAGTCATCCTGATGGAACTGCTTCCGAAAATCTACACAGATAATCAGGCATACCAGCTTGTCTGCTTACAAAAAGATAAATGCTTAGTCACATTCTATGATGTCACACCAGCAAACCAAGAACAGAAGTTATGTCCTGATTTCTCATATACAATTGAACTAAATGACAGTCAAATTGTGTTAAATGCTACAAATGGTTTGTACTTATCATTTTGGTGGTAAGGCTTGTCTCATAAAGAGGTAGGTACTCTTATTTTAGATTTCTCTTATTTCAGATGAAAACTCTAAGTCATACAACTGGCTTGTCAACATACTTCTACCACAACTTATAAAGTGGGGTTCAGAATCCATAAACCATAACAGCAAAGCCAAGATATGCAGTGAATCTTTGACACTAGTATCTCAAACTAAGTATTATAAAAAGTACAATGATTTAAAGTTGAAATATGGAAAAGAGATGGTC
This sequence comes from Fissipunctia ypsillon, assembly GCA_947568875.1. Lineage (NCBI taxonomy): Eukaryota > Metazoa > Arthropoda > Insecta > Lepidoptera > Noctuidae > Fissipunctia > Fissipunctia ypsillon. The sequence continues at coordinate 18,518,087 of OX387654.1, read as the reverse complement.
AAGGTAAATAAAATAATTACTACTTTATAAATTAACATACACATAGTTGGAAGTTTGAGTCTATTATAAATTATAATGATTGAACAGTGGGGTTTTAGCAGTCTGTTTAAAATCCAGGTATATTTTTAATGGTTTGTCAATTTTACAGATTTGGCCAGAATGTACAGATGCATCAAAATTTGTGTACGAAGATGTGTCAATAGCAACATATCTGTTACTCCTCTGGGAACGAGATGGAACCAATACGAAGAAATCATTTGTTGATCTAGGATGTGGAAATGGTTTACTGGTGTACATACTAACCAAGGAAGGACACATTGGACTAGGTTTAGATGTTCGAAAAAGAAATATTTGGGATATGTATCCCTCTAATGTTATATTAAAGGTAAGAATAAAACACATTACAATGTGATTGTAATAATATTTCAGTACAACCTCTCCTAAGTACTTTGTTTTACCAAAAAACATATAATCTGTTATTTTTAAGAAATATAATATAATCTGATAAAAAAATATTTCAATTTGATAATTTAGTTAAAATGTTATTTTTTCTTGTAGGAGAAAACCATTACCCCATCTGATACATCAATATTTTCTGATATGGACTGGATTATTGGAAACCATTCTGATGAGCTAACACCATGGATACCAGTTATCACAGCAAAGAGTTCATATAAATGCAATTTCTTTCTACTTCCTTGTTGTGCCTTCAACTTTGATGGAAGCAAATATCAACGTAGAAACTCATATAAAAGCCAATACCATGATTACTTAGATTACATAACACAGTTATGTGAAATGTGTGGGTTTAAAATAGATACAGATAGACTTAAGATTCCAAGTACCAAGAGAATATGCTTAGTTAGTAGTGGCCGATTATATCCAGAGAAGGAATATGAAGAATACTGCAATAAAATAGATGAGTTAACAATAAAGGATTCATCACAAGATAAAAATAATGAAAATGATTTCAAAGCTCGGGATCCAGTGGAAAAAGTTAGAAATTGTACACAAATAGATAAAAATGTAATAGATTCAATTGTTGATTGTATTAGCAGGTATTTGCTGGAGGGATGCAGTAAGTCAGACTCCAGTTGGTCTATTGGAAAGATAGCAGAATTGAATGAACTAGTTCAACTTATACCTAAAGAACAACTAAATATATTGAAATCTGAATGTGGAGGAATACAAACACTTCTCAAGAATAATCATAACATCTTTGAAGTTCAATCTGGAAAAGTGGGATTGAGGTATCCAAAAACAATTAATGAAGTTGGTTGCAATGCTAAAAAAAGAAAGTTAAAGCAAAAAACTATAAAGGTACAGCAGAAACCTTGCTGGTTTTACAATAAGCATCCACAAGGCTGCCCCCTAAGTGACACAGATTGCAGTTTTCTGCATGTAAAAATAGTTAAACAAAAAAATAAATAAAACAAAAGCTTATAAAAATAGAAAATACTTTATTATTACTCAGTCCCAAATTAAAATGAGGCACTTAAATGACCCAAAACTTCCCATAATTATAGATACATGGAAAGTAAAAAAGATTTCAATAAATTGTAATATATTATTATCCATTATCCTATTTGGATACATTTATAAGTTAACCATAATATACATATTTACAAATAGAAACTTATCCCCTAACCAAAACAGTAAACTGAAAAAATTACTCCAACTCAAAAAACTTATTAAGTTCCCTCAAATTTCTGTCATCTACCAATTTTGCAACATCATGTTCTCCCATAAATGAGCATACCATTCTTAATGTTGTCCAAATTGTAGATGAACTGGTGTCAGTTGAGGAAGATTCTGGAAACATGCTCATAGCTTTATGCTGCTGGTTCAGGGCCACTAGGAAATGCTCCGCAGCCTGCCTGTGGGCTCCCAAATTCATGCATGTGATACCAACATTATACCTAGCTCTAATAAATCCAGGCTCCAAATTCAGGGCTTGGTGGTAAGCATCCACAGCTTGCTCAGATTTGTCACTATTGGCTAAAGTAGCTCCCAGTCTGTTCCATAGTTTTGCATTATCACTTGCCACCATTAAAGCAGTCTTGAAACAATCTACAGCTTTATCATATTCTTGACTGATGTTAAAAACCACTCCCAGAGCATTCTGTACATCTGGGTCAATTTGATTCAGATTCAACTGCACGGCCTTGAGGTATAAAGACTTTACATGAGCTGCTAACTCCTTATCATCCAATTTTCTAGGGTCCACATCATGAGGAAAAATATCAGAATATTTAGGGCTGGCTTTTAACCAGTCCAGTAAAGAAATATATGCATACTTAGACATATTTTCATTTGTGTATGCAGCTGCTAATGTAATGTATCCTTCCAATTGTGTTGGATTAATTTCTAATGATTTTTTCAAAGCTGTTATTGCCAAAGGATCTTGTTCGTTTTCCGCCTGTGTAGTTCCAAGAAGGAACCATGCCTCAGCTGAATCAGGCTGTTGTTGTACAGCAGCTTCAAAACACAAAACAGCTCCAGGAATATCACCCATTTTTAATTTTTCCTTTCCTATTTCAAGGGCAGTTTTGTTCTCCAACATAACATTACCTTCAGAGAATGAGTATTCTTTAGAAATTCCATTTGCTGCTTCTGTGTCCCAATAATTACTAACATCACTGAGTTTGTCCCACTCTTCCTTATATTTTTCTGCCATTTCATCTAATATTTCATCTCTGCTTAATTTTCTTTGGTCTTTCTGTGCAGGTTCACCTAGGTTAAGCTCTCCAGCACTTATTTTCTTCATAAAAGACATAAATTGACTATAGGCCATCTCATCATCATCCGACACAGTATTAACATATTCTTGAGCTTTACCTTTCACATCATCATCCGTCATAGTTTCAACATCTACCTCATAGACATATTGCATTGGAACATTTGACTGTGACATGGGCTGTGGATGAAATATTGGTTGCTGCATCATGGGAAAACTTGGCATCATAGCATGTGACATATAGGAAGTAGATGGACCTGCATTCCACGATCTGTTAATATGTGTACTAATATCTGGTAAATATGACGATGTAGAGGCGCCACTTTTCATTACATTTTCTTTAGGTAAGTTGTTGAGTAAAGCATTCATGTTGAAGGTTTGTGGTATCTGTGAATTTTGTGCCATGAATTCATTAACAAATCTATCAGCTTGTGAGAGTGGATGTGGGAGAGAAGCATCACGACGAACTATATTTGATAGTTGAACTAAGGAGTTGTTACCCCCACAGTCGCCACCAACCAATTTATTGAGAGACATCTTCGAGAATTTAAAAAATCTTCAACATTAAACACAGATTTCGTTCAGAATGTTTTTTGGGAAAATACAGTTTTAAAACCCTCGTAATGGTAATCTTTTCTAATAAATATGTGCAAACTTATTCTTTGTGTCACTTGGTGTGGTGTCACTGTGCAAACTGCAAAGTTCAAAAAAAAATTCTATTCTATTTTTCTGTATGGCAATGGTGCCGATGTCGAAGTAATGCACGTGTAGTATAAAGTACAAATCCACCTTTGTTATTAAATCATTCACACTCGAAAATGCTAACATTGATAACACAGTTATCGTCATAATTATCATTGTATTAAGTTTATTGCAAATAACTACCTACTTTATTTTGTATTCTAATTTTATTAATTTTTTTTTCCTGTATTTTTATATTATGTTTTCTTAGATCACGTCGTTGTCTGTGAATACTGCGTATACCTGTAATAGGCATACATACCAGCACTTTTACTTTGTCTTGTTTTATTATTAATTCATTGTATGTATTGCTGTTGGTGTACCAAATAAATAAATAAATAAGTACTCTGTGTAATGCACAGTGAGTGTGCACTAAAATTTTTCTGAACTGGGCCGCCCCTAATACGACGCGTAAGGGTGCGTTTCCACTGAAGCAGAGACGAGCGGAGCTGTGTGGAGACGTGCTGGAATCGTCCAATCGCAGACGAGACGAGAGACTCGATGAGGATTTCAACTATTGTAATTGGTCGATTCCCGCACGTCTCCGCTCAGCTCCGCTCGTCTCCGCTTCAGTGGAAACGCACCCTAAGGCCCGGACTCCACCAAAGTGGAGATAACTGAATCGGAGACGAAATGAGATGTTTTTCAGTTGGGGTGTATCCACCGATGCTGTGCGGATGCGTACTGGCTAGACTGGAGGGGAGATGGGTGCTGGCTAGAGCGGAGATGTGTGCTGGCTAGAGCAGAGATGTGTACTCATGTGTTGGCTACTCTGGCTAGAGCGGCTGGCGTTTTGTGTGACCCGGAGGGTTAACTAGCGGCGCCGCTCACTGCACACGCCGCTTATATCTCTTCTCGTCCCAGCTGCGCGCCGTCGCTAGCTAGCGCGGTACAGCTCACATCTCCGCTTCGATCGCGTCATGCAAATATGATACATCTCCACTCAGTGGTATCCACTGAAGCTGAGTGGAGATGAGATGTATGAATAACGAAATTCTATTGGTTGTCACAACACATCTCTACTCTCGTCTTGTCTCCGCTTTGGTGAAGTCCTGGCCTAAGGAACGTGTGTACGAAGCACAGATAAGATATTATTAGCAAGCTGGTACGACATCATCGAGTATTTTCTATCAAAGTGAGCGCAAACATTGATGTTAATATGGATATTCCACGGGATTCCGACTGATACTACGGGATTTTATTGAATTTCATTCTTTTTGTCAATATGTATAAAAATGGTTTATGTAAGCCAATAAGCGCATGAGCGACGTAAATTTTACGTCAACAGCACGCTATAAAACTTTTTGCCAAGCGTGCGACGTTGCCGCTTTGTTGAGACGCGTAATGTCGCCGCATTATTGAAACAAAAGAAAACAATAGCGGGGTGTTTCTGTCGCTAGAGTGACGCACCTGTTTTTGTCTCTTTCTACGCCACTAGAATTAAATTCTTTACCAACAGTAACTTGTTGTCTCACTCGATTACTTCGGTTCTTAGAGTGCGCTTGTTTGCTTCCTGTTGTGTTTTGTTGTGTGGTGAATATCTTCTGACCCTGGCTTATTTCCTGGATTCTGGAACCTTCTTGCTACTACGACTTTGGCTAGCATTTACGGACTGATTTGACCATATTGGATTGGACGTTTGGGGTTATTTTATTGGATACTGATTTGGTAATTTCTATTTTTTAAGTAACATATTGAATAAAATTAATGTATTAATTAATCTTATTCTACCTTGACATATTAGAAAAATGAGTTGTTTGGGCTTAGCGAAAAGCTTGTCCTGAGTCGAACCAATAAAAAACATTTTAAATACAAAAAGTAAAGTACAGTGTTATTCGCACAAAACCTTTTCTTGTTAGCTAAACTTTATTAATACTAATGTATTCCAATCCAGTATTTTCTTGACTTTAAAGTATGTCACGCACGTGTCAAAATTAACTTAGAAACTTATTAATAAAATGTATTAATTAGCTATACGGTAAAGTGCAGGAGTCATAGACTAACATGTTTGCAGTTAGTGCACATGTGAACGATCATTGAACTGTACTGAGTGTACTACTTGTGTGCGATTAACCGTACCCTCTCTTAGCGTAAATTAAGAACTTTTGATTCACTTTGCATTTTCAAACTTGCACTGGGAATATATATATTTTACTAGTTTTGTTTTTCGAACACTAAGTATCGATGTGACTCTACTCAGCATTTCTAATTTAACAACATTTTGATTCAGGTGAAGTACTTTAACATGGCTTCAAGTTCTGTCAAGCCTGAAACAGTTCAGAAGTGGATATGTGACTATCCTGAGCTGATTTTTAACGCTGCCAGCTGTACTATTTACTGCACCAAGTGTGAAAGCCATTTATTAGTAAAAAAATCTAATGTTAATCGACATATTGAAGGTGCTCAACATCGAGGAACATACAAACAGCCTCAAGAAGAATTTTATTTTGTCCTTATTCAGTTTTTAATTCTTTGCAAGATCCCCTGGTCGCAAATAAAAAATAATGTCTTGAAAGATTTTTTTCAAAAATACATGTGTGGTGTTTGTTGTTGTAATTGCAATAACAAAAAAGTGCCTGACGAGTCGCTATTACGAAAGGTGTATTTGGACAAATTTTATAAAAATAAAATTGCCTCCATCTATGAAAACGTTAAAGATGAGAAACTTTGGATATCGTTAGATGAGACTACTGACTTTTTAGGTCGTTATATTGTGCATTTCTTAGTAAATGAAAACTTTTCTGGTCGACCTTATTTAATTGCCTGTAAAATGCTCGAGGTGGTTAATGGCCAAACTATTTCAAAGTAATAGTGTTTCGAAAATATTTGGCAAGACAACTTTGAAAGAAAAGTTGATGATGTGTTAATATTATGTACTGATAGTGTTGCATACATGTTGTCTGCGGGCCGAAAATATTTTTTTTTTACCTCAATTAAAACATGTCACCTGTTTGGCACACGCTCTTCATCGCGTATCAGAACAGATATGGTTAGAGTACCATGATGTAGATATGCTAATATCCAATGTGAAAAAAAAAAAATTAAAAGATCGCAGATTAAAAGTATTGAAAGATAGGTATCCTTACTTACCTCTTCCGCCACAACCAGTGATAACTAGATGGGGCACTTGGCTCGAAGCTGCATCGTATTATGCAAAATATTATGAAGAAATAATAAATGTTATTTCTAGATTAAACAGCTCTGATTCAATGGCAATACGTAATGCGATAAATATTCTGGAAAAGGAAAATCTACGGAATCAATTAGTATATATAGAAAATCATTATACGATTATTTCATTTTCATTAAAAGAGTTGCAGAAACAAAATTTAGCATAAAGTGACTCGTTTTTGGCTTTTGATCAAGTCAGAGCTGCTTTAAATGAATGTAATTCTGATAGAATAAAAAACAAAATTGAAAAAGTTATGGATAGGAATCCTGACATTGACATCCTCAGAGAATATGAAGGAAAATTATCGAAAAATGATGTGAATGACGAAATTTTGTCATATAAATTCGCTTCACTAACATCAACAGATGTCGAACGCTCGTTTTCCACACATAAATGGGTGTTAGATGTAAAAAGAAATATATTAAAATGAGTCAATTTAGAAAAAATAATGGGGATTTATTTTAACTCTGGTCATACAACTCTTCTAGTGAAGCTGAAGACGAACCAGACCAATGACATTTTTTGTTTAAACAAGTGAATTATTGTTGAAGCGTATTGATTATTTTAATTAAGATTTTATTGTAAATACAAATTGTTCATTTGATAATGTTTTGATTTTCTGAGGAACAAATAATTTGTATGGTAATATGTTTTTGTACAACTTCAGAATAAAAATGTTTAAATGATTGTTGATTCTTGAATAAGAAATTGTTACGTACAAAAATATATGTGGTTTAATGAATCAAGTTTATCTATTTATTATAATAAATCCCGTCCCCCTTATATTTACCCGTTAGAAAGGAAGTGTAATCTTTTATTAGTCCCGTAAGCGAGAATAGTTTTTTTTATGATTTTATTATTTAAAAACCAAATCCCGGGACTCGGGGAGTATCCATATTATTCTAACCTATGGCAAGTACATAAAACAGCTCTACCTATTCCGATCTCTGTTTATGACGGTTGATCTCGGATTTGCTAAGTTGTCAGTTGATCAGAAAGTATACTTTATTTTAATATAAAATAATTTGCTGCATGAGACTGACTTTATGGCTCGCAATCGATAGAGTCTGTTCGGAAAGAGAGCCGTTGTGGCCAAAGTGTGAACAAACGAACTAACTATAAATAGGAGCCTGTTTCTTTCAACGTCAGTCAAAAGTTTAAATTGTGTTCAGTTTAAATTGTTTTTTAAATTCAAATAATGTCTTTCAGTAAAATGTTCCATCTACAATTTTCAAGGTACTTTCCCTCAATGTAGCATATCCGTGGAACGCCCTGTATATATGTCATATAAGCCAACAGAAACGTCTTATGATAGACAGTGACGGACTAAGGTATGCAGAAAAGTTTGGGAACGAAGGAGCAAGAGTGAGCTCTAAAATAGCCCTCATCGAAAAGGTTTTTTTTCTTTTGACCATTCATACAGTTAGGAGTTACTTTGTCGACATTTGCAGATAAGTTAGAGAAACAAGAATGTAGGTTTCAAGAGCTCGCTTCGTTATATTGTAAATTAATAGCACCCTACGTTTATATTTTGCATACGGAGGAGGCCCCCTCCAACCATTTAACCTTAAAAAAAACCTGCGCGCAAATTGCTAGTCTGTGATTCTGTCAGCTGCTGAAAGTTGTCAGCACTCGCAGTACGAATCGGTTTCATTTTGACAGGTCAACAACATCCATTGCGTTATTTACGTTGTTGAGCAGACGAATTTTTCGAACATATGAAGCAATGGATTAGCAATTGGCTTCAAAATCATTCAGATTGTGATTGATAGTGGTCAAGTGTGAGTTGCGATGGTTGCGAGTTTGTGACAGATGTAAGGAGTAATAGTGGTCTGTGGTTGTAACTGTCATACATGTCAAATGTCATCCGATTGTTTATTTAGATATTGCGAAAAGCTAACTTGAATTGTAAAATAATCATAAATCTGTGAATAATATAGTTACTGTGATATTACAATTTATAGCACTTTGTACAAATAAAACTATTTGATAAAAATCATGTACAAAGTTTAGAGGTTATGTAACTGGCCATTATAGGTTATAACTTAAATTGCATGCTAAGGTCTTAGGATAATAAATAAAAACATGACAGAAACCGCTCCAGGCAGTGAAAAGGAAACTCGGGAAACAATAAAGAACGAAGAAGCGCTAGAACCGGAGGATAAATGGGTGGTCAGTATCATGTTCTTGTTACTCGGGAACTTGTACTCGGTTAGCGAATTAACTTGACTAGTCTTCTGCCTGAAGAATTTGGATTAGTGGTCACTAGCTTTGCTACAATGCCCTAGGTCATGGGCTCCATTCCCTAGATGGCTAAAATTGTTTAAAAAAGTGGAGTAGCAGCCAGTTGATTTAATATGTGGCAATAATATTGCCCCATATTGCATAGAACTTAACATTAAAATTAAGACGATCCACTGACCGTCACCAACATCTCATAGTGGGGAACATATCTTCCCTTACATTATTCATAATTTGGTGTGATTTTCTTAAACTAGGTGTTATTCCTACAATTTATTTCAGATAAGAGAATGTCAGCTGTACAAGGATGAATATAAAGATTGCACAAGCTTCAAAGGCCGGTTCCAGCAGTATTTTGTCTATGGTGAGACTCTGGATTGCAACCAGTGGAAGAAAGACTATGACAACTGTTGCAAATGGGAAGATAAGAGGGATATAAAAGCTGCTGTAAGTATAATAAAATTAATCTTAGTGTTAATACTTAACAGGTTAACAAATTGGTGGGAAAATTTTAAGATAGGATCAACCCTTCTGTATGACAAGAGATCCTGCAGTGGATGTGGTTGAAATGGTTTTCATACTAAATGAGCAAATTTTACCTAGTAAAACATTCACATAGCTCTTAAAGTTTAGGAGTTCCTCATACTATCTCAATTACAAATTCAAATTCAAGATATTTTATTCACATAAGCCTACATGGGCACTATGAAACGTCAGAAGCTAAGTGCATGGTTCTAATTGGTCATTTCGTATGGAGAAAAACCAACAAGAAACTCCACGGTTACTCTATAGTAGTATATTAAAATGTTATTCTATATATTTACAGGAAACCCTAATAGCAAGTGAGAAAGTACGAAGAATGGAAAGACTCAGGGCGCATTACAGAAATGATATCTGGAAGAAACGAGATGCACCACCAGCTGACTGGGACAAACCATTGCCAGAATGGATGCAAAAAAGAGATGAACACACCTACCTTGCACAGAAAGCTAAAGAACTGAGAGAAGGAAAAGTGGCTGACGACAAAAAGTCTTGTTCAGTAATGTGACCACTGGTTCAAGTTCAATCATTCATCATCATCACCATCATCATTTCAGCTGAAATACATCCACTGCTGGACATAGACGTCCCCTAAGCATCGCCACTTCAACAGGTTCTGTGGTTCCCGCATCCAGCAGATTCCTGCGGCCTTCACTACGCTATCGGTCCACTTTGTGGGAGGTCTTCTAACACTACGTCTTCCGGTACGCGGTCGCCAATCCAGAACCTTTCGGCCCCATCGGCCATCTGTTCTGTGAGCAATGTGCGCTGCCCACTGCCACAGTTTGACAATTCTTTGGGCTATAATTCGATCACATACGGAAACTCCAAGCTTAGCCCTCTCGATTGCCTATAGGGTGACTTTCAGCCTTCTAATGAGGCCCATCAGGCATCAAGTTCGATTAGGATAATTAATAATTATGTAGTTAATTTATGTTATACCTTTAGTTAATAAAGTAAGTTTGTTAAATGTTTAAACAGTTATTTAATTTATAGTCTAATATGCATTGGACATAAGGAGTATCTGAAGAGACACGATGACGTCCTCAGGGCCCCTAAGGTCGTCCCCTGTATTGAACGGGACGGCGCGTGGACAGCCCGCGTGCGGGTTTCTAGAAAAATCATAGAGCACTGCTACGTGGCGCAAGCTGTCTGTCGAACAAGTTATAAGAAACCGCCATGGCGCCGACATCTGTCTAAGTGCTCACATACTCGAGCGCTACGTTGCCAACGGCAGAGACAACTTGCAGCCGCCGATACTAGTCGGTGTCAGCCGCAGACGCGACGGCGGCTGCCGACGACACAGGCAATTGCAGCTGTCACGCGTCGGGATCTGCTGTCGACAATGGGCCGCTCGTGTATTTGACTACGTGCTGAAAGATACGAGCGACATGTCGACGGTCTAAGGCTGCTGCCGACGGGTGTCGACGGCTTGCCTCTGCCGTTGGCAACGTTCTGCTCGTTTTTATGAGCACTAACGCAGCGATCGGCCTCACGGTACTCTCGGTGCATGAATGCGTTCAGCTATGGTAAGTAGGTACTAAGTACAGTGTTGCATAGACCATCTAACACCCAGTTGCCATCATTGGGCAGACTGCACAAAGTCACGGCACAGCACACGTTAGTGGCCCAGTTTGGGCAGTGCAATGCCGATACGTCAGTGCAACCGTCCATGGTCCGTGATGAGAGCGCATGGATTCGCCTACTTCTAGGACAAAGTGATAGAATAGTAGCATGGAGACGGGAGGAATAAGAAGGGGCCCGAAACAATCAATTGCCATCAATTTCTATTGTAGTAATATTGTCAATCGCTTCAATTGCATTTGGTAAACGATCAATTTGCGCATCAATGTGTATCAATTACGTAAAAATTGACAATTGTAATTGACCGTTTCGGGGACCCCATTTCGCCAATCCAACACAGATGCCTAGATTAAGATAGGTAAGTCTAATGAAAGTGAATGTTCTGTTATCTTGCCACAATATAATCAAGTAGATAATTACATAATATTCATACATGTAACTAAAACGGAGTAGGTAGGCAGATACATGTTATTATTTTATTAGTTTAGCACACGCAGATAATATTTAATTGTCTTTATTCTTAACTAGCTTTAGCCCGCGCCTTTGCCCGCGTGTTTGCGGAAAATATCCCACGGGAACGTAGGGGGAGTCCGGGAGAGTTTAGCAGGGGGGAGACAATAGCCACTGATCATAGAATCCCTGTATAACTAGATATTGCGACGTTGCCACACTTCTCACAGCTCATAGGCGCCTCCCACCTAGCTCACGCGGCGATGTTGCGATCAGCAGTTTCGTTTTGACGTTACAAGTGAAAACACGTTTTTATGCCCGGTAAGTTAATTTTTTCAATTTTCGATATTTGATTACTGTTGTTTACTGTTCATAGATTCCAGCATGTCATGCATACATATCCTTAGTGTAATTATCCTTGTTACCTTTACGATAGACAGTTTTTGCTTAAAGATTATAGTTTTTTTTGTAATTTAAATAACGGACAGCTTGGCGTGGGGTGGGAGACATTACCATGGCGACGGGAGGAGACTTTACCCAGGGTAATCTCTCCCTCTGTTTCTCTTGCAATAATATTTTCTGTTTTATTTTAGATAAGTATCCACAATGCCCTTCAAATATAAAAAAAAAGAAACAACAAGAAACAGAAGCAATTTAGACCTGTCAGTAATAAGAAATGCTGTAAGTGACATTGATAACGGCAAGTCTATTAGAGCTACTGCTTTGGAGTATGGAATAGATCGAAATACTTTACGTAATTATTTAAGAGACAGGACTAAATTGTCAAAAATAAGTGAACAGGGAAGTCAGTTCAAAACAGCTATGATATTTACGATCGAGGAAGAAAAAGCACTTGTTGAATATGTTCTAACTTGCAGCAAAATGAATTATGGCTTAACCAGACAGGCGGCTATGAAACTTGCGTATGAATATGCAACCATTAATTCCAAAAAGGTTCCTGATTCATGGACTTCTAACAACTGCGCAGGGAAAGATTGGTTCAGAGGATTTATGAAAAGAAACCTTGAACTAAGTTTGAGAACCCCAGAAGCAACCAGTTTATCCAGATCCACCAGCTTCAACAGAAAAAACGTTACTGATTTCTTCGAAAACCTCAAGGCAGTTAGAGATAAATATCAATTTGAAGCTCATAACATCTACAATTGTGATGAAACAGGATGTACGACGGTGCAAGTGTCCTAAAGTTTTAGCGAGCAAGCATGTGCGTCAAGTAGGTCAAGTTACTTCAGCTGAACGTGGCAGTCTTGTAACCGTCTGTTTCGCCGTGAATGCTCTGGGAAATGTTATTCCACCATTTTTCATTTTCCCTAGGGTTAAATATAACGAAACCTTTGTAGATAGTGGACCACCAGGGTCACAAGGTGATTCCTACCCGAGTGGATGGATGACGACGAAGAGTTTTCTAAAATTCATGCAGCATTTTGTGAAGTATTCGAACGCATCGCTTCAAAACAGAGTCCTGCTTATCCTCGACAACCACGAAAGCCATGTCAATATTGAAATCGTGAAATACGCAAAATTAAATGGAGTAACTTTGCTGACTTTACCGCCCCATTGCAGCAATAAGTTGCAGCCATTAGACGTTGCCATTTATTCATCCTTCAAGGCTAGATATAACTCAGCCATGAATAATTGGATGATTAGTAACCCAGGCAGAACTGTTACGATTTACAATATACCCGGATTTGTGAACACAATTATGTCACAGGCTTTTAGTCAATCAAATATTTTGAGTGGTTTTCGAAAAACTGGAATACATCCGTATAACCCGGACATCTTTACAGATGAAGACTTTTTATGTTCCGCAGTAACAGACAGAGAAATGATTGGTGAACTTCCAGAGCAAGATGTTTTTTCGACTGCTTCACCCTCAGTAACTGCAGCACTGCCTTCAGATGTGACCACGATCGTTTTACCTACATCGCCTACTTTACAAAGTCAGTCAGAGCCTTCAACTTCAGCGTCAATATTTATAAATGAAACTGCGGAGTCTAGAGCGAGTTCGCCATCAATTTTGACTCAGGAATCTGAGCCAGCAATTGCATTAATAAGAGAATCAGCAGAGTTGCTTTCTACGTCTCAAGATACGGTAGATTCTGTTTCACAACTAAAACCAAAAATAGTTTTACCACAAACGATTCGTCCATTTCCAAAAGCTTCTCCAAGAAAAACTTTCCGCCGTGGTAGACAGCCCGGAAAAACTAAAATTTTAACAAAAACGCCAGAAAAGCAAGACCAAGATGAGAATAGAGATGAAAACGCACCAAAAAATAAAAAAATCAAGACAACTAAACAGAAACGAAAAGGTAATGCAAAGAAAAAGAGAGTAAAAAGACAAGTTTTACAGTCAAGTGATAGTGAGACAGACCCTGAAGACAAACCCAAGTATGATGATAGCTCTGATAGTCCATGGGATGAAGTACCAGATCTTATTGATAATTGGTATTGTTTCATCTGTGGAGAAAATAAAGTTATGGATATGAGACTTTGCGCTTTTTGTGGTAAATATGTCCATGAGATGTGTGTTGGACTGTCCAAAGATGATAAGGAACAGTTTATTTGTCCTGATTGCTCTAATTAAAAGAGATGATAAGGAACAGTTTATTTGTCCTGATTGCTCTAATTAAAAAAGGAAGACTGATTATTATGATTATTTTTTTATAAGGTTTTGTTTTGAATTTTACTTTTGTTCTTAATTTTGAAAGTATTTTTATTTTACTGACCACATACATGGTGTCCTACTTTAAACTGATTTGCAATATCTACTTTTAAGGTTTAACTATTTGTAAGTTTGTTATCTAGTTATGACGTAGATAGAATAGGCTCAGACTATTATGTTTGCTATGAAGATACCTAAGTTACCTTTGATTTTTCTCCATTTTGATAAGATATTGTTAAATTTCTAAGATATTTTGCTGTAGAAAGACTGAAATTATTATGCAGTAACAGTTGGTTGTGAAAGTTCTTATTAATAAGGTTATAAGTTATGTTAGAAAGAGTTTCTAATGGTAAAAGTTTATAAACACTCACTGTTTTAAACGCAACTACTTATCTTAAGAAATATAATATGTGATAGGTACTTAATTCCTCACTACCTGTATGTCAAAGATACTCAAATTATATAGTTCGTGTTATCATTTACTACGTATTATTATGTGCCATGTTTTTTTTATTAAATTTCTTTATTTAATTATAATTTATTATTTTTATTTTGCCTAGTTTTAAACCCGGGTAAAGTCTCCCTTCTTGGGGGTCAAGTCTCCCACCTAGGCGGGAGATATTAGCCAAATCTCACTTCAGTAGAAATTGTTAATTACTCATAAAGTATTAATGATTTATAAAACTTTCTTAAGAAAAAATAAAGCTTAATAATGCAGCTTAGGGTACAATTTGTAGAAAATAGTTTTTTGTAAATATAAAGCGATTTATGAGCATTTTAGTCGAAGGCGGGTAAACTCTCCCGGACTCCCCCTACTACCGGAATTAATCTAGGTTATAAACTATCTGTGTGCCAAATTCCATCCAAATCCGTTTAGCCGTTTTTGCGCCTCCGGAACATACAGGGAGTTTGCTGCGCCATTTCTTCCCAGCTAAAGCACTAGGAAGTTGTGATGGACGGGCGTTTTGGGGGACTGTCTTATGTAATTTTGACGTTCGAAAAGTGCTGATTCTCAGCCTAGTTTGAATAAATGATTTTGATTTTTAACATCCAGACAGAAATTATAAAAACTATATTTTCGGCATCAGACTCGTTCCCATACACATAGCAATTACTTTTTTTTTTCAAAAATATTCAATACAGTACAGTTTTGACTTCGTTACTATTTTAATATTATATACCTATAGATCATTAAGAAATTAAAACTACGTCGTAAACTTTCTAATTAAATAACACCAGGCGCACACAGTTAGTTACCTACAACAAGATAATAATTGCTCCCCACAAACCGATTGGAAAAGCTATCATTACTCCTGACCTAGCAACTGACTTTTTATCAGTCAGATAAGACGTAGCAGTGCCTTTAATTGTTCACAAACATGATAAAATTTGTTTACTGCATATGTAATATACGTACTTATTATAAGACAGACTGTAGCGAGAGACGCACAAATGAGCCGTGTATTGTGCCAGAGTGTGTTGTCCCTGCGACTGATAAGAGTGCCGATGGCTCGCAACGCGTCCTCCTACCTCATTGACGATCCCAAGTATTCCTTCCTGAAGGAGTTGGGACTGCAAGAGAAGAATGTAGGTGTGTTTAACGGTAAATGGGAGGCCAACGGCCAGGTGAGTTGATAACAGAATAGATATTAGTTTAGATAAGGCAATTGAACCTGAAATAATAAAAAACGTAGTTGGATTGTACGCTATA
Source organism: Fissipunctia ypsillon (assembly GCA_947568875.1). Lineage (NCBI taxonomy): Eukaryota > Metazoa > Arthropoda > Insecta > Lepidoptera > Noctuidae > Fissipunctia > Fissipunctia ypsillon. The sequence continues at coordinate 18,502,231 of OX387654.1, read as the reverse complement.
TGCATTAAAAACTGATACCGCATGTCAAGTCTACGGACTAACCTAAAAGAGATCTACAAAAAAAGTTAAGTAATTTAAAAAATCTAAAAACCCGACTGCGTAAAATAAAAAGTGAACTTTATAAAAGATGGAAACAAGGTGACCTATTTTCTCTCCAAACAATCTCATGCAGTCGGAGTAATGCACTACCTATATGATGCAGTAACACACAAATAATGCACTGTAGGTATGTATGCGCTGTGTATGCATAACAATTACCAACCAACGTTGGTACCGGGGCGTTGGGACCAACGTGCGGATCCGGGGCGGGTCGCTAGTTTATGGTATCTGAAATATGAATCGGCACCTAATTATGAAGGCGTGCTGCTTTTTTTCTCATAGCTATCTGGAATCTGAACAGTACGTAAACTAACTCTACCGAGACTATCGGGCAACGAAGAAGATCAAGCTCGCGTAAAGAATCAGTCCTTTATTCCTAAAATAACACACAGGGAAAGGTTTTGGTTTTTGCTAGATTAAAACTTCAGAGCGAGTCCATAGTCCAAAACCGAGGAGGTCAGATGAAAAGTTTTCCAAGTCAGTCGCTACCTTATTTATTTTACGAATCCACGCATAACATAAAATAAACTTAATTAACTCGTTAACTTTCGTTTGTGGTGATAAGCAAGAGAGAGGGCAACTGACACTTTTCTAGATGTTTTTATCGCAAGATGTGATTATTTTTGTTTAGCATTAGACGTAGTGATCTATACATATAATTACTTATCCCGCCTGATTCATCAAGTCTAAAGGGGCTCCAAACTTGAAATTTTGGCAGTTGCTGTCTTTTGTGTTGTATACATCCACTAAGGATGGATTTTTGGAAAGGGGGTGAAAAGGGGGTTTTGTTTGTATGAAAAATCTAAGTTAATAAACATGAAACTTGGCACGAATACCTATATATCTTAGTCAATTATAAAGTTTGTCATTTTTTGTTTTTCTAAACAACCCCCTAAAGGGGGATTGGGGAGTGTCTAAGTTTGTATGGAATAATTTTAACGCGCGTTCCGATTAACTCGAAACTCCAGGATTGACACTGAAGACCAAAAATAAAGTGTATCAGGGTTTTTTGAAAATCTACCCATGACGAATACTAAAGTATGAAATCTACGCGGACGAAGTCGCGGGGGAAGTGCTAGTTATGTCATAAGATCGAGTTTCATATCGTAGCTAGAGACTTAGACAGCGTTACAAACTGGTCCTCAGATAATCAAGTCGTTCAGCCCAGCCAGCGGTAAGATCATCGCCGAGGTGCAAGCAGCCAGCACAGCTGATTACGAGGCTTGTGCCGCCGCGGCTCAGGAGGCATGGCACACGTGGGCGGAGCTCCCTGCGCCCGCCAGGGGCGAGGTCGTCAGGCAGATAGGAGACGCTCTCAGGGAGAAGCTGCAGCCTCTTGGACAGCTTGTGTCTTTGGAAATGGGTAATTTGGAGTTCATGTTTGCCGTTACCTAAACTTTCCTGAGCTAGTCTTCTTGTGTTGCATCGGCACGAACTACCTACACTTGCGCGCAAAAAAAATTATCTACCCCGTTCTCTTTGATTCAACAAGTTTTTAACTAACAATAATCTAATATATTTTGTACTAAAACCTTCCTGAATGTATGTAGATTACGTTAGTGAAAAAAATATCAAAACTGATTCATAAGTTTTTGAGAAAATCACGAACTTACAAAGATACTGGTTGAATAAAGACCCTCTTTTTTAAAGTCGGTTAAAAATTCAAGTTAAATAAACGAGCGGTAATAAACAAAATTAAGCTTTTGTCAACTTCACAGACAAAAAAAGTCACGCAGTTATACCAAACAAAAGTGAGTGATGAGGACATCTGAAGAATCGAGTCGATCTTGTCAAGAATATTGCATTTATCAAAGTATGTGTAAATAAAAATATAATTATATCGTGGCCAGACCATAGAATTGATCATTTCATGAAATGATTGTGTTTCATGAAATTGCCAGCTAAAATTGACCATATCGATTAGGTATACGTCAACGTGATAAGTCAGTCAACGTTTGGCCACATATCATTAATGTAGGGTCGTGGTCCGATCGTAGAAAGTTGCATTTCACGCCGCTAGTGGCACCCCGACCAAATGGGTCAGGTTAGGTTAGAAGAACTGTGACCAACCGTGCGCGAGCCGAACGGTGCCGCGGATGCGGCCGGCGCGGCGAGGGCTACATTCAAGTTGGTCACAGTTACTTGGCTATTTAGTATCTTTAGGACCCTAAAATAGGAATTATTCGAGTAGGAATAGATGCACAACAAAAACAAAGCGACATTTATTTAAACTTACAACACTATCTTTACAGGATGACCCCAATACAATAGTGGTTTGGAAACACACCACATAAATTGAAAAATCAACTTACAGCTAATACTTAAAAATCGAAACTTTAAAAATACAAAACAACACTAAACTCTATTAAAAACACAATCTGAAGTCAGACATCAACGCCTTTACCGGTGGAAATACGAAATCAGCGCTTCTACCGGTGCACGTGGATAAATAATCTAACTATTTTAATGTTTGGCCACATCATGAAGTAGTCGTGCGTTTAACTGTTCATATCGTCCAACGTTGAGTATTCAATGATCTGGCCAGACCAAATCATGATGTGACCAGCAGTGGTAGAAGACTTCATGAAATGATTAATTCTAAGATCTGGGCACGACATATGTATACCTACATTAACATTTTTGAGATATCGTATCTCAGATAGAGCTTGGGGTGGGCAAATTTTTTTGCACGCAAGATTGCTCATCATGCTGTGGTATGAATGCTGCCAGCAAGGTAGCAGCGGAGTTAACTGCCTAATAATAACATTTGAGCATCGCCGCTCTGGAGGCTATATCAGTCAAATGAACATTGTTAAGTAGGTAATCAGTGCTTGATTGAGTTTGTTGACTCGAATATTATCTTAGACGAAGTTGATAATTATTTACCTACATTTTAAAGATAGTATCATACATTAATATTGTTATTAGATATCTGATAAGGAAGATAATAATTAAGCTATGGCTCCACCAATATTGAAAATATTTACCCACGCAGGTAAAATTTTGTGGATGCGTTGCTATGTAAGAGTCGAACGTTGGTTTTTGTAGTACTTAAGTAGGTAGATATTCAAGACTTAATGAAGCTAATATCTATAAAAACCATAGATAAAAACCTTCCATGCTCATTTCATACTCGGACTGTTTATCGTAAGTACCAGCTTGATGGTTTGATATCCTCTATATAGTACATACTAATTTAATTCTATGGATATCCTACACTTAGGAGAGATTCAACAGACTGATATTTTTCTAACCAAAAAAAGAAAACAGTAAAAACCCTGATATAAAATAAGAATGTAATTGGACTCGTATCCACTTTCCTCCACAGGTAAAATCCTCCCCGAGGCTATTGGAGAGGTGGTAGAATACATCCACGTGTGTGACCTGGCCTTGGGCCTGTCGCGAACCCTGCCTGGCACTATCTTTCCGTCGGAGCGACCTGGACACGTGCTCATTGAGAAGTGGAACCCTCTCGGCGCTGTCGGCATCATCACTGCCTTCAACTTCCCTGTTGCCGTGTTCGGCTGGAACAGCGCTATTGCTATGGTAAGCAGGAGGAGTGTAATTTCATAATAATCACACGCATCATCGTTGTATTCCTCAGAATAAGTTTAAGGGACTTTCATCCAAATTATTGATATTAATATGATGTGATAATAATCCAAACAAATATTTAGAACCATAATTTTATGAACCTCACTCTCTCTTTGTCTTTTAATAAGGATGAGGCCTGGGTAAAAAAATAAGATTTTCTATTTAGTCCATCAGAAGAATATTAGAAAAATATTAGACACATATTTTTGGCTTTATCATATTAATAAAAAATGACTTAGATAAAACGCATTAAAGTTGGGGAGTGGGGGCTCGCTACGTCACAACTAAGTATAAAATCTAGCAAGGCGTGACGTCTTGCCACATTTTAACTCAGTGTATTACCGTAATCTTTTGATTACGTAAAATAAGAAAAAATACATGTCCAATATTTTTTAATAATCTACCTGACGGACAAAATAAAACATATTTAGTCATCATCTCTATTAAAAGATTTCGCCACCTCAGAATCAAACCTGAGGTTTTCTGGTCCGCAGTATAACCTTGAGTTATATCCAATCATTAAACCAAAGAGTTGTGAGGAAAAACCCCAGTGTAATGATTTAATTTCTTATCTTATCTTGAAGAGACCAAATAGGCAAAAATATGTAATAATTGTTATCACAACCGACTTCTATATCAAGGTTTTATATAGCGTAATATAAAGGGCTAGATATAAATCCTACAAATAAAAGTTGACAACGCAACAGAAAATTTTAGAAGTACTTTCTTCTAGTGTGTATTTATCCGACTCCCATCAAACATGGACATTTGCGAAATAGGCACAAGCGTAAACCTATCCCCTGAATTGTATTGCATTTATTGACCAAACCATCCAACAAGTCCCCTTGAACGTTTACCAGTATTTCCCAATGAACTACAAACAAATCCTTCTAGGTCTGCGGCGACGTCAGCGTATGGAAGCCATCAGACACCACTCCTTTAATCGCCGTAGCTGTCACAAAGATTGTAGAGGGCGTTCTAGAGAAGAACAACATCCCCGGCGCTGTTGCCGCTCTGTGCGTCGGCGGTAAAGACATCGGAGAAAAGATTGTGAAAGATGAGAGGATGAAGCTCGTTTCTTTCACTGGGAGCACGGCTGTAGGACAACAGGTAAGGCGTTTGAAGAATTCGCAAAAATGTGGTCTTAGATAAGTCCAGAGTTTGAATGAAGAATCGTAGCAGTCTTCAAGTCTTTTATCTCTGAACGGTAGTATAGCTGACAGTTTATAGTACAGACGAGAAAAATGTTTGCTATTATCAATGATATTATATAAGTAAAAAGAGGTAGATATGTTATATTATATACGCTCCGCAAGTGGCACGTCAAAACTTGGCTAATTAGCGTAGTTACGTATCGTCTTGTCTCTTTTTCTCTCTCGATACGACATGCCGTCCTACTGCCACGTGTCATCAAATAGTATAATTTTTAAAGATCGAATGTTGGGTAGGTAACAGTGGCGCAGCTACAATAAAATAATATTAGAGGGAAGCCGAAGAAAAAATTTTCAGTCCTCATAAACTCTGACAAAAAACTGTAGGTTCTTAATCTTATGATGTATTAAACTGGTATTAAATATAATTGTGTAATGCGATGTGATGTGATACACAGTTACATATACAGATGTACCATATTATTTGGCAATAGTAGACATTAAGAAGAGTGGTTATCCCGAAGGGAAGCCGATAGGAATCGGGTTGTATGAAGGCTACGCCCTTGGTAGGTAACCTATCTACCTATTTTTACTTATAATATCATTGCTATCTGTAGGTTAAACATGGACAACCCAATCGCTTCTGTATTTCTAAGCTGTAGGTGACTGAGAATTTTCAAGTAGTGGGAAAATAAACTTTGGCTGCACCCTAATTAGGATGGAACTGAAGTCCTCTTCAAGTCAATCATATTCATATCAGACAAATCTCTTACAAATAACTAACTTCATCCCTATTCGTAGGTTGGCGTGGAAGTCCAGAGACGTTTCGGGCGCCACCTGCTAGAGTTGGGCGGCAACAACGCCATCATAGTGAACGAGGACGCTAACCTTGACTTGTTGCTGAACGCAGCGCTGTTCGCGTGCGCAGGTACCGCGGGACAGCGATGCACTACGACTAGAAGACTGTTTATTCATAAGAAGGTAAGGTCCCAATATGAAAACAGCTAAGCAATACATCTAGGCTATTATACAACGCAGGTTCATTGCAGAAAAATATTCCTGAAATATTAAATGTATGAGGAAATCTTGCTATCGGAAATATGACAAAACCACATCAAAAATACTACAATGTACCGTACACTGTCGTCGGTCGAAGGACGCACACGCACGTCAGTAGAACTACAGACCGTTCACTATAACTTGTCCCTTGCCGTCATGTTGGCACCATAGCTTTTATGCGTTGTTACATACCGGCAAGCAATGGTGCCAACATGACGGCAAGGGACAAGTTATAGTAAACGGTCTGTACGAAAACCATCTGCTAAATTGTTACCATAGACGTGCGACTGACTGCAGTGCTATGATGTGTGGCTTTCAGTTTACTCGAAACTAACCAATTGATAATGTCTATGACCACAAAACAATTTAAGAACCATCAAAACTCTGCAGGTATACAGCCAAGTCGTGGCTCGTCTGTCCAAGGCCTTCGCTGGCGTCGTCAGCAAGATCGGCGACCCCCTTCTGTCAGAGACCCTGATCGGGCCCCTGCACACACCTGCTGCTGTCGAGGCTTACAAGAAGACTGTCGCCGAAGTCGTCAAGCAAGGAGGCAAGATCGAGTTTGGAGGAAAGGTATGAACAAAATCAAAGTATTATCCCTTTTCTTTAAAATCTTAAATTCACTTACAGACAACGCACAGCCTAAGCCGCTGGGTCTAGAAACATGGAATTTTGCCCAAGAGTTCCTATAACGCAAGTGAGCACTAAGGGTTTTTGAAAACTCATCCCCTAAAGGGGTTAAATAGGGGATGAAAGTTTGTATGGAAGTTCGCCATTCTTGACGGGAACTCCCAGCGGGCGCACGGCTTGTATGGACATTAAACATGCTGCCGAGCATGCAACGCCAACGGTACTTTTGACAGTTTTTAATAAATATGCATGTTGCGAACGTGGGAACACGTCCACAAGGATTACTATTTTTCCTTGACGTGGATTTTCTTAACTTTAGTTTGCGTGAGTGTTGGAACTGAAAGCCTGTGCCACGGTGTTTAAAAATCGAGAGTATTATAATCCAAAACCAATTAATACAATCAATAATTCTTGTAGTTATAGTAGAGCAAAAGCTTCAACAGACATGTACTTAGACAAAACATCAACATAGATAATCTTAATCGACCATTTAATGTGTTATATCAGGTAATGGATCGCGAAGGTTACTTCGTAGAGCCGACCATCGTCACAGGCCTGCCACACGACTCCCCCCTGGTGAAGACCGAGTGCTTCGCCCCCATCGTCTACTGCATCGAGATTCCAGACCTGGACACCGGCATCAAGTACAACAATGAAGTAGAACAAGGCCTGTCTTCCAGTCTGTTCACAGAAAACCTTGGAGATGTCTTCAAGGTATGTCAAAAGAGGATTGTATTTTTCGATCTCCAAAGAATGCATAATTTTCAGGGTTATATTTTGCCTCTGATAATACATATTTGGATCGTTCCCGACTTTTCAGGCTTAGGGCTGATTTCACCAATGAAACTGAACGCGATCAGTACATAAACTACGTTTAAGGGCTGTCAGTGTCATTATTTTCTTTAGAATGGTGACACTGACAGCTTTTGAACGTAGTTTAGATGTGCTGATCGGGTTCAGCTGCATTGGTGAAAGCTTGATTTTGAACCTCAAACCATCGAGGTGTAACGGGGGTAACAGGTACTGGGATTGATGTAGTTCATTGTTAGGTTTTATTTCGTCATATCAATTTCAACTGTACGCTAGAGAGAATTGTTTCATTTTTATCGAGTTAGTGCTTTAACCTTTTAACCGCCCGACTTCATATCAGTTGTCGTGCCCCCAGCGCCGGGCACAGTGAATTATTACGGTATTTGGTCGTAAATATACGACCCTGGCGAAATGGACACGAAAATACTTGTCGGATCAATCCGACGTTGGCGGTTAAAGGGTTAAACGCCATTTTAACACTTTCGAGCTTTCTAGTTCAGTAAATAAGCTAAGATCATTCCTAAAGTTTGTTCCTTTCTACAGTGGATTGGTCCCCACGGCTCAGACTGCGGCATCGTCAACGTGAACATTCCTACCAACGGCGCAGAAGTCGGCGGCGCCTTCGGAGGAGAGAAGGCTACGGGCGGCGGTCGCGAGTGCGGCTCCGACTCCTGGAAGAACTACATGAGACGCTCCACAGTCACCATCAACTACTCCGGAACCATCAAACTGGCACAAAACATCAAGTTCGGCGACGAATAGACACTTATGCAGGGTATCCACAATAAAAAAACTATTTATAAGGAGTCATAATGTCAAAATATGTTTTTAAATAATTTTGTTATTGTTACAGTATTTAATTTTGCTAAATATCGTTTCTTTTCGGAATTTATATTCCATTTTTTTTTATTATTGCAGCTCTGGATGAGACTGTAAGACTGACGAATTTAATAAAGAAATAAAATAATTTTAAAATCATTTGATGAGTTTATTTGTCAGTCCATCTTAGCTATATATAAGTTAAAAATTTACATTTTATCTTACACAAAAGTAAATACATAGTTCATTTCGAAGTTCTGTACATAATAAAAAAACAAAATTGTTTTAAGTGCGAACATAAATTAAAATAAAAACGTTTATTATACAGGTTGTTTGGAAGCTGGGTGCAAAGCCTTAAGGAGATGATAGTTGACACCATTTAGAGCATTTTGAGCCTTAGATGTCTCAGACGAAGTATATTTTTTTTTTATTTTTGCCCCAGTCAAAGTTGGTGTGTTATTTTTTACTAAAAGATTGCAGGTAAAAAAAAAACACACTTCGTCTAAGACATGTATGGCTCAAAATGCTCTAAATTGTGTCAACTATCATACCGAGCTTCCAAACACCCTATATTATTTCATTAGACAGTCTTCAAGGCTTCCGAGTTTTAAGGAAGAAAACAGTGTTCTAGCTTCCTGTTATATTAAAATGCTATGCATAAAATTTACAGTATAAAGTAGGCAGTACATTTGTTACGCCTGAATCCAAATCCTTTGCCTTTTAACTAATTTACTTAATGTGGATGGTATACTCGCCAAATATCAACAGCTATGTCCATAGCATGTTGCTTGTGGAACCTATAAGTGGCCGGCAGATGATATTTCATCTCAGCAATGACGCTGCCTTTCATTCCCCAGTCCTTAACCTTCTTTTCTATATGTCTCCTGTAAAATAAAATACTAAATCAGTATTACTAAAGAAAATAAATTTTACATAGTGGTTGCACTTGACGAGCTCGCATCAATCAATGCAATTTAAACTTTATGTCAATGGCATTAAGCCACATGACGCACGCTTGTGATTTGCAACGACTATAGCGCATATAGTATTTTTATCTCACGAAGCGACGCGCGCTTTACTTAAGTTAACGAAGCGCGAAGTGTACAAACACGCTGTGAATGTGTGCGTGAAGACGAGTAGCGTCAGTACATAACACACACACGCACACGGACACACAAACTTCCGACTTCGTCCAGGTCTCAGACGGTACCGAGAGCTCCTGCGCTTTCACACACGTTTACAGCGTGTTTGTACTCTTGGTATAGCGCGCGTCGCTCCGTGAGATAGAAATACTGTAGTAAAACTATGATAAGGATAAAATACCTGGTGGAAGACTTGTGCAATGAGTAGACACTGTCACAGCTAAGGTAAGTGCCCATTCGAAGAAACTTCATGTCAATGCCAGCATTGTTCTTTGTGCCAAACGGTGGGTTCATTAACACTGTGTCAAAGTAACCTTCCCATCTGAAAATATACAACAGAAAATAAGTAACCGAAAATTAATTAAGGTTACTCTAACAAGAGCGTAAATGTATCCACCGTATCTCTACATTGACGTCGTGGTAGGGCTTGTGCGCTTCGAACTCTAGGCCTGTACCGGTAGAGTTTACTTTGCCGGAACAGGTCTAGGATGAGGAGCCAGACCAAGAGAGATACAGAAATCCGCAGGGCAGCATGTGGCGAGCTGTTGGGCAGTAGCGACCCCACGGACCCTATCTCCCGGGAGAAGTCTTGCTCATCTCTGGCTTGCCTTAATTGACCGGCTAGCGTGATCACTGACGAGGAACAGAGCTCCCACCTCATTCTTGCCTTTATTCGCAAAAGCAAACATGCTCAGAGGAAGGAAGTATTCCAGTAAGATGCTGGTAGGGATCTTGACCGTACTTCCGGGATTATCCTGATAGCCGTGGAATACCTCTCCACTCCTCATAAGCACCTCAGGACATGTTGCCCCCTTGTCGCTACGACACTATGTGCTAGCGACCGTTTTCGGGGGCCCATTATTGAGTGTGCAAGTCACCCCATGCCATTTTATCTATGTATTTTATATAAAATATTGGTCAGGTAGGGGCTATAGTCTAGATAATCAGTTCACTTTAGCCACCCAAACCCATAATCCAATATCTTTGTTCCCATATTCTGCAATAGTCCTACACCAACCGGGGGTTGTCCTTGGGTGCACTTGCATAGTGCGAACAGGGATAATCGTTGGTTGGTGTCTCATTTCACTAAAAACGTCTAACGGATCTCTGCGAGTTGGCTTCGACTCCTCGTGTGCCTTCCAAAGGTCCAGGACCCCAGGATTCTGAGATATGTCAAAGACATCTATACAAAAAAATAAAATTGAAGTGTCTGTTTGTAATGTCAAAATAACAACTTTTTACTAAATGCATAGGAGATGAATAATTGCTAAACTCTCAGTACTATGTATTGCTGGTAGAGTTCTTTCGTTGGAAAAAGAAACTGAAGCTTACGACTAAGTTTAAGGACAGCTCTCTGAGCTCTCTCCAACTTAAGCAAAGGTCTTTGGGGCTCCGCCAAATTCATGTTATACCAGAATGTATGGGAACCACTGTACTTTAACACTGTCGCTTTTTTATATTAGCTGTTTTTTTGGGTACAAGAGACCCTTTTTGGTGTATATTTGAAAACCCCAAAGTGCGCAAAACCATAGGGGCCGAGAAAAAAAGAACAATTTTTTTTATAGTTGCTATTTTTTATTGGGTAGAATAGACCCTTTTTTAGTTTTAGTGTTCATTTGAAAACCCCAAAGTGCGCAAAACCATAGGCGCTGAGAAAAAAAAAAGTAGTAAAGCGTAGTCGACGGAGCCCCGCTTCGCGCGGCTCTATGGTTAAAAAAAAATAACCACGAAGCGAACCTTTTTTTTTTTTGGTGACGGGGTGGAAATCCTCATGGATGTCCTCTGCCCTGGGGTGGGCAGAGGGGTCTGTCAGACTCTTACTGACTAAAACCACCCCGGTGTTCCCTCGCACACTTGCACCGAGGGCTACGGGTGCACTTAAGCACTTTTCAACGCAGCCCCCGGCTGGTGCTAGCCCGCGTCTGCGGGCTCCGTCTTGTCGAGCGAGGGGAGTGAGGTGTTTGACTCCCCCCGCGACGACTAAGAGGGGCGCGCGTGGAACACTACGCGCCACCACCTCGGGTCCTGTGGAGTGGGGGGTGGCAGACGTCCCCGAGTCCGCCGCTCCTGGACCCATTTAGGGGGGCCGGAAGAGGGCGTTGTCCGCCCTCCGCCGACGCCCAAAGCGCCTGCTGCGGGTCGGGAGAGCACTTGAAATCTCTCTCTCCCTTTCCGCTGCCTCCTTCTGGGACATGACCTTTTCGCAGAAGGAGATCACGGCGTGCCGCGACGCTGCGCCACCGACCATAGAACAAATCACAGCTGGCAGCGACAGGTCGCTTCCCGCTTCCCACTTCCGAAACGAGGGCACGGCGCGACTAGGCATTTGCGCAATGTGAAATTTTGCGAAAGTGGTTTACACGAAGACATCTACACACTATAAAATTGTGAAGCTTCGGACGCGCGGGTGTTAAAGTACAGTGGAGCCGTTGTCTGTAATTGTGTATCTCCCTCCCTATGTGCACAAAACACCTTGTCTGTACATCGTAGGAATACAAGTATGTGATTTCACATCACACACAGGTGCACTGAACATAATAAGTCCATGCTTACACAAAAAGATTTGAAATCAGCAGTAAAAAAAAATAACCTGGCCACTCTTGAATCCAGAAAGTCACATTGTACTGCATCAATGTTGGTTACATCCATTTCCTCTACGTTTTCCTTGAACACCTCTAACACATCGTCGTCGATATCGACGGCCGTCACCACACTAGCGCCCAGCAACGCAGCGCCGATACCCCATATGCCTGGACCACAGCCAGCGTCTAGGACAATGCAGTTCTCTATGGATTCAAATTGTGTCTGTAACAAAATATAATAAAGGAATGCTTAGATAAGTATGGAAGTATATAGTTGATAAAGATAGCATAGCTGAATTAACTATTTTTTGTGTGATTTTGCAAATTGTTTGAGAAATTAACATTAATTTGTAGATAAATTGAATATTTTGAAGTTGAATTATTTACCTGAATAGTGTAAAGAGCAGTAGCAGCCAGATGGGCTGGTGTCTCATATTGCTCATACTGAACTTTTGGTTCTGTAAACCCATTCAAGCTCTCTAAATGTCCTTGTAAGGTCTTCAGCTTCATTACAGCAGACATTGCTGGTGTATCACTTATTATCAAATCTGGGTAGAACAGGGAGGATCTGGTTTCCAAATGATGAGTCTTGGGACACGAAGTAGCCACAGGATGTAGCGTTTGCGTGCTGTAATGCTGCTCTGTGACTTGTATTCACTATGTTTGCTTCAGGCAGTTGAGGAAATCCCTTGAAAAAGAATTGTATTATTCACTAACATTAACAGGTTCCAGCATGGTAAACAAGACACAATAGAAGTTTTATTGTTAGGACTGCTATAGCCATAGTGTCCTTGAAAGTTTTAATTAATTATCATCATTTCAGCCCTCAAAGGTCCCCACATAAACTGGTCCTGTGATTCTCTTATTAGATCTTGTCTAATTGATTAAGAATGCACAAGAACAATGATATAATTTCTGAATGTGTATAACAACAACAAACAAGGCAAACTGTTTAATCACCACAAACATCCCAATCATCAAAATTACCTTTCTCTTCATATAAAATAATATGGTCAATACTTTCACTTTTACTTACAGCAGTAGCAGAGACTGGTGGAATAGAGCACATAGGCAGCTGGTTAACAGGGCTGGGCTGTGTCAGAGATATGGAGGTAGCGGTCAGAGGAGCCACAGCACCTTGCTTCAGGAGCATCTGTTTCTTCAACTGCAGCTCTTCTAATATCTTCCTATTTGTTAGCTCTGAATACAAGTAGGTTATTTGATTTATGAAACATCTTCAAATTGGTTGAATTTAGTATGTTTAATAAATAATAATCTAACCTCTTTGTGCGTTAGGCTGAGGAAACGCCATCTAATATCCTGCTGATGAAGATTTGTTCGTAGTCGTGGACATAAAATGATAAGAAATACCTGGATTGATTTGGTATGATCTAATTACAGATCTGTATTTTATAATAGGAAATGTAATTGTAAACTTAAAAAGAAACAAAGTTGAAACTAGAAAGTTTACAAGTTACGATTTCATTGATTCTCGTAACTCGTTTGACAATGACATTGACACATGCACACATCAACGCTCGTCACTCTATAGTTCTTTGACAGAAAATAAAAGTACAAAGCCAAAACTTGAAACGAAACGAAATTTCGATTTATTTTATTTTAAACATTTACACAAATATAATGAAATAGTTTAGTATTCAAAAGTTCTATGACTTCATAATATATAAGAGACAGGCTACTTAGTCTGTGGAGAGAGGAGACGGGAGACTAAAACCGTACTCTGATTTATTCTATTACAGTAGCCAGAAAACCGCGCACCGCATGGGCGTCGCGTTGACCATTCAAAAACTGATTGACCGGAAGTAGTGTCATGTCTACCAACTATCCACATCCGGTAAAGATCGTATTTTCCGTAAATACCGGTTATGATGTAGGTGAGTATTTATTGACCAGCTCATACCGTGGTGGGCTACAAATAGAAAACCTCTTGCAAGGCATTGCACTTCCGATGAAAGTTAAAAAATCCTATAATTATTTTATGCATACATTTATTCATTTTGATACTTTTTCTTAACCAAATGTTATTTGATTACTTATGGGTCATTCAACTCGCCCGTCACACGTCTGCTCGATACGCGTATGTACTAATACGTATGCCACAACTACACGAATCGCGATCAGTTTTCGGAACCCAGAATGTCCCATTCCCATGTGCCAACTTGCCTCATTTAGATCATCAATCCTTTTAGGTAGGGTTGCAATTTCCTCATGGAATCGGGGAACTAGGTTTGGTTACTAATCTAATGACTCAGTCAGTTGATCCAATAACTTAGCCACCACTCGTAAGAGTTAAAAAGTATCCTGGTGAGTCGTCAGCATTGCTGAGTCAGCAGCGCCATCATCTCTATCGCCTATATGCGTTAGACAGGTGTGGAGGCCACCTTATTTGTATTCATATTACATAGTGTCGTTGGGTAACAGGTTAGCTGAATTAGAAAACAAAGATTGATTTTATAAAAAAGCATTTATTTTAAAACAATGTAGGTAATAATATACTTTCTGATTCTTGGCAAAACAGTCTCACATAAGCAAGTCAACATTTGGCCTCTCTTAAGAATAAACATAAGACTAACATGCGCTGCCATAACTCACAAATGAATAAAACTGAAATATCAGATAAATAATAAAAAAGGACAAATATAAAATTATTTCGTACATCTACATTGCAGTTAGCATTGCATCTTGGTTGAGCAATCTTAGATTAATTTGTTTATTAACGTAAATTATTCTAAATAAAAGGGAACATTAACATTACTAGAATTGACTCACAATATTAGCATATATAAAAAAACCATCTACTGTACCTAATTAACAGTTTTCACAGACGCAGACATTACAGTCCACAATGAGTTTGTGGTTCAATATTGATAAAATTTGATAATAAATGCACAACAAAAATATAATTTAAGTTGCCTTTGTCTTTTACGTTTATAAAAATATATAACAATTTAGAAATAATTATAACAGTTTTCTTCTATAAACAATTTGGAATAATATTGCACGAGCTCAAAGCTAAATTATTATGTGCATTTTTCATAAATACTATAAATATAACAACAAACCAACACAACACTTCGTAACTCTAAATAATTAGCTTTTATGACTCGTCTTTAATGACACCATTTAGTTTAACCATCGACAACTACAATCGTTTACACGGGAACAGTATAACTAGGTGGCTTTGGACGATCCTTATTATACTTAATGAGGAAAATTCGATCTTGCCAAAATTCTGCCGCTACTGCACATACCATGAATGTGTTCCTACAACTAATCTAACTAATAGAAAAAATAATATCACAGGCAAACGTGTCAATTTTATGAAAGTGAGAATTTTACACCTAGGCACAAAGGGCTCGGCATAACCTATAGGTTTTGTAACTATTAGTAAGCTAGTCCTACGACTGATTATGGTAGCTTGGAGTATTGACAGTTCTGATTATAGTTGTCGATCTAAATCCGTACTTTTAGTTTACAATGTGGTCAGTTTTACAACAAAGGACCGATTTTATAGCGCCGTAAATACGGCAATTTAATTTCCACCATTGCCCTAGATTTATTATATCAAAATGATACGTCTAAGGAACTCCAATGAGGAAATGTTCATTTTAATTATCATATTCTACAAGACTAAAAACTAAGAACCGTCAACCGCGAGAATAAAGCGACCACATTGTCCCTTACCGCCACCATTACCAAGTGTTGGTTTGTTAGAAAATATTTTCACAGCACAGGAACAAACACATTCTGGACTAAATAAAATCTGAAAATGATAACAACATTTGTTTTTAAAGACTAGCACGTAATTTTGGCACAACGCTGTGTCCTCTCAGAGCACAGTGGCATCGATGTTGTTCTCTTTATATACAAAAGTTCAAAGATTTTGCTCAGTGAAAACTAAGGGCCGAGTGGGCCGGACGCGGCCGGTGGCGGACGACGTCGCCACGCCACACTCGCGCCACAGTCGCGCCACTCGCGACCTACCGACCGCGTACCGCCCCACTCTACATCATTACATCTTTAACGCTTATTAGGGTTTCACAAAGCTTACTACGACCGAGTATCAGGAACAATGTTATTTAGATTTCAATTATTATTTAACAATAGCAAGCAAAGAAAAAGTACATATTTTTAATAATATTTGTGCCCAATGTGTCATGTTCGATGTATCGTTTTAAATTTATTTATGAAACCCTAAATTATAGTGACCGATTGTATCGTTCACATGATATGGACAGCTGCCATTACAATCATAAAATGCAAAATAATGTATATTAAAATTTAGTACAAAATTATCGTAAATAATTAAAAAAAACTTATTTGAGTAAATAAATTCTCTTGTTCCATTGCTCATTCAGTGCTATAAAGGAGGCCAGGGTGTAAAAATAACTGTATTCACAGCTGCAGAAGCTTGTTCGTGTATAAAGACATTACCCTGTCTCAGGTGGAGGTTCATTTATTTCTGATGATTTCAATTTTATATTTAAACAATAAATTCAAATAAAGTATTTATCAAAACTATTCTAGGGAGTTAAAGTATCCAGTGCTCGGCTCTATGGTGAGGTACTTACGTTTATTTTTACACCCTGCCTCAATGAGTATTTTACCCCAACAACACTCTTTAATCCAAACAACAGTACATACCTAACACTTTCCCTGTATAAATATATTATAGTCTTGTAAAAGAAACCTTCGAAACCTCATAGGTCATTAACACTACGTGAGAAATTACACAAGAGCATTAGGATACAATATATTGCTACGAGTTAACTTATCATTTGGCACTAAATTAACATATTGCATCTCGAGCATTCGTCACAAATATATATACTTGCAAATCCTTTTAACTCTCAATTTATCATTTCTAATTACAATTAAATTTTCATTTACTTCTCTAATGATATAATTTTCATTGGGCCAAAAATATCCATGTTCTATGTGAATGTGTTATGAACTATAAACGAAATACAAATATTTCATATATTGAGCAATCTGTCCATTCCCTTCTCACTTTCAAGTACCTAAAGGTGTTTTAGTAACGGGAATGTGTGCTATACCAAACGTTAAAACACGAAATTAATAGACAAGACGCGTTCTCGGCAAGTAAAATTTGGCAAAATTGAGCATTAAGACTTTCAATTGGCATCGTAAAATATTACATAATAGTAAGATTTTACTACGTAGCACTGCGTGACTACTTATATATCCTAACTCTGGTAACTGTAACTTATTCATAGGTACACCAATCTCTTACAGTTGACTGCTAAAGACGTGCAGATAGTGTACTGTGTAATGTGTACACGGCTCAGACCACAGAAACGGCAACTGTTTGTACATCAACCACCATTGCATCGTAGCGTATCACTCGAGCAGCCCGTTGCGACAACAGTGCAACGTTACACGTCTCTAGTTCATTGCGACTCTGACCGATCGACAGTGCATCGTATGGCAGTCTACAAAATTACAATAACAATCCCATGGTTTGTTCGCTCCGATTAATAAACAATTTATATCAATCAGACTGTCATCCCGACAACTGTCACGAGCCTTGCAACGTGTAACCACCTATTTCTATGATCTGATGTTATTTGATTATATTATTTGTACAAGATGTACAAAATAGTGAAAAAACTAAGTATTACAAATTGATATGACGTAAACGTGAGACTTTGTCATTATGAGAATTTAGTTATTGTTCAAAAGAACTATATAATATGACCGTGGACTTCTCAAGAGATCTTTCCAATTTCCTAACTACATTTATAACAACTTGGTTAAAATAGTATTTAAAAATGAAATAAATCGTTCTTTATCAAATAATAGTTATTGCTTTTTTGATATGATAATACATCTGTGTGCAGATGCATAGCTAGGCCCGGGCTGGCCGGCCCGCGCGCGGGGGTGGGCTCGTGCGCGACGTGTGATACGGCGCTGTGCGCGCGCGCACTCCGCGCCCCGTCGCCGCCTGGCCAGCCGGCTACTGATTACCTCTTACGACTCCTTATTATACAGACCGACTGTACAATAGTATAATTACGTTATAACTCTTAAATGTATATTTTAAAAATATGACTGCTTTATATCCATCATGATCACAGCTCTCCAAAGACTTTACAATATCCAAACCTTGACGCTCCAAAATAAATTCTTTATTATCATTTACACCTATAAAACGAAATGACTATAATATCTATAAGATAGCTCTAAAAATTATGCCATTTTGATATATTTACTTTGCAATTGCAACGGTCCCTCGTACAGCACTTAAATGCCTCATATACAAATTTTAACGTAACGTTGAAAATGACTCGATTTATATTTAAACATAAAATATAGAAAGCAATAAAACGACTGACTGATGTCTATAAAAAAATTTAGAAATAAAGCGGCAGTGTTTGCGAAAATTCGTGCAAATAGAATCTAACTACAAAACATGTCTTAGGAACCTGATAAATTATTGCTAGAGCTTCGGGCACGACTCCACTCCCCTTCCTTACAAACGACAATGCATCCCCGGCGAGGCCGGCAGATACATAACGAGATAAAATCTTATCAGTAGCCAATAGAAAAATATCACCTAAATAAATATGAATATTTTACACGGGCAACTCACCGCCGTCGTTCGTCGTCGCGACGCCGCGCAAATAAATATAAATCTTTCCAAACGATCGACGGGAGCCCGTCGGCGAGCGAGCCGGCGCGCGCGTCGACCGACGAACGCGCCTCGAGAGCGACGAGTATCTTTATTTTCTCTTCTTTTTTGGTAAAAAATAACAAGATTATGAAATTGATATGCAACACCGTGGCGCACGGCCATCACTGCGCCTCGCCGTCCGCGTCGTCCGCCGCACCAGCGCCCCCGCCCCCCGCGCCCCCGCCGCGCGGGAACTCGCTCGCGCCTCCCACGCCCGAGCCTCCACTTGCTGGGCCTTTCGAAGCCTCGCTAAAATTTAAAAAAAAAAACCCGGTTTAACGTCATACTGAACTAAAAAACAGGTTATGACACAATAACCATTTGGTTTCTTGACGTGATGGTTTCAAAGGGTTATGCAACAGCACAAATTGCAACATATTCCAAGCAAGCGAAGCTTAGCGAAGTGGTCCATGTGCAGCTGATTTTGGGAGCTAATAATTATGACTTTTGATTACTTCTAGAAAAATCAAGTCCTCAACATCCTGCCCAATTTTGCTATAACCAAGCTTTGATTAATGGAATAGTTACTGCAATGGCACACATGATGACTTTACTGCCAACCCATGTTAGTTTACTTTGCAACACCTCAGAGTAAAAAAAGTAGTGCATCTTATTATGACATTAATTATACACACAATCTTTATATCTAAAATTCACAATCGATTCAAGCTAAACAGATTCCCGGCGAAAGTCTAACGGCCGCTTTATATAATCTCAATTCCAATCTTGATTCCGATCCTTGTCTGTAACAAATCAACGGCCGAGTTTACAGTAAGTTCCATTACACAGATTGACAAACTCGGCCGTTGATTGGTTACAGAAAAGGATCAGGATCAAGACTGGGATTGAGACATATTACAGAAAGCGGCCGATACACCATAAGGTTCAATTTTCCAAAGCAGATGCAGGGATACTTACTAGTTAGAGTATGAGGAGCGCGCGCTCCCGCCGGGCGCGTCCACGTCACAGGGCGGTGGCCGCGCCGCCGCACTCAGCAAGTAATTGGTCGAATCGCTGAAACAGTTCGACAGCCTGCTATAAATTGTATTACTGCCTCGATTGGCGCGGTACAAAAATATTATAATGTTATTTTATAAAATAGCCATCGTGGCAGTGTTATTAAAATTATAATAAATATTTTAACATGTCAACTTTTTTCTGACATATTATAATGTTTATCGATATCTCATCGACCCTTACACATCTCTCGTGTTCCCGCCCAATGTATTATTGAGCAAAGGCGTGAAAAACTAGACAACCAAATTCATCATTAATGTGAAATATTAGAGAGCGTTTCAAAGACCTATGCGCATCCTCTCATCGAGATGCAAAAAAGATAATTATGGTCATCCAGTTCTATACATGGAGAACTAAGCCCGGGTAGGCACGGGCGCATTTTTATCGCGGCGATTTTTTTTCGCACACTGGATTTGCAACTCTCATCTCGGTACTAGGCCGAGAATTGAGAACCCAACAGAGCGCATCCCACCAGCGCATCAATAAAACACACTGGTGGATTTTCAACTGTCGGCGTTAAGTAGAGCGTTGAAAATCCAGTGCGGGAAAAAAATCGCCTCGATAAAAATACGCCCGTGCGAACCTGGGCTAAACCTACACTATTTATTTACGTTATAATCAAAAATGTAAAAGGTTCAGATTTGCGCCATTTTAGATTACAGAACCCTAAAAAAAGAACAAGCGATCAAATTGAATTATCAAAACACAATAAAGGTCAAGAGTACGGAAAGGTTACTGATAATTAAAAAAATAGATCATTGAAATTAAACCAATAATACCTACTCTGTAGATCAGTATTTCCCATGATAAACACAATTCTTTATTAAACTTCAAACCCAAAATTGTTTAAATGATACTGTGTTCAATATATTCCAATCATATTATTGTCTTTATTTAACTAATCCTATGCTGCACGCGTAGCATGACCACCATAATAGGCTAGATAGAGGATGATGATTTCATTTAACGTTTGCAAAAATGTCGTCTGCAATCAGTGTAAGGGCGGCCACATACAGTATCGTTTTGGAATTTCCGAAGGCAACAAATTCAACGTACAGTATTTCTTCGTTCGGAATTTTCGAACGGAGAACTACTGTTGTGTGTGATAGATGCTTGATTTTGTATGGATTTGTTGCCTTCGGGAATTCCGAATCGATATTTCGAAACGGAATTCCGTATCTGAATTCCGAATGTATGTGGCCGGCCTAAAAAATATAGAATAAGCAATTCCAAGACGTGTGCAGAATTTGGCTAACCTTAAGTTAACCGTACCTACATTAAAAACAAAAACATTTGGTCTATTTATAAGAACCAATACTGATTAAAAATTTTCCTTTAGTCAATTAAAATTGTGACGGTGTTACGCCCCATGATAGGAGGGTTATTCGTCGTACGCGCCTATTGATAACCACATAGTCGAAACAAACTCATACATAGAAGTTAAAGCATTGATAAATGGTTGTATAGATAAATAACTTTTCCATTAAAAAACGTGATTACTACTTAACACAGTTATGGAGGATTTTGTTGGAATTTTGTTTTGCCAAGACTTACTACATATAACTCAATGAACAAAAGATACAAGGTGGAAAAGGACCCATCACGAAGCCGTCATTTACGCATTCTGGTCATCCAACTAAGTAACATGTACAAATATTATTTTATTTTTGAAAAATAGTTTTTTTACAAAAGCGTGTAAAGTTATAGCGCACGCAAAAGTGCATGCTTATTGGTGCATGCAAAAGTAGAGAGATCGTGGCGGTATTAAAAATTAAGTGATTTCGAGAGAAAAAAAGTAAAAAAAAAATTTGGAACTTTAACCTTCAATATCTCCGTAACCAGAAGGTTCCCAGGTATGAGCCAGTACAAAAAAAAATATCACAATGGCGGGGAGTACAAGTGACTCTTGGCTTTGTTAAGCATCATTTTACACCCATTATACCTACAAGACATGATTACTGAACAAGAGCCGATTGAACTAGTTTTATTTTTATTTTATTTTATTTTAAGTTTTCGGAAAACTTACAGCTAGGCAGACACAATGTAAAAGATACTAACATGATGATAGCCAATTACAAGTTTTCACAGTTAACATGTACAAATAAGAACTTATGAAACTTGGGTATTAGACAGCGTTACATTCGCGTTTTTTACATGATTAATAATTTACTATACAGTGCAAGTGTATTATTATAAAGCCAGTCTATTTTATGCTGTCGAAAAAATTGAGGAGTATTATCATAAAAAAGTTTTAAGTTGTAAGTCAAGGGGCCGGTTCTGGCCTCCAGGCCCATCACTATCAGACGGGCCGCGCGCTATCTAAATGTTATGTTTAGCATAACGTACCAGCATGGCGAAAACATGTCAACACTGTCTCGTTAATAACATGATTCAACTGATATGATTATCTATTTGTTTGAGGTATTCTCTGATGTATGTCGTAACGTAACTACTTATAAGCATGGCACACATGGTATAGCGATAACCTCTCATACATTTCTTAAGATTAATAAAAATTTAAGTGTATTTATCACCTAGTACAGTAGATACCTACAGTCTGCTTCAGGTCAATATACCTATCATCGTATGAACCATGCGCAAATATTTTAGAAGATAATTATGAGTACAGAATTTACTGGTCTACTGCACTTTTATACTAGTGACCACAGTTCAAAATGTTTCTTATATTTATTCATCGAACGATTGTAAAATATAAGCAGATGTTTCGATTAATTTATAACTTGATAAAGTCCCGAGAAGTTAATGTGACTGATCATTGTCGCTCAGCATTATCTCAATATATCAGGAGGGCAAACACAGGGAATTAGATATCAGTAATTCAAGAGATCCTAAAATTATTTGTATAGTGTTACTAAATAAATAACTAAATAATAAAGCAAGCTTGCCTTGCAATCTCCATGTCCGCCTGTATTGACGCGGGGAGTCTGTTGAAAATTAAGATATCAGAAAACTTTTTAAAATCGCATTCCAACTCATTTCTAATTCTTAGACCGGGTATTTTTCCTGATTAGCAGGCAATCCAAATCGTAGTAAATAATTTTGTATTTGTTAATGTTAAAAAAGGTCTTGTAATAGTAAATTAATATACTTTTCTTGAACTTGTCACCCAAAAGTGGACTATGAGGAATCTAGTGTAGTTAAAGAGGACTGTATTATGGAAATATACTAGTAGAAGTCCCTAGCTACGATCATGACACGTGTCGTCGAAAGTGTAAGTTCACCTGGCGGTCCTCATCCTCAGCGCGGCGCAGTTCTCCTTGCACTTGTAGGCGAGCACCTGCTTGATCCGGCTGACCTCCACGTCGGGGAAGTGGCGGCTCACGTACGAGATCAGAGCGTGCACGCGGCGCCGGTCCAGTGGCGGCTTCGTAGGCCGAGACTCTTGCCCCGCGCGCGACCAGCGCTGCCCCGTCACCGAGCACGTTGCCAGCTCGATCGGCGAGAACAGCGCCGCTGCCAGCCCTCGCGTCACCTTCCGATAGTCGCCCCACTTCACACCACGCAGGAGCTCTTCTCGAATCTCTACGCCCTCACCCAACTTTATCTAGAAGACAATGCACAAAATATTATTGACGTCACGCAAAGGCTTGGAGATTCACGTAAAGCTTTGACTTAATTGGTTATCAGACAACTCCTGACCCAGGTATTGATTTGGGAATCGAACTCCAGATCGGCCCCCGGTTCCTGTAAGATAGTCAAAACGTTTTGAATCAGGATACAGTCAAGTTGTCTATGTTTTGTGCAGAACTCACAAGTCTGGGCGTGGCGGCGCTCCCTCGCTCGTTCTCCCGCTTGATGACGAAGGGCAGCGCGCGGCGGTGCTGCTCCAGCCACACGGCGTCAGGGACCGGACGATTGCGTCTACCGTCCCATCTCCCTACAGCTACACCACAGCACACAAAATGTTATAGGCACACCAACGGTTACTTCGCTAAATACAACAAGGATGAATGGAAATATGTTGATAGATTGTCGTCTCATTAGAAAGACCGACTAACCTAATCAATTCATAGCACGATAAGTGATAGGCGGCCATAGCATAAAATTAGTAAATAACTTGATAAAAATATTTCAATTCCAAGGTATTCATGTGAAATATCAAGGTAAACTCGATCGACGCGACACACTGATAACTAAAAATCACAATTTCTTCGCAATACTTTATTTTTTGATATTTAGTAAAAAATACATTGATGTATTTACACAAGTTTAATAATCTGCACAAAGCGAATGTGCAGATGAACGTAATTACATTTTTATTAATTTTCACATTAAAGATAGACAAATTAGCAGTCAGTAATTGCTTGAAATACTAAGTTTGTAACATTAATATAACGGATCGTTGGAAACAAGTTAAATAAAGATAAGAACATTTGATTGACCATGGTTTGAAAGCGGGACAATGTTATACACGAACCTGAAGCGGATTCAATAAAATGACATTAATCGCCGACGAGTACATTAATGTGTTCTTAATTGCAGTAAAATATAAAAAAGTATAATCATTCTGTATTAATGACATCAATAAACAGTACTATCATTATGATAAAATTTCTAGTTTTATATAATTTCTATTTAAGTTCAGCAGTGTGAAGAGATTCATTTTTTTTTCTACACATTTATATTTTTCATTTAAATATGTCAATAATAAAAGCTGCGCCTTAACTTAGTAATTGGGATTAAAATTATTATTTAAGAAAAGTGCTTTTTAAAATTACTATTACTAATACGTATAAGCGATTATTTTAGAGTAATTATTATTGCAATTAACTTTCGTCCGTAATATTATAAATATTAAACACTGTTAAAAATAAATGCAAGATCGAATTTTGGAGATCATGGAAATAAAGTCACTTGAGATCACACATTATTCCAATAAGTTTACAATTAATTTTCAAAAGATAAACTAATATTGTTACTCACAACCCTAATCGTACCTTTAAGAAGTGTCCCCTCTAAATGCTTTTATTACAAAATGACTAGATGTGCTTTTTTCATGGCAATCATTTAATACATCTACAAAAAACATTAAAGAAATAACCGATCAAAATTTATAGTTATATAAAAATATAAGTAATAAAAAAAATCCCTCCTCTTATGTTCTACGTTGTTATAATGTTGATACAGTGCTTACTATGACACTGGGCTAGGGGCGTCTATGGCAAGTCGTGGTTCCAACATTATCTAGTAAACTATTTGTTATTTACCAACATATGCTAACATATTATGAAGCCAAATGTTTGAGCGTTGTAACTGCTTCATTTCATTATTAAAATATCATTATTTACTATTTCTTGCTCGCAAATGAATGAGGGTGCCGTAGCTATTAGGAACCTGTATAGTTGTATGGCGCTCATTGTTAAGTTTAAAATGTGTTGCATTTTGATTAAATCCTCATTACTTGGAATGGCTATTTTCTGAGAATTTAATACATTATAATGATGTTTTATACTCTGACGAGTAACCATAAGTGTAACTGTGTAAGTACTAAAAATAACACGAGGATAAACTCTACTATTTATTCGTCAACTAATAATCTTGATCTAAACTATCGGCACCCTTTTGCAAGCGAATCCAACGCGCGTTCGGTCATATTAATAAATCATGATTTAATATGTATATTAATATACATCATTGTGGAATAAAATCGATCGAAAAGCCATTGATTTAATAGAAAAATCAACTGATGTTATAATTACGCTTACGCTTGTTGAGCATTATCAACAATGCACAAGGTTTTGTATGGCAACATAACGTGGTGTTCCACCCTAAACACTAATATATTGTAGTTATGTATCATTTTATATACGATTTTTGAAGACTTACTATTCATTATATCTGAGATTTTGTACAAACTATTTACCGGGAGCCGTCCAATCACTCAACAATAACATTGTGTAAAGATAAAACTATTGTGTATAAAAATATCACTATTGTTGTTCAGCGCGGGCTTATGGACACTGAAAGCTGCGTACATGAGTCCGCGTATTCGACAAATAAAACGGATATGCTCGACACTTTCCGTCTTCTGCAGTACAAAAAAATTATACTCTATTATGAAAATACACCTATTATTTATTTATTTCTATCTCTGACAGAAAGTGTCGGTCAAAAGTGGATAACGTGTATAATGTATGTATGTATAATAATTATGTAACCAGTAAATAACCTATGTTATGTTATGTAAAATCAGCACCGGTCGCAACAAATGCTTTAACAACAATCAGTCTATTGTCAGAAAGGAAGGTACTGTATGCGTCCCCTTAACGAGCTTCAATTAGTCACTTAACTAGAACCCTTATCCACCATGCGTTCATGCCCATGACTCAATGGTCATACGATCACTTTATGACTAAAATGTGGGTTTCCTATAGGTACCTATATCATTAACAAAATTCCCCTTACTTCTTGGATGACGCAAGGGTAGAACTTGACAAAATAATCATTTCAAATATTCTGAACCGTTATAATATTAATATGATCAACATTACTATTATTATTGCTAAGTTAAACTATTAATGGAGAAAACATTTTCATAACGCGTAATAGGAAGTACTAAAAGAAACTCGTTAATGCGACATATATCTGGCACTCGGTATATTATAGAAAGGCACACAATAAGCGGAGAGGTGTGACGGCAAATAGGCCCCCGGCGACACTCCGATCACAGACTAGATATATCTATTGACAGTCTTCGTTACGACTTTATAAGCCACATCTTCACTACTTCGCCGTACGAAGAGACACTACGCTACCTTCAGTGATCTATTCAGTGAGTGACATAGCAGAGGAATGCTACGACATGGTGTCTTTGTTGGGGGAAAAGAACTAAACGAATAGCTGGCGATAAACATTCCCACAGATAAATGAGTGTGCAACAGTTATTTGCAGCACCTCGTCATATTTATGGAGATTGCCATAGTGGACTTAGCCGTAGCGTCTCCTCGACGGTAACGTTCCTCTCGCGTGCGTGTGTAGAGAGAGCGCGCGGGTGCCGCTACTGTTGGAAGCTCTGGGCGGGCCGCAGCGCGGGGAGCGGCGGCGGCTTGAGACGCAGGCGCGCGGGCGGGTGCTGCGCCAGCGTGTGGCGGCGGAGATACAGCGGCGTCTTGAAGGAGCGGCCGCACGTGGCACACGCCACCGGCTGCGCCTCGTGGATGAGGCGCACGTGCTGGCGCAGGTTGGACGCGTTGCTGTACCGGCGCCCGCACACCGCGCACTGCACCCCGCCGCCCGCGCCCGCGCCCCCGGCCGCGCCCACGCCGCCCGCTGCCAACAACACCAGTTCGCACTGCGCACTCCGCCGGGCCCCGCCCCGCGCGCCTGCCGCCCTGACACCCGCGCGCACCGTGCCACCCCAACACCATATTCAAATGCCAATCCTATCACACTACTTCACATCAACTATCACTCCTTTTAATGAGCGAATTATATTAAAGATGAGATCAATAAGTGAACCTAAAGTCTAGATGAATGGAGCTTTAATTGTGCCCTAAATAATGTGACATCAAGGGTTGATAATGTCTACAGATTTTATTAACTGTCCCAATCTTATTGTTAAAGGTCAAGGTCTGGGAACACTTTCGGTTATAAGATTATATAAGGTTATAGGTGTTAGCATTTGAATAGGATAACACAAGTGCCGCCCGTGGAAAAAGGTTGCGGCACTGTGTGCCGGTGACATGGTGCGGGCGAACCCAGCGCGGCAGCCGCGCGGCCGCGGTCGGGCCGCGCGTCGCCCGACACCCGCGCGCCTAGCCACCTGACTCGACAGACTACGAGATCGCGCGCGCTCTCTACTACAACCGAATTATTATTTTTCGTCAAATAAGCTAAAAGAGGTTCGCCGGGGGCGCGGCTGTCCGAGTCGACGTGTGCGTGTGATAATGACGTGATAGTGAAAGAAAATGAACATATTTACCTTCTGCATTCTCGTCTCGCAGCTCTGTGGTCATCCCGGCCATCAGATCCATATTACCTGCGAAAATAATTTAAACCATCAATATTTCAATACTCATCATGGCTTGGAACAGTTCCAAACAAATGTATTTCTACAAACCTTGCAGTGCAGCAAACGGATTCGCGAGCGCGTTGTTCTCGTTGTAATAGATCTGTGGAAAGTTGGAACGCTCCTCGTCACTGCCTTCCTGTTCCATTACTTCCATTTTTGGTTCCAAAAGATCGGTTGCATTGAATTCTTGACTCTTGTCTGTTCTGTCAGGGTCTCCGGGGTCCATGAGAATATCACTCTCTTCATTTTTTACCTCAGGAGCGGTTTCGAGATCAGTTTTCACCCTTAGAGCTGGGTAATTGGGAATTTCTCTATAGTCATCATTATTAGGCCTCATTTGACTAGAAGTTTGAAAAGAAGCTTCTTCATTGAGATTGTTTCTGGCAATATCGGGAGAATTTCTCGTGGAGCGACGACTTGTGTTTTGTTCTTGGTCTTCAACAGAGGTCGTCTCGACATTTTGGTTTGCGGCTTTGGAGGAGGAGGTAGAGTGTGACGGCTTGGCGCTGAGCAAATTACGTAGTTGGGAAGGAGGTGATTTTCGATTCACTTTCTGTAACAGATGAATGAAGAAGGAGTGTTAGTATGTGGACATGGCAATATTGTCTGTAAGAGTGTAATGTGATAAATTACTTTATCGTTGTGTTGTGAACAGTCTGTGAGGCCTCTGATCTGCAGCGCGTCGGCAGTGCGCAGGAAGGCGCTGAGTTGCGCCTGCGCGATGTTCACCTGCCCCACGTACATAAACTGTAGCAGCGCGCGCACGTGCGACACCTCGCAATCGCGCATGAATATTATAGGGTGAGGACATGGATTGTTCTGAAAGTAACAATGTGGGTTTAATCAACAATAACAATCAACAATAACGGCCGTCATCGTGATAAATAACAGAATTATGTAACTGTTTTTAATTAATCAGTTTAGCATCATAAACTGATTACTACAACTCCTCTGATACACCCATAAAAAACTGCTTTTGCCAAACAAAACATGACTTATTTTTAATTGAAATCCGAATGAAAATAAAGTACATTGACTAAACATGTTAGTTGTATTATATTATAATCAAGAAAATATAAATAAAACCATTGTTCATAAACATTATAAGAGTTCAACAGCTAAATGCTATAACACTATTGCCGTCTCTGTCTTTTGAAAAGAGAATGACAATGACAGGTAATGTTTATCAAACATTTATGAATGTCAAGTTTTTATGAACAAGGGGGATAATGTTTGAACTTTGGAATCAAAAGGTTAACATACAACTAAATAGAGCAAAGTGTTCTATGCCTATGTTGTGTTGAGAAGACACGCTACCCATAGAAGACATGCTACCCATAGATATCTTTGTTTAATAATGGTGCTTGATTAAATAAGCTCATGCATTGTTAGTAACAAGATAAGATGTGAATGGATTGATAAAATGTGATATGAAAAAATGTGTACAGAAAATATCAATACTCGTATAATCCTAAGTCTTAACCTAGAAATTAGAATATCTCAAAGTAAAGTTATTTATAGATTGATGAAACACTCAATGAGCATTCACCCTTCCATTTAAATTGAGATTTCTTGATGAACAGTATCTATTTTCAGGCTTTTTACCCTTTGTTTAATGCCAGTTGCTACTAACGATAAATTTTCAGTGATATTGAGGACAAAATATAAACTGATTTCTTTTACGCCAACTTGTACATGGTTATACATAAACTTAAGAACATTAACTTAAGTGTTTTGGTCACCATAATGGGAAAATTTGAAGGTAAAAGCAATTGTTTAAATGACAACCATCATTTTATATTTAGATAAGACACAGTTATAAAACCACAAAATGTCAGCTGTGTAATTCTGAGTGGTGTATCAAATTGGAATGGTTAGATGACCACAGCGCATATTACATCAAATTAACAAAAAATAGTTCATTAGAACAAAATTAGGACAACAATACACATTGTAATAACTTAACAATTAACAAAGATTTACCATGTGTATGTAAACAGTAAAGAAATGAAGCAATAATAATTTTTTCTTTTATGATTAAGTACTAGTGCCCATATTAATAAAACTGTATTATTGATTGGACCACACAGTAAAACCATTGGAATTAAAATATAGAAAGAGCTGATAAGTAATGTACTGTAATGTATGGCTGAGAAACTTTCATCATTCATTTGGCAGGTCAACTTTATTCTCATATAAAGATTTCAGTACCAATGACCCCAGATAAAACTGTGTTACAAAACCATTTTTAATATATTGAAAATTAGGCAAACATATTCATTAGCATGGACTGTAATGGTTTCATTATGTGAATAAAGAATTCATTATATTACTATGCTTACAAGACAAATGTAATCTATAGCCCCAATGGTAATGAGTTAATTAGAAATTGTGAAACAGAATTTTAAAGTAGGTACAAATAAATGAAATCACGAGTACTTAACCGGAACGCGAGACATGGCATTTGTAAGTAGATCAAGTGTTTTATACATAACAACTTTCACTAGAGTCATTGTAATGGTGACACATCAAAGTGTGGGGAGTGAAAGATGGACTTACTTTAAACAATTCCTTGAAATATGGACTACATGCCGAAAGAACCACTTTATGTGCCTCCAGCCGGTGCCCCTCGCATGCCAGGGTGACATCCACGAAGTCCTCATCATCGCGCAATGCCTCGAATTGAGAAGTTATATTCGCTTGAAAATTGTTCCATCTCAAACAAAATTGCTGGTCGCCACCCAGTTCTGTACCTTCCATTACTTATAGACATAACTCGATATCCCTGCTCATTTAATTGGTTGATAAGAATAGTTAATTATTGAAAATAAATATATCACAGTAACTTGCAATTTCAGTCGCCGTCTGGCCGAAAATCTTATGAAAGAAAACAATCAATAAAATCTCGTACCAATATAAGAAAAATAAAAACTTTTTAATTTGTCATTTGGATCAGGATGGTACATTCACTTCAACGTTCCGTTACAAGATTCGATTCAACACCGGTTTTTGTTCTTTTACCTAAAATAAATTACAATTGACTCTTAAAAACAAATTACTTTACTTAATCCATTTAATAAAGTAATACGCAATATTATTGCAGTACTTGAATGTTTTATTTCCCTTTTATACACTTTAAAATACGGATTTACGTTTTTCAATTGTTTAAACGGGTAACATCAGAGGTCATTAGTATTTTAGCCGCCAAACATGAATTCAGTTTTGTTCACGTCACGTAGGCTTTACGTAGAGGTATATGAGTTCAGAGTCATTAAACCCAATCAATATTATTATTTTTTTTAATATTTAGGTGTAGGTAAACCGGGATTCCACAAAATTATTAAAATATGTAAGAAATCACCAAGCACAAAAGCAATTTTATTCAAAAGTTCAGCATGAATATGTAATGAATTGCCACTTTAAAAATATTTATGATGAAAGTAATATCCTGTACTAGAATACTACATCCGGCTGGGGTAGAACTGTCTCAGGGAAATAAATTCTACACACGAAGCCTTAGGTCGCACTGCTAATTTTATTCACGCGAAATTATTATCGCAATTCTGTAACACATGGTATCTTAAGTAGCTACACGCACTAGTGATTTAAAAGGAGAAATCCAAACTCCATAGAAACTTGGGCCTGGCGTTACAGGGCTGGAATTTGGCTATAAATTAGAGCATTTTTACGAAGGTCTCACAAGCCCAATTTTCACGTCTCCCAGCCAAATTGGTAAAATCAGACAATGTTTACATTTTAGGTTATTTTTATATACAGTGAGTCCCTGGATAAAGTGCACAAACGAAAATGGGTGAAACTAGACCATAATTTATCAACAAAAAAAATTGGAAAAAAAAGTAAAAAACATTTGTATTATTAATATTGATGGTTTAATTTTTTATCACCTACGACAGACCCTTTTTCTTAAAAAAATATATCTTTTGAAACATTGCGAGTATTTCGTTGAAATAAAAACAGTGATAATGGCTAAGATCACATGATGCTTAGCAAATAAAAAACACGGCATAAAAACAGTCTTAGTTATAAAAAAAAATTAAGAAAAAGGGTCTGTCGTAGGTGATAAAAAATTAAACCATCAATATTAATAATACTATTTTTTTTTTCCAATTTTTTTGTCGATAAATGATGGTCTAGTTTCACCCATTTTCGTTTTTGTGCATTTAATCCAGGGACACACTGTATGAGTTATTTAAATAAGAAATTATATTTTTGATTAAATATAATCAACCTACAGATCAATCCTATAGATTAGCTATAGATTAGATAGCTAATCTATAGGATTTCCGTACAATGAGAGGTCAGCTCTCTCGTTAGAGAGTAGTATATTCTTTGGGTCAGCTTATACTGGAAATATATAGCTTGATATGTAGCCGTGTGTACACTGCTTAGACTATATACCAAAGGTATATTATCTAAGGTACACTGAATATAAACCGCGCGAATAAAAATCGCGCGGTGAGATTTCGCAGTGCAGGCTAGGCTTAACTAAAAATATCTTCCCCATAGTATAGGCAATATCACTGCATAACACTATTAAAAACCACAACTGATCACTCCTGATTCAAATATATATTTTAGGTTTTTCGCCACTAGTTATACTTATTTTTATTTAAGCTTACAACGCTTAGGAAAAAGTTGGTAAGGTAGCGTACTTACCTAGTATTATCATCAGCTTGTCATATTGTCTTAGGCCTTTGTAGTAGTAATTATGCCACATAACCCTTAGTATCAACGAACGCAGATCTGCACGAGACACAATGGCTTTTTAATTGCTTCTGTAATTAACGAAAGGATTCTCGGCCACTCTCATGAATCCATAACAAGCCAGTGAAGAGGTGAAGAGCGGCAATGAACGCCTGCGGTACATGGCTTAGAAAAAGACTAATATTTTGTATAGAAGCAAAACTGCAGTTCCAAACGCGGTCAGAATCGCTCAACTAGTATAAAGCTTCTGGGCGGGCGTATGATACGCACAGTTCCGTTTATACAAGGTCTAATTTCAATAACGCACAACCTCATAAGGCGTCATTGTACTCATCATTATTAACAAATTTTACTATGGAACCAATCCTGAAATCGCGAAAAAACTCTGCCGTTACCTACATTTATGTTCGTCTATCTCGTCACAATGTAGGGAACAGCTGATTTTTTTTCGCGATTTCAGGTCGTGGATGGGTGACCATCCATTACGTATCGAGACCTGTGCCTCGGGAAACACGTTACGTTATGCCGTTGGACTGGGTAGTGGAGGTCAGACAGGCAGTCGATCCATGTAAAATACTGATATGCAGTTCAGCTACATCCGGTTACACTGGAAGTCGACCCCAACATAGTTGGGAAAAGGCTAGGCAAATGATGATATGTACAAAGTTTATTCATCCCTTGTTTATTCATTACTGTGCGTGCATTCGTACAACAACAAGAGGTTTACTAGAAAAACAACTCGCTAGTTACAAAAAGTGATTTAAAAAAATTAAATCAACTTTAAAAGAAATTAATTCAAAATTATGAAATAACTTTAATTTCGGAAGTTGGGTGTCTTGGGGTTTGTATTTTAGTTTTTTGTCACCGACTTCCGAAATTAAAGTTATTTCATAATTTTGAGTTAGGTATTTTTTTTTGAAGTTGATTTAATTTTTTTAAATTAGTAATTTTTAGTTTTAAGTAAGAACTGGAATATGTTTTTGTAAATATTGCACTAGAATTTGACCAAGGTTTTGAGATGTTTTCCCTTTGACACCACACCCGTAGCTCTTATTAATAAGCCGCACAGGCAACTGAAGGAACACGGGTGGGTTTTAGTCAGTAAAACTCTGACACGCCCTCCCGCACCGCCCAGAGCTGGAGAAGTCATTTGATGATTTCCCATCCGAAAAAAAAGGCCACACCATAGTCCATAATGAAAACTACTGAACCGATCTTGATGAAACTTGCACTGTTCCGCAAGTTCAACTAAATGTAGGTAAGCCAAGAAAGAAAGTGGTCACAATCCGATTAATAGTTTCGGAGAAATGCGTGGACAAACATCATACCTACACCTATAATTTTTTAATATTTGATTGGAAGCCCTAATAGATTATCTTAGGTCATTAACCTGCAGATCCAATAATATTACATACATACGTATCGAATTGATAACAGCATTCTTTTTTGAAGTCGGTTAAATAACAAATAAAATAGAAAATCCATAATGTTTATAGTTTTATTTCTTATACAGGTTGGCCGGAATATAGACGCCCAAAAAAAATTAGGTCTGTCGTATCGTGGGGTATTCGAATCACCCATGTATGTTTCGCGACTTTTCATAGTTTTCGAGTTATGAATTTTTTTTCTGAATTTTTGAGAATTTTCGACCTACCAACTTAAAAAAAATCTAAAAAAAAAGTAGAAGACTGTCGAGATTTTTTTTTGCAACTGAATCTTCACGAGTAGTGCTTTTATGCATAAAATATTCAGCTTCGTAACTGTGATGAAAGTTATGAAAATGTTGGTCTAAAGTGAAAAATTTACGTTCGGTGAATTATTACATAAATTTTCTAATTTAAATTAAAACTAAACAAGTGGCATCATGGCTCCAAAGTAGGCCTCAAAACTGCACCAGACTCTCAGCTTTCATAAACCTTTTAAAAAGTAGTAGTTAGGCTAAAATCGGCCTTCAGACAGCAAGGTGGAAAATTCTTAAAATTAGACATGCGATTTAAAATAATTTTTTTGGCAATTTTCGCGTTCTTAATGTTAATAATTATCCTCTCAGCCCATTGTTATTACAGGTAAAAGAGTTGCGCCCACGTTTACAACCCATGATCTGCGAGAACGGATCGCGCAAACTGT
This sequence comes from Fissipunctia ypsillon, assembly GCA_947568875.1. Classification (NCBI taxonomy): domain Eukaryota; kingdom Metazoa; phylum Arthropoda; class Insecta; order Lepidoptera; family Noctuidae; genus Fissipunctia; species Fissipunctia ypsillon. The sequence goes on along the minus strand of OX387654.1, from coordinate 18,467,729 downwards.
TCTTTTTTTAACTAAAAAAAAAACCTCATTTTAATCTTAAGCTGTCCTGCAGTCATTATTGGTTATTTAACAAACAAATTAACATTAGGAATGAGAAAATGGGCAATTTTTTTTTTAAATTCAGATGTCTAATTTTAAGAATTTTCCACCTCGCCGTCTTTGAAGGCCGATTTTAGCCAAAGTAGCCCATTAAGTACTACTTATTTTTAATGATTATGAAAGCTGAGATTCTGGCGCATTCTTGAGGCTTACTTAGGACCCATGAAATCACCTTTTTAGATTTTTAATTTAAATTTGATTTATGTCATAAGTCATAATTCACTGAACGTAAATTTTTCACTTTAGACCCAACATTTTCATAACTTTCATCACAGTTACGAAGCTGAATAGTTTATGCATAAAAGTACTACTAATGAAGATTCAGTTGCAAAAAAAAAAATCTCGACAGTCTTCTACTTTTTTTTTGAAATTTTTTAAGTTGGTCTGATCGAAAATTCTCAAAAATTCAGAAAAAAATTCATCATCTGCCTAGCCTTTTCCCAACTATGTTGGGATCGGCTTCCAGTCTAACCGGACGCAGCTGAATACCAGTATTTTACATGGAGCGACTGCCTATCTGATCTCCACAACCCAGTCACTGGGTAATACGATACCCCTTGGTAAGACTGGTTGTCAGACTTTCGAGCTTCTGACGACCCGTAACGACTGTCAAAGATCCACGAATGACAGCCGGGACCAACGGCTTAACGAGCTTTCCGAGGCACGGAGGAGTCTCGGTATGTAGGGTAGAGCTACCTAAGAGTGCGCATTACCAAAGAGTACGCAATGTTCCATTTTGGTAGTAAAGTTTACCGTATGGCAACACTGTGACTATTGTCAGTTTCAATTTGACGTGAAATGTCAGTAGACACATTTTCAAGTCGGTGAGGTAAGTGTTAAAATTTTTATAGCAATTTTAAGGTTTTTAATACATTTGATCTAATTTTCTAGCAACTTTGAAGACCTATTAGAGGATTCGTGTGAATGCTCCACCGGAGAATGTTGGTTATTCTTGGAATGTGATTCATATATTTTGCTTTAAAGATAGGTTATGTGTGATGTTTTTTACAATGTTATAACTGTAATGGTTGATAGCAGATCCGACGCAAATCGTAAGAGTGCGCACCCAAAGAGTGCGCATGCGTACTCTTAGCTTTTATGAAGCAAATAAATTTTATTTTTATTTTACAGATCACAAATATGACTACATACAAAAGAAAATCGCAAAGAAAATTATTTTTTGCCGAAGAAATTTTAAAAAATGCACAGGAAAGTACTACGAGGGGAGAGTCAAAGGGCAGTCGCAGCGTCTCTGGATATCCCAGAATCCACCTTAAGAAAAAGATTAAAGGCAGGTACTGTTCCATGTTCTTTGGGCAGATTTTCGAGTGTATTTACACCTGAATTAGACACTAGCTTAGCAGAACACTGCCGCGACTTGGATAAATGTTTCTATGGCCTGACGAAAAAAGAGCTAGGAAGGATTGCGTATGATCTAGCAGAAAAAAATGGCATAGACCATAGATTTAATAAAAATAAAAAAGAAGCTAGCAAAAAATGGGTTGAAGCGTTTGCCAGGCGACATAACCTTAGTCTTCGTCAGCCCGAAAAAACCAGCTTGGCACGTGCTGCAGGATTCAACCGTGTGCAAGTGCAAAGATTTTTCGATAATTTGAAACAAGTCCTTACAACTTTTAAATTTGTGGGCAGACAAATTTACAACATGGATGAAACTGGTCTTCAGACTGTACCAAATAAGCTGCCAAAAGTTTATGCTCAAAAAGGCAAAAAAATTGTTGGAAAAATAGTTTCCGCAGATCGAGGGCAAACTGTTACTGCTGTTTGTTGTATGGGCGCTACTGGAACATTTGTACCACCTGCTCTAATATTTCCCAGAAAGCGACAAAAGCAAGAATTGATGTATGGAGCTCCAGCTGACTCTCTACAACTAGTATCTGATTCAGGCTATATGAACTCTGAGTTATTTGTAATCTGGCTCAATCATTTCATCAAAATGGTCAAACCGTCTAAAGACGTCCCTGTTCTTTTAATTCTTGATAATCATTCATCTCACTTAAGCTTAAAAGCAATTGAATTGGCTAGAGAACATGGAGTTGTTCTTTTAAGATTACCGCCACACACAAGTCACCGCATGCAAAGTTTGGACACAGGATTTTTTGGGCCACTAAAAAAAACTTATTCTGTAGCATGTGACAACTGGCAAGTTTCAAATACTGGGCGTGCTATAACCCAGTTTCAAGTTGCTCAGTTATTTGGCATAGCTTATCATAAGGTTGCTTCGATTGACAGAGCTAGTAAATCATTCGAATCGTGCGGCATCTGGCCTTTTAATGATCAGATTTTCTCTGATGAAGATTTTGCTCCTGCAGATGTTACTGAGCGCCCTAATCCAGCCATAGAAACTCCAAATGTGGATGACACCATAACTTCAAATCAAGCTACTCCATCAACAACAACTACAGAAACTGTTTCCCAAAGTCTAGATGCTACTGATAATGCAAATGTTGAATTACCACTTACTCCATCAAAATCGAACGCACCCCAGCAAGATCTAAGAGGAACTGAAACTCGTGAATCCAGTGATAGTCTCCAGGTAACCATAACGTTACCAGAAAATGTACCCAATGATGATCAGGTACCATCCACGTCAACCTTTATTAAACCAGCGGACATCTTACCATTGCCTAAATCAAACATTCAGAAGAAAAGAAACATTAAACGTAAGAAGTCAGAAATTCTAACAAGCTCTCCTTTTAAAAACCAATTAGAAGCAGAACAAAAAGAAAAAGAAGAAAAGGCCAAGAAGACAAAGACGACAATGAAAAATAAGAAATCTACAACACCGACATTACGGGTTACAGATACAGGTTCGGAGATAATTCGATGTCCCCTTTGTTTGGAAATCTACATAGAACCTCCGAACGAAGACTGGATCCAATGTAGCCAATGTGAAGCTTGGTGGCACGACCAGTGTACTGATTACCTGGGATTTGGGGTTTTTAAGTGTGACAATTGTTGTTAAATGTTTAGCGATGGATATTGGGTCTATTAATCTCATGCGCGCTCTTAGCTAGTACAGAAAGCCATAGATGCGTACTCTTTAAACCCTGTACCCCTAAGAGTGCGCATGAGATAAGTTTTTGATTTATGTGATTAATAAATATTATATGATAGTTGATAATTTTCAAAAAATTAAAATACGTTCCTAAATACCCAAAGATTAATTATAATCAAAACGGAAGACTGTAACTCATTAGTTGATTTTTTAAATAAATATTTTTTCAAAACTGCGCACTCTTTGGTTCCTTTACCCTATAGATGGTCACCCATCCACGAACCAACCCCGGCAAGCGTAGCTTAACCTGATGGATCGACCCGTGCGGCTGTTATTACTTAGCCACGAGCTCCTCAAAAATTAAAAAAAAATTAATAACTCGAAAACTATAGTCGCGGAACATACATGGGTGTGATTTGGATACCCCACAGTACGAGGGACCTAAATTTTTTTTGCACGTCAATCTTTCAGCCATCCTTTATAAAAAAAACCTTGTTTTATAGATATTTAGTTAGAATTATATACTACATTCCACTGCACTAGGGGTCTATTGTTTTGACATTTAGAATTCGAGTGCATTGTTTCGACCGAATCGATCATGTTACCTTAATGCGCAAACTCTTATCGATGGGTATCAGGGGTAACTTATTCAGGTGGTTCGCGTCTTATGTTGAGAATAGGTGTCAAACTGTGGTGCTGAATGGCTACTCATCCAGAGCTATGCGCATTCCCTCGGGCGTTCCGCAGGGGTCGTTGTTAGGGCCCCTTTTATTGATGACGTCATTACCTGTATCCGGCATTCTAAAATATTGTTATACGCAGATGATATGAAGATCATGAAACAGGTCACCACCCATACAGACGCTCTTTTACTGCAAGAGGACTTAGATGCATTCCAAACCTATTGCAACTTAAATAAGTTGGATTTAAATGTCTCCAAATGCTATGTGTGCTCTTTCACACGTAAACCTCATCCTTTTTACTTCCCATACAAACTCAAGGATACCCCGATAACTAGAGTCAATTCTATAAAAGACCTCGGGGTTACTTTCGACTCGCTTATGTTTGACACTCACATTGATAACATTGTCAAAAAAGCGTCGAAAGCGTTAGGTTTTATTTTCAGGGTCTCGTCTGATTTCAAAAGCATCAAGACTGTTAAAATCCTGTATTGCTCCTTCGTTCGTAGCCACCTCGAGTATGCCTCTCAAGTCTGGAACCCCAATTATAATATTTATATCGATCGTTTGGAGGGCATACAGAGAAAATTCCTAAGGTAGGGCAAAACTTGGGTAATCGCCGTAATCGGTGATAGTTTTGTTTTTTACTTGTAAAATTCGATTCATTGATCAGACTATTTTTTAAATTTACTGTGATATAGTAGACAAAATAAGTTTTGCTAACTTATATCTAAAAATGTGGCAAATACTATAATGATTGAAAAATGTACATTTATCAAGTCAGTAGTAACTTGGTAATAAAACACAATTATCTATCACCGAATAGCTGCATATCACGAATTAGCCAAGTTTTGCCCTACATTCAATTTCGTTCGAAAACATATCTACCGAATATATAACAAGCGATGTAAAAAATTTCACATTTTGCCTCTTTCTGAAAGAAGAAAAATTGCTGATTTAGCATTTTTATCTAAAATTGTGAATGGATCCAGCGAAATCCCCGAGTTAGTGAGCAAAATTGGGCTGCGAGTTTGTTCTTCGTTTCTGCGTAAACCTCGTTTGTTGCACATACCATCGACACGAACTAATTACAGAAACAACTCTTACATTATTAGAGCAAGCCGTATGTATAATGAAACCTGCCAGGAAGTTGATATAGATCTCTTTAATACTAGTGTGTCTAAATTTAAGAAGATTCTTTGCCACCACTTTTTCGACAGCATAAAATAGACTGGCTTTATAATAATACACTTGCACTGTATTGTAAATTATTTATTAATCATGTAAAAAACGCGAATGTAACGCTGTCTAATACCCAAGTTTCATAAGTTTTTATTTGTACATGTTAACTGTGAAAACTTGTAATTGGCTATCATCATGTTAGTATATTTTACATTGCATCTGCCTAGCTGTAAGTTTTCCGAAAACTTAAAATAAATAAATAAATAAATTGTAAAAAGAAAAAAAAAATACAATTTTTATAGATATTTTACTAACAAAAATTACTGAACACTTATTATGAAGATACAAAGTTACAAACATACAAATCACTATCAGTAAATATAACACCTAGATTATACACATAGCTCTACAAGTTACATCAATGACATATAAAAGATGGAAAATAAAATTAATGTCCCCTTCTTAAGTCAACATCATGATAGTTGGGATATCAGTAACTTGACTTTGAATTACAAAAACATTCACACTGTTCTTACACATTTATCTTTTCAAATAGTAAAAAATTACAAAACAATATTATTACAACATAATTTATAGTGCTTGTTCTCCTTCCACCATTTCTTTTAGGTTAAGTAGTTCAAACTGCCCAGTTCCTTTAGTTTCTGTCCTCACCAACTCGTCCAAGACTCTGAAGTTGCCGGGGTCAATCAAACAGATAATATTAGCAGTGCCAGAGTCCCAGTTCTCTTCTTCAACACTCATAGCAAGTTTCACCACTTTGTCCTTAGTTTTCCTTGCCTCTTTTCCAGTGAGTAAAATCCTTACCCTCATTTGGGCTCTCTCTAGCGGGATTTCTTTTTTCAACAGCTGTATGACATCAAGTGATTGTTGTTTTGCTCCTTTGTTAACATTCACAGAGAAATGGATGTCCTTCATAGCTTTCTCTATGATAGAGACTGGATATGGCCTCTTTGTTTCTGGATTAACACATTTATCGGCAACTGTTGTTGCAATATCTTTGAACAGAGAATCAATCTGAGAGTGTCTTTCTTTGTCTGAAACTTGAAGTTCACCTTTCTCTAATATCTCTTTACATACTTCTGTTTGGTCCTCTTTGCCGAATATTTTTACCAAATCTTCTTTTTTAGCAACCTGTCCCTTTGAGACATTTGTGAATACTGTGTGAGTCTGAAGTACTTCATCAATGTCTTTTTCTCTGAAACAGTATGGATTTGATTAATTAGTGTCAGTGGTTGTAATTTTGGAAGCACAAGTATTATTTATTTAACACATTCAGTGCCCAGCACCCGACTCCCGGGTCCAACAATAATTCGTTCGTGTGCCCACAACCTGGCTCCTGAGTCGTACATATAGATAGCTATTGTTGACATGTGACCATGCCCAGCACCCGCCTACCGGGTGCAAATCAAAACGCCAACGAACAAACAACGAATTATTGTTGGACCCGGGAGTCGGGTGCTGCACTGAATGTGTTAAGAGACTCACAATTTGTTTCGCCATGATAAAACCTTATTCCTGTAGCAAGCTATTTCAAATCTCTTGCCACCTTTCTTTAACCTTACGATTGCGACGTTGGTTAAACGTATTTGATTAGTGGGTGTAAATATTTTGGACATGATGAAAGAAAATCCGTAGACAGTAAATGAATAAATTCAGGGTCGGTATGAACACAATATCTATATATGTATCAAGCGACTTTGTAATGGTATCCACAGACTAGTAGTATGTACTAATCACAGATTAAGTAGTACTGTACTAATGTTTGCAAGCAAATAAACAAAAACAAATTAACAAACTGTCAACCAGTGTTGCCAAGTCTGAAATCTAGCGGACGGTAGAATTCTTCTAAAAATACGGTAGATTTTTCGAAATTATGTTGTAATATATATTTGAAATACGGTAGAAATTACCTTGTTTATTTAGTAGCATGTTATGGGTCAGAGTTAAAAAAAAAACATATTTTTAATCGGAATCGGAATCAGACAGTATAATTGTATCAATATTTTTATGCATATCATTGTTGTGTTTTTGGATCATAGCGTGAGTGGGATTAAAATCAATGCAGTTTCTTCCGTGACGCTGTATGGCTTGCTGCGATAACAGATTTCCCTTGATGGATTTCGTTAGGAGTTTATTCCGTTTTTTCGTTTTTATATCGTTCACTCTGCTGAAGACTCTTTCGCACTCAGCATTCGAATGGTGCAGAGACAAAATGGCCAACATTAATTTTGGCAAGTATTGGAAATAGGTATTCCCTTCTCGATGCTCACAGATCACACACAACGCAACAAACACTTACGTAATTTTAAGTATTAATGAAATGTTAGTCGTATCTCTATGATACAAATCATCATCTGCCTAGCCTTTTCCCAACTATGTTGGGGTCGGCTTCCAGTCTAACCGGATGCAGCTGAATACCAGTATTTTACATGGAGCGACTGCCTATCTGACCTCCACAACCCAGTTACTGTTATCTCTATGATACAAATAAACTAGGAAAATTAAAAAGTTCTAAGAATTCATCGAAATTCAAATACATTCAGCACCTCCTAATTCGTTCGCGTAATATCTCCAAGCTGGTACCACGCTATTAGGGGATTTCCCGACGCATAAAACAGTGTTGTCGGTAGAATAAAAGGAAAATACCTTAACGTAAAGAAAGTAAACATTCAAACTCGCTAAAATTATTTTAGTTTATAGATAATCATATTTATCTACAAGATTTAAAAAAAAGATACGATCTTCATTGGGTATTACGGTGTATTTTGCTACCGTAATTATAATCCTACGGTAGATGGTAGATCTATGCTGATTACGGTGTTTTTACCGTAATTACGGTGCAGTTGCCAACACTGCTGTCAACTGCAACACAACCACAGAGTATTCTTTTAAATATAACCACAGATTACTAACGAATATAACTCGCTTTGATAGAATGACAGATTTGTTTGACAGACAAAAATTCAAAGACTTGCAAGAGGAAGAGAAGATAACAGAATAGGGGTGAGGCGTATTTATCGTAACATAGAAATAACAGATATTTAAAAATAACAAATTACAATTGTTCCTACCAATACAACTTATCTGTTACTTAAATTAACAGACCCTCAAAGTCTGTTACCGCGGCTGTTACTGTTACTTCATTTTAACAGTCCATATAACCCCACCCCACACAGACTGTTACCTGTTACCACGGCTGGTCGGCAGTTACAGTGTTACTTCCATACACACTCACTCACACAAAGCAAGGTCTCTCTCTTCCTCATTAAAAAATGACTCTTGCTAAAAAGAGAAAGACCTATTATTTTATTTACTTCGAAATATGTTTACTTCTCACTCTTACTAAAGCAGTTAAACTACGCTAAAAAGAGAAGCACTTAGTATTTATTATCCCTAAAATACAGTTGGTGGTCTTACAAGAACAAACATTTTAGAGAAAGTGACTCCTAAGTTAGGTCGTGTTACATGTTACCTGTTACTAACCAGTGACCATTACAAAAAAAAAACTTAAAATTTTATTCTATTTTTCTTTATGGCAATGAGACGGTTCGTTTTTGTATAACTGACTCCGACCGTAAGGCTGGCCACATACATATGGAATTCCGATTTGTAATATTCCGTTTCGAAAGCAGCAAATCCATTCATAAATCTAGTAAAGTCTAGTAGTAATTTAGTAGTAGTAAGTAGTTGATTACTAATGGATTTACTGCTTTCGAAACGGAATTCCAAATGTTTGTGGCCGGCCTTACATGCACGCTTTAGAAAACCTAGACTACGAACCCCTGAATACAGTAAAGAATATTATGTTTTTGCATAATAATTAATATTTTTTAGGCACTAAACAAAAACTGAAAATGTTTGACATTTGTCATTAGAGTTACGAGTGTTACGACCATCAACAGCCGGCGACGGCACCAGTGGAAGTCAGTCTCGCTCAGTCAACGCCACGCCGTGCCGTTGCCGGTGTCGGTAAGTCGAAAAACATGCCTTAAATTTCATATATTTTTGCTTCCCCGGCTGCCGCCGGGTCGGTGCCGGTACCGGTGTCGTGCCGGCGAGTAAACACAAACATTATGTTTGAATTTTTCGCCCAAAAGTACCGACAAAACTACTATCCACAAAAGTTGTTTTTTTTATAACGATAAAATTTAGTGTCACACTTTCTTATAATTAGTAAAAAACGTTCTCTAAGATAACTATCTTATTATCTTATCTTAATTGCACAGATATAATATACATTCCTTTTATATATAAATAATGTCTACGCGATATTATTATGTTTTAATGTTACAAGATTTTTGGACGAATGCAATATGCAATAGGCGTGGGCAAAGTGTATCATTTTTGCGATTGGAACATTTGCATCTGGCTCACTAAAATGATCCGAAACACTGATATGTTTCATTTGGACCATTTGTATCATCGGTTTTGTAGTTGTTAGTGCAAACATTTTATGCAAAAAACGATCTTATAGTATTTGATATGTAAGCGCCTTAGTAGTGATTTTTATGTGCATAGATAACGACAACAAAAAAATGTGAGAGTGTGAGTGATACACATCTCATTTGATATCTCTTTCCGACTTGTATAGATTGTAATATGTCGTCCGCTCACTCGCGACTCGAGAGTCAGTAAAGTAACTCAGTGTGTCTCAGTTTCCCTCTCTCGCTCACTGCTCAGTCGCCTCGCAAGCGACGCGTCGCGTGGAAAGAGCACAGAGCAAAGTAATGTTTCAGATCCAAATGATGCGTTTGAAACGTTGCTACTGAACCAATCTTTTGAATCACTTCAATGATCCGGATCAGTGAGTCGGTCCCGTAAAGAGGTAAACACACGCCTAATATGCAAGTAAGACAACGCCATGTTCAATAGAATAAGATAATAATTTGAAAAACTTATTATTTTGTACCGAAGTAATCAGATGAATATTCGGGAAAGAATATCTTTCCTCAATTCGTGGCATTCTTTTCTCTTTTTACATTACCGTACACTTTATGGCTGAAAATGAAACATCTCCTTTGTTATGCAACAAAAAAAAAATAGTGATCGCATCCGAATCTCTTTAACCGCTGAGGTCTATAAACTTGATATGTCTTTATCTGTCAAGTGTCGGGCGGAATTCCCGCGGCGGGACATATTTATGACCTTGCTCACAAAAAATGGTCCACTGTTGTTTCAATTGGCTCTTGGCACTTATTGTAAACTGTTTTGGATTCTTGAATAAACATACCATACTATAAAATCTAAACTATACTCGTATTACGAGAGATGTATTTATAAACAAAATATGATTACAACAGAGTATGGCCAAAAATGTCGTTTGTTTACGTAACATTATTTGCTCAAACAAAATGGTATCCATGATGTTATTACGTGCAAATGTTATCTAAAACGATGTAATAACTACTTATAAATGAATATTTATCCACTTACCGTCGATTAGACATGAAAACACTTTATTTTCAATAAAAAAACACACGGAGATATCAGTCGCGCCAAATGTCATTGTCAAAACGTCACTAATTATTTTTTTTCTACGTTCCAAACCAAATCTTATAAGTTTTGAAGCATTTAGTTGAGTGAATATCTACCGGACCACAGACTAAAAATGCCTGCACAGGATATTAGCCTTGAATTATAATTAAAAATGGAGATTTAAAAAGCGCGGGTACGGGTGGCACACTTGAGTGCCAGCGCTGTTTGGAGGTTTGGCGCCGATAGGCAAACAAGAGAGCCTTTTGCCCGGTTAATATCTATGGTTTGACGGAATTAATCGCAAAATGTTCCGGGTATTTACGATTTTTTTGATAAACCATTATACAGGGTGTGTCGTAAATAGTGGTCCAGAGTAAAGGAGTCGATACACTGTCTTCTTATGTATCACGTACCGAAATGTTAACCATTTTCAGTTAAGGGTCTCCGCAAAAAAAAAAAACTTTTTTTTTAAATTTCTATACCTTGCTTCACGAATTTGGCTGTAATTTCAAAAAATATCAATATTTTTTTAGTCTGTTTTTTTATTATTACTTCTGAATATGTGTACTATCATATCCACACCCTTTTTTTCTATTTTAAAGTCAAAAATACTTAAAGAAATTAATTTGTTTCCAATTTCAATACTCATCTCCAGCAAATCATATGACTTTAGGGGCATATTGTGTAAAAAAAATGTACAGCACTGTTAGTGCCCATTAGTTTTAAAAATACCTCATTAAATGCAAATTACAAAATGGTAAAATATTAAGTGGTAAGACTTCAGAAAAAAAAGTTATTAGATTCAAAACGAAAGACAGCTAAATTTGCTAAAAACATTTTTTTCAGTTAAGTAAATTATAAGTATTGCAAACTGTTAAGGATTAAACCAATAAGTTTTTTTATTGTAAGCTCTTTAATTGGCTTTTGAAAATAAAACATTTTTTTCAAATTAACCATTTATTAAAATAATCAATACTCAATCATTTATTGCAGTCATTGTACAAAAGTTGTTGGCAGTACAGGTAGAGTACAGGTACAGCATTGAACCCAGATAGGGCGCAGCAATTTTAATACTAAAACAATACTACATGAAACGAAACAGAATACGAAAAGATAAACCCTAAAACAGTAAATGCGTTTAAGTATTGGTATTTTTAACTCAAACTTAAAATTAAGTCGAACAATGAATTATTCATTACCCTGTTTTTTACAGAACAAATTAATGTTTTTACAGAACAATTAATGTTTTACAGAAAAACAATGTTTTTTTTTACAGAACAAAAAAATTCACTAATTATCACAACTATTTTTAAATTAATAAGTTTTTTCGGTAAGGTAAAGGTACAGCACAAAGAAAATTGGAAAAGTATGGGGGAGACCTTTGCCCAGCAGTGGGACAACATAGGTTGAACAAAAAAAAAAAAAAAAGTTTTTTCACTGGTATTACACCAAATGTTCAAAGTGGCGACCACCAGCGGCGATACATGCTCTGCACCGCCGAATAAAAGATCGCTTTAGTTTGCGTGCAAACCCACTTGTATTACTCTTCAGCCGCTGCTTGAATTCTTTGTCATAATTGTTCAACTAAAGTGATTTGGACTTTATAAACTTTTTCTTTTAGACATCCCCAGTAGAAAAAATCAAGGGGGTTCAGGTCTGGTGAACGTGGTGGCCATAAAATTGGGCCTTGCCGTCCATCGTCCATCTTTGGGGATAAGTATGGTTTAAATGTTCACGCACAATAACTGCGTAGTGAGCGGGACAGCCATCATTTTGCAGCCACATTGCTTCTCTTAATTCTGGATCAAAATCTCTCAATAACTCTGGGAGGTCGTTTTGCAAAAAATGTAGCTGTCTTTCGTTTTGAATGCTAATAACTTTTTTTTCTGAAGTCTTTCTTACCACTTAATATTTTACCATTTTGTAATTTGCATTTAATGAGGTATTTTTAAAACGAATGGGCACTAACAGTGCTGTACATTTTTTTTACACAATATGCCTCTAAAGTCATATGATTTGCTGGAGATGAGTATTGAAATTGGAAACAAATTAATTTCTTTAAGTATCTTTGACTTTAAAATAGAAAAAAGGGTTTGGATATGATAGTACATATATTCAGAAGTAATAATAAAAAACAGACTAAAAAAATATTGATACTTGTTGAAATTACAGTCAAATTCGTGAAGCAAGGTATAGAAATTATAAAAAAAAGTTTTTTTTTTTCGGAGACCCTTAACTGAAAATGGTTAACATTTCGGTATGTTATACATAAGAATACAGTGTATCGACTCCTTTACTCTGGACCACTATTTACGACACACCCTGTATATGTTATTGAATTTAATTGAGATTAATTTGCCTGGTTTGTTTTTTTTTCTATATTATTTTCTCTATAGAAATTTGTGATGCTACCAAAAAAAATACAGTGATCGTGTCGGGAGGCCTATATTGTCTTTGATTTGACGTTTGATGGCATTGGTCGCAAAGTGTTACATGCATGTACGACTTTGTATGAATAGGAATAAAGATAACATTCAGTTAAAAGTAATTTGGCTGGTTTGTTTCTTGGTATTTTTAAAATCTAGATTTTTTTTAGTTTTTTTTTGAGTACATTTTTTTAAATGTATAACACATGATTCCATAATTTCACATTACCCCGTCAACATTACCTAAGAAATACTTCAAATACGATTTTCAACTTTAACTGAAAAGAAATAAAGAAGATTATATTATTTAATTGAGATTTAAATACGTATTTGTCACCGGAACAAAAATAACAGGCTGTTATTTTATAACAGATATTTGGATCTGTTATTTTTGTGTAACAGTAACAGCGATAACAGATATCGTGTTTAACCTATTACAACCCACCCCTAGAACAGAATCAAAGGGTGCTAGAGTATGGACGCCAGCACATCAAGCTACCCGAAACTGTGAAATTTTGCCAATCAACCTTGAACCTAATGCTTAAGCAACATAGTCGAAAATCTATTAAAGAAATTTGACAGATTGTAGTAGCTTGATGTGCTGGCGTCCATACATCTTTTCTTTTTGCTCCGTACGCACGCATTCGGGATGATAGCTCGCACATACTGCCGCGCTAGCGATATCAGCAGTAAGTCCAATTTTGGACAAAATGAGATAAAAATTGATCCCGAATCAGCGCAATGAGCTTTACCAGATGTCCTCACACCTGTTTTTATAGCTTATCGGGAACCCTTAAATTTTGTTAATCATAAAGGCAGTAAGTCCATTATATGAGAAATCTTCCTTAACATAAAAGCAGTAAGTATAGTTACCCCGGGTTTTCAAGTAAAGCTCTATCAATCAATGTTACCGTCACGCTTCGGTTAAATTTACCGGTTTCAGATAAAGTCAGTGATATAGACTAAGTTTTTCTAGATAGGTGAAGCTATTACCTATTTTGTTATTTCATGATACCAAGAAAAAAGGTCTTGTTATTTTATTTCTTACATTATGTTTGATTTTTTAATTCTAGTAATTTAACTTTAGTTTGATCTCAAATTGTGAACGTAGAAAGGCTGATATTTTTGTTTGTTACTTTGAAATATGGCTAAACTTGTCAATTTTATATATTATATTAAGTTTTTTTGTAATAATATACGGGAGTAGAATAAAGCCCAATAAGAATTTATAATTGTTGTTTAGGACTTTGAAAGTAAGAAAGTAAGACTGATTTTTTGGATACTAGTTTATTTTCATAGAATTGTATTGTTCTGAGATTATTTTACTAAGTAAACTTGGTATTATTGTAACAAGAAGTTTTTCGTTATAATATAATAATATCTAGGTAACTTAAGTAAAAACATATTAATAAACAGCAACATTTTTTATATATCACTTTGTTTTTATTCCTAAGCTAGAACCTAAACCTAGTATGAGTTGCTTATAATAAAAGCAGTAACTTACTACTTACTGCTATTATTCTAAGCAATCCATATTTCAGTTGCGTCAACTAACACTAGATATAAAAGGATTTTCGTCATTTAAAACTATCCTAATATATATACAATTTTATTAAATAAAGAATATAAAAGTGTTTTATTTAGGCTACACGTTTCAATCATCACAATTAATATAGCTTAAAAAAAGAAGTCCGCAAAAACAAAATTGGAACAAAAACTTTGCGTGCCAATTACTCAAAACTACGCGAAACATACTTACTGCTCTTATCACTAGCGCGGCAGCATAGCTCGGGAACGACTGACTGAGTTCAAAAAAAGTTAGACGTAAAAGTCGATTGTGTATCGAGTAAATACGATCCGATAGTCTGATCGTGGTCTGATCAGACAATCGGAAACAAAGGAGATGTCCGCTTTTTGTATGGACGTTGGTTTTTTATTCCGAGAAAAATGTAACCAGCATCAAAGTACACCTAAATAAATGCGACAAAAATATGAAACTTAAAACTACTGAAATAATATTTTTAGACCATAGAGAAAAATTATTATTATTTATTTTTATTTATTTTATGTTAGTACATATATTTTATTTGTTGATGGCAACCCAAATAAAACCCCACACTTTGACAATATGTCTTATTTGACAGGCCTGCGCACAGAACACTAATACCAAAGAGTAGTAACCACAGAGCATGTAACTTTAAGATAGTAACTATACTAATACTCCAGCCGGCCTGCGTGTTATCCAGTGCTATCGTATTTTTTTTTAGTTTGTGCTTTGTTGATTTTCCCTATTTTACTGACTTGGCCTTTTCACAACGGATTCTTCTATTTTGCACTTGATTAGGATACCGGTAGTTTAAGAACCTATAACCCTGACGACTTTGCTTTTTCATAATGGTTATTTGATTCTGTTGAAACCAATTCCATCCCGTTTTAACTGACCGTCCTGGTGGCCAAACTATACTGGAAAGAGTTAATCAGAGAATGAACATGCCAAATTATTTAGCTGGCTATGTGATTGGGCATCAGCTGAATAGACGCCGAGCCAGTTTCATCTCAAATGCCATCCAAAATGCTCAAATACCACAGCTGAATATGTTCCCCATCATGGACATATCTGATTTAGTTTTATTTAGCTTAGAAGTTTATGAAATTAAACAGGCTCGCTCTTATTATACATATTCGGCCCAACGGTACTTTTACTGTAGAAGTAAGTTTAGATGTACAATTAATAAACATTCCAGGTATTTCGTCATCACATGAGACAGCTTTGATCAGAGGACGAATAAAGTCCGCCACTATAGTAATAGAGTGTCATCATCATCATCTGCCTAGCCTTTTCCCAACTATGTTGGGGTCGGCTTCCAGTCTAACCGGATGCAGCTGAATACCAGTATTTTACATGGAGCGACTGCCTATCTGACCTCCACAACCCAGTTACTGGGTAACTTGGGTTACTGGGTAGTAATAGAGTGTATTACACATATATTTTATTGAAAGTGGCGGAAACTAGTTGGCAAAATTGTATTTCCAATTATTATTGCAGTTGCATAATTGGGAAGCTGTGCTCATGTAAAGACAATATTGTCTGTTATCTTGGATGGGCTCGGCATCAAAATGATATATCTCCACCTGCTCAGTTTCTCAATAGTATTTTAATAAGAGAAGACATTGAAAATGAAGAAAATCAATAAATGAATATTTAAAACTAAAAAAAGTTTTATTTCATAACAAAACCGTAACACAAGCGTCCAAGTAAAGCTTATTATTTCAGTTTATAAATTGCATTATTTTCGAAAGGCTTTTCATCCACTTCTGATCTTGATTCTAAGTCACAAAAAAGGAATTCTCCTAAGTAATTAAACAATGTTCACGATCATTAGGTACTACTATCATTTACTCCTGCTAAGAAACCCTTGTGGACAATGCTGAAACTTGAACTTCTTGATAACCGGGGTCTCACTAAAATATTGCAACTTGCACAATGAACATTCGAAATAGCCATAATCATATATAGTGTGCTTTCAGTTTGGATTATGCTACACATTTTTGACTTAACCCATGTCATCTTATTTCTTAGTATTGAAGGTATAGACGGCAGCACATCAAGCTACTACAAGCTGTCAAATTTCTTTAATAGATTTTCAACTTTATTGCTAAAGTATTAGGTTCAAGGTTGATTGGGAAAATTTGACAGTTTCGGGTAGCTTGACCTGCCGGCGTCTGTACAATAATTAGATTTTAACGTTTTGTTTTCATTGATATACTCATAAATCAAATATTGATTAACAATAACGACAGTATCATATGTCAATTTTGACAAGATTACAATTTTTTTTTGGGTGTGTTCACTTTATTATCCTAGATAATTAGAAAGGTTTATTGGTTCTAGGAGTAAATTCACACTAAAATAAAAAACAATTTTTCTCAAAATTGGAGGTCTATAAAAATGTATGATATTGTTAGAACCACTAGTTTTTGGGATGTCTTTCCAAATATATTTAACTTATCCTGGTTACAATTATTGAATAATAAAAAACCATTTTCGGACATATCCTTTGACATGTTTCCAAGTGTTTCCCAGTCTAAGAGTATAATTATGTATTCTGTGGTGCTGTGTCAGACGCAACTCTGACTTTTAAATCACTTTTAGAAAAAGTTATCTGTGGACGCAACGCACGACGTGTATTTCTAGAGAACTTGGCCGTCATTTTGTTATATTTGTGTATTTTATCTGCGATTTTATGTGATTAATCTTTAAAATGGCGAAATTAGTTGATATATACAACAGCGAAAAAGAACCTGTGATAAAAAGGCGGCAGTTGCCGTTAACTATCTACGAAAATCTTACAGTAAGTGGTTTCATGCACTTTGACATTACCACAAGCGTAGATTATTCAGGGATAGTATGAAAAATGATCAGTCAGTCTTTTTACAAAAAGAAAACATTGCTTCGCAAACTCATGCACATAATACTCTGTTAAAATACGCAATGGAATTACGGCTATGACAAATTTATCAAAAGTTCATTGATTTCATTCATGTAATGACGTCTTGCAGATGACCTTATTTTGCGAATATATTCCTTTGTTGAAATCTAACGAATTTTGTTTTTGTTTCCAGATGATCATGGATTTAAACACAATGGGTCTAATTTGCGACAATCCACAAGTAAAAGGTCGCGAGTACGAAGAATTTATGCGCAAATATAGAATCCTAACGACGGACGAACTGAAAGCAGCGCTCAGAGTCGATGCTTCTGATATATTTAATGTATTAAATCAAAGCATTCCTTGTGTAGGCTGTCGAAGAAGGTACAGTACCAACCAGTTCAATTTAATTAGTGGTTGGATAGCTGAATGTTATGTGTTATGGTTGCTCAGTGTTATTGGAGCTTGAAAGATATCATTATTATTCTCCTATTATTAGTACTGGGTACTCCAGTAGAACATTAGTAAAAACGGTGTGCACAGTTACCAACTCAAAAATTAAAGTTACTAAAAAGTTTGTTGGTGATATAATTAATGTTAAATGTTGGTCTGATCACAAAATATCAGTGAAACAATTGTCATATCATCAAGATTACCATAACTTATAGAGTGCATTAACCCTTTAACTGCTTATGTCAAATTAATCTGACAAATATTTTCATGTCCATTTTGCCAGTGTCGTATATTTATGATCAAATACTGTAATAATTCACTGGGCTGGGCGCTGGGGGCACGACAACTGATATTAAGACAGGTGGTTAAAAGGTTTAATGGACCCATGGCAAATATAATAATAGTTCAAATGTGTTGTTGGGGAAAGGTCTCCCTTTGCTTTATGTTGAAAATGTAGTAAAACTACAAACATGTACACCCTCTCACAAAAATCTCTTAATGTTATTAAAATTATATTGACACAATGCTAAAATGCTCCTTTCGTTTAGCTAAATACATACATTGTGCATGCCACTTAATGTTCTGAGTAGAACATTTTACGAAAAATATAAACAGGATCAACTGAAGTTTATAGAAGCTTATTAAATAAGTAATTTTTTATTTCAATCCTTTCTGAATTTTTTTAAACATTTTGCAACACTAAACACCTATAGACATAACAATAAAACATCTATCATGTCTAGTTTTAGTTTAGCTTTAGTTTTAGTGTGTTTTGTAGTTTCAACTACAAAATGTTAACAAATAACAGCCTGACATAGCTTTGCACTATGTATGAGGGGTATTCAATGTATTCTCGGTATTTCTCGGTATGGGGGTGATTTACTAATGATGTGGGTAATTTGACTAATTAATTATTTAATGACAATATCTGAAGGTATAAAGCTAAAATTTCATATAGTTGTGATTATTAGTTTGCTAGTTATCCTATGTCAACAATAACTGAAACGGCTAATGTGATAATGTTAAAGAAAATCGAGCACTGCATTGAGATTAAATTTCTTACCAAACAAGGAAAAAGTCAAAATTATTCATGAAGCTGTGTGGCTGTTTACCAAGATTCTGCACCTTGGTGATCTACGGTTCAAAAGTGGTCAAGTGGATTTAAAAGGGGCAGACAGAGTATTGAAGACGAAACTCGCTCAGGTGGCCCGGTTACTGCCTCAACAGAAGAAAACGTGAATAAAGTTAGAAGCTTATGCTGGAGGATGCATGAATGAAGATGAAAATTATAGTAGAGATTGACTCATCTCTCCGTTCGTACCGTGCACAGTATTTTTAATGACCTATTCCTTTCAAAAGTCAGTGCAAGATGGGTGCCGCAAATGCTCACGGCGCGGCGCTTCAATAACAAGAGCGAATCGAGTGCTGTAGAGAGTTTTTAGGGCTCTCTGGTGAAGTTCGATCAAGTATTTTCGAAATTGTTACTGGAGATGAAACATCGGTTCATCATTATGACCCTGAAAGTAAGCAGAAGTCCATGCAGTGGCACAATTAAAGTTGTTCTGTCTGCCAGAAAAGTTATGGCCACAGTGTTTTGGGACTCAAAGGGAATTTTGCTGATTAAGTAAACAAAAAGGTGAAACCGTAAACACAGCATTGTACGCATCCACTTTACGAAATTTACGGGAAGCAATTAAGGAAAAAAGACAGGATAAGCTGACCGCCGGTGTCTTGCTTCTTCACAACAATGCCCCAGACCACACGGAGCGTGTTTTCTGCTGTGCGAGATTCTGGTTTCGATGAAATTAACCACCCACCCTATAGCCTGGACCCAGCCCCAAGTGATTATTATTTGTTCCCTAATTTGAAAAAATACCTTTGTGGGAAACAATTTTCCAACGATGAAGAGCTCAAGGCGGCAATAAATGCGCATTTTTCACAGAGAGAGGAAAGTAATTTTTTACAGGGTATTGAATTAAAAAGTTAATTTCGAGATGTAATAAATGTGTTGAGGTAAAGGTAGATTATGTTGAAAAACTAAAATTATTTTAATTGAATTTACGTTTTTTTTTCATGCCAATACTGAGAGTACATTGAATGTCCCTCGTAATACCCATGTTCTTAGACATGCGAGTGTCATGGTATGAGGTCACAGGATATGAAAACATTGGACACACTAATAGACAACTTATGTTTGCATTACTGTATATTTAACACATTAGAATATACACACATTGTGATTTAAAACTGATGATATTTCTGTCCCCAAATGATGTGACAACTGATTTTCACCTTTGAGATTTATTCTAACTTCATAGCCTGAGGCTTACTCATTTTATGCCTCAACACACAACCTATAATGTTCTCACTACTGGGACTTAGGTCTTCTATTTGTGAGTGGCAATGGTCCGAAATTACCACTCGGATCAACTGTGGTTGGTTCCATGTTAATAATTATTTATATAAACTACTTTTCAACTTTGTATAAGGTTTTTTTTTTTGCAGCGTGGAACGCCTTTTTTATCAGCTATGTAAATCAGGACATCCCACATTGGATCCATTGGTGCTAACACCAGATGAAATAATGACAATAAGAGAAGACAAAATTATACATCCACAGTCCCTAGCCACTTTACTCAATGGTCACAGGTATTAGTTATGTTTATACTAGCTTAATATTAGGATAATCATATTTTTATCGAAAAAATATTGTAATGCAGCAGACAATGCATATCTCTAATTGTAATGTAAGTATTTGTAGTTTGTAAACAAATTACTGGAGTCAGAGTGTTGTAAAAGGCAAGTACGAGATTGTCAAGATATAAGCTATCACATTCTCCATATCTGCTCATAAAATCAATCACCAAATAGATTAAAGGTTGTTATGGGCGGCTCACTTGTTTAGCAGTAAAGATTTAATGGCTGAAATAATGAATACATATTCATTTTAGATGTTAATATAATTTATACTTTCTTTCAACTTTCGGTTGTATTATGGCAGCAAAAGAAGCCTATAAAACCCAATAATTAATTTCAGTTCAGGTATCGAGTGTCTAATACTCAGTCAGCCACGGTGGAAGAAATCCCAGCGGTGTACTCTACATTCACTAGAGGCGGGCACGGCTCGGGGTTGGGGGGCTCAGACCACGACGACAGCGGGGGCGAACGCGGCGAGCGGGGCGGGGGCGCCGTGCGGCTGGGGCTGGGCCGCGTGGGGCTGGGGCGGCCGCGCGGCCTGGCGCGCCGCCTGGGATGCCATGCGAGCCTCCGCCCGCGACCACGTCACGCTCGTCCACTTCAACACGCTACACGACACGCTCCACAACTACCTAAGAAAACACCGCTTCTGTGCTGATTGTAAAACTAAGGTAGGTTTCTTGTTGTCACTTAACGGATACCACTCTTATGCTAGTCGGGTTACATCTGGTATCCCACAAGGCTCTATTCTCGGCCCTCTTTATTCGTTATCTTTATAAATAATATTGGTAACTGTTTTCATCATTCCAAATTTTTGTTATATGCTGATGATCTCAAAGTATACATACCTATTCGTAGCATTCAGAATTGCGACCTTCTCCAAGAGAACTTGAACCGACTAAAGGACTATTGTTACACTAGTAAGCTCCATCTGAGCATTTCCAAGTGTAACTACCTAAATTTTACATATTTTAATTGTTTAATTGATTTGCATATTGAACAAATTGTAAATAAAGCATATAAGATGTATGGATTTATAATGAGATTCCACTCATGACTTTAAGCAGACTTCTTCTATGACGGTGACGCCTGTATAAAACCCTAGCCCGTTCCATGTGCGTGTGAACTGAGGGACTATATTGGGATTTCGCAAAATATCAATCCTAGGAGTAGTAGTAGACTCAAACTCGAAAGCATTTATTTCAATTAAACCAATCAAAATTCAATTAAAATTCTTTACTAAATGTCGTGTAATCACAATACCTTCATTCAAGATACGTTCTGAGATCTGGCTGATGGTCTGTGAGAACTGAGGGACTACACGTTAAGGGCTGTAGATTTTAATGTGTTGTTTTAAGTCTAATACTTCAGTTCACACGCACATCCCATTCCCAGCTCGAATATGCCAATATCCATTTGGAACTCGTACTATGGTAAATACATTGACATGATAGAAAATGTCCAAAGTAGATTTCTTCATGCAATGCACTACAGGTGTCACTGTCACAAAGCTTATCTACAATATAACCAGTTGCTCAGTAAATACAGGCTTTTGACGCTCAGCTCTAGACGTAAAAAATTGGAAGCAATGAAATTGTATAACATTGTTAATAGCAATTTTGACTGTATAGATTTAAATAATGTATTGTGCTATGCAATCCCCAGAACTGTCCATAGACGGCAAGAGCTTGCAAGCAAACTCTTTGCAGTAGGTACCTGCCAATTTAAAACTAGTCTATGTTCACCAGTTCGGTGAATGGCAGCAACCTACAATAAAGCACTCGAACACATATTTACATATTTGCACGCTCTTTGAAAAGGTTTGGTAGCCTTTTGTATGAGACACTTGAAATCTTAGGCCTCGTTTACGGAGACGCGGAGCGTCAGGCGCTGCGGTGCGCGGTTCGGGCTGCCGGAAACGCAAACATACAGCGATGTATAGAGCGTTCAAGGAGAAGCGTTTTTGCACGCGTTTGTTTGAATTGTTGCGTCGCATGTGGCGGATGAAGCGACGCGGCGGTCGAAGCGGCGGCCAAACCGGCGGTCGATGCGGCGGCCAACGCGGCGGGTGATGCAGCAGCCATCTCCGCTTGCCCTTCGATGTGTGTAGGAAGGGGAGGGAGAGGTGCGGCGAGAGCTAGCCGTGGGCGTGGCAGCTGACGACGCCGCGTGCGCCGCTGCGGACGACGTGGCAGGCACAGCGCCGGGTACCGCTATTCCGCATGCCCCGCTCCTTATAAACGAATCCGCTAGTTACCATATGTTTGTCTTTGCGTGTGAAATGACGCGGGTCGCAGCACGCGCCGCCTGTCTGTGAACTGAAAAAACGTCCGACGACGTGCTGTGAGACGCCACGCCGCACGCAACGCGCGACGCTCCACGTCTCCGTAAACGAGGCCTAAGACTATAAATTGTTTGTTGTTGTTTTTAAAATACATATTTTTTTGTTGTTTATATAATAATAGCTTCCGCCCGCGACTTCGTCCGCGTGAAATTTCTTGCTCCCCCGACCCACCCCGTCGCATCGCATCGCCTGCCCGCGCTGTTACTTCGTTTTCACTTAGCGCTCGTTCTTATTATTGTTATTTTTTTTTCTTTTTGCTCGGCTTCTAAGGGCCCTAGTGTAATGTTACATACCCTATAGCCGTCCTCAAGAATTGCGCTATATAATGCAAAAATAATTTTTCAAATCGATTAGCGCGTTCAAACAGTCAATAAAGTGTCGGTAACTAATAGACTAAGCGATTTTTTTTTTTACTTTAAGCATTTTTATACCCGTCGTAATTTCTAAACGGAAGGTTCGATTCGAATAATTTAAAAAGGAATTTACATGTACTTAATCACAAAACACCTTCGCAAATAATGAATTATTTTGTAACAAATTTGATATTACCATTAAAAAAGTTATAGTGAGCCAATCTTAACAGATAGACATATGCTATCGCGGACTTTTTTTAAACTTTTTAAGAGGAACAATTCCGTCATACCTACATAATTTTTACGTAACTTTAACTGTTTACGCAGCGCACGCAACGGAAACTCTCGAAAGGAATAAATTTTCCCCGTTTTTGCAACATTTCTCATTGATGCTCCGCGCCTATTGGTCGTAGCGTGATGTTATATAGCCTAAAGCCTTCATCGATAAATGGGCTATCCAACACTAAAAGAATTTTTCAATTCGAACCAGTAGTTCCTGAGATTAGCGCATTCAACCAAACAAACAAACTCTTCAGCTTTTTAATATTAGTATAGATTAGCGTAACTGTCATGCATGAACACTTCACTTCCTAGTGACTTTAAAGTTATTTAATGTCTAATCTGTGAACAGCACTGTGGGCTTCGTTATCACTTATTTGTTTTTCAGTTTGTAATATTGCATATTGCAGCTGTTTGTTGTTCCAATTTAAGGGGGAAGCACTAAGGTAGCCCGCGAAATTCAAATTTTCTTACGATTTTTGCAATTTGCAGCTCAGTGTCTGGATGTATGTTGATTAAAGTATGATTCGCGACCGTAACAAATATGTATTTACAGAATTATAATCATTAGAATCAGTAGGTATACAATTTTCCTTAAGTTAGTATAATCCTGAAATATTAAGATTTCATGAAATAGTCATTCAATAGAATTACTTGGTCTTAGAGAGTTGTATTGGTGACTTTATAATTCCATAAATACATATTTGTCACGGTCGCGAATCATATTTTAATCAACATACAACCTAATGCTGACCTGCAAATTGCAAAAAACGTAAGAAAATTTGAATTTCGCGGGCTACCCTGACGCTTTCACCTTAATAAAAATTATAATATGAGTTTAGATACTCATTTCTGATGCAACAAAGTTCAGTCCTTGTTCATATTACAAACTGAGTTAAAGAGAAGAAAAATTATAATGCGAAAAGTCCAACATTCCATGTGAATGTTGAACCAGTTTGATTGTGTTATTAGAACTCTGTTTAATAGAAATACAAAATAAAGTGCTTCTCTATCAAAAAGTAAAAGCATGCAGTTATTGTAACATTATTTAACACGTTCACCGCCATTTCGGACAATGCTGGGCGACACTTAACTTTCCCTATAAGCCACACAAAAAATTTGAAATTGACTAAAAATCGACTTTTCGTTTTATTAATAATATTAATATTTTTTAATAATAATAATAAATATACCGGTGGGCTACTATTTTTTATGTTTTAAATGTTTTTATACTTTTTATATTCTAATATTTAAAAATATAATTTACAGTGGATTTCATTTATTACGACCTTGGTTGTAGCGACCATTTACCTATAGCGACGTTAAATCTAAGTCCCTTGAATTTAAAGCATACTTTAGTACAAAATTCATGTGGCTATAGCGACTTTGGATGTAACGCCGAGTTCGGGTGTAGCGACTGTTTTTAATGAATCATTTGTAACAAATTCCTAGAAATCCCATGCAGATATTGCGACCGGAGTCGGCCGCCAAAGACACAAAGATTTTTTTCTTTCACAAACATTTCTTATCTTTTGTTTACATCCATTGCACACAGATGGTCAGCAAGTGTGGAGACCTTTACCTTTTGTTTATAGATATCAACTAAGTAGGTAGGGGAAGCGTGTACGTTTCGGAGCTTTTATGGTTCAGTTACAAAGTGATATTCTGAGTAGCAACTGGGTTTAGTAAACTTTTGAATAAGTATGGCTGCTAGACGCACATTCACTGTTAAAGAAAAGGCGGAAATCATTTCAAAATTGAAAAACGGTGAAAACAATGCTGATTTGTGCAAAGAGTACAAAGTTTCCCATTCAACAGTATCTACGATGTGGAAAAACCGTGATAAAATATTAGAATGCTTTGAATCCAAATCCTTAAAAATTAAGAAAAACCGCAAACCGACGCATCAAGATATCGAAAATGCCCTTCTAATGTGGTTCAAAGCCCAAAGAAGCCAAAACGTACCTTTGAGCGGTCGTCTGCTGCAAGAAAAGGCTAATCAATTTGGCAGACTGTTTGGAAAAATGGATTTTGAGTGTTCGGAAAGCTGGATATACCGATTTCGTCAACGACACGATATTGTAGTAGGCAAAGTTTGTGGAGAAGCCGCTAGTGTATCGCAAAGTGACTGTGACAACTGGCTAAAAACAGTTTTCCCAAAATTGACTGAAGGTTATACTGATAGCCAAATATGGAACGCTGACGAGACAGGTTTGTTTTTTAAGTTAACTCCTGACAAAACCTTGAAATTTAAAGGGGAAAAGTGCGTTGGTGGAAAATTATCAAAAGATAGAATCACCGTGCTTGTTGCATCAAGTATGGCAGGGGAAAAAAGAAAATTATTGGTCATAGGCAAGGCAAAAAAACCCAGATGTTTCAAAAATGTTAAATCTTTGCCAGTTGATTACGAAGCAAACAAAAAGGCCTGGATGACTTCAGAGATTTTCGAAAAAGTTCTACGCAAATGGGACTCCCAGTTAAGAAATAACAAAAAGAAGATCATTTTATTTATTGACAATTGCCCAGCTCATCCTAAAATAGAGAATTTGACCAACATAAAACTGGCATTTTTACCACCAAACACTACATCAGTGATTCAACCGATTGATCAAGGGATAATTAAAACCCTCAAAAGTCATTATAGGAAGATTTTAGTACAGATAGTACAGAAAATGATGAACGACATTGAAAACTCGGCAGGCCCGTTTTCCGTTAATATTTTAGATGCCATTGAAATGGTAACTACGGCATGGGCTCGGGTGACTCCAGATACGATCAAAAAGTGTTTTCTACACGCTGGGTTCCGTAAATCTTCGGCTATCACAACAATTGACGACGACTCCGATGATGAATTGGACATACCATTGGCACAACTGACTACAGTATCATCAAGCGGAACAAATGTTGCGGACTGGGCAACATATGTTGATATTGACAGTCAACTTATCACTACTAGCGATTTGTCCGATAGTGAAATTGTTGAAACTGTTGTTCCATCACATACGACGCAAGATGAGGAAAATGAGGAGGAAAAAGAAGATTGCAAGGAAGGTGAGATTCCTACAACTAAGGATGTGTTAGGTGTTGTAACAAAGCTTAAAAGATACTGTTTATTTGGTGATGGAAAGGATATTATAGATATTGAAGAAGTAATGAAAATAGAATACACCCTACAGCGTACACTAGCACAAAAAAATAAATTGAAGCAAACTAATATTACACATTTTTTTAAATGTACCGGTGAATAACTATGTGTGCAAATATTTTCAATAATAAATGAATATAAACTACACATGTGTACGTGTCTGTATCTCTTTACCTTTGCCTGTAACGACTTCCGGATATAACGACGAAAATAGAGTGGTCCCTTCATTGTCGTTATACCCGAAATCCACTGTATATGTATTTAATGAAATAAAGAAAATAATAATAAATAATATTTATTAAAATGCATATTTATGCATTTTGAACTTACAAAACATTGACATAACCGCGGAAAATTTATAAATATGAAGATAACTCATGTCGCCCAACATTGTCCGACATGGCCTGAATGGAAATTTATCATTTTATTCCGTGGCGTTGAACGTGCTAAGGATTTCTATGAAGTTTGAATTTAAATACTGTGCAAAGCAAAGTTAAGTTCACTGAAGACAACAGCTTGTTGTGTCCCACTTATCACACTTACATAACTTAAAATATTTATCACTGGAAATTTAACTGATTAAACTAGCAGACAAATCATTGTTATCAACATTTTTTATAACCTGATGATTTACCATTGCTTTTCGAAACCAAAAGTTATTGTTATTGATAACTTTATCTTACAGAGTTTTTGAAAAATAAGCAAGATTCAGTTTCTTATTAATCATTCTCACCTTTAATCTTTTTCATTTGGTGAACCTAGTCTCAATTCTTCTTGAAAATAGGCTTATTTCAATTAAGCATCATATTTCCTTACACCTCTGTCGAAGTTATGTGATAGTACTATCTAATCAACATAAATATGATTCTAGAATTGATTAAAGTTATAAATAGTAAACATCATTGCTATCTCCTGTAGAATGCATGATTATTAGGCTTTTCCCACATAGGGTTAATATTTTAGTTTAGCATAGTTGAGAATTTATGTTTGAATTATACATTTATTGCGATGTCCTAACGTCTATGATTTGTATTTGTCTTCGGCCTATATCTCGCTTAAGAACTAAACTCCAATAACACTATACTGATAGTCAATTCAGAAATTATTATTTATTCAATGTTTTATTTATTGCAGGTATTGAGAGCGTATCAGCTATTAGTTGAAGAAAAAGAACCACAGAAAGAGAAAGGTTACGTCGGCGCACTCTACGGCGGTATCAAACGATGCCTTTTAGACAAACACCTGCACCTGCAAGCCAAGACTGACTACATCGCGCACCTCATCGCTAGAGCGGAACCAGAACTACTCGGAAACCATAGAGAGAGACATGCTAAGACACTGGAAATTGCACAAGAAGAGGTAAGTAACCTGGTTGTAATGATACCACAATGATACCTCTCAAAGGTGCAAGACTTAATTGTAAAAAATATTTTGCTCCTTCACTTAGTGTTGTAATTCAGCATAGTTCGCAGGCCGTGGCCGTCAGGTCGACCTTAAGGATGGCCTTAATATTAACCCTTTAACCGCCGAGATTTGCTACCTTTGACTTACTTCCAGCGCCACGTCACTTTAGGTATAATTTGGAAGTGTTGGGAAGTCCTAATATCGATGCATAAATTATTTATTTATTAACAAAAACAAAGGTCGGAAATATAATTAATATTTTATTATATTTAAACTTACAATATTTAAATCAGTCTTTAATGAATTAACTACGTAAACATGGCGTTCTAGAACGACAATGTCAATACTCAGGAGATGGGCATGTTCGTTCTTCTGTTGGTGAGGAGTCTCCACGAGCATTTCGTATTAATTATCTTCATGTAAATTAGTCGAAACATCAGGAGACAAACATGAGGAGCTCGTAGCTAAGTAATAACAGCCGCACGGGTCGATCCATCAGGTTAAGCTACGCTTGCCGGGGTTGGTTCGTGGATAGCTGACCATCTTTACATACCGAGATTCCTCCGTGCCTCGGAAAGCACGTTAAGCCGTTGGTCCCGGCTGTCATTCGTGGATCTTTGACAGTCGTTACGGGTCGTCAGAAGCCCGAAAGTCTGACAACCAACCAGTCTTACCAAGGGGTATCGTATTATCCAGTTACTGGGTTGTGGAGGTCAGATAGGCAGTCGCTCCATGTAAAATACTGGTATTCAGCTGCGTCCGGTTAGACTGGAAGCCGACCCCAACATAGTTGGGAAAAGGCTAGGCAGATGAAGATGAAATTAGTCGAAACATCGAATTTAAAATACATAAAATTAAACTTACCAAACCAACATCACTATCTGAAGAACTGTCGTCACTTAGTAATTCATTATTCGGTTGCAAAATGTTTAATAACTCTTCGTCTTCCAGCATTTTTTGCAATTATAGTATACGACATGTGTAAGTACTTACCTACCTACAACACTAGTTACTCAGAGCAATAAAGCTTTCACGTGATTTCACGGTGACGGCGCTGAAGCATATGGCGCGATTTAACCTTGAATCTCTTAGGACCGCACGTGAAATTACGGTGACGGAGACCGGTGTCTGTCTGCACTAGTGAGGTTCTGCGTTGTCGAGATTTCTATATTTTTCATCGTAAAATTACTCGACATTTCAAGCTTTAATACATTTTATTGTATAGACGTACTTTTATTAGGATAACACTATGGTTATTTTGTAATGAAAGTGGGTGTAATTTCAACATTGGCTTGTTTATTCTTAGACAATCTTTTAAGTATTTTCCGAATTCGCCCATCCCTAGTACCCGTAAAATTACGTGATTGGCGATACAGGTAGGGACACGCACTGATCACACTGCATTTGAACCTCAAAATTGACAATATTTATCATTCGAAACATTGAAAAAATGTCCTTATCAATAAAGATACCTCCTAAATCGTAAAATTGATAAATTTTATATGGAATTTGTGCGCATTAAGAACTGTTTCAATAAAATAACGTAATATTAGGTACGTGTGTGGCGAGTCGGGCATTATTTTTATATTACGGCGTCGGCGCTTGAAGGGTTAATGATGTGGAGATGGAGAGATGGTTTTTGTATTTATTCATCTAGGTACAAAATATTAACATATCTTTGTTTGTAGGTACTTATCTGTCTCGGTATATGTATTTATGAGCGACTGCAACGCATCTCTTTGAGGCTTCGCGAAGAAGAAGGCACGTGTCAGACGCTCGCCGCGGTCGCAGTGGAGGCACTGTATCGCAAGTTTGAAACTGCTGTCGAACACAAAACTGGAGTCTCGAAACTGCAACTTCTGTATGATGAAATCACTCAAGAGGAACAGACCAGGCAACAAAGAAAAGAACAGAAGAAACTCAAACGACGCAAGAAGAAGGAGCGGCAGGCAGTTGAGAGCAAATGCAAAGTATGCCACAGACTAATCAGTTCTGTATTTTATTGCAGTTACAATTTGTAGCTCTACTAATGCGAAATTTATATTCAACACAGGAGGCTGATTCAGAGGAACCAGACGAAAAGTGCCAATGTGAGGAATGCCTGCTAGAGGAACGAGACACGCCGACTGATCTACTTTCCCCACGCGACTACATCAACCACCAGTGTTACGAGGCTAGTGGCGACGGTTGCCAGTCGTGTGAGGATGACATTACAAATAAACGTCGTTCACCCAAAAAAACCGGCAAGAAACGGACCAAAAACGGCAACCTCTCGCCCAACGAGCATTCCCAAGACTGTGGCTATTCATCCGGGAACAACGGAGGTTGCTGTGAAACAATGTCTGGCTCTTCCTCTCTCATGAGCTCGCCCGAAGGTTCAGAGGTGGCGTGTTCAGAAGGGTTCTGTAATCACGAGAGAGGCGACTGTTTAGATTTGACCAAGAACGATAAGACTTTGTGCACAGGTTTTACACTTTCTCTACAAGAAATGTTAATGGTAAGTTGTTACAATATTATTATATAGCCCTTTTATTAGACTTGTGTTGCAAGTGCTAACGACATATTTACACTATTTTTAGGACACGTGTTCATCAGACGAGGAAGAGGATACCAGTTATATTCCTATAGAGGAAGTAATGGAATTCAAATCACGTAGAAATATAACCGAAAAAAGACAGGAGTTGCGACAGAACCTCCGCCAAAAATTCGCTCAGCTTTGTGTGAACACGCCGCAGATACCATCGCTACTGCAGAACCAGGATAAGCAGACTGCCTAGCTGGCGTAGTCTACCTGCCACATCATTCAACTGCACTTTGTAAACCAGTCATTTTACTCAGAAATGGCAATATACTATAACCTGCTTCCATGGTTTGTAGATGAAAATACACCATAATACATTACTAATATCGAGAAATCCAGTAAGTCATAAGTCTTCTAATCTGGTCAGGCATTTACTAATTATGATGCATATTGTTACATTCAAAAGATATTGTTATTGTTAAACGATATAATAGAATACCAGGTTAAGTTCTTCAGATATGTATATTGTCTAATAATAATAACAACCACAGTAAAATGTCTAAATACTCACTACTTAGCATTATTTCAATAGTAGTTGAAGATTAATAAGCAATCGGTGCAAATATTGAATAGACTGATTTATGTTCTTATGTGAAACAAATTTTGGAATTTATATAGTTTCTCTTTTGATGAAAAATCCGTATACAATTAAATATTATGTCATATTTTTTAAACTTCCAGTATTAGAAGCAATCAATGTTAAACATTATCTTATTTTCCTAAATTAATTTCTAAATAATAATATGCCATTTTGTAATAGATCCATATAATGTAACCATAATGCAATAGATTAGTGTAAAGAAGCTGGCGAGTGCTAAATCTATATAGCTAATAAATTATTTCAATTGAAAAATCTTAAGTGTTAAAATCATATTTGGTGACATTGTGCCTAGCACTGGAAAAAAATTGCAAGTGCATGTTTGAATGATTCCAATAATACAATGGATTGACTGGATAAAAACCAGCATTTAATATATTTACTATTTAAATTGTTAGAAAGCTTAGTAATGAAATATTTAAAGTAGCATTTTTTGATCAAATTATTTTATTTCAATGCTTTATGTGACTCAATATTATGTGGTACATGATGAATTATTGCTCGTTATCAAAAAAGCTTAGAAAAGCAAAAGGTCTGGAGTTACCGTGGCTGTTTCGCCATTGTTATTAAAGTCGGAAAACATTTGTAAACTCAGTTTTGAATATACTATATAATACAGTGATAACAAGTTTTATTTTTAACCTGTTCAACCCAGTGACAACTTTTGGCTTTAGCGAAATCAGCAGGTCAAGGGCTCCCACACAAAACTGCGAATTCGCGTTGCATCGCGGTTTTGTGTGAGAGCCCTAAGGATTAATGATAAAATTCCCAAATTTATAGTTTGTACAGTTTTATTTTTACAGTAATATGAAACAACTTTTTTACTTCCCCTATAACCACCCTCATAAAGAGTATTCTATCCATCTATCTATCCCATATTTGTGACTCTTTACAACTGGCCAATACAAAGGGTTGCATTTGTTCCCCCAAAACCAAAAGAATTTTTCAATGCAATTCTTCTGTCTACATTCCATGGTTTTGATTCATTAGCAACGTAATTCAAATCATCAACAGGTTCTTCTAAATTGATTGTAGGTGGTATAATTCCATGATGACAAGCCAATACAGTGAATATTGCTTCCAAATTACCTGCAGCACCTAGCAAATGTCCATGAGCCCCTTTTGTGGATGAAATAGATATATTTGAACTGTGATTGCAAAACATAGTCTTTATTGCTGTTGCTTCAATACCATCTCCTACTGGGGTTGATGTTGCATGAGCATTAATGTAAGTAATTGCATCTTTGTTGATACTGCCATCTCTCAAAGCATGTCTCATTGACAACACTGCTCCACTCCCATCATCCCTAGGAGCAGTAATGTGAGAAGCATCTCCTGATAAGCCATATCCTAATATTTCAGCATATATTTTTGCATTTCTCTTTAATGCATGCTGGTACTCTTCTAAAACCAAAATAGCTGCACCCTCACCCATGACAAAACCATCTCTTTTTTTATCAAATGGTCTAGAAGCTTTTCCTGGTTCATCATTGAATGATGTGCTTAATGCTCTTAATCTACTGAACCCTGCTATGGCAAGAGGGCTGATACAAGCTTCTGCACCACCACACACCATGACATCTGCATCTCCATTTCTAATAAATCTGAAAGCATCACCTACTGAGTGTGCACCAGTTGCACAAGCAGTAGACACAGCATGATTTGGTCCTCTGAAGCCATACTTAATGCTTATATGACCAGCTGCCATGTTTGGTAAAATTCTTGGTACAAAGAAAGGGCTGACTTTGTTATAACCGATTTTTAATGCATCGTTAGTATCACAAACATCTTTTAAATCTATCATTCCCATCCCAATAGCTACTCCTGTGGCCTCTCTGTCGATATCAGATTCTGGTAACCACTTTGCATCTTCCAATGCCTCTGCTGTTGCAACAAGAGCAAGGCATGTAGCAGGAGCCATGGATCTTAGGTTGGCCTTCGACAATGCATTGGCCACTTTGTCATCTTTGTCTGAAGGAATTAAGCCAGCTATCCTACATGGCAGTTTGGAATATTCATTGCCTTGTAGGGCTACTATACCACATTGACCTTTTAAAATGTTTTGCCACACTAAATCAGTGCCCGTGCCCAGAGGAGATACAGTTCCTAGTCCAGTAACAACGACTCTTCTTCGCTGCGGAGACTGCGAGATTGTTCTAATTTGACGGATTAGTTTCCCAGACATGGTTTACCTTTGATTAGACTAAAAGGATGAAACTCAAATTTTAAACAAGGTTACAAGAATAATATGATTTTTATTTTCATATTATATTTTGCACAGACATTTCATATATATTATTTACGGATAAACGATAAACTACTGTTTGATTATCTTTAAAATATAAACAAAATAAAACCCGTTTTTAGGTTACAGGCTTTTTTTAAATTTTTAATCTGTGGTTGGTTGTTTTTGACACAGGGGTTTTGAACTTGATAAATAAACACGGGTGACTTTTTATCGCGCAATGGATTTTCAACTCTGTCGTCAGTTATTTATTGAACCTTAGTTTATCGCTAACCTTTTTTTTTTGTTCCGTGGTAGAAAATCCTCATGGATATCCTCCGCCCTGTGGCGGGCGGATAAATGATAAATGATTTTATTTCTGTAAGTAGGTTTATACAAACACTTACACGTCAAACATTTTTTTTTAAACTAGATGAGGCCGGCGTTTCCTATCTGACTACTCTGAGAAGAAAGGCCGAAACAAACTCAGAGGTCACAGTCTCTTTTAAAGTCCAGACATAATTTTGGTCAGATCATGTGAAGACCATGCAGGTTGGTGTCTGAAATGGTCTTTTGAGGTAAGAACCACACAGATTGAGTGGACCTGTCCAGTCAGTGCAAGCATCTGTCAGTAATCGTACAGCTCAACATAAAAGTTAAGGAGCTCAACGATTCGACGAACAATACCAAAGAAAGGACATTTGGGTAGGCCGCATAATTTACTCAAACTGGCAAAAAAAACAAGAAACAAAAAAAAAACAAGGACCCACATAGTCTTCACATTCACAGTAATTAAAATAATATAACATTTTACAAAGTAAATATTCATGCCATTGTATATATAAAATTCATCAATTAATTTGTATAGTTAGTTAGTTCGTTAGTTAGTAGAAAAAGATATTTTAAGTTTTTTTTAAACATATAATTGTATTAAAGTCATGCAATATTATATTGTTATAAATTCATCAATGACAATGTGTATATAAGAAAAAAAAATTAGCAAAAAGAAAAGAACAAAAAAAAATCAGTAAGTATGTATATAAAAAAAAAAAAGAAATTAATTGAAGCAGCTCAATCCCACGCCTTTTTCTCATCAATGTAATCCTTAACGCTATAAAAGGCTTTCTGGCACAACTTACGTTTAATAAATGATTTGAATTTATTAAGGCTCAGATCTTGAACGGGGCTTGGAAGTTTATTATAAAAACGTATACATTGACATCTGAACGAGCCACCTATTTTCTTGAGCCTTGTTCTAGGTACAACAAATTTGTGTTTGTTCCTAGTGTTCATATTATAGATATCACTGTATTTTTTAAACAATTTTATATTTTTATGGGCATATAAAAGATTTTCAAAAATATACTGAGAAGGCACAGTCATTATATTAATCTCCTTAAATTTCTCTCTGAGAGAGTGTCTTGGACTTAACTTATAAATTGATCGAACAGCTCTTTTCTGCAAAACAAAGATAGTCTGAATGTCGGCGGCATTTCCCCACAACAGAATACCGTATGACATTACACTATGAAAATAGCTAAAGTACACTAAACGGGCTGTCTCTATGTCAGTTAAATTACGAATTTTTCTAACAGCGTATGCTGCAGAGCTTAGTTTTTTTGACAATTTATCTATATGTGGGCCCCACTGAAGTTTAGCATCCAAAGTTAAGCCCAAGAATACTGTACTGTCTTCAGGATTCAATTCTTCGCCCTTTATCAACACCTTAGTTTTCACCTGCCTAACGTGAGGCAGCGTAAACTTAAGGCATTTGGTTTTTGTTTTCATTAAGAAGAAAATTATTTACATTGAACCAGTGAACTACTTTTGAGATCGCGCTATTTACATCGTCAGTAACCAGCTGCTGACGTTTAAGTTTAAACAAAAGTGAAGTGTCATCCGCAAACAACACTATATCATGATCGTTTTTGCGAGGTAAGGCAGGTCGTTAATATAAATAAGAAACAAGAAAGGACCAAGAATTGAGCCCTGCGGGACTCCCATTTTTACTGTAGATCCGGGAGATCTTTTCCCATTAACGTCAACGCACTGAATCCTATTACTCAAGTATGAAGTAAGAAGATCCAGAGCGGTGTTTCGGATCCCGTAGTGGCGGAGTTTCCTGATTAACGTTTCATGAAGAACGCAATCGAATGCCTTGGACAAATCACAAAAGATGCCCAAGGCATCGCATTTGTCTTCCCATGCATTATAAATATGTCCTAATAGTTCAACACCAGCATCAGTAGTTGAACGACCCCTTATAAAACCGAACTGTTTGTTATGTAATAATTTATGTTTGACGCCGCTGCATTTGTCGCCGCATCGGTCGCTCACCTCACGTCCGCATTTCCTCGCGCCAGCGATGCAATGACGCGAGTAATCTCGCCTCCAGGTCCCAGGGCGGAGATCCGGCCAGTGCGGTCTATGGCTAACCTGGGTTAACACAGTGGTCCTACAAAAAGTTCACCCACTCGAACGCTAAGTCACGGAGTACTTTTGAAAGCTTTCTAATACTGCGTTTTCTACCATGGTAAACCTAAGGTAAAATCGCTCGTAGGTACGAACCCACGAGCGATTTTTTTATCGCGCATTGGATTTTCAACGCACTACTTAGCACCGAGAGTTAAAGATCAAACAGTGTATTTTTAACGCGCTGTAGGTACTCAGTCCGATTCTCAAGGTGAATTATCATTGAGTTTGAGAATCGAACGGGCCGACGCTAACGTTGCCGTTGACGTGCCGCTGCCACAACACCGCCAATATTTGTTTCGATTTTTTGTACTGTGCTATGGTACAATGGCACGGCTGCGGCGTCGTCTACACGAGCCCTAACGTTTTCTCCTTCATAGTTGCAATTTTTGCTTAACTGGACTTTCCTGTGGGTGCCTCAATAAATAACGCCTCCAGCCATGGCATATAACTTAAAAACTAAGCAACCACTCAAGGGCCACCCTCTGTGTGGTATGGACCTCGGCTTAGGGCGACGCCGCTGGGGGGGACAGCAAGGGACAGGCTGGATCGGATTGCAGTGAGCTACGCCTACTTAGCTATGATAGTTTTGCTTCTAACTTCGTTATTTACAGGGTGTTGGGCGCACAGACCAACACAATTTTTTGGGAGGTTGGGAGGGTCATTTGCGAGGTTTCACCCAAAGACCCCATGTCCAAATTCTATATGATTTTTTTCTTTAAATTACCCGAAATCTCACCTTCAAATCGTCATTACTTTTTGGCTTACGGTTGTAATGACAAGAAATAACTTTTATTGTATTCTGCAATGTATTCAGATCATTATTTGATGCAATTGGTCTGTAAAACAATACTCATGCGCTCTCAAAGACTTGAAACTGTATAATAGTATAAAACATAGCAGCTTCTAAATTCATTTAAGTAAAAACTAAAGGCTTGAACTTAGCTTTATTTTAAAAATGTTCTCTATACTCCGTCGGTTTAGGTAGTTAACTAAATGTAAACAATCTTGGCATGTCTTTTTATCTAAAAGTTGTCTATAAATTGTATATAAAAATCTTTGCGACTAGGTATTTACTAAATCGATGTTAGCTAATAAACTAAATTTAAATAATCTTTGTGTATATTATATACGACCACTTTAATATAAAAAGACATACCAAGATTGTTTACCTTTAGTTAACTACCTAAACCGATAGACCATAGTTTATACCATTTACAACGGTATGCTACATGTCATCGAAATGATTCGTGGTCAAAATACCCCAATCCCCCAAAAAATTGCGTCGGTCCATGCGCCAAACAACGTGTATACTACTGCTGTCAATTTTTTCACATATCCAAAAACCACCATTTAGCTGGCAGGGGAGGGTGGGACACTTGACTATAACAAAAATTAACACTTTAAAAATATTTCACAAACGGATTCTTGA
Source organism: Fissipunctia ypsillon (assembly GCA_947568875.1). Taxonomy (NCBI): domain Eukaryota; kingdom Metazoa; phylum Arthropoda; class Insecta; order Lepidoptera; family Noctuidae; genus Fissipunctia; species Fissipunctia ypsillon. Next base: position 18,430,418 of record OX387654.1, on the reverse strand, counting down.
ATTGAAAAATGGTTTTCACACACCCGCAATATTTTTGAACGGCCCATCCAACGATACACCACATCACGGGATAAACGAGAAAAAAAGTCATCCCCACTTTACGTGTAGGAGAGACACCCTTTACCAGTTTGTTGGCGTGATTACTGTTTAAGGCCTACTGCTAGACTTTCTACACCTGCAGCCTGTGGATCAAGTATACGCAGAGGGCCTATAACGCTCTTCGTATTCAATATAATAATGCCTTCCGGGTGCTCCTGGGGCTTCCACGGTTCTGTAGCGCGTCGGGCATGTTTGCCGAGGCAGGCACAGATAGTTTTGAGGCTATCATAAGTAAAAGGGCGGCCTCCTTAAAGGTGAAAGCGCCAGGGTAGCCCGCGAAATTGAAATTTTCTTACGTTTTTTACAATTTGCAGATCAGTATTAGGTTGTATGTTGATTGAAATATGATTGGCGACCGTAACAAATATGAGTTTACAGAATTATTATCATTAAAGTCATCAATAAAACTCTCTAAGACCAAGTAAGTCTATTGAATGACTATTTTATGAAATCTTAACATTTCAGGATTCTACTAACTTAAGGAATTGATTCTAATATTATAATTCTGTAAATACATATTTGTTACGGTCGCGTATCATACTTTGATCAACATACACCCAGACACCGAGCTGCAAATCGCAAAAATCATAAGAAACTTTGAATTTCGCGGGATACCTTAGCGCTTCCCCCTTAATGCGTAGGATACGTGGGAGTTCCAACCAACAGCATCCTAAGCGTTATCGCTGAAAGACCAGACTGCCCTTTCCTGGCGCACTGGTCCCCACAGAGTACATTTTTATAAGTCCCGTAGGCATGCCTGCAGGCTCGGTGCAGAGGGAAAGTTTATGAACTAAACTTTTGTGATTTTTAATTAATTTATTTTGCGTAAGGTTACATTCACATAGTTGTAAGTTTTACTGTTACTAACACATTATGGATTTTAAATGATTATTATTATTATTTATTTTAATTTAATTGAATACCAACATTAGGTTAAGTTTTACTACTACTAACATTATATGGATTTTTATCTGAAATAAAATATTTGAATTGAATTGAATTAAATTATGTACATAGTTAGTTTAGGATATTATATTTTTATGTTATAGTAAATGTATTTAGGAGCATCAGCAAACCGAGATTTCTAGAAGAATGCAGCTTGGGTGGGCCGCATTTAGCAAATTGGATGACATACTGAAATCAGCCAAAATTCCACAATGTCTGAAGTCCCGTCTCTATAACCAGTGTGTTCTGCCCACCATTACGTACGATGCTGAGAGGTGGACGCTCACGCAAGAGGATGTGTACAGGGTGAGAGTTGCACAGAGAGCCATGGAGCGTTCCATGCTCGGCATAAGATTGATAAGACTGAATTCCAAACGTCGAGATCCGAAGATGAACGAAAGTTTTCGATATCGGAAAACGAGTTATGGAACTCAAATGGAACTGCGCAGGACATCTGGCAAGGCGCAATGATGACAGGTGGAGTAAGGCAGTGACTGAGTGGCGCCAAGGACTGGAAGACGAAGCGTCGGCCGTCCGGCGGCGAGATGGGCAGACGACATTGTTACCATCGCGGGTAGAACCTAGATGAGGTTGGCACAGAAACGTGGGGGTTGGCACATGAAAAAAGAGGCCTATGCTCAGCAGTGGGTGAAAACGGGCTGTGGATGATGATGATGATTTAGGAGTTTGAAAAAAAAAACATTACTTGTCCAAGTGACACATTGACTGACAGTGACATTGACAGTAATACTAAACGAAGTTGTTTGTTGGTTGCTCGTTACTCCAATTTGACAGTTTCCAAGTTTTTCTTGAAACGTTGTATGATGATTTTACAGTTATGTTTACAGAAAAGGTATTTGTAACAGGAATTGACTAAAGTAAAGATAGTAGTCAGTAAAAGAATTCACATAAGTAAGAATTGAATTTCATTTCACCTTAAGTTGTCGACCGATGTGGAAGACGAAAGAATAACTTGAATAAATAATTTTAATATATTTATAAAAAGCTATTGCTTACAATTTATGCGATGGTTTTTAAGGTTTTAATAAGGAATTTAAAATTAGTTATTTCAATAGCTGTTGTTTTCGGCGCTTTCATGTACCGTAATGAACTACAGTGGTACTTTGAAACTTTGGTAAATGAAGTGGAAGAAGATAAACCTGGTGTTTTCACTTCAACAAAATTAGCTCAATTTAATGGAGTAAAACAAAATAACTTGTATTTAGCAGTATTAGGTACAGTATTTGATGTTACAGAAGGTAAAAGACATTATGAAAAGGGTGCTACATACCATTATTTTATAGGTAAATCATATTTTAACTATTTACTTCAGTGCAAAGGCTTAATAGGATTACCAGAATTCAAACATAATTTTATGTGTATTATATTCTACATAAATAGGTAAAGATGGCTCAAGATCTCTTGTTACGGGAGACTTCAAAGATGAAAGTAATGAAAAGGACCATGTCATGGACTTGTCCTGTAATGACTTACTCACACTCGTCCATTGGCGGAATACATTCAGGAAAAAGTATATTGAAATTGGTAAGCATTAACTTTTTCATTGTGTTCATAAGCATAATAATAGGTAATAATATTATAATAATAATCAAGTAGGCTTCAGTCCTCTGTAAGCCTTTCAAAGGTCTGGGACCCCAGGGTCCCAAGTTATGTCAATTAAAAATAATAATATATTGTAAGTATAATAGTAGATGCTTGAAAGCACAAGACACCTCATTACATTGCTTCTTTGTTAGCTGTCCAGCAAATACTATAATCTGACTAAAACATAGATAAAAATTACCATCACAGGTACCCTCACAGGACGATTCTATGACAAGTATGGCCAAAGAACAGCTTACATGAAGGAGTTTTATGACAAAATAAAGCAATGTGAAGTAGATAAAGAAAATTCTAGAAAAGAAGATCAGAAATATCCGCCTTGTAACATTGCATGGAGTGCTGAGGAAGGCACTAAAGTGTGGTGCACCACATCAAGGTTCTGATTTTTTTTATTTGCATTAGATTTCCCTTCATCAGATGTTTTTTTTTTAATACACCATTATCATCCTCATTCTCTTTTCCTTATCACAATTTATTTGTTGTCAGCGCAGCATGTCTTCTTCCATACTTCTCTATTAGTCAGCAGGGGTTTAGCGTTCATACAACCCGATTCCTATTGGCTTCCCATTGGAACAACCACTCTTCTTAGTGTCTACTATTGACATATGATACACCCGTGTGTGTAACGGTGTATCACATCACATTACATAATTATATTTAATACATCATAAAATTAAAAACCTACAGTTTTTTGTTTATGAGAACTGAAACAATTTATCTTCGGCTTCCCTCTAATGATAATCGTAGCTGCACCACTGTTAGTCAGCCCCCTTTCTGGCCATGTCATCTTTCACACAGTTCATCTATAATTTCTGTGGTCTTCCCCTACTCTAGCCACCAGCTACCACTAATTTATAAAGCCCCTAAAATAAAAAAAAGATGAAATAAGCACATGGTATGGTGCTGGCAGAGAATTGATAAGTTCTTTGCCAGCACCATACAATTTTGAAGGTTCTTGATTTACGATTATCATATTTTGTTTGACCCAGGACAACTTCTGCTACATTAAAAAGTATCCATGGCATTCCATGGTTGTGGAGTTTCTTTTCTTGAATTTTCAGTTTGTTTTTTTTCTCTTTCAAACCATTCAACAAACTTCAGAAAGGTCTTACTTTACTTAAGCCTCCACTTATTATAGATTCTGATCACATCCACTATTAGTTTCATTAGTTTCTGTCCGTCTAACTTTTGCCAAGCTTTTTACACACTCAACATCACGCCTGTATTCCCCGAAATATTAGGCAGAAGTGTTCCTATGGTATACCCACATTTCGCCAGTTATGTTTAAGTTTAAGTCCCATGTTCATGTGCATGGGCGAGCCTATTGCCATCAACTGGGCTCAAATCCAGACTCCGAGCTGCTACTGAGAAATTCCAGATGGAAAAACCCATTAACACTTTGCCCAACCCAGGAATTGAACCCAGGACCTCATGCTCAGCAGTAGCACTTGCGGCCACTAGAACAACGAGGCAGTCAAGCTTTTTACTTGTCTAATATTGTATTGAACCTGTCTAAACTTTTATGAAACAAAATAAAAGAAAAAAAATCCTTTAAATATGTTTCACTTATATTAATGCAGCATAAAAATAATGAAGAGAAGAAATTCTCTATAGGAGAGAGTAACAGATGAAATAAATAACACTTTTTTTTTTGTAGTGGTGGTGTGAAAAGGACCTGGGCAGGTGTTCCTCGCCAGCTCTTCACTCCTGGGGTAGAAAAACCTCGCTGTGTGTGCCTTAATGGTGTTGGTCAGGATTCTGCAGGCCTTGTCAAAGAATATGATAACTGTGCTAAATCATCTACAGAGTGTATAGTTAAAACCTAACTTTTATGTAGTTGATGCTTCTATTGTTAGGTTTTTGCTATTTAATTGTAATTAATAACAAGATTTTTCCACTTATTGGGCTGTAAATGTATTTTAAGTTTCTTGTTGAATCACAAAATAATTTATTCAGTATTAAAATAAGCTCAATATACATTATATAAAACAAATACTTAATTATTATGTGAATTTTATTTTGTACAGACATAGACACACAAGTAGAACAATACCATGTAGGTAATAAGTGGTAATAAGTCTTATAAAATTAATTACATATCCTTATCTTTAATTGGCAGTGAAGTTTCCGTTTTTATGACTTCATCCAACTCCAAACATTCTATAGTTTTGAGGAACACTTGCATTGGTATTTTCTTTCTATTCAAGTATGATTTGTTTCCTAAGAGTTTCTTTATTTTGGCTCTGCGTTTCTTAATTTTTTCTTTTGTGTACTGATTACCTAATTGGAATGTTAGCAGTCTTTTAACTTTCCTTCCACCTATTAGTACCTCAGTCTCACTATTCTGAGTTTTAGGCTCTTCATAAATAGTTTCCAAAGTCTGTGACAAAGATTTTACTTTTTTGTTCAGATACAATGCTTCTATTTGTTTAGGGTTTGCATTTTCAGTCATTATCCGCTTACTTGGCTTCATACTAACTCTGCGATTAGACGATTTACTTGCTTCAGGCATTATAGATTTTCTCTTTCTTAAAACTCGTGATGGTAATTCAGTAACTTGAGATTGATCTTGTATAGCTTCAGGATTGGGCTCGTCAATCTCCATTATACCTAAATGTGCCATTTTATTCGGCAGCTCGGAGTCTAGTCTGTGAAAAGTAAACTACTTTGTATCATAAGAGCAAAAGGCCTAAACATAATCGAATACAAGAAAAATTGCTTACCTAGACGCATCCATTATTTTGGCCAATATTATCTACTTCTCGCATAATTTCTGTGTTTTAACAATACACACGTTCATTGGAAACGGCTATTATTTGTAAAAAAAAAACCGTTGTAACTATAATAAAAATCTATTAAATGAACGTAAACAACAAGCGCCAAGCGCTGAAGCGCGCCACGAAATGTGGCAGTATGAAAGCAGTCCATAGATAATACACTATAAAAAGTAAGGTAAAAGCAGCACTCGTCTTCTTGATTTTTAAAATGATAAAATGTGTGGTGTTGCCAATCAAATGAATAAATTAGCCAGGACGCTTGGTGCAAAAACGCACAAACGTGTGGTGTCTAGTAGATGAAACACAAAGTGCTTGCGCTAGCTTTCATAATATTGCACAAATAGGTATTCTCTACGACAAAAACCGACACGATTGGGATCGGCAACTCTGAAAGTCCACCCCAAACCAAACGCCATATGGCATAAATATGTTTGAATTTATGATGGTGTGGCGTATGGAGGCGGCATTATAATTACGGTTTCCAGCCTTTTGTTTTTAGATGGGAAATCATCAAATGACTTCTCCCGCTCTGGGCGGAGCGGGAGGGCGTGTCAGACTTGTACTGACTAAAACCCACCCGTGTTCCTTCTGTTGCCTGTGCCGGGGCCACGGTAACTCTTTCGAACATCCCGCAACCCTGGCTGGCATCGGCCCTGGCGGACCCCTTCAATGCTGCGGACATCTTTTTGAGGCGCGCGTGGAACACAACGCACCGTCGACTCAGGCCTGGTCCTTACCAGACGGCGAGCTACCCATTGCTCACCGTCTACAAGCCCGCGCCTACGGTGGCCGGGAATCGGCTGCCAATTCTCGATGCTCAGGGCGTCTCCTGTGGCGACTAGGGGCGTGAGGGCGCAAAGCTTGCCTCTCTCTCACGCGTTCCGCCTCCTCTTTTGCGAGCATTATTGCTTCGCAGAAGGAGTCGTCGAAAAGTTTGAAATTGAAAATATGATATATTTCCAATGGTTATGGTAAAATCTTTAAATATTACTTATGTAATATTAAAAGCTTTATGTAATATACGTATGTTACTTAACTATCAATAATAATTTGTAATAACTTCATGAGAAAACTCAAGAAAACTGTTAAAAAATTCGTGTGCGTTACGCCAGCGGAATGTTATCGCTTTTAAGGATTTCGGCTTGACAGATAATTAGTGCCTACCTCATCTCGTGTAATAATTGTGGAGTTAGGTGATACAGATTACAGATGTATGGACGGCAGCACATCAAGCTACTACAATCTGTCAAATTTCTTTAATAGTTTTTCAACTTTATTGCTATAGTATTAGGTTCAAGATTGATTGTGAAAATTTGACAGTTTCGGGTAGCTTGACCTGCTGGCGTCTGTACAATAATCGAACATTTTTTTTTACGAGAAGTTGGGCATTTTCACCTAAACATGAAAATCGCTTATAACTCTGTGAATATTTCCTCAGACTGAAATATTTTCTGTATACGTACGTATCTACTAGTAACAATAAGTATGTAAAGGAATCCAACATTTTTTCGATTTCAGAGATACCCCAAAATTAACTGTTAACATTTTGGACGCTGTACAGCTGACCTAATAAGGTCAATTAATAAGGTCTAATAAGGTTAATTAGATGTGTTTTAATAAAAACACATCTTTAACGCTTGGGAAGAGGCACATGATGCAATAGGCATCTTTTGCGACCTATCCAAGGCATTTGATTGCGTGAATCATGAAACACTGCTCTTGAAACTTGAGCATTACGGACTGGGTAAACTTGCACTTAGCTTAGTAAAATCATATTTGTGTGTTATGTGAATTCATTGGGGTTAAAAGTCAAAATGGGTGTACCGCAGGGCTCTATATTAGGTCCGTTCCTCTTTTTAGTATACAGAGTGTGTCGTAAATAGTGGTCCAGAGTAAAGGAGTCGATACACTGTATTCTTATGTATCACGTACCGAAATGTTAACCATTTTCAGTTAAGGGTCTCCGCAAAAAAAAAAAAAAAAAACTTTTTTTTTAAATTTCTATACCTTGCTTCACGAATTTGGCTGTAATTTCAACAAACATCAATATTTTTTTAGTATGTTTTTTTATTATTACTCTTGAATATGTGTACTATCATATCCCAACCCTTTTTTCTATTTTCAAGTAAAAGATACTTAAAGAAATTAATTTGTTTCCAATTTCAATACTCATCTCCAGCAAATCATATGACTTTAGGGGCATATTGTGTAAAAAAAATGTATAGCACTGTTAGTGCCCATTAGTTTTAAAAATACCTCATTAAATGCAAATTACAAAATGGTAAAATATTAAGTGGTAAGACTTCAGAAAAAAAAAGTTATTAGTATTCAAAACAAAAACAGCTAAATTTGCTAAAAACATTTTTTTCGGTTAAGTAAATTATAAGTATTGCAAACTGTTAAGGATTAAACCAATAAGTTTTTTTATTGTAAGTTCTTTGATTGGCTTTTGAAAATAAAACATTTTTTTCAAATTAACGATTTATTAAAATAATCAATACTCAATCATTTATTGCAGTCATTGTACAAAAGTTGTTGGCAGTACAGGCACAGTACAGGTACAGCATTGAACCCAGATAGGGCGCAGCAATTTTAATACTAAAACAATACTACATGAAACGAAACAGAATACGAAAAGATAAACCCTAAAACAGTAAATGCGTTTAAGTATTGGTATTTTTAACTCAAACTTAAAATTAAGTCGAACAATGAATTATTCATTACCCTGTTTTTTACAGAACAAATTAATGTTTTTACAGAACAATTAATGTTTTACAGAAAAACAATGTTGTTTTTACAGAACAAAAAAATTCACTAATTATCACAACTATTTTTAAATTAATAAGTTTTTTCACTGTTATTACACCAAATGTTCAAAGTGGCGACCACCAGCGGCGATATATGCTCTGCACCGCCGAATAAAAGATCGCTTTAGTCTGCGTGCAAACCCACTTGTATTTATCTCTTCAGCCGCTGCTTGAATTCTTTATCGTAATTGTTCAACTGTAGTGATTTGGACTTTATAAACTTTTTCTTTCAGACACCCCCAGTAGAAAAAATCAAGGGGGTTCAGGTCTGGCGAACGTGGTGGCCATAAAATTGGGCCTTGCCGTCCATCGTCCATCTTTGGGGATAAGTATGGTTTAAATGTTCACGCACAATAACTGCGTAGTGAGCGGGACAGCCATCATTTTGCAGCCACATTGCTTCTCTTAATTCTGGATCAAAATCTCTCAATAACTCTGGGAGGTCGTTTTGCAAAAAATGTAGCTGTCTTTCGTTTTGAATGCTAATAACTTTTATTTTTGAAGTCTTACCACTTAATATTTTACCATTTTGTAATTTGCATTTAATGAGGTATTTTTAAAACTAATGGGCACTAACAGTGCTGTACATTTTTTTACACAATATGCCCCTAAAGTCATATGATTTGCTGGAGATGAGTATTGAAATTGGAAACAAATTAATTTCTTTAAGTATCTTTGACTTTAAAATAGAAAAAAGGGTTTGGATATGATAGTACACATATTCAGGAGTAATAATAAAAAAGCAGTCTAAAAAAATATTGATACTTGTTGAAATTACAGCCAAATTCGTGAAGCAAGGTATAGAAATTTAAAAAAAAAGTTTTTTTTTTTTTTTTTGCGGAGACCCTTAACTGAAAATGGTTAACATTTCGGTATGTTATACATAAGAATACATTGTATCGACTCCTTTACTCTGGACCACTATTTACGACACACCCTGTATATAAATGATTTACCTCATTTACTGAAAAACCGACCACAAATGGTGTTATTTGCTGATGACACATCACAAATTTTTAAAGTTAACAGACATGCACAAGAGCTTGACGACGTAAATAACGCTATGCTTAAGGTCCATAATTGGTTCACTGTAAATAATTTAGTATTAAATGAGAAGAAAACTAAATGCATAAGATTCACGTTTCCAAATGTTAGAAGTAGTGAATGTCACGTAGTATTGAATAAGGAAATACTACAATTCGTCGAACAGACTGTTTTCCTGGGAATTACGCTGGACTCAAAGCTGCAGTGGAATCCTCATTTAACATCACTAGCAGGGCCGCTAAGCTCGGCTGCTTACGCTGGTTGGAAAATCCGCCAATTAACAGACGTGGATACCGCGAGACTGGTCTATTTTAGTTACTTTCATAGCGTCATGTCTTACGGTATTTTGTTATGGGGACGGGCTGCAGATATTGATTCTATCTTTATTCTGCAAAAAAGGGCTGTCAGAGCCATCTACAACCTCCGCAGTCGCGAATCTCTAAGGGAACTGTTTAAAAAAATTAACATCATGACGGTACCTTGCCAATATGTATATGAAAATATTATTATTATTATTTTTTTTTAATTTGAGATAGGTTTGCTCTTGACTCTAGTCTAGGTCAGAGATGACAGAGACAAAGTCGACGATGGAGCGAGCTTACCCAGAAGAAGCATGTTCACTCTCACTTTGAAGAGATCGGGGTTGTATGCATTCGGAAACACAGACGCAGGCAGAGAGTTCCACTCCTTTGCTGTGCGCATCACAAAAGACATTTGGAAACGCTTAGTGCGAATTGGTGGGATAGCAACTAGGTAAGGATGGTAACCTGCAGTGCGTCTAGATGTCCGCTGATAGAAGGGGGCCGGCGGAATGAGGTCGTGGAGTTCTTGAGCACACTCCCCGAAGTATAATCTGTAGATGACCGTCAAGCAGGCAACCTTGCGGCGATGAGCCAAGCTGTGAAGCTTGGCATCCACCAGTCTTACGTCGCCAATGAGCCGCTTAGCTCTGCGTTCCACCGAGTCAAGCGCGGCAAGTTGGTATTTGGCCGAGCCATCCCAAAGGTGGCTGCAATACTCCATGCAGGATCGGACTTGCGCTTTGTAGAGAATTAAAAGCTGTCCAGGCGTAAAGTATCGCTTCACCCTATTCAGGATACCCAGCTTCTTGGCCGCAGTTTGGGCTTTGTACTCGATGGTGGCACCGAAGTTGAGACATGATGTCAACTCCATGCCTAGGAGCTCGAGCCGATCAGTTACAGGAACAGATATACCCCAAAAAGTAGGAGTTTGATCGAAACGACCCTTTCAGCGGTAAAAAGACACGCCTGTGTTTTGGTGGCATTAAAAGAGACCAGATTATCATCACCCCACTGGGAGACAAGGTTTAAGGTCAGATCTGTCCGCTCTACCATGGCCTCTCTCAAGGAACGAACTTCGGCCCCGCTGGTTTTTGCGCTGGACAAGTATCTCTCTGAAACTGTACTGTCATCTGCGTACCCAACAATATCAGACTGAAGTAGGTCATTGATGTGTAGCAGGAAAAGAGTTGCAGAGAGAACAGACCCCTGAGGAACTCCGGCATCAATAGCCATAAGGTCGGAAGAGCAGCCGTCAACGACTACTCTGATCGACCGTTCGCTAAGGAAGTCTGATATCCAGCTACAAAATCAGAAGGGATGCCATATGCAGGAAGCTTGCTGAGTAGACCAGCGTGCCAGACCCTGTCAAAGGCCTTCGAGATATCAAGCGATACAGCAAGTGCTTCGCCATGTTTCTCGATGGCCTCGCCCCAGCAGTGCGTGACATACACAAGAAGATCACCAGTTGACCGTCCCCGGCGAAAGCTATACTGAAGATCACTGAGGAGATCATTGTTTTCAAGGTAGGTCAGCAACTTACTGTTCAGTACCCTTTCCATAACCTTGCACAGAATGGAGGTAATGGCGATCGGACGGTAATGGGCAGGGTCTGCACGGTCGCCCTTTTTGGGCACTGGTTGCACATTTGCGAGCTTCCAGGATTTTGGTACCGTCCTTTTTTTAAGAGAAAGGCGGAACAAACGTGTCAACACAGGAGACAGTTCAGGCGCACACTGCCTCAACACTCTCGCTGGAATGCCGTCAGGCCCGCTGGCCTTGTTCACGTCTAGACTGCACAATACTCTTCGGACCTCTTTAATGTGAACTGCGATTTCCGGCATCGAGGAGTCACAATGAGGCACAGTAGGTGGTTGCTTGGAGCCAGCGTCCAGACGTGAATTGCTTGCAAAGAGATATGCAAATAAATTTGCTTTCTCACCTGCAGAGTGAGCCAGCGACCCATCAGGTTTCATCATTGGAGGTAAAGTCGGTCGACAGAAATTCGCTTCAGCCGCTTTGGACAGGGACCAGAACTGTTTACTACCCGGAGGGTGCGAAGCCAGCTTGGCCCCAATACGTCCGACGTGGTCAAAACGTGCCCCACGTAAAACCCGCTTGCAAAACTTGGCGGCAGAATTAAAAGCTCTTTTCCTCGCGCGAACCCTACGCGCTCTAACTTTGCGGTCGCGGGCCTTGACCCAGGCTTGGTAGGCAGACTCTTTACGGGCCTCAGCGTGGGCGCATTCTGCATTATACCAAGGCCGAGATTTGTGACCGAGCGGGATGTCGGAGAATGGAATAAAATACTCCATCCCCTGCCGAATCACGTCCGCAACCACGTCAGCACAGCACGAGGGGTCACCCGAGGAGAAGCACACTTGCCGCCAAGGATAAGACGCAAAAAAGTGCCGCATCTCATCCCAGTCTGCTGACTTGTATCGCCATACTCGCCTCGTGCCTCTAGGACTCTCATCTGGAGGAGAGCAGGTCGATAAGGATTTCACCAGACAGTGGTCAGACGTTCCCAGCGGGGCTGAGACCGATACTGAATGACTGTCCGGATCAAATGCCAGCAGAAGGTCCAAGCAATTGGGGGTATGGCCATCAACATCCGGTACCCGCGTTGCCACATTCACCATCTGGGTTAGATCTAGCGTTAAAGCAAACTTGCGCGCCTCTAACCAGTTTTCTGGTACGGGAACAACCACTCTTTATGATGGGCGTTGAAGTCCCCCAGAAAGATGAGCTTCGCTGTTGGGTACCGCTGCTGGGCTACGTCAGTCGACTCCACGAGGAAGTTAAAGAGCGCTGTTGTCTCCTGGTCACCGCTGTGCGATCGGTAGACGCCGATGTAGAGAGATTTCTCCACGCCAGTGTCCACAAGTAGCCATATGGCAGAAAAACCCGATTTCTCAAAGCAACGGAGACGACGACAACAAATGTCATCGCGGACGTACACACAGACCCCAGCCTGCTTCTTGAACTTGTGTTCAAGAGAGTAACCCGGGTAGTTGAGATACGCCACGTCCGACGGGGTTGTTATCTTCGTCTCCGTTAGGAAAAACAGGTGCGGCTTCTCAGTCTCAAGATGGTGATGGACCGGATCGAGATTGGAGTGCAACCCCCTGACGTTAGTGAAGTGCACTTTTAGTGGGAGGAAGTGCAGCCGTTGTTTAACCTTGTTTTTCTTTGCTTTGGTCATAATTTGTGTAGAGTTGTTGGGGGAAAAAGTTGACTTGTCGAGGCGCTGCTCAGTAATCCAATGTGGAACACTGGAGCTAACCAAACCTATGGGGAACTCATTTGGAGACTGCGGGGACGCCCGAACCCCCCCGGATATGGCCACCGGGTCCTCCCATCCAGTCGCCGGCTGGCACGGTGGAGCATACCGGGATTTTTCGCGAGTTGGCGGGGCAGCCTTTGGCACGTGGCTGGCGTGCTACTTGGGCCCCCTACTGACTGCGGTCGGCCAACGGCTGGCACCGTGCTTCGGATTCCGCTACCCTCCAAAATGAGTTACCCGGCTAGTTATGCCCAGAGACCAAGACCGGTTCTGAACAGCGCAACTGACAATCTTCTTCTCCCCCAAAGGTACTGGCACTCCCACACACCGACGGAACACAGCAAGCTGCTTGGCGCCAGACTCCGGTGGGATGGTGGTCGCGAGCCAGGCGGTCCCTTGCGGAGCCTACCACCGCTAAGTGGGATCGTTCAGCCGTACCACGGGCAAGCCCGTGGTGCCGTTGCCCGGGGTGGACCACTAGGAGGTAGATCCCAACCACCCCCAATGTTAGAAAAAATCTACATCTTTTTAGTAAGATAAGTGATCGGCATAATTTTAACACTAGAAATAGGAACAAATTAGATCAACCACGTTTCAGATTGTCTAAGGTACACACTTCTTTTATGGGGTACTGTGTAAAATGTTATAATAAAATACCTCTCGATATTCTTCAAGTAAATGAGAAGCAATTTAAAACATGCATTAAACGCACACTATGTAGACAAGCATATTATTGGTTGAATGATTACATCATAGATAAAAATGCTTGGCTAAATGCTGGTCCTGCTCCACAGCCACTTGGGCTTTGTTGAAATTTTTTTTTTTGTTTGGAAGAAATGCGTCCCTTTTTTTCTGACATTATGACCTTATTGTTTACTAATCTTTTAAATACAATCATTGCAAACTATAGTTTTGTATAAATGAGAAGCATTTTTTCAATTTTGTAAATGTGAGTACCATGGAGCGGTTTTATGTTATGATGTAGGTATGTTGACTTGAAAGAGTATGGCAGTTGAGAGTATGTCATGCTCACTTAAATATCTCGCTGATGGTGACGCGTGTGTTGGATCATTCGGTTCCCTACAAAATGGTTGAGCTGGATGGTGCTGATCCACGCGTCATGTTCGTGAACGGGCGCCGTCAGTGGAGACTGGTCATCTCTTAACTGCCAGGGCTTATTTTTGATCTTATGTTTTGGGTTGTTTTTAATTATTTGTTTTTTACATTGTTCTCACTTAGAGAAGCAACAAGAACAATGTACCCAGGATTTTGTAATAATTTTTATTTAAAAGAGTGTCCATGGAGTTTCTTGCCCATTCTTCTCCATAGAGATCTACGTTTTGGAATGGGCGACTAGCTTCAATTTTCTGACTAACTGACTGACTCTTTAACAATTCAAAAGTGCCTGTAATTGGTTTAATTGAAATAAATGCTTTGAGTTTTGAGTTTGTACTATATCTTCTACAGAAAAATTGCTCTGCTCATTTTTATTTTTTAATATGTTTTTATATCCATAAATACATTGCTTGCAAACAAAGCAATGTATTTGAACAAAAATTTTAAAAATATGTTTTTAAAATTTTTGTTTAACTACGCAATGTGAAAAATAGCTCCGTCCATTTTTATACCTTTATTAGTCATATGATTTTATAACAGATTTATCAATTATCCAACAAATTTTCGAACGTTCACATATTTTTTAGGATATGGTATATTTATTTATTTATTAAAATCTACTACTGTAAGTACTCAATACGACAGTGCGGTAATTCACAAATATATACCGACTTATTTAGGTACAATTTAAATATAATACAACTTATAACACGTTAGGAACTATAAACACAATACAACACAATAACATTCTACCCACATTAATCTATATTAATTTATAACCTAAAATAAATAACAGTGTCCTTGCGAATTCACTCAAATGACACGTGTGAACACATCAATTTTGCCATGAAGTTCGTTGATGATACGAACTCCCCGGGTCACAGATGTTTTGGCAAGTAGGTTGGTCTTGGTTGTCGCCACGGCCTGCATTGGCGGGCGCCGCCTCCACACATAGCGGTCTGGTACGCAAAAACTCAAGGGCTGCAGCACTCCTGGATTATGCTCGATGTTACGGAGTAATTTGACCAGATGCAAGTGTAAACTCCCGTCGTACCCCCAATTCATTGTACCCGACCATATTCAGTACAAATAGAGTGGGGTGCATCAACGGGTAAAACGGATATACCCCATAAAGCTTCCTGTACAAGTGGCGTATAAAGTTCTTCTGAACGCGCTCCAACATTACAGAGTATGTCCTCATGTGGAGCCCATATGACAGCACTATGTTCCAGATAACTCCTGACTAGTGCGTCATACAGGACCCTGACTGCTGCAGTATTTGTCTCGTCTCAGTATGAATCCCAAGTTTCTGAATGCCCTTTTGCAGATCTTAGTTATATGATCGCGAAACGACAATTCAGGAGTAACAGAAAGCCCTAAATCACGTATTTGTGTGACTCGTTGCATAGGCACTGCGTCCACCACGTCGACCTTCACCAAGCTGCTCGGAGCTGCTTTGCCACGCACTTTTAGAGTAGTGTAAGTGAATTTGCTAGCCACCGTTATTACAAATGATTTAAAAAAAATCTTATTATGCACAACGTACAACGGCGTTTAGAAATTCGCTTTAGAAATACAAAGCGAATTTCTAAACGCCGTTTTAAATAAAAGGAATATTTATTATATGCATTTAAAATAAACGTTTGATACATCCTTAAGGACTAAGGAATAATTTTAATAAATTAATAATTTTTAGAAAGACACCTACTGAGGAGACACCGAGTTAAGAAAAAAAAGTTTCGTTCAAAGGTGTCTGAATCCGAACAATATACAGGATGAAATTTTTTAACCTTGCCTGGAGGGAAAGTACTCTAACTACTGGAGATAGCAAATTTTATTCAAAAGAAACATCTTTATTTTTAAAAAGGAACAAATCTGCATTCAAAGATTTTCGAAAATTCGCTTGCGACACTCGGGAATCGAACCGGATAAAATCTGAAAGAATAACTTTCTGTACTTTTATGGCATAAGTCGATAGGGTTAATCATTAGGATCGCATCTCTCTAACAAACATGTTGAATTAAATGAAAGGAAAACCATAAAATCTTATTTTAATTGAACGAGAAAAATGGGTAAACTAACTAATTAGTTGCTCGGAATGAGCTCCATTTTGTTGGATACACAAAGAAGAAGGGGTGATTCTGCCCTGAAGCCCAATAGCGTTAAGACACATATACCAATGGAAAGATCTCATCAAGGAGAAAATTTCTTATTATGAACACTTCTCTTGTTGTATGGACGGCAGCACATCAAGCTACTACAATCTGTCAAATTTCTTTAATAGATTTTCAACTTTATCACTAAAACATTAGGTTCAAGGTTGATTGGGAAAATTTGACAGTTTCGGGTAGCTTAACCTGCTGGCGTCTGTACAATTGAAATTCTGGTATTTTGTCAATTAATTAACTTTCACTATTTCTATGTCTTGCAATCATCATCTTTTAAGCCTATCACCGTCCACTTTAAAACATCGTCTACGAGTATATCGTATGCCGTTTTAGGAACAATGTACTTACCTAAGAGTCGGTCGAACATAATGTTAAACCTGCCGAAACTCCCAATACCGTTAAGATATATTGGTTCCATTGAAAACATCTCGTCTAGAAGAACGTTTGTTACTACTACAACTTGTCTGAATTATTAGTTTGTTCGGCGTTAAATCGCCGGAAATGTGACGTTAAGATCAACATTTATTCTCGTCATAAGTTAACTAATTAATAAAAGTAACTTGTAAACATCATCATCATTATATTAACACACCTACGCCTGAATTCTCTAAAGGGAGGCAGACATGACATGTACACATGGCTACATATCAAGCTATACATTTCCAGTAAATGTTGACCTCTCATTGTATGGAAATACAATGCGAGATTAGCTTATACTGGTAATGTATAGCTTGATATGTAGCCGTGTGTACAACTACATTTCGGCTACAGATGTAAAATACCTCTTCAGCCATTTCAGAGAACAATTTGTGTGCTCTTCTATCTACAAGTATAAAATAAAATCTTTTTTAATTAAAATGGAATAACTCTGGAGTTGGAATAGAAACATCTAATTTCACATGATGCTTTGAGTTCATAAAAGGTACAAACCACTATAGTTGGTACGTTTCTCTTTCAGAGGCAGGGGAATTTTTCGGGTTACTCAAGCCCCGTTGATCGGACTACTATAGCAGACTGTTTTTGCGTTTGTGGTTTGCAGAGAGCAAAGCAGCGAGGCTTGGCATCACAGAACACTAATACTCCTGGCGGAGCTTGGCGTGCAACATGAAAAATTACATTACTTTAGCCCACAAAATTTTTTAAATCAGAGTTAAAAAATCACGGATAAACTGGTAGAGCCTTTTTTAAGTCGGTTAAAAATACAAGTTATTTTCGCAGAATCTATGAAATATCCCGCTTCATAGTTTAGCAAGTAGTGCTAATATCGAGCCTTTTCAGGAAGAACATCGTAAGCGACAATTTGCACTTTTTACAGGAAAGAGTCTTCTTTCCTAAGTATTTTTCCTTGCTCTAATAGAATAGTATAATAGTCAAGATGTAAAACTGTCTATGAGGTTATGAAGAAAAAATAGTTTTTAGCGGTGTGGTATTTTTGGCGCTTACGATGTTTTTCCTGAAAAGGCTCGATATAATAATTCATACTATAGGCATGCCATATAATCTCAACTGTTACGAATGTCAATATGGGTGTGGGTGGGAATCGAACCCACGACAGTTGAAATCGACTATACCTCTAGATAGGTACCTTTGTATCGTAATGAACTGAATGTGTTAACTATTGAGGCTTAAACCCGGTTTCGCTAAACACTGGGCGACACCTATTAATAGCGCACTGTTGGATTTTCAGATCTCGGCATTGGGCCGAGCGTTGAAAATCCAACAGTGCGCTTGTATTAGACGATTACAATTAGGTATCGTGTAGCAGTAAAAACTGACACATTGGGCGTTCTAAGAAGGAAACGATGCCCTTTACCTTTGTGATCGTTTCCCCTTGCAGGTTGCTCCCGTGATAAGATCCGTAGCAGTACCTACTGGACAACATAGCTAGGACACACAACTTTGAAAAGCTTGATGAATATTGTAGTGAGAAATGAAACACTTGTCGTTTATAACGATTTATTGTACAAAACAATAATACATTAAAATGTACAGGTATGTTTAAACTTTTGGACTCAGGTCCCAAACACTGGACAATCATGTAATTATCCTTCCCTTACAGACACCATATTGCTCGTCGAGGCGTCAGCACTAATAGAAATGACTCGACTCTAGATAAGCAAACTAGATTATAAGATAATAAAAATATAACAATAAATTAATGAGTGCTCTCAACTTAAGTACACATTGTCTATCGCACTGCTTCTGTCGACGGGCACCATGTAGTCTTTAATTAGAACAACGTAATATAACAAATTGATTAAACCTCCTAAGCATACTGTAGTATATACACATTATGAACAACATTATGTCCCCTCTGGTGAACTAGCGCAGGTGAGCAGGTGGACCGGGCGGCGCCCCGGCCCGCCTCGTCGCCGCATCCACCACTCGCGCCTCTGATCCACCGCTGGCCCTGGGCTATCTAGCCTAGCCTAATCGTAGTTTTACGTGACGGTCTTTTTTAATTCGTACACATCTAAAAGCCAATTAACATTACACCGGGAGACGAGAGCGGTAGAAGTAGCAGAGAGAAGCGGGTTGAGGAACTATGATTCGGTGGCGTTTACCACTTGTCAATGACCACCTCGTTCGCTGCAAAACAACGAGAGTGTTAGTGTCGTGTGCGCTCGAGCGGGGCTGCCGTCCGAACTTACTAGGTCTTATGAAGATATCACAACCGTGTCGTAGTTACATTAAATGTGTAGTTTCACTGCGGGATCACAACAAACAATGAGTGTTCATGGAATATGTGCGTGCAGTGGCGCTGCGACGGCGATCCGGCGCTTAAATCTTCCAATCCGGCTGGGCTGGGGACACAAGGACAACACCACGTTAGAGCATGCGGGAGCGTGCGCGGGCTGCCACGGTCAGTTACCGTGGCGCGGCCCTCAACTAAGTTTTGCAGTTCACAAACAATTGTTTACTTGTTTTTATTGCTTGTTTTTTTTTTTTTGTAACCAATCTTTAATCAGTTTTGTAGGCGAAACAATATCGCTCCGGTTACAGATCAAGTTGTAAGTGATGTTCAAAATGCAACTGTTTGTGTTGCAGGTTGAATCAGTTAGCAGTATCACATACAACAAGATGTATATCATAATTCTTGCAAAACTTGTTACATATATAAAACTTGTTAGCGAGGAATAGAATAGTAATTAAACAATTATTTGTACGCTAAGGACATGGGGTTCCAATACATGGGGTCACAGAGGGTCACCAGGGGTGGTACATAATTCCATAATCAAGGGGTATGGGGGTGTCATGGTCGTGTATTGTCACTACTGGATTGTGAAGGGAAATAATTCAAACATTAATATTGTTGACTATTTTAATATGTAAAATGTATAAACGACTGTACATTTCAATAAGTTAATCAGATAAACGCAACGAGTTCCAGGAGGTTGAGGGACATTCACAACGAAGGTTTTTGAGCATGCCCTTAATTGTGCAGTGTATGTGGGATCAATCCTTGGTACACCAACTACTGGTTCAAGGTATATGAAGGCAATAGTTTCAAGATATCTCAAATAGAAATGGGCAAATCATTCAATGAAGTTTGTGTTTCTTTAAAATATGATATTCGCAAGGTATGTGTGTTGCATAGAAAAAACACATTAAATAAATATAAACTTCTAACAATCGTAGTCCTTTCAATCAAGTCTTGTTTATAGATTTGGGTATACACATAAATAATTTAGAATACTATAATATATAATTGTTAATGCATCATATCAAAAACTGCACTCTTTAAAGTCATAACCATGCAATGTTTACATGCAATTTTTATTACTCCCACTCTCACATCATATTAAAAAAAAAAAAAAACATATGTACGTACTAACCTTGTACCACACTTAACTGAACAATTTTGAATCGAGTTTTATAAACTTAAAAGTAATATTATGTCTCGATGATGAAATAATTGATATAAAGGGTTATTTTTAAGAACAGGAGACAAACTAAAATTACATCAATTAGTAAATATAATAAATAAAAGTACTATACCGTACATGGGATCTTCAAGCCGATTAAGTTTGTACATACATAGACAATTATTGCTTTATTTCAATAAATTATTGTGTATTAAATAAGATAATAAATATACATTTTACACAGTAAACAAATTCGCTAATAGTGTATAATAATTATATTGAAACAAGGCTTGACATGATATTGTTTCGATGTATATGAAGGTCACTAGTAGCGCAAGTAATAGTTGTGACGTATTACTTGAGCTACGAAGGGTGTACGCGGGCGGACTGCATGTAATTGCCAGGAAACAGCATTGTACGCAGGTTAGCACGATGCTGCCAGGCCGACCACATCGTTGCTGCAACACAACTGCACAGTCGGGTCCTTAATTAAGTACCACTGTAGAGAAGTTAGCTTGTGGTAACAATGCTGTCGATCCGGCCGCATGATCCTGCAGCTGGCTTGCAGTCTATAGTTATGCAATCTGTCTGAGTTCACACTAAGGCATGAGGTTAGTTCAGCCTAGGGACACATTCATTAGTTAATATTAGCTTAAGAGTTAAGAGCGCTTTTCAATACCAAACAAGGTATGATAAAAGAAAAATAGAAATGCATACAGGAATGTTAGAAGCAACCACAGTGAAAGGACAGAGGAGATAGACATTCTTTTGGTAACAGTACTACCTATGCTGAGAAAATAATATAGTAACCACGTCCCTAATAATACACTTACGATAAATTACATTAAGCTAACAATGCACATTACTATTAATTAATAGTATGTTTTATAACATGTCTGCTGTCCATACGGACAAGGTACTGAGCTATGTGCGAGTTCACTATAATATATTTGAATGCGGAGCTTCCCATGCTACTGTATACAAAATGTATCAAATGCAATTAATCTAACTTATAAATACCGTTCAATAAAACCAATTTTTGGTGTTTCATTCGTTAGCATTTATAATGAAGGTCTTCACAGCCACTTCACATCAAATAAGTGTATAATATTATGTATATGTACTCAGTAAAGGAAGAGAATATTAGTCGAACTCACGAATTTGTAAAAAAATGAGCTCCAATAAATTTATTGTCTCGCACATACAAAATGCATAATCACTAGAGCAGGCCGCATTGGCCGCCACGCTCTGTTAGATCTACTCCTAAGCAGTACAGACAACTACAACACTGATGGTAGCTAATCCGACGCGGCGACAGTCACTTGTTCACTACCGGTCCTATGTCCGACACCAGGCGCACGTGCGCGGGGCACAGGGTCACTTCACACACCAGGTGCGCCAGAAATAGCATTCCAAACTGTTAGGTACTGATACTGTGGTGAGCGCAGCTCATAGTCTATCGGTTTCCACAGTTAAATTCCGTGCGCTACCCACACTTGAAATAACTTAACAGTTCACACACGAGAATAGGAAATTTAAACTGCAACATGAATAGAATAGGTGGGTGGCGCAGAAATCGATAGGAGGGTATTAGATGTGAATCAAACGGGGTGGTGGCACGGCACACGGGGGCGGGCCGGCTTATAGAGGGCCGTAAATGATGAGGCCAAAGAACACGGCCCACATGAGCACAATCCATTGCATGCCGTCGAGCCAGTGCATCAGCTGCGAAGCCTTCTCACCGTCGGAGATCTTGCGCGCGACGAACTTCAGGACCTCGTCGAGCAGCACCACGGGTATCGAGAACTTCATCACCGTGACCCACTCTTCGAGGGACAGCGGCGTCACTTGGAACACGGCCTGCGAACACATGCATCAGAACACATAGGAGTTAGCATATCCACTACCGACAACTGCATCTGTGCGACGACTCGAGCGGTACTCACCGACAGGACCTCAACGTAGAGGATGACGAAGTGGAGGGTGAAGGAGAGAGCCATGGAGCCGACGAGCCACATGTTGGACCACGGTGGCATGGACACCAGCGACTGGTTCTCAGACAAACTGTTCATGGCGTTCAACATCTCAATTGTTACTAATACGGACAGGGCCATCGTCATAGGGTGAGGGTCAGTGAAGATCTTGCAGTCGATGCCCTAAAATCGCAAGAAAAATAATTAATTTTCGTTATGACAAAAATTACAGGTATGAAATTGAGTGAATTGTAAAATGGCGTACCTTGAACTCATCACCTCCGCCGAGGCACTGTAAGTGGTGGGTAAGCTGCCAGTAAGTCATACCGGGTCCGAAGGGCGAGTACATGAACCACCACGACGCAGCGCCGACGGTGGCGGCACCGACGTAACCACCAATAGCCATGTACCTGGCAAGTTATCAAACAGTTAGAACTGAAGAACTTATAACACCATCGGAGTTTTCTCCAATTGTGATGTTTTACAATAAATTTCAAAGTCATGATGTTACTTGTATCGTATTTATACCTGAAGAACAGCCATCCAGAGATCAGACCCTCATCAGCCTTACGGGGGGGCTTGTCCATGATGTCAAGATCAGGTGGGTTGAAACCGAGGGCGGTGGCGGGCAGACCGTCAGTGACCAGGTTGACCCACAACAGTTGCACGGGGATCAGAGCCTCGGGCAGACCCAGGGCGGCAGTCAAGAAGATGGACACGACTTCACCAATGTTGGAAGAGATCAGGTAACGGATGAACTGCTTCATGTTGTTGTAGATGGCACGACCTGAAGTTATAAAACAGCTGTTACAAAAACTATATGAGTTTCACTGAAAAGAGTAATTAAATCAGAAACTCTTTTGGTCCTCCGTCAAAGCGAAAAAGTAAAAATCTAACAACATTCCCTCGGATATGTGTCTAGGAAATGAAGTAGTATCTACTGGTGATGAAGTCTGCAATCTTTTTGCGAAGCATTTTTCCTCTAATTTTACTTCCTCGATTGGTTCACTTGCTGTAGCTCAAACAGGAACCAAGTATCATGGAAAATGGCAAATGTCATACCGACATTTTTGAGAAGTCTCTAATGACGTACAGAATTACCGTCCTATTTCACTCCTCTCAGTTTTCGCTTAACTCTTTGAATCCCTGCTATGTCCTTTACTTACATCACATGTTAATCCTCAGTTAGTACCCCAACATGGTTTCTGTGTTCGTAAATCTACGACTGCTAATTTGATCCACTATGTCAATGAAGTAAGTAAATTGATGGACTGTCGTGCCGTGCAGATCGACTCAATTTACACTGATTTCAGCATTGCGTTTGACAAGGTGGACCATAAAATTCTCTTAAAGAATTCGGCATAATACTTCTTGGGTGTAAATCGTATCTCACAGAAAGAAAACAGAGTGGTGGTAAAGGGCTGTGAGTCACCAGTTTATTTCTCTACATCTGGAGTCCCCCAAGGTTCACACCTGGGCCCAATTCTCTTTCTAATGTTCATCAATAACATAGTTCTCTCAGTAAAACACAGCAATTGCTCTATTTTCTCTGATGATTCCAAGATCTATAAAAAGATGTGACGGACCAAATCCTTCTTTATAAACTGTTTACTAAATGTTCCCGATCTTTTGGCGGTATTAAGTATAGCTGTACCTCGACAAAAAATTATTAGATCTGGTCGCGAAACCATTACCTTTGCCGCAACTGCAACTCGTACTAACCTTGGTAGAATGAACCATCTAATGGGAAAATATAATAAAATCGCTACACGAACCAATAGCATCGACATCTACTATAACCCTTTTCGTCAATTCCGTAATTCCGTACGAGACTTAACCAGCTCGGAGTCTCGAGACCTCTGTACGACACGAGCCGCCTATCGTAATACAATAATCGTAACCACTTCCATTTCCCTCTTTTTAAATTTTTTTTGTTAAATATTTCTGTACGTATTTGAGAACACAGCTCATTTTCGCTTTATTTTGTAACTTGTAAACAATTCAACTAACTGTATCTTACACGTCCTTTAATGATTAAGTCCTATGCCAGTGCTGTGCAATTCTGTAAGTGACGTATTCACAAACAATACCTAACTGTATGCGATTTTTGTTTGTGTATGTTTTGGTGAGTAAGTCGTTGAAGTGCCATATCAGTAAATAAATAAAACTGTCATGTCAACAATTTCTGGATCCCACACACATATTTTTAGTCTTTCATGATTCAGTAATGCTGTGTGTGAAATACTTGCCTTCCTCAACCGCGGCGACAATGGATGAGAAGTTGTCGTCAGCCAACACCATCTCAGCGGCAGACTTAGCGACAGCGGTACCAGAGCCCATAGCGATACCGATCTCGGCCTTCTTCAGGGCGGGCGCGTCATTCACACCATCACCAGTCTGTAAAGTCATAACGAACATGTCATCGCAATCACAATACCGTGCGTACCACCAATTTTTTCATAATAACTTTCGAGTGCTCCAGTTTATAAACATTGCTGCCCTAACGTAAACACAACTCTTCCAATATGTATTACAATATGAAAACATTCAATAATATTGGCGAATGGTGTTGCAGTAAATTATGAAGATATCGTTTACAATGTAGCAGTTATTTTGCTGTTGTGTTGATTCGCTAACATACTTAGGATTTTGTTCATGTTGCGTTAATTTAGAAAACTGCTGAACTTCTGCTTAAAATATTTAAAGTTTCATGATTCTGAACCTTACCATAGCGGAGATTTCGTTCATGCTCTGCAGGTACTCAACGATCTTGGACTTGTGCGCGGGCTCCACACGGGAGAACAGGCGAGCCTTGGCGCAGGCGGCGCGTTGCTCCGATATGGAGAGGTCGTCGAACTCGCGACCAGAGTAGGACTTGCCAGTAGTGTCTTCTTCTTCAGTGAACACGCCAATACGCCTGAAATATACAAGTTCATTAATGTTTGACAACGAAAATGTAACGCTTTAAACAGAAGATGCCAATTAAATGTGGTAATGGTTGCTAACGTCACTAACCCCCTAATTATTGAGTTAAAATGCCTATCTTTTACTTTGTTAAAGTGTTATAAATTTACCTGCAAATGGCTTCCGCGGTGGCCTTGTTGTCACCAGTGATGACGATGACACGGATACCAGCGGCGCGGCAACGGACGATGGAGTCGAATACCTCCTTACGGGGAGGGTCCAACATGCCGACGACACCGACGAATGTAAGGTTGACTTCATAGGTGAAGAATTTGGTAGAGTCTCCGAGGTCCATCTCATCAGGCTTCAGTGGGTTGTCAGAGGTAGCCAGGGCCAAGCAACGGAGGGTGTCGCGACCGGTACCGTATTGGCGGGTGAGCTCCAGAATGCGGTTCTTGAGGGTGGCGTTCAGAGGAACCTTGGCAGTTCCGACGCGAGCGTGTGTGCAACGCTCAAGTACACCTTCGGGTGCACCCTTGACGAACAGTTTGGGTCCAGTTCCAAGACGGGAAGGCTTGAGGGGTGTGCAGTACGAGGACATGGATTTCCTGTCACGGGAGAACTCAAGAGTGAACTCTTTCTTCCATTTGGTTTCAATCTCTTGGCGTACAACGATAGCGCTGGAGCGGCGGTCAAGTCCAGTTTTGGGAACGTTGAAGGGGTTCATTTTCTCAGCGAGTACAATAAGAGCGGTTTCAGTGGCTTCACCGACCTTTTCGAATGCCTGTTTGAATTCGTTGAAGTCAATAGCGGAGTCATTGCACATAATGCAAATGGTGCCCATTTCGTGAAGAGTGTCGAATTCAGCAGCTTTGACCTTCTGTCCCTTCAGGTACACGTCGCCAATAGGCTCATAAGTGGAACCAGTGATTTCGAATTCAAGGAAGCTGCTGTCGCCACCTTCGATCTTCTCAAAGACGAACATACGGGAAACAGACATCTGGTTGGTGGTCAGAGTACCGGTCTTGTCGGAGCAAATGACAGATGTGCAACCGAGGGTCTCTACAGAGGGCAGCGACCTCACGATAGCGTTCTTCTTAGCCATACGCCTGGTACCGAGAGCGAGACAAGTGGTGATGACGGCGGGCAGACCTTCGGGGATGGCGGCTACGGCCAGGGCGACGGCGATCTTGAAGTAGTACACGGCACCCTTGATCCAGCTTCCACCATGGGCGGGGTCGTTGAAGTGTCCGATGTTGATGGCCCATACGGCAACGCAAATAACTGAGATGACTTTAGACAACTGCTCACCGAATTCGTCCAGTTTTTGCTGCAGAGGTGTCTTGATCTCCTCAGTCTCGGACATCTCAGTACGGATTTTACCAATGGCAGTGCAGAGACCAGTACCGATGACAATACCGCGGGCCTTGCCGGCGGCGACATTGGTACCGGAGAAGAGAATGTTCTTTTTGTCCTGGTTGACGGCGCGAGGGTCGGGAATGGCATCTGTGTGCTTGATCACGGAGACAGACTCTCCGGTCAAGATGGACTGATCAATACGGATGGTGGTCGAGTAAATCTTAATAAGACGGATGTCAGCGGGGATCTTGTCACCGACTGACACCTCAACGACATCACCGGGTACAATTTCTTTGGCGCGTACTTTCTGTACACCGGATTTGTCTCCTCTGATTACTTTACCCATTTCGGGTTCGTATTCTTTTAAAGCTTCGATGGCGGATTCGGCATTTCTTTCCTGCCATACTCCTACTATAGCGTTAGCAATAAGAATAAGTAAAATAACGAAAGGCTCTACGAAGGCGGTGAACGCGTCTTCGTGTTCTTCAAATAAAGCTAATACCTGAAACATGAGAATAATAATGTTAATACTTCTGTAAACGTTTGTGAATACGGATACTTAGTCCAATTATCTTAATACTCACGAATGAAATAATAGCGGCTAACAGCAAAATCTTTACTAAGAGGTCATCGAATTGTTCCAGGACTAACTGCCACACACTTTTGCCTATATGTAAACAAGAGACAATGTTATAATTTTGGCGTTTTTAATCTGTATAGGAATAAAATCATAGGATATTAGCGGAAATACTTAGGAAATAATATTTTTCGGGAAAGTAGGAATTTGGTTTTGTTGGCCTGAATCTAACGTTAATGTACATATACATTTTGGTGTTTTCCTTTTTATATTTTACGAATTCAAAATTGTGTAAACGTAGGCTATTCAATGTTCTTGTCATTAATATGTATTGCAAACTTGACGACAAGATTCAACAAACGTGAGTTTTCAAGGCTTTAAGGTAAACAAAAAGTGTCTCACGGAACCTTGGCATTTGAATACAGGTGAAGTTATAGATTCGTTAGCTGCCGCAACAAAAAATAGTATAAGCAACGCATTTTACATAATTATTTTATTTATTTCCAAAAGCCAACTTGAAAGAAGCTCACTGACGTTTTTAATTTATTTTTCCTACAACAGGAGCTCTTTTCTATGCAGACTATTTCCCTATATGTGTCAGATTAACCGTCGTATGCGTAATTAGTTTAAGCACTTAATTAACATACAATTGGGGACTGCCACACTTCCTGAGAGTTCACATTTCCAGTACGGCGGTTTTGTATATTCGTTAAGGAGATTTCCTGAGTGTTCTACTACTTATCTTCAAGGACGTGGAAGTATTGTCTATCTAAATATTATCGTCCGTTTATGTTATCTACATTTACAACATGTCATTGATCAAGTTGAATCTTTAATTGGAATCTACACAGTGGACGGATTAGGAATATTGTGTGAGGTTATTTAGGTCAGCAGATAGCTTAAAAATATTTATCAAATCGATGCGCTTACCCTCCTCAGTTGGCAGTTCTGAAAAGAGAAAAAAACCACAATTAGAATTTTGAATAAAAGATCAAAGGAGTTAATGTAACAGGCGATAAACTAGTCAGAACAGGCATGCGATCTATGTCGGCAGTTACGATCGTACATAAATACACGAGATCGGTCGGCGCGAGCGGCAGCGCCCGCGCCGGCGGAGCGAGGTTCGATCAGCGTTTCGGGCAATAATAGTGACGTCAAATGCAAATGTCGGCGCCGCATTTCAACATGATCTGCTCAGCGTTTGTCTAGTTCTACTTTACGCAGCTAATTTTGATTACTTCGTTATCAGTATGCGCTAAAACCGGCTTCTATTCGGTGTCTACTGCGCAAAATCAACAATTCCAAAACCACGTGTGATAATATTTACCAGGCTGCTAGCTAATCAATATACATACACAGTTTTTGCGATAGATAATTATCGCACTTCTTTGATTTTAACTAGCTCCTGATAATTATGCTGATAAAAAAAATATATTGTTGTTTAATTTGGCGTCAATGTTTTTTGCAAACCGGTATATTTACGCTCATCGAAGAGGATAATATATTTATAAATTATTTAATCATTCCAAATAACATACCCAACAGTGTAAAACAGGTTAGAATAGGTTTATTTTATAATTTTTATAAATTTAGTATGTGTAAGAGTAATTTTATTGAAAGATTAAGTTCTTAGGACCTTGTCCATAAAGATTACTAGAGTAGCGCTACTACGCTTATTATTCTGTAATGCCGTAGAAGGTTGTGCGTCAGCATTTGGTTTACTCAATGTTAGAATCGTGCCCTACAAAAAAAAAGGCTTTGTGACGTGTACCCATGTTTGTCAGTAGTTATTTGTCTAAGTAGTAGGGTCGGAAAACTATCTTTTTTGCTGGCGCGACATTCAGACTTTTTATCATGTTCATTATATAAAATCTGCGATACAAATGTGTGATAAGGTGTATTTTGGTATCTTGTTTATGATTAAGTAGTTGCTGGGCAGTTAGCGGGCCACGTCTCCGGACCGTGCGCGACCTGCATGGTGACCTCAAACGCGCACTTAGTTCCTACGTAACAACAACGTCGCAGGCGCAATGCTTCTAGTACAATCCTTTTGCTATCTACGTCTACGTAATCACTACTACTTGCCTAAATTGACGAATCGTGATGTTCATATTAAACGCTGCCCTTACAATTAGAATATCCTCCCATCATGTCGCTTCCGGGAGACGAGTTTAGGTGGGAGCACGTTTGCATGCATGTTTCGCAATAAGCTTTTTGGACGCAGTAAATATAACGTCCATAGGAATGTACGTGGAATCACTTTCATGTTCTCCATGTCTTAATCTTAGAGTGTAATCGGGCAACGTGCGCTAAGTCAATCGTTGTATCGACTCTATTTGCGTACGCAGTCCGGCTGCCAGCCAGCCACGCCGCCGTGACTAATGTAAGCAATTAGTCCACGCATCGGTATCGCCGTGTCAGCATCTGTGCTCACTCGCGCTCATCAATAAAACTAACAACAGCGCATAAAATCGCGAGGACGCCCATACACTTAAGTGTCACGTCCTGGACAACCGACGTCAAAATAGCGTACATCGTGTACGTGACGAGACTGACAATCTTATAACACAATACATAATATACCGTCACGCTACATCCACTCCATAAAGATATCAATATATTGGCTACTATTCTAGAGCTTCTGTAAGAGCAATCTTTAACAGGTTACAAGAACAATGGACGAGGAAAATTTGCTATTTCAGCGCTGAAATTATAAATAGAGTCGCAATAATATATAGGTAGCGATAGTAACATACGGATGACCTCAACGTCACGCTACAGGTGGCCAGCGATCACCCTGACTCTGATTGCAGGGATTTGCTGAAGACAGAATCCAATTATGCATGAATACCACATAGTTGAATCGAGATTGGCAATGTAAAAAACTTTCTTTGTGACAGGAATAAAGGTGAAAGTACGATAAAGAATGAACACTGACTTTGTTGTTTTGTTTCGCAACGTCTGTCAGCCAGGCCTTGTAGTTTTTTGACGATGTCGAGAGAAAGGCGAGTGAAAACCATCACTAATCTGTAGTAACCGAAATGTTCTACTTGGAAACAAATCGTTTAATACTTTCAGTTGCTGCTAGACAGAATTTATACAATAACCACTACGGGGAGGTCTTGTTTTTATTTAGCCGAGTAGACATAATAAATTTTCAGTCCAAAAGGGGCTAATAAGCGTTTACACATTCACCTTGTAAGCACGACACTTTGGAAAATACTAAAGAAGTATTAAATTCGAGTAGATAAACTAGGAGAATACAATGAACCACGGTTAAGACCTGGATGAAGCTCGCAAAGAACAGGGAAGCATGGCACAAAAAGGAAGAGGCCAATCTATCAGCACCTCAGCAGTGAGTAAAAACAGGCTGTCAATGATTAGGAGGCATAAATAGTAAACTGAGAAATAAAGCTCTTGTATATTCGTATATGGGCCCATTGGCAAATTGATCAGTATGGTTGAGACTCTTGAGAGATGAAATCAACAACATATGTTGGTACTGAAGTGGAGAGAAGTAATCAATAAAATAGTTTCTATTAATGCCAGACTTTATCTTCAAAATGAATGTCAAATTGTAGCGATATTATTGGTGATATGGGAGTGCTTACATTGAAGCAATGCAAAAAAACTAAGAATAATGTCGCCGTAAATATAACGTGGCTCAAAAACGTACTGTCTATACGGTTCCAGTGGTGAGAAGATAAAAGAATTTTCTAACAGATAAAATATTGGAACGTGCAATGGTAGTGTGGATCGCGCGTCAGCCACGTTCGTAGACGCAATCCGCCAACGTAGATCGTCCAAAATAAACCTGGGTACCTATATAATATTTCAGCCACTAGGCACTCGAATCTCGCCGTGGGAGCAGTCGGCATTCGCGGGCTTGCCGTACATTGTCGACTTCTTAATGCACTCGAACACTTATGAGCCCCGCTGACGCAGTGCACTTCAACATTCCCCCAGAAAATTAATCTGTGTCAAATGGTCATTTCCCCTAGATGAAAGACTTCATGAATACAATATGCTAAATGAAATTTAAGTTTAGAATACACTAATGAACATAGCGCATTACCAGATATTATAGTTTATCGGTGTCGGTTTATCGGAAGATACTCGTACATGTAGTTATTACGTACGTAATGTTAGTTTTTATGTTTCGAGGACGAATGATTGTTGAACGAGTATCGAATAACCAACCATCGAGTTTCATTAGAAACAATCGATCAGTCTTAGTTCAATTTTGATAACCATTTAACTACATATTAGCATAGTGGGGTTTATTAGCGTTTCTATACACAATTATTGCTAATATTTATACAGATAAATAGAACGGAACTTGTGCATTTTGTTCTACTAATGAGATTTTGCAATTACAAGTGAGAATGCTTTTAGCGATTATAGATTGTTTTTCCTTTGATACAGTTTACAGTTTCAGAGAGATCTAAATATTATCTCTAGCACATGAAGACGGATTAGTGTTACATTGAGTGTAGGTGGAGATCGGTTTTCACGGAATGAAGATTGCAGTAGGTAGGAGCAAGGTTCATCAGTTTATCCTAATCAAGTTTGAAATTATTTTTGTTGTTGCCTGGCTGGGCATATAACTATATAGTCACCATTGAATAGTGTACAATGAGTGCCTACATTACAATTTATCACATTATAATTAATGTTTAAAGTACCGATACCCAAATAATGAAGGTGAAAAAACCAAGTAACAAAAATATGAGCATTTGAGTTAAAATTGTTAGGATGCTCTTGGGTTGATAAAGCAGGTGAGACTTGAATGAAAAGTGTGAATAACTTTAAAATAAGTGTCAAAGAACTAGTGCCGACACACTTCTGCTTTTAAAATCTATTCTCGCTTGAGGTTTTCGGTATTGTGACCGTGCTTCACCGAGTGAAGTGACGTGAAGTTTATGTTGTCCGCAGCAAACTAATCGCCAGTTGTACGAAAGCGAGAAAATAAACAAAACGTCTCGCGGGATCTCGCGCTAGCAGCGTATTTTTTTTAACGGTGTTATCATCATCCTTCTTTGCTAATACACAAATTCATTATGAATTAGGTATATTACTGACCGATCCTGTTATGACGGATATTGAACTGAGTGAATGATTGCCCCTCCTAAAGTTTTACTTGTTACTTTTAAGTTGACGAAATCTGTGGAATATGATAGATTCAGCTTAAAACGTTACCATATCGTTTGTGAAAGGAGCATCTATTAGTATTCGTGACCGTATCGATAACTGCTTAGGTACCTGTTTTATGGCAAACTGCTTAATATCGACGCGGCATGTTTTTGCGAGAGTACGAGGTGTTAGGTATAACTTGGACGTTGTCACGCGCGAGGGCACGTCCCCCGTGGCCTGTGGGCACACGCACGGCTGCCAGCCTCCGCCTCAGCGCTGATCGACCACCGAGGACCTACTATAAATAAACATCACGGTGAACGCACCCACCCCCGACCACCACCGTGTACCTATCACCTCTATGCTTCGCCCTACCCGCCATTTTATTATTTTAAAGCCTCTAACTAAAATGATTAATTTTATCCATGTTTCATCTCCCACTGAAATATAATATAAAACAATTCTACAAAATCTATGAACTTGCTCTTATTACCCACACATTCTTATAATCTTTAGTGCAAATAGTTTGCATAAAGATTATGCTTTACTAAAACAAAGAGGATCTGTGTAAATGTTTTCAGAGACAGACAACAAACAAGAAAATAATATTTATTGTATTTTTTTGTTTAAAAAATTAACAAGTGTATTTACATATGAGCTGGACTCATTTAATAAAGATTGGTACTTGGCAGCTCTGGACAGAGGTGGAGAGTAGGGAGGCCTGTGCCCAGCAGTGGGACAATAATGATTAACAAAAAAGAAAGTATCTACATAAAATAATTAAAACATTTTATCCTTGTTTAATGTATTGTAACACGTAGCATAAGGTAAATATTGCGCGAGATCTAGTTTTTATACTATCTTATAGTTGCTAGCAAATATTTAGTTAGTGACTTAGTGAGATAAAACTGCCTTTAATATTATGTCAATACTAACGACCTGCCCTGGTTAACTTAGGTTAACAGCATAGTGAAAATATATCTATTTGATCATGAAATTGTAAGTCGGCAGTCGCTCCATGTAAAACACTGGTCGGTCTTCAGCTGCATCCGGTTAGACTGGAAGCCGATCCCAACATGGTTGTGAAAAGGCAGATTGTTTGATCATGAAATTGTCGCCTATAGCAATTTAGGCGCTCGTAAATTGTTAATTATGTTATTTAGTGAACGAGTTTAATAAGAGCAATTAGTTGAATTGTCGTCAGATTTGTTTCAGTAATAGGTCTTGTAACTGTTAGCAGGAACGAAGTTTGTGAAAATTTACAACATTATAGTGACGCGACTGGGAGTTTTGTAATTATTATGCAGCAACACTGCTACTGAATACTATTAATATTCGACAATGTAGAAGAAAACATAACATTTTGTGACCATCTCATGTTGATGTGTCAAGAAACAACAGACAATATTAATTCGAAAAACAATTACACATCTGAAATTCTAAGTGGAAATTAATATTTGGGCCATTGATTGTAACTTTAGTCAAACTTTTTTTCTATACAATGAAAATGCGCGCCGTACATGATGGAAATGTGTATTCAATAGGACTTGTCGTTATCTCCGAGCAATTAACGGTGCAACGAATGGGGAGATTATGTACTTCGAGTGGATTCATTTACATTTCGCCCACAGCCCCGGATATTTGCGTAGTAAGCATAATTAAGTGAAACACATTATCGGGATTGCTTTCATTCAAACGTTCTATCACGTACGACGTGGGCAAGTCCTAATTTTTTACTTGTCTAGTTTCATAAATATTTTTATTTTTTTTGCCTGGGTTGTATTGTATTTGTATTGATTACTCTTACATCGTTCTCGGAACAATTTCATCAAGGCGTGTTTTGACGCTATTTTATGACCGACAAAGTAGAAACACGTGTGTTTACGGCAATGTTACTGACATGTGGTGGGCGCTCGAAATTAAGACCATTTCTGGAGTGAGCCAATGAGTTTTGGACGATCTGTTTGGTCATGGGAACAGCAAAATACTGCAAGGCTTCTTTTGGCTTCATCCGAACTCGACCCTAGTTCGAACTCGCCCGGCCATGTATACCTACCTACATGTATAGCTAGAAGGCTCAAAAGTACTGATGGTAACAAAAGTGCTATTTTTATTGTCATTATACGCAGTATAAATCTAACAGTAGTTATGTACTATTAATATTGTTTTTTCAACATCTCTATAATAGAATCAACTTGAATAAACAACATAGGTATTATATGCTCGTTTAAAGAACCATTCGTTTATCTAACCTCGTTAAAGTCGCACTTCATAAGTAGTAAAATTAAATCTATTCTCTAAAAAACATAGTTTTTACAATAATTAAAGCTCTGTTAAAAAATCACAGTCTGTATACAAGGTGTAATTTTAATCACCGTTAACCTCTAAGGGGTCATTATACTCATCATTATGAATAACTTTTACTATGGGACCAAACCCGAAATCGCGAAAAAAAATCAGGTTGTTCCCTACATTTTGACGAGTTATGCGAACATAAATGTGACTCTTTTGTTCAGCTTTGCTTATAGTAAAATTTCTAGGAATGCATATTTTTAATAATTAATAACTACTTATTTGCACGGAAGCTAAGTAGGTCATTTTGTAAAAAAAATATGTAGAAAAAGGTCAAGACTGCCATAGTAAAATTTGATAAGTATTTATTTTCAACATTATAGCACTTTTCCGACAAACTGTACCCTTGCAGCTGATAGGCATAATAAAAATGCGGGCGAGTTCGAACTAGGGTTAAGTTCGGACGAAGTCCTTCTTTTTGTTTGAATGAATGAAGCACACATAAACATGTTTGAAATGGAAACAAACACTCTGAATGATAAAATGCAATTAGTACCTAGATATATGAATAATGTTACTGTGTTACAATGAAAGCAATATTTCTCATTATAATATGAAGTTGAGATGGCCAAGGCGGTTAGTTTGCTTCTTAAAGATACTAGCACACAATAGACAATGCACTTAGAAATTATGTGTCAGAACAATTTGTCTAGATGCAGTTCATCTCCTGAACATCGCTACATTTTGTGTTAGCTGCAGTTAAGTACAATGACTTGATAATGTAGTAAAACTAATACATTTTAATATGTATGACGAATATGCAACAATCATGGATCGGAAGATGTTTGACCTTGTGTTCACATAACATACATTGATAATTTGGATTAGTAATAATAATTATTATTACATTTAACATTTTCATCAGATTAATATAGCATAAATTATTCTTTTAGTATTGCTTGAAATTGAAGACATCATGATGGTGTATTATGTAGATCCAGCAAAGGATGTTAGTCTATTGTGAACATTGGCATTTCTCTCACAATATTCTCATAGTTGAATGTTCCCAATTACCTTCTTATTTTCAACTCACAAACTTCATTTTTTCAAGATTAATAACATTATTAATGGCCAAGTTTGAATCGCTGGCATAATTTCAAATGACCCTGACTGATAGCCTATTAAAATTAATGAATTTAATTTATATTAGGTTCTGCCAAACTTAATCTGCTTACTATAGAAAATGAAAAGTAAACTAAGCATTAGTTGTCAATTAAGCAAAGTCTATCAATGCATAATAAAAATATGATATTGAAATTGTTGTTATAATTATTATCCTGGAGTTATTATTTTTGCTTGAATAGCAGGCCATTATAATTTGTGACCTTCTACAAATAATACATTTACAACAAACAATCGACTATTTAGGGAGTAGCACTAAAATTAAATTGCAGTATCTATTCATAATAACGATAATTGAGTACCCCATCTCGGGCCCAAGTATAGCAGTGGATGTTTTTGAGTTGATTTGAAAAAGAGAACCTAGGAGTGGCATTAAGTGACGCAAAGAAGTATGATTTAAACAAATTCTAGTTATCTAGTAGGTATGTATATTATTTTAATTATGCTAAACAGAATTGATTTAACTGTTCTATGATGATGTCATAGGCGAGCCAAAAAGAACCATAAGGTATTGATTGGCAGTTAATGTAATAATATGATACCAATTTTACATTATGGTAATCAATTTAATGATGCACTTACTAACTTAAGGCATGGTTAGAATTTTTTAAATTGCAGAATAAACCTATCTGTCATATTTCAATTACCTGAAAAGTAGGACTTCTTATGTTCTGAATAGTTTATCACACATTATAAAATAGGCATGAAAGTAATGAAAAATTGTTTACATGTTTCAGGTAAACAGTGTACTTACCATTTGGCCCATATTTATCTTGATTCCTTTTTATTTGGTCTGCACTAAGGCCTTTGTCTGGGTCTGTACCGAAGTACCCTAAGACTTCTTCCACGGATTTCGAATGAGCGTCCTCCATGGTGGAATTACTACGTTGCCGTCAGTTCTAAAAAGCAAGAACAAAATATAGGTTAGAAATGACGAGTCATCATTATCAACTTGAAAGCTTTGAGGTTATGTTGCTTTTGTGAGAGAATTTTAAACGCGACGATATTTATTGACGATATTTTTTTCTACATTTAAGAAAGTTTAGTTTGTAAAATAAATTTTTTATTTTACCAGAAAGGGAAACAATTTTTTAATGACTGGGAATTT
Organism: Fissipunctia ypsillon; assembly: GCA_947568875.1. Taxonomy (NCBI): domain Eukaryota; kingdom Metazoa; phylum Arthropoda; class Insecta; order Lepidoptera; family Noctuidae; genus Fissipunctia; species Fissipunctia ypsillon. The sequence goes on along the minus strand of OX387654.1, from coordinate 18,393,860 downwards.
TTTAAATGAAAAAAATTAAGAAAATTCTGACGAATACAGATTTTTAATTACACATCTCTATTCTCAAAGATATTAGTAAAATAGGAAGACGAGTATTGTTATTAGATATAACGAGCTATTTCCTAGATCGCCAGCACCGTTTGATCACTGCACCACTCACCAAGTAGTTTTTTTTTAATACATGGGAAGTGTCTGTCTTATTTTAGTATTTCACTTATTTTTAGCGTTAAACTCTTATTTTGTAAAGTTATTACTAAATTTTGTACTAATCTAATACTTTTCTCGTAAATATCATAAACGACACGAACACGTATCTAATCCAGCCGTCATTTTTTACGAAACTGACGTAGAAGAGGGGGTCGATGGCAGCGCCACCTTTTACGCGGGAGTAATACTATTTTTGTCAAACGAGATTCCTTTTGTATTATAATATTTTATACTTTGCTGATAAAATTCAAGAATCTAGTAAATAGTAATGTTATTGCTAGATTATCCCAAAATAAGTTTCATTTTATTTATTTGAAAACTTAATACAATTTACGATCGTACATAAATGTGGAGCCATGTTATAGGTTGAATTTGTACCACGTGACTCAAAGCTATTTTTGTGCCATAGGCGCCTACAAAATGCGGTATTTTTAAAATTCTGAAATTCGTTTCGCGTTATGTAACACTTTTATCACTTATTTATAATCACTAATTTCCTTTTGAAACTGGTATGACACTTAATTTGCACTTGGGGTTACTACACTCACGGTTGTTTGGTTTTATAGTGGTATTATGAAACTTACTGGAATATTTTTTTCGACAGCGTCGGGAAGGAAAGAAGAAATAAGAGTGGCGCGGGAGATGTTTTCCCGCCGCGCCCCGAGTAGTGACTCCCGGGCGAAGAGCGACGATTTTAGAGCGGCGCGGGCGCGGTGGAGGGACACCGTCGGAGATTTCTTTAATTATTTTGGCAACAGTACTCGATGGCACAGTCGAGTCGCTTTCCAGGGTTGCATGTCGCACGGCGGCCGTCACCGACCGTCCTATGATGATCTTTTTATAGCGGTCGCTGCCCGGCTCGAGCGCCCGGACCTTGTTGTGTGATGGTTACTTCTGTTTACGACTATTAAAAAGGTTCTCCTTTTTTATTTAACACCATGTTATTCTTGCGGTTTTAAAGGCATTACCGACGAAGTTATTAGACCGAATGAGCTTTTAATAATCGTCAATCGACCGTGTCGGAAGGGATAAAAGAACGAAAAGCTCATACCATGTGTGTTTTATCATGATAAGCCGACACTGAACAAACATAGCTTATCGCTTTTTAAGTGGATTTCAGTTATCATTGCGAAATGAAGTTTTCAGATCGTTTTCAGCTTCAGTAGCTTTGCATTGGTAGTCCTTTCTGCTGACGTTAAAAGCGTGTTCTTGTAACAAAATGAAATATGTAATTATTTGTGGATGTTGATTAGCGGGTGGATAATTATTGCTGTAGGTACAATTGGATCGTGGCCGACACGCCGACATTGGCGTTTAGGTACCTGTTGTTGGCAAAGATATACTGGCCGATGACGCTGATCTATGATACTGAATATTTTCCCCTCATGTCTTCACCTAACAGATTGGACGGATCCGTCATAATCAAAACGATGAAGTCGTAAATATAATCATAGGCAGTACCGTAGGCGAAATTGCAATTAATATTTTGACTACGAGCTTTGAAGTGTTTACACCTATTGCAGATACAATCATGGATACTTTAAATAATATAACACAATCATGCTTTAGAAACTATTACAATCATAGCAGTCTGTCTAGAATCATAGCAAATAGGTCTCTAGATCACTGCATGATTATATAATCTGTCAAACATGATTGTAAGGTGTCTACATAACAATATACATAGTATATAGATTGGATATGTAATTGTTGAGAATAATCTTAATCTGATGATTTTATCGTCTGAGGTACATACCATTAACAAAAGCTTTACTTACATAGTTTGATTAAGCAGTGAACTCACTCATTTCTACAATACCTATAAAAAAATCGGTTCTCACGTTGACTTTTCACTAAAATATTGTTTTGTAACTGACGTATCGTAATAAAAAACCGAGACCTGTATAATGTCTTTTGAGAATTTAAAAGAGCGAGTTTACGATATCGATTTCACTGCAGCCACGGAAAAATGTCAACCTTGTGTGAAGTACTTGGAATATATTTAGAGTATTTTAGAGAGTGAAAATAGAAAACCGCAGGGAAACAGCTGAATGCCAATGTTAACGTTTATTTTAGCGTCTGGAAACGATAGTGTTTTAAAGAATATTATTTCTCTGAATTGCATTAATGTGATTAGTTAAATCTGGCGTGTAGGCACATAAGATTAGCCGGGAAGTAGTTACTTATACCAATTTTGAATAATCTCTCTTACATGAAAATAATTCAGCGACTGTTAAAACTTTAAAAGTTACCCACGCCAGATAATAATAATAAATTATTCGTAAAAACAAGATTTTATGGTTTGTAAATAAAATACATCAAAGGCCCATTTCTACAACGACAATGTGGGAATCCTTTCAGTGTTCCCATGCGACAATTTGTCACGACTTTCAGGAGGTAACTACAGTACCGATCACCGGAAATTTGTTAGTATCTTCTTACAAATACCTCGCTAAATCTACATGTTCGAAACTTGAAATGTTTCATGAACTTGGGTTACAAAGAAAGATAAATATAAAAGGTCTGATTTCTGAATTTTTCTATGTGGCTTCAAAAGTATCTAATTTTATATAATTATTTTGAATTGGTATTGTAAGTTATAAGTAGATTCATGTGTACATGAAACTAAGTATAACATACGCAGTCGTGATACCTTTATGCTATTTAATAAAATTGGTGTAAAATTAACTGAATACAGGGTAGGTAGGGACAGGTACTTACTAATTTGAGGAGTTAATTAGTTGTATTGCCTTCAACTACAAGTCATTATAACGACAGTTGTTCTGTATTTCTATACACAGTTGAAATATAAAAACTAAATTGAAGTTGAACATAATTTTTAAATGAAAAAGTTTAGATCGACTCGATTACGATATTTAGTCGCCCTGGAATTATGGTTATTAGGGTATATACCCCAGTAAATACTGAATGATTAGAATAGGCCAATGTGCCCTGAAATGTATACAGGGAACTCCAATGTAGGTTCGGGGTTCTATTTATTTCTTTCAACTTTACACAGCAAAAGCACTAAGGCACCTGTCCCACCGCCGGCGATTAACGAGAAGCGAGTAGAGATAGCAACTAAAAACGAGTTGGCTAGCAACGAGCAGCGAGTGTTCTGCCCGCCAAGCGAGCTTTGCTGAGCGAGTACTCTCTTTGATAGCTCTTGTAGCTGCAAAAAACAAGTGTTCGCCGGCGGTGCTTACACGGAATGTACAACCTTTCTTACGTTTCTTGAGCGAGAAAATCATTGATAGCTAGTCGCTTCCTTGTCGGCGGTGGGACAGCTGCCTTAGGCAGAGTTACCTTAGGAATTCTCTTTCAGCCAAACATTCAGTTTCATCTAACGTTAACCAAAAAAACCGGCCAAGTGCGTGTCGGACCACGCACAATGAAGGGATCCCTTGTTGGGATGAAGTTATCCCATGAACAAATTTAACATTGTAGTTGAAAACCATGTTCTTTCATACATTCCAACTGCAAATGTAAGCTGGCTGACTATTACTCGTTAACTTGTAAAGCCTACTTAGCTGTGATAGTTTTCCTTGTAACTACTACCGTTAATTTTTTCACATATCCAAAAACAACCATTTAGCTGTGGGGGGGGGGGGGGGGGGCACAACTCTTACAAAAATGAGCACTTTAAAGCTTAATATTTCGCAAACGGATCCCTGAATCGAAAAATGGTTTTCCTACACGTAATATTTCTGAACTGCCTATCCAACGACACCCCACACCATGGGATAGAAGAGAAAAAAAGTCATCCCCACTTTACGTGTAGCGGAGGCACCCTAATTTATTTTTTATTTCAAGATTTTTTTTACCACTTTATCGGCGTGATTAATATGTATACCCGTGCCAAATTACAGCTTTCTAGTACTAATAGTCTCTGAGCTAAGACGTGGACAGACAGACAGACGGACATGGCGAAACTATGTATAAGGGTTTCTTGTGGATTACGGAAGGAACCCTAAAAAGAGTGATAAAAGTTTACAAAAGTAAACCAGTTGCAGTAGTCGGTAGTTTCGGCCTAATCTACCACCTACCCACCTTGTAGCACCGATGATTGAGCACAGAACTTCAAGCCACTGTTTTCTTTGATCCACAGATGTGCTTCATATTCTGATTGATAGTAATGGACGCATACGCAAGTGAGCCGGACCGGATGACTGCTCCGCAATAAATGATCGTTGCAGGTTTAACGAGCGATTAAAAATCACTCTAGCTCGGCTAGCGTACTATTTTTATAGCCCATCAATTAATTTTTCGTTGTCTGATATTTTAAGATCACTTCGTCATAGTTTATGAAAACATTTAACTAATGTTAGTCTACTAGCTCGTGCAATTACAAACTATAACTTTTGACAACAAGCAAAGTCTACCGGTCTTTAATTTCTTTGGTATGTTTTCAAAGCCTCCTGAACAGATTTTCATAGAAAGACAGGCATAGGGTACTTTTCATCCCGGAAAATGCAAACTTTAACACGTGGGCAGAACTATTGGAGGGGGCCACTTATTTTGTAATTGTTCAATCGATTGATTTATAAAAGGAAATTATCAAAAACTCAAGCCTTTTATGATAGTCAACAAAACACGTGTTTTCCGTTTACTCGTGTAATTATTGTTCACTTTGTGTTTAGTAGCTTTGGGAAGCTCAATGTCGCTTCTGTTCCGCAATAAAGCTTTAATGGTTCATCATAATATTATCGATATGTTTATCCTTATAATTTATGGATGGTCATTATTTGTAATAACTTGTACTAGTATTTAATTACCTAATTATTTCCTATATTTTTTGCACTGTATGTTTGTATATTAGTTTGTGTTGGATACCTGCATTGCTACACACGCTGCGTGTACGCATCCGACCTACTTCCGACGTGAGATCGTTGACTTGCAATGTGAAATGAAGAAGTAGGTTTTGTTGATGTTGGCACCCGGTAAATAGTATGCAGTTTTCTGCATCCGAGTCATTCGTTAGTTTTGGATGTTTCATTCACCTGAACCTATAGCTATGGAATGGTTTACGAAGCTTGATTCGCACGTTTAATGGCCAATTTCGCACCGACTTCAGTTTTTTGATTGAGTGATATAGAGAAATAGTATCCACAGTTTAGCTCTTCTTTCTAACCCAGGCTTGTTTATTACTGCCTCACGTTTATGAATCAATATTTGGTTTACTAAATGGACGCTGACGTTTTGATAGAAATTATATTTTCTTTTTCATTTTCTCAGGACCAGATGTTCGTTTATGAGTCGGTCGGTTACGATAAACAGATATAGTCACTAAGCAAGATTGGACCATGATAGATATCTATGTTCCTCGGTTTGTAGTTTATAGGTAAGCAGCAAGATTATGTAATTTTAGTTGTATTTTGGACTCGATTGAGATGGAAACCCGGGCGGTTTACTCTTGTTTTGTGTGTTGTTTGCAAGGTGCGTGTATGGGGAATGTAACGAAATAACGTTAATCATATTTAGGACTCGTCCTCTAACTCATAATTCACGTTAAGTGGACCCTAATAGTTCGTAATACTCATATCTAAGTACTAACGACCAATAAGAACATACTCAACAAAACGGATCAGTGGGACGAGCTTTTAAAATTCCTAGATAATTTAACGAGTACCGAGTTGCGTATGAATATATTATTCTGATATCAAATGTACTCGGCGTACCGAGCCATATCTTAAGGCTATTCGTCATCCAAAATAAACGGCCGAAGGTAATAATCAAAATAGAATTATCGTACTGGGGAGTGTCGTAATCGTCTGCTTTGGCAGGACTGCCTTGCGGCTTTTGGCGGACTACGTGGATTTGGATCAAGTTCGTTATGCGTGTTATAGGAGAAAATAGCTGGTTATAGTATAGACAATTGCCGACCTCGATCTATTTGGCGATGAGATTTGAATGTCAAGTTATTAAATGATACATTCAACGTGTGTATACAGTAGAACATACAGCATGAGAAAAGTTTAGATAACAAAAAATCCAATGGTCATTGTTAACCACGAGCGATAGTGTGTTGATAGAAATGCTGGAGATGCCAATGTTTTGAGTACACAAAGTTGTTCTAAGAATCCGTTTATTCAGCTCTATCTTATCCACCTCGTCAGTATGTAATTTATAACATCGTATACGATGCAAAAATAGTTGGTTATTGTTTATTTTGAATTTGATTTTACGATTTACTAAACTTTATCTTGCAAGATATGTAATATTTTTTTGTGTTTCTATTAAAAATTCTGCACATTTGCTTTCGTTACTCGTTTATTTTAATATTGCGCGGGCGCATGAGCTTACAGTCACATGTGACATCTCAAGAGGGTCACAGCGTGACGTAGACTCGTTTATAAGACTTTTTAAAATACTGCTACGTATTTATATAACGTTTATATTGTATGTTCAGTAAATATAATAAGTTTATGACGGCGCGTGTTGACGTCAGAGTATATTAGGTGCTTTGTTACAATATTTCGTGGTGTTACAATCTGAAAAAAGAGTATTTTTACAGCTGGCTGTTACTGTGTACAATAGGTACATGGCTATCTGATTTCAACTTGAGCATCGATACGATTTAGTTTTTATTGATATTATCTTAATATTTTTCTAAATGGCTCATCTAATAAACTAATTGGTAACCTCAATGAGTATTTAATACATCCTACAATTTAGTAAATAAATTGTAATTGTGATCAATAAGTTTCTAGCTTTGAAACTTTAACATGATTTTCATTGATAAAACATGTCAGTTTAATTACATTTTAAATTAAAATGCAAAGCATTAAAAATACACCATAAAATTTAATTCGGTGAGTGGATAATTGAGTGGTGCAGTGGTCAGCTATTTAAATTCCTCACTAAAATATCTTCAGCACATAACATCTAGCACATAATCTCGATCTACGTCATAGCGAGAAGATGGCGCCTGTGGCCTCCACCTAGATGTTATGATTTTTAAAATTTATTTATTTTTGTAGTGTTCTGAGTGTCACAAGCCAGTATTACTAGGATATATAGGATTAACAAAAAGTTTGAAATAAATTATTGGGTTATTTAACTTTATATATACTTCACCCCTAGATCACAAGTTTTAAATAAATCTTCAATTATACTTTTTATTCACTTTTGAGGAACTTTTACTGTGTTTTGTAAGTAGTTATAATAATACCACCTCCATTAATTTTTCGCTCCTGGTAACACTGGCTTATGTAATCAAATCTGCGTTTACGTTGGAGCGGTTGCTATTTTTCAAGACGATAATTTTTCACATCTCGTTTTTATCGCATTCGCACTGAAAACGTCCGTTTACTCTTCAAATATGAAAGCACATTCCGCGCGTGGGGCAACACTGAACAGTCACTGCACAGATATCACAGTCCTGGTGGCACCGCTGACAAACAAACTTACCGTATCACTTTATCACTTGGTCCCTTCACTGATATGAGCGATACATAAAAATGTATTTTTTGTTTTGTAGGTACTATCGGGTGGAGGTTGCGCGCCCCATGAGGAAAGCGTCGAGAGTGCGCGCGCCGGGCGCGGGAGCAGATTGCCGCCCTCTTTTATAAGCTCCGTTGTGGGCAGCGGGCCCGCTGCCAGCTACCACACTCTTACAAACATACGCACTCCTGCGCAACACACTGCTTCACGTCACCTAACTCTTAACACCGCGCAACAGAACTCAAAATCGGATAACATTTACCTTTCAGTCGGAAAATAAAAGTTGCTAGTTCCGTAGTCACTGATAACATTTGACGTTACCTTTAATTTACAAATTACTACAAGTAAAATGTACATCATTAATTGTTAGCTTAGACTTAAATTGATCTCAGTGTGACGAGAGGTAATTAATTTTCGTTATGTAAGTATTTAAATTTGTTTATTAGCTAGCAGGATTGTTAGCATTATTATGGTAAATAAGCTGTACGATGTCGAAGTGTTATCGTCGATCGACGAGATTCCATGTTATGCTTCAGTGAAGAATCGCTGCTTACTACTTAGTGTGCTACGAAGTGCTACGAAGTGCTACGAAGTGCTACGAAGTGCTACGGCGTAGCAGGGTGGTTGGGGTCTACTTATGTATACTTGTCTCTGTGAAACAATTTTAAGAATTTATTTCTGTTTTTTTCTATTCTGTATTGTGTAAACTTCGTTATTTGATACAGTTTAATATTTATGAAGTTTGTTAAAGTTTTATGTGTATTGATAATGACGTAGACTCGTTACAAAAAATTGTTTTATTTTTATTTTTCACTACTGTAGATGCTCCTTTTTAATAAAATTAGAGCAGACAGTAATGTCATGATCTGAAGGAATCTTATAATAATGTCATTATGTAGCTCATTGACGAACATATCTCTGTACGTGCTACGCTCTAGCACGTACTGCAACACGCAGTAAATACACAGCTGCAGAAGGATGGTTAATTTATTCTTAGAATATATTTTTTTTCCATTAGTCTTAAACTCTAATGGGTATCGTGTTCTTTACACAAATATTACCTTCTTATATCGTCAGTGCATTCTTAAAAAAATCTTCAAAATATTTATTTCTCCTTTTCAGCTCTAAAAAGAAAGATCTTGTCTCTTGAAATTGTGAATGTCCATAAATCAAACATCGATAAATATACAAAATACTTACTTATTTTTTTTCAGACCATCAGCTCGAAATTGTCAAATTATATGTCATGCAAACCTAACATAAAGCAAGTCATTAAAGCACTAGGGTCTAGCCGGGCAATAAAATTGTATGTACCTACTGAATTTTATTATGACCCGCTGGTGCATAATGTGATTTGAATTTGGAACCTCAACTAAAAACTTCGTATGAAAACTTTTTCTATTTAGGGCTGATTTTTCAATCGTCAGATAACTTTTATCCAGGGAATATGTTTGACGTTTTGACAACTTTTGTATAGAAAATGTGTCAAACCGCCATATTTATTCCTCAGGTAAAAGTTATCTGACGATTGAAAAATCAGCCCTTAATAAAATACAGCTCGACCAAAGATTTCTCACTTCATAGGTTTTAGTAGAGATATTATTGTGGACTAATAAGTAACAAATAGGTTATATTAATTAAATAGGTTAAACAAAAATAGTTACAATAATAATAGTAGATTGGAAAGAATGGCACCCATGTCATTGGAGAAAGAATATTGGAAATAAAAAATAATGAATTTATAACAAAAATGTAGCTTTATTACTTATGTATCAAAATAAATTGTTGTATTTATAATGTCTCTTGTTATTTGCGTGTGACTGCCACAACGTGGCTTTTCGTTAGTTCTGGGCCTTAAAGCTGGTGCCATAAGACGAGGGGGCACTTGGGATAACACATTGGATAGTCATATCTCCGATGAGCTTCCTCACGAACTCATTCTCTTCAAACTTCCTGCGCACCTACTAAGCGTCCTCCTGATTGAGCTTTCCCTATAAATCATATTATTATTTAAAAGGTAATCATCCTCGTAGCAGATTTAATAGAGCTTTGTATGTCTGCGTCCGTCTATTTCTCGTCGGCGTTTCAAAATTATTTAATTCTTGTTCCTCGTTCTGAAATCCCGTAAAAGATTGTCGAAATCAATATTTACTAAGGCACAACTCGATATTAGGAACAAAATTACCTCGAAGCACACAATAATATCGATCAGCTGATTCAAATAAAATCCGCCATCTTTCCTCTTACCATCCTCTAACAGTGCACCGGTGGTGTTTTATTTTGACGGCTACTAATCAATTGTTTAGCATCCTCTTAGTGCTAAATAGCGTTTATAAATAACAATTTTGCTAATCAGTTGCTTAGCAATTGATTAAAATTTAAGAGACGTTTATTTTAATTTTATTTAAGCGACGTTTCTAAATTTTATTTTATTTTATTAAATTGGAACAACAAACAGCTACATTATAAAATTTTACAAACCGAAAAACATAAATAAGTAATAATGTAGCCCACAGCGCTGTTCACAGATTAACCATCCATACTAATATTAACAATTCGAAAGAATAATGAAAGGATTATATCATGGAAGCATGAAAAAAAAAACAATAAAATAAATTAAATTAAAGTAATTTTGGAACAGTTAATAGACATTTACATCATTAGTTATATAGAGGCATGAGGAACAGGGTGTAAAGTTGACTCATCCTCCATAGAAAAGGGAGGATCCTCCGACCAGACGGGTGTTGTGTCTGGTGGGCTAATGCCCGACGGTTGATGTCGGGATGTTGTATATATGCTAGTCGCGCGGTAAACTCTGTTTGCGCGATGCAGGATTTTGCGTGACGTCAGTGTGACGCGTTCCATTGTGGCGATGCCGCCACATCACTCCCCTCCGGAGACCGGAGGTCGATAGTGGGCTGAGTCGTGTATCTTGCGATGCTTGCCAGGGCCAGTTGAGGTTCCAATGAGTCGGAACCGGGTGCCGCATAGTTCACCGTGAGTCGGAACTGTCTGCGGAGATGCCCCCATTGAGTCGGGGTGGCGCTGCGTTATGCTCCAATGCGTCGGATGTGGTACAGCGCCGGGTTGAGGCTGACTGCTGGCGTCGACCAGGAGAGGTTTGAAGGGCTCTGCTTGTTTGACCGGCCGAGAGTGCAGTGTGCTGTGCCAAGGTTGCTGATGAGGCTGAGGGTGATGACCAGGTATGCGCGGTCGCTGCATGCTTGTGGTCAGGATACCCGTTGAAGCCGTGGGTGCTGGCTGGCTGTGTGACTCGCTGCTCGAAAGCTCGAGGAAGTGATGCTGATGACGTCACGCTGTAGTAGTTGCACGAAGGCTGCGCTGACGTTCATGTTCGGGGTTACCAGTATAGAGGCATGAGGAACAGGGTGTAAAGTTCACTCATCCTCCATAGAAAAGGGAGGATCCTCCGACCAGACGGGTGTTGTGTCTGGTGGGCTACTGCCCGACGGTTGATGTCGGGATGTTGTATATATGCTAGTCGCGCGGTAAACTCTGTTTGCGCGATGCAGGATTTTGCGTGACGTCAGTGTGACGCGTTCCATTGTGGCGATGCCGCCACAGTTATGCTGTTAATGAGGTACCAGGGAAGCCACATGTCAGCCGGGGTTGCGGGATGTTCGAAAGAGTTACCGTGGCCCCGGCACAGGCAGCAGAAGGAACACGGGTGGGTTTTATTCAGTAAAAGTCTGACACGCCCTCCCGCTCCGCCCAGAGCGGGAGAAGTCATTTGATGATTTCCCATCCAAAAAAAAAGGGAAGCCATATGTGCAGAAGGAATTAGTGCCAAACTTCCTGTCTTCGACGTAGTCTTTAATCTTATAATATGCTTTTTTAATAAGGACACGTTTGATATGGGTTTTGAACTTTCCGTCGCTAAGTTCTGTAACCGACTTTGGCAACTTGTTATAAAAGCGGATACTGTTTATAAGAAATGAATTGCTTGTTTTAGTTAATCTAAATTTGGGTATCACAATTTCATGTTTACTACGTGTATTTATAAAGAGAAGGCTAGGATAGGCTCACCCCCTATTACATGGGACTTAAACATGACTGGCGAAATGTGTGTGCACTATAGGTACACCTCTGCCTAACCCTTCGGGGAAACAAGGCATGATGTTATGTGATGTGATGTTATAAAGAGAAGGCAGAGTTAGTATATCAATTTCTTTGAATTTGTTTCTAAGGGACTCACGAGGACCCATTTTATAGATCGCGCGGATTGCCCTCTTTTGTAAAATGAAAATTGAACTACGTCAGCTGCCGATCCCCACAGCAGAACGCCATAAGACATAATACTGTAGAAATAAGCAAAGTATACTAACCTAGCTGTGGCTATATCAGTCAACTGTTTTATTTTTCCTACTGCATATTGCAGCATAACTCTGCATGTCAAAACTTTTTGGTTTTTTAATGTCAACGTTTTTTCCGTTTATCATTGATTCTGGTCGATATTTTTTTACTTTTTTATTTCGTGATTCGAATTATTTTTTTCTGACAGATGGGTCCTCATTTTTTCAGTATGGTGCGTCAGTTGCAAAAAGTTGATCTGTTGATACCGACCCAGCTAGTTGAAAATTTACGTGTCTATATATTGAATACAATTTCTTGTGTTGTATAATAAAAGCAAAGTGCTTTCGACGTCGCCTGTCTTCTACTTTCGGTATGTATTCCTGTTATGTTGTTGCCGTAGTAGGATTATGGTTTTTTTTTTACTTTCTTTGCTAATATCCGCTATTTATTGTCATAGGAACTTTTTTTTCAAGTTCGAATCCCATACTTCCATGGTTTGAGTCGGGAAGTTTCGTCTTAATTAACCTGGTACGTATCTTTTAATCGTTTTCCTCAATCGTAAGTTCAGTCTGATCACTCTGGTCGAACCTTAATTCATTTTGTCTTAGGATTAATCAGTTTAGAACAGGCCATCTTTCGGCCTCCAGGTTCTGGCCCAAATAAACACTTGACATCGACGGTCAACGCGGAGTAATTAGCCGCATCCAGCCGCGAAGGCCTCACAACCACGTGGACCACTCTGCCAGCGCCTCCTGCTGTCTGCGACACCTCGCCGGACGTAATTACGTTGGACAATGATTTTTTACGATATTTTTTTATATACTAGCTAAGTAACGTAGTTAGTTTAACTCTCTGCAAACTTTAAATTCGTTGACAGTTTTATTTTAAATTTTCAAGCCTGTAAAATGCAAGATACCTTGGTTCTCTGATCTCTTTTCCCTTTACCGTTTATCTCGTGAGCGTAACCTATACAGCGATTGCAATCGAATTGATAGGACGTCTTTTTTTCTTTCGATATTCGCGTACTTTTCTCAACAGAGAAAAGTTATTTCTCTGTTATTTTTCTTCTTATTTTACATTAATCAATCCGCAACTTTTTTATGCATTAAATATTCATTTTTTTACTTTTTGTATTAAATTGTAATGTTTTCCTTTTTATTTTTTTAACGAACAAGATTAAACGTAAAGTGGTGAAAAGGTGTTTTCCTTTTTTCTTTTCTTTTCGCTATAATATGCAGCTGAACTTAATCTACCTGAAATAGCTCTAATATGGACGCCCCATTGCAATTGAGAATCTAGAGTAAATCCTTGAAATACCGTTTCCGTAATAGCATCTAGTTTCTTGCCATCAAGTTTTAAATTTAGATCCACTTGGGGTACATTTGGTAATGAGAACTTAAGACATTTAGTTTTGTTCGCATTAAGTAAAAGATTATTAGCTGTAAATCATTTTGAAAGAATAGCCAGAGTATCGTTGACATGTAAGACATCCGTATCTTTTCTATCTATTCTAAAAATAAGCGAAGTGTCATCAGCGAATAGAATTATATCCGATAAGTTAGCCATCATGTAAGGAAGGTCATAAATATAAACTAGAAATAGGGGGGAATTGAACCTTAAGGCACGCCCATCTTAACTAGACATCCCGAGGAAGTCGCCCCGTTAACGTTTACTTTTTGTTACCTGTTTGATAGATAGGATCAGCAGCTCATCCACGAATTCCGTAATAGTGTAATTTACAGATTAGTTTATTGTGGTCAACGCAGTCAAACGCTTTAGAGAGGTCACAGAAAATGCCAATTGCATCCTGGGACTTCTCCCAGGATTCTAAAATGTGACTGATGAGTTTTACTCCTGTGTCAGTCGTCGACCTACCTTTGGTGAAACCAAACTGGCGACTGTGTAAAATCCCATTTGAATTAAAGTGTCTGGTCTAGCATGGTTTTTTCATATATTTTACTCAATGCTGGCAGCACAGATATAGGTTTATAGTTAGAGGGAGCACTCTTACTACCTGATTTGAAAATTGGTACTACTTAACTATGTTTCATTAAATCAGGAAACGTACCGCTGTCTAAATATTGATTAAATATGCCTGTTAGGACAGGGGCAATTGTATCAATGATATCTCCAATCCTTAACAGAAATCCCCTATAAGTTTTCAGTGTTTTTTATGTTAAGACTTTTGAACGTTTTTTTAATTGTGGCAATAGAAATGGGCTTGAAATCAAAACTTGGAATGTCCTTACTGAAGTTTTCTTTGAGAAGGGATTCAGCCAATAAAGATGATGAGGGGAGAGATTTCGTAACCTCGATTGGGATGTTGGTAAAGAAATTTTCTAGAAATATCGTTTAGCGTGAAATGAAACGTCAGATTGTAGATTTTAGTTCAAAATTACACTTGTGGCGCTGTGTGTCATGACAACAACAATGGCGTCCGGAACAAAAAAAAAAAAAAACGAGTAATATGACTGAACATGACCCTAACTCAAATGTACATAGTGATTGGACAATTTTAATATACAGTTTTCAGATTTAAAAAAATACTAAATAACTACACAAAAATACTAAATAGCCAAGTAACTGCGACCAACTTGGAATTAGCGCTCGCGTGGTTGGTCGCAGTTCTAACCTACCCTAAACCAATAAATTGGTCAAAGTGCTCCAGCTTAGTTACTGCAACCAATTTGGCATTAGAACCCACACCAAACGCTTATTGTGACTGCTGACAAGCCATTCTGCCATACGTCTAAACATGGGTAGCAGTATTGTAAAACGTAGCGCAATGACAATCCAATGTTTTATGTAATTGCGCTGTTATGTAAAATAACTAGCGGTAAAACATCGGATTCTATAATCTAAAATATATTATATAATTAATGTATACTAAATATTGTAAATAAATTTAAAAGAGTAACGGTGGAGTTTCTTGCCCATTCTTCTCCATACGAAAGTACCCCTTGGAAGGGACGACTAGCATAAATTATTTTTTTTTTGTACAATTTGACTTTCAAAAGTGCCTTTTATGTGCCTAATTGGAACAAATGATTTGACTTTCTTTGCTATCCCCTTAAAATGTTCTCTTAGAGGCAACCAACATTTTATAATGCCCCTTGGTGTTCCTTATATCGTGTTAAACTACAACTGTAGTTTACTTCCTACTTAGGAAACTTCCTACAAGATTAATAGAACTAACAACCACCTTTGAAAGTTCGTAGCTAAGTAAACGGAATTTGTTTGGCTACGAAAGTGCTACGATGGTCTACGCTGTAGCAGAACTACGTAGAAGGCCTACGCAAGAAGGGTCAGTTGTTACGTCATTGTTGAAAAATATGAAAGTAAGATTTGACGTGTCTAGGACTCTAGATTATTACTTTAGAAATGCTTTTGGTTTGTTAAACATCTAAATAATTTAAATGACGTGCTATGCTTTTTGAGGGCGTAATTTTTTTCTTAAACACTTACATTAATTTATGCTTTCCAAAAATGTTTGTTGAGTAACAAAATATTTTTTGCATATTCATATTTAACTATGACACATAGTCGTTAAATAGTTGCTACTTACAACATAGCCGGCATGACGTGGACCTACGTAAGCCAGCTACGTGTTTCCACGACGTAGCGTCAAGCTACCGGCCTTGGCTTTTTATTTATTCATAAGTATTTCAACGTGTGCATGTATAGAAGACCCAGTTTATAACATGTAGACGTAAATACTCACCACCGCATAGGCAACTATAGATTCGCTTAATTTCATGGATCGCCATTTTGCGACTAGTAAAGTTTAGTGAGATAGACAACGCTTTATTGACTAAACCGTGAATCTCATTACTGATAGACACTTTAGGGTCATTGGTAATCTCATTACTGAGGGTCGTGTTTCCCCCGACGCGCGACGTGAAGTCATCATCTGTTTGACGTTGCTCGCTATCTGTGCCTTTTTTTTTTGTGGATGGGAAATCATCAAATGACTGCTCCCGCTCTGGGCGGACCGGGAGGGCGTGTCAGACTTTTACTGACTAAAACCCACCCGTATCCCTGGTACAGGGAATGACAAATGTTTGACGGGTTCCAATAGACTAAAATTCATAATCAATGACGTAGTTCAACAGAATATTTCTTAGGTTGTTGTGTAATTTTTACAATTGTGCGATATTTCAGGTCTTATATACATGTTTTTATATCGATATGCAATTCACTGTGTGTGGCATAGCCTGGTAGATTCCAATAGGATGGTTTCAGAATTACCACGAATTAGTGGACATTCTGAACATCTATATCTAATCTATGTATAATAGCATAAATTATAGTCGCTTTTCGTGTCTGTGTGCGTGACCGCGTTGTGCTTCTAAACTACGCAACGGTTTTCATCATCTTTTAGAGAATTTATTCCGGAAGGTTTATGTGCATAGTAAATTATAATTAAACTTACATATAACAAAGAAATCTCGATGTTTTGTTAAGTCGTAAAATCGTGTGAAGCAGGGGCAGGTCGCTAGATTATTTTATAAGAAATTCTGTTCTACAATAGTTAGTTATATCTCATAACACTCTCCGTTTGCTCGCTGTCGTTTCCTGTATGACTTTCAGATCAAAGGATTCATATTAACATTTTAATGTTTTGAAATGTGTATCACGATGTTCGAAGTTCTAGCTTCGTGTCGGAATATTATTTGACATGGCGTCTTCCATTTTATAACATTAAAATAAAGCAATAATGTTATACCTATTTTGAAAGAAAAATGGTTAGTTACTGTCCTTTAATTTAATGATATTGTTCTGTTAATGATGTAGAGGCTTAGTTTAGATTTTATTTTTACGTTGATGGACTCTACGAATAACATGGCGATAGAAATTAAAGCTCAAAATATAAAATAGTTTATTTTGTAAATACTGCTCTAAATTTTCCGTTCTACGTTTGACGTGTTAGGCAGCAAAATTAGTAAATCACTTACCAAGACTCATAAGCGGTTAGCGGTTTCCTCCGGAGGACATGATTTATTTTTTGCTCATCTTTTTAAATTATTCAGTTGAGTAGGTACCTACTGTAGCGAAAAATAAAAAAGAAACACTTTTCACCACTTTAAAATATACGTATAATTTTGGTTATAAAAAAAATAAAAAAAAATACACAGATTAACTTGAATATAAAAAAGGAATAATTCGAATATGTAATAAAAAAGTTGCTAGTTGGTTTTATAACAATATGGTCACGAGGAAACTTAGGTATTTCTGGGTTAAATACACGAATTTCGTTAACGACCTATCTAATCGTTTGCAATCGCTTATTTAGGGTTCGCTTACGTGATTTACGGTGTAGGAAATAGAAATTAAATAACTAAACTAACTCGTGTTTGACACAGTCATAAAGATTAAATTGTCTTCGAATAATAAGTTCGCAGTGAAGGTATTTCTAACTACATCACTTAGCTAACTAGAGTATAGGAAAAGGTATCCTCGTCTTGAAAATCCGCAAGTTGAAGTCTGCCGTTGAAATTATGCCCACAAGAGCTGACGCTGCTGTAGTGGCGTTCGCAGTAGGTTGAGTTCGAGTTAGTTAGTTCGAAATGGTTCGAGTTAGCCCACAGTCTCAAGAGGAGCTATCAGGACCCAAACTTGCGAGGCCGAATGACGACCTGTTTGACCTGATTTATCCAGGTTAGTAAAAATAAAATTAGGTTTATTCTCGTCCTAAAACATGGATGGATGGGATTCAAGCTTGCAATAGTCCTTCCAGAAGTAAAGGAAACGCGAGGTGGGAAGCAACCTTGCTTGTAATATTAATGAAATTATCCAACAAAAACGATGTGTTTTTAGGATTCCATGGCTGGTATAAAATATATCAAACGAAAATTTATAACATTATTCGATCGAACTCAATCCATTGTCTTTTTGCAACTGACGCTAGCTCTAAAAAAAAATTGAAGAACTCTGTCTGAAAAAACTATTCAAATTTATTTGAAAAATTACTAAATAAAAAAGTAAAAAATATCGGCCAGAATTAAGATGAAGAAAAAAAGGTTGTCAAATGAAAACCAAAAAGTTTTAAAATATAGTGTTACGCTGCACTACCTACGTTTAGAACAGAATATACAAAAAAAAGGTGTTTTCTTGAAGGTAAAATGTTTTGTTTCAGATTGATCTTAATAATCTACACTGCCCGATGCAATATACAATTTTCATAAAATGGCCTATTTTCTTTTTGTATGGATGGGTCCATTCAGCCAACTGGGCGAACCTTTTCAAAGATGCGCCACAAAACATAAGCCGCGTTTATTTATTTAAACTTCTCGCACACGATAAGGTACGAGGTACGTAGTTGCATTCTCTACCTGTCAACCAAGGGTGGTGAAGATCAATCAATCAATCATACGTGAATATTCTTCTTATAGATCGATGTCCACTTGTCATCGACCTAATTTTTATTCATCATAAGTAACTAAGTAGTGTTTTCTATAGTCTAATGTTTACCAGAGTTTAACAGCTGAATTGTAATTGTTGTTCTCAAAACAAAGCCTGTGCATTATATACTATGACTAGCTGTGACCGCGACTTCGTTCGCGTGGATGTCGGAAACAACTTTCCTATTTGTATTGGATTTTGATCACATTTTCATGGATTTTAATTGTTTTTGCGCGGAATTCTAATTATTTTTCTAAAATAAAAACAGTAGAAAGCCTAAGTAACTCCTTATAAAATCAGCTATCTGCCAGTGAAAGTCCCGTCAAAATCGGTTTAGCCGTTTCGGAGATTAGTCGGAACAAACAGACAGACAGACAAAAATTTTAAAATATGTTCATTTCTTATAAGTACCGTATATACTTTCATATATGTATTTAGTAAAAAGCTATTATTTTGACATTACAAACGGACACTTCAATTTTATTTATTTGTATAGATATATGTATTTATAGATAACACCAGTACCAGTAACTTACTCACTACTTCAAGCTTTAACTTGATTACCGATACAGAATGCGAATTGATCGAATAGAGCCTATGCATTTACATATTCGTAATGGCTTGCAATGGCCTCAGCTACGCGACAATATTAAAATTCTTAATATAGCTATCGTCATTAAAGTAACGTATTAATATTCGTGTCGTCAATGCACTGGTACGTAGAGATGTTTCGCAAGCACTCACGCGCACGTACTTTCAACGTTATCTAGAAGAAACGTGAGGGATGCTGCACGTGAACTTTGATGCGACGATATGACGTATGCGCTTGTAGCGCCTGTTACTATGGTTTCAATGCAAAGTACTCAACTGTACCTACTTCAGGAATGAGGAAGACAAATATATTTTATTTTGCAAATATGGGTACAGTACATGGTGATATAGGGAATAGGTTCAGCCATATTTTACCAGTAGGCATGCAAAACTTAAAAACGAATCTACT
This sequence comes from Fissipunctia ypsillon, assembly GCA_947568875.1. Classification (NCBI taxonomy): domain Eukaryota; kingdom Metazoa; phylum Arthropoda; class Insecta; order Lepidoptera; family Noctuidae; genus Fissipunctia; species Fissipunctia ypsillon. The sequence continues at coordinate 18,374,494 of OX387654.1, read as the reverse complement.
AATCTTTAACAAAAAGAAACAAAAACCGTAACAAAACCAAACATAATTCTTATTTTAAACAATCTAAGTTTAAATTTCACTCAAGAACTCTGTTACGCTATAGTATGCTTTGACTGCCAGAAAGCTTCGAGGCCTTTTTTTTTAATAATGTTGTTTCAATTGACAGATAACTTTTATCTAGGGAATAACGGTTACGCCGGTTACGTAGGGGTTTGACGTTTTGGCAGCTTTTGTATAGCAAATGTGTCAAACCGCCATATTTATTCCTCAGTTAAAAGTTATCTGAGTATTGAAAAATCGGCTCTTAGAAGTATTATTTCACTGTCTATACTTAATTGAGTTAATAATGAATTAGGTACAAATGGAATAGGTACACAAGTACATTACATAAGTATTTTCAGATGAATTTTGATTTTGTTTGTCAATCGCTTGTCGGATTTATCAAAACAATTATAGTTTTGGTCAGACTGAGACTGAACGTGTTGGTTCACTCTCAGTTTGAACAGAACTGTATTTTTTTTTTAAATTATAGACTTAAATTCTGTTTCGTAAACAAAACTTTAACCCGGCTCTAATAATAATTCCGTTTGGCTTGAATACATGGTCTAGTGGCTGCTGCCATTTAATGGTCCTTTACTGGTCTCGAACAATATCAACGGAGACAGAGCGATTTACTAGCACGAGACACACTTAACATGTCTGATGAAAGACGTAACTAATGTCTGCTGTACTAAACAGTTTAATATGACATTTTATTATCCATATATAGCTATGAATCTTAGCTCCACCGCTACCTAAATTATAGGTAACGATTGTCATTTGCCACGTGCATGCTTTTGTTCGGTTTCCGTGGCGTGGTCTCGCCAATTTTTCTATTGGTATATATTTGGCAGTGCTATCAGAACATAGATCTGAGCTTGGCACGGCCCGGTTGGTGCGGCTGGGTCTGCATCATTGCCAGCAACATTGTTCCCACCAGACACTAACGTGTATTGCGCACACGTCTGTCAAGACCACTATTAATCTTTTAAAAGACTGTGAAGTTTTTCTAGACAGACGCTTTTCTGGATTAAAGCTGAGACACACTTCGGGGCAAAGTTCCAGAGCGAGGTCTATCGGTATTTCTGTTTTGCACCGCTTTGGCATAAGAACGGATGGAAAAGTTTTGGCTATTTTCGGCTAAATATTTCCGTGCAGTTATGCCCTCGGAAAATTTATTTCCAACTGTGGCTTTTCTATTTGTTCCTATTATGGAAACCTATTGTCCAAGTTTTGCTGTTTAGACAGTCGCATCTTTTCTAGGTACTGTGAATGATCCGTTGCCGGATGTGAGGTAGTCTGGAAATACATCCCGTAATAATAACAAGAACCCATTCACTTTTCATAATTTATGTTTGTTTAGAACACTAACTCGTTACAACGGATTACGATTATGATCTGTTATCTAAATTGCAATATATTCTGCTATTTTAGACTGTTTTTGTATAAAATAAATTTATGATATCATGAACTAAAAATGTTTAACGAATACCTATCTGGTGAGAACTTTCCTGTAGGGTTTGCGTGAAATATTAGCATATTTGTGTACTATGTTTATAGTTCAACATTACACATGTGTTTATTTGCGCACTAGATTTAGATTTTATGGTTCTATGATAATGGCATCTACCAACGACAATAAGGGCGTTAGATACAGCTGTAAATAATGTTTAGCTTTTATCGGTACACAAGGGTCGGCAGGTAATTCCTGGCGGCGCGCCAAGCTAGCCCACGTACTCGCTCGCCTACTGAACGTCTTTCAATAACCTAAACTGAACCTTACCGTTCCAAATTTTAAGTAATATTTCTAATGTTTGTGTAGCAAATCTTGAAATTGATGTCCAAATCTTTACTGCCATCTGCCTTGAGCAATGTATTTTTATTTTATCGCGTTTACCGCTGGGCCATCGTGAGTTGTGTTCGTCAATAAATCACGAGTCGCTGAACTGTTGATGTTATGTGCAGGGATGTTATGAGAGATCGGTGTTAATACCTTAACATGTTTAACAAAACGAAGACGAGTGATGAATTAAGACGAAATGGTAATCCATCATTTGAATATGAAAAGTAAAGTAGCGTTTAGCGTAATTCATTTGAACCGATGATAGAGATCGTTTAATCTTTTATATACACAAAGGAATTATATATTACATTAAATTTATCATGGACTAGCTATGCCCCGCGACTTCGTTCGCGTGGAAGTCGTAAGATACATAATATACACACACACACATACAAACCATACATAAATTCACGCCTAATTCCCATGGGGATACGCAGAAACTACAGAACGCCACCTTCTACGATCCTTACATACTCCTTACATCCTCTTCCATCCTCCATACTAAAACTTATTAATAAAAAAAACGACCGACTTCTAAAAAAAAAACACTACAAAGCGAAAAACAACTTGAATTAATTAATAAGATTTTATTTTCCACTTTTAAGTTGTAGTACCTACCCCACCCGAATTCGTATACCACTACTTGCTAAGTAAATAACAGTGACAGGAAATTATTATAATAAATGGAACAAAATACTTATTATTGAACCTAACTCAAAAACCACTCATCAGAATTTGACCAAATTTATATGCGACCACAGGATACCTTTTCAAATAAAAACTTTGCAAAAAGGCAAATATGTATATGTCACGCTAAGTCGTGTCAGAAGATTGGAAGGCGTAGTTTTATCAGGTTTGGACGTCGTCGCCAACAAATTATTAAATCCGCCACACGACGACAGATCAGTGACGAAATCTGTCTTCTGACAATCAAGGCCACATACAAGTCAAGTAGCGCGATTTGATCCAGAGTGCATCTCATGACAATTCCAACACGGCTAGGATACATTGTTTTATTACGGAGTTCCAGTGCCTACCTTCCGGCTGCATTATCAGATCAGGTCATTGGTACCAGTTTCATCAGAACCATTTATTTAAATTTGCTTCGTCATAGTCGCTTAACTATCTTAATCGAGATATCTTATCGCTACCCGTGAAATACACTGAGGAGTTACCGTGGCCATCTGTGGTCTTCTTCGTCAGTTCCACTTCACCAAATGATACTTTCTAAATGCAAATGCTTGACTTGTTGATGAAAATATCAAAATCGCTATGTGTACCTATGTGTATAATATTTGAGGAGTTCCCTCAATTCCTCATAGATCCTATCATCAGAACTAGATTTTGATAAAAATGGGACCAATATGTATGCCTTACAAATAACAAAAGAAATTTCCAAACCGGTTTATAAAGACGCAGTACTGAGGTAACAAACATTAAAAAAAAATCAAGCGAATTGAGAACCTCCTCCTTTTTGTGAAGTTGTTTAAAAATAACAGCCACATTTTAATAAAACTACTCCCTCGTCCCCCTGACCTGCCGCGTTGCACCACCCGCCCGCGCTATAACTTCGTGTTCTTTCTGACTTTTTCCTTTTAGCTCGGCTCCTAAGGGTCGTAGCGTAATGTTAAAGAGCCTATAACTATCCTCGAGAATTGGGCTACCAAATGCAGAAAGAAGTTTTCAAATCCGACTTTTTGTTCACAATTTCATGGGTTTTAATATTTTTGCGCGGAACCCTAATTATTTTTCTAAAATAAAAGTAGCCTAAGTTACCCGCCATAACATCGTACCAACGTAACATCTGCCGGTGAAAGCCCCGTGAAAATAGGTCCAGCCGTTTCGGAGATTAGCTGGAACAAACAGACAGACAAAGATTTAAAAAATTGCTTTTCTGTTATATGTACCGTATATACGTTCATATGTATTTAGTAAAAGTTGTTGTTTTGACATTACAAACAGACACTTCAATTTTATTGATTTGTATAGATAGATACATATGTTCCTAATTTATTACGTAGATAAATTGCTTCAATTTATTTCTTGGCTATGTAATAAATATGTACGTATAGTGAATATTATAGTTATCATTTAATATTCAGTTATTAAGTGCGTCTCGGTAAGTTAATGTTGCTACCTACGACCATACAGTCGTTGGTTTCTACACACTTAAAAGGTCGCGATGAGCTTTTCATGTTATGTGGCTCTCCGTTATTTTTCTTTGCTATTTTCTGGATTGATTAGATGCCTCTGTTGTGTGATATTGGGCATGACATAATTGCATCGCCTACAGCTGCATCTACACTAATATTCGGATAAGATTTTGCTGCGGAGTCTAGATTGTCTAAATACAAAATATGATAAATCTACGTTGGAAGAATAACATTGTTTTTTAGTTTCACAGGCAGCATTTTAATGCAAAATGCCTCAGATAAATGATAAATGATTTTATTTCTGTAAGTAGGTTTATACAAACACTTTTACAAGTCAAATATTTTTTTTTTTAAACTAGATGAGGCCGGCGTTTCCTATCTGACTACTCTGAGAAGAAAGGCCGAAACAAACTCAGAGGTCACAGTCTCTTTTAAAGTCCAGACATAATCTTGGTCAGATCATGTGAAGATCATGTAGGTTGGTGTCTGAAATGGTCTTTTGAAGAAAGAACCACACAGATTGAGTGGACCTGTCCAGTCAGTGCAAGCATCTGTCAGTAATCGTACAGCTCAACATAAAAGTTAAGGAGCTCAACGATTACCTATACAGATACGATACCTTTGCTTGAGGTGGTGATACAAGCTATTATTGTTTGTTTATGTGTAAACGTCCCTAGAGTTCAAAACTAAACAACACAGTGTGTCGGTGCCACTCCGCTCTAGGTACATGTTTTCGAATCTAAATTAGAATTCTATCCGAAGCGAAGTGGAATCCGCCCTGTGACGTGTATTGACCTCTCTTGTACGTATTAACGTTCCTGTGACTTCTCAAACTAGAACTACTATTTCAGCCTCTATGTCTCTAATATATTTGCTCATAAAAATACGACGAGGTTTTCATTTTGAAAGTTATGTTTTAATAAAAAGTGTATTGTTTCCACTGCCAATTTAATATGCCTCTGTGAAAAGGACAGTTCTGTATTTACGACCCGGCCTAGTTGGTAGACTCTCGACTTAACACGACTCGTAAATCCGGTCCGTCATGGTGGTGGTATAAGTTGATAATAAGCACGGTAAAAATCAAGAATATGAACAGCAATTTGTTTAATCGAGTCCTACATTTCGTTCCGACACTTCCAAAGGAAAGTGTACGTAAGCCCAGAGTCACATTACCGGGTCGGCCACGCTTCGGCGAGCGTACGACACACGGTTTCAACTTGACACGTTTCTTTGTGCCACACAATAAGATGAGCTAATCAGAAATAGCGATCGACGGATCGTAACGTAGCAGTTATATTTGGGGATAATTAATGCTGTACTATTATTAGTGCTGCAAGTCCCTGGTAATAGGACATACTGGGTTACTTTTTGTTATCGAATTGATATTAAAAGTACATTATTAACTTCCTTGAAACAGCAGACGAAATTAAAGGCACACAGCTACTACGACGACCACGTACTACGATCACCAATGCAAACGTGGTAATTATGGACTACGCCGTAGCCCTTTGGGTAAAATGGTTCGGGCCGTAGCGGCTACGATAATACACCCTGAATAAAAGATTACTAAAAGGTTCGGTTGTAAGCGAGTAACTCTAACTATGATGATGTATGCTTAAGAACGTCTTCTTGCAATTGCTACAGCTAATACTCATGTTAAGTCTTTTTCTTTACCATAACCTAAATATAAAAACATTACATCATGCCTGGAATCCCCGAAGGATTAAGCAGAGGTGTACATACAAAAACATTACGCCAGTTATGTCACCATTACCTTTTGCCTAAAAACATGTTTAACGCTTTGAGGGACACTATACGGCTATAGCAGTAATAACAATAAAATGTCTATTGTGCCTCGACTTTGTTCTTCAAAGCCTACTACTACGAACGGAGTTTAAGAATTTTATACTGTTTTAAAACAACACATAATTTAGTAACGATTAAATTGTAAACGTGAATCCTTAATAGCGAATGCCCCATTAAAATAAATAAGTGGTTCAGTACGACTCTGAAACTCAATTTTAATTTAGCTGAAGATTAATTTTGATGAGTTACGTGACGCTAATGGTAGCCGCTGTGTTTTCAGTTATTCTCGGCGTTTCCTAACTGGGGTTACAGCATATGTTGCTGGGGATACAATCCGTAAAGTACTGTGATGTAATGTTATCATTTAGGCAAGCGTGCTTCGTTTGTACCTGATGTGAATTAGTGGCTTAACTATTAGATAGATAAAGTACATAAGAGGAAGACTGAAAGTGACACCGGTGACTGAAAAGTTGTGTGGAAATCGGTTGTCATGGTATGGGCATGTGATGCGGAGGAATGAGGAAAATGTCGTAAGGAAAGTTTTGAGTATGAATGTGGATGGGTATACGAGTAGGCGAAGACCAAATAAAACGATGGATGGACTGTGTGAAAGACGATATGGCTAGAAAGGGAGTGACTACCGAGATGACGACTAATAGAGAAGTATGGAAGAAAGGGACGTGTTGCGCCGACCCTAAATAAATTGGGACACTAGGACAGGAGAATGATGATGCTGAATTGTACACCAAAGTACACAGCTCGCTCATATCGCTAATAGCGATGTCTACACCAGACAAGCTAGGAAGACAATCCTACTATTCTACTTCCTACTAATATTATTAACGCTAAAGTTTGTGAGGATAGATGGAGATGGATGTTTGTTACTCTTTCACGCAAAAACTCCTGAACGGATTTGGATGAAAGGCACACAGATAGTTTATAACCTGGCTACCTACTTTTTATCCCGATATCCCTACGGGATCTAGACTTATGCGGGTGAAACCGCGGGGCGCTGCTAGTAAGTTATACGGGAGTAGTCCGTTGTACACTGTTATTAAAATATAGCCATCATGTGCACCACTATGTTGGGGTCGACTTCCAGTCGAACGGGATGCAGCTGAAAACCAGTATTTTACATGGAGTGACTGCCTATCTGACCTCCACAACCCAGTTACTGGGTAATACGATACCCCTAGGTAAGACTGGTTGTCAGACTTTCGGGCTTCTGACGACCCGTAACGACTGTCAGGATCCACGAAGGACAGTCGGGACCGACGCTTAACGTGCTTTCAGAGGCACGGAGGGGTCTTGGTATGTAAAGATGGTCACCCATCAACCGCGGCTAGCGCAATCTTGAGTCACGTGACCAGTCACTTTGTATGAAAAGTCGATTTTCAATTTTAAGATTTCGACCTACATATGTTCCTTGGGAAAAGTTGTCCAGTTTTATGCACCTGATAACCTCCTGAAATATCCGCACTCCTTTTAAACTTATCCTGTATATAATGTGATATGATACACAGTTACACACACAGGTGTACCATATTATTTTGCAATATAAGGGATAAAGAAGAGTGGTGGTTCCAAAGGGAAGCCGATAGGAATCGGGCTGTATGAAGGCTTCGCCACTGTTACTTAGCCACAAGCACCTCAAATATCTATAAAAAAGCCCCTAAAATATCTATAGTGTAGACAACAATAAGTATAAAACTTTTTGACTAAAGCTACACGGTTATCCAGTAAATTATTTCAAAATAATGACAAACTTGAATTTGTCCGTAGTTAAAGCAACTAACTTATTCTTTTTTCCCACGGACTAGTACATAACCTAAAAAACATCGATTTAATTTTTCACGTTCCCAAATCTCAATACTGCAAAACTCAGTCATAAGCAATGATCGTAGGTGTTTCGAATACCAAATATTAACTAGCAGCGAACAAGTAAGATGCAAACACACGTCAGAATTTATGATGGAGCTACCGATACATCAGATTTATCATTTCTTGTCTATTTTTTATTTAAGTGCAAGTTTATGACGTGCTAACATCGGTTTGCGTTTCATTTCCACTATGTTGGAAAGCTGTGTTGATGCAATGGCTTTGCTAGGAACACAATAATAAAGTTTTAGAAATAGAATAGATGTTTATGCTCATATCATGACGATTGAGTTTTTGTAACCTACCTACTAACTTTACAATAAACCTCAACCTCTCGCAGTCCACTGCTAGACATTGACCTCTCTAAAGTGGTGCCACGATACCCGGTTCTCCGCATTTCGCATCCAATCTGTCCCAGTTCCAGTCAAAGTCATCACAGTGATATATCACAATAAGCATACAAATAATCAGCCTATCTCCCCACTGCTGAGAAAGAAAGAAAATAATTACGTTTATTTGAACATAGTTCGTGAAACACAAAATACAAGTAACAAAAACTTTTTTACATAAAATAAAGCCGACTTCCAAAAAAAAAAAAATACTACAACGTGAAAAAAAAAATTGATTTCGGAAGACGGTGTCTTTTGTTTTGTATTTTCGTTTTTTGCTACCGACTTTCGAAATCAAAGTTAGTTTTCACTTTGTAGTGTTTTTTTTTGGAAGTTGGTTTTATTTTTTGTAAAAAAGTTTAAGTGAGAGAAGTTTTTATTTTTCACTTTATAGCAGTGGTACCTACCCCACACAAATTCGAATACCTGCTAAGTAAATTACAGTGACAGGAAGTTATTAGAACATCATCCACATAGACTAAGTGGGAAAAATACGTATTATTGAATTTAATTCAAAAACTGAACAAAAGTTAATAAATTCATGGGACCAACTTCGAGGTATACCGTCCCGAATAAAACATGAATCGTTAAATCGGAATACTCTGTATAAAGTTAAGCGTGGTCATAAATAAAAAAAATATATATTTACGTGTTGACTTGAGAAACTCCTCATATTTTTCATCGCTTAAAAATAAAAAGTGAGATGTTTTGAAATGGTTTCAGTCGGACAAAGCGTAAGCTTGAAGATAACACTTAAGTTTAGTCATTGATCTATAAAAAGTCGCCGGAAGTCGGCAATTAAATTCGGCGTTAACTTTAGATTATAGCGTCATTTGCGAACTTTTCACGAGTTTTCGGTGAAACTCGAAAGAAGCAGAATAGTTAAAATTCTTTGCTAGGTTACATTAAGATAATAAAGTCTAGCTGCGTTTGAGAGACTTGCTTTTGGTGTTTTCTTTACAAGATTGTTTTTTTAAAATTTAAGTATTTAGAATTTAAATACGACAGAAGCTTATAACCAATGCTTCTACCTACAATCAAACGGGCATTGTTATTTAAATTAGTCCACTGAACTCTTTATTATTAATTGTGAGAACTTAGATATTTAGCATTGAATAATCTGTGTGTATGTAGTGTAGTTTACGTTTAGGTACACGAGCGGTTAGGGGATCGATACTAAAGGATGTTTTTAGATATCAAATCTGGGCAATCCCCTGAACTATTTTCGACTGTGGCTATAGATAAATCTCGGATTTACGTACTATTGCAATGTGCAAACAAACGCTCAGTCACGTATAAATGTTTCAAGACGGGGATTATGAGATCAAGACCAGCAAAATGTAGATAAACTTTTCAAGCCATATGAAATTGGATGACCATTTTGCATTAGTACCTACACAACCAATTGCATCCTTAGAACTGTCAGTTTGAATTACAATTTGTTTTCTGGGATCAAAATTTACAAGCAATGATGGACTTATTAAAAGATCTTTTATATTATTGACACATGTAGTATGACCAATATTCCATACAAATTCTACATTTTTTTTAACAATTGCCTCAGTGGACTGGTTACTTCAGACATATTGTGGATATATTCCCTAAAATGATTAACAAAACCTAAAAATCTCTGAAGACCTTGCTTATCACTTGGCATGTCATATTCTAAAACGGCCCTAATCTTATCTTTGTCTGGTACTAAATTTCCATCTACAATTTCATGGCCAAAATATTTAACTACAACAGGCAAGTACTGAATTATCTTTGGATTAAGTTTGATATTCAATTCACGTGCTCTGCTGAGGACTTTTTCGAGTATCTCATCATGTTTTTCTTTGGATTCCGCATGAATTAAGAAATCATCGATGTATGTAAACAAACCTTCAATGTCACTAAAGCAATTTCTACATTTTTCTTGAAAAACTTCTGCTGAGATTTTAAGTCCAAATGGTAAGACATTAAAACAATAAGATCCATAAATTTTATAGAATGTACAGTCGAATGTGAAGTCCGCCTTTGTACTTTTTTGAGTAGGTATGAAAAGTTTAAATAAATAAATAAAGTTTCTGTACTGTTTCAAAATCTTTGCGTTTGTCACACTATAGAATATCGTGTATATCTAAGAGAAACGCTACATTAGCTGTCACTGGAAGAACTATAAATAGTAGAGCTTTTACATGACGAGCGATAATGAAAAAAATCACAGCAACGACGACTGAAATAGTAACGTGATTGGTCCGTGTTATGACTTTCCTGTCTTGCAGTTTGGCTAATTGTGAATCAATCTAAAATATATCCGTCAGATGTTTGTTTATGTAGTTCTGTTTGATTAATGACTTCGGAACCTCGGGATACCGCACAGTCATAGCAGTTTGATTTGATTATAGAAGCAGTTGATGATTTGTTTTCCAATGACGATTGCCGTTCGTTTTTTTTCCTATAACCTTCCTGATTTAGCTCATAGACAGCACAAGCAAGTTTCGGCCTTACAGAGCGGCATAAACGCCCAAAACTAATGTTTCTACATGGTTTATAGATAGTTAACATTAAGCATTTAAGAAACCATAAACGAGATTGACACAAAATTTTGTTTCGCCTTGTCAAGATTAAGAGGGCAAATGAAACGATCGTAAATTCGCTTGAGACCGAGAAGTACACCCACTCGCAGCGCATATGAGTGTTGTTATAATAGAATACTTTAGAGACGCGTAAAACAATAATTAATTTAAAAAGAAGTGTGCTGGCACTTGTCCATTGAAAAATTCCGCGCCGGAGCGGGCATGGGTTCGCGCAGCCGCGTAGCCGTCGGCAACCGAGATGTGTCTAAATGTTTGTCAAACTCAAGTAATAAATGATTATTTCACATGTCTCTGTGTTAATTTACTAAAATCAGTTACCAAAACATTAAGCTGTAAATCTTAATTTAACATTTTGATTTATTTCGCAGCTTTATGACTCGTTTGAATTTTATCTTTTGCGAATAGCGTTTTTTTAGCTGGCTAATTATTTGCTTAATTATTTCTGGCTGTTCAGCTAGCTAGCCAATTCCAGCCAGCAAGTTTCTACAAAATAATTTGTTATTTTCCATTAGAGTATAATTACTGAACCACGTGTATGCTACCAATAAATTCAGTTTGTTAGTCATGAGCCCCAATGTAATCTGTTTGCTTTCACTGCCATTTTATAATACCACAATAAATTTTAATGTTCACAAACATTAAAGTCTACGTAGTTGTTTATATTTTTTGTAATACTTTCCCAATGCAACCGCTATGCAAGCAATTTATAATGAAACTGTTTGTGGTATTCATTTTACATAATTAATCACCATTAACAGCTCGTAAACCCTTCTGTTGACCACAGTTCGATTGACCGTTACAATACAAACATAGTCATAATCACCCAATTCACGAAGTAATGGTAGGTAATCACAGATTGTTGTTATTTGAGCTCAGTTCAGTGGTTTGTGCATGACTAACAAAAGGCTCAATTTATGGAGCAATTTAGTTGCTCGTAGAATGCAATAATTGGTAGCAACATTAGATGTTGATGTGGCAGTGGGTTGGCCATATTTGTCGAAGGACAAACGGCCGGTGGAGCAGACGAGTCCAGAGGGTCTTCTCCCTAAGCACGAAGTCCGTAGTTTCGGCCGAAGTTACGGGCGCTTCGTACTCCGTATCACTTACAGACATAAGTTTAGTTCAGTTTCCGAACTAAGAATGAATGACAACATGATTTTACAGTTGTTCCTACGCCCGATGTGTTTTTAACCGTCTGAAAAAATTAATTTTACATTTGTTTTGACGGATTAACTACTTTCGGACGGACGGGCCCATATCTTCGTTGATAGACTTGGGAGTAAACCCCCTGGAGTGGAGACAGAGTATCGGCAAGCGTAGTGTGGGACGCCCCCCAGTTAGATGGACCGACGACTTTAAGAAGGTGGCTGGGACCGACTGGAAGCGGAAGGCGGAGGACAGGGTGTTGTGTCCACTGCTGGACATAGGCCTCTCCCAGAATGAATGTTGCCTAATCTCAACACCTGTTGACTTCATACAATACAATTAAATTGTCGCCTGTAAATCACCTTTTACAAGGCCGCGTACGGAAACTTATTTACATTTTTAAAACACTGCGACATGTAGCACACGCATCAGTTATCCGGAATGTATACTTCGCTCTCTGCCAATCCCTAATCACCTATTGTATTTCCTGTTGGGGAGGAGCTGCTAAGACAGTGATGAAGCCAATAGAGATCGCTCACAGGGCCATACTTAAAGTTGCCACCTTTCGCCCTATCTTATTTCCAACAACCGAGCTTTATAAATCCTGGAACGTTTTAAATGTACGACAACAGTACATTTTACATATAGTCTTATTACAACATTCCAGAACACCTTACAGACATATCTCTAAACGTCGAAAATATATAATCTGCTCAATTCCACCTCCACGTACCTCTTTCGTAAAACGATTCTCTTCATATCTTGCTCCATCTCTCTATAATAAAATTAACGCAAAATGCCCTATCTTTAAACTCTCATTGCACCATTGTAAAAAAACTGTACGGACGCTCCTTTTGGACCTCAATTATGATGACACTGAATTATTCCTTGCAAAGTAATCTCATAAACACATATACACACGCACGCACACCATCACACACACATACACACACACACACCCACACACTCTAGATATGTCTTGTATAAATAATTGTAAAATAACTATTGTATAGTAACTATAGTCACAGATGCTGTTTAAAATTTTAAAATTTAAAATGTTATATTAAGCGCTCACTATTTTATAAAATCCGCCAATCAGGGGACCGGCACTGTCTCTCCTAAACACAGGCTAAATTTTAACCTAGCTAGGAGAACAGTACTTCACCCGTATTTATTGTAAACTGTTAGTGAACCTACAAATATGTAAATGCAACATCTGTAAACTTTACAATCCCTTTATGAAATAAACTAAATTAAACTAAACTAAACTTTTTACAAGATCCAAGGTTAGAATGGCGTGGTCCATTCATTTCCTGGAATATATGACCCCGATGTTTTTTTTTTATAAAAATGTGAAAAGAAACAAAAATAAAGTCATGGTCACAGTGCATGTGAAGTTTTGTGTCACGTGCGTCAACGTTCCAATAAAACAGGAAGAAAAAAAAAGATTTGCAGTTTTCTAACATTTCGACACCATGATTTATTTCGCTTGTGATTAATTTTAAATGAGAATACAACGTCGAATTTCTGTGTTTTTGTAGCAAGATGAAGCACGAATGCTGGTTAATATTTTAGTGTAGGTACCTAGAACATTGTGCCTATGTAGATTTATAATTATTAGCCAAGGATAATCTTGTAGGAATGTCACTCAGTTTTTTCCCCGGTGTAATTTTTAACTACCAGCGGTCTGAGGATAATTTGTGATACTAGCTTATTCTTTTCTGTATTGAACTGGCAGATCACAAAACATTACAATTACTATTTACAAGTTACTATTTACATATTTGTAATTCTTATAAGTGCGTGTACCACTAAACTCTAAGCCACACAATTGTAACGGAAAAACCTTACAAATATGTAAATTGTAGTGGCAAGTCTACAATTTATACATAGCCCTCATGCTTTGTGTTACGCTTTTAAAAATGCGAAAGAATTATAGATTGTAAATTGTAAGTAACTCATACATATTTGTAATTTCTGTGTTAGGAAAGTACGCAACTTTTTCTACAATTTAAATATTTTGTAGAATTGTAGACTTGAAAAGTTTTGTGGTATAGGGCGCTTTTGGAATTAAACAATATCTATGTCTATAACAACTGCAGTACCTCCTAGGCCACCTTAGTTTCGAGTATCAAACAGTAAAAAAATAAAAAATGTTTCAAGTGAACGTAAGTTTATCAGCACCAATGTTCTACAAACCGGAATAAAGCATAGCTTAAAGGCAGCAACAATACTTTCTAAAACGAACTCTTTAGTACTTATATTTTCTAAGTATTTATTGTAAAAATTAATAATATGTAAATGGCACACCACAGACTAACTGCAGTAATGTCTCTCCTTCTCCCTTTAAATCCATCCAAAGGTTGTCTCTCCTAGCCCGATCACCATGTATGGCAAGCCGATCCCTTGGGAGAAGCAAGCCAAATACCTTGGCGTGATCTTAGATCAACACCTGACCTTTAGAGAGCACATCAAGACGGCTCGTTCGCGTGCCGCTTGCGCTCTCGGCAGGCTTCACTTCATCCTGACCGCGCGTAGCAAACTATCTCTTAAGTGCAAGCTGCGCATCTACACCGCAGTCATCCGTCCCATCATGACGTATGCTTGTGTTGTATTCGCGCACGCTAAGCCACACTTGCTCCATAGGATGCAGACCCTACAGAACCGTTTCCTCAGAAAGGTCACGGGGGCACCCTATTATGTACGCAACGAGTCTCTTCACGTTGATCTAAAAATCCCAACCGTCCAGCAGTTCATGAAACGCCTCGCCAAGCGTTTCTTCGAATCTGCCTCCAAACACCCGAATCCCCTGATTGCGGCGGCCGCCCGCTACACACCGTCGCGCATAAGTCGCATCCGCCGTCCTAGGCACGCCCTAACCGTCCCGGATGACGCCATAACTCTCCTCCAGGAGAGTAATCCCGCCACCAGCACGATCCGGAAACTCAAATCGAGACCGCCGTGCTTCCGCCCTCGCCGCCGAGGGCCACCGCGACGCCCCCGTCCATACCCACCCCGACCCTTGCTCGAGCCAGCCCGCGCAGCTGAGCCCGTAATTCTAAATTTGCCCCCAAATAATCCGATCCAGCATGTCCCATTGCTGTCCTCTCCCAGCGACGCCCTAAGCCGAGGTCCGTACCCCACAGGGGGTGCCCTTAGCGTGTAGTCGCTTAGTTTTTAGTCTTAGTTTTAAGCCTGGCTGGAGGCCTTAATTTATTGAGGCATCCACAGGAAAGCCCGGTTAAGCAGTCGACAACCTCCTATAGGTTGAACTGCGAGATGCCATTCCCCAAAAACAAAAAAAAAAACAAAGGTTGTCTCTAGAAGAACGCTTTTAGCGAGAAGACCATTGTGTTAAACTATGTAAAATTTCTACATTTATATCTGTAATTTGCATGGCATTTGCATTTGTGTACCTACATATTAAAGAGTATTCTGTTCTATTCTTTCAGAAAGAGCTCTAATATGGACTAAACAATCATAATGATTGCTATGTTTCTAAGATTATAACCGCGTTGCATCGTATTGACGTACGTCATCGTCAGATTCAACGCAGCTGTAAGCCTTGAATCTATAAGATGAATTGCTCTAAGAACCTTACCGAGTGACCAATAAAAATTGTATACGCTCGCCCGCGTCATATGCGCTGCGTCAATACTCCCATACCATAACATACGTCATTATAGTAAAAACATTATGTAGATAGGTAAGTGGTTATTTATTGAACACGGAAGTATTAAGGTAATAAATAATAAATAGGTGTAGATATAATTGATAGTAGGTGAGTAGGTCATAGTACCACTTACTTTCTATTAGGTATTTAAAAAAAAATTATTTATAGTTTTATTGCTGAATGGGCCCGCTCTTGACCTCGATCACGCCTGATGGAAAGCGATGGATGAGGTCTATGAAGGAACGAGCGTGGCCAGAAGATCCCTGTTCACTCTTGCTTTGAAGGCAGACGGGTTATATGTGGAAGGGAACACAAACGCTGGCAGAGATTTCGACCTCTTTGGCTGTGCGCATAACAAATGTGGAGGAGAAGCGATTAGTACGACTGGTCGGGATATAAACCGCAGATGTATGCAGTTATTTGATCATTGAACCGAACCGATTAAACTGGGTAACCATGACAACATGTAACTAGCATACCTACTGTTATTACATGAAGATCATGTTTTGTGTTGCATAACGAATGTTTAAATACATGGTGGAAATGACAACACGACAATACATCGTATGTCTAATGACGTTCCCAGTCCGCATACGAAAATTCCATCAAGTAAGTATATCCAATAGTTTAGTCGCTAGTCATAGGTTGGCAAAACCCATGGTCGGCCCTTTTAGTAGTATAATTAGTTTATTTGAAAAAAAAACACTATTTTCTATGCTAAGATTTATTTGATAGTTTAAACTTTCATTTATTGTCATATTTTCGTCTCCACGTTGTATATGTACACAGAACACATTATAACCATTTGTTCTGTGGTTATATACTACACTACTACCAGCTTTTGCCCACGGCTTTGGCCCCGTTGGAGGTCGGAAATTTTCCCACGGGAACGTACTACCGGGATAAAAAGTATCTAATGTCCTAACCCAGGTCATGTTCTACCCATGTGCCAAATTTCATCCAAATCCGTTCTGTCGTTTTAGCGTGAAAGCGTAACAAACAAATGTAACAAACACTTTCGCATTTATAAATAGTTAAGATGATATTAAATATGATGCTTGATAAGACCCTAGCTGCTTCGGAAGTACTTTTTAATCATTATGTCAGCCCGTTAACGATAATAACATTACGAAAGTTTTCTTCAAACATCGAAACCTAAAAAAAACTTTCCGGAAAATGATCTTGGTGATGTGTGGTGTGTGTATAATCACCAAACTTTTCGGTTAGACTGGAGACTTAATAGAATTTCAGAGCTACCTTTTAAGACAAGGGTAGAAGGTATTGATCGAATGGTTAATGGAGTAATGTGCTTGGTCGAGTGAAATAAAAAAATAAAACGCATATTATTCATTCATAGGCCGCTACACATTGAGGACATGAGTTATTTATGGCCTGATTTTACTAAGGGTGGGTAATGTGGCTGCCACGTTATAGGTACTATTAATAAAACGATAAAAAGAAAGAAAATGCTTTTACGCTCATGACATTCTTGCATACAAGTTGTAAAGTTAAAACGGTAACGAAGCATAAAAAAGCTGTTGATATGAACTTTTTAACATTAAGAGATCGCATTACCTACAATAGAAGAATAGAATAACGTTCATTCGGCATAATACGTCATCACCTGAGGAAAACATAACATGGGACAAGGAAACAAACAAGGAAAGAAACAATGTATAATAAACTACTTTTTCTCATACTAATTCCATATTGCGTTGACGAGCAAACCCATTCCGAAAGGGTGACACCACTCACTCAATAACTCGGAATGAAGGCGATGATAACCGAATTTTAATGATTTTAAACTGAATATCACGTCTAAACGAGCTGTGCATATGAATTGGAAAATATATGTGTTAAATTAGAGCATATTCTTAATAACTTAATATGTGAATATTTTAGATTATGTTTATATTATATAGTGTAATTAATTTGTAAAGTTATGTCTAACGCGGATAAGAAACTGTGAATAACGTAAAAACTATCAAGCGTAGGTATATTATGAAACCTTCACCATTTTGAAGATAATTTAATTATGTATCTTCTCGTATACGTGTTCTATTAAAATACCTTTTGTTTTATGCATTGTATAATAAATTAATAATGCCTCTAATTTGGGACAGTGCTCTTTGATGGGAGAGTCCTATTACCGGGTGGACGTACGACGCGTTGCGTGAGCTCAACACAGAACACGCAAGCTATGCACTCTAGGTTGCTGGCATTTATCTGCGTCTCTTAGAGCTATATTTACTGGACTTTTTTCCTACAGGTGTGGGTGTACTTTGCCTCATGGGTATGAGGCGAAGTATTTTTTGCTAAAAATGCGCTGGCTAACATTAACGGGTTGTAAAAACGGAAAATCCGTTGTGTATAACTACAAACACAGAAGTCCGAAACAAATGTTTGAATTCAAAATATCATGACATCAAAGAAATCTATTTCAAGTAATAGATATTAATACGTGTTCATATTCGACAAACATGGCGTGACGCTTTCCCTCCGGCCGAATGTCAGCAGCCACCGTCACGTAGTTTGTAGATGCACACAGATTCCCGGGATGTGCACTTGGTATCAGACCAAAATATCTGTATATTATGCAGATATTACATTATGTACGATTACCTTGAGTGTAAAATTAGATAGTTTTACATGTGAGCAAGTGCTTCACGCTCGATTTACGTGAGTTTAGTGGCTGCACGAGTCCGATCATAGTCAGTGAAATAGGGGTAATCATTTTTATTCTGTTATCTGTTTGTGTAGATACAGAGGTAGTAAAACTTTATTTTGATCCAACCAATTGCTGTTTTACGTTTTTTCTGAGTAATCATCTGAAGCCTGACTTATCTTTTCCGAATGACTTGTGGCTAGCCCAAATATTGTTAGTTTGTTTAAGGTTTTGGCTTCATAACTTGGATCTAAGGTAAATATTTACTTCAGCCGGGGTTGCGGGATGTTCGAAAGAGTTACCGTGGCCCCGGCACAGGCAACAGAAGGAACACGGGTGGGTTTTAGTCAGTAAACGTCTGACACGCCCTGCCGCTCCGCCCAGAGCGGGAGAAGTCATTTGATGATATCCCATCCAAAAAATAAAAAATGGTAAATATTATATACTTATACTCTGTTAAATATGATGTTATGCTTGACACTAGCCAACTGTTTCTGTAAGCGCTGGCATTACATAAAGCAAAAGTTGATTATGTATTCGATTACCGGTTCTTGTACGCAACCGCTGATAAATAAATGTTTTTATTATTTTAACTATCATAAAATTAACAGAGTAGGCCCTACTTACCTAATAAATAAATAAAATTGAAGCGTTTGTTTGTAATATCAAAAAAGAACTTTTTACAAAATGCATAAGAAAGTATATACCGTACTTATAACAAAAAAGCAATTTTTAAAATATTTTCTGTCTGTCTGTCTGTTTGTTCCGGCTAATCTCCAAAACGGCTGGACCGATTTTGACGTGACTCACTGGCAGATAGCTGATGTTACGAGAAGAAACTTAGGCTAATTTTATTTCAGAAAAATAATCAGGGTTCCGTGCAAAAAAATTAAAACCCATGAAATTGTGATCAAAAAGTCGGATTTCGAAAATTCTTTTTGCATTCGGTAGCCCAATTCTCTAGGATAGTTATAGATTATATTTAACATCACGCCACGATCCTTAGGAGCCGAGCAAAAAGAAAAAAGTCAGAAAGAACACTAAGCGAAAACGAAGTAATAGCGCGGGCGGGGTTTGTTTTATTAAAATGTGGCTGTTATTTTAGTATATTGTGTATCTTACGACATCCACGCGAACTAAGTCGCGGGGCACAACTATCTATACAAATAAATAAAATTTAAGTGTTTGTAATGTCAAAATAACAACTTTTCAGCAAACAACAGTTATAACAACAGTTCCACGCGAACGAAGTCGCAGGGCACAGCTAGTAGGCTACATACATATTAGTAAACGGTTCGTATCTTTTCTACGTTAGTTCGTTTGGAAGTTATAGGAACGGTTTTATTGTACCCTTTCATGGCAGCTGACAAGGAATTAATTAATCTATCGCGCATGCTCCGCTTCGGGTGTGTGAAACGAAGGGTGTGTCTATGGTAAAGTCACGTTATAGACGTCGTACAATGCTGCATCACTGAAGATTAATGTGATGCCGGCTTCTATGGAGGGTTCCATGCTGAATATGTTACTGAAGTAGTGGCGTAGGGTACAATAGATAATGCTGAAACACTGCGTTGTGTAACTATTTTTTGTATTATGCACCGAAATAATAGTAAAATAAAGTTGCCTGTTATGAAAGCTCTAATTTATTGATAAAAAAAGTGATTTAAAAAAATTAATCAACTTCAAAAAGAACTTAACTCAAAATTATGAAATAACTTTAATTTCGGAAGTCGGTGTCTTGGGATCTGTATTTTAGTTTTTTGTCACCGACTTCCGAAATTAAAGTTATTTCATAATTTTGAGTTAAGTTCTTTTTGAAGTCGATTTAATTTTTTAAATTACTTTTTTATTTCGTAATTTTTAGTTTGATAGTATTTTATCGCCGATTGGAATACCCCTTGTTGCCCATATGTCAGCGAGTTTTTTAAATACCTCCTCGAGGCTGCTGGTAAATAGTTTAGGAGAGAGCGGATCACCCTGTTTTACCTCTTTGTCAATTTTGAATGTTATGCCTACAGAATCTAGTTTAACGTTGGCCGTGCTATTATTATAAATATTTATAATTATTATAAATCAAACTCACCGACCAAATTCGCAACACCATAATACGCTCCAAGACAGGTATCGCCGATGTTGGTGCTAAGTCTGCGAGATTGAAATGGGACTGGGCGGGTCATATTTATACGATGCACCCAGACAGATGGGCCAGGATCGTCACAAAGTGGGTGCCTGAAGACGGGCGTCGTCACCGAGGCAGGCCTAAAAAACGCTGGCGTGATGATTTGGACTCGTACCTTACTGATTGGACGGAAAAGGTACAGCACAAAGAAAATTGGAAAAGTATGTGGGAGACCTTTGCCCAGCAGTGGGACAACATAGGTTGAACAAAAAAAAAAAAATTTAGTTTTAAGTTAAAACTGGAATTTGTTTGTAATAAGTAGTAAGTAATAGTTTTGTTGTAAATACTGCACTAGAATTTGACCAAGGTTTTGGAGATGTTTTCCCTTTGACACATCCGTAACTCGTATCAATAAGCCAGGCCGTCATACTTACACGTATTAGTACATCTCTTGAAAACTACTGAACAGATTTTGATGAAACTTGCACTGTTCCCTAAGTTGAAGTAAATGGCAGCCAATAAAAAAACATAATCACAGTCCGGCTAATAGTTTCGGAAAAATGCGTGGAGGAACGTACATACAAACATACACCTATACATTTTGTATATTTGATTGTAAGCCCTAATACATTATCATATGTCAATATATTGCAGTTCCAATAATATTACATACGTGTCGAATTGATAACCTTCTTCTTTTTTTGAAGTCGGTTAATAAAAGAGTAGGATGACGATCCTTGCATTTTCAGTGAGACTGGTTTTTAAACTTATAATGGAAATAACCATAACCATTGCATCTTTTACAAGTTTGCTAGCCCAATGCCATAAGTGTATCATGTGGTATCAAAATTCCACTTCATTTGAAAGTTTCTCGTCCTTTTATCATCTTGTAAACTTTCCTAAAAAAGAACAAATAAATATAGGATACCCACCTACTTGACCCGTAGCCGCACGTTATTTTCATTTGAGAGCTGCCTAAGGGCTGATTAACCAGAGTCAGATATCTTGTATCCGCGGATCAAAATTGACATCCGACAGTTTATGTATGGAAAATCTGTCAAAAAAAAAATTCGCTGGATTAGACTTACACTAGGTATAAAAGTTTGGTCGAATTCGCCCTAAGGGAGTTACTTGGTCCCCACAGAACAACCTCTATGTAATGTGGTGACCTCATTCTTGACTGAGGACCTTAGGGGTGAAGACTGGGGCCGTTTATATGTAGGTACGTAACTAAGTATTAACGCAAAAGGTGTTGGTCAATTTCGTAGTGAGTTTTATCGAATGTATTTTTCGTAGGAGAGTAATTGGGTTGAAGACTCTTTATTGCATTTCTTGCGAAGGAAGTAAGTATTTACGTCTAGGTACGTGTCCTTTAGGCAACAGCTTATTTCCTTTTATAATATTATTTTGCGTATTTATTAAACACTTTAATGTACACCACATACAATAATGGGCGGTCTTATCTCACAAGGCGATCTTTTATAGGGAACCTTTGGATCGACTGAAAGAAAGGAGAGACAGAATACGTAGGTAGATATAGAACAGTATTATGAGCGACAAACCGAATCCATTAATATCAAGCTAATGTAGGCCTACTAAACATTACTCCCAGGTAAAGTATAAAAAAAAAACACTATTTCTGAGATGTCATAATTAGACTTTTTTATATAACTATTTATTTATTTTATTAATTATGTCTCTTCTTTCTTCTTTGTCGTTCCCTCAACGGTGACGATCACGACCACAAACAATGCCTCTCCAAGTTGTGCGGTCTTCTGCAGTGTGGACCGCAAGGTAAATGCTGCCTCCAACAGCCTACTTGATCGCGTCTGACCATCTTGCCGGTGCTCTGCCTTGAGCGCGTTTTCCTTCCACCCGGGCCAGTATCGTAAGCCTTTCCAGACCATGCTTAGGTGAACGCATAGTATGTCCGGAAAAGCTAAGGGCACGCTCTTGGCATATTGTAGATAGCCGCTTGGTGATGTTGAGTTCCTCCAGTATGGATTCATTCGTTCTCATGGCGGTCCATGGTATACGAAGTAGCCTCTGCCAACACCACATCTCGAAAGCATTGATCTTACTGATTTCGCGGCTTTTAATGCACCACGTTTCAGCGCCATATAAAAATATGGAAAAAACTAGAGTACGGGTCAGTCGTATTTTGGTATTCCGATGGATGCCACGGTTCTTCCAAATTTTCCATAGACTGGTCATTGCACTTTTGGCCATACCAGTACGACTGCGGATTTCCTCACGGCAGCTGCCCTCATTTGTGATCAAAGACCCAAGATACACGAACTCGCTGACTTTCTCATAGCCGTCGAGTAGATTTGAGCACGGAAGAAGATGAACACGGTCTACCACCATTACTTTTGTCTTGGCATGGTTGATCTTGAGTCCAAGTTTAGCGCTCTCTGCTTCTATACGTTTCAGCAGATCCGCTATCTCTTTCTCGCTCCACGCAACTATAGTGGTATCGTCCGCATATCTTAGGTTCGTGACACTTTCACCGCCAACAACGATTCTGCCGTGCCAGCCATCAAGCGATCTCCTCATAATATGCTTCCCGTAGATGTTGAATAACTTTGGCGACAGAATACAGCCTTGAGGCACGCCCCGTTCTGTATGGAAATCCTGCGATTTTTTGTTTTCCAGTTTCACGAAGCTGGTCCCATCAAAGTACAGATTCTGGATCAGAAATGTGAGATGTAGGGGGACGCTCATTTCAATGAGAACATCAAACACTCACATTTATGTACACACAATAAAATACGAATGAGTATCATACATTTAAGTGTTGAGTACAAAGGTACCTACCGCTTATTTCTTAAAAAAATTCTTCCAGCAGACCTGCGAAAGGAGAAATGAAAAAGAAATGTAGACTATAGTGTGCGAGAACAAGAAGAGAAGATGATTTGCAAAAATTAATATATACTTAAATAAATAAACACTTATGCTAAAATATAAAAATATATAAATTATCACAGTTAAGAGGAAAGGTAATGCTCTTTTACTCGATATTTAAATAACTATAGTGACATACTTTTATTTGGCAACATTACCCATATCCATCTATTTTTATACACTAGAGATATAGCTCGGTATGTATAGTGAACTAATTACCTATTTAAAAGCATATGTATAGGTTGTACATTACCCAGCAGACTTTTATTGTAGACGATAATTACTAATCCGCATGTAACTACAAATAATAAATATAAACTGTAACGGATGTTGGTATGTTTTTTGCAGAGATATTTTACTCTTGGAACTGTAAAATGTACAAAATATACTGTGTAACTAGGCGAGTTATATTATACAGCATTTCAGCCTGAATTAAAAAGCTTTTCTTCAGTGGAAGATTTTATTTTAAAACTTGCGATGCGGCAAAAAAGTCGACATTATTAACACTAATGCATATGAAATCGTAACCCATGAATCGAGGTCGATCTTCAGCTATTTGATGACGAGAATATTTTCAGCACTAAATCTTTTATACTAACAATAAGCACATCAAAAACATTCCTGACGGTGACATCTGAAATGTGAAATGTGTCATTCATTAGTTTATGACGTAATCTTTTAATGGTTTGGCGTACAAAAGTTTGAGTACCACTAGGTAATTAAAAGCCTAGCTGAAATCTTTTAGGAATATTATACACATTCAAAAGTTTCGTTTCGAACTTCGTGGTATGGGGTCCTGTGGGGTAAATGCGTAACATCCTACATAAAATGATCGCAATTGGTTTCATTTTGACAGTACACCCACGTCCATTGCGTTATTTACGTTGTTTCAACATATGAAGACGAATTTTTTAAACATATGAAGCAATGGATTAGCGATATCTTTCAAAACTCTCGGAATGTGATTGAAAGTGTGTGACGCAATTAGGATGCTGGGTTCGATGTTTAGATCCGGCAAAGTGTTATTGTTCTTCCATTAGAAATTTCTCAGTAGCAGTGCAGAGTTTGGAGTTTTGCCCGGTTGATGGCAATAGCCTCGCCCTCTACTACATGGGACTTAAACATAACTTGCGAAATGTGGGTCAACTACTCGTATATACGTACCGCCTACCCCTTTGTGTAATATAGGCGTTATGTTATGATATCTCAAAAGCATTCGTAACTCGCATTTGTCCCTTCGATCTCAATTCAAAGCGGTGACTTCCTGTCTGGCTTAGATATTTCAATGCGTTCATTTCAGAAGGTCTTATTGCTCAGACGATTGCCCTTGGTTGACACGGTTCGGGAAAGCGTTAACTAATGTCTCGGGGCGATTAGTCAACGACAAGATTGTCGGGTGCCTATTTTCTGGTAATCTGAAAAACAAGGAATCAATACAAAGTGCAGTAATTAATATTGATGATTCTCCGTTAGTGGCATCCAATTTCATAGATATTGGATACTAATTAATTTCTGGACGTTGAATGACCGCCATCCTGTTTATCGTGTAATTAATAATTATAACGGAGCAGTTCGTAAAGCTCACCACAGACGACATATTGCTTTACTCTCGGCGAAACGTGCTGTCCCAGTATTCATAGTCATTAATTCTGGGAACCTTTATATTGTGCGACACGTATTTAGTCGGATCGTGGTGTAGTCGATCACAAATCGTCTCGGGAAGACGGGTATGGTTTCTGATTATTTTTACAAGCTCTTAATTAACTTGCAATGTTTGTTAGTTTGTTTGTTTAGGTCGAATATTGCAAATCCTCTTATTCTACGGAGTTGTTGCTTTTTGTATCCGTTGTTATACAGATCGTCCGGTAAATATAACATTGAAATAGTATTATATGATATTTCAAGGTTATTTTATTAGAAAGGTCATAAGGTCTATTACATAAATTATAAGTAATAGACATAGAAAAATACAAAAAAAATATACAATGTGGAGACGACAATACGATGCGAATGCAAACACTGACACGGCATGCATGTCGGATGCTATGTGGACGGTGTTTGTTGCAACAATTTCAGTTACGCGGACGACATGGTGCTGCTGGCCCCCTCAATCGGAGCTCTCCGGAAGCTACTCGCAGTTTGTGAGTCTTTTGTAGCTTCACATGGTCTCATGTATAATGTAAAGAAATCTGTTTACATGGTTTTTAAATCAGGTCCCAAGGCTCCACCTGGCGTCATTCATTAGTCGGTTGCGTGGAAGTCGCCACAGCATCTTGAGTGCCATTGCTGCTAGGCACGATTGTCCCCTGACATGGATGTTAGTGCAGCGGACTAAGTCCCTGCTTACTATTTTGTACTAGTTTTTTATGTCACATGTATGGATCAAAGTTATCTGAATAAACAAATTTTATTATTATTATTTTCGGGAGTGTTCTTTTTCTCAGCTCTAGGCTGGTTTTAGCTACATTTACGGGCCAAAGCCAAGTAAATGCAGCGTGTGGTGTGTATTTAAGATGAGGGTGTGTTTTCTTCTTCTAACTGCATGAATTTTCTATTATTATTATCGGGAGTGTTCTTTTTCTCAGCTCTAGGCTGGTTTTAGCTACATTTACGGGCCAAAGCCAAGTAAATGCAGCGTGTGGTGTGTATTTAAGATGAGGGTGTGTTTTCTTCATCTAATTGTATTATTATTTTAAAACTATCAAATAAATCCTAACATCGAAATTGAAAACGTGATTTTTTCAAACAAACTAAATATTAGTGATGGGTCGACTATGGGTTTTTACCAATCTTTGACTAGCTGTAGTGACTGAACTGTTGGATATATTGGGTTGAATTTTTGTATGCAGACTGGGAACGTCATTAGATATACGAAGTTTAATTTATTGTCGTATTGTCGGCTCCACTTTATACATCCCAAGTAGTAGGTACTTACCTAAGATTATTGAGAAATAAAATATTAACTTTTTTACCATATTTTACATTCTTCTTCATCACGATCACAAATGAATGAATTTCATCGGTTATTTGTTGTTATAATATTGTACGTTGACTATGCCGACAGAAAGGCAGTAAATAATGTGACTAGAACTTGCACAGTATTTTTTTCTAAAAAATCGTATATTAGGTACTAATTGGGTTATTTTTTTTCGTATTTTTTTTAGAACGGCCAAAAGGTCTATTATATGCTATTTCAAGGTTATCCATTAATTACCGGACACCCTGTATAGCATGATATTTTTTTTGTGGTGTCCACCTGTGTAGGTAGTCTTTTTTAGTATTTCCTTGCTCGATTTTTTTTACAGCAAAATGTAATCCAAAAGTAAAAAAGGGGTCCATTTATAAAATAAAATAAAAATAAAATTCATTTAATTCAGACAAAATACTGTCCATATTCTGTTAGTATTACATTAATTATCTTAAAACTAGTTAGTAATGACGTGATGAATTAATGCCTTCATTACAAAATACAAATCAATAATAGCAAATAAATTAAAATGAAATTGAAATAAATCGGTCATTGAAAATAAATTAAAATTAAAATAAATAATTGAAAATCACATACATAAACTCCCGCCTTCTTCCCATGGGGGTAGGCAGAAACTACAGAACGCCACCTGCTACGATCCTTACATACTCCTTTTGCCTCGTTTACGTTCGTACATCTGGTCATACACGCACTCCGGTTGCAAGTACTACGCACCTGACCTTTCTGAAGAACATCACCTATAAGATCTAAGATCTTCCTAGGGCGTCCCCTCCCGGCGTTTCCACTGACATCTGCCGTGTAAATACCTTTTGTTAGTCGACTTTCATTCATCCTCTCAACATGACCAAACCATCTAAGCATACTCTTTTCAATTTTTGTCACTACATCTTCTTTTAATAAAAGACCGCCCCGTTGCCTTATCACATCATTGCTCAGCCTATCATTCATAGTCACAACACACATGCTTGGCAAGGAACGCATTTCCACAGCATTTATTGTACTTTTATGCTTCTTTTGCCACACCCAACATTCACTTCCATACATAAGCGTCGGGCCTTTTTGGACATTAACTGGTTGGTCACAATCGCATGTATAGCACCATTCAATTTTTTTCGCGCATTTACTCTCCTTTCCACATCTTCATCAATCTTCATGATAATTGAAAATTAATTAAAATTAAATTGTACTAAATAACTAAGAGAAATTAAAAATTAAATCAAATTAAATAAAGAAAATTAAAATACAAAAATTCATCAGGCAACATGCAGCCTGATGAGCCATCAGACTGCATGCAGCCACAGCTGCCGATACTGGTCTGTCTGCAATCATCCTTAGGATTCCGTTACTCCCTCGAATTCGACGAATTAGTGAGGCTGACTTTTTGCGCATTATAGCGTAAAAGTCATTCACCCTCGCGTCGGCAAACATACCAGAGGTACTACAAAATCGAGGAAGTCGCACCAGAATCCCAAAGGCGTTGTTGTACTGTACTCTGAGAGCATTGTAGGCCCGCTGCGTGTAGTTGGTCCATAGGGCGCTGGTGTGAAAACATTGGCAGTAGGCTGTGAACAAGGTTACTTGTGCTGTGCACTTCGCAAATCTAGGTACCAACATGTTAGCCCGCACCGACAATGCTCTCCGCTCTCTCTCTATATCTGCGTCATCATGTAGGGTTTCGGTCACCACATGCCCTAGGTACCTAAACTGAGAGACCCCGACTCAAAGATACCCCGTTGAGATATACTGGTGGTATATGCTCAGATTGCTTATTTTTACCTCTGATGAGCATATACTCACTCTTTCTATTGTTGTACTTTAAGCCGTGGCCCTCAGCGTAGGCCTCATAGATACTCAACAGCTTCCATAGCCCTCCTACAGATGGACTCAGCAACACCATGTCGTCGGTAACTGATGTTATTGACGCAAACGTTATCTATATGACATGCGACATGGCTGTTGTTGAGCTCACCTATCAGCTGATTGATGTACAGATTAAATAAGTCTTGGAGAAGTCAGTCCGCCTTGCCTCACTCCACACTCAAGTTTATACAGGTATTCTTTTACATATAGTTATGCTACGGGTACATTGTCGCGATAACGCGAACTACACTTCCCGCGCTCTCTATTGTACAGCGAGACGTCGAGCGGTTATCGCGACAATGTAGCCGTAGCATAAGAAATGTAGGGAAGTAGTAGTAGGCGAACTTTTAGGGTTCTATGAGAAGAAGGCAATGTTATTGACTACAAAAGTAACTTGTTTGTTAGTATGAATAATTTTCCAATTCTGCCCACCCACACCTACCATCCTTAAACGTGCAGGGACAAAAAAATAGTGTTAGTTATTCATAGGTAAATACAACGCACGAATATTTATTTGTAAATCTATTCCTATTTTAGTTTTCATCAACATAAGTGATTGCTCCACGTCATACGTCATACGTCATACGTCATACGTCATACGTCATACGTCATACGTCATACGACGGCGGCGGCCGTTTATTTGTTCAACCACATTTCACAAACAATTTAACACAACAACCTTTATTGGTAGTTTCTTTGATCCTTTATTTATACATTCTTGTTTGTTTTAGGACTTAGGTAATGGAGGAGACTACCTAGATACCACTATTTGTAGTTTACGTGAGTGGAAGCCGTAAGTGCTTTGCAGCACTGGAATAGTTCTGTTTAACCTGCAGCGGGCAACTTACGACTATTGTGCTGAAGCGAATATTAAGTGGATCAGTAGTGATGTTTATACATCAAGACCTCTACTTCCCAACTTTTCCATAGGTGGAGCATTATGTAGGACGGTATATTTGGTCCGGTCACAAAAATTCGGCATAAGATGGTCTCTCCAGAAGACATATAGGTATTATTGTGTCGCCGCCCGGTAAGGACCAGGCCCGAGTCGACGGTGCGTTGTGTTCCACGCGCGCCTCAAAGAGATGTCAGCACTATTGACGGAGTCCGCTAGGGTCGATGCCAGCTAGGGTTGCGGGATGTTCGAAAGAGTTACCGTGGCCCCGGCACAGGCAACTGAAGGAACACGGGTGGGTTTTAGTCAGAAAAAGTCTGACACGCCCTCCCACTACGCCCAGAGCGGGAGAAGTCATTTGATGATTTCCCACCCAAAAAAAAAAGGTATTATTGTGTCTCTTGTAGTATTTTATAATTTAGGGATATGAGACATCATCAGGTGTTCGGTAGCACTTCGAAATTTCTAGCTGTTTTCAGCTTTTTCAAATACACTGAATCACTACGAATCTTCAAAAATAAACCAACTGGACTGTGACCATCAGTTTGTACCGACCCTACCACATGTAGATTATGTTCTGTATATGTATGACATAATATTCTAATACTTACCATACATAGTTAGAAAAAAGCACTTGGTAAAAACTAGGACTAGGTATTAAAAGAAAAAAAAATCTCTACGTGTTTGTTTCATCAGTCGTCTCGTATAAACGTCTCCCCGGGCTGGCACCTACCGCCAAGGTGGCAGGTGACCGCCTCTCATCTATTAATACGCATGCACGCTGAATGGGGGATTTATAGCCTTCATTACCGCAGCCGTTGTTACTGCAAATTGCGAGATTGAGCCCTGCCATCAGCGGCTGCTTAGCTCTTGTTAGCCAGTTAGTTATCAGTATCACTCTTGTATATAATACCAGCCTATTATTGAAGAAAAACATCGTGAGGAAACCTGAGCAAATAAGTAATATAAGTCTGAAATCGAAAATCTTGTATACGAGTAGATGATGGAAATGGGGATTTCATAAGGATGGTACGTTTTATTAAAAGATTTGAATTTTTGATTACTTTTTTTGGTGGTGCTTTGGATTAACATTTAAAAAACAAGTAATACAAACAAGAAGCATTATTTTTATGTTTAGCTCTGCTTAAAACATTAAGCTCCTCGATAAGGGCTAAATGTACCTAAACGAAATTGTATTTTTATGACTTTATTATTCAATACCTACTTCTGTTTGGAATAACTTGCATATTTACCTTTAAGCTGACGGTAACTGCTGGTGACCTTGTGCGACTGGGCGGTGCGTATGCGCCGCATGCCGTTCCGTTCGGCTTCTTAAGGAATATTTATTTTTAGTAACGAAAATATGAATATTTGAAAAAAATCACATAAATAATTTATAGATAATAAAATAGTGTGTTCATACAAAAAAAAAAAAAAACATGAAAATATCTTATGTAGTTTGAAAGTGATATCGTTTTTATGTTTTGGGTAGATAATTATCTCCTGACTTTATTTCATAAAGTATTTTACTACAATACTTAAATAATCACATAATGAATTGATGTGTACGCGTTCTACTTTAATATACGTTTCTGCTAAACTTGCTTGCATTTTACGTACAGATTTAATAAAATTCACTAAAATCATATTATATGCGCGGCTTAACTTTACAACGGCGACGAATTTCACTAAAGAGGCTGATCAGTGATCACTCATGAAATATCAAGATGCTCATAATTTGTTTTTATTACTTACCGATCGTAATAAACTATAATTTTAATGAGCATTTTGACGAGCATCAAAGATGCGCGGTCATAAACGACATTGTTTATATTTCGACGGAGCAGTTGGTAATTAATAATTTAAAGACATCCAGTCCTTGTAATATGTGTGATATACAGCAGTCAAAGATCACCTGTGACCAAAATTAAAGTTGTTTTGGCGATAAGGTAGGCTTATTTTTTTCATGTTTGTGTTTCGGCTTTCTTCATGGATAATTGGATACCCATGTCTGTTCTATCAAATTTAAGTCACAGTGCCCTTTTTAGGACACAACGAGGCGGGATCGGCTTGTTACATTCTTGCCAGACAGAATTCATATTGTGTGCTGCAAAGTTGAGAAGAAATGTTTTAAACAATAATGACCAATGTAGATGGGTTTTTAGAAAATATGTGTGGTTTTGTAATAGTGAGTATTTTGGATCTCACCAGGGGGTCCGACCCCGAGAGCCCCCTTGGCGATGAGTGCTATGACCATGAAGCGAGTCTGTTATTACATCAATGTCGCACGGTGACGACCGACCTGGGTGGAACAACAAAAGGGCTCATCGACAAGTATATTTAGCGATGATTATCGACGGTTTTTTTTGTTCCATACCAAAATATTACAATATTTAAAGATGTTTTTCGTAAACTTTTCACACGTTGTTTATCTGAATTTGTTATATATTTTTAATATGTTAAAATACGACTGTGGTGTAGTTTTAAAAATTGGTACAGTTATTCCTTGAGGTGTCCTGATGAACATACTAACAACCACCACAACTAAAAATCCTTGATGGTGGGAGTCGTGACGGGGGTGGGGGAGGAGTTTAAATGTCACTTTTTTGAGCGTTTTGTTCATATCTCGAAAACTTTTAGAAATATAATAACGATTAGTTACTACAAAATATTTCCTACAAATTAGGTCATATTCATTTTTACTGTAGGATTAATACTTAAGGAGCTATTTAAGTTGGCAAAAGTAAAAAAAAATGGTTTTACTCAAGTTTTACTAGAACATTTATTTTTAGCATTATACAGGAAAGCTCTCTTATTCATTCGTCATCATTATCTTCCTTTACATTTAAATCGACGGAGACACCGTTCGTACACGCTCCTAAGCCGCCGCTGCAAACAAGACTGCAATTTGTGCAACAGTGGCTTTACGACATCCATATTTTGCAGTGCAGCGGCAAAAAATGGAACTCAACACATTGTTAGGAGCGGGAGGGTCCAAGGTAGTTATTGGCTCTAAGTTTCCATCAACTCCTCGCTTCTAACCCCACATATCAGGAGGCAGTTGGTTCCCTAACAGCCCTTGTACTTGGTGGTACACTCGAAAAGCGTGATATTTCGCTGAGCCCTTAGCAGGAGGGAGAGAACGATAGATCAGGTTTGGGCTTGGTATCGCATTCGTACACCCTCCCGCTCCCGCCTGTTTTTAACCGACTTCAAAAAAAGGAGGAGGTTATCAATTCAGTTGTATGTTTTTTTTAAATGTTTGTTACCTCAGTACTCCGTCATTTATAAACCGATTTGGAAAATTTTTTTTTGTATTTGAAAGGACATACTTCCAGATTGGTCCCATTTATATCAAAATCCAGTTCTGATGATAGGATCCATGAGGAATTGAGGGAACTCCTCAAATATTAAAGGCAAGCATTTGCATTCAGAAAGTATCATTTGGTGAAGTGTAACCGCCGAAGAAGACCACAGATGGCCACGGGAACTCCTCAAGATAAGTATTTCACGGGCGGCGATATCTCGATTAAGATAGTTAAGCGACTATGACGAAGCAAATTTAAATAAATGGTCCTGATGAAAATGGTACCATCGAACTGATCTGATGATGAAGCCGGAAGGTAGGCAACGGAACTCCGTAATAAAACAATGTATAAACACGGCTAGTATATTTTTCTGTAAAATAGAGCATCTGTTTTATATTAACATTTTTAAGTTTGTGTATCCCAAATAAACTGAGATATTCAATGGTTCTGATGAAAATGGTACCATCGAACTGATCTGATGATGAAGCCGGAAAGTAGTCATTGGAACTCCGTAATAAAACAATATACACTAGCCGTGTTTGGGCTTATTGGAATTGTCATGAGATTCACTCTGGCTATAAATGGTTTTTAACCGAATTCAAAAAAGGAGGAGGTTCTCAGTTCGTCGGAATTTTTTTTTATGTGTGTTTCCCGATTACTCGAAAACGGCTGGGCCGA
The DNA here is from genome assembly GCA_947568875.1 of Fissipunctia ypsillon. Classification (NCBI taxonomy): domain Eukaryota; kingdom Metazoa; phylum Arthropoda; class Insecta; order Lepidoptera; family Noctuidae; genus Fissipunctia; species Fissipunctia ypsillon. Next base: position 18,341,570 of record OX387654.1, on the reverse strand, counting down.
TTTGGAAAATTCTTTTTTAGTTTGAAAGGGTGAGGTTCTAAGTGGTCCCATTGTTATCAGGTCAGGATGTGATGATGGAATCCTGGAGAAATCGAGGGAACTCTTCAAATATTGTAGGCATACCTATAGCGATTTGGATATTTTTTTATAGTAACTTGTGCATTTACTCTCGGAAAGCACCATTTGGTGAAATGGAACTGATGACGAAGACCACAGATTGTAAGATGGCCACAGGAACAACTCAATGATAAGCATTTCACGGATTGCGATTCGATTACTTTAAAATGATTGCTAAGCAATATAAGCTCGTCACAATGCATATGGTCAAGTGGAGCTGATGGTGAAGTACCAGGAGAATGCCTTAACAATCCCCTTCCCCTTTTCCCTGCATCGTGAAAAGCAATGTTTTGTAAATTTAGTAAATGGTGATGATCAGTTGTCATTAGGCAATTGTAACTTAGATAAATTACAAATCTACCCACTAAAAAGTGAAAAATAATAAAAAAATTGCAAGAAAAAGACAACCGACTTCCAAAAAAAATTACAAAGTGAAAAATAACTTTAATTTCGGAAGTCTGTGGTAAAAACCTAAAATACAGAGCCAAAGACACCGACTTCCGAAATTAAAGTTATTTTTCACTGTAGTGTTTTTTTGGAAGTCGGTTGTATTATTTTGCAAGATTTTTTTTATAAAAATAAATTTTCTAGTAAAACCAATTTTGTTTTTACTGTTGCCAACTTAAATAGGTAGTATTGATCCTACAGTAAAAATGAATAGGACCTAATTTGTTGGAAATTTTTTGTAGTTAATTTTCGTAAAACTGTTCGTATGATATTCTAAAAGCTTTCGAAATATGAACAAAAACCTCCAAAAGTGTCATTTAAACTCCTCCCCCACCCCCGTCACGACCCCCACCCTCAAGGATTTTCAGTCTATTCATTAGGACTCCTCAAGGAATAACTGTACCAATTTTCAAAACTACAACGGTTATTTGGTCTATTTGTCTATTTTTGAGCTAATTTTCTTGCCCTAACTAACTGCATCAACGGCCAGTTTAATCTCATGGGAGTTTGTAAAAGATCATTTAAAAAAAGGTGTTTTTTTTAAATATAGAGAGTTTGTCGGCTTAAGCACTTTTTTGCGCAATATTTACCTGTTTTACATTCTTTAAGAACATGTCATACGTTAAGGAAAATGATCATGTTATTGTAACGTTTCAAACACGTCATAAACTGGTTGTACAGAGTACGTAAACGTTCGCATGTATGCTTTAATTAAGCAATGGCGTTTTATAAAAGCAATAAAAATTGGCCAACTGCGAGTCGGACTCGCAGATGAAGTGTTCCGTACCACCGGCACCGTACAATATAACATTTAACATTACGTTTTTTACTTCGGTAAAAGAACGGGCCAAGTGCGTGTCGGACCACGCACAATGAAGGGTTCCGTAGTAGGGGTGCATTTACCCCAAGAACAAACTTAACATTGTTGTTGAAAAACATGGTCTCCCATATATTCCAACTGCAAATGTAAGTTTGTACGCACAATATTGAGAGATTCACCATGTTATTTTAAGACTACATACACCTTGTAGGTTTTCCTGTAAGTAATCTATACCTAAATATAGAACTATTTTCAGTTTTTTTTTTAAATTTTAGACTCAGTAGTTTCGGAAATAACGGGGGGGGGGGAGAATGGTCAATTATTATTTATTTTCTTAAATAATTTTAACACTATTTATTTACGTTACACGTCCATGTGTTTGGGTCACAGAAACTCATATGGTACCTACCAAATTTCTACTTAACCGGTGCATTAGATCAGGGCAAATTGGCTGTGACAGACGGACAGACAGACAGACAGACATAACCACTTATGTCTGTACACAAGAAACGTGTTTTTAAGTCAAAAACGGAACCGTTATAGGACCACTCCTATAACGGTTCCGTTTTTGACCTAAAAACACGTTTCTTGTGTGGGGAACTCCTGTAATTTTTAACTTTATAATTTGTTATTATAGCGGCAATAGAAATAAACAATCGGTGAAAATTTCAACTGTCTACCTATTACAGTTCATGAGATGAGCTCGCTGACAGATAGACGGACGGACGAACAGAGGACGCTTAGTAATAGGGTTCCGTTTGGCATCCATCGGGTACGGAACCCTAAAAAGCAATCAATGTGCATACTTATCTCCTATAACGAGCAATTGATTGAGTTACTTGCTCGGATGCTCGTTAATTAATACACTTATTAAGGACGTTAATTGTGGACTCGTTTCAATACAATAGAATATTCAACATCCAACATTCAATCAACCAGTAAAAAGTTGAATACTCATGGACGCAAGTTAGATTAAAAAGTATAATGTACTAAGCGAAGGCGATAACGTCATTTACTACGTCAGAAGGAAAACAATCTAGTATCTACTAGACAACTTCTAAAACATTGTGTTAACTGATCAAAGAGATGTTTTCATAATCTAAACATCGAAGCTCACAGAAGAATATGGAAAACATGGCAATTAAACTTGAAAATGAATGCACAGGTTTTAATTCAACGTTTTTTAGAAGAAATTCTTTAGTGACGTAGGTGTTCGTCTTCGAACCCAGTAAATGAGAAGGGATACCTAATGGTATCGTCTGATATTCCTTGTGTTTTGACAAGCAGTTATAACACATTGTTTGGCAATGTGATCAAAGTTAATAGGGTTCCGTCTCAGTCATGCTCTGATCGGCTTGACAAACAACAGCTCCTTATCGAGCTGCAACTCTGTAAGTTCCCACCCTGGAGAATTTTCTTAAAAAACGACTAGGCCAGTAATAGGCACGTACTTCCCGGTGGACAGTGTTCTGCGGTAAAAATAAAACAATGTAAGCTTTCAGGAATAGCCGCGGTCGGAAATAGCGAGTGCGGACGGTGACGTGTCCTTGGCGGCGACTGGGGCGCACTGCCCGAAATATGTCATTAGCAGCGCGTCATGTCGCTGGGGGAAACGCATCTAGGGTCGTCCGCACATCACTAGCACCGTCACTTTATTATGGAAGTTCTATGCGATAGCCATGTAGCTATTATAGCACTTTTCTGATACAGCAACAAGGAAATGTTTGAATTAGAAAAAGGTTGCCATTGGTTTCGAACGCCAGAAGACTATGCAACAGTTTTTAGTTGCACAGCTATCGGCATATTCTGGCATACTGGCTACTTGTTTACTCAAAAACTAGACTACTTTATCTCAGTCATTCAAAGTGACAAGTGACAGAACGGTTCTAGAAGTTTTCAGTTTTCAATTTCTTCAAAATGGAGTCGAACACTTAATCTAATTTATTGCATTGCTTGGAGGCTTGGGCAACCGCGTAAAAGCTCGTTCTAGCATTGATGCCAGCCATTTAATTTTAAATCTACGTATGCAAGAGTCACGTCAAACTCACCGCAACCCTGAGAGTTCACACATAGGCGCACCACCTGCTCGCCATATATATCAAAGGTTGTCGTAACACTATCGTGTGTTTCTCAGACTTCGTGAAATGTACGCTCATTGTCATTGTTTGGCAGCGACGCGACGCGGAAAATATGTACGCCAACATGTTGTTAAATTGATGGGATTCAGGTTGATTGCTGGTTTGGTTGCTAAAATTAGCAAATATATATACGTGTGAAAACGTCCGTTCTTGCATCCACCGATTTGTGGCATCAATCATGGCCATCACGCGCGTGCACGTTCCGTTTAATGCTTGAAATCTGGCGCGATATTGGGCACCAACTAAAGTTTTATCGAACATAACTGGTTAATACAGCGTAAGTGTTTATTTTTGCTGGAGAAACGAGTGAAAACTGTGCTGTATTTTCACGAGGATTTCCCGAATATATTGTAGGATTAAATGGAGTGCAACCGATGGCTATGGGGCTTCCAGGCTGTGGGCCAGCAAATAATCGTAAGATGTGCTCCATTGGAGCTTACAAACTGTTAATAATTTAATGCCTCGTCGCATGTCAAGCAGACTTCCAGGTGTCAGTACCTACCGTTTGTTTAACTCAACTCAGGCCTTTTTAACGACAAAGTTATAAACATGTACAAGTTCCCGACATTTACGTTACCTACTTATGAAAATAATATTTTCGCATCTCTCAACGTGTGTCAAAGCTCACATTTCCCGACAGAGTTGACAATGTACACGTGTGAAGTGAATATTAATATTTAGTTGATAATTTCAGATGATAATTCGAATATAACTGAATAGACGACCCTGGCCCTCCACAAGGCGACGTCTTGGCCTAACGCTAGGAATTAGGAAGTGCGTAGAACATGGCAGGCAGTAGGTGCGTGATCAAAACAAATATAAACGGTCGGGCGGGCGCTGTCACGCCTGCCACCCGCCGCCCGCCGGTCACAGCCACCACTACCCGGGACTACTCTACACCACACAGAGAACACTCCAACTTATAACCATAGAAACATGCTATATTAAAATTAAATAAACTTTCACGACTGACCTTTGGCAGTGTTTTTTTTCGTCACGCTTGTCATATAAATTCTGATTTCAAGGTTACGTCTAGTCTAAGGTCAATCATTTTGCGTAGTAGATATAAGTAATAAGGCTGTCTTACACTGAATCTACATTTAAAAGCAGAAACTAAAATAGGTAATCTAGTTGACTTATGCCTGTACCTATATTGTCTCTCCTGAAAAAGGTGAAGATTGCTGTCCTCAAGCCTTCCCGGGTTCCGGTTAAGATATTAATAAAAACCTCGAAATTTATTTATATCGGACACGGCAATGTGCTCATTGTTCAGTGACATTGTACATCTTACTGAAATAATTTACTGGCCATTTTATTTATGACTTCAGCTAGTTATATCTTTAAAACATACTCGCGTCAGATTAAAACGTAAGACTTTCTACGATTGTAACAGAGGGCTTAGAGCACAGCGTGAACGGCTTTCACAAATTCCTGAAGATGATTTATTGCAGGTGCAGACTATCGTAAAACTCGAACAAAAATATTCCCAGATTACCTACGTTTATTTTACACATCAATAAAACAATATGATATTGCATCCCGAACGTAATAAAAATCAGCGTCAGTCATCTGCTATATCGGAGTAGTGCGGCCCACGCGCAGGCCAAATGAAAATATACTCGACGACGCCAGCTGCCAAAGAAATTAAATAGAGTAGATTTTTCAGTTGGACAGACACGCGATGAACAATGGGTCTCGGTTACAAGGGAAGGACGGTCGCGACCAGTTGCGCCCGCGCACACCTAGGGCTGCCAGGCAACGAGCTTATGTCTGATGGCTTAAGTTTTTTCAATGATTTGTGGGTACTTAGAAGAGAATATAATTCTAGTCCACATAATTTAAGCAGACGAGTTAAAATTAGCATATATGGAATTTCAGGCAATTTATAGCAACATAAATCATTTAATGAAAACCTGAACCTGAAAAGGACATTAACGTGCTCATACGCTCGCTCGTCGGTAACGGAAGTAGTTAGGTCGCTCAATAAAGGGGGACGCCGGAGTATAAATAGTAGGTTGTGGTTTGTGTTCACTTTGCATAATATCAACATTACATATCAACGACATTATGTTTTCCGACGTAGCAGCGTAACGTAAGTACAACGTGGACGTCACGACAAACAAACTTCATGTTTTCACAAACATCTGGCCAAATATTTCCTAATCCTTTCCTCGTGCATCAGTTTTGACTGGAATTAATGATCTAGTATTTACAGAGTATTCTTACTTCGCCGAAGCAAAGTTATTCAAAAATAGTGATAGATTCATTTGAGTGTTCCCCTCCACGGAAATCTTTAGTAAAAGGCGAAAGATTTATACGTTTTGAAGGGAAACCAGAGATAACTCATCAACGGTTTCGAGGCGACCGCGACCCAACCTAACCGCGGAGAATCTTAACACCGCGATTCAGAAAACGACCTGTATTGCACAGTGCCATCTGTTGGGTATTATTGTAACTAAACGGGTGAAAGGCTACCAAATTCGATTTTCTAATTCATGTTCCTGGTACGTTTCCTAGTCAAATGAGAACAGATTAGCTTTTCCGTGTAGCAACAAAGTTATATGCGGAACCGATTGACATCGTTTGCTGCTATAACTCTCTGTGTCATATTCGGGATGGTGACAGTCATCGCCAGTAAGTACATTCACAGTCGATATTTTAAAATACTTATGGCCATTTGCCCATCAACAGCTCAATGCTGCGCGCCGTTCGTTAATTAATGTAATTTATTTAGTTTTTAATGAGAATTTTAAATTATTACACTCACAACTTTTTAAGGGGAAATTCTCTCGTTAAAAGGTGAGTGGGAGAAATGTATTTCGACGGGTATACCTATTTGACAGAAAGCAAGAAAAACCAAAGTAATTTGAATAGAGCAAGAGCGAGTACCTACAATACTAATAAGATCGCTACTGAATTTTATTAAGTCCAACATTAGTCCTAATAACATTAATTAGGTAGGCATTTTAAATTGAATAGCATGTGCTGAAATATTTATTAGAATGCAATAAGTTAGAATTATTATTTAGACAAAGTGCCCACTTAGTTTTTCGAGACATCGCCAGGCGGTTGGTCGACTCCACACGTGACCAGAGGGCTGGCCTATTTTTTGGCCAAAGAATCAGCATTGCTATACAACGTGGCAATGCTGCCAGCCTTCTGGGCACTTTTCCTGTTGACAGCGATGCGGATGAATTTTTTGATGCCCTCTGATTATTTACCCCCTCCCTTTTTTATATACTTGTACATATTATTATTATTATTTTAAGATTGTTAGGTTTTAAATTATGTCAATAGTAGAATATATTAAATTTAGACAAATAAATAAAATTAAAATGTCTGTTTGTAATGTTAAAATAAATAACAGCTTTTTACTAAATGTGAAAGTATAACGGTACATACATATAACAAAAACAATTTTTAAAATTTTTGTCTCTGTCTGTTTGTTCCGGCTAATCTACGAAATGGCTGGACTGATTTTGATAGGACTTGATTTTCTTGGCGGGAAAAGCAGAATTGTCTTGTATGAAGGGTGGCGCGATATTCGAGGGAATCAGGACAAAAACAGCTGCGCTTGCCATGATCAGTCCCCAGTCCTTAGTGATCCCCCTAGGTAACCATCGTCGGTACTGGTAATCATACGACTATTTATGACAGGTTTGAGATTTACACAGTGCACGAAGCAGACACAATAATTAAACTCGCTGTGTACTGTGTACCACAGGTGAGACACTTCACACTGGACGGTGAAAGTGACGGTAGTCTGATAGTTAAAAAAAAAAAAAAAAAAAATTCTTTATTGAACAAAAACACAGTATGACAATAACATTTAGTGCATTTAGTGAGTTATCGAACAGATACAACTTACTATCAGTAATTATCTTGCGTAGGTCAGTCAGATACCTAGCAGTATACCGTCTAGAAAAGATTGATATTCTGTCGCATCTAGTTACACTGAAAACCATTTCCAACACAGATGGTAAAAGACAAGGCGGCTACTGGGTTTCCTAACGGAAGGTATTGGCGGGCTGCTGGGCTTTTCAAGTAGCTCTTCAACGATGTTGTAAAACCTTCGTGATTAAATACTTATATGTAATTAATTTGCTTTGCAAACTAATTAACGACCAGTTTTGGCATACTGGAGATAGAAAAACCTGTCTATCTATGGTTTGAAGGTCCCAATAATCTTTATGAGATTATGGAATCTTACCGGCCTAACATAAGGACAGATAGAATTATACTGTCTACCATCAATATCGATCTGTCTTTTACTCAAAATAGGTTATTGGGTTCGGCCGTAAGGCACGCTATAACTTAGTGCGTACCTACATGTTTTTGCGGAAACAGTAGTTTATAATTGCTCGCCGCGACCTATTTACTGGACATGAGAATGCGCTGTGCACATGTCCACAAAACATCCATCAATTCTCTACCTAAAGATATGAGGCGCAAGAGTTATTTCTGACTTTTCAGTTTGCAGGTGGAAATCTATTTTAATTGTCTCATGCGTAAGAGGCTAGCGCGACTTATACCTGGATTATTAGCTATTTAAGATTCATTTTGCTAAGAGGAAATTCTGATATATTTTATGTGCCAAAGACTTTTTTATTTTCTCCAAACAACCCGCGGAAGATTCGGTCCATGACTTGTAACGCATCACGTTTGAGTTTCATGATACATCGAGTATAACATATGAAAAATTACGAAAGCTTTAGTTTCCTTAATCCAGTGACTGTTAGGAATTCGCTGCGAAGTTTTAAAACGTACCTACTGACAGTTTATCTCCTCCCGGAAAAGATCAACCGTTGAATTTTTTGCATTCCTCATAATCTGATATACCTACGTGCCTAAGAAACGGAATCAACTTTCATATATGCCGTCGTTACATTACTGAATTATGCATACAATCGTAGGCGAGCATAGTTCCTGAAACAATAAATTAAACACACATTGTTAACAATTTTACGCAGTTTACGGAAACTACAATGTTTTAAATGATGCGTACCTGGGTACATTTTATTACCCTTGCGCAGTGTTGCTGGAACCGTTGGCAGGACGCAGCTAGTCAGACGTTATTACGGCGTAAACTCGAACTTACCGCTTTTAAGGTGAAATGGGTCCCAAAAAAGTTATGCTGACGCATTTCAGCTGCACGCAAAATTAATTTTTGTCCTCCTAAACTACAAATTTGCCTTATTTTTTTTCATGATTATAAAAATTTCAGATTTTCTTTAATGAATTATGAGGGTCAAAACACGATTGCCACGATAAAAAAAATCGCTAAATTCCTCAAAATTTGCATTTTTTATGATAAAAAACTGTTTTATTCGATTGTAATTAAAGCAATTTCAATAAAATTTCGTCTATACGTTCACCATTAAAGACATAAGGTGATTATGGGTTTATTTTAACGTAACAGAGCATATAGAATTTAAAAAATACTTACTTTTAAAATTCTATATGCTCCGTTTGGCCATACCAATACCAATGCTCCAAACACGGTTCCAATACCATTTCGCCTTAAGGTTAATTAACATAGTCACAGATATTTTTACGGGTTTTACTAGACTTACAAAGGTACCGATGTACTAAATTCAGATATTTCACGAGGTACGGTATTTAATTTCCCCTACTGTATGTAACATTGAAGTCGCAATCAAAATCGCTGAAACTAAAAGGTCAAAATATTAGGTGATACGAGTTATCTACAGTTTGCCAGTTTCAGTGTCCTTTAATTTCATGTATTATTATATTTACATGATAAACAAACACTAACAACAATTCAACAACAACAACAATTCCTACAAAAACAAACAACAACAATCCAATTCAATGTCTTCAAGAATTTCTACTTCTATGTCGGTAATATTTATGGTGTACATAATAAAGAGTATTCCATCTATCTATCTAACAAAATACTACGTAATAGGTTTTACAGTAATGTTGATGGAATTGGCTATCGATTGTTAACTCGTAAGTACTTCACGGGATCGACTTGCATATAAGCAACATGCGAAAACTAAAAATAAGCTCGTTGTGTTGGCTGGACGCAATAATGAATTCATTTTCAGGAAGTTTGCCGGCACCCGTCATGTTGTGCAAGTGAGTTGTAAATCAACATAAATCAGGCATGTCAAAACGTTTGCCCGCCTTATTCCGGCCGCGGAGCGGCGCGCGCGCACCGCTATGTAAGCAACCTAACTCATGCGCTGTTTGCTTAGCCCCGAGTTATAATCTCCGTGCCGACATTAACGCGCCCGCGCATTACATATCTTGTAAATTAAACCTAATATTTATGCACTATATGAGGGAAGTCGTATGTTGTTCGTTGGCCGCAAGTTACTCGCCATTCGGCGCCTATTACCCGAAAATAAAGCATATAAATCTGTGATAATAGCTGTTAGAGCTGATGACTTGCTTTAATTTTAAAATATCTGTATCTAAATACAAACAAGGGTTTCCTGGTTTGTGTTGAAATCAAATTATTTTTAAATATATATGATCTTATTTTCAGCTGTTCCTCGATAACAGAATTTTATTTCGTATTAACTACCAAGGCTGAAAAATTACGAGCCGCGAGCGAAAGGTTCAAAATAAAAACTATACATAAGTATCTTATTTGTTTAGTTAAGTATATAGGGCATATATTATGGTGTACTTAACCAAAATAAAAAAAATACAATAAAGTAGTTTGAAAACATCTTACCTTCAAATGATCAATTCAGAAACCGGATGTAAGTGTATTTATTTGCTCGTTGCATTCAGTACTTACCTATATAATAAATGTCCTCAAAAGCACATGTTTTATTAAATTATTAAAAGCCTATGGCGTCCCGCTGCAGGGCAGAGGCCTCTCTACTCTTTTCCCACTTCTCAGGTGCGATGCAGTTTAATAATAACAACGGGTCCCATATTTATGACGCGTTGGAAGAGAAGAATTCACCTTTTCTGAAGCCTTAAACGTTCAACTGTCATGTTATGAAACAATTAAACTATTGTTATCATCGTTGAGGGGTTAACTAGGCCAACGGAAAGAGTTACAATACAACTGTCAGGGTAATAGATCACTGTCCACTTGATATGGTCACACAAATAATCATCGCCAGATGCCACTGGATTCCCATACAAAAATAGATAAATGATAAATGATTTTATTTTGTAAGTAGGTTTATACAAACACTTTTACACGTCAAACATTTTTTTTAAAACTAGACGAGGCCGGCGTTTCCTATCTGACTACTCTGAGAAGAAAGGCGGAAACAAACTCAGAGGTCACAGTCTCTTTTAAAGTCCAGACATAATCTTGGTCAGATCATGTGAAGACCATGTAGGTTGGTGTCTGAAATGATCTTTTGAGGAAAGAACCACACAGATTGAGTGGACCTGTCCAGTCAGTGCAAGCATCTATCAGTAATCGTACAGCTCAACTTAAAAGTTAAGGAGCTCAACGATATCAAATGCTTTCATTGTTCGCCGGCAGGGATCCAGTTGATCCGATCAATATATCTGTCTTTATCTCCACAAAATAAATTCAGAAGTAATTTCGCGAGTTTTCTAAACATTATCATAAACCTTTTAACACTGTACGAGTACTTAATGAATGTTTAGTCTATTGTTTGAGCGGCGCAGGAGTATCGCTTCGTTACGTTATTTAATCCGCGATTAGTCAAAAATGGATGACAGCAAGCACTTTTGATTGCATAAACATGGCTAAATATTGAAGTTTTTGTTGGAGTTGTTTTGAAGGGTTGATTATTTTCTAGTCTAGACGAGAGTTTTTATCTATTTGTTTATTTATTTAAGCATTTTTGTAAACATTACTCGCACTTTGAACTCGGGAACAAATGCAGCAAATTCTACACAAAAAGACATATTTTTCTCTGATTTAGGTAATTATTTGATAAGGAATATGGTAGATAAAGAAGAAATACATAGATACAGTATAATCCCTGATTTATTATGTCAAAATAAATATGCCAGTGGTACATTTTATCTTACAACTAAACAATAATAGATATTTATTATGGGTTTCAGTCAAGAAAACAATGTTTATAGGCAATGATTTAGTGCCGATTTTTCAATCGTGAAATATCTTTTAACTGAGAAATAAAATGACGGTTTGACAGATTTTGTACGGCAATAATGTCAAACCGCCACGTTTCATTTTTCAGGTAACAATTATCTGACGATCGAAAAATCAGTCCTTATGCACTTGCACCACAAATCACTAAATGCGTTTAGGGCTAAACATATTAAAATTTATTATGTCCCCGTCATATTTATTTTGTCTTTGACATCTTCAAACAATTGGCAGAAAAAAGAATGATGTTTTAAATTCGTTTAGCGCCGTATCGAGTGATTGGTGGCGCACGCGGGCCATAGTGAACAACCGTAAAAATACATAATTTTATAACATTATTCTTTCCTTTATTACAATAAACACATATAAATTATATTTTTAAATATTAGAATATAAAGGTTATAAAAAAAAAAACATTTGAAAATATAAAAAATAGTAGCCCACCGGTATCGGGAACAGGGTCCAAGCTATCGGCGGTCAGGGCTCTAGAGAGAGGAACCTCCTAACAATGCGAGCCGTGTCCAGAAGTACCGCTTTCTGAATCAAGCCCTTAATCCAGCTGCCCAACGAGAGCCTCCTTAGGTGTTGGTCGAGGCTCTTGGCAATTAAGTCATTGGCTGATGCGACTATCGGCACAATGATCGCTGAGTCCACATCCCACATGTCGACAACCTCGCGAGCCAAGTCAAGATACTTAATTTGTTTATCTTTTTTGGCTTTCACGAGGTTCCCGTCATGCGGGACCGTTATGTCAATAATCATTGCGCGCCGCTCTATTCGATCCACCACCACTATATCAGGTATTGGCATATATGATCAGGCTTATTGGCAACAATAGTCCTGTCAGTGATGATGGATCGATCCCAGTACAATGTGATATTTCCATTTTCGAGAACTGAGTCGGGCACATACCTATAGTACGGCACTTCCGATTCCACAAGACTGTATTTCAGAGCAAGTTGCTGATGGATAATCCTGGCTACAAGGTTGTGTCTATGCAAGTACTCTTCGTTAGATAGACGAGAACACCCGGAGATGATGTGTCGGATTAATTCTCCCGGACGGTGGCATGCCCGACAGATGATAACCGTGCCGTCCTTCACAATAAATCTCCGGTAATTGTTCGTCATGATAACTTTGTCCATAATTGCACAGACAAAACCTTCGATTTCCCCAAAGAGGTCACCAAAACGCAGCCAGGCTACGGACGCTCGAAAATCTACATCGCATGTAGGGCCCGGAAAAAGCGTCCGTGTAGCTCCTTACTCTGCCATACCTCCATGCGATCGTTAGTGTCAAGCACTACAGGCTTACGCCAGTTCTCTTTAGCCAAGGAGAGCGGGGTGAGGCCCTTGTCCACTGCGACCACATCTCGATGCATCCACACTTCCGCGGGATATACAGGCTCATTACTGATGACCGTGGGTGATGCATTCGATATGCAGTCAGTAGCGTACGGACTCTTATTCTTATTATTATGTTCTATATTATAATGAGGGAAACACAATTACAAAAATCTGCAAACTACTGTGTCGATTTTAAATCAATAGCTAAGCTAAGTTAGTTTAGCTTAGCTCACATAGCTGGCGTATGTGCAGACCGCAAACTATGACAAGTATGAAAAATTACCTCAGCTATGGGAGCTAGACTAAACAACCGTAGCTTAGCTCTTGGTCTGCAACCGGGTTAATAAATATTACTTATAAAGTTCCGAATATGGTTTCGGAAAAGCTGCCAAATAAATGCATAGACACATTAGTTTATAACAAGATGGCTTAACCCTTCGTAACGCAGATCTACGCGAGACACAATGGCTTTTTCATTGTTTTTGTAATAGTTATATTTGTAATAATAAATAATACGAGTGGTTAAAGCCTTAAAGCCGATCGTCCACTGCCAGCTAAACTAATTAAGAACTAAGCCCAGTGAACTAAGATAAGCTAAACTGGGAACAAGTAGTCCGTCCACCGAAAAATAATAGTCACACATGTGTGAAAAACTGGCTCAACTATGCCAGCTAAACTAAACGAACTTAGTTCAGCTGGCGGTGGACAATCAGCTTAAATGTGCACACTATAGATACTATACTATTGCTAAATTACTTAGTGAAACAGATATAAACTCTATACGAAACACATTTTACAGTTTTATAAAATCTTAATAGTATTAAATTGTCACAACTTCAAAAATATAGAAGTTTCAATTACCTACATACTGATCTCACAAAGTCGGGTAGTTACACTTATAATTACGAGTTTAATAGGTTGGCAAACGTACTTTATAGTGAAATTTTATGAACTGTTAATCCTCTTTAACTATGCAGAACGTGGTACGGAGCATTTTATTGTTAAGGCACTTAAAATGGCAATTGTTTATTTCGGTAGCGAATAAAAGCGGTATTTTAGGCACCTTATTTTTGTTTTTACTATTTTAGTTTTTTGTGAAGGAAGTACAACGCCAGGCTGCCAGTGATGAAGGCGCCGCTCCTGAAAAAGAAAGCTTTGTTAGTAAGTGCAATATTAGATAAAAAAAATAAATAATTTTGGATGCAAGGGTATTTTATTTGAGAATTCAGACACAATCGAGCAGACATAGGACGTGAACGTAGTACGTGAGATATACTACTTACGTATGGTAATTAGGGTTCCGTACGTCCGAATGAGAAACGGAACCTTTACATTCGTGTGTCTGTATGACCGTCTGTCACAGCCATTTTGCTCTGAACCTAATGGACCGATTAAGTTGAAATTTGAGACAAACACGGACGTGTAACGAAAATAAATGATTTTTAATATCCCCCATATTCAAAACTTTACAACTTGTGTGTGGGGTGCACACTGTAAAAGTGTCTGTTTGTAATGTCAAAATAACAACTTTTTACTAAATGCATTAGAAAGTATAAACGGTACACACACACATTAATGTATAAATGTAACTCAAAATAAAATAATTTTGTAAGTTGTACAAACAGCCGAAGCTATGGAAGTGCGGAGTCTCCTAACACAGGCGTCATCATGCTTAAAAGGAGGCTCCAATCATAAACTAATGTAAACTAGTTGGTACAGAAATAAACATTTTGTATTTGTATTTGTACACTTAAAAGCAATTTTTAACTTTTTTGTCCGTCTGTCTGTTTGTTCCGGCTAGTCTCGGTAACGACTGGACCGATTTTTGCGGGAATTTCACTGGCAGATAGCTGATGTTACGGCGGGTAACTTGGGCTACTTTATTTTAGAAAATTATAGGGTTCTACGCAAAACAATTAAAACCTATGAAATTAATTAACAGAAAGTCGGATTTGAAAATTTCTTTTTGCATTTGGTAGCCCAATTCTCGAGGTTAGTTATAGCTTATTTAACATCACACTACGACCCATAGGAGCTGAGCAAAAAGAAAAGTCAGAAAATACCCGAAGCGCAAACGCGCTTAGCGCGCAAATAGCGCGGGTCTGCGATTCAAAGCGACGGTTGGCGACTGGTCGGGGGACGAGGGAGTTTTATTAAAATGTGGCTATTATTTTAGTATATTGTGTATCTTATGACATCTACGCGAACGAAGTCGCGGGGCACAGCTAGTAAATAAATAAAACTAAGTGAAAGTTTGAGTACGGAACCCTAAAAACACAATAAGATCTTCGAAATAATTTGTTACGAATGTATTCAAAGTACTATTAATAATTCGCATTTTTTAAAATCCCGGGGCTTAATCGTCATGACTCCTAGGATTTTAGAGGAAGTATTATCCACTCTATATTACTTACTTCCTCGAAGTTTAGATATCTCTACCTATACCCGACTTCTGGTAATTGGACATAAAATATATTCTAGCATTAAATCCATTGTTAAGTTTGCATATTAAATGTATCAAAGTATGTGTTTCGTATTAGGAAACGTAATTACTTACTGACCAGACTAACACTGAATAATTAAAACAAAAATATAAATAAATCAATTATGATTATGAAAGAGGTTAAACAATATATTCTTAGTGACTAGGATTTACTAATTGAGCTTTACATTCAATTCTGAAAATACTGTTGTAAACAAAAACTGGCCAAGTGCCTATCGGACCACGCACAATGAAGGGTTCCGTAGTTGGGATGAATTTATCCCAAGAAAAAACAACATTGTAGTTGAAAAACATGTTCTCTCATACATTCCAACTGCAAATGTAAGCTGGTTGACTATTACTAGTGAACTTGTAAAGCCTTAGCTGTGAGTTTTTCTTGTAACGTTATATACAGGGTGTAAGGGACAGCCCTTCGCAAACTAACAGGGTGCATTCAGTTCCTTATTTTGAATCATATTCCACCGGAAATATTCTCAGGAAAATTTTCACATTTTTTAAAGTATTTTTAGTTACTATTCCTTTATTTCAATGTATAATTACATTTTCTGTACGCAGCACTCCATTTATGTAAATACAACAGCTAAAATCAAAAAATCAGCAATGGATGTTGAAATACTCGGCGGCTGAAGGCTCGCTGCGCTGCCATTCGCTACGCGCGTTTTGCCACAGTAACGATACATTGCGTGTGAGGTAATAAAACAAATCGGGTTTATTGGATACCCATAACGTTCCTGAAATAATTTCATGTACCGCTCATCTTAGTATGAATTCACCCTATCAGTCTGCGGAGGGCTGTTCCTTACACCCTGTATACTACTGCCGTAAATTTTTCACTTATCCAAAAACAACCATTTAGCTGTTGTTACCGTGGCCCCGGCACAGGCAACTGAAGGAACACGGGTGGGTTTTTGGATTTCCCATCCAAAAAAAAGGGCCCACACACACACACTTGACTCTAAAAAAATGAGCACTTTGAAGCTTAATATTTCGCAAACGGAGCACTGAATCGAAGAATGGTTTTCACACACGTAATATTTTTGAACCGTCTATCCAATGACACCCCACACCATGGGATAGACGAGAAAAAAAAGTCATCCCCACTTTACGTGTACAGGAGGTACCCTAAAATTTTTTTTTTCAAGATTTTATTTTACCACTTTGTCGGCGTGATTAATATGTTTACCCGTGCCAATTTACAGGTTTCTTTTTAAGAGTCTCTGATCTAACAAGGAGACCTTACGGTCTCGGTAATTCAGATTGTGATATTAAGGGTATCCACACAGTAAAGCAATAAAGCGCACTAGCCAGAAGATTCCGAGAAAACATGTTCGATAAGTACGGTTTGGGGTTTGAAAATGTCTGACTACCTGCTTATGTACAATAGGACAACATTCCTACTCTTCCACATAGAAACTGGTTCTTCATGTTTATTGCGAAAATCATTTACTTCGTCACAGTTAATCTCGGCATATCTCAAAATTTGTAATCACTTGTTTGTGAGAATAGTAAATAGAGTTTTAATGTACCTTCATTAAAAATACATTATGTATTTAAAAATAAAGAATTATTATCAATTCAAATTTCAATTACTTAGCTGTAACAGTCACTTTATAAATTTATAAAAAAAAAATCCTCGAGAAGTATCGAACCCGAATCGACCGTACGGGAACCCAGCACGTTGACCACATAGCCACCGAGCTGTTGCTGGGGAAAAAATTCTATAGGACTCGTATATAAGCCGCGCGTAACAGTTTAGAGCCTGTTTTCTCTGTATCTTCTGGCTAGTGCGCTTTATTGCTTTACTGTGTGGATACCCTTAAGGTATACTACTAATCTGCTGAATCTCATCACGATCTGAATTTCCAAGACCGTAAGGTCTCCTTGTAAGCCTCGGACAGACAGACAGACGGACATAGCGAACCCTATGGAAGATTTAATTATAATTGTTTTGGGCTCTTCATAAATAAGTATTTGTGGGCCTCGTCTTTCAAAAGGTAATGTTTGTATTCATTGATTGACTTTAAGCTTAATCTTGCATTGCTAAAGCTAGAGTATTTAAATTTATTTTGTAGCTTTTTATTATATTCCAATCGCTTAGCTGCATTTTTAGATTTTAAAACTTTATTATATCCCACTGCACCGCTGCAGGGCTAAGCCCACCCGTTTTCTCCTTCTACCTCTTGAGCGATTTCTTGCCAGGAAGTATTTTCCCACTGATTAACTATATTTCTTCTAGAGTTCTACATAAATAAAGATATTTACCAGATCGCCATTGTTCCTGCCGTGGAGTGTTTATACACACTGTACTGCGCTATTCTGTATTCTTTGCTATTCTTGAACTGCTTCAGTATTTTTTCGGCGCTGTAATAACGAAAAAGTTTACAGGATGGGTTTTTAAACAAGGACCGACAGATTGGATTTTGTGTTTGATTTTTAAAACGTGATTAAATAGACCGGTTCCGCACCTGCAACTAAATCGCTGGTTTAATATTAATAATACAGGTTGGTATTTATCATACTGCCATAGCTTATTATTAAAAAAAAAACTAAAAATGTATTTTTAGATCATGCTCATAGTTCTTTGGCAACTTCCCGCTTTACATCACTGTTTCGAGTTTTGCCCAAAAGATTTATGTCAATAAAAATTACACTGTATTTCGCTTTATTTGTCAAAGGTTTGATACTTACGTTTGCTGATTGTTAGCAGCTATGAGAGCAGTTCTGCTTCCATAAGGTTTTATGTCTATAGAACCGAAGGTCGCCAGATCAGACGCCACCTGAGACAAACATGACAAATGTTACAGCTAAATCATAACCCCGGCTAGGTCGCGATGAAATATAGCGACGAGCGACTCGATCTACGATGAGACTTATTTATATCCCAACCTTAAATCAACCTTGACAGTGGCATGAAAAAGATTTTGTACATTAGAGAAATCAAACACCGGCCGCACCGGTTAAAAAACGGGACGGTATAAAAATAAAGATTATCGCCTGTGACACTTGGGCATTATCAATCTGTTTTAACTAGCAACGGAAAATATGTGCACGGCGGGGTTGCGTGCGAGTGTGTGTGTGCGTGCGCTGGCGCCGCGCCAGTGCACACATGCGCACAGCGACACTACACCCCGCCGTGACAATTATTACTACCATAACCGTTTCTTAACATACTCCCGCTAAATTTGGCTCCGAGGATACCGACGCGGATGAACCCGACACGATGTTTACGATCCGAACAAAAATAGCATTGTTTTCCGCCCGTTATGCAATTCCTTTTGAGCATTGCCAGGTTACGAATGTATCGGCAGTTATTACCATTATTATGTACTGCAGCTAAAATATTGCCGTTTTGAAAATAACAGGCGGCTGAATTGTTTAGTGGGTAATTTATTGTACATTGACCTTAGTTTGTAATAATTACGGCGAGAGTTGTGAAGAGATTAGTTTGGCAAACGTCAAGAGTACCTAATATATTTACAGGAATGTCGAATATAATGAAATGGTGGTTGGATGTGAATCCATTCTAGCGTCGACGGCGGTTGTGGACTGCCCAGTGCTGTGCGATTTTTTTTTTTTAATGTTATCTCGCTGGCCAACCTAGGAAGTTATTGGCTGCTTAACCGGACTTTCCTGTGGGTGCCTCAATAAATTAAGGCCTCCAGCCCGGGCATAAAACTTAAAAACTAAGCGACCACTCGCTAAGGGACCCCCCTTTGGGTTACGGACCTCGGCTTAGGGCGTCGCTGGGGACAGGCTGGATCAGAGCTTTGCGCGATAGCAGAGCATTGTATTTATACCGGGTGTATATCGGGATTTATTTGAACACAGTGCAGATAGTAAATAGTACTAAAATACAAAATAAATTTAACGCCTCTACAGTCGTATAAATACAACTAATGCAAAATCAACGAAAATAGTGTATTTTCATATCCAACGGAACAGCGTTCGCATGATGACGATGAACTTGCCCCTCTGACAGCTGTTATTAATTATATTAGTTTTAGCTGCATTTTAAAACCCACTGTTTTGTATACAAAAGGAAACGGAATGTATGAACTGCTTATAATCCCGTAACATGATTATGTAATTTCCAGGCAGTGTATTCCATTGATAAACATTTCAGGTAAGAAATGGCGCACATGTTTAACAGTTTTGCTTTTACAATAGGAATCTGTAATAATGTAAGAATACAGAAGGGTAATTCTCGTACATATAAAAAGTTCAAATTCAAGTCGCAATCTCATCTCAGCGACAATCAATGTCAAAAACTTGACAAAAATGTGGGGAAATTTTAGAAGTTTTTTTTTGACAGATTGAGACTAGGAGTAGAATGCAAACGTTCTTAAAAATACGGGAATTGCCCGTCTGTTCTTAGCTCGCAAGGTGTCAGAAATATCGTTTATTTCGTATGTAAAATAATTTTTACCTGAGCCACTGACAAAATTAATGATGATTTTTTTTGATGATTATTTATTAATGGGGCTCAATAATACTGCCAATTATTTCAGCCAAAAGACGTCCAGGGCTGGACATAATTTTAACCACCACGATTCTTTAATGATAATTATATGATAATTATGATAAATAATTTTATTTCTGTAAATAGGTTTGTACAAACACTTTTACATGTCAATCATATTTTAAAAATTAGATGAGGTCGGCGTTTCCGACTACTCTGAGAAGAAATACCGACACAAACTCAGGTCAGTCGCTTTTAAAGACCAGATATAATCTTGATCAGATCATGTGAGGACCAGCGGGGTAATTGCGTAACACACTTACAGTAGGAATCGGTTTCATTTTGACAGTTCAACAACATTCATTGCGTTATTACGTTGTTGAACAGACAAATTAGAACATATGAAGCAATGGATTAGCAATAAGCTTCAAAATCATTCAGATTCTGATTGATAGTGTGTTACGCAATTAGGGTGCAGGTCGTTGATCCACCCTACCCACGCTGCACCTTTCTTATAATTAACTGATATTAATCAAATAATATTGTACCTGTCCCACATTGATGGTTCGTTGAGCGAGAGCCTTCAAATGCAGCAGTCCCGGTCGATGCCGCGGAGGATCGCTTTCCGCGAAACTCTGAAATAACAGAAATGATAAATGTATTCTCAAAACATAAAAAAACGCAATAATTTTCAAACGTAAAATACGAGGTATAAACTTGACTCACGGAGAATTTCAAACGCATATTTCAGACAAATATACATGCTGTGGTTTTATTGTTAAGCAATGTGTATTGTCTTTCGGCCTACAAACTCAACATTGCAATTATGAGATATTTTTCTGTAAAATAGAGCATCTGTTTTATATTAACATTTTTAACTTTGTGTATCCCAAATAAACTGAGATATTCAATGGTTCTGATGAAAACGGTACCATCGAACTGATCTGATGATGAAGCCGGAAAGTAGTCATTGGAACTCCGTAATAAAACAATATACACTAGCCGTGTTTGGGCTTATTGGAATTGTCATGAGATGCACTCTGGTTATAAATGATTTTTAGCCGACTTCAAAAAAGGAGGAGGTTCTCAGTTCGTCGATTTTTTTTAAATGTGTGTTCCCCGATTACTCGAAGACGGCTGGACCGATTTGAAAAATATTTTTTTTGTTTGAAAGGGTATACTTTCCAGGTGGTCCCATTGTCATCAGGTCAGGATCTGATGATGGAATCCTGGAGAAATCGAGGGAACTCTGCACATATTATAGGCACACCTATAGCGAATAGTAACTTGTGCATTTGCTCTTGGAAATCACCATTTGGTGAAGTCAAACTGATGACGAAGACCACAGATGGTAAGATGGCCACAGGAACAACTCAATAATAAGCATTTCACGGGTTGCGATTCGATTACTTTAAAATGATTGCTAAGCAATATAAGCTCGTCACAATGCATATGGTCAAGTGGAGCTGATGGTGAAGTACCAGGAGAATGCCTTAACAATCCCCTTCCCCTTTTCCCTGCATCGTGAAAAGCAATGTTTAGTAAAAGGTGATGAGCAGTTGTCATTAAGCTATTGTAACTTAGATAAATTACAAACCGACCCACTAAAAAGTGAAAAATAATATTTTTTTTCAAAAAAAAAAAAAAAACAAAACAACCGACTTCCAAAAAGACACTACAAAGTGAAAAATAACTTTAATTTCGGAAGTCGGTGGAAAAAACCTAAATACAGATCCAAAGACATCGACTTACGACATTAAAGTTATTATTCACTTTGTATTGTTTTTTTTTGTTTTTTAGTAAAAAAGTTTTATTTTTCAATTTTTAGTTGTGGTACCTAATCCCACACACCTTCAAATACCACTACCTGCTATGTAAATTACAGTGACAGGAAGTTATTATAACATCATCCACATAGATTAAGTGGGAGAAATACGTATTATTGAAGCTAATGCAAAAACCACCCAAGCAAAGTTCACATGGGACTAGCTTCGAGGTATATCCTCCCGAATAAAATAAGAATCGTTAAAATCAAACTACTGTGTAAAAAGTTATGCGTGGTCATACATAAAAAAAATAAAAATATTCGCGTCGATTAATTATAAATAAACAGAGATATCCATATAAACAGAGTCCCTTTGGCTCGGCGGTGGTTAATTAAAAAAAAATAAAAAAATAAAATTCATTTAATTCAGACAAAATACCGTCCATCATTTGTTAGTCAATTAAACTAGAACACCACTTATTACCTAAATTATTCGGATAGCTAAACTTTTATTGTCTATAATGGGATGGGTTCAATAGCACACCTCATCATAAACTGGACAAACGTACAAAATGATAAATACTAACATCTGGGGAACGTTCAAAATAGTATTAGAAAAGACTTATAAATATAACAGTGACGGGCATTAGGATTCTATCATAACTTTGAGCACAAACGATACGCATCTTTCGTCGTGTGATTTCAGCGCGTCTTTTGCTGGCATGGCGGAGAGAACCCAAGTGTCGTCGATAAATGAGTAATCACATCGCGATGTCTGTATTGTTTGACGATAGATGTAAGGTCATGGCAGTGGCGCAGCTACAATTATCATTAGAGGGAAGCCGAAGAAAAATTGTTCAGTTCTCATAAACTCAGACCAAAACCTTTAGGTTTTTATTCTTATGATGAACTGGTATTTAAAAATAATTATGTAATGTGATGTGATACACATACATACACAGGTGTACCATATTATTTGGCAATAGTAGACATTAAGAAGAGTGTTTGGTCCGAAGGGAAGCCGATAGGAATCGGGTTGTATGAAGGCTTCGCCCCTGGGTCATGGTGAGAAATTGTTTAGGGAGAGGAAACAATGGGATTTTAAGCTTAAATTCGAATGTTAAACTAGGATTTACCTTCTGTGGTCACCTTGTTGACTGCAAACATTTGATACCGATACGCGAGAAGAATTTAGTGTTAACTTTTATTAAATATTATAGATGTTTTATTTAATTGTTTAACGAGGAAGACAGATATGTCTAGGTCAACCGAATACTTACATTAAATGTGTGGCTTTTTGTTCGCATATTATTTGTGATGTTGTTGTATTATAATATTATTTCACAAGTCTGAATAGGGATAAAGCCTGGGTAAAAATAAATAAATTCTATTTAGTCCGTCAAACGGATAATGGAAAAGTATTAGACACGTATTTTTTGCTTTATCATACTTATTTATAAAAAATGACTTAGATAAAACGCATTAAAGTTGAGGAGTGGGGGCTCGCTACGTCACAACTACGTATAAAATCTAGCAAGGCGTGACGTCATGCCACATTTTAACTCAATGTATCGCCGTAATCTTTTGATTACGTAAAAAAAAACTTATTAAAAAAAACAACCGACTTCCAAAAAACACTACATAGTGAAAAATAACTTTAATGAGGAAGGCAACTGTCAAAATGGCGCTGTCGTAGCTAGTTCCTAAAACAAGGCAATAATACAAGGCATGAGGTGGTTTTATTTTATTTTTGCGAAAATGGCGAGTTGTTGTGTTCCTAAATACTCCGAAATTGGAGTCCACCATATTCTGAAAGACACTAAAATTAAAACATTGTAGCTTAAAGCTATTCCTAGAGATTTTTTTAAAATAAAACTGAATTCGAGGTTATGTCGGAGACATTTTGAGGAGTGATTACAAGGAAATATTTAAGGTTTTAAATTCTGACACTTTCCATGTCAAATACTTAATTTAAAATATTTAAATCACCGAAAATAACGAAATAGTGAAATAACACCAAACGCATGAATGAATACGAATCGGAATGAATGAACGAAATTTCAAATGTATTGTAGGCCGTAGGGACCTAGCTATGGTCACGCCATCTGTAATTAGCTTTGCCCAACCTTCTCCATTTCGGAAGTCGGTGTCTTTGGTTTAGTTTTTTCGTTTTTTGCCACCGAATTCCGAGATTAAAGTTATTTTTCACTTTGTAGTGTATTTTTGGAAGTCAGATGTTTTTTTTATTATAAATAAGTTTTTATTTTCCACTTTTTAGTTGTTGTACCTACTCCACCCAAATTCATATACCACTACTTGTTAAGTAAAAAAACTTTGCAAAAAGGCAAATATATGCCGCGCTAAATTGTGCCAAAAGTTTGGAAGGCGTAGTTTTATCAGGTTTGGACGCCGTCGCCAACAAATTATTAAATCAACCACACGACGACAGATCGTTGACGAAATCTGTCTTCAGAAATCAAGGCCACACATAACATACGACTCAAGTAGCGCTATCTGAAGCATATTACCATTAAAATCATTTATAGCCAGTACGATCCGAATGTCTATGCATCTATACAAATAAAGAAAATTTAACAGTCTGTAATGTCAAAATAACTACTTTTTACTAAATGCATAATCTCATGACAATTCCAATAAGCCCAAACACGGCTAGGAAACATTGTTTTATTACGTAGTTCCGGTGCCTACCTTCCGGCTTCATCATCAGATCTGCTCGATGGTACCTACCATTTTCATCAGGGCCATTTATTTAAATTTGCTTCGTCATACTCGCTTAACTATCTTAATCGAGATATCTTATCGCCACAGGTTTATAAATGGCGGAGTACTGAGGTAACAAACATTAAAAAAGAGGAAAAAAAAACATACAACCGAATTGAGAACCGCATCTTTTATTTGAAGTCGGTTAATAAAGAAAATATACGTGTCCAATATTTTTTGATAATCTACCTGATGGACAAAACAATTTCTTAGTCGTCATCCCTATTCTAAAAGGCTATTTTTTTCTTCCCAAGCTTGTTCGGAAGATATTCTCTGATTTACAGTACATCATTCTTTCATTCCTACTGCCTACTTACAGCATATTTATACTACCCGATATACTACCGATTGTTTATATACCGCGGATATATTGAGACAAGTGCTCAACACAATAGTTTTATTACCCTTACAAAATTAAATACACAAAGTGTCGGGAAACAACCAGTGATATATTTATTAAGTAGAGTATATTTTTATTCTACTTTAGCCAAACAGTAAAAAACCGGCTAAGTGCGTGTCGGACCACGCATAGTGAAGGGTTCCGTAGTAGAGATGAATATTTATGCATACACAGTATTGATTTTACGGGCCGCAAAAATAATTTTGTTTGTCATAGTATTTCTTGAACAATAACAAACTTAACATTGCAGTTGAAAAATAAATAAAAAATATTTTTTTATTAACAAATGTGGGTACAACTCATCTATCCTATACAAAAACACAATTTACAAAGGTTGAGTATTTTAAAGATATAGGTAAACGAAGATGTCTGTGCTAGTATTAACTGTGTTAAAACATGTTATCCCATACATTCCGACTGCAGTAAGTTTGTACGCACAATATTGAGAGGTTTATCCAGCCGTTCTCAAGTAATGCGCTTACCAACGAACAGCATTTCAGTTTTATTTATATAGATCAGAGGCGAAGCGCGCTAACAACTCCATTCCTACCGGGTTCCCTTTGGAGGATCGAAAGAGTAACTTCACCTACCTACTACTATTGAAAAAGAGCACATTCAGTAATGTCTACCATTGCCAAATAATGTATATTCCAACAACAATACAAATTGTTCCAAATAAGCCGATGCCACAACGTGATAATCGTATTTGTATGACTATTTATAAGTGAACAATTTCTTCTTCGGCTTACCTCCTACGAAATGTCAAGCCTCGCCACTGTATAGATAGATAATCTCACCATATACGGTACAGCGCCGCGTATGACGTTGACTTTGTTGTGATACGGCGCCAATGCAGACAAAGTCTCAATGGGCCCCACCGGTCGGTAGCTGCCTCGGTTCTCACACGCCGACCAGTGCCCCAGGCGGATGAAACAGTAGCCTAAACAAAAAATATATTAAGGTTATAAACTTTTATCTTGCATAAAGTATTTTTATCTTACGAAGCGACGCGCGCTTTACTTGTGTTAACCAAGTGTGTAAACACAATGTGAATGTGTGCATGAAGACGAGTAGCGTCAGCACATAGCACATCACACACACTTCCGATTTCGTTATTGTTTCTGACGGTACCGAGAGCTCCTGCGCTTACACACACATTCACAGCGTGTTTGTACACTTCGTAACCACAACTAAGGAGCGCGTCGCTTCGTGTGATAAAAATTACAAAACACAAGCTATTAAATCGGACCTTGAAAATAAGGCTTAAAGCTGTAGTAGGTAAAGCATGGATTTAATTGAACTTCTAATAATTCCCATTTTGCGCTCCTAAAAATATTCTTGAACACTTTAATATAATGATTGCGCCTCTTTTTGTATCTTAAACAATTCCTATTTTGGGTCCTAAAAATACTAAATAGCCAAATAACTGCGACCAACTTGGATGTAGCAGTTGGTCACAGTTCTATCCTATAACCTACCCCTTTGGTCGGGGTGCCTTAAGCTTAGTAACTGCGACCAGCTGTGAGAAAAGGCCAGAAAGTTAAAAGAGGGTCAATTATTAAAAAGTGTCTAACATTATCAGCATGTAAAGGACGTGTCGCTTCGTGAGATAAAAATATTGTACTTTAAGTTTGAACTACATAAGTGAAGGATATTTCATCTGTATTTGAATGCGAGAATATATGTCGGGCGAACTGTGTAGTTCAGGAGGCTCTAAATCTCAAACGCAATTTATGTCGCCGTTAAGCCATAATTCATGCTGTCTCTGTGATATTAAGGTGCTATTGTTTATTTATTTGGATCTCCAACAGAGGCTACACAATTTCATCATGTTTACAAGAACAGGGACAAATACTAGTGTGCGCTTCCAATTATAGGAGACCATATCATTCTCTTATAATCTAGGGAGATATAGTAAGTTTGACTAAGCGAAAATAATAAAATAAATCATAATATACAACACGAAGATCATAGAAAAGGAAAAAAATGAAATACTATAATTATATTATATATATTTATATATAATATTTAATTAATAATAATAACAAAAAAATAATAACCATAAAGAAAACAGACAAAAATAACAATAATTATGACTTGGATACTAAGACTTTTATTGTTTTTTTAAACTTTGATAGTTGCTGATTTATTGTTTACTTAACTTATCTTTTGTTATTACTTAACTTATAACTTAGTCAGGTTATAATTTGTTTACTTTTTTAGATTTGGGAGTTAGGTTTGTATAAATCAATCCAATTTTAGAGCTAACAATATACATTACCTGAGCAGAATGAGTCCCAACCCGCTTCATGATACGACTGTTTCACATTAAAAGGTCTGCTCAATTTTATGAAATTCATGCCATTCTGCAACTTCTTGCATTTTCCCTCCGAAAAGAATTCATATAAACTGCAACAAATAAGAATAGAAACGTTATCAACTGATCATGAAACGTTGCGTATTTTAGATTATTTTCCCACGATTTGTATAGTGATAACATTTTTACCAGGCTCTCTATTTATTTATCTATTCGGATAATAGCTTTAAAGAATTATTTATTTCGATGTTTTTCGAATATTTTAACGAGAACCACTAATCTTCTACTGTTTATTTTCGTACGACGATTCAGTGGCTTTAAAGTTATAATGATATAATTGAGCGAGTGCTATTTAAACATAGTCAGTATTTATGAACGTATTTCTGTTACAAAATATTTTTATTCAATTAATCAGGAAGTAAAAGAAAATAAGCTGTAGGTAACTATTTACAAAATAAATAAAATACTCTTAAAACTTACTCTTGTAAAGCGTTTGATTTCCACACTTCATGATAGCTGAGTTTCTTCGCCATTGCATGTGATATATATTTAGTATCGTATATATTGGGGAGCATATTGTGAATATTTTTCTTAAACTTCGAATACTGGTTGGGTAGAGGTCCAATGAACTGATTGTGTAGGAGTACGGTGTCTAGGAAAATGTTGTGTCCTACGATAGGTTTCTGTGAGGCTTCTAGCAGTGCAATTATTTGTGAGAAGCCTAGTAGATGGCTCATCAGGTTGTCTTCTAGTATCACCATCGGAGAACTGTTTGCACCGTCCACGTTCTTATCTCTGTATATGAGGATCTGAAATAATAAATGTACAAATTTGTTTAAAATATATAGACGGCTTGATTATTTTTCCAGGAATATATTTTCAAATGCTGGAGGCCAAAATCAAAATTATTTGGCCATTCATGTATTCATTCATATCTTTATTTTCATTTCATAATGTGTGAAGATCTTACAATAGGCTTAAAGCTAAGGTACAATTACGGACTCTGTAGGGCACACAAAAAAGTATAATATTAATGTATAATTCTTAATTACTACATTGGTACAAGATAACACTAATATGTATATATTATGTACAAGTATACAACAAAAAATAAAAAAGGGGAAAGAGCTCATTGGGCATCAAAAAATTCGTCCGCATCGTTGTCAATGGGAAAAGTGCCCAAAAGGCTGGCAGCATTGCCACGCTGAATGGCAATGCTGATTCTCTGGGCTAAAAATAGGCCAGCCCTCTGCTCCCGTAAAGAGTCGACCAACCGCTTGGCGATGTCCCGAAATACTCGATGAGCACTAGGACCCCACAGCCCTAGTGTTTCAACCCCAAACGGCTCAAACATATAGCTCCCAATGAGGTTGTTATATTAATGTTGAAATAAAATTAATACGTAATCAATTAACAATTTTAAAACATGTCCTTAATATTAATTAACTAAATCATAACATTTATGTTTATTGAGATCAATCTAGTCAGTATGGTCAGAAAGCGTCGTGGCAGATCTCAAAATGCAGCCAAGTGCGTGTCGGACTCGCACACGAAGGGTTCCGTATCACCATTCAATGTTTAACAGTATATATTTCTTGTATGGGGACCCCCTATAATTTTTATCAACCCACCCCAAATACCAACTTGCTGCGCTTGACTCGGTGGAACGCAGAGCTAAGAGGCTCATTGGCGACGTAAAACTGGTGGATGCCAAGCTTCACAGCTTGGCTCATCGCCGCAAGGTTGCCTGCTTATCGGTCTTTTACAGATTGTACTTCGGTAAGTGTGCTCAAGAACTCCACGACCTCATTCCGCCGGCCCCCTTCTACCATCGGACATCTAGACGCACTGCAAGTTACCATCCGTACCTAGTTGCCATTCCACCAATTCGCACTAAGCGTTTCCAAATGTCTTTTGTGATGCGCACCACAAAGGAGTGGAACTCCCTGCCTGAGTCTGTGTTTCCGAACGCTTACAACCCTGATCTCTTCAAAGTGAGAGTGAACAAGCTTCTTCTGGGTAAGCTCGCTCCATCGTCGACTTTGTCTCTGTCACCTCTGACTTAGACTAGAGACAAGAGCAAACCTATCTTAAATAAAAAAAATCATTATTTTATTTTTTATTGTAACGGCCATAGACACTGTGAAAATTACAAGCGTCTACCTATTACGGTTTAAAAGATACAGCCCTGTGACAGACGGACAGCGGAGCCTTAGTAATAGGGTCCCGTTGGCAACCTTGGTGTACGGAACCCTATAAAAGAGAGGCGAGCTTGAAAAAGCAAATAAGCAGTAATCAATCAATTTGTAAAAAAATCATTCGTTTTGTACTGAAGTATCAAGATGTCTTAAGGTTGTGGCGATGTGACTTTACACCCTGTTCGTCATGCCTCTATAAGGTCTTTGCCCTGTTGTGGGATAAGACAGTGTACAGTAATACTAAGCTAAATCCAACAAAAAAGGAAGCTGGGATCCTTAATTTCATAACTCAGTACCTACTAGATGAAGTAATAGACATATACAGCCACGACACAGACATAGCGACACGCCGGCTTACGCTGAAAACCAGCGCCGTGGATTCGTGTCTTCGTGCACGGGCCGCGGCATCATGCTGAGCGTTATGTAGTGACGCATATTTCCGTCTAGGATAATTATTATTTTTAGAATATATACCCACTTGTTTTTAGGCTTATGTTATGAAACAATTTCATGTATGTGCGTCACTTTCACGTGAAATAACAGTTTTTCTTTCTTTCTTTCTTATATTTTATAATAGGGATGATGCCTGGGTGAAAAAAAGAAATTCTATTTAGTCTGTCAGTCAGATAATAAAAAAAAATTTTAGACACGTAATTTTTGCCTTATCATTTTAATAAAAAAATACCTAAATAAAACGCATTAGAGTGGGGGCTAGCTACGTCACAACTACGTATAAAAACTAGCAAGGCTTGACGTCATGCCACAATGTAACTCAATGTATCGCCGTAATCGTTTGATTAGGTACGTAACAAAAAAAAAAAAAAAAAAAAATTATGTGTCCAATATTTTTTAATAATCTATGTGACAGACAAAAAAAATGTTTAGTTATCATCCCTATAAGCGCTTTCATCTACATACTAAGCACCCTGGGCATTCGCCTTGCTACCATCCTTACTATCTTTTCACAAGACTGCACAAATACACAAAAGTATGGTCTATTATGGTCCAAAATTATCTGATGAACATTTTTCGACGTTTTTCAATATTATTTCAGCTTTATTTCATCCTTGTTACTATAATTGTAGGTTAAAATAATACCAACAGGTTAGAAACATGCTTATAAGAATTTCAAAAATATTTGTTTTTGTGATATCGAACTACTTTACAATAAACTTATAACGTTACATTCAAGTAAATAGCACTAAAAATATCGTGTTTTTACATTAGGTTAATACTCTGACGTGTAAAATATTCTTATAGTCTTCTATACACCACAGTCATCCGACCAATCATCACGTATGGCTCACTAGTCTGGTGGCCCAGGACAGACCTGAGCACAGCTCAAAGAGATCTCGAAAAACTGCAGCGGCTCGCGTGTGTAGCCATCACTAGCTGTATGAGAACTACACCCATCGCTGCCATACAGGTAATGCTTGGACTGCCACCTCTACACATCATTGTGCGAGAGGAAGCGGCCATGGCCGCCTTTAGGCTTCATATAGCAGGAACCCTGAGCAATGACTCTAGGGTCAAGCACATGCGCATAAAGGAGGATGCGATCAAACAACAACCGATGATGGCATCACCCTGCGACAGAGCCCCGAAACTGCACTGCTTCCAAAAGCACTACAACATATTACTCTCAGAAGAACAGCATGATTATTCAAGCCCAAAGGAGGTGAGAGCATACACTGACGGATCGAAAACCGACTCCGGAACCGGGGTCGGAGTCATCTCACACGACCTTAACATAAACATATCCAGCCCGCTGGGGATGTTCAACACTATCTACCAAGCAGAGTGTGTGGGCATTATTCACAGAGTGTCTAAGTGAAGTGAGTGCGATTGTCGAAGCTAGTAATATTGAAACAGTTTACATACTTGGCGATTTCAACGCACACTCCGGTGAGTCATTTTATTGTGAACTCTTAAAATTCTGTAACGAACAAAAGTGGAGGTGTGCGGACATTGAAAAATTAGGCTTAGAGTCAAGTAGCTATACCTTTGTCAGTGACGCGCACGGTTGTAAGCGATGGCTTGACCATTGTGTCGTCACAGAGTCTGCTTGGTTGACGGTTATGGAGATAGGTATTGTGCACGATGTGTTCTGGTCGGATCACTGTCCTATATTTGTTGAGTGCAGGTTACATAAGATTAAACCTAAGTCAATATACCATAAAACATCACGTAGCGCCGTCATGTGGGGTGAGAGGGATAGCGATCAAATAAGCGTGTACCAGGACTTATGTAATACTAAGTTAAAGCTGATTGATTACCCTCGGGAATTTGGTTTGTGCAGTAATAGCCACTGTAATAATACTGAGCATAGGACAATTCTTGACAAGATGTATGAAAGTATTGTTACTACATTGTCAGAGGCCGCGGTACAGAGCCAAGTGGAAACTCGGACTCATGGGCATGTTGGCCGTGTTGTCGGGTGGAACAAGCATGTGCGTGACGCCCACGCGACGGCGATGCTTAAATATCAACAATGGGTATGGCACAATAAACCAACTTCTGGCAATGTCTACAACGACATGTGTCTGACTCGAAAGATGTTTAAAAGCAAACTAGTGTGGTGTCAGACTCATCAAGAGCAAATTAAGCTTGATATTGTAGCTTCTATTACATGGGACTTAAACATAACTGGCGAAATGTGGGTGTACCTACTATAGGTACACCTCTGCCTAACCCTTCGGGGAAACAAGGCGTGATGTTATGTTATATTATTGTAGCTTCTCTCCGTAAAGCCAATAATTTTCAGAAGTTCTGGAAGGCTACCAAAAAGTTGGATATTAAGCCTGGCCTTCCTGTGGGTGTCGGTGGTGCTGATCAGCCGGACAGCATCGCCAACATGTTTATGGACCACTTTAAAGTGGAGTCACCGCTGGGCTCTTCGAGGCGCGTGCTCGATGACGGATGCTGTCGTGACTCTGATCTGGTTCGTTTTTCGGCCAAGCAGGTGTCAAGCACCATTAAGAAGATTGAACCACCATTGAGAAGAGGGAAGTCCCCGGGTCACGACGGTTTAAGCATTGAGCACTTGCAGCATGCCGGTCCTCACATAGCTAGAGTGCTCGCTATGTTTTACTCGCTATGTATGTGTCACTCGTACCTTCCCTGTGATCTCTTGCAAACTACTCGTATTGTCGTGCCTATTGTTAAGAATAAAACAGGTGACGTTGCTGATAAGTGTAACTATCGACCCATCTCCCTGGCTACTATTATCGCAAAGGTACTCGACAGTCAGCTGGACGCGCGGTTGGATAGCTTTTTAAAATTACACGACGCACAGTTTGGGTTTCGGAATGATCTTGGCACCGAAAGTGCGATTCTCGGCCTCAAACATACGGTGCAATACTACACAAAACGTCGAACGCCAGTGTAAGCTTGCTTTTTAGATCTGTCTCGTGCTTTTAGTCTCGTATCTTACGAGGTTATGTGGGAAAAGCTGCGGGAGAGAAAAGTGCCAGGGGAGCTGTTGCGTATCTTCTAGTATTGGTATTATAACCAGACGAACAGTGTGAGATGGGCCGATGGGCGGTCTATGTCGTAGTTAAAATAACGCTTTTTAAAGCTTACTGCCAAGTGTTTTACACGTGCAGCCTGTGGACCAGCTATACTCAGCGGGCTATCAGCGCCCTACGGGTCCAATATAATAACGGGTTCAGGATGTTGATGGGGTTGCCCCGTTTCTGCAGTGCATCAGGTATGTTGGCACAGGCACACGTCGATGTTAGACAGAAATTTGCTTCTTTGCTCTGCAGAGTACGGGGCAGCTCCAACTCCATCCTGAAGACCATAGCGGGGAGGTACGATTCCCCTTTGTTAGGTGATGTGGTTCAAAGATGCCCTTTGAACAACAGCCTGGTCTCCAAATAAGTACATAAGTTTACTAAAATAGATGTAAGTTATCCTTTTTTGTTTACTAACCCATATGGATGTTGCTTATCCGAAATAAAGATTATTTTATTTTTATTTTTTATTTATTATACAAGCGGCTCACGCCATAGAAGCCAGGAGAGTAACGGATACCAACATACGCATACTCTCCGACAGCGCCTCAGTTATCCAATAGTTAGGGAAAGGAATTTTTACCTCGAAATTAATACTAGAATGTCACAACGCACTTAGAGCGAGTTACGGTATCTAACCGTAACATAGTAACACTGCAATGGATAAAAGGACACAGTGGTTCGCTAGGTAATGACGCAGCTGACGAACTGGCTAGGAGAGCATTTAGCACGTAAGTCTGTGGACCCGAACCAATCGCACCCATCCCTTTCAACCAGCTACGCAGGTGGCTACAGGAGTTCACCCACACACAAACTGAGAGTTGGTGGTCCTCGGCACCCAGTAGCGTTCCTTTCACTAAATACGAAAAGCCCGGCTTTCAATCTAACATAAGCCTATCAGTAAAAAAGTACACCTGTAAACTTGTAAAGCAACCCACTCTCCAACTCAATCATTCATGTCGCAAGAATTGATAAGAATAATAACATTTTAAAATCCGCGCGTTCGCGTTGCTGCGCAGGCCGCCCGCTCTATACGATATTACGATGCGTGGTTGCCAGGTTTACGCGCTCAAAGAATAATATTTGAATTCCGCGCCGTTTTGATCACGCACCGTTGCCAAACTATCTCAGATGCCACAGTTGCGATCTCGCTCTAACGCTTAACGTTAAGCAGGATGCGAGTTTGCATCGATGAATGAAGATGTCAAGTCTAGTAGTAAATTGTATAGCTTTCTCGCTCACACGAACTGGCTTCTTATGAGGCTTCTAGACCTCTCATTTTATGCAAAGAAATTGTTAACGTTATCGACATTATTAGGTACTCATTTCGCAGATTGTTCTAATTTTGAAGCCCAGCTTTTGACTTTTTATGAATGGAACGAATCGTGTGTGTGTATGACACTGCGCAAAGCGTGAATTTCTATAGAACGATACAATTTCAAATTTGTTCAAATTTGTTTTGACCGGTTACTGGCGCATTTTTTTGCTTTGATATTTTTATTCATTTTCTGTGAATTTAAGTGTTGTGATTTGTTTTTGATATGATTACCTTTATTTTGAAGTGATTAAAAAGTTTCTTATCATTAAAATTAATTCGGAAACACATCCAATTGTTCCTTGTGAAGGACTAAAATATGTGCAATCGTACTCGGAAAGGTAATTCATGAAGATTGCCTTCAAGATGCCTTTAAGGAACTTTTAAAGTTAGCTTAATTGTAATCATTCTTGTGACAAGTTGTGAACGTACTTTTTCATCTATAAAACGTATTGACAAATATTTAAAAAATTCTCAAGGACAAGAGCGGCTTTCCGAATTATCGATAATTGCCATAAAAAACAGTAATAATCTTATAATCAGCCTTCCGTGTGTTAATGTTTGTCATCTGTCTGTGGCAAAGAAGTGAAAAATGAAGAGTTATGCCTGTTTACATTGTGAGTAATTATAAATATTATCAACTTCGTAAACAATGAGTAGTTAGAAATCAATCAATTATTTGTACGCCATCTAGCAGTAGGATTGTAATATTTTGTCCATAGCGACTGTTGCGAGCGAGTGACAACTCGAAGAGCTCTGTTCTGCCAACAATGTTAATAGACGGCTTTGTCATATGACTGTATTAATTTTACATGAAACTGATAGCTAGAAAATGCAATAGTTGTGATTTTGTATGTAAAGGATTACCAGTAGGCACCTACTCTTCGTATTTATGAATTAATTTATATTCAAGCATAACATCACGTCTGTATTCCCCGGAGGGTAAGGCAGAGGTATACCTACCTAGCTACACCCACGGTTTTCCATTTCTTTTGTTGTGTTGATAATTCAAATTTAAATATTTATTTATACATAATAAGAAAAAAAATTGCTAATAGCAATTATGTATGTAATTACAATTATGAAATACGAATGTAGTAAGTACTTAAACGAAAGGCACAGTCCGTAACAGTCGCAGCTTTTCCACTTGTCAAGCGATACGGTAGGTATCTAGGTGGTGTTTTCAATCGTAAAAATATGTCGGCTTGCCCTAACTTTTCCTCTTAGGCACGCCACTGCTCGGCACCAGGCTGCAGGCAGTCCAGGGAGGCTATTCCTTCCCTGGATGGTAGGCTAACCAGGCGTCTATTACGACTGGACAGAAATGGACTGCGCTTGATGACGGGGACCATCACAGGACACTGCTCACTAAACAAACATTTCCACACAATAGGCATAACGGACAGTCCTCTGTGTAGGGCTTGCATGGAGGCTGAGGAAACCGTTGCGCATGTACTCTTCGAATGTACAGGCGTCACCCAGATTAGAACAGAAACCCTCGGGGCACCCAGATCGTTTACAGATGTTCTGAACAGACCAGGAGATGTAATCAACTTCTGGAGGGAGGTGGGCTGGTTGGAATAGCCACAATGGTCCACTTGAAGGACTAAGTGCGGAAACCAAATCTCTAACATAGAACATAGAAATAAAAGATAAACTTAGAAGAATTCGTTTTATGAACCCTGAAGATGCCGTGGCTGCGTTTGAAAAAGGCGTGGAAGAGATCCCTAAAGAAGAGTGGGCCCACTGCTTCAGTCAATGGTTTCATCGCATGCGACGGTGATTAGAAAGAAACGGAGACTACTTCGAAAAGCAATAAAAATATTAACAGGCTTCTACATCATTCCGTTTTTATTTTCTAAAGGCTTTCAGTGTGACCCACGTATTTGCCTTTTTGCAAAGTTTTTATTTGAAAGGGTATACTCCTGAGGTGGCCGCATGGTCAAATTCTGATGAGTGGTTTTTGAGTTAGCTTCAATAATACGTATTTTTTGTCACTTAGTGTATGTTGATGATGTTTAATAACGTCCTATCACTGTTATTTACTTAGCAAGTAGTTGTATACGAATTTGGGTGGGGTAGGTACCACAACTAAAAAGTGGAAAATAGAAACTTATTCATAAAAAAAAAACAACCGACTTCCAAGAAAAACACTACAAAGTAAAAATAACTTTAATTTCGTAATTCGGTGGCAAAAAACTAAAATACTAAACCAAAGACACCGACTTCCGAAATTAAAGTTATTTTTCACTTTGTAGTTTTTTTTTTGGAAGTTGGTTGTTTTTCTTTATAAATAAGTTTTTATTAAAATCGGTCCACTCTGTCAAAAGTTATTGATTGTTATTAGAGCGTGACCGGCATAATTTTAATTAAACAAAGTCCTGCCGCCGCGTCTGTTTGTCTGAACGCGATAAACTCAAAAACTACCGAACGGATTTTCATCCGGTTTTCACCAATGGACGGAATGATTCATGAGGCAGGTTTAGGTGTATAATTCATTAAAAGTATTTTATAGATTAGCTGAAACATGACAATATGATGATTGTTGAAGATGTTGGAAAATATTATGCCGACAGGGAGCTTTCTGGCACGCGCCGCACAAACACTATTTGTTTGACTGTCTTTTGACATACGGGTTACACATTAAATAACATGGCGCATTGCGTAATTAATGTTGTAAGTTACGTCAAACGTGTCCTTATTAAAAAAGCATATTATAAGATTAAAGTCTACGTTAAAGACAGGGAAGTTTGGCGCGAATTCCTTCTGCACATGTGGCTTCCCTGGTTCCTCATTAACAGCATAACTATTTATGTAAATGTATATTAACTGCTCCCAAATTACTTTAATTGAATT
Source organism: Fissipunctia ypsillon (assembly GCA_947568875.1). Classification (NCBI taxonomy): domain Eukaryota; kingdom Metazoa; phylum Arthropoda; class Insecta; order Lepidoptera; family Noctuidae; genus Fissipunctia; species Fissipunctia ypsillon. The sequence continues at coordinate 18,304,513 of OX387654.1, read as the reverse complement.
TATTTTATTGTTTTTTTACATGCTTCCATGATATAATCTTTTCATTATTTGACATTATATAGTCTTGTCTTTTAAACAGATTCTTTTATATTTTGTGAATGTGAGAACGTTGTAGGCTTAATAGACTGTAGATTTGTAGACCATTTTCTATTTTGTTAAGTACCTGGTACTTACTACTTGTCGACAGGCTTACATTGTCCTCCCATACTTAATAACACTGTAATTTGAAAACATTGTAAAAGCCAATTATTTTTAAAAGAGTAACCGTGAAGTTTCTTGCCGGTTCTTCTCCATAGGAAACGATCAATTGGAACCCTGCACTTAGCTTCTGACGTTTAAGTGCCTATGTAGGCTTATGTGAAAAAAATTATTTTGAATTAGAAAAAAAATTGAATTTGAGAAACTGCTTGCGAAGTAAATAACAGTGACATGAAGTTATTGTAAAAAACATCATCAACATACACTTAATGGAAAAAATATGTATTATTGAAGCTAACTCAAAAACCACTCATCAGAATTTGACCAAATTTATATGCGATCACTTCAAATAAAAACTTTGCAAAAAGGCAAATATATGTCGTGCTAAGTCGAGCCAGAAGTTTGGAATCCGTGGTTTTATCAGGTTTGGACGCCGTAGCCAACAAATTATTAAATCAACCACACGACGACAGATCGTTGACGAAATCTGTCATCTGACAATCAAGGCCACACATAACATACGACTCAAGTAGCGCAATTTTAAGCATATTACCACTAAAATCATTTATAGCAGCCAGAGTGCATCTCATGACAATTCCAATAAGCCCAAACACGGCTAGGATACATTGTTTTGTTACGGAGTTCCGGTGCCTACCTTCCGGCTTCATCATCAGGTCAGTTCTATGGTACCATTTTCATTTATTTAAATGTGCTTCGTCATAGTCGCTTAACTATCTTAATCAAGATATCTTATCGCCACCCGTGAAATACTTATCATTGAGGAGCTCTGACTTTCTGTGGTCTTCTTCATCAGTTCCACTTCACCAAATGACACTTTCTGAATGCATTTGCATTGACTTGTTGATGAAAATACCAAAAACGCTATGTATATGCCTGTAATATTTGAGGAGTTCCCTCAATTCCTCATGGATCCTATCATCGGAACTGGATTTTGATAAAAATGCGACTAATCTGCAAGTATGTCCTTTCAAATAAAAATCATTTTCCAAATCCGTTTATAAATGACGGAGTACTAAGGTAATAAACATTAAAAAAAAACATACAACCGAATTGAGAACCTTTTCCTTTTTTTGAAGTCGGTTAAAAATAAAGACTAAAATGTTACCTCAAGAAGTCAAGATACGAACTATACATTTTCAATCCCTTAAATCTCTTAAAAAGAGGTACACAAAATATTTAATATTATTTGTGATTTTTAAAATCAACTCCTATTTTACCCCGTTAGGGGATGATTTTTCATTCAGTGGTTTAGACGTGAAAAGGTAACATACAGACAGACAGAGTTACTTTCGAATTTATAATATTATATATAATATATATATAGTATGGATTAGCATGGAAGTATGGATTCAGTCCTGACTGACTCACTAACTGACTGACTGATATATCGACGCACAGCCTAAACCGCTGGTCCTAGAGACATGAAATTTGGAGGGTGTGTTCTTCGTAAAGAGTAGGTATTCACTAAGAAAGGGTTTTTTGAAATTCCATCCCTAAGAGGGTGAAATGGAGGGTTGAATTTTCTTTGAACTTTTTTATTCTCTGGGTCGATTGACACGAAAATTAGTACACATACTCTTCAATGAAAATTATGAGACACGTGTATCACAGTTTTTACAAAATCATCCCCAACAGAGTCAAATAGGGCTTCGAAAATCCTACTGGGTGATATATTATATCAACACACAGCCCAAACTGCTGTACCTAGACTTGAAATTTTGCACATACACCTTATACAGTGTAGGCATCCACTAAGGAGGGATTTTTGGAAATTCCAGCTCTAAAAAGCGGGATTTCGTTTGTTAGAAAAATCTTATTTGTTAAGATAATAAACTTGAAACTTGGCACGAATGCTATCGAAGTAAAGAATAAAGTTTGTCATTTTCAGTTTTTGTAAACTACCCTCTAAAGGAGGATCGAGGAGTATCAAAGTTTTTATGGCAAAATTTTAACGCGCGGTACGATTAACTTGAAACTCGGTATTTTTACTTAAGATCTAAAATAAAGTAAAACATATTACAAGGTTTTCAAAAAAATCTACCCCTAACGGGGTGGAAAGGGGTAATCAATTTTAGAGGGGATGGTTTTATTGCGTGGTTTGATTAACTCGAAAATTGGTGTAAATACCTATGAGTCAAACAATGGAAACAGCACAAGCGATGTTTCAATAATTAACTCCTTTGGGGGGTGGAAAGGGGCGATAAAGTTTATATGAAAATAATCTTATTCATTTGGTTAATAAACTTGGCCTAAGTAAGCAATAAAGTTTCTCACTATTAGTTTTTCAAAACTACCCCTCAAAGGAGAGTTAAGGGGTGTTAAAGTATATATGGAAGAATTTTAACGCGCGGTCAGATTAACTCAAAACTCAGTGTTTATACATAAAACCAAAAATAATGTATATCAGGGTTTTTCGAAAATCTACCCCTGACAGGGTGAAAAGGGGTAGTCAACTTTTACAGGGGATATTTTTTACTGCGTGGCTTGATTGGTATAAATAACATATAAGTCAAATAATGGTTTTTTATTTTTTTTTATTTGAGATAGGTTTGCTCTTGACTCAAGTCTAGGTCAGAGATGACAGAGACAAAGTCGACGATGGAGGGAGCTTACCCAGAAGAAGCCTGTTCACTCTCACTTTGAAGAGATCGGGGTTGTATGCGTTCGGAAACACAGACGCAGGCAGAGAGTTCCACTCCTTTGCTGTGCGCATCACAAAAGACATTTGGAAACACTTAGTGCGAATTGGTGGAATAGCAACTAGGTAAGGATGGTAACCTGCAGTGCGTCTAGATGTCCGCTGATAGAAGGGGGCCGGCGGAATGAGGTCGTGGAGTTCTTGAGCACACTCCCCGAAGTATAATCTGTAGAAGACCGTCAAGCAGGCAACCTTGCGGCGATGAGCCAAGCTGTGAAGCTTGGCATGCACTAGTCTTACGTCGCCAATGAGCCTCTTAGCTCTGCGTTCCACCGAGTCAAGCGCGGCAAGTTGGTATTTGGCCGAGCCATCCCAAAGGTGGCTGCAATACTCCATGCAGGATCGGACTTGCGCTTTGTAGAGAATTAAAAGCTGTTCAGGCGTAAAGTATCGCTTCACCCTATTCAAGATGCCCAGCTTCTTGGCCGCAGTTTGAGATTTGTACTCGATGGTGGCGCCGAAGTTGAGACATGATGTCAACTCCATGCCTAGGAGCTCGAGCCGATCAGTTACAGGAACAGATATACCCCGAAAAGTAGGAGTTTGATCGAAACGACTCCTTTTAGCGGTAAAACGACACCTCTGTGTTTTGGTGGCATTAAAAGAGACCAGATTATCATCACCCCACTGGGAGACAAGGCTTAAGGTCAAATCTGTCCGCTCTACCATGGCCTCTCTCAAGGAACGAACTTCGGCCCCGCTGGTTTTTGCGCTGGACAAGTATCTCTCTGAAACTGTACTGTCATCTGCGTACCCAACAATACCAGACTGAAGCAGGTCATTGATGTGTAGCAGGAAAAGAGTTGCAGAGAGAACAGACCCCTGAGGAACTCCGGCATCAATAGCCATAAGGTCGGAAGAGCAGCCGTCAACGACTACTCTGATAGACCGTTCACTAAGGAAGTCTGATATCCAGCTACAAAAATCAGCAGGGATGCCATAAGCAGGAAGCTTGCTGAGTAGACCAGCGTGCCAGACCCTGTCAAAGGCCTTCGAGATATCCAGCGATACAGCAAGTGCTTTGCCGTGCTTCTCGATGGCCTCGCCCCAGCAGTGCGTGACATACACAAGAAGATCGCCAGTTGACCGTCCCCGGCGAAAGCCATACTGACGGTCACTGAGGAGATCATTGTTTTCAAGGTAGGTCAGCAACTTACTGTTCAGTTTCCTTTCCATAACCTTGCACAGAATGGAGGTAATGGCGATCGGACGGTAATGGGCAGGGTCTGCACGGTCGCCCTTTTTGGGCACTGGTTGCACATTTGCGAGCTTCCAGGATTTTGGTACCGGCCTTTTTTTAAGAGAAAGGCGGAACAAACGTGTCAACACAGGAGACAGTTCAGGCGCACACTGCCTCAACACTCTCGCTGGAATGCCGTCAGGCCCGCTGGCCTTGTTCACGTCTAGACTGCACAATACTCTTCGGACCTCTTTAATGTGAACTGCGATTTCCGGCATCGAGGAGTCACAATGAGGCACAGTAGGTGGTTGCTTGGAGCCAGCGTCCAGACGTGAATTGCTTGCAAAGAGAGATGCAAATATTGCTTTCTCACCCGCAGAGTGAGCCAGCGACCCATCAGGTTTCATCATTGGAGGTAAAGTGGGTCGATAGAAATTCGCTTCAGCCGCTTTGGACAGGGACCAGAACTGTTTACTACCCGGAGGGTGCGAAGCCAGCTTGGCCCCAATACGTCCGACATGGTCAAAACGTGCCCCACGTAAAACCCGCTTGCAAAACTTGGCGGCAGAATTAAAAGCTCTTTTCCTCGCGCGAACCCTACGCGCTTTAACTTTGCGGTCGCGGGCCTTGACCCAGGCTTGGTAGGCAGACTCTTTACGGGCCTCAGCGTGGGCGCATTCTGCATTATACCAAGGCCGAGATTTGTGACCGAGCGGAATGTCGGAGAATGGAATAAAATACTCCATCCCCTGCCGAATCACGTCCGCAACCACGTCAGCACAGCACGAGGGGTCACCCGAGGAGAAGCACACTTGCCGCCAAGGATAAGACGCAAAAAAGTGCCGCATCTCATCCCAGTCTGCTGACTTGTATCGCCATACTCGCCTCGTGCCTCTAGGGGTGAAAAGGGGGGATAGAGTTTGTATGAAAAAAATGTTATTTCCTTGACCTTTATAGGTCAAGGAAATAACATTTTTTTCAGGTTATCCTGAAACTTGGCCCGAATACATTATCATCATTCTGCAGCTCTAATACCGATTTATTTAGGGTCGGCGCAACATTTCTACTTATGCTTATGTATAAAATATAATAAAGATCTTTACCTATAATACTACCATTTAAAGCGGGTGGAGGGGGTTGTGTTTGTAGGGGAAACTACGAAATCCACGCGAACGAAATCGCGGGTGAAGTGCTGATTGACTGACATCATATCAGAAGTTTTTCACAAGGGTTCCTTTTATAATGTAGGCGAGCTCTAAAGTTTTATGTAAATTGGCTGAAAAATGACGATTATTGTAGATGTCGTGTGTGCGTCGCGTAAACTGTAAGAGTAAATTAATGTTCTAAAGGATCTTTCATCATCTTAAAAAGATCAACCAAAATCCGCAATAGCATATATGTTTTTTTTTATGTCAATCTTCTAAGGATGACCCACAGTAACCATTTTTGTCTTTCAGAATTAGATAAAAATTTAATAGTTATATTGACCGGTATTAATCCTTATCCGATAAATATTTGTTATTTAAATTGGGCATTCAATTTAGACTGACAACATTATCATTAAAATTAATACTTTAAATATATCATAGATTTAATATTACGCGTAACAAAATAATTATTAAACCGCCGTAAATGACCTTTTCCTCGGTTATTAGGTATGCGATTATCGCTCCGCTTCCTGTTAATCCCGGTAGTACGTTCCCGTGAAATATTTTTCGACAACCAAGCGGGCGAAGCCGCGGGCAAAAGCTATGAACTCATTTAAATATAAAAAACTAAAAAATATACAAATTATAAAAAACTTAAAACATATTTTCTAAAATATGTTTTAAGTTTTAGAGAGAGAGATTTAGTTGATTGATGAAAATCAATGAATGAACTAAATCTCCATGGAAACCACATACAAAACGATTAAAATGAAATGTCATGTTATAAACTTCAAAGACAAGAAAGTATTACGTATCGTAATGTGGTGTAAAGGAGATGGGTATACAATATCCGTTTATTATTAGTTCATTCATTTTTGGTTGGATTATATATCAGGGCACAGACATTGCAATTCTATTTTGTTTCGTCGATTGAACTGCAATGTTCCCAACTCAAAAAATACTAATATCAGGTTATCTAACCCGGTCTTACTTTTTAGTGGCGTCACGCGTAATAAGAGTTAAAATGTTAATTACTTAAGTCCGAGTTTACAAACTGTATTAATTTGTGTGCAACATGTATTAATTTAACCCGACTAAACATGCCAGTGGGCCTTAGAATCATAAAAACCGTTAAAAAAATGAACATTATTTGCTTTTATTATCTGTCTGTCTGATACCCTTTCAGGCTTTAACGGTTGAATGGATTTGGATGATAGGTTTACGGATAGGCCATGACCTGGGTGCCTACATACGATACTTTTTATCCCGGTAGCACGTTCCCGTGGGATAATTTCCAACATCCACGCAGGCGAAGCAGCGGGCAGAAGCTAGTATTTTATACACAAGCAACATGCAAGAACTACCAGAGCATTACATTTCTAATGGTGTCTTCGCATCTGGCGATGGAGGACGTGGCATAGACTGATTGTATCGAAACCATACTAAATAATTTAATACCTAATTTTATTATTGTTATTTATTTATTTATTTAATCTTTCTCATTCTCTACCAGTCAACCAAGGGTGGTGAAGAGATTAGATGGCAGGTGCTCTGTTAGGAATGGGACAATTTGTACATAAATAAGTTATAAACTTATAATACACATACATACATATTTACTACAATATATACCTATAATATATACCTATATTATATATATACATTATATACAAACTCAAGAGAGAGAGGTTTTGAGATGACTCTACGCTATTTATTTTGAAAATAACTTCGCAATCTCCGCTTAAATGCATACCGACTGGTGGCCGTCCTGATGTCAGGAGGTAGTGCATTCCAAAGAAGAATGGACTGAATATGAAAGGAAGAATGAACAAAGTCAGAAGTATGAGAAGGACAGAGTAGGAGAAGATTGTTAGAAGAACGAAGATTCTTAGCGTGTGAAGAACATAGATATTGGAAGTGAGACACTAGATAAGAAGGAGGAGTGGGAGAGTTAAGAAGGGAGAAAAGCGTGGTCAAAGCACGCAAATTTCTTCTCTGGCGAATGGGCATCCATTTGAGCTCAGACCTGTAGCTCGACACATGGTCATATTTTCTGAGGTTCAATATGAACCGGATAAAATTGTTAAGCAGTCTGTCAAGCTTATCCAGCAACACCGCATTCAAGTCAAAGTAGCACACGTCACCATAGTCAATGATAGGGAAAATCAAAGGCTGCACAAGCATAGTCTTCGTCTTAGCGGGCAAAAAGTTTCTCAGACGATACAGGGATCGTAGAGTACCGTTGACCCTTTGACTAACATTAGAGACCTGGCGCTGCCAGCTAAGCGTCGAGTCAAGATGCAAACCGAGATCTTTCACAGTACGGGTAATGGGTATGACGGTACCATTGAAAATGAGAGGAGGAAGAGAGCTAAGCGTCACCCTACCCATCATTAATTAATCTATAGTTATTAATCTGTCTATAGTTGTAGGTATGGTATTGTTAACTAACTAACTTACTATACATATCTACTTACTAAATATTTGCATCACTAAAAGGCGGAATGTATTTTTGCCGTGAATTTATTATTATGTAACATCTAAAGCACCTGCCAAATTTTCTGCAAATTAATGACTTTGATTTGATTGTTTAATTTGCTAAACCTCGCGACAGTCGCGGTTCTAAAACGTGCGAGTAGGACAGTGAATATTGAAAACTAGACGTCTTACATGTCGTCTCGCTCCCACGTTTTATAACAGTTTTTACGTCTATTAAAAGACAGCGTATATATTCATCAAACGTTTATGCAATATTTGAAGGATGCCTAACATTAAAAGCAATATAAAAGAAAATCTACTAGCACAAATTACCTTTTTACTATTACCTAAACTATCCGTGGTGAGTATGTCTGGGAAGCGCATCCGGAGCTCGACGTGTGCGATGTACCGGAACACTGGGCTCTCAACATCCAGGTACATTGTCTCGTCTTTACTTCTCATCAGCCATCTGTAATAGAGATGAATATTTTTATAGCCAGAATAATTTAATATGAAGTCAATATTATAGCAGAAAGAATATTGAAAGGCATTATTTTCTGGTGGACAGTATAAGTTTCTCATGGATACTTTTCAGCACACTTTGCGATTTAATGGATGACCATTTTGATCTTGTTACTTAAACCACCTTTATAGGTTTCTGTAGCCAAGTTACAAAACTGGTAGGTACCCTTATAATTTCGTATATTGTCCGTCTGTAACACAGCCATATTACACAGAGACTATTTGCTCTATATCGAAAAAAATTGGAACGAATGTGTATTCTGTAAACCGCAGTTGGTGTAGTGTAATTAGTATTATGATAAAAATAATTAGGGGTCGCGTGGCACTAACACGATATATACACGTAACCTAGGGATGAAAAAATATTCAATGCTCATAAACATGTGGAGTATAGTGAGATCCCATAATTAAAAAGATTATCATGTTTTTAAGTGACTTTGCTACTTAAGTCAATGGTTTTTTGATATATAGGTACAGGCTGGTCCAAATAGTGACGTCGAAAAGAAAAATCTGAATTCCTCATACCCAGGGGTATTAAAATGTCTATCTCACTAAAAACTTAAATCTCTGCTATAGATACTTTTTTGAGTAACTTGCAGGAATGTTAGGACGTTTATTATTTTAAATATGAAAGTAACATTCAAGACAATTATCTCACAAAAAAAAACATATGAATTTTTAAAGCTCCACTGGCAGAAAACTAAAAAATACAAAAAAAAATTTATCAAAAACTACAAAAAATCGCAGAGGGCATGGAGTATTTTCGAATAACCCTGGGTATGAGGAATTCAGATTTTTCTTTTGGACGTCACTATTTTACCATCCTGATATGGGATATTTTCGGTAACAACGGTTCGGTTCGGTTTCATAGTTTTTTCGAAGAATGCTATGAAATACAAATTTCTTTTTAAGGCTGGTAAAATACTGTGCATGCATAAAAATTCGCCCCGACTACGGAACCCTTTACTGTGCGTGGTCCGACACGCACGTGGCCGGTTTTTGTCTTTTACAACTACTGTGGAAAGAGATAGGAGACCAAGCTCCACAACAGGTAGGCATATTAGATGTAGGCTTCCATTAGTTTCTATTTTTGAAGATATATGTAGGTAGAAGAAAGAATATATGTAGGTAGCTATGCAAAGCCGGCTCCCTACTTGGATGGGATGGCCTACTTTTGATGTACACAACCTCTTAAGGGGTCATTGTACTCATAATTATGAACAAATTTTACTATGGGACCAAAGCTGAAATCGAGAAAAAAAATCAGCAGTTCCCTACATTTTGATGAATTATGCAAACATAAATGTAGGGAATAGCTGATTTTCTTTTCGCGATTTCAGGTTTGGTTGCATATGTAATTATGTTATAGGTATCTGATTTGCAGAATACTGACAAATTTATTTTAACATGATTTTGTAAAATGTTCTAAATAAGTCAAAGATTTTCGACTTGTACTTACTTCGAAACTTGAGAGTAGTACTGTTGTAATTGTTTCTCTTCATCAATATTCAGCATTCTCGTGAGGTCATTGAACAGCGCCTTCTCTTTTATATTCTGTCTCACTGTTCCTTCCTCCACTTTGCTTAAATATGGAAGTCCTTCATATGTGAACTGAAACAGTATACACAAAAATTATTACTGTCTTCTATAAGAAGTCGTTTATTTATTTTTGTTTATTTAACAGTTTATATACACACATATAAACAGACAAGAAGAAAGGAACAGAAAAATACGTACAAAGGTGATGCTTATTTCTAAAGAAATCTCTTCCAGCATACCTGCGATAGTAAAGTAGATAAAGAGACATAGACAACATTGTAAGGTTAGTCAAGGACTTCAGAAGACAAAAATAGGCCTATTTCCTTAGAATTAGAATGATAACTATGATATGAATTTCAAAAATCAAATGATTCGATGATTCACGGTTTCCGGTTCCGGTGGTTTTCGTTTTTTTTTTTTTTGATGTTTGTGATGATTTTGTGATTTTGATTTTTTGGATTGATTTGATTTGTTTTTTTTTTGGTTTTCTTTTTTATTTTTTGATTTGATTTTAGTTTTTTTTATATTTCAATTTTGATTTTTTTTTCAATTTTAGGATTTAAATGATTGATTTTTCATTTCATCTTAATGAAAAATTAGAAATTCATATTTTCTTTTAATAAATCAAATGTATACATCGACATAATGTTGCAACTCTCTAGCTCTCATACTTAAGCCACTGAATGGACATTTTCTAAGAGGGTTAGACTAAGAACAGATTTCTTAAAATTGAGTGGCTGAGTGGCTCGTACAGGGTTTGAAGTTGGTATAAGGGCAAAGCAGGTAAGATCTAGACAATGGTATGTATGATATGGTATGGTAGTAGTCATTTTTTAATATTTATTCTTCAGAAAGCTTACAGTCGAATATGTACAGAGATAAATAATCAAAACAAATAAATAACATTGAAGGTTTGCTTGTAATGTCAAAATAACAACTTTTTACTAAATGCATAAGAAAGTATAAACAGTACTTATAACAAAAAAGCAATTTTTAATATTTTTGTCTGTCTGTCTGTTTCTTCCGGCTAATTTCCGAAACGGCTGGACCGATTTTGACGGGACTTTCACTGGCAGATAGCTGATGTCACGGAGAGTAACTTATACTTTTTTATTTTAGAAAAACAATTAGGGTTCCGCGCAAAAAAATTAAAACCCAGGAAATTGTGCACAAAAAGTGGGGATCGGAAAAATTCTTGTTGCATTTGGTAGCCCAAATAGTTATATTGTGTATCTTACGACTTCCACACGAACGAAGTCGCGGGGCACAGCTAGTGAACAATAGTAAGCGCTAATTATTAGCGCTTACTATTGCCATTCACAAGCTTCCACAAATTAAAAACTGTACCAACGGTATGGTATAACGAGATGGTGGCAGCAACTCCACATCTAAGCACAAAATAAAAAAAAACCTACGTACCAATGTTTATGAGGTAAAGATTCGTAATAAAGACTTTATTTTTGCCTCGGCTATTGACTTTCCCTACTGCTAAATTAGTCCTACAGTGCTACTCCCAACAAACATTAAAACAATGGCAGGTAGGATATATAAAAGTGATGCAGTCTCAGTTCTCTTAGGTCAGCATTGCACATGTAAGCGGGCACGCCCTTTAGCCTGGAGGCTTTTATTTAGGTATTAAGTTCCGTCTATGTTTGTACTGTTTATTTCTGCTTGAGTACCATTGTCAACGTTTTTGTTGATCAATTGGCGTGTGCTAGCTGACACATGGCAAATATTTTATTTAATGTTTTGTGATTCACAATGTCAATATAGAATCAAGTTTTTCTAACTGAACAGACAGCTGTGCTGCTGGGGAGTTTGTTGGGCCACTTCTTATTCCCAGCTAAAGCACTAGGAAGTGGTGAAGGGCGGGCGTTTTGGGGCTGTCTTATGAAATTTTGACATTCGAAAAGTGCAGATTCTCAGCCTAGTTTGAATAAACGACTTTTGTTTTTAAAGTCTTACCTTATTAAAATCAAACTTATGTTTACAAAGAAAGTTTAATGTAGATGCTTGAAAGATGAATGACTGGTCAATGGCACAGAAGACTTGCGGACACAGATGGAAGGTGTAGCAGACAGCTAAGTACGAATCCTCGTCTCTGATGTACTGGAACATCGTCAGGCCAACCTGCGTCATTATCATGTTGCTCACTTCATTCTTTATCATGTTGTACCGCTCTTCACTAGTGTCAAATAATCTGAAATGAGTTGATGTAAGGGTTTAATGATATGAACTGTTAAATGTTGATGCTTGATTGGGGCAAAAGGATGATTTTTAATTTATTTATTTGCCAGAAACATAGTAAGTTACAAAGGTGTTACATAAAATGCATGGAGCTACATGCCTCACCGTTTTAACGGTATGTAAAATCAATATAATGAAAGTTAAATACTTATAACCTTTGTACTCAAAAGTTATTTGTTGTTTCTCAAATGAAAGATTTTTTAAATTTTATATAGACACCCTAAAAATATGTATTTTTATTTTATGTACACACAGTAATGTGATACAAATTTTGTATCACATTACTGTGTGTACATAAAATAAAAAAATGTCTAAACAAGATTTAGAGTATTCTGAATCTATATGTACAAATAAATAAAATTTAAGTGTCCATTTGTAATGTCAAAATAACAGCTTTTTAATAAATGCGAAAGTATAAGTACCTATATGGTACTTACATATAACATAAAAACCATTTATCAAATTATTGTCTGTTTATCTGATAAATGATTTTATTTCTGTAAGTAGGTTTATACAAACACTTTTACATGTCAATTATATTTTTTGTTTTAAACTAGATGAGGCTGGCGTTTCCTACTGACCACTTGAGAAGAAAGGCTGAAACAAACTCAGAGGTCACAGTCTCTAGACATAATCTTGGTCAGATCATGTGAAGACCAGTAGATTGATGTCTGAAATGGTCTTTTGAGGAAAGAACCACATATATTGACTGGACCTGGCCAGTCAGTGCACACATCTGTCAGTAATCATACAGCTCAACTCAAAACTTAAGGAGCTCAATAATTCAATTAACAATACCAAAGAAAGGACATTTGGGTAGGCCGCATAAATTACTGAAACTGCCAGACTATAATTAAAACTGAGAGAAAAAAAAACAAGGACCCACATAGTCTTCACATTCACAATTATTAAAATAATATCGTAGGTACTTTACAAGGTAAATATTCATGTCATTGTATACATAAAATTCATCAATTTCAATGTGTATATAAGAAAAAAAAGTTAGCAAGAAAAGAACAAAAACATTCAGTAGGTATGAAAAAAAAAACTGTTCTGGCTAATCTCCGAAACAGATGGACCGATTTTGACGGGACTTTCACTGGCAGATAGCTGATGTTACAAGGAGTAAATTAGGCTACTTTTATTTTGGAAACAGAATTAGGGTTCCGCGCAATTAATTAAAACCCATGAAATTGTGAATAAAATCTGATTCAAATAGGGAAGTATTGACATCCACGCGGGCGCAGCTGCGGGCAAGTGTAGTATAAAGATGCCAACTGATTATTTTTAAAATTGATTAAGTTATTATTGAGATAACCATTATTTACATCAAGCAGTCTTTTTGAGCCAATGTTCAGAACATGCAATAGTTGTGCATGGATATGGGTTGATGTCTTCGCTGATGTTGATGACCGATAACACCGGTTTTCAATACAAACTAGTCAGTATATTGCTTAATTACCTGTGTTTAAAGCATTCTCCAGTTAACAGTGCAGTAAATTCGGCATCAAAACCAACAAAACAGGACTTCGCTAAGTCTTTCTTTATATTCTCCAGTTCATCTATAAAGTTATTCCTTGTTATCTCCATAATGGTATATAAATAAGTTATTAAGCTTTGGTTAAAACTTTAAAATTCGAAAAGAGCACGCTTCACGGTGTTAGAAATTACGGCGAACAAAACAAACAATTGTCACTGTCACTGTCATAAGACAGATGTCATTTCTAAAGTTTTTTTTTTATAGTTGGATATGTATTTTTTAAGAATTTACGAACAACAATATTTTTAGTTAATATATCGTTTAAAAAGGTTGTTAAATATAATACACTTCTGGACACATCTATTGGCCCACCTTGTATTTTCAGTTTCGTTTGGTCCTAGCTAAAATTTTATATTAGGTCGAGCAAAAAGTTTTTATGCAGTTTTGAACCTGGCACATTCACAATTTCATTCAATAGTCTTTTTTTGAATTTCGAACAGAATTTAAAGAAACAAAAGACAATTTGGAGCCTGTTTGTTGATATCAAACAATCGAATACTAAGAAAACTTGGTTTTATTGGTTTACTTGGATTTAATTCTTGAAAAAGTGATTGATATCTTTGGTTTTGCAACAAACATTACTTATTCTTAACATTAAGGTGAGGTTCTATCAATAATCTATGGATACTTCACCTGAAGTCGCCGCCCAAGCTGTGGCACTTATTCAGGCTGGACACAGCCAAAGAAATGTGAGTGCTCAACTTAATTTAAGTCGATCTGCGGTCCGAAATGTTTATCGGAGGTACCTAGAGACTGGCGGCTTTGTTCGTCGCCAAGGAAGGCCACGATCTCGGGTCACAACTGAAAGGCAGGATCGATTCATCGTGACGATCAGCTTGAGAAATCGTCACCTTACCTCCATTGAGATACAAAACCAACTTCGCGACTTCCACGGAGTATCTGTGAGCGCTCGAACTGTTCGGAGAAGGTTAAAAGAACGCGATATGGTACCACACAAGCCAGCTAATGGGCCCAAACTAACGCGAGCCCACCGAACAGCGCGCCTTCATTTCGCACGCAGTCATTTAAATTGGACACAGCAAGATTGGAGCCGTGTACTCTTTTCTGATGAGTCTAAAATTGTGTTACATAGCAATGATGGAAGGAAGGTCTACCGACGTAAGGGAGAGCGTTTCGCACAATGCTGCTTTGAAGAGAGGGTTGCTTATGGCGGTGGCTCATGGACTGTCTGGGGCGGTATATCCGCGAGCGGCAAAACTCAACTTGAGGTTGTTACAGGACCACGGCTGCCAACATTAAATGCTGAAAGGTACATTCGTGAGTGCTTAGAACCTCACGTGATACCATACGCGGACTATGTGGGCCCAAATTTCCTTTTTATGCATGATAATGCAAGAGCCCATGCGGCCGGCATCGTCAGGGAATATCTTCGGGATGTGAACATCACAGTTATGGATTGGCCAGCCAGAAGCCCAGACATGAACCCCATTGAGCACATGTGGGACGAGCTAAAAAGACGTGTTAGGGCTCGTCAGCCAGTTGCCCAGACGATGCAGGAGTTGAAAACTGCCATAGAAGAGGAATGGGAGATGATCCCTCAAAATTTCATAGAGCGGTTGCTAAACTCTATGCCTAATCGTATGAGAGCTGTGGTAGATGCCCATGGAGGCAACACGCGTTATTAAATTAAACCTTTATTTGATAAAACATTTTTTTTATTCAAAAATCAATTGCCTTTAACAAGGCGCATATCCGACTTGTTAGGCGTAGCTCCATGTCGTATGGTATTCTGAATTCAAATTTAAAACAATACGATCGAAAAAGATGGTAAAATGTATCAGGTTTAAAACTGCATCAACAGTTTTTGTTCAATCTAGCAATCATATTTCGGTAGGGGCCATCGAAACCTAAACTCTAAGGTGGGCCAATAGATGTGTCCAGAAGTGTACTAATAAATATTCATTTGAAAAGACAGATATAACTGGCAGAAATGTAATGACATTAAGGGGTACAGTCACTGACCTCTAATATACATGTAATGACACCCACCACCCACCACTCACCATTCACACACACACCCTTACTCACGAAACATACATTCACACACTCATAAACACATGCATAAACACACATTTTACAAAACACACTCCAGTTCTCACACAATGCCATAACACGATTCTCATTTTTCTTATTTGTTTTTATTTTCTCTTTTTATTGGTTTTATAAAAATGTGTAACTTATACCTAATTAGCACAACCAAACAACTGTTAATTTATAGAGGAAGAGCGAGGTTTATCCCATCACAAGTATCTTAGGATTACTTTCTGGGAAGCCCCGGCAACTTAATTGTAAAGATTTATGATATTAAACACATTTTTTTTTTTTTTTAATAATAGAGGTCAGTGGGTACAGTATATTCAGCTATCACATACCACTGCACGATACATTACATTACACAAGTCTGTACACGCCTAACCTGAAGTAGGTATCTTGTAAGGTGGTAGGGACAAAACAATACCTATCTCTATTTATTCGAATGTGGATGTGGTCATTTCAAATCAAAAGCCCTACCATACATGGAAAGATCAATCAGAATAGACGAATCTTCGTCGGTTGGATATAACAGGGTGCGTGCACTTACATGGAACAATCTCATCAGTTATAAATGCTTGGACGAGTAATGTTGTGGAAAAGACACGAGTGTTGCGCGAGAAACATTTATCTTGAGCTTTTCGACTTGCTTGTGGTGCTACCTCGTGAGGTGAGTCTGGACCCAGACCCGGCTGTTTAAACATATTATAGTCACCTCGTCAGTCAGTCACCCGCTTCTCGAAAATCGCGCAAAAATATACAGTAGGTATGGACGGCAGCACATCAAGCTACTACAATCTGTCAAATTTCTTTAATAGATGTTCAACTTTATCGCTAAAGCATTAGAAAAAATTTCGAAGAGAAGCTATCTTACTAAACCTTTAGTTGCATCAATACCACTAGCTTTTAAAAGAGACCTCATCCATACGCCAATAACAGTTCTAGACGCAGGTTTTATATCCCTCTAGCTGTAATAAACAAAATATGATTTATATTTCCGTCAACATTGTAAGTACTCGTGTATTGCAATAAAATTAGGGTTTCAAATAGGTGGCTTAGCAGATTTCTCTCGTGAGACAAAAATATGTTTTATACGGAAAGACGACAAACCAATATTTGATGTTGAGTGTGTGAAAGTTGAAATAACAGGTTTACATAATGTACCAAAATCGTCGTAACAGTGTAAATGTAATAAATATCGAGCTACTTGATCCGCATTAATGTAATTAATTGAATGCGACTCACACCATCGCTTCCATCTGCGCCACGCTGGTCTGTATTGGTATTGATTGTGGAGCCTCTCCAGCTTGACATAAGGAGTTTATGATCTTGATCTGTCCAGTCCGTCAAAATATCTGGTCATCCGAAATCAGCCATGCCTCCAAGAGTACCTAGGTCTTGCACCTGCGGTGGATGCGTCCCTGTTCTGGTGTCTATCAGAGTGCGGCCTAGATCTGTGAGAACCCTGAGAATCAGATTTGGTGGCGGGAACAACTGAGGTACTTTGGTCGTAGTGCCACTGACGAAAAAGTGCGTTATGGTGTTGTACTTCCTGATCGTACGTCCAATGATGCGTACCTTTGTACTATATAAGCTGTTCTTGATGCGGAAAGGTCTATCTCCGGCGTGCCCCACATTCGAAATATTTGTATCGTTGCTGGTCTCGTGAGCAAGCCTTCCGCCGAGGAAGAGAATGTTCTGTTTGTCTAGAACAGCAAGAAGTTGTCGGGTTTGATGGAGAACTTTCTTGGATTTTGTGCCACTCTCCTTATTTATATACGAGACTACTGTCCGATTGTCGGTTTGCAGCAGTATCTGTGCATTTTGGAGTTGCTATTGGTTCTGACGTATTGCTGCATAAACAGCAAATATCTCTTTTTTTGTTGGCATGCCAGGTCCTTTGTGAATTCGTCCAGGTTCCCACAATATTTGTATCTCTGAGTTGTGCTCCCCATCTATGTCTGATGTGTCTATAGTCTATACGTGTGTCACCGAGTGGATCGGCACCGACTTTCCTATAACTTGACTGACGCCACCACTCCATCTCTGACCGACCTTGTTGAGGGGTAAGTATCCGCAGGTACGGGTGTTTCACCGACAGCTGTCGACTGTAGTATTGCGGAGTGCGACAGTGTCTCGGAACAGTGTTTCGGAATCCCGAACATTGCAAAATTGAGTCTCCCCATTAGAGTTTGGTACTGTTTGAGGGGCCACTTGTTTCTCTGGAGTTGTTAGTGAAGTGCTTTGCGTAGCGATAGGCACTTCGGCTCCGAAAGGGACTTTGCGTTGCGTTTTGTGTCCCATGTTATGCCGAGAAACTCGAGGCTGTCGAACTTGAAGCCAGTACTATCGAAGTTGATTGTCCAGCCCAGTAAAAGCAGAATCTTTATTGTGAATGCGATGTCGTCTTCCAACTGCGATTTGCTAGAAGGAAATCGCACAAGTATACGACGCACCTTAGGAATTCCGCCACCCAAGATTATAGGTCGACCTTTTTGGGTGCATATGAAAGGCCGAACGGCAAACAAGTGTGCGATGGCAACGTGAAAATATGCTTCGCTCAGATCTAGTTTGGCCATCCAATCTTGTTGTTGCAAAAAATTTGGTACACGGAAGTGACTGAATAGTTGAAATCGTTTGGCTACTACAAACTGGTTCAGTTGCTTCAGATTGAAGATAGGATGGAAAGTCTGATCTTCGGTACCAGAAAGAACGTGGAAATACCTTTCCACATGCAAAACGGACGGGTCCATATTGGCTCACCTAAAGTTCTTTACCCGAAATTGTTCTTCCTAATGATTTGTAATCCGAATGATCACTCTTCCTAAAATTTTTCATCCTAAAGTTTTCATTCATACTATTTGTAGTGCTACCGGCGATGTTCATAACACTCATGTTTCCGAAAATTGTAATTAATAATATCATTAATGTAAATATATTTAAACTCCTACAGTTTTTTATCATAACGCTTTTATCCCTAAACACTATAACTATACCTGCGATAATTATGTCTAATAAACCAAGTGTTTAGAATGATTAAAGGTCGTTTCACT
The DNA here is from genome assembly GCA_947568875.1 of Fissipunctia ypsillon. Classification (NCBI taxonomy): domain Eukaryota; kingdom Metazoa; phylum Arthropoda; class Insecta; order Lepidoptera; family Noctuidae; genus Fissipunctia; species Fissipunctia ypsillon. The sequence continues at coordinate 18,285,837 of OX387654.1, read as the reverse complement.
GATTTTTGTCTTAAATGAATTAAATTCAGGTTAGAGTGTCGTCTTGGGGGCACTATGAAAAAAATACTTAGAAAAATTTCGCGACCAATTTCGAGGTAGCGCTCGCCGGCCGCTGCCGCGGCACCGCTCGCTTCGCTCGCTCGGCTCGCGCGTAGTTGGTCACAGTTCTAACCTAACCTAACCTGTGGAACCCTTATGAATATAAAGAAATCTAAACAAAAAATATATGACTGAATAATAGTGTAAAAGATGGTTATGTTGAGAAAATATAGGAAAACAAATAAAAGTATAATTGGTTGCCGGGTAGTAGAATAGAACCAACCCATTTCATCCAATGGGCGTCGTAGAAGGCGACGAAGGGAACAGCTGGGGGATTCTTTTGATCTCCTCTGTGTGGTATGAACAGCACACACCCAAGCTAAGGTTGCCGTGCCGAGAGCTGCATGGCTAGGGGGGAGTCTAGTCGCGAGCGTGCCTGTTGTCTGGGATCGGGCGTCCCCAGGCACTAACAAGCCTTACCTCTACATGCGGGGCTCTGTAGAGTGTTGACAGTGTTTTTTCCTCTGCTTTTCGTGGGAACTAAATGAGTTTTTCAAATTCTAATCAACTCGGAGGCGGCGGTGATGCTCGCCACATACCACGTCAGTTGTTTCCACGGGGCGAAAAGCGAGCTGCGGAATGTCGCTTAGCTACGCTGAATGTGCAGGGAGGTATAAATGATAAGATGGATGAGGTGTGTGAGATGGTGAAGGATAAAAGGATAGATGTGTTATGTGTGAATGAGACGAAAAGAAAGGGAGTGGGCATATCCAAACACGATTCTCTGACCGCTATTTGGTCCGGTGTTCAAGAGACACATAGGGCCTGTCAGGGGGTGGAGGTTGTCCTCTCCAAGCGGATGATGAAATGTGTGAAAGATTATGTTTGTGTGAGTCCCAGGATTCTATGGATAAGATCCAAGGTGGGCCTGAGCTCTATATTTATTTTATGCGTTTATGCACCCGATATGGGAAGCTCACCTTCGGAGAAGGACGAATTTTGGGACAGTATCAGGGATTTATTAAATGGATGTAGGTCGAACGAGAAGATTGTTATGATTGGAGACTTTAATGGTTGGGTTGGTGTGAAGAGAAAAGGCTACGAAAAAGTATTAGGTGCATTTGGGGATGATAGGGTGAATGAGAATGGGATGAATTTACTAGAGATATGTGTAGAAAAGAATTTGTCTGTTATGAACACTATGTTTAATCATAGGAAGGTTCACAGGTATACGTGGGAAAGGCAAAACAGTAGAAGTATGATCGACTTTGTGATTGTGGAAGAAAGATTAAAGAGTAAAGTGACAGATACTAGAGCATATCGGGGTGTTAATGTAGGGACTGATCATTATCTGGTTATGTGTCGGGTTTGTTCAGACATTGGCGTCACCGAGTTCGAATTCCTGTGACTGCTCTAAAGAGAATAAAAGTAGAAAGACTGCAAGATTTGAAAGTAAAAGAGGAATATAAGAGAGAAGTAAAAGTGAAGACGGATAAAATATTTGGTGATGCGAACGATTACAGTCTGGAAGAAGTATGGGATATAGCGAGAAATAGTATGGTGCAAGTGGCCACAAAAGTATGTGGTTTGGCGCAGAGGAAATGTGGTAGTAGAACGAATGATTCTTGGGTAGATGGTGAAGTAAAAGAGGTAGTGAGGAAGAAGAAAGAGGCCTGGCTCAATTTGTTAGCCTATAAGGCGCAAAATGGGATGAATCAGGTAACGAATGTAACAGATGACTTAGAAAGAGTGAAGAAAAAATACTCCGAAATGAAAACGAAATTGAAAGAGATGGTAAAAATGAAGAAGGATGAACAGGAAGAAAAGTACAACAGAGATTGGCTCGCGGAGTGACAAGAACATCGAGTATGAATGTTATAAGAGCAGAAGATGGATGTTTACTAAGCGAAGAATGTAAGGTCTTGGAACGATGGAAGGGATACTTTGAAAGTTTATTTAGCTGTCAGGATAGTGTGCAAGGAGTGGGTAATTGGGCAGACGCCAGTTTTGAAGACCCAAGCTCAGATGTAGATGAAGATAATGAAATAGAAATAGATGAGATTGTAAGAGCGCTGAAAGGGATGAAAGTTGGGAAAGCTGCGGGGTACGACAGAGTGTCTGCTGAAATGCTGAAGGGCGGTGGCGGGGTGGTAGCAAGTCTGTTGTGCCGGATCTTTAATATGTGTTGGAGATATGGCCGTGTGCCGGATGATTGGTGCAAGGCTGTAATCGTACCACTATATAAGGGAAAAGGCTCTCTGCAGGAGTGTAAAAACTACCGCGGCATTAGTCTTTTGAGTGTTGTTGGCAAACTGTATGCAAAGGTTTTAATAAATAGAGTGATAAAAGTGACAGAGGAGGAAATATGGGATGTGCAGGCAGGATTTAGAGAGGGAATGGGCTGTACGGATCAGATCTTCTCCGTAAGGTGCATAGCCGAAAAACATCTGGCAAAGCACAAGAAAGTCTACTGTGCTTTCGTTGACTTGGAGAAGGCCTATGACAGTGTGTGGAGGGAGGAACTGTGGTCGACACTGTCGGTGTACGGTGTGGACTGGCGCTTGGTACAGGCACTGAAATCTTTATACAAGGATTCCAGTGCTTGTGTTAGGATAAATGGGGCATACACGGACTGGTTCTGCATCTCGAGGGGTGTTAGACAGGGTTGTGTAGCGTCACCATGGCTGTTCAACTTGTACATTTCTTTGTCATAGTTGTCTGACAAATTTGAAAGAGGGTGAGTGCGGATTGAGGATGAATGATTTGCTTGCCAAATGCCTTCTCTACGCAGATGATCAAGTTCTACTTGCATCGTCAGCAGAACAGTTGCAAGACATGGTGACTGTCATGGATGAAGCATACAAGATGAAAGGGATGAATATAAATGTGAATAAGACGAAGGTCATGGTGTTTGAAAGAGAAGAGGACGTATCGATGTGTGATGTGAAAATAAATGATAAAAGTGTGGAGCAAGTAAGTGAGTTTGTATATTTGGGGAGTCTGTTTACAAGGGATGGATATGGATAGATGAAGATGTGGAAAGGAGAGTAAATGCGGGAAATAAAGTGAATGGTGCTATACATGCAGTTGTGACCAACCAGTTAATGTCCAAAAAGGCCCGACTGGCTGTTCACAATGGTGTGCTGGTGCCTACGCTTATGTATAGAAGTGAATGTTGGGTATGGCAAAAGAAGCACGAAAGCAGAATAAATGCTGTGGAAATGCGTTCCTTGCGAAGCATGTGTGGTGTGACTATAAATGATAGACTGAGAAATGATGTGATAAGGCAACGGTGCGGCTTAAAAGAAGATGTAGTGACAAAAATTGAAAAGAGTATGCTTAGATGGTTTGGTCATGTTGAGAGGATGAATGAAAGTCGACTAACAAAAGGTATTTACACAGCAGATGTGAGTGGAAACGATGGAAGGGGACGCCCTAGGAAGACATATAATGATCTTATTGGTGATGTTCTTCAGAAAGGTCAGGTGCGTAGTACTCGCAACCGGCGTGCGTGTATGACCAGATGTATGAATGTAAACGAGGCAAAAGGAGTATGTAAGGATCGTAGCAGGTGGCGTTCTGTAGTTTCTGCCTACCCCCATGGGAAGAAGGCGTGAGTTTATGTATGTATGTATGTAGATGTTATTTTTACTGACATTATGAAGTTGAATGCTTCGGAATTATGAACATTAGAGACAGAGCAGTTAGGAATTGTGATTGTTAGGATGAAAAATGTTAGGAAGAACATTTTCGGATTTCCAATTATCGGAGTTGAAAAATTAGGTGAACTTTGGCGCACCCAAAACGGACGTTTAGTCGCCCAGTCAGTTCAGCAGGTTGTCGTACATCTGACTCTAACAAAGTTTGAATCTGTATGGTCATATTGGGAGATGTTTTAGTTCTGTAGCATTTCAGAACCGTGGGACTCGGAAATATTAGCGGCGGTTTCAGTATGAAGGGCGTTTACCGCATATTTTGCCTGGCGCACCTAGATAGCTCCAAGCATACTGAAATTGCTTAAGACAACCGCCTTGAAATATCCTACAGTCATTCGCGAAGCTTGTTTATAGTGGAAGCCTTTTTTTTGGATGGGAAATCATCAAATGACTTCTCCCGCTCTGGGCGAAGCGGGAGGGCGTGTCAGACTTTTACTGACTAAAACCCACCCGTGTTCCTTCAGTTGCCTGTGTACCGGGGCCACGGTAACTCTTTCGAACATCCCGCAACCCTAGCTGGCATCGGCCCTAGCGGACCCCGTCAATAGTGCTGACATCTCGTTGAGGCCCGACAGTGGAAGTCTGCGAAAAAAGAAATCATATCGCCGATTTAGCATAACAGATTTAGATGATATTTGCACAAGTTTTGAGCTAAATAAAATCCAGATAACTGATGAAAATCGCAACGAAATTCGTTTAGAATTTTTTCAGTTATGGGTGATCTATCTATTAAACAATAAACATACAAATACATCAATTTTATTGATATTGATGCATGATATTGAAGCAATATTTTTATTAACCCTTATTGTTAACCATTTATTAACCCTGAGTGGAGATGAGTAGTAAGTTGGGACCGAATGATGTTCCCGATTTTCCACGATTGAGTGAACAGGACGTGATATTGCTGGCATTGGGGACATACCAGTTAACACTCGCAAAATCTGACTGTAGCGAACACCTAAACTACGGCTTATATCTCATCGAAACATAATATAGAGAAGCTGCTTTGGAGGGCATTACTGAATACGTTGCTGACGAAGATGCGTGCCTTTTGAGTACACTTTACAGCCCGACATGAAACAATACCTTTGTTACATACTGCTAAATAGAAATGAAAACATAATATTACATTATTATTGTACATCAGTGGCGCAGCTACAATTATCATTAGAGGGAAGCCGAAGAAAAAATTGTTCAGTTTTGATAAACTCAGACAAAAAACTGTAAGTTTTTAATCTGTGTGTTACATAGTTACACACACAGATGTACCATATTATTTGACAACAGTAGACATTAAGAAGAGTGGTCGTTTCGAAGGGAAGCCGATAGGAATAGAGTTGTATGAAGGCTACGCCGCCGCCCCTGTTGTACATGTTTGACGGGACGACGCACGGTTAGGTTCCTGTGCGCATATAGTGTCAATTATCTGGTATTTAGGATATTATGCTAGACACAAGGGCTTTAATGAGCGAGCATTGTTTTTAAATAGCATCGTCATAGATAATGAATAGTATGATGTATAATATACATATTCACCTATGTATATACTTATATATACTTACTTACATACAATAAATGATAAAACTTACTTCGAACTTGTTTTATTTACCTACATAATGAAAAATATTAATGCCAAAATGGAGAAAAATGTCACAGACCTCGCCTCTCATGCACAAGGTTCAAATTCGGGCAAGTGTCAATGTGACTTTTTCAATTTAAGTACAAACTTTCTCTTTGACATTACTGACGATGACGTCCTGACATATAGTTCATTTAGTTATGTCTGAAATCGCCAACCCGTCTTGAGCAAGCGTGGTGATCATTGCTCTATTTATGAGAAGAGGCCTTTATCCTACAGTAGGACAATAATTGACTGGTGTTTTATTATTATTTATTTGCTAAAATTGTTTGAAATGCAGTGTCTAATTCTTTCCTAGCCAATCAATGTCATCTTTAATACATTCCACCCATCTTCACAGTAAAATCACCTTTCTTGTCACTTTGCATTCTTTCACACCACATGTCAGGCGCAGTGGTTATGACAATGCTTTACGACTGTTAATTGCCCATGGTAAGCAGACTTGTATCTGATATGATGTTCATCGGCAAGCGGAACAACTGTTCCGTTAGTACATAATATATTAATTAGGCTAAGTATACCTACTTAAGCCGTGTTACAGTTACACGCAAAGACTATCGGCCTACATAAATTTAGGACATTACCTAATTTTGTTATATATTTCAGCCTAGGTCTTTTTAGGGTTCCGTACCCGGCAAAAACGAAACCCTTACAATTTCTTCATGTCCGTATGTCCGTCTGTCGTGCTAAAAATGCAACTAATTAGCAATGATTAATTCAAAAAGCGTGGAGCGCTTTTTGGTTGTGTGTACTTTTAATTAATTTGAACAAAGCTTCACGCTTTTTAAATATTGGTCATTGTATATAAAAGAAGTGACAAGCGTACTAATAACTACCTATGGTTTTCAACATCCACCACGTAGCATCGCGGACATTTGCGGTGAACCACTTTTCAACCTTATTGTCCTAGTAATAAGGTCGAAAAGTCGTTCACTGCAAATGTGCGCAATAGTACTTAGTTGTTTAAAAAATATATATGTTTACGTATAATCTACAATGAAGTTAAAATATTGGCAAGGGTAAAATGCATAGGTACTTATATCGTAACTAATGCAAGTCAATTTAATTATTTTATAATTTTTAGTGCGTGATAAAAGCGTATTTTTTTTAGTTTTTTTAACTAGGTAGGACGTTCAAAGTAATATTTAAAAAACAGCCAAGTACGAGTCAGATTCGCACACGAAGGGCTCCGTACCATCGTACAATATTTAACACTACATACTAAAAAAAATATTAAGAATATTTTTCATCGCAAAGATAACTTTGTGTTTCATAATGATAATGTGAATTACAAAGTTATTATTTGCAGTTGCAGAAAATCGCACATATTTAATCAAAATACCTCATGAATCGGCGTTTTTAGTATTTGTTGATGAAATACAGTATGAATATGGTACATAATATACAGAAGTTTCAAAAATTCCTAACTTGTTTAGTTGTTGCGATAGAGCTCATACAAATGGTCTAAAACTGACAACTTTTGCGGCCCCCTAATTTTTCATTTTTGAAGATACAAAAAAAAAATATATATTTGTACTCTACTCGATGAGTTCTAGACAATGCCAGGGTAAGAACATATTTTTTTTTCAAAATCAAAAGTTTGTTGTATGGCGACCCCCTTTAATTTTTAACTTTATTTTTATTATTTTTTGTTATAGCGGCAATAGAAACACACAATCTGTGAAAATTTCAACTCTCTACATATTACGGTTCATGAGATACAGCCCGCTGACAGACGGACGGACGGACGGATAGCGGAAGCTTAGTAATAGGATTCCATTTGGCACCCTTCGGGTATGAAACCCTAAAAACGAGTGCGTGTCGGACCACGCACAAATCACAATGAAGGGTTCCATAGTTGGGATGATCCAAGAATAAACTTAACACTGTAGTTGAAAAACATGTTCTCCCATACATTCCAACTGCAAATGTAAGTTTGTACGCACAAGATTGGGAGATTTAGCATGTTATTTTAAGAACCTAAGACTTCTTATAGGTTTTCCTGTAACCTATAAGTAATATAGGTTACAGGATAACCTATATGAAGTATTTTTTGTATTTTTTTTCGGTAGTTACGGAGATAACTGGAACGGTCAATTTTAATCTATTTTCTTAAATAAATTTAAAACTATTTATTATCAAATTATAAAAAAAAATACTTGATAAGCTCTTTCATTTAATATAACGCTTTATTGGGCAAAACTTTTTTTAATTTTCTTAATTTTATCTACTAAATATTATACTCGAGACAGTAACAAGCGCATGAGATTGAATTATCAATTAATAGGTAGGTACTCTCTGGTAAATATTACTTGAAAGACGAGACGGTGTCATTGAATAATTAAAAGTGCTAATAGTTTAGGTATTTGCATTTAATTAATAATTAGGTACGCGACTATTGCGTTGGGCTGTGTAACACGTAATACCACAGTAAGTGGTCAGCATGGTGGAAATTAATATAGAGATTGCACAATATAAAATGGCGTAACTTGTAGAGAGAGTTCATTTTGCTGCCCGTTAATTTACTTCCGAATTGGAGGCCCAATCGAACCTCTTGCAATGCCGCGAATGGTGGTGCACGATGTTGCAACCGTCGGAGGCGACGGCCCACGACCATACCAGTCGCCACTTCGTGGTCGACTCGCGTAGTCGCGAACGTTAAACCTCTCACTTTCATAATCCGAACACAACTTTTAATAACAAACATGTAATCTCGTATTGGACCATAGACGATTAAGTTTTTCTCATTAATCATGGAGTCGGAAAAGGAGGTGGCTCAAGTGCGCGAAATGTCGATGGTGAAGCCAAATTACATGCTCATGTCCTTGCAGAGGATATTAGTGTTAATCGTAATACTAGCCGGAGTTCTTGTCGTCGTTCACTACACGCCGATGCCAGGTAATAAGTTATTTTTTTGTAATTAAAATATCGGGATGACCCTTAAATTATATAGCGTATACACAATTCATATTTGCCCTTAGAAAGACGATCACTGATCTTTATTTACGTTTAATTTGGTTTTTTATGATTATAAAGACACAAAAACAAATTCTTACTTATTTTGTATTAGGAACACTCAAATCACTTAGTTTTTGGAAGTTAACATTCGAATTAAACTGCTGTTCGTTTTAAAACCTGCAGAAAGTGATACCTTCCACGAAAGTAACTACCATTGTAGGAACATAAAAGATACATTTTGCAATCAATCACCGTTTATAATGTTCGTGGAATCGATCGCGAAGACGAGTTCACAAAGAAACTTCCATGAATGATGTTACATCAACTTCTATTACCTTGAACGTTTAATTATTCTAAAAAAATGTTTGTTGACATTTATAGTTGACGTACACATACATACATACTAATGTCTTATATTAATTGATTTTATTATTTACAGAGGAGTATTTCGAAAACTGTGACCGAGAATGTCACGAGTTGGATTGGCCAATGATATGCCGTGTGAAACTAGTCATCGAGGTCTACAAGACGCTTAGCAAGTAAGCTATATTTTTTACAACCTAATGATATGCGGTTTTTTTCTGAGCAATTTCATCTTTATCTATAGTTTTTTTCCTCACACATTTTTAATTGCAAATTTTCGAAATGGTCATTACCATGCTAATATTTCTTGTGTATCTCCACTCTAAAATCAATCTTTCCTGTATCACAGATCCTGCGGCAGTTGCACAGAGAAGGACGGTGGTGATTGTCCGGCGACATGCATATCTGCGGACGGGCGGGAGCGTGGAGTGCTGGTGGCCAACAGAGCGCTGCCGGCGCCCACCCTGCACGTCTGCCACAACGACATCCTGGTCGTAGACGTGGTACATCGGGCTCCTGCACACGCGCTCTCTATCCACTGGCGAGGCCAACCACAGAAGGAGACTCCTTTCATGGACGGAGCTCCCATGCTGACCCAGTGCCCTCAGCCCGCCTACACAACATTCCAGTACAAATTCCGAGCATCAGCTGTGGGCACGCACATGTACCACGCACACTCGGCTGCTGATGCTGCCGACGGTCTCGCGGGAGCCTTCGTTGTGCGCCAGTCTCCACGTTTGGACCCTCTTAAGAAGCTCTATGATGTGGACGCATCCGAACACACAATATTCGTGTCTGAATGGGGTCATTCAATGGGACCGCTAGCCGGAGTGATATCACGCATTCCGAATGCCGAATCTCTTCTCATAAACGGTAGAGGGAAATCATCTGAATCCCCCGACGCTCCGCAGTCTTCATTCAATGTAGAATACGGAAAAAGATATAGATTCCGTTTGGCTTACGGAGGGGGATCAAAAAGCTGTCCTATTACATTTTCAATTGATTATCATGTGTTGGTAATCGTGACTTTAGACGGCCACCAAATTGAACCAGAACGTGTGAGCTCGGTTGAGTTAGGCAGAGGAGAGCGAGTTGATTTTATTGTAGAAGCTAAAAGAGCACCCGGTGCGTATAAAATAAGAGTAGCTGCGGTAAAAAGTTGTCAAGACAATTTAGAAGGTGTAGCAAACTTAGTGTATGAGAACAAAGAGCAAAAAGTGTTGCATAAAGATGACGACATAGTGGATGCAGAAGTGTATCGTGAGTTAACGACAGTGTCTAGTGATAGATGTGAATCTGACAATGTGATATGTTTGAGCGAGATCCATGCAGGTAACAAGCTACCTGCAGAGCTGGCCGAAAATCTGGACAAGATAATTTATGTGCCTTTTAATTATTCGACACGACAAATTTCGGCGAAACGAGTCGGTGAGTAAAGTAATTGTATATTATTTAAGAACTTTCTTTTGTGTTAAATTGTCAAAAGTGGTAAGTATGTAAGTATTAAGGCTCCCTTCCCGCAGACATGCGCGACGCGACGGTGCGACGTGATTATGGTAGAACAATTTCCATGAAGTTTTCAAAGAAATTGTTCAACTAGAGTCGCGTCGCGCCTGTCAGCAGGAGATCGTCTTAGCTTACCACCATGTATTCGTTAGCAAGTTTTAGGTAGATTAGGGTTTTTAAATGGTTTTTCCCGACTATCAAATATATTATTTCACTATTTTGTTTTTGATAAGAGTTATGACCGCGTGGTTCGTGTGAGCCAGCGCAATTATGAGGTAATTCGTTATTACAAAAACCGGGAGAATTAAAGTGCCTATAGCAATAACAATAAAACAGCTTCAACGATTTTCTGTTGTATGTTTGATACTTTTGTCTATTCACACAATAAATGGTTTCTTCACCGAGTCAATGGGGTCAATGATGCAATTATTAAGTGTTAGTAGTCTTTTTTCCATTTTGTGAGTGTTGTAACATGTGCGTTTGTTGTTTTGCAAGATACACAATAGGCATATCATTGCCTATCTTATGCTTACCACTGCTCAGTTATTTCACAAAATTTACCTACCTATTTAATTCTGACCTCCGTAAGTGGTTTGACTACGTAAACTTTTTTGTGATAAATACTGACATTTCGATTCTTTTTACAAATCTTACGCAGTTTGACTTAACTTAACCTGTACGATTACTGACAGATGCTTGCAGTGACTGAACAGATCCACTCAATCTGTGTGGTTCTTTCCTCAAAAGACCATTTCAGACACCACTACATGGTCTTCACATGATCTGACCAAGATTATGTCTGGACTTTAAAAGAGACTGTGACCTCTGAGTTTGTTTCGGCCTTTCTTCTCAGAGTAGTCAGATAGGAAACGCCGGCCTCATAAACATGTGTGACGTGTAAAAGTGTTAGTATAAACCTACTTACAGAAATAAAAACATTTATCATTTATCATTGACGTCACCAATTGTAGACTTTGCGAAACCGGTAAATACAACTTTGGGGATAGGACATACAGAATTTTTCCAACCATTTATTTTTTTTGGGTCCATGCAGTATTGCATTTATGCGTCTATGATTGCCTATCAATAAACAAGGAACTTATGCCAAAAGTAAAATAAATGGTTGGAAAGACGAAACACGGCACAAAGACAAATTTAAATGACCCCAAATAAAAATAATGCTATATAAAAGAAATACTTACTGCATGGCAATACAAGGTGTAACATAATTAACGCACAACCTCTTAAGGGGTCATTGTACTATCATTATGAACAACTTTTACTATGGGACACCCTTGCGCCATCCCATCTTCCCAGCACAGCCCGCTGGGCGGCTGCTGTGAGTGCGGAAAACCTCAAACGGCGCAAATACTCTAATCTTATTGGGACTTATATATTCGAGCCGTTTGGGGTTGAAATACTAGGGCCATGGGGTCCGAGTGCCCACTTAGTTTTTCGAGACATCGCCAGGCGGTTGGTCGATTCTACACGTGACCAGAGGGCTGGCCTATTTTGTTGGCCAAAGAATCAGCATTGCTATACAACGTGGCAATGCTGCCAGCCCTTTGGGCACTTTTCCTGTTGACAGCGATTCGGATGAATTTTTGATGCCCTCTGATTATTTCCCCTCCTTTTTTATATACTTGTACTTATTATTAGTATTATTTTAAGACTTAGTTTTTAAATTATGTAAATATTATGAATAATCTAAGCAATAAATAATAAAAAGTTCAAGTCAGAAAAGATTAAACTTAAAAAAATAATGCTTCATTTTTAACCGACTTCAAAAAAAGGAGGAGGTTATCAATTCGGTTGTATGTTTTTTTTTCTTTTTTAATGTTTGTTACCTCAGTACTCCGTCATTTAAAAACCGATTTGAAAAAATTTCTTTTTTTATTTGTAAGGACATAATTCCGGCGGGGCAATTGCGTAACACATTATCAATCGGAATCAGTTTCATTTTGACAGTTCAACAACATTCATTGCGTTATTTACGTGTTGAGGAGACAAATTTTTCGAACTTATGAAGCAATGGATTAGGAATTTGCTTCAAAATGATTCAGATTCCGATTGATAGTGTGTTACGCAATTAGGGTGCAGATTGGTCCCATTTTTATCAACGTCCAGTTCTGATGACAGGATCCATGAGGAATTGAGGGAACTCCTCAAATATTATAGGCAACCATAGTGATTTTGCTATTTTCAACAACAAGTCAAGCATTTGCATTAAGAAAGTATCATTTGGTGAAGTGGAACTGATGGAGAAGACCACAGATGGCCACGGGAACTCCTCAATGATAAGTATTTCACGGGTGGCGATAAGATATTTCGATTAAGATAGTTAAGCGACAATGCCGAAGCCAATTTAAATAAATAGTGCTGTTGAAAATGGTACCATCGAACTGATCTGATGATGAAACCGGAAGGTAGGCACCGGAACTCCGTAATAAAACAATGTATCCTAGCCGTGTTTGGGCTTATTGGAATTGTCATGAGATGCACTCTGGCTATAAATTATTTTTAACCGATTTCGCAAAAGGAGGAGGTTCTCACTCAGTTCGTCGGAATCTTTTTTTAAGTGTGTTCCCCGATTACTCGAAGACGGCTGGACCGATTTGAAAAATTATTTTTTGTTTGAAAGGGTATACTCTCCAGGTGGCCCCATAGTCATCAGGTCAGGATCTGATGATGGGATCCTGGAGAAATCGAGGGAACTCTGCAAATATTATAGGCACACCTATAGCGATTTGGGTATTTTTTATAGTAACTTGTGCATTTGCCCTCGGAAAGCACCATTTGATGAAGTGGATCTGATGACGAAGACCACAGATGGTACGATGGCCACCGGAACAACTCAATAATAAGTATTTCACGGGTTGCGATTCGATTATTTTAAATTATTGCTAAGCAATATAAGCTCGTCACAATTTATATGGTGAAGTGGAGCTGATGGTGAAGTACCAGGAGAACTCCTTAACAATTAACGTCACTGCATCGGGAAAAGCAATGTTTTGTAAAAGGTGATGAGCAGTTGTCATTATGCTATGTAACTTAGATAAATTAAAAACCGACCCACTAAAAAGTGAAAAATAAAAAAAACTTATTTACAAAAAAAAAACAACCGACCTCCAAAAAAAAAAACACTACAAAGTGAAAAATAACTTTAATTTCGGAAGTCGGTGGCAAAATCATAAAATACAGATCCAAAGACACCGACTTCCGAAATTAAAGTTATTTTTCACTTTGTAGTGTTTTTTTTTTGGAGGTCGTTTGTTTTATTTTTTGTAAAAAAGTTTTTTGTGGTGTTAATTTTTACTTATTACAATTTTAACTTTAGCGTAACAACTATAAAAAGGGGGTTTATCTTTGTGCAGGTTAAGCGTAACGTTTTATTTTAATAATGATGTCCACACGAATATTCATTTAACACCTTCCTTCTTTTTTAATTGCATAAAGTTTTGGAAGTTTTTTAACTTAAAAAATAAGTTAGTTAAAAGATAGTTCCATAGAAGTTAGTTAAGTTCGTTACGGCCTTAATACTTCTCATAGGCATTTGAAGCAATTTTTCCATCAAATAAGCACTAGTATTTCTCTTTATCTCGGAAAAAATCTAAGCGAAAATCATAATACAGCATAACAATGAAATACGTGTAAATGGTTTGCACATGTTTGCTAAGGGAGCGTGAACGAGTATGTTTAGTCATCCACTATTGTGAGTTAAAAGTCAAGGTCGTTTTCTTTTCATTTTCTACCGTCACTTCCCGGTCGAACGCTTGCATAACAAAGTCAAAAGGGTTCGTAAGTTCTCAGTTTTATTCTTCTTATTATGATGGGGCCACTGTAAAAACAATGGCGTAAATGAGATATCTTTCAAGGGCTCTGAGATGACGTAGTACTTAGGTATTTTATATTTTACCTTTTGCGAGACACGTAACTGAGATTAAAATCATACACAGATGAAATGGAATCGTGACTTCATTGTCAGAAAATCTAGAATCATAACTTTTATTTGTTGTCAAACAAACAAATTAAAACGTCCTTGAAAAAGTATGTCAAATTCAAATAAAGTCAGTTTTAGCAATTTATTACCATAAAGTCTGAATCAATTAACTTTGAAAAAAGGATATCAATGAAACTAGTTTTTGGCAAAGTTATGCGATTGCTTGTTCTCAGTTCTAAACATGCGTCTTGAGTTACGAGCGTTTTGTGTTACATAACCTTAGCTTAGGCAAGAGAATGTGTTAGTGGGTCGCGCCAGTTGTTTCGAAAATATTGCAGTCTTTAATCGCTATATTTTGATGTTTTGAGAATAGCTTTAATGTGCGTTTTTAGTATGTAAACAGTTGTGCAAGGAAACGCAAATCTTTTATGTGCAATTACCTCGTTATTTACACATTAATTTTGCGAATAGGTATAACTTTTGAAAATAAGGATAACTTACCTAGTTTTCTAATCCCAATATTGCACTTGTGAACATTGTGCAATTTTGCAAAAATACATAACATCACGCCTTGTTTCCTTGAAGGGTTAGGCAGAGGTGTATCTATAGTACACCCACATTTCGCCAGTTATGTTTAAGTTTCATGTAATAGGGGGCGAGCCTACTGCTGCTATCAACCGGGCACAAGTCCAGACTCCGGGCTGCTACTGAGAAATTCCAGATAGAAAAACCCAAAACACTCTGTCCAAATCGAACTCAAGACCACTAAACCAATGAGGCAGTCCTTTTGCAAAAACACCTTTCACAAAACCTTAATGAAGTGGAATAGGTCCATATTCTTTTGTGAAGTTCAGTGATGAACTCGAGCCACCTCGAGGCGTATCGAGCACTCGAGCACCATCCATCAATCAGCCAAGCAGACTGGCTGTCAGCCCGCTAACCTGCTTGATGTTGGTTCCAATACGTAAGAACTATTTGATATGTGTGTATTTATGTGTGATACATTCACATCATGGATCATTGGTTAGTTGATTGGTTTTGTACGTCTACGTTTGTTTGGTGAAGATAATGTGTTAATTAAAAGCCAATTACTGATGGTTCATTTAAAGTTTGATTAAGGTTGGGAACATGGTATGTGTCTATGTGACACGCCAACGTGGTGCTTAATGCCTTTTCCATAGGTATACATATTTCGATGGCTTTCTCTTTATCAGTAGAAAAGGCCTTTGTCCTGTCGTGTAATTTTATTTTTATGTTTATCATGATGTAGGTATGAAGGCTTGAAGCTAACTAATCTAAACACACTTCAACATTGATTTCTTTCTGAATTGAATTCTGAAAGTAGGAAAAGAAGCAACACTAACAAGGCTTATTCATTGTCTTGTTTAATATTTCATAGATAAAGTTACATATAATGGCGGCATTACACGGTGTTTATGAAGAAAGTGAAGTAATCAGCGGTCGTAACAGCGTCCGCAGCAACCGCAAATAATATGTTGGGAATGATTGCGCTTGCGCCGAAGTCGCCAAACGTTCGCTGCGTACGCGCAACCTTATAACCGTTTACACTGACAAAATTACCATTTGTTCATTATTTACATTTTCAATCAGCTTTTAAAGGCGTAAAGAGTTAAACCTAAACAATAGGATGTTTATTTTGAGTATCTTTGAGTAGGTATTAACAAGTCTTGTTTGAAAGCCTTGCTTTCACTCGGAGTGCAGAGCTTTTTCTGTGGCCCGCCATTTTGTTTTATAACTAGTACCGTTGTATCAACACCCTTAAAAATAACTGGCCAGCAAATTAAGAACAGAGTTTGTTTCTGAGGAAGCTGACCCCAACATAGCATTGGGAAAAGGCTAGGCAGATGATGATGAAATATAGAACTGAGTTTATACTCGTATGCCTCCTGGAGTGTTACTATAGGTACTTGCGAAGAATATTATATTGATAGAACTCGCTCTGTCATTCATTAGTTGAGCTTCAAGCCAAAAGTTCTTGTTGGAGTTTACTCCCTAAGAATCGATTTTCATATGAGGCCTCGGTATGGTATTTTTGTGAGGAGTGAAATTATTACAAGCGTTAACTCAAAAACGTTACGTTTTTCTGCGCAACGTACCTTGTGCAACTTTCACGGAGTAAACTCCAGTCGGGCTGAGAAAATGTGAAATTTTACTATGAAAATGACTGTATCGAGGCTCGATAATCGATCTCTCTGCTTCCTGAATCTGGTCCTGTTTCAAATTTTGGTCTATACTATCATAATCCACATACGAAGAGCTACATTTAGTGCTAAGACACATGGTGCGCCAAACGTATACCTTTTGATATATAGGCTGATTTATAATATAAAAAAAATTCGCTAGTTTTAATTATCTTTATGTAGACATAGAAATATTACAAGAACCACAACCTAAGAACATTTAAACATCGAATTTTAATAATCCTCCTCATCATCATTTTCGTCATCATTATTCGATTCAGATTCGGAATCTATATTTGCTAAATCATTGACA
Organism: Fissipunctia ypsillon; assembly: GCA_947568875.1. Lineage (NCBI taxonomy): Eukaryota > Metazoa > Arthropoda > Insecta > Lepidoptera > Noctuidae > Fissipunctia > Fissipunctia ypsillon. Next base: position 18,269,159 of record OX387654.1, on the reverse strand, counting down.
TCAACAAATTCGGTGTCATTCTTTTCGGAATGGTCATAAAATTCAGTAAAAGGATATTCTTATACGAACTTATTTAATATTCGATGAATCAGAAGCAGTGTATAAAGTGAAGTAAGCAGTGTAGTAAGCAGTGGATCAGACGACAGTAAAATATTTTGCATAATATCTTCATAACATGTAATACTGCTGCATTTTCGAGAATGCCCCTCTCTGTACTTATATTTTCCAAATGCTTTGTTTCTAGTCTCATATGCCTCTTCAGATAGAAATCCAATGGGTATAACTGACAACTTCCGAATTATGTCTGGCCCGTGTATCAGAAGTTTATGAAGAGAAGAAGGCATGTAATACCACCATGGGTACAAATCTACGTCAAGTTTAGCAATATCAAAGCAGAAATCTCTGAATTTAATGTAATTTATCTTCCGCCCTGGTGAAATACACTGCAAGATCATATCGATCCAGCTAGGGTCGCAGGATGTTCGAAAGAGTTGCCGTGGTCCCGGCACAGGCAACTGATAGAACATGGGTGAGTTTTAGTCGGTAAAAGTCTGACACGCCCTCCCGCTCCGCCCAGAGCGGGAGAAGTCATTTGATGATTTCCCGCCAAAAAAAAAGATCATATCGATCATATCAGACCGGTTTTTATTTCGTGTTCTGCGTCTAATACCGCAAGTTCAGCAGATTTTGCGTAGTTTAAAAAAGATCGCCTTGCCGAGTTGCCATTGTTGGTAGACCCACTACTTTGTTTCACAACATCGAGAAGTAAGCCCGTTTCTCTTCTTACGGCCTCTTGGATCCTTCTTTACCTCTCATCAACTTCCCTTTTTGCCACATCACCCTTTACTTGCCACGACTTTATGTCTAATTTATAGAAAATGTGTAGAAAACATTCCATTGACCGAATCCAAGTGTGAAGAGAGCTTAAGCTGTATTTGTACATGTCCGCCGTTTACTGGTTCCCCTTTTACCAACTCTAAATTATTCATTACTTTAAGACTAGCCTTGCATATGTCATACACTGAAGCTGGTGTGTTTGAAAGTACCTACCAAAAATTATATTTTTGCCAACAATATTTTGAACATTCGTTTAAAGACGCAAACAGTTATTGCCCAAGGTAGAAATGGACGTGAGCGTTAGCTATACTTAGGTATAATAAAAAAATAACGACAAACAGATTGAGGGAAACGTTTTTATTATACATACAATAGCTTTGACGACTTCCAGCCTTCCGTACAAGCCGGATTGCGTAGCTTTAGCACCGTAGACTACATACATACGCTGTGGCAGGTTATACAGAAGCCCGAAGAGTATGACCTACGTCTCTACTAGGCGTTTGTGGACTACGAGAAAGCCTTTGATTCGATCGAGACTTGGGCTGGACTGCAGTCTTTTCAACAGTGCCGGATTCACTATTGTTAAATCAAGCTGCTGAAGTGTCTATATGAAAACACAACTATGTCAGTCCGATTCCAGGACCAGACTTTGAAACTTATGCTTCTGCAGCGAGGTGTGAGGCAAGGAAACCGATACTGGAGGATATCTCTCTGAAATTGTTTACCGCTGCAATGGAGGATGTCTTAAATATTCTGGACTGGAGAGGATTAAGCATACAAATTAATGGCCAGTACGTCACTCACCTTCGGTTTGCCGAAAATATGGCAGCATCTAATTTAGCCGGGGAAATCAGGTACTCGATATCTGCCCTTACGTTTTCTGTAGAAGGGTCTACATTTTCGTTTTGTTTCGTTGGAAATTCTAGCCACTGAATTGCATCTTGCAGCCACTCTTCGTATTTCTTACGGAGCTTATCCATGTTTTTTCCAGATTGTGTCCATTTTACAAACGTGCGGTAGCAAAATTGACGACACCAGTCTTTTAAAATTGATTCTTGATTGAATTATTATGTCGTTTATTAATTTTTATTTCTTATGTAATTACATTTTTAAATATTTCTTAAAACAAAAAATATAAAAAAAACGTTTAAAAATATAAAAAAAATAGAGTTCCACCGGTGTCGGGAGCAGGGTCCAAGCTACTGGTGGTAAGGGCTGCAGAGACAGTAACCTCCTCATAATGCAAGCCGTATCAAGAAGAATTGCCTTCTGAGTCAGGCCCTTGATCCAACCGCCTAACGACAGCCTCGAGAGATGTTGGTCGAGGCTTTCGGCCATCAGGCCATTGGCCGTTACGACAATTGGTACAATGACAGCCGAGCTCACATTCCACATTGCAACAACCTCGTGTGCTAAGGCGAGATATTTAATTTGTTGCTCTTTATCAACTTTCACGAGGTTCTCGTCATGTGGGATGGTAACATCGATTATCATTGCGCGGCGCGCTAATCGATCTATCACCACTATGGCTTATTGGCAATAATATTCATGTCAGTAATGATAGACCGATCCCAGTACAACGTGACATGGTCATTTTCGAGAACTGGGTCGGGCACATACTTGTAATACGGTAACTCAGAGTCTACAAGTTTGTATTTCAAGGCAAGTTGCTGGTGAATACATAATCCTGGCCACTTGGTTATGTCTGTGCAAGTAGAATTATTATTATAATTACATAGTTGTACAGAATTTTAAAACGCTGAACAAGTAGTTAAAGTCACGTATATGTTTCTGTGCGCGTTCACATAAAGCAACGTAAAGATCAAGATTCGTAGTATTTGGAAAATTCATTTCGTGATTAACTTGACTATTCGAGGTGGTGGGTACGATTTTAAAGCTACTTATGGTGACTTATTTATAATATATCCAGGTATCCTCATTGATTAATTAATATTACACGGTCCAACTTGCTGATGAGGCATGATCAATTAGTTTATTACAAGCAGTTGGTTAGTGCTCATTAATGCATTAGTTGATCTGTGTAAACTATTAAATAATCATTTCCCGAATCACTTTTGTTAATAACCTATATCTCCTTTAATTGGGTTCTCTGGAATGTTAAATTTGTATCTATTCCACAATGCAGTCCATGTGTGAATCAAATTATTATAAGTCTAACGAAACCAGTATACTTAATATGTTATGGACAAAATATGTTTTTTGTGCATGTTTGGCGCACTATGTGTCTTAGCACTAAATACAGCTCTTGGTATTATGATAGTAAAGACCACAACTTGAAACGAGGCCGGAATCAGGCGGCGGAGAGCTTGATACAGTCATTTTCTCAAATAACTCCCGAAATACGAATGATAGAAAGAAATTTGACAGGATAAGTTTTGAAGGCAACTAACTACAATGGCTTTATTCGTTTTTCAAAATTAGACTTTTTTTCTCGGAAATGTCTACGTCCAACCTCTCCCATACATTCGTTCCACTGTGCGTCGGAGCTGACACATACACACTTATTTTATTTTATTAATTTTCTTTCAATTTATATTCATATCTTTATTTGCATTCAATTTAATATTGCTACTAGATATCATTAATATAATAATTTTGTTGATATTACAAATCCCGCTTATAATGAGTGCTTTCATTTTTAATATAAATATAAAGCAAAAAATTATGCTATTAGTGTGGATATGTATACAGGATGACTGGTAATTAGTGACCGATACTTAAACACATGATTTTACACATGATAACAAGCAACTTTTACTATGGCACCAATCCTGAAATCGCGAAAAAAAAATCAGCTCTTCCTTACATTTATGTTCGCATAACTGACATTAACTCGTCAAAATGTAGGGACCAGCTGATTTTTTTTCGCGATTTCAGGATTGGTGCCATAGTAAAAGTTGCTTGTTATCACGTGTAAAATCATGTGTTTAAGTATCGGTCACTAATTACCAGTCATCCTATATACAACATGTCCCACAACCTCTTAAGTGATCATTGTACTCATCATTATGAACAACTTTTACTATGGGACCAAACCTGAAATCGCGAAAAAAACATCTGCTGTTCCGTATTTATGTTCGCATAACTCGTCAAAATGTAGGGAAAAGCTAGTTTTTTTTTCGCGATTTGATGTTTGGTCCCATAGCAAAAGTTGTTCATAATGATGAGTGCAATGACCCCATAAGAGGTTGTGCGTTTATTCTGGGACGTTGTATAGCATCATTGTTTGCTTAGCTTATGTCGTGTTAGATTCATTCTCTTTGTTATAATATGACTGTTAATATATAGCTATGCAATGTGCATTTTACATATATGGAGAGTAGAGCAAGCAATACTTGGAACCACCTTTAATATTCTAATTGGCTTGCCGCTTTCACTGCTGAGATGCAGTGCATATCATAAACACGTCGGAATCGTAAATATTAAAGGGCAGCTTTGAATATTTTAGTAACATCTATAGTGGTAGAAGACTTTCATTTCATCTGAAACACATGGTGTAAAAATACTTATGATTTTGCACTACAATACTATACATTTAAGGTGTAGGAATAACCTCTCAGCCATAGAATAATACCGTAAGGTTTTACTATCCTTTCCCTATTGTAACTATAATATTGAGCCTATTGTGATGTGACCTATTAAACTGACTCCAGAGTTCCTCTAGAGAAGATTAAAATAGAATGCTCTTATTGATCCAAGTAAACTTAGAAAACTCCGTGTCAGGGCCGGTCGTTATTTCAGTAGAATAGAATAACGTTACATCTCTCATTCATCTTTCCAAATAGGTGAACCATACTGGCACCTATCTCAGTAATTCATTAACGAACACTGTAGTGAGAAAATAATGTAAATAAGCAAATAAATCAAGCGCTTTGTCGAAATAATTGCGCTTAGTAATTAACACACAATGTGTTTACTTAATTTAGATTACGCTTCTAGTGGCTTGTAACTTTGCACAATAGTTTTGGCCACTTCGTTCTGGGATACTTAAATCGTTTCAAATGCTTGCATTCTATTTTTAAACAAATTTATATTTTAATGTCAGTTAATGATTAAGTGGACTTGATTACTGGTCCATTCATTTTTTTTCTGCACTCAACTGTCGTGTCAATTATTTGTTTGTAGTTATTTTGGTCTGTTGTGGTGTTGTGATTACTGAGTTAATGAGCTTACATTAGATTTGAATCGGGCTCCATGAATCATTTGAAATGCATAGTAGATATTCTTTATTTTATCCGTAGGTATAACGTATCCGTATTATAAACGAAAGAGTCTTCATGTTACTGTCATAAGTTTATTTATTTTGGTAGGTACACAAACAGCAGTACATACAAATAATTAAAACAGAACAATACCAAGTTGTAGGTATCGCTAGATCTTTGTTTAGTCTCAGACTACTAAAGCGCCTGCTACACGGTCGCCAACCGTGTCCCCGACAGAGGTGACCTTGGTTAGCCACCGGCAGATTTGTTTCAATGTTTGGTCGTAAACCACCATTTATCTACACGGTTGTAAACCACCAAGGTCACCTCTGTCGGGACGCGGTTGACAACCGTGTAGCAGTCGTTCTTCATGATGATAAGATGTCTGTAGTATTTAAACGAGTAGTCTTTCATTTGTCATGGCTGGTAGAAACGGTCATCAAAAAGTATCATGTGAGTTACTATGTGTTCGGCGTGGAAATCGGAAATTATCATTCACCGTAATGGTATAATTTGATAAATAATGAAAATGATGATTGTCTTTTTTGTAAATCATAATTTTTATCATTATTGTGTTACTTCATTTCTTTTACATCAAGATGAATTATTTTTATGTTATTATCATAAGCTGTTTTACATTACGATAATTTTATTTTCGTACGAGTGAAAACCCATCAGTTCCAGTAGTTACCTACCGAGAGAATATTATGAGATACAATTACCTGTATTGGTTACATCATTATTGCAAAAATCCAGTTTCTTTGAAGGGTATGGAGGTCAGACGGCTGTCATTTCGGTTAAAACCAAAATGGAAATCAAGGATGTTGACGTAATTTTGTGGTTTTGAAGGCAAAATATCAATCATAATGAGCAGAAACGTGGGTATAAACTGATACATATAAACACGTAAGCAAAAATGTATCTAAAACAGGAATATAAATAACCCATATTATTATGAAAGATGGTCCAATCCAGAAAGTAGCGGTACTTCCTGAAATAATAAATGTGCGACTATTCATAATAGGTGCGTTTCCCCAAGACATTACCCTGGCTACCCTACCCTTGTTCATTTGTTTTTGGAAAACGCGTGGGCAGTTTACACGAACGTCGGCCCAATAGATTGCCGTAAAAGTGAATCGTTCGTGAATAGAGATACAATAAAAATTATACAGAAATCGTCGGACTGCCTCGTTGGTCAAGTGGTCGCACTCGCAAGAGCGACTGCTAAAACGTGATGCGGGGTCTATTCTGTCAAAATCTCATCGTGGAAACCTAGGTGAAGTGAGCTGTCAATAGTGTCCATTCCTAGCATCAGATGGAATGACAGCTCACTTCAAGCTCATTGACTTGTTTACAGAATAGATCGGCCGAATTCGATCCTTAGGTCGGGCATGGTGTTATTACGTTTTACTAAATAATTGAAATTGCTTAGTAGCAGCCTGAAGTTGCGATTTGTGCCAGGTTGATGGGAAAAGACTCGCCTCCTGTTACATAGGCCTGGAACCTAACCAGCGAAATGTGGGTGCTTCTGCCAATCCCTTCGCGGAATACAGGATTGATGTTATGATGCTACTTTTACAGCGTCGGAAATTCCATGTTATGTATCAGTGACAGAATAATAATTATGTGTTGATGTTCTGTAAGCAATTTTAATTGTCCAGAAGTACGTTGTTGTTGATTAAATCTGTTGTCCATTGTGACTGAATTGTGTAATTGCCTGCAATTGCGTACCGTGTCTGTTATTGGGGGGAATTACTTGATACTGCGTCGTTTTGAATAGTTATTGTGGAAGAAGAGTTAAGGGTCGGTACCAGGAAATCGTGTTATGGGTTTTGGATAAGTTTATACAGAAAACTTAAAAGTAGCAGCCATGAAAAAAAAACGTCTGGCTAGCTCAAGAGTTTCACCAATCAGTGAAAAAATGTGGATTGAGGATAAACCTTGTGGATATTTATTTAAAAAATGTGAATATCACTAAAAGCGTGCAAAAAGCACTGCCATATTTTTATAACTTGAGCTAGCCAGACGTTTTTTTTCGTGGCTACTACCTTACATTTTCTATATAAACCAAAACCAATTACACGATTTCCTGATACCGACCTTTAAGTAATTTTCTGTGCAATTTGTTCATTTAAATTCTGTTTTTTTTCCGTGGCCCGGATCAGATCTCCTAAAGGCGGGTTTACGAATGTGGTCTGGAGTTTACCTAATATTGCTGTTTATGTAACTTGTTGCCTCAGCCATTATTAGATAAACTACCGTACATAAGGCCGTTTCTGCCTAATCAGAAGGAAGGAAGTAGTACTTCCTAGCTCCTAACCTAATCAAAACCGCACCCAGTTTACGGACCGATACCTGCCGCCTACCGGTTTCAACTGACATCCGATCGACCTGTGGTGATTGGTTTCTACACTAATTATACCACTAGAATTCCATAATGGCCTTTAGGTATCTTTATGCAAGGTGTTATTGTAATAACTGAAAACCTCTTATGGGGTAAAGAAAACCAGCTGTTCCCTACATTTTGTCGAACATACCTATATGTATGGAGCAGCTAATTTTATTTTCATGATTTCAGGATGAGAACCGTAAACCAACGTTCGCACGGACGTAAAATATCGCGGTGGGATTTTATCGCGTACTGGATTTTCAACTCTCGGTGTTGAGCCGAGCATTGAGAATCCAACGGAGTGCATTCCAACGCTTTGAAAAAACACACTGATGGATTTTCAACTCTCGGCGCTGAGCAAAGCGTTGAAAATCCAGTGCGCGAAAAAAAATCGTCACGATATTTTTACGTCCATGCGAACGTCGACTAATTCCATAAGAGGTTTTCAGTTATTTTAATTTAATTAAACTTTGTATAGGTATGTACCTATCTATCTAGTATACGTTTCACAGTATCGTCAAAAATCTCATTAGTCTATATATTTTACCTTTATTCTTACTTGTTCCAGAAAGTTGGGGTCAAACCGACGGCCATCGCTTCACATACCCGGCGTCTCCACTCCTGACGCAGGGAGGTGATGTGGGATCCAACCAATTCTGTCCCAAGGAGCCAGGACATGGAGACGAGTGCGTGCATGTCAAGAATGTACCCCTAGGTGCTACTGTGGAACTGGTGATGTTTGATCAAGGTAATTATCCATATCCATACTAATACTAATATTATTATATAACATTATAAATGCGAAAGTAACTCTGTCTGTCCGTCGGTCTGTCTTTCTGTCAGTTACCTTTTCACGGCTTAGTGGCTGAACGGATTTGGATGAAATTTGGCACACGGATATACCATGACCTGTGTTAGGACTTTATCCCGGTAGTACGTTCCCGTGGGTTAATTTCCGAACCCCACGAGCGTAGCTGGCAAAAGCTAGTTGATTATAAATGTAATCATTATATGTAGTTTGGTTGGTTTTTAAAATAAAATTCAAAAGTGTGGTTTAGGAGAAACCATTTCGTGTATGGGCACTATAAAAGACGATTTTTTCACGCTTCCGTTATTCTTCCCCTGAAGATCCGTTGCATAAAAAGCATGCTCTACTTTTTGACTATCTTCATCAGTCATGCTTTCATTTTTATTGAATTTTATGTTGTTTAGACACACGATGGCAGATTCGATATCTTAGATACAATTGCGAAATCTTACTACACTTGTCATGGTTTATAACTCGCACGTAACTTGTGATGCAACGAGGCCGACAATTTTTACAAAACCACATGATATAATAAATTATTACTTACGCAGCTTAGGAGTTGTGGGTATACTGTTATAGGCAAGATCTCAGCAGATACATTGGTAACAAGACGATTACATACATTTACCTATGTTGTAACATTAAACATTAACAGCGACACAACAGGATAATGAGGCAGTAAATACACTTTCATGATAGTGAAAGTTGTAATTGCTTTTAATAACAATAAAATAAGACTATATATCAATAAATATGTACTAAAAGTGAGGGTAATTGCAAGCCAATAAGTAATAAAGAATCATGACTTCATTGAAAATGTAATTTCCTGTAGTTATATATATAACAAGTCACTCTTCCAAGTGTATTCAAAGTTTTCAGTCGGACTCAAATATTTTCTAAAGAGGCGAAGGAAGACATTTGTAATTATGGCATTTCTTCAAATATTTGCTGAAAGAGGTCTGTCCGGAAATTGATAAATAAATCAAGTGCCTATAAATTTATTGATAATAACGCCATTTATACGTTATCAAAAGCCCCGAAAGATGTCGGTTACATTCATTGGAAGCAATTTATTTGATTTATTTCCAGTCGTTTAGACGACAGTAGGTACGTCGTTATAGGAGCTTCGTTACAATATGCTTGCTGGGGAGTTTGTTGCGCCGCTTCTTGTTCCCAGCTACATCACTAGGAAGCTGTGAAGGGTAGGTATTTTAGGAACTGTCTTATGTAATTTTGACGTTCGAAAAGTGCTGATTCTCAGTCTAGTTTGAATAAATGTTCTTTGATTTTGAATAGAACAGGGATCTAAACTTGATTTAATAAGTATTTCTAATTAAAGAAAATCTATTACGTAGACTCTAAAAATAAACGTATCTATAGAAAAGCTTCATTATAGTTTTTATAACTACTTATCATCAACCATGGCTATTAAAGTTTCTGGCATGCGAGATAAAGACACACAACGCACACAAAGACGCTAATTACAAGACAAGAACCGTCTATGTCCATGTAATATAATATTTAACAAGATCTTCGCACGCGCCGTAACGGCTTAAGTTTAGTAAGTTGCCTTATTAGGCAGTTTGTAGTGTAAAGTCTCCACTTTCCTGCACCGAAAGTTAGAAACGGCACTTGTGCTAAGATAACTTTGTGCGTCAATATTAGCCTTAAACATAATGCCGTTTGTGGCACTCGTGTAACTTAGGATTAGGAACATTTACATGAGGAGAGTTTCTCGTCTCGAATAGGCGATTAGCGAAAGCGGATAAAAAAAACTTTGTATGTCACTCCGATAATCGTTACGTCGAGTTCTTGAGTCCCAGTTGTTTTATTGTTTTAAGATCTGCTCTTGGCCTGGATTTCGTTTGATGGAAAGCGATGGATGAGCTCTACGGTGGCAACTGGAAACTCAGAAGATGCCTGTTCTTTCTCAGACGCCTGTTTTTCTGTAGTTTCAATTCAAGAAAGTCGTTTAACGAGTTTCGTAGGCGTGCGATTGTTTCACGAACGACAGGAAAAATACTACGATTTTTCCTTTATTTTGTTAAAAATAATTAATTATGTTGTGATATTATTTGTTTCTTGCATACAAGACTCACATGGATATTCTCAGCACTTTTCATGTACAAAGATTAGCAAATAGCCGATACGTCTAGAACATCCGTCATTTGTCAAATCGATGATCGCGAATTATCTAAACCGATGAACATCGCAATAATGAAGATTTCATGAGTCTCTATACATATAAATAACGATATGCAGCTGATGTGGCGAACGAAGTCCATGGAACCATTTATCATGGTGACAGTGATTTATGGTATCCTTTGTAATATGTGGGCTAAGATTATACGAAACACGGAACACTGGTGAAGTTGTCTTGAGCCTAAAGAATGTGATGTTTTGTCATGTTTAGAATATCTTGAGTTGCAAGTAATTTTAAAGTTTGAAATACCACATAAATTGAGGCTGTTCTGTCAAAGTTGGCGTTTTCAGAATAATTTTTTTTACATCTTTTTTTATTTTAATATAAATTTATTTATTTATTTGCTCTTAAGCACATCACACATTGTACAAATATTACCTATTGTCGGTTTTTGTACATGAACCCTGTCAGGGCGCTGCAACACACAATGTTGGTTTGCTGTTGAGTTTGAGACTTAAATTAACATACTTGAGTCCAAAACTTATCAAATCACAATACAATAAATTTCAGAAAAATAATGTGTCTAGCTGTCGTTACGATGTCTAACAGTAATAATCAATTTACAATAGCACATAATAACACAGATACAGTCATATTTATGTCAGATGGTATCAGTAGGTTAGTAGTAAAAAAGAATATCAATAATAGGAAATAGGTAACAGTTACAATCATATTATCATGTCAAGTTATTGTTAGTAATTAAATTGAAAAAAAAAATTGTTTTTATTTAATTTTGATTAAATTGAATTTAATTGATTGATTTGATTGTTGATTGATTTGTTTTTTTGTTTTTGATTGATTTTGATTGTTGTTATTGTTTCGATTGATTATTGAATTGATTGATTGTATGTCATTTTACAATACAAAATAAAATAAATTTTATGTCACTGGAATAAACATTGATCAGACCGGATCTTACAAAATAAAGCAAAAAAGTTACGAATTTAGTAATTACCTATAATCTACATATAGATGTAATTACTAAATTCGTAACTTTTTGTAAAGTTTTATCCGTCATGAATTAAAGTCACTTTTCGTGTTTGTCTGTGTGACCGTGTTGTTCTTCTAAACTACGCAACGGATTTTGATGCGGTTGTCACCATCATCTAGAGGATTTATTCCAGAAGGTACATGTATTTAATACATTAATATTAAAATTACACATATAATAAAGAAATCTCGATGTCAAGTTGTAAAAACCGTGCGAAGCAGCTGCGGGTGGCTAGTAATTGATAAAAAACCGTCTGTAAAGAAAAGAAAGAAAGAAAATGCGTTTATTGGCATTACAAGAAAAAAAAAAATACAAAAATACCTCAGACAGATGATAGGCTCCTAAAACTTCTTTGTTACCCGACTGCGGCGAAGCCAAAAAAGGAGGGTTATGTGTTTGACCAGTACCTATGTTTGTATGTCCGTCCCTATGTTCCCACGTAACTACTACGCAGCTGAAACGATTTTCCAATTGTCATTAAAAAAACAAAATGGCGGTTTTTGGCGCAAAAATATAGATTTAAAAAAAAATCTCTCAGTCTTATCAAGTGGGATATCAAAATGAAGGGTTAATACGCAAAAAAATGGAAACAAGACTGCATGAGATTATTTGGAGACAAAATAGGTCACCTTGTTTCCATCTTTTTAAAGTTCACTTTTTCAGCAGTCTGGTTTTTTGATTTTTAAATTAACTTTTTTTTATTAACACGTTTACTTTACCTCAAAAGAAGGTATATACTTATTTTACAACTGGATAATGAAAATGAAGTTGCAACTTCGGAATAGGAAGCCTAGTAATCAGTCTAGCAGTATCAATCACTGTAATGGAATATACCTCATTCAATCATCAAACAATAACGTTTTGTTCAAGTGGCTTCATTTGGAAAAGCAACACCTAAACGTGAAGCGAACACTAATGATAGTTCTTAGATACAGTTCGGTACAGTTCAGACTTTCTCAAAAGTTCAATTGAACCTTATTAAGTTGTTATAAGTACAGTATTGCTGCACTATAGTATGCCATTACACTTGAGTGGCCGACTGTCCAATCTAAGCCGACGTTCGCACGGACGTAAAAATATCGCGGCGGGATTTTATCGCGCACTGGATTTTCTACTCTCGGTGTTAAGCCGAGCATTGAGAATCCAATAGAGAACATTCCAGCACGTCGAATAAACACACTGTTGGATTTTCAACTCTCGGCGCTAAGTAGAGTGATGAAAATCCAGCGCGCGAAAAAAAATCGCTGCGGCCTTTTTACGTCTGTGCGAACGTGCTTATTGTCTTTAGAAATTAAAATGTTACAGTAATGCAGGGTGGCAGGGACATCGACACACTAACTGTTATGATGTGCTGTGATTCAGTATATCATTCTGGACCCCTCTGAGATGAAAGTTTTTGTAAAAAAAAACTGCTGTTTCCTACAAAAGTGCAATACCTACGCGGTCAAAATGTATGAAACAGTAATTTTTTTTTAATAACCGACGACTTTCAACGCAGGGAGGTCCAGAATTATGTACTGAATCCATGGTAACAGTTCGCGTGTCGATGTCCCTGCCACCCTGTATATACCTAAATATATGGAGGTATTATTAGGTGTGCAGGTATGTGACCTGTAGTAAATACCTACGTGTCTAGCTAGAGATTTCCAGTCTTGAATAAAAGATGTTGAGAATGATGCTAGTAGATGCAGAATTACCTATAAATATTTGGTAGATAATCGTTTATGAAGGAAAACAAACTTCATAAAAATAATTTGAATTTGTATATTTTAACGTAGATTCTGCAACAAAAACTAAAACTACTAAAACTAATTTATTCATGTTGAACAATATCACTAAAATTTAATGAAAGTTTGTATAATGAATGGATTTAACAAACGCAAAAACTTAAGTATATTTTAATAGGGTTGATATTACTTAAAATACTATTTAATATTTTCTTTTAAAACAAAAGAACGGTTGCGTTAAAAAATTCAGGTGAGTTTCGAAATCGTGAAAAAGTGGCCCAGTTCTTATTTGTTTCTTGCGGTACGTTTTGCATGATATATTTATTTGTGAGGCACAGTAACCGTTACTAGCGGAAGGTATCTGTTATACAACGGTCTTATTAATACTAGGCCTACTTGTGCTTTCATGCGCGGTTTCTAAATTTTAGGGTTCTCAACAAAACACAACGTTACGAAACCCATCGTGACGCAAGATTTTGATGAAGTAAATACTACGTTAACAAATTCTGAAAATGTTTTTCTTTTCTTCGAGTTTCAGAAGGCGTAACAGTTTTCTTTTATCTTATTAAGTTTCATCACATTTGTGAAGTTCGAGATTAGGTCTTGTAAACTACAGGGTGAATGACACTGCTTAAATTATAAATAGATATGATCACGCTTAAATCGCGAAAAAAAACCGCTGTTTTTTACATTTTGCCGAGTTATGCGAAAAAAATGCATGGAGCAGCTGATTTTCTATTCGCGATTTATGGGTTGGTCCTGTAGAAAAAGCAGTTTAGAATGAGGATTACCTACAATGACCCCTAAGAGGTTTTCGGTTATTTCAAATATACCTTGTAGACACTCAGTAGGTACATACGGAACGTTTCCTGCTTAACCTCCGCTCGCGTCATTCGGTCACATTTTTAACTATCTCGTAATTACGGGTTGGGCGACAGACGCCACCGGCCGGCCAGTAAATTGGACCCGTATAATTATTTAAACCATACCGGACATAAAGTTAACCAAGTGGCCAGTGAGCAGTGGGTGAGGTCGGACGCCGCCGTAATCTAGTTAAATATCTAAAGATGTCTCGTTTCACCGAATTCATTAACCTAATTTCGATTTCAACAGTTTTCAATTTATGTAACTGACCTACCTGGCTTAGTGAGCGACAGACTAAAATAAATATAGAGACATAATAAGGGAGACCGGAGTGTTTTGAAAGAAAAATCCGATTTTAAAATGACAAGATATTATTTTATTATAGAAAATGTTGGTAATCTTTACATATTTCGTTAGCTACACGCGTCGTTTCGTTTACATTGAATGTGTGAGGCATAATTTAATTTTCTACTTGGTCACATTATTCTCATTTTATAGACCGAAAGCTTTGTAGGACAAAAGAAAAACGTCAACATCTATTGAAAGTACCTGCAATATGAACTTTACTACAATAATGTCGAAGTTGAACAATTACAATTAATTACTTACCTATTAAACTTGCTTTTGTCATCATTGTTACTTTCTAGCAATTATATGCAATGATTTTCTTCTTTCACAGGCAACTATGATGTTTTCTACCATAACTAATTTGTTTTTGTTATTGATACATTTTGTTTTAGACATCAAATTATACCTAACCTTATACACTATACATGGTCAAATTAAATTAGTTAGCGGAACTCGGCGGACGTGATGGTTCGATATCTAAACAATTGATTATTTTAATTCTTGGGATCAACGGCCGCTGGTAGTTTAGATAAGTAGGTACAGTATCTAATTGAAGGATGAGTTGAGTATAAGCCGAAGTTCGCCCGGAAGTAAAAATATCGCAGCGAATTTTTTTCGCGCACTGGATTTTCAACGCTCTGTTTAGCGCTGAGATGCACTTAAATGGATTCTCAATGCTCGGCTCGACACCGAGACTTGAAAATCCAGTGCGGGATAAAATCCCGCCGCGATATGTTTACATCGGTGCGAACGTCGGTTTACAGTATTTTTTTTTCGCCAGTTAATTTGATTTGACCTTGCAGGTACTATAGCTTTAGTCAGTACATAAATCAAAAGTTTACATCTATCCGTTTACTTTCAGCATTTCCGTTTGTTCGTTTTCGTACATATTTCACATTATTTCGTCCATAATTTTTGAAGTCGGTGCAATATGTGCGAAACAAAGCGCCTCGTTGGGACTCGGATGTTAAAACCACAAAAGAGGACGTTTTTCGTCTCTTCAAATAATAGAAAATGTGCGTACAAAAATTATAATTACTAGGAAATTTTAGTGGTTCTCTAATATTAATAGCCTAGAGTATGAATGAAGAAATTGGGTTTAAATTAACTACATCTAGCAGGTTGGAGGTTTGTTATGTACGTATGTGTCTGTCTAAATACAGGTTATCTTGACGTCGCAAACATAACGTTAACTGGAAACATGAAGTAAATAGGTTACCAGCAATCTCCAAACTCTATGAATTTATGTAAATGAAACAAGATAAATGCTGTAAACATAATTCTAGATGAATGAGTAATATTACGCAATTTGCATAACACAGCTCAACTTAAACTAGGACACAAGAAATATTCAAGAAAGACACGCTTAAAGGCTTTGGGATTTGCTTTGGTTTTTTATTTCCGTCTCTGCTCGTTTG
This sequence comes from Fissipunctia ypsillon, assembly GCA_947568875.1. Lineage (NCBI taxonomy): Eukaryota > Metazoa > Arthropoda > Insecta > Lepidoptera > Noctuidae > Fissipunctia > Fissipunctia ypsillon. The sequence goes on along the minus strand of OX387654.1, from coordinate 18,253,351 downwards.
GTTTTTATACACATTGTAGCGAAATAAAGAAAACCACCACTTGAATAATAATAATATAATGTATTAATAAAAAAAAATCGTACTAAATAAAAATATAAAAACGGGTAATATTTGAATAATATATAAAAAAAAATTGCATATCAGGTAGTTTGTCTACTTGATTTCTTTCATTATTAACGTATTATTTGGACATCGCATCTAACTATTTTAATTACCTAGTTGATATATAGTTGTTTTTTTTTTTAACTAAGACTGCTTCCGCTGCGGGATTTCTTACCTTCATCTTTATAGTGTAATATTCTTTAGAAAGTTTACGTGAATTTGCGGGCGCGAACCTAAAAAGCGATTGCAATAGATGCTGTAGGTCGTAAACCAAATCCGTAACAATTTACCATCAAAAGGGTCTAAGTTTTCTGGCGCTATCATTTTATTTAAAACTAGCTATGCCCCGCGACTTCATTCGCGTGGATGTCGTAAGACAATATACTAAAATAACTGTCACATTTTAAAAAAAAACTCCCTCGTCCCCCGACCCGTCGCCAACCGTCGCGTTGAATCGCCGGCCCACGCTATTACTTCTTTTTCGCTTAGTGTTCTTTCCGACTTTTTTCTTTTTGCTCGGCTCTTTAGGGTCATAGCGTGATGTTAAATAGCCTATAACTATCCTATCGACTATTCCTATAACTATTCTATCGAGAATTGGGCTACCAAATGCAAAAAAATTTTTCAAATCCGACTTTTTGTTCATAATTACATGGGTTTTAATTTTTTTGCACGGAACCCTAATTATTTTTCTAAAATAAAAGTAGCCTAAGTTACCCGCCGTAACATCAGCTATCTGGCAATGAAAGTTTCGTCAAAATCGGTCCAGCCGTTTTGGAGATTAGCTGGATCAAACAGACACACAAACATGTTAAAAATTGCTTTTTTATAAGTAACGTTTATACTTTCTTATGCATTTAGTAAAATGTTGTTATTTTGACAGTGCAAACAGACACTTCAATTTTATTTATTTGTATAGATATAGGTGAGCGTAAAGCATATAAAAATTGGGGCTTGTGGCTAAGAAATAACAGCCGTACGGGTCGATCGATCAGGTTAAGCTAGGCTTGCCGTGGTTGTTCCGTGGATGGGTGACCATTTTTACATATCAAGACCCCTCCGTGCCTCGGAAAGCACGTTAAGCCCCCGGAAACATCCCGGATGTCATACGTGTATCTTTGACAGTCGTTACGGGTCGTCAGAAGCCTGAAAGTCTGATAACCAGTTTTACCAGTATCTGGGTATCGTATTACCCAGTAACTGGGTTGTGGAGGTCAGATAGGCAGTCGCTCCATGTAAAATACTGGTATTCAGCTGCATCCGGTTTGACCGGAAGCCGACCCCAATATAGTTGGGAAAAGGCTAGGCAGATGATGAAAGCATATAAAAATTACTTGTGATAATACGTAGTACATATTAAATCAAAGGGGATAATTTAAAAATTTCGACTATATTCATTTCCTCTTTTTTGTAACTGAATTTTTTCATTAAATGACATGACATTCTTCTTTAGGTCATAATAAATTTGAAAATTTGAAAAAATTAAGAATAAAAAATCAGTGACCAGTTACACGAACTAGAAAAAAAGGTTGAATAGATTATAATCGCAGTGGAAACACTGCAACATGCAAACATTTATTTATTGGTTACAAAGTTAAGGCTGAAGATAGTAGGTACTCTTCAACCTATAAACCAATCAACTTCCAGGAAAAGTGTTTGAAGTGTACTCAGCCGTAATAATACTCGTAACTAAATGTAAAGAGTACAATATTATTATTAAATTCATTGAAGACATCAATCAGATAAACTATAATGGACCTGCACAGAGCAAATCCATGTAAATGCAATTAATTTCAGCCCGCTTCCCACATTTACTCATAACAGTAATTAAATATACAAGTTTAACATTTCCCTTTTAATTACAGGTGGCGAATCCGACCACATATTCCACCTACATGGATACAGTTTTCATGTGGTCGGCATGAGGGAACTCAACAGAAGTTACGACAGTGAAACAATCAAGAAGATGAATGAAGAAGGAACATTGTTCAACAAGAATCTCATCGACCCGGTAGTGAAAGATACAATAGTAGTACCTAAACATGGTGTCGTTGCATTACGCTTTAAGGCTGACAATCCTGGCTTCTGGATGATGAGAGACGAAAGGTCCTCTCATTGGACGAGAGGCTTAGATTTTATACTTAAAGTAGGTGAGCAAAGTGACTTCGTCCAAGCGCCCCCAGATTTCCCCAAGTGCGGCTCATATGTGGGCCCCGAATATTTTCTAATATGAGTCCGGCCGCGAGGTCCGATAACAAAGTTACCTTTTAGATTGTATTACTGCTCAACTTATTTATTTCATTTGTGATATGTTTATTTAGGTTATTCATTTTGTATAGCTTAATTGGTTTCCGATTGGAAGATAAATATACCGCTTGATGAGTTTGGGTCAAATCAAGGAAATACAGAAAACAAAGTCATATCTTCTGCCTATGAGATGTTTTCACAATTTAGCTGTAAATGATACAACTTAATCCGACTTACAGTAAGCGTAAATAAAGTATATTTTAAATTACGATGAAAATGTTTCATTCCCATGGGAAATTCGAGTACGGTTTCTAGTATTTGGTGCCAATAATATCGATAAATCATTTGGTTAACGTCAAAGAGTGGCAGTTCTTTTGAATTTAGGTGAGGTATAGTATAAATGCGAGAAAGGGGCTTTTAACTTCGTTGAGTGCCACTGCCCAAATAGTGAAAGTGTGCGTAATCGTGCCACAAGAGCTGCCTGCAGCAAGTGCCTCTGCTCCGGTGAGGCACCGCTGGGCCGCGGCTGACCGAACCATTTTGTTGTTACCACCTCTTTTGATGGAAATTTTCCGTCGCGTCGGTGGAAACAAAGACTTTTGAGTGATGGCCGGAAATCTTGCCTGTAGTTGGAGAAAAATATTATAATAATGTAGCTTCGCTCATTGTATGTAGATCCATTATAAATAGTTATACTCTTTGGTAGGTATGTAGTGTGTCTGACGGATGACAAGACAATGTAACTTTTTTGTTCACATTAAGTGAAGTCCACGATTATATGGATGATAATTTTGACATGATGGCTTCCAAAACTTTCTCTCTTCTAGGCCAGATCTGTGTAATTAGACTAGTTCCTACTTTCCTGATGTGGATAGGTATACTGAATTCATATGGAACAACTGTGATTTTTCGAATAAGCTAACTTATTGGCATGCCCACAGAAAACGTGACTAGTAACCACACATAAACATTGAATTCTTTGGCATTTATACTTCTACCACAGAACCGACAAAAAGTTAATGTGTAGGTACTTGTGTGACTCAATCATAAAACTTGAAGTAATTATCATAAAATATTCACGTATGAAGTAGGTATGTATGTGTGTGTATATTTGTTATATAACAACTGGACGATCACCACTGTTCTAAAAACAAGAAATTCAATTTTCATATTATTTACTGAGAGGCTTTAAAATGGTTTATAATAGATTAATAAAATCATTAAGTAGGTACGCATTACATACGTACATTCATAAAAAGTTCTTGCTGAAGAGGTTACTGAGGAGGTTAAATTGTTTAAAAATTATGATGTATCTTACTAGGCAGTTAAACTATCATGAATTAAAGTCTCTCCATCAAAATGTTTAATAAAGTGCGATGGTAATAAAGTGTAATGCAGTAAGCTGTAGGTAAATTAAATAATTTGTAACTAAATGCAACTTCGTGAGTGGTTTGATCTCTGCCCCAGTATTAGTTTCAATCTCTTGGCACGGTTTAGTTTTTTGTCATCTATTACCTGTCAATCATTCATTAAATGTGTTACAAATTGTAGGTTCTAACTGCTCCACTTTATTGACTCGCATTAAAAAAATTTTAGGCGATCGAAGGCATTAATAGATTAGCATATTACTTCATAATTAGAGGTGTAGGTATCTATAACGCGTTTTAGCATGGCAACAGCGGTCATTAACCCAATTACATTTTCTAGCGTTGTGTATATTTTTTAAACTGAAATGAAGTCCGTTAACGTCATAAATCAATACATGGGTATTGATCGTGATTTTTATAACATGTTCCAATAACGAAAAACCGTACTTACCTACATAGTTTATTGTTTGGGTTCCTACGGAGAGATAATAGGGGAAAGGGCACCGCTATTGCCACGCTAAAACGCGACAACTATACACAGAATATGTTGTATGAGAGCACCTTCTGGCTTCTTTGTTTTCATCTTATAAAGTGGTAGGTAGGTACATATCTTATAAACCGCTCTACTGAAATACAGTAGAAACCACAATATATTAAACGAGAAAATACAGATAAAAATGTTCTATTTTGTTTGTATGCCAATTCCACAGCGCTGTTCGACGTCCATGATGCTGGTTTGAAATTCTCGACACAAATTGGTAAGAAGAGGTGAATGGCGTTCAAGAACAAAATTACTTGGGATTTTGTACTTTTTGCGAGAATTGAATGTTTTGCAGAACTATTCTTAGTTATAAAAATGAACAATTGGTATTTTTTGCTTTCGAATATTTTGAGTAGGTAAGGAGGTGGTAACACTTGCACTACAAAAATCGCCCTTACTGCTACGGCATAAAGGCGATGTCACTGATGTGCGGTTGACAACTTACACCTATTTATTACTCATAAGTTTACAAACGGTTTAACTTTACGACCTTGCCGCGTCATCAGGGAGCCAACCACCACCTCTTAAAGCAGTATTATTTTAATGTTACTTCAGTGTGAGAAAGAGATGAAGCTATACAGGACGTCTAGCTCCATCTCTTTTCCACACTCAAGTAAGATTAAAATAATACTGCTTTAAGAGGTGGTGGTCTAACTCCTGCTCATGTAACATCTTCGTACGAGTTCGAAACTATTCGGGCAAACCCGGTGCAACCACGTAAGTAAAAACCATTGCCTGTAGCATTATTCTATTAAAATCTTATCGTGAAAACTTAGGTGAAGTGAGTTTGAAGTGACCTGTGAGCAGATTCCATAACGTCTGTAGATGACAGTTCACTTCAAACTCACTTCATCATTTTCATGGTGATATTTATTACAGAAAAGAGCGGTTATCAAAATCGATCAATTCATCGTCACATCGTGTTCAGATTCAGTCAATCATGATCATAATAATATATGTAGCGTTCCACTGGCGTCCTGTGGCCCACTAATTGTCAATGACTATCACCCTGTAATTAACGCGGCTGATTAGATTGAACAACCTGTTTAGTTAATTAACACAACACGATGCAATTTACTATTTTGTAGTTTTATGAAATTACAATCATGTTTGCGTTTGTGCAGGTAGCAATAAATCTATCGATTTTGAAATGGATATTACTATTGCTGTCATACAAGCATTTATGAAGTAAGTAATGTTTAATCTTGGGCAAAAGTGCTTGTATGATTCTGTGCTTAAAAAAAAATTACAGGACCATTGAGAAAAGCGTGTGCGAAACGTAATTTAAAGTATTCATAATATTATAAAGAGGTTAAGTTGCTTGTAAGTCTGTACGTTTGTAAAAGATAATCATCAGAAATACTGATTAGATAACAAAAAAAAAAAAAAAAAATGATAAAGAGCTTCTCTAATCCCGAGTAACCTAGGCTACTCTTTATTCCAAAAACAGGCACGTTAGGAACCGGCACCCTAATTGTGTAACACACTATGAATCACAATCTGAATGATTTTGAAGCAAATTGCTAATCCATTGCTTCATATGTTCGAAAAATTTGTCTACTCAACAACGTAAATAACAAAATGAAATCAAATATTATATTGGAACAAAAAACAGGTTCACAAATTTTTAGTGTTCGTAAGCAGCTACATTAGTTTAAAAAAACTGTGTCGCAGCCATTAGCACCCACCTCCGAGACCAGACGTCGGCGTTCCAACATTTATAATACTAAAGCAATAATATAAAAGTAAAAATAGTTGTAATAGAATCTAAAGTAAAAGTAGGTATACTACTTATCTAAAAGATTATTAATTATTTATTACATTTAATTCCTACAATTTTTGATTATTATAACTTTCAAGATAAAAATAAATTCATAGAAATTCCAGTTCTATTATATGTGTATGTGTATGTATGTGTGCACGGTGTATCTGTATGTGTCTGTGTTTGATTGTATACTTAGGTAGATTATTACGAAAGGAATAAGTATGAATGCCAGGATATATTTAAATCACAGGAAAGTATGTGTCACTAGACTTCCAACTCCTCATACTTCAGGCTATGGAGCAATTTGTCCGTGAGCGCTCTCGTAATCTCATTTACTCTAATGTACAAAACAGGACCAAATAACGCAATGAATGTTACTGAACTGTCATAATGAAACCGATTCCTACTGCAAGTGTGTTACGCAGTTGCCCCGCGGCTTAGCTCCCATAGTCTTTTTAACTTGAAAGATTATAGGAGGGAAGCCGGATCCTGTGACAAATTCTCACAGGAAACGTGCCTGTTTTTGGAATAAAATGTAGCCTAGGATTAGCTAGCAATCATAGTTTGATAAACAGTAAGATGGTAGATTTTTTAAAATTTAATTGCCTTGTTGGTCTAGTGGTGTTATTGGGTTTTTCTATCTGGAATTTCTCAGCCCGGAGTCTGGATTTGTGCCCGGTAGATGGCAATAGGCTCGCCCTCTATTACATGGGACTTACACATAACTGGCGAAATGTGGGTGTACTATAATAGGTACACCTCTGCCTAACCCTTCGGGGAAACAAGGCGTGATGTTATGTTATGTTATAATTAAAATACCATGCTTGTACCAAATTGAAACAAATCAATCGTCGCCTGTAATAAGTAAATGAATGGTATAATGTTAGTTTATAGAAATCGTGATGAACTTTGACAATATAATACCTCAAGATAACGAGTCGTATAATTTTCCTATTAGGCTTATTTTGGTGTTGCAGTGTTCCCGATTCTAACAGAAACCAGTTGGATAACCGGTCTTTAATTATAATAATATCTTGTCGCGGTATCGTCCAGACACACGTTCATTTTCTTAATATAGGTTATGTCAGAAATGTATTGACTATACTCGGAATTTTAATTCGATTCCAGATTTGACAATTTCAGTGTTGCAACGTTATGACAAGTACTAAATAGTGACGTTGCGAAATTATTCGATATGGAAATGGAATATTTCCAGATCGATTCTTCTCGTTTATAATTTTACTCTCGTAAACTAAGTATATATCAGGAAATTAAATATTTCTGAACCGATAATTTAGTTTTGACGATTTATTAACGATCTGAGACTTTTCTTTTATAATTGTGTGTGAAATAAATAAAAAAATGTGATCATGAAGGAACATGACAAATAAAACAGATAGATGTATTATGGTAATAATTTATTTTATAAATTGTCGCCGTCATCGCTATCGCTGTCACTTTCTGTAACATTTATTATAAATGTGTCTGTGATATTATCAATTAACATATCTAGCCTACTCATTTTTTCCTCTTCTTTGACAACATGGGATACGCATTTAGACCATTCGGTAGCCGTAATTTTTTGAATGCCTTCCTGAAATAAATTTCTCACGTCTGTCAATTTGAAGGTTTTATTATTTTGAGCTACATGCCCCTTTACCTGCGCCCATATCAATTCGATAGGGTTTAGCTCGCAATGGTAAGGGGGCAGTCTTAAAACCGTGATCCCATGTTGTGCTGCCTTTTCGTCTACAGCGTACTTATTAAAAGACTCGTTATGTGGAATAAAAACAAAAATATTAACTTTTTATAAAATAGAGCAGCGATCACTAATTAATAAATAATTATTATGAATAATTATGTATTTATTTAAATAAAAATCAATAATTTAGTCTTTAATTGGCACACTGATGGCACACACACTGATTGTTTATCGATTTTTGTGTTCATCACTACACTATTATATGTGGTATCATTATTTCACAAAATGACAAGAGCTAATGTCAAATCTGGAATCGAATTAAAATTCCGAGTATAGTACCTAATATATTTTCTTGTTCAGTATTATTAGGTTTTTTATTCATTTCACTTTTAAATTACAGTCCCTACCTGCAAGCAAAAGTCGATTTAATTTGGTATTTTGAATTCTCATTCATAAATCATATTTGTAACTGTATACTTAGACAAGTTCAATCTTAACTTTTGATGTTGACTGTACGCAGGACTGAAAGTCATTTGATAATAATAAATCCGGGTAATAAATTATTCCAAGAATATCAAAGAATGAAAAACTTCATTAAAAGCTCACATTAGCATTTTAATGTTTTTGACAAAGCTTTTAATTATTACTTCGCTTTTGTGTGTTTGTACCTAATTCTTTTAAAGTGAAATGCGAATGACTTTTACGCGTCATTAGTTGGATGTTGTCAAAAGCGAGGGTTTGGCTGTCATTGTCACTTATTTATTTAAGAATTCCGCGTGTCCATTGTGCAACACAGTCTTATCTTGGGAGCGCGTTGTACTTCAAAACGGAACTTGTTTTGCTTTGGGTGGCTTTCACTTTTAAAGTTCGATCAATCTGTACGGTTACGAATCGTCTGTCCGTCTATATAACCCAATACATACACAACACAACACACTCGCACGTACTAACACAATTATGGCCGGTCATAGTCTGAAATAAAGTTATTATTATTATCCTTTTTTATACCTTTACGCATCTCGGCGTTGCGCCGGATCTATAGGGTAGTACGGGCCGAAGCCAAGTGCTACCCCCTTTTTTTTTTGGATGGGAAATCATCAAATGACTTCTCCCGCTCTGGGTGGAGCGGGAGGGCGTGTCAGACTTTTACTGACTAAAACCCACCCGTGTTCCTTCTGCTGCCTGTGCCGGGGTCACGGTAACTCTTTCGAACATCCCGCAACCCCGGCTGGCATCGGTCCTAGCGGACCCCATCAATGCTGCGGACATCTCTTTGAGGCGCGCGTGGAACACAACGCGCCATCGACTCGGGCCTGGTCCTTACTGGACGGCGAGCTACCCATTGCTCGCCGTCCGCAAGCTCGCGCCTACGGTGGCCGGGAATCGGCTGCCAATTCCCGACGCCCAGAGCGTCTCCTGCGGCGACTAGGGGCGTGAGGGCGCAAAGTTTGCCTCTCCCTCACGCGTCCCGCCTCCTCCTTCGCGAGCATTACTGCTTCGCAGAAGGAGGTAATGGCTTCCCATGTACTCTCGCTCCGTACCATGGCCTGGACCAGGGCCGGACGCGAGAGATCGCCGCCGCCGATCGCTTCCGCGAGGACACGGCGGTGCTCCGCCCAAGCCGGGCAGACCTTCCACCGTATGCTCCACCGTGTCCTCCGGGCGATCCACACAGTGGTGACACCCGGGTGTTTCCTCCCGACTTATCCGGAACAGGTACCTCCCGAAGCACCCGTGTCCGGTGAGGACCTGCGTCAGGCGGAAGGTGAGGACGCCGTAGCGCCTCTCCAGCTACTCCTCAAAGAGGGGACTTATCACCGCAATTGTGGCGTGCCCAGCGCTGGGTTGCGACAATCGCACTCTCCATGCTGCCATGAGATCCTGCCGGAGCTCTGTCCGTCGTGCCGCGATTTCTCGCGGCAGCGGAGTTACGCCCCAGCGTTTTGCCTCCTCGCGCCACTCCCACATGTGCGCGAGGACTTTTGCCTCCAGATCCCATGGCGGTAATCCGGCAAGGAGGTTTGCCGCCTCCCCGGAGACCGTGTGGTATCCCCGGGCTAACCGGATGGCCATGACCCTCTGGGACGCGTTCAACCGACGGACCGGTCGCCGCCTCACGAAACGCGCCCACACCAGAGCTCCGTAAAGGGCCATAGACCGCACGACACCCGCGTAGTGCCTCCGGCAGGAGGCGTTTGGACCCCGCAGATTGGGCAGGAGCCGCCTGAAGGCAGCCCCGGCCCGTTCCAGTCTGGGAGCCAAACGTCGGAAATACTCCATGAAATTCCACCGGCTGTCGAGGACGAGTCCCAGGTACTTCATCGTCGACTCGACACCGATGGGAACCCCTCCTACCGTTATTTGGGAACCCGATGGTGGCGCGTTCCGAGGACCATGAAAACACATGGTCTCAGACTTGTGCAAGGCCACCTCGAGTCCCAATTGCCGGATCCTCTCTACGATTGTCGCAACCCCGCGTGCCGCTAATTCGGCCGCCACCTGGTGAAGTGCTACCCCTTGAAATTGGTTAGATTATGATGCGATGATAGTGTGTTTGAATTGTGTGATGGTGAGTGTGTCTGTCTATGAGACTGCATTTGTGTGATGGTTGCTGCACTCGTATACGTGATGTGACGAGTGATGTTTCATTGTCATTTTGCAGAAATTTTCTGACAATCCTGCAGGTATTCAAGACTGCAGCTTTCTGAAGAGTCTGATATGTGTAGGGTGGTAAATTTAGTGTTTTTAAAGACTGGTGGAGCTGTTTAGGTATTACACCTGTGGTTGATAATACTATAGGAACTTATTATTTATTATATTATTTTTTACGTCTTTGATATTTCTCGGGACCCTAGGGTCCCGGACCTTTGGTAGGCATATGAGGGGCCGAAGCCGACTTGCAGAGGCCCGTTAGACGCTTTCAATGGAAATGAGGCACCAACCGACGATTATCCCTGTACGCACTATGCAAGTGCACCCAAGGACAACCCCCGGTTGGTGTAGGACTATTGCAGGATACGGAGACAAAAAAGTTATTATTGGGCTATGGGTTTGGACGGCTTAAGTGGACTGGTTATCTAAAACTATGGAAGGACTATGGGCCCTGCCTGACCAATGTTTGATAAATACAATACAAGGATAAAATGGCAAGGGGTGACTTGCACACTCAACAATGGGCCCCCGGAAACGGTCGCTAGCACATAGTGTCGTAGCGACAAGGAGGCAACATGTCCTGAGGTGCTTAAGAGGAGTGGAGAGGTATTCCACGGCTATCAGGACAATCCCGGAAGTACGGTCAAGATCCCTACCAGCATCTTACTGGAATACTTCCTTCCGAGCACGTTTGCTCTTGCGAATCTCTACTCAAGCTAGCCAATAAAGGCAAGAATGAGGTGGGAGGTCAGTTCTCGTCAGTTTTCACTCCAGCCGGCCAATAAAGGCCAGCCAGAGATGAGGAACATGACTTCTCCCGGAAGATAGGGTACGTGGGGTCGCTACTGCCCAGCAGCTCGCCACATGCTGCCCTGCGGGTTACTGTATCTCTCTTGGTCTGGCTCCTCACCCTAGACCTGTTCCGGCAAAGTAAACTCTACCGGCACAGACCTAGAGTTCGGAGCGCACAAGCCCCACCACGACGTCAATGTAGAGATACGGCGATGGGGTTATTATATTTATTATTGTCATGTTAGATATGTAGAATTATATAAAAAACAACTATATACTAGAGTTTGTACTCAGTTTTATAACTCTCGTCTATGTTTTGGTCATACATTTTTTGGTGTACATTTTCGTTTGTTAATCAATTCTGCAATTTTTTTTGCGTTTATTACATTATATCCAGATTTATGTCAAAATAGGCGCATAGTTTTTGTATAATAGAAAGAGTGAGTGGACGACGCATTTAATAAGCATTTGAGTTATTTAGGAGGCTGCATTCTAAATATTTATTATAGGTGTACAAAGATCTTTTAGAAAGTTTTCAAATGTTTTTTATCACCAAAAACTAAGTAGTCTCTGTGACGATATTAATTACTGCATGATAATCAATATTTTAGTGCAATACAGAGTGATATTTCCTAATAAAATTTAGTAATATTGACAAATTAATGAAAATAGCGAAATATTTAACAGCTTTAATAACCTTAACACGTTTAATAACCTTTTGGTAGTAGTAGGAACCCCTTGTCGCTGACTTAATTTTAATTCATCATCTGCCTAGCCTTTTCCCAACTATATTGGGGTCGGCTTCCAGTCAAACCGGATGCAGCTGAATACCAGTATTTTACATGGAGCGACTGCCTATCTGACCTCCACAACCCAGTTACTGGGTAATACGATAACCCTTGGTAAGACTGGTTGTCAGACTCGGGCTTCTGACAACCCGTAACGACTGTCAAAGATACACGAATGACAGCCGGGACCAACGGCTTAACGTGCTTTCCGAGGCACGGAGGGGTCTTGATATGTAAAGATGGTCACCCATCCACGGACCAACCGCGGCAAGCGTAGCTTAACCTGATCGATTGACCCGTGTGGCTGTTATTTCTTAGCCACAAGCCCCTCCCCCATTGCCACAAGCCCCTTCACATGACTTAATTTTAATTAATAGGAAATAATGACACTACATGAGATCTTTATACGTAAAAGAGTAATCATACTTATTCACGTTTATCATAATATGAAGATTCGTGTCACTGGGCTGTTTTCTAATAATAATAAAATTTTGATTGGCTCTGATAGCATTATTACACTTTACACCTTGTTATGATGAAAAGCTTTAATTTCTTTCTCGATCTTTTAATTTTTCTAACTTTTATCGATAAAAACGTGCGCGCACGCGCCTATATTATACTGTTCTAAGCAGGACAGAACGCGCAGTGTGACCACCACACAGAGCGGCATGAGGTGCTTATCTGTGTCAATATACTTCTCATGCCAAACACAACGCAAAATACTATACATCTGTGCGTCAAGAACATTATTTTGCTATGCAATAGAAAAATCTATTTTCTATTTCAAAACATATCCTTTTGTACTCATGGAATATCTTATAGAAACCCCCGCCGCCGCCGCACCACGGTGAGAACTGCGATTTTAGACTCCCCAAACAGGCGAAACGCGACGGTGCGACACGATTCGGGTAGAATTTCCACAAAGTTTTCATAGAAATTGTTCTACTAAAGTCGCGTCGCGCTGTGGCATCGCGCTTGTCTGCGGGAGCCGTTAACGTATCTGCGGCTTAAATGAAAGGAAGCATTATTCCTATGAGCATCGACACTTACGGATACTTTTAACGATCACGATGAGCACGATGACTTGTACTATTATATTGGCACAGACACCGGTATTGAATGTGTATATTTAAGTAGGAGTGGCATTAAAAAGGCCTCATCAATAGAAAGTATTTGTACATCAAACTTTAACAACATTTATTATTTGTATTGCATAGTATCTAATTGATTGACGTTGATAATTCAAACAACAGATATGCAATTGTATATTTTTCTATATGCAGTAATTTTTATTAGGTACATATTTATACACACGGAACTTTCCTATGACGGCCACAGAACACTAATGCCTACTCCTAGCGGAGATCACGACTGACATAGCAGACTGAATTGTCTTTCTTCTTGTTAGCTTTACGTCAAAGAAATCTTATTTTTTAAATCAAGACTCGACAGATTGTCAACCATATTTGCTTTGAAATATTACAGTACTTTCCTTTTTCTAGGAAAATCCAATTGACATACCAAAGTACCTACATAATTCAGTCGTTATTATGTTATCCTTAAAGAATGGGACGTCACTCCTCCGAAAATCTAATAATCTCGGCAGAACACTGCTATGAATTTCGGGAGCCCCAAAGCCCCAATTTTCCTTATATTAAGAAATCGAACGGTTCCGGGTAAGTACCTACATTTTTATATGAAAATCTCTGAAAACTGAAATAGACACGACTATAGCAGGCAATATTATTTTATTCTATAATCCATAGAATTAATAATTAATCAGATTGAAAGTCTCAAATTGTGAAAGATGTTTGTGGAGATAGAGGCAGTGGTGTCACAGACAAATTCTTCAGGCAAAAATTGTCCAACTGAAGAAACATACAGGTCCCAATTGTCTCCTGTGAACACTGGCGTACCACAAGGCTCCATACTGGGTCCGATATTTTTTATCGCGTTTGTAAATGACCTTATACAACACATGATGGAAAAAGCTATGGGATCTATCCAGCTTGTGGTATTTGCCGATGATACCAATGCCATTGTTTCGGCTGACAATATATACGTTCTTAATTCCATAGTCAATCAAACCTTAGACATTTTCCACAGCTGGTTTGCTGTTAACGGTCTTAAAGTTAATGCCAGTAAAACTAATGTAATGCTTTTTCGTACCACTTCCAATAACAAAGATAGTATTAACTGTGTCATAAATGGAGAAACAGTGAGCGTGGTCCAGGTAGTTAAGTTTCTGGGAGTTTATATCGATTGCCAGTTAAACTGGAAGCAAGAGCTAGCTCACCTGGAAAAAGCAATCAGCTCTGCCTGTTACGTACTACGAAGTCTGAGAAACGAGGTAACCATAAAACATTTGAAAATGGTCTATTACGCATTAGTGGAATCAAAACTGAGATACAGCATACTTTTCTGGGGAGGAAGTTATGACTACAATACTCAGAGAGCTTTTGTAATTCAGAAAAGAGCAGTCAGGACCATAGTTAGAATCCAACAGCAAGAATCATGCAAGCCTCATTTTATTGACTTAAATATATTGACAGTCCCAAGCTTGTACATTATGGTCCTACTTAGTCACTTATCAAAGTACATCTTTGAATATGAGACTGAAGATGAAAGGCAAAAAAGGGAAAATACAAGAAGAAAAGATCTCCAGTTGAAACAAGTGCCTCACCTGAACATTGCAAAGCATAGTGCCTACCACAAGTCAATAAAAATGTTTAATAAACTGCCGGCAGAAATAAAAAGTTTAGCATATAAAAGTGAGTTTCAGAGTAAGCTTAAACTGTTCTTGTTAAGCAAGTGTCTATATTCTGCTGATGAATTATAATTTAATAAGAATGGACATTTTATTGTGTTTTATGAATTGACATTGGACATTAATTTTATAGCTTTTATATCTTTATTTGTTTTTGTTGTTTTATATTTTATTCTTATTATTATTTTTGTGATATAATTTAATTAGTATAATTGTGATGATTTAAATATGGATCGACATTTAATTTTGTTACTAATTGTGATGATCTAGCTAGATATGGTCTGCATGTATGATTTTTACTATATATTTAGTTATAGAAATTCAGACACAATGTAAAAATTGTTATTGAATGAATAAATAAATAAATAAATTAAAGCACGATTCATTTAAATTGTATTTTATTTTTTCTCTAGCCCATAATGTATTTATACTACTGGACAAAGCTGTCCCTAGTCCTTTCAGTTACTCTTTTCCCGTTTTATCTACCTCTAATTTAATTAGAGCTAGCTTTTGCCCGTGGCTTCGCCCGCGTGAATGTCTACTTTGTACGATGATACTTCCCTATTTGAATCGGATTTTGTTCATAATTTCATGGTTTCATGGTTTCATTTTTTTTGCACGTTACTCTAATTACTTAAAAAAGTAGCTTAAGTTACTCTTTATAACATCAGCTATCTGCCAGTGAAAGTCCCGTCAAAATCGGTCCAGCTGTTTCTGAGATCAGCAGGAACTAACAGGCAGACAGACAAAAATGTTTAAAATTGTTTTTTTTTTGTTGTGAGTACCGTCGTCTATACAGGATGGTCCAAATAGTGACGTCCAAAAGAAAAGTCTAAATTTCTCATACCTAGAGGTATTAGAAAATACCCCATGTATGTTCGCGATTCTTTGTAGTACCTCCACAACTAATAAGTGAAAAATAAAACTTTTATACAAAAAATAAAACCGACTTCCAAAAAAAAAAACACTACAAATTGAAAAATAACTTTGTTTTCGGAAGTCGGTGGCAAAAAACGAAAATACGAAACCAGACACCGACTTCCAAAATCAGTTATTTTTCACTTTGTAGGGTTTTTTTGGAAGTCGGTGTTATTTTTTGTAAAAAAGTTTTTATCTTGAATGCATTGATTGCTACTTCCAAAAAATAAATCAAAATCGGTAAGATTTGACCAAAGATCTGGTGGATGTTATAATTTTGGATGGCACAATAACATGGAGTCCTTGACGAGGGTAGCGTCTTCCAACTGACATAATATATCAGATGTCATATTTATTTAAATGCATTTTGTATTATGATTTAGTACTTAGTCGTAAATTCAACCCGCGGATATCGTGGAAAAATATTTTTCCCTGTAATTTAATCTACACAGTCAAACTTTGATTTTGAACAATCATTTAGGTAACACTTTCACTGTCCGGTGACCTACATAGTACATATTCACAGCGATTGTTATACTATCGTGTCTGTTTTGCGGACAGTTAAAACGTGATAAGAAATACGAAATCTTCATTTTCAAGTATTTTGCTGACGAACAAAATACCGATGTATTGCATTTAGACTTTATTGTCCCTTGAATACCTATACAGAACTTAAGCCTGTAGTAAAATGGAAATAATAAAAACAAGAGAAAAGTCGTTTGCCACAAAAAGACTATAAAGTTGATGACCCTTGCATATCTACATCACGTCAGAGGGCTTATCGCGATACCTGAATTATTTAGTGATGTAGAGACCACTTTCGCGTAGCAGGGATTTTACGAAGTGAATTATTTATCAAGATGTAAGGTCGACAACATTCCTAGTTATCCTGTTTGTGGGTATAAGCCAATAATATCGCTTCCGGTGAGTGAATCCATGTTATGTATGGCGGCATAAAATTCAACCGTTTTAATATTCAATGCCTGTGCTTAAATATTGTACAAAATAAGTCTCACTGCTTCAAGTTTGTTTTTTTTTATTCAAATGAGACAGCATGGAAATTGAATTAGTTTGTGAGTTTGAAACAAAGGTAGATAAGCGATAAAGGCTCATACAAACAGGCGCGACACGCGACGCGACACAGGCAGCGCGTGTCGCGCGGCAAGCGATACCTTTGTGTCGCGTCGCGTGTTGCGCCGGTTTGCAGGAGCCTTGAGTCAGTTTGCAGTGTGCAGGCCTGCGGGCTGCGGACAAACAAGGGCGAACTAAGTAGTTAAATATCACGCAACGTAGCACTCTGCTAAACTTCTGTTAGTTGCTCCACTCGTACGTAGGAGCCATAGATAATACACTATATAAGGTAGGAGCAGCGTACGTTGAAACAGAGGAGGAGAAGTTATTAAATAATGACGTTCAAGTGTGTAAAGTTTCCAGCTTAACCAAACTCTGTTTTACCTTTATAGCAGTTGTCTACTCTGTAGAAAACTTATCGGGAACATAATGGATCGTGAAGCCAACTACGCGAGCAATATTTTTAAACGACTTAAAAAAAAGTGGAGTTTATGGATTCGGCGAGTAGATCTTTTGTATTTACTAAGTTGGTGGCAAAAAACGGAAATACAAAACCGAAGACACCGACCTCCGAAATTAAAGTTGTTTTGCACTTTGTAGTGTGTTTTTTGGAACTTGATTGTTTTTTTTTTTTGTATAAAGTTTTTTCCCGTTCATGTATGTTTGAGTGGGCTTCTAGTTTAACCGGATGCAGATCAATTCCCGTATTTTTATTTGGAGCAACTGCCTACATGACATGTGCATGTGCAAGATTTTATGAAAAAATCTTCCTGCTTTGTTAGATTATACTATTTTTGTAGGTTGCCTCGAGCTGCTGCTATCCTGTGACCACCTTAAGCATCGTAACTCACAACCGGGAAATACGTGCCGCGTAGTTGTGGCAAATTATTTCCGGGTAACATAGATTGTTTCGTCCACTATTCCTAACCCGGGGCAGTATTATGAAGTGTTAATGCCATCATGATTCCAGTCCGAAAAAGGGATGGTGTTATCGGTCATGTATAGCTAGGTCTCTCTCGCGCACTGGAATCATGATGGCATTAGAACGTCATAATATGCCACCTGTAAGCCACGGCTTACAGGTTAGGAATAGTGAGTATAGTATAACCCGTTTGTAAGCCTATTGTTTCCCCCCAATGTTGGCATAATACAGGCTCTAAAGCCGATGGAAGCTCACACGGATTAAACCTATACATTTTCAGGAACAATCTATGGTTGCATTCTAATTAATCAATATTTCTAGGAAGGATTAGTTGAAAACGGTTTAGGAATAAAATAATAAAACAAAGTTTTTCAGCAGTAAGTACATATGAATTGAAGGCACAAACTCGTGCATGACAGGTGCGACCTTAACCACTGGGCCATCACGAAATAAGATTTCATACCGCGGTGAAAATATTAACCAACAAAGCGATTACTGTAGAGCGGCCCGTGGTAATGGCCGCGACTTACGAGTCAGTAGGTGCGAACCCTGACAGGCGCTTTCCTGTGTTTAAATTATTTCATCACCACTGCTCTCAAAACGGTGAAGAAAAACATCGTGAGGAAACCGGCATGTCCTAGAACCAAAAATTCGAAGACGTGACATCTCCCGACCCGCACTAGGCCCGCGTGGTAGATTACAACCCACTCCCTCTCACAGAGGAGGCCTGTGTCCCAGCAGTGGGAACATTATAGGCTGATTATGCTGAAAGCAATTACGGGCCGTACAGGATGCACCTACATTCAAATATCGCCATCGCTGCAGGCTATTTTATATAAACCGGACACTAAAAATAAGTCTACAATGCAAGAATCGCCTTATGTAATATGACAAACGCAAAGGCATAATATTTTACACAGTTTATTAAGTCGTAATGTGGTGTAATGGCTTACGTGGCATAATCTCATATAGTATTGCGTCTTGTGACTACTAAACTGCGAAAATATGGGATAAGCTAGTTTTATGATGCTTTACAATGTGTTTACAAGCTTGCATTGACCCCCGGTTCGTGTATTAAAATGTATGCATATTTTCTAGGTAATATTTGCACATTATAAGATATTGATACATTTGCCCGCGATACTGTGTTGTCTGCCAGACACCAAAAAAATGAACAGAAAGTACCTAATGGAATTCTTTAATGCTCCTTGCGGTGGTAATAGAATATGTGACTAAAGAACGTTATACGTAGCAACCTTACCTGCGTCACAAAGATGCCAAAGCATTGAAATACTGCTTTATTGGCAGAATCTCCTAAAAAAGACAAGAGAAATTTTCAACCACAGAGAAAATTCCAAAGTGGAAAATACTTGTCGGAAAGCAGCACATAATGGCTCGTAAAACGAAGATGAAGATACCATACTTTTTCTTTATTATTTAGAAAATGAAATTGTGCTCTTAAATATAATTAAGAGTCCATTCAAAGGGAGAAATGTCGTAAATGCTACGACCATCCATAAAATATCTCATTTAGGATTCTAAACATAAGTACTTAGAGTAATAATATTTAATTGTCACGACCAAACAATTTTGTTGTTTTTATTCATTCTACTGAAACTGAATACTGATTGCTACAATTCGTGTTTCATTTTGATAATTTTGACAAGAACGTTATAATTGAGAATGTTTTATATAATACTAATATTGTTTTAGTCAAATTTCTACAATGTGAATAGAAATTAGACTGAATAAATGAATAGTAGACTATTATAGAAACACGATGCGTATCGAAACCATCGAGAATTTATGTGAAAGCTCCTTATACGAAAAGATTGTTACAGAGCCAAAAGTTGATAAGTACCTACCTACGCTGTTTAATGTTGAAAATGAAGAATATTTGTTTTAACTTTAACTCTAGGAAGATACATACAAAGGCTTTTAGTTTTTTTTTTTTAATTTAATTTACATTTACGTTTTTATAAAACTGTACGTTTTGTAGGGTCGCAGCCTTCATACAACCCGATTCCTATTGGCTTCCCTTCGGAAAAACCACTCTTCTTAATGTCTACTATTGCCAAATAATACGGAACGCCTGTGTATGTAACTATGTACCATATCACATTACATAATTATGTTTACAGTTTAATATATCATAAGATTAGTTAGTTTTTTGTCTGAGTTTATGAGAACTGAACAATTTCATCTTCGGCTTCCCTCTAATGATTATTGTAGCTGCGCCACTGACGTTTTATATGTGTCACCATATTATTATGAACTTCGTTAGTTTATAATCTAATAATATTATTTCCGTTAGACTATAAACTGTCGAAAAATTGTGAACTGCAAAAAAAGATTCGCACGAAGTTAATGCATTTAAAGGCGAATCGACAACTCCAGTTATTAGGCAATTGGCACATATTGTATTTTATGCAATAAAGCTAAGAAAAGGTACAGAAGTGATAGAGTAAAATATTTGAAATAAAATGAAATACACAAATTAATCAAACAAAATCTTTATTCGAATATCCTTCCTTTAACAATGTCTAAATTGAACAACTTTTCGCGTGAGAATCGACCAATATCATACATTCACACCGTTTGTAAAGCTGTGCGTAAATCGGAGTCAAGAAAACTGTCCATAGATACACTGTCGTTCCATTAAAATAATGATGATTGAACAAACAGTCTCATAGCCAAAGTTGTCAAAAATCTACTGAAAAGTCTACTTTTACTTAAGACTACATTGTTCCGTACTCGACAAAGACTATGTTGTACGCCCTGTTTAAGCCAGAAGACATTGAAAGAAAAAATGAAAGAACGTTTCAGTCTAGGGGCTAAAATGCAGCAAGGTAGTAAGCAACACTCTTGATAAAAGTTGAACCCCGCCATATTTCCTAAAAGATACAATAAGCTAAAATGACCCAAGAAACCTCTTAGTAGGAAAAGTGTCCACTCCACCTGACAATTAACCTACTTCGGCAAGGTTGCGCGTTGCGTGTGGCGACCCCTGTTCCGGGTTGTTCTTGTTCACTGTTAGGTTAGTTTTACGTCAACGAAGTGTATAGTTAGGAAACAATAACTGGTTTGTGCTGTCTCTGGCAATTTCCCACGCATTAACAAAATATAATTTTTACTTTTGGAAAGCAGTTCCTTAATGGTTTTACTGACTGAGATAACGAACAGTCCCGTAGACGGAAACTTAAAACTGGAAGATATATTAAAGTTTCCTTCGAAGCTAGTGCACTGAGAAAGGATTTATCGAGGAGTTGGACTTGGTAACTATGTCAGCACAATTCTATGGAACATCAATTTACAGCATTACACTACTAAAAATAAATATCAACCAAAGATTAAGAACTAAAAATTATGCAACAACATGTCTCTGTCATTCATTTCAGAGTGCAAAGCCAGTTCGGGTCGCTAAGTCGCTGGTTCAAGATAAAAATATAACACAAAAAGGTTTGGCGGTTAGCCAGCTCGCGGCGTTGTCGCCGCCTTGACGTCTTGTTTGAAATAGTTTTATCAATCCAGCCCATCAGGACGTGGGCTGGAAACTGCGAACACTATTTACCTAAGTAATACGCTTCCACGATCTGGGATAAGCCTGAAATATGAGAAGATGGAGAAAGGAACTCTGTGTAAATGTTGTTTGGATTTAAACGAGTGCAATGTAAGATTCTCATTTAAATGAAGGAAAAATAAATGTACCTAAACATTTATTTTAGAATTGTAAAGTACCTAATGAAGATTCTGTCGGAGAACATCTTCAGTGTTCTAATGATGTATCTGTCAAGTGCCTTGAGGTAGGTACTTGAGAGTTTCGCCCCTCATTGAAGTAAAGTGTTGGCTAGCATTGTTCTAAGTGTAGTGCTCAAACTTGTTAAGAACTCCGACGTTCTCAGGCATAAAAACAGACGGCTACACTTCAAAACAAACAATCAATAATTTTAATTCTCATAACTTACCTTTGAAGATATCATAATTCCTTATGGAAAAAAATTCTAACATTCAGGAGCTAGACCACCACCTCTTAAAGCAGTATTATTGTAAATTTATGATATAATTAGTCTATCTGTCCGAGACAGCGCCTTTCACAATTGTTTGAGCTATGTGTAGCGTAGCATTAACTTTGCGGTGAGCTTACCCTCGTAAAAGATTGTAATGGCTGATACAAGCTATGCTCAGCAAGATCTTAATTGCACCTACCTACCACCAATAAATGTTATTAATTTTCTTATATTTGAGTAAGGAATTAAGGATAAGTCCGTTGATGCTAAGTCCGTCGTCATTATATCTTACTCATCCATAAAATTGTATGATACATAGAATTATAAAGATGAGTAGTATAAAAAAATCTACTCAGGATTTAATCAAAATATTCAGCAATATTCTTTATAAATAATACTTGTCGAATTACAAAATAAAATCAGAATATCAAAACAGTTTCCGAGTAGCATTTTACCCACTTTAGCACTTTTACACACCCGTCTGTGATTATACAAGTACCTACTTTTGATTTTATTACCTACCCCATAGTTTTTGCACTTAAACCTAACAGCACATCAAAGCGCTGTAATTCAAAACTGTGATGAATATTCCAGCGTGTTGTTTCAAAAAGGCATTTAATATTAACTCGTTCGTTATCTGGTCCACAATGCACAGTGACAGCGCAGCGCTGAAAGCGGATTGCTAGCTGGCTGGTTTGTATTGTGATTTGACTGCTGATTCTGGACAAACTAAGCATTCGTGGTCCGTGGTAGTAGCGTGAAACTGTTGTTATGTTGTGATATTAACGTCCGTCATTTGCTTATTATCACCGTTTAGTATGAATTTCGATTTTCATCAGGTTGACGAATTATTCTGGTGAAATCACATTGATTGGCATAAAAAGCCAAATAGTAACCAGATCGGAAAGTTCTTCGCTTTAACATGCATAGAAACATCACACTCAAAATAATCATCATCATTCAGTCAGTTCGTCTCTTCGTACCGGCAGTTTCTGTGGACCTAGCAAGAATGTCACGTTACGGTTGGCAACCTGGATACCTATTCTATTAGCTTCGACTCTTTACTGTTTGGAATCTCCGGTAAGTAGCATGTTGCACTTTGGCTAGTAAAGTAGCTGTCCAGTGTACCGAATACAGTATACGACGCGTGGGTCCATCAGGTCCGTGTACCGTAAATGGTACTCGCACCCCTGTCTCTTTCTATGAACTATAACTTCATGGACTTGTGAGTTAAGTTGCTCTATTTAATTTAGTTTAGTTAAGTTCCTCTATTTTAGTCAAAAAATTATGTTGAGGACAGTTAACGTGTTAATTAAGGTTGATAATGTTCATGACACGCCAGTCAACTCCTAAGTTGACTGGTAGAAATCGTCACGTAAGGAAAAAGCGTTATGCCCCCTCCATGCGACTTTCTCTCCCTGCCTCTTTTTATTATAAGCGAGTGTGTGTGCGTGCGAGTGTCGAGATTCCAGCAGACGAGCATTGTATGCGGTTCATTTAGTTACGAGTACTCTCTAACGGTGTTAATTTATTTAAGTGTGCCTGTTATTTAATACATAATATACAGCGAAAGGAACGTTCCAACCGGCTGACCCACGACACCTCACGTTTTTTCTTTAACAAAATATGACTAAGTACAAACTGTCAGATTTTTTCACATGGACCTATGCATGTTCAGTTTTAGAGATGTTGCCACAACATTTTCATAGCAGGCGTTTCGGACATATGAAACTCAGTAGAAGTTTATCGGTTATGCTCCAGTAGTAAGGGACGCTGAAGTGTCAAGTAATGGTGCAAACAGAAAAGTTTGTTCCTAGAGGTCCCACTTGATAGCCGGTCCTTTTAGTTGGAGTGCATGGAAGGCAAATAACTGAAGTTAGTTGCCTAAAATTTGGTTATGGCTGCTGCGTCACCAAATTCATGTTTTTGTTGGTTCTGCGTATGAAAATATTGACAATTGTCAGTTGCTTTTCGAAAAACCAGGACTCGTCTTGTTGGATGAATTCAGTTTTAATTTGTGAATTTTCAGAATACGTTCACAAGTGCTCTTCATTATTAATGTATTAAACGAATTTTGTTTGCTGCGGGCTACGAACGTCGTGGTTACTAGTTTATACAATTTGCATGAACCCGTCTGAGGTCTGCCAGCCACAGAAGTTGTATGAAATTGAAGCAAAACATTGCGTATTTTATGCTGCAGTTACGTAGGTATAACTTCATGGTGTTAGCAAGTCGATCTGTTGGTTGGAAGGAAAACAATGTTACTTAGCCTAGGGAATTGTTAAGTAATGCAGTGTTGTGGGAACTTGTGTGGGGACGAAAAATACGATTCGGGTTGGGATGTTCTTGTTCTTTTCAATTTTCTTTTTTTCTTTCTCAGTTAGTTTTAATGATGGCCTGGCATTTTGAGTACTTTATGCGGCCTACCCAAATGTCCTTTCTTTGGTATTGTTCGTTGAGTCGTTCAGCTCCTTAAGTCCCGAGTTGAGCTACACGATTACTGATAAATGCTTCCACTGACTGGACAGGTCCACTCAAATATTTGTATGGTTCTTTCCTCAAAAGACCATTTCAGACACGGATCTACATGGTCCTCACATGATTAGACCAAGATTATGTCTGGACTTTAAGAGACTTTGACCCATGAGTTTGTTTCACCATCTTTTCTCAGGGGTAATCAGATAGGAAATGTCGACTCCATTTAGCTTATTTTTTTTGTAATATGACGTGTAATAGTGATTCCGGTATTCTATTTACAGAATAAACAATTTCATTTCATTTCTACAAAACTAACCTATCCACTAAACTAATATACAAGGTGTAAGTTTGAACAGTGTTAATCTCTTAAGGGATCATTGTACTCGTTATAATGACCAACTTTTACTATGGGAACAAACCTGAAATCACGAAAGAAAATCAGCTTTTCCTTACATTTATGTTCGCATAATTCGTCAAAATGTATGGAACACCTGATTTTTTTTAGCGATTTCGGGTTTGGTCCCATAGTAAAAGTTGTTCATAATGATGAGTACAATGACCCCTTTTTTTGTGGATGGGAAATCATCAAATGACTTCTCCCGCTCTGGGCGGAGCGGGAGGGCGTGTCAGACTTTTACTGACTAAAAACCACCCGTGTTCCTTCTGTTGCCTGTGCCGGGGCCACGGTAACTCTTTCGAACATCCCGCAACCCTAGCTGGCATCGGCCCTAGCGGACCCCGTCAATAGTGCTGACATCTCTTTGAGGCGCGCGTGGAACACAACGCACCGTCGACTCGGGCTTGGTCCTTACCGGACGGCGAGCTACCCATTGCTCGCCGTCCGCAAGCCCGCGCCTACGGTGGCCGGGAATCGGCTGCCAATTCCCGACGCCCAGGGCGTCTCCTGCGGCGACTAGGGGCGTGAGGGCGCAAAGCTTGCCTCTCCCTCACGCGTCCCGCCTCCTCCTTCGCGAGTATTACTGCTTCGCAGAAGGAGGTAATGGCTTCCCATGTACTCTCGCTCCGTACCATGGCCTGGACCAGGGCCGGACGCGAGAGATCGCCGCCGCCGATCGCTTCCGCAAGGACACGGCGGTGCTCCGCCCAAGCCGGGCAGACCTCCAGCGTATGCTCCACCGTGTCCTCTGGGCGATCCACACAGTGGTGACACCCGGGCGTTTCCTACCGCCTTATTCGGAACAGGTACCTCCCGAAGCACCCGTGTCCGGTGAGGACCTGCGTCAGGCGGAAGGTGAGGATGCCGTGGCGCCCCTCCAGCCACTCCTCAAAGAGGGGACTTATCGCCGCAATTGTGGCGTGCCCAGCGCTGGGTTGCGACAATCGCACTCTCCATGCCGCCATGAGATCCTGACGGAGCTCTGTCCGCCGTGCCGCGATTTCTCGCGGCACATGTGCGCGAGGGCTTTTGCCTCCAGATCCCATGGCGGTAATCCGGCAAGGAGGTTCGCTGCCTCCCCGGAGACCGTGCGGTATCTCCGGGCTAACTGGATGGCCATGACCCTCTGGGACGCGTTCAACCGATGGACCGGTCGCCGCCTCACAGAACGCGCCCACACCGGAGCTCCGTAAAGGGCCATGTACCGCACGACCCCCGCGTAGAGCCTCCGGCAGGAGGCATTTGGACCCCCCAGATTGGGCAGGAGCCGCCTCAAGGCAGCCCCGGCCCACTCCAGTCTGGGAGCCAAACGTCGGAAATGCTCCACGAAATTCCACCGGCTGTCGAGGACGAGTCCCAGGTACTTCATCGTCGACTCGACACCGATGGGAACCCCTCCTACCGTTATTTGGGAACCCGATGGTGGCGCGTTCCGAGGACCATGAAAACACATGGCCTCAGACTTGTGCAAGGCTACCTCGAGTCCCAATTGCCGGATTCTCTCTACGATTGTCGCAACCCCGCGTGCCGCTAATTCGGCCGCCGCCTGGTGCGACCTCTTCTGCGCCAGGACCAGCGTGTCGTCAGCGTAGCAAACTACGCTGACGCCACCAGGGAGGTCGGCGCGCAGCACCCAGACGTACCCGATGTCCCACAGATGCGGTCCCAGAACCGATCCCTGTGGGACACCGCACGACATCTCTCGCCAGTTTCACTCACCCCGGTGACCGGGGTAGATGACGGCCCTGTCCGTCAGATAGGCCTCGACCACGCGACAGAGGTAGGTCGGCACTCGGTGATACCGGAGTGCCTCCCTGATGCAACTCCAGGGCAGGGTGTTGAAGGCATTGGCGATGTCTAGAGACACCGCCAAGACGATCCTACCCCGGGCCACAGCATCCCCTGTCGTGAGGGCTCGTATGCGCATGATGGCGTCCACCGTAGAGCGCCCCTTGCGGAAACCAAACTGGTTCTCCTCCAAATCCGGCCCCACCCTCACCAGCCGCCCGACGAGGCGGTCTGCAATGACTCTTTCAAAGAGCTTGTCCACCTCGTCGAGCAGCACGATAGGCCGGTAAGCGGACGGCGAGTCCGCAGGGCGCCCCGGCTTCTTAATGAGGACCAGTTTCCCTGTCTTCCATTGAAGCGGGAACCGGCCCCTCTCCAAGCATGCGCTTAGGAGCCCCCTTAGTCGAGGCTCGAGAGCCTCCAAGGCCAGGACCCAGGCTTTTCCAGGTAAGCCGTCGGGTCCTGGGGCGGTATTCCTGGCATTCAGCCTGCGCACCGCCACTCTCAGCTCTACCTCGGTCACCTCCGGAGCATCGTCGTCATCGTCGGCTGCGTGGTCCGCATCCGACACCGCAGAAGGCGGAGCCATGGGCGGGGGAGTAACTATGTTTTCCTTCGCGAAGGGAACAGAGCGCTCACCACGTCCTCCACGAGCTGGGGCCGGAGACTCTGCGTCAGCGGGGGAGCCCATGGGTGGAGTTTGTTCCGCAACATTTTATAGGGGCGTCCCCACGGGTCCCTGTTCAGAGTCTCCAGCGACTCCTCGTGGGCAAGGCCCTTGGCCCGCAGGATCTCCTCAAAGACCCCTTAAGAGATTAACAGTGTTTAAAATTACACCTGGCATAACTTTGAAAATATAATCGAAGGCAGGGTATGTTGGTGCAATTTAGAAAACGCTTATATCAGCAGTAAAATGCGACATGCTGAATTGATTGACTGCATCGTTCTGGTCAGAGAGAACTTTTGTTCTCTCTAAATATATTTGTTTCAAGTAAGGGAAAATGCGATAGAGGTGCCAAATTGATTTTCAGATTTATTTTACGCTAGTGTGTAGGTTTTTATAGCGTGCTTCAAATCGTACGATAGTCTGCCAAAATGGGGATGACGGCCAATTTGGGACCACCACCGGGTGCAAGCGACTGTTGGTACACCTCAGTAACGAGGTCCTTCTGTGTTATGTTGGTGTTAGTTTATTTTATAAAAGAAGGAAATGGTAATACAATATTGAATACAGTGAGAGATTAGTATATAGTCGTAACTAAAAGTCACTGTATAAATCACGTTAGGTACCGTTTATTCAGTCTGCACCGAAAGTCGATTATTCTTTCCTTCTGTACATAGAATATTTAAAAAAGTAATTGCTACGAGGTTTGGGAACGATCCTAATGCTGAAAATATAGTTTTTATAATTTTTGACAGTTTGTCTGAATGTATGTTCTAAGCATCACGCAAATACTACCGGATAGATTCTGTTCAAATTTTGCACAGATATTCCCTATAAGTCTGACCAGACTTATAGGGAATATCTATGCAAAATTTGATAATTTTAGACTACAGACTGACCAGTCTGTACTCTAAAAATTATCACGCTGTTTGCTATGAGGATGAGCAATATTGCATTATGTTCGTATTCTTCTATGCAGTTTACCGCAAATTGTAAAAAGGCGAGCCAAAAGGTTGCAGATGGTTACATATTTTTAATTAATTAAAATCACGCTATACCTCTATAGAGCCAGCCAATCATGACATATACAGGATGGATTTTTGAGACGGGGCAATAAGGGCAGGTACCTTAACTGTTGTCGCTACAAGAAAATGGTCTTAGGAGACTGTCCTTAACTTATAATTTGTGATATGCATTCTCAGATTTTGAAAAAAATGTACAGTTAGCAAGAAAATGGGCAATTTTCACAAAAACTTTTATTGATGCCAATCGATCCTGTTTCTTATAGCTAAGAATCAAAAAAACTTTGAGACAACTGAGGTTTGAGTACTAGAAAAGTTAGAAGTCGCAAAAAACTTCCCATAGAATCAGTTTAGCCTTTTCCCAACTATCTTGGGGTCGGCTACCAGACAAGCCAAATGCAGCTACTGACAGTATCTACTCCAGTATTTTACATGGAGCGACTACCTATGTGACCTCCACAACCCAGTTACTGAGTAATACTCCTTGGTATGACTGGTTATCAGACTTATGGGCTTCTGACTACCCGTAACGACTATCAAAGATTTTCGAATAACAGCCGGGACCAACGGCTTAACGAGCTTTCCGAGGCTCGGCACGGTCTCAATATGTAATGGATGGTCACCCATCCACGAATCGACCGCCGCAAGAGCAGTTTAATCTTCAATCGATCCGTGCAGCTATTATTATTTAGCCACGAGCCCGTTATATATTTCGTAGCAATGAGACTGAGATGAGAGAGAACACAATATAGGTACCAGTGTATGACAACAGTAAAATTATTCCATTACTTTACTCTGCTGAATAGGGAACGAATATAGCAGATAGTTACAGATTTAAATGATTAAATTATTATCATCTCGCTAAACCTTTAAGGAGCTAAGCGGTCAATCATGACATAATATAAGAACGGCTATTTTAGTCAACTTTCAAAGCAAATAGCTTAGCGGTTCGACGACTGCTTTGCAAACCTATGTTCGATTCCCAATAGTTGATATATTTATTTATTTGTATATACTTTACTGTATTGTTTAAATTATAAACTACAAAATATACAATTGGCGGCCTTATCGCATACTGCGATCTCTTCTAGGCAACCTTGGAATGGACAGTGATTTTCTGGACATAAAATGGGGTTGTTCTTGGTGCAAATAAAAAGTATATAAGTACAATATACTGTAATAGATACACAGATACATACATATGCTATATACCACAAAAATTATATATTTAGTGCTAGTGTAGTGGTAGTGTATTTAGTGCTGTGTAGTTCGTAGAACGTACACAGAAAAACATAAAGTATAGGCCTCTTCTCTCATCTATGGTTATAATAAAAATAAATATCTATGGTTCGGTGACTGTTAATGAGAAATCCCGTGAGTTTGCAATCTACTGTTATATTATTTTAGTGATAACTGTTCGTAGGAATAGTCTTGAAGAATGCATCAGTCAGTGAATCAGTAATGTGCCATTAGATTGTGCCTATATGCAGGAACGCAGGCGTTCATTAATTCACATAAAATGAAAATTTTCTCAAGGAATGGGAAATTACTGAAGGCTGTGGGTGTCGACCTCAGGATGAGCTGCTTCTCAAATGCACATCTGTACGTCGCTTGCTCCCGCGCCACCAGTCCTGACCCTCTTTATATTACAGGGAAGTTTTATAAAAATGTGGCTGTTCTTTTAGTATATTGTGGTGTCTTACGACTTCAACGCGAGCGAAGTCACGGGAAGAAGCTAGTATTGAAATAAAATCGGAACAGAAGTAAAATTCTAAGCTTATCATATGAAATGTATGTGAATCGCAGATTATCAAGTAATTTTGTGTCAATTGTAGTAGATGTGTTAAAGTAGCAGGGTTAATAAACTTTTGTTGCTGACCGTACCTATATTTCAATGTACCGAGTGTAGAGTATCAAGATAAAAAAGCTCTTGTTAGAATACATATAAAGCATTTTCGGCACTGAAAAATAAGGGTATTAAGCTACGTAAAAATCAAAGCACTTCTTTTTACAGCCCTTATTAAAATGACCTTTATAGTACCTTTATAATAGAATATAAATTATTCATATTACTAAAGTTAACGAGGCAGACTGATTGATAAAAATCACTGTCGTGTCAAAACTAAATTAGACTTAGATTTTTTACGTGATCTAGACAACGACGTGACGAGGAGACCTATCGTGAATGACATTCACCCTAGGGACAACTTTTTGACCGCCCTATTAAAGTGAAACACGAAAGTGACGTGAGTGAGATCTCATATAATTTATTTATTAGTACCGAATACGTGTTCTTTAACGCGGTTTTTGGTAAACGAAGACCTAGTTACCCGTATGGAGATAATAATGATGAGGGGAATGAGGATTATATCATCTGAGGGCCTAGACAAATGGCATTCGCTTCGGAGCGATTCTATTTCTACAATCGCTCAAAAGTCAAAATGTATGGGGTTGAAATAAGCTATTGAAATGTCACGTGATCACATGTCAACGAATAGGTTATCCTTGAAACGATTGCGATTGTAGAAATAGAATCACTCCGAAGCGAATGCCATTTGTCTAGGCCCTCAGGAAGACTAGTAACGTCTCATGACCATACACCGTACTTAGTCAGTTCTTGGTCTGTTACGATAGCTTAACTTAGGTTATTATTATTATTTTTTATTGCTTTATTTTTAGACTTGCTATATAGCTGGTCTATGTTCAATATTGGAAATTACAGGCTGAAACGATGAAAAACTATTTTCATTGCACCATTCCTATAGCTCTTATACAGTAAGTTCTGGATTGCATCACCTTGGATGACCTTCTAGGCATTAATATCAGCAATTCAACAGCCGTAATGTGTAGCGGTGCGAATGGGTAATTCCTACTAGCTTTCGTTCTAATAATGTTGAAAATGTTCAGTTGCAGTAAATGAATTCAGCTAATCTGAAGTTCGCGTGAAAGAGGGCACACTATTAAGTCATTAATACTGTCTGGAACTTTGGTTTGACGAGCCCTTGGTAGCTTTCATTAATGTTTTAGAGGTCATCAGGCTATGCCTATTGATTTTCCGGTCCATACATGTTAAAATAATAAACGAAAATGTATGTTTTTGTTTAGCAATCAGACCGACACAGCCGCAAAGAAAATGCTGCCACACTCAATCGTTAATAGAAATAGAAGGCCGACATTTACAAAAGGGTGAATACTAATTTAACTAGGGGAAAAGGCAGAGCTAACTCAATATATTTTAATTATTATGTAGGGCGCAGAATAATAAAAAAGCAAACAACGGGCAACGCTAGCAACACTCATTTATAAGATAAACAATGGTGTCATAAAGTTTTTGAGCTGAAAGCGGTGCCTGAGCTCTGCTGAGGACAAAACATCGCATCATCACGAGAGCTTACGAAGCCTCAACAAATATGTTTGTTATTACGTTCATTATGTTTTGTTGTGCAGTGATATTCCTTCTACATAAGGTCTTTTCGACTAGCGTTTCGTTAGATCACGCAAGCACCACTAGCTAAAGATTTGTTAGCCCTTTTTTCGCGGTAGGAGTAAACTGGTAGAAATCGTCACATAACTAACAAGCGTTATGCCATACTATACCCAGAAATCGAATTCGAGATCAAAAATGTATACAAAGAAATATCATTGTCAAAATGACAATTCAGGGGTATTCCACATTTCCCTAGTAATTCAAATTATTATATTTTTTTTAAATTTAGTGTTTTTGGAAGCACGCTAAAGCAGCGTGTCAAAGTTAAAAATATGATAGCCTAAGGTAAGTCCTAATATTATAGGTAAGGTAAACGAAATGAAAATAAAAGATTTATATTCATAAGAACAAGTTGCCCATGTTTATTTGAAAATAGGACAGCAGCCTGGACAGCTTTTAATTCTCTACAAAGCGCAAGTCCGATCCTGTATGGAGTATTGCAGCCACCATTGGGATGGCTCGGCCAAATACCAACTTGCCGCGCTTGACTCGGTGGAACGCAGAGCTAATAGGCTCATTGGCGACGTAAGACTGGTGGATGCCAAGCTTCACAGCTTGGCTCATCGCCGCAAGGTTGCTTGCTTGACGGTCTTCTACAGATTATACTTCAGGGAGTGTGCTCAAGAACTCCACGACCTCATTCCGCCGGCTCCCTTCTATCAGCGGACATCCAGACGCACTGCAGGTTACCATCCTTACCTAGTTGCTATCCCACCAATTCGCACTAAGCGTTTCCAAATGTTTTTTGTGATGCGCACAGCAAAGAAGTGGAACTCTCTGCCTGCGTCTGTGTTTCCGAACGCATACAACCCCGAGCTCTTCAAAGTGAGAGTGAACAGGCTTCTTCTGGGTAAGCTCGCTCCATCGTCGACTTTGTCTCTGTCATCTCAGACCTAGACTAGAGTCAAGAGCAAACCTATCTCAAATAAAAAAAAAATAAAAAAATAGGATTTATATAATATTATTATTTATTCACTTTGTGATTCGGACTCTGATGAGCTTGATGAAGAGTCCGAATCAGTTTCACTAATTATGAACTGATCCGTCACCCTGTCTATAATGTGATCGAGATCACACATTTTCTCCTCTTCTTTTACACATAACATAACATCACGCCTTGTTTCCCCGAAGGGTTAGGCAGAGGTGTACTTATAGTACACCCACATTTCGCCAGTTATGTTTTGTGTATGTGTGTTTTTGTTGTGTTGTTCAGTGTTTCCTCTTCTTTTATTACGTGTTTAACGCAAACACTCCACCGCTGCGGCGTCACTTCTTTTTTTTGTTCTGTTCATAATAATGTCATTGTGTGTAAGAAAATTCTCATTTATTTCATTAGTAAAAAGCACCCATGCGATGCCGAGGCGTTTCGCTAGAAATAAACACTTAATGAAGTCCAAATGTTTAAGACTACTGCCTTATTGCCAGTAGCATAAAAATAATTTGCAGGATTTTATTTCAAACAGTTATATTTTATTCTTGTATCGTAGTTTACGTCACTTTAAAGTTAAAAACAGTGTGCAATATTATATTTTACCTGTATAAGATATGCCTACTATTTTAGCACTATGTTATAGTACTCGGCAAACTGCACAATTGAGGTTATTATTTAAAATTGGCAACACCTTTGTTTACATTTTTGATCTCGAATTCGATTTCTGGGTATAGATGGCTCTGTACTCTGTATTAATCCATAATATACAGCGAAAGGAACTTCGTTTTAACCGGGTGTCCCACGTCACCTCCGGACTTTATTTTTCCTAAATTCTAATTTATTACAAATCGGTTGGTTGAAAATACGTAAACAAATAGGAAATTAAATGAAACTGTTTATTCTGTAAATAGGATATCGGGAACACTTACACGTCATATTAACAAAATAACATAGATGGAGTCAACATTTCCTATTTGACTACCCCTGAGAAGAAATCGCGAAAAAAACTCAGGGGTCAGTCTCTTTTAAAATCCAGACATAATTTTGGTCCAATCGTGTGAGAACCATGTAGATCCGTGTCTGAAATGATCTTTTGAGGAAAGAACCACACAGCGTACACCTGTCCAGTCAGTGCAAGCATTTGTCAGTAATCAATCGTGTAGGTCAACTCAAGATTTAAGGAGCACAACGTACTTTGTTGTTGTAGTAAACAAAGAAAAAATGAAACATATATTGATTCTGATAATTTTGTAGTTACGACTATCACTATGACACACGCAATCTTCTTGTTTCAATATGAAAGAAGTTGAAAATTGTTTACAAAGGTCACAATATTTTCAGAGATGAGGCAAGGATTACAAATTATCTAATTCACAAAGATACTTGTTGCCTTCGCACAATTTATTCTAGACCATCTCGGCTTGTGGCCGTAAGAACAGCTAGTTACTGCAGTTTGGCTTGAGAGTAATTATTTTGTAAAGCAAGTTTTATATTCTCTTACATAGAATTTGTATCGTAAATTAGCAAGGTTGGTAGATGGTCAGGAAAAACGTTGTGAGGAAACTTAGAACCAGATTTTGAAGGCATGTGACATCCAGCAGGACCTGCACTGGGCCCACGTGGTAGATTATGGCCAACTGTTTCTAACAGGGAGGACGCCTGAGTCCCAGTAGTTGGCACAATAAAGGCTGATTAGGTTGTTAGCATCGTTTGACTGCTCTTACCTAAAATTAAAACTAGCCACGACTTCATTCGCATATAAGTCGTAATACACAATATAATAAACAGCAACATTTTAATAAAACTCCCTCGTCCCCCGACTCGCTGCGTTGTATCGCCCGCCCGCGCTATTACTTCGTTTTCGCTTAGCGTTTTACTGACCTCTTTCTTTTTGCTCGGCTGTAGTAGCGTTATCTACACTAATATTATAAATCTGAAGAGTTTGTTTGTTTGTTTGGTTGAACGCGCTAATTTCAGGAACTGCTGGTTCGAATTGAAAAATTCTTGTAGTGTTGGATAGCTTATTTATCGAGGAAGGCTAGGCTATAGAACACCACGCTACGTTCAATAGGAGCGGAGCATCAATGAAAAATGTTGCATGATCGGGGAAAATTTATTCATTTTGAAAGCTTCCGTTGCGTACGCTGCGTAATCAGTTAAAAGTTACGGAACAATCATGTATGACGGAATTGTTCGTCTTAAAAGTTCTAAAAAAAAGTCCGCGATATAGCGGAATTCATGAGGAAGGCTATAGGGTATTTAACATTATGCTAGGACCCTTAGAAGTCGAGCAAAAAGAAAAAAAGGTAAGAAAGAGCGCAAGCGAAAACGAAGTAATAGCGCGGGCAAGTCAATGCGATGCGACGGGGTGGGTCGGGGAAACAAGAAATTTCACGCGGACGAAGTCACGGGTAGAAGCTCGTGTTATATAACATGTAACCATCCTCGAGAATTGGGCTACCAAATGCAAAAAGAATTTTCTAAATTCAACTGGTATTCCAGAGATTAGTGTTTTAACTTTTTTGCGCGGAACCCTAATTCTTTTTCTAAAATAAAAGTAGCCTAAATTACCCTCTGTAACATCAGCTATCTGCCAGTAAAATTCCCGTCAAAATCGGTCCAGCGTTTTCGGACATTAGCCGGAACAAACAGACAGCCAGTGAAAAAAGTGTACCGTTTATAACATAGTATGTATTTAGTAAAAAGTTGTTATTTTGAACATTAACATTACAAACAGACACTTTAATTTTATTTATTTATATGTATAGATTCGAGTTAGTAACTATAGTTTACCTACACCAATCAAACTTAATTCCGTGAATCCTCCACAACAAGTTTAAACAAGCCTCTTCAAAACATTACGAGTGTGACAGCATAAAATCATAAGCAGAGTGAAAAAAGGGAAAGTCAGAACAATCATGAGACGATAAGCCAGTGAGTTAACCCTTTGTAACCACGCCTCCCCCCGACTGCCAGACAGATATTAAGTTATATCAGGAGAGATGACAAGCGGGGATGGAACAGAATATTATATTTATTCACGACTACTGGATTTATTTTTGGCCCTGCACCGAAATATTGGGAATTGAATCGTGAGATTTGGAGTGGTGTTTTGCGCTAGCATTTAGGCATATATAGGATGACTGGTAATTAGTGACCGATACTTAAACACATGATTTTACACATGATAACATGCAACTTTTACTATGGCACCAATCCTGCAATCGCGAAAAAAAAATCAGGTGGTCCCTACATTTTGACGAGTTATGCGAACATAAATGTAAGGAAGAGCTGATTTTTTTTCGCGATTTCAGGATTGGTGCCATAGTAAAAGTTGCTTGTTATCATGTGTAAAATCATGTGTTTAAGTATCGGTCACTAATTACCAGTCATCCTGTATACGTTCAAGGCTGGGTTTAGCCTTTAGTTAGCGCTAGTTGAAGAATTAAATATGTTTTTGATCTTACTAAGTGACGTCATCTACGTCACTTACTAAGGTCAAAATAATAAAAAAAAAAACAACCGAATTCCAAGAAAAACACTACAAAGTTAAAAACAACTTTAATTTCGGAAGTCGATGCCAAAAAACGAAAATACTAAATCAAAGCATCTTCCAAAATTAAAGTTATTTTTACTTTGTAGCTTCGATCAATAATAGCACTAGATTCCCGATAAGCGCTTCAAAAACGGCCCGAAAAATAAGAGCACAAATATTTTTGTGGTCTTATTTCAAATTAGTATGGTCCAATCATAGGCAACGTGAAGACGTCAAAATGCCGCAGTGCGCGTTCAAAAACTGTGTAAATAACCACCGTAACACCAAGATTTTGGAAGAAATATCTTCTAGTTGGTAAGTTTATACCATTCAGTGTTTTTCATAATATAAAAACCGAATTAAATTGCCTAAATATAAATCAAATCGCAAATATTATAATTGGTTGACCAATGTTTGCGACAACGCTTCAACTATTGTAACAAACATCGACTGTT
This sequence comes from Fissipunctia ypsillon, assembly GCA_947568875.1. Lineage (NCBI taxonomy): Eukaryota > Metazoa > Arthropoda > Insecta > Lepidoptera > Noctuidae > Fissipunctia > Fissipunctia ypsillon. The sequence continues at coordinate 18,216,953 of OX387654.1, read as the reverse complement.
CTGGTAAAGGGAATGCACGGAGTAGTGTTGTTATTTTATATGTTATTTTTGTTTGTAGATTCCCTAGCGACCCATTTCGCATTATCAAATTGATTTAATACAAATATTTTTTATAACTTCTAAATTGCGTACCCATTTTTTTATATGGGTTGATTACAATGAGCCAACCCGCACACAATTAATAGCAATGTCGTAATAAAATTACTAAATATTGTACTAGTTTAGTACTTTTTCAAATCGGTCAAAAATATTTGTCACCATACAAACGAACCTTCGCCTAAAAAAATATATTCTGCAACTCTACGTCTTTCAATACTCTGAGCATTGAAATGTAATACCAAAAACTACGTCAAAGTCCAAAATAGAGTAAGCACGAAATTGTCAACAAAATATTTTTAACCTTATTGCTTAGATGTTAAGTTTCATTTTAGAATAAATATATTACTTAATTTTTTTATTTTCAAGCGACATTTTTTTATTGCTTTTAACCTTTTTCCGATGACACAAGGACCTAACAAAAATATTTTGCAATCGTAATTAAACTTTATGTTTGGAGTGATAAGGTTTATAATAAACTGAAGTTGTTAATGTTATTAAAAACTTTTTTCTATATTTCGTAGTACGAAATATAAATGTTTTAAATGTGTGTGTAAACGTGGCCACTTTAGCGACTTAGTTTTGTTCCTGATCCTTTATCTAGTGCTATTATTGATCGAAGCTTTGTAGTTTTTTTTAGAAGTCGGTTTTTTTTTATTTATAAGTTTTTATTAAAGTCGGTCCACTCGGCCCAAAGTTATTTCTTGTTTGTTATAGTGTGACCGGCATAATTTTAACTAAACAAAGTCCTCCCGCCGCGTCAGTCTGTCTGAACGCGATAAACTCAAAAACTACCGAACCGAAATATTGGGAATTGAATCGTGAGATTAGTGGTGTTTTGCGCTAGCATTTAGGCATATACAGGCTATAAGGGACAGCCCTCCGCAAATTAACAGGATGCATTCAGCTCCTTATTTTGAATCAATTCATTTTTTAAATCGTTTTTTCAGTTACTATTCCTTTATTTCAATGTAAAATTACATTCTCTGTACGCCATCACTCCATTTATATAAACAAAACAGCTAAAATAAAAAAAATCAGCAATGGATGTTGAAATACTCGGCGGCCGAAGGCTCGCTGCGCTACCGTTCGCTACGTGCGTTTTGCCACGGTAACGATACATTGCGTGTGAGGTAATAAAACAAATCGTATTTATTGGATTTCCATAACGTTCCTGAAATAATTTCATGTACCGGTCATCTTAGTATGATATACTGAACTCACCTCATCAGTCTGCGGAGGGCTGTCCCTTACACCTTGTATACCTACGTTCAAGACTTTGGGTTTAGCCGTCACTTGGTGCTAGTTGAAGAATTTTTTTTTTTCATCTTAGTAAGTGACGTAGATGTTTGTTTTTGTTAGAAAATATTATGTTACTGTACTTTTTCTAGAATGGTAATATCTTTCAATAAATAAAATTATGAACACTAAATGTAATAACTAATAAAATTATGTAGTGTAACGAAGCAGAAGTTTGGCCGAATAAAATTCTTTGGTAGTTCTAACACAACGGTATATTTTTGAAGAGAGTCACGTTCTTAGCAAATTATTGTCCAAGACTAACTGTCAGAATTATGTTCTACCCTATTTATAATTTTTCAATTTTAATCAAAATACAATCAAGTAATTATTGGAAGTGGTCTATAATATTAAATTAACTATTTAAACGTAAATATAAAATAATAGAATCAATTATTTATAGAGCAATTCTTAATAGGAATTCTAATGTAATACATAACAATCACTGCACGATACGTCATACCCGGCGGATGCCTACTTAGTGTTGCCAGCAGTCGTAACAACAGTACTTTTAATTCGAGTAGATAAAACACATGGTCCATTAAATGTGGATGACCTACAAGATAAAGTACCTAATCGAAAATTTTAATAATTAAAATGATATACAGCAGCGCACAGTTACATCCGACATTTAGATTTTATCATTTTTTTTACACAATGACTGTATACGGGGACCCTTTGCCAGTTTTATGCCTCAAAGTGGCGTGTTATCTTATATTCTCGTGCGGCCCATTACGGTCCCGTGTGAGAGTACCTTTGTTATTAGCGAGGCCACACACAAGAGCGGGAAGGCGTTACGTTATGTTATTCGTTGTTTTTCCTGCTTATGAAAAATTGTAGCTTTCAAGTAGTGTACATAACAAAGCCTTCTCTAACGGCCAAATAGATAGGTTTTCTATCTCCAGCATGCCAAAACTGCCAAAGGTCATCTTATCATAAATCTTTATTTATCTCAACATCATATTACAGGCACTAGTTAATAAAATGCACAATCTTGAATAGAGAAAGGTGTCTAAGGTAGGAGGGTCCTGAGTTAAGGCTCCTGCAAACAGGCGCGACACGCGACGTGGCACAAAGGCACTTGTCGCGCCTGTTTACAGGAGCCTTTACACACCACCCTATTAGATAGGACATGTTATTTTACAAAATGGTTAGAGTCAAGGTAAAAGCAGAACCTACAAAAATAAAATTTAAAAAATGACATATTATTTTTTTTTCTTAATGAAACTGGCGAAAATTGCAAATTATATTAACTGATACATAATGATAATTTGCAATTTATTAATAATTAAAAACAATTCAATTTTTTTTTTCAATTTATTAATTTATTTTTATTTATTTATAAGTTTCAAAACAGTAATTACAGTTACTACTAGTTTACAAAATTCAGAACAAAAAAAAAAATTAAAACATAACATCAAAGAAAAGCAAATCATCACCATCTGCCTAACCTTTTCCCAGTCTAACCGGATGCAGCTGAATACCAGTATTTTACATGGAGCGACTTTCTATCTAACCTCCACAACCCAGTAACTGGGTAATACGATACCCCTTGGTAAGACTGGTTGTCAGACTTTCGGGCTTCTGACGACGCCCGGCGGCTTCTTTCTTCTTCTGGGATGTGCTTTCCGACGCACGGAGGGGGGTCTCGGTATGTAAAGATGGTCGCCTATCCACGGACCGACCGCGGAAAGCTTAGCTTAACCTGATCGATCAACCCTTGCAGCTGTTGTTACTTGGCTACGAACCAAGAGAAACGTAAATTCTACAAATAAAAGGTTGTAAGTTAAGCCCTGTACTTAACGAAATTGTTTACTTACTATCAAATTCTCTTAATACATTTCAGTATCAATAACAAATAAGATTTAGCTTTATCGCCGGAGCTCAGTCAAAGCCTGTAATCTAAGCTAAACCGTAGTTAGGCATATATCGTTGAGGAGATAGCTAAATAAGGGTGATACCTGGCAAAACAAAAGAAATTATATTTAGTCCGTCAGTCAGATAATAAAAAAAATAGGCATGTATTTTTTGCTTTATCATATTAAAAAATGACAGATAAAACGGATTAAAGTTAGGGAGTGGGGGCTGGCTACGTCGGGTATGTAATATATGGCATAATAACAGATGGATATCACGGTTGATATACGTTCACATGATATAATTTTCATATGCTATAAAAATAAATAACCTAAATTAATGTGATCTAATGTTATGTTTCGTATAACCTTCTTTTTCTCTAATAACATTTAGAATAACATTCATTTCATATAATTTTTAATTTGTATTATGCTCTTTTTATATAACGTTCAGTTGACGTAATTTTTATATTTACTAATTTTCAGCCAAAATTCTGTAAATAATGATTATGTAAATATCAGGAAACATCATACTGTAATAACTACATCTAAGCCAAATGATTCGCCAACAATAGAGGCGATCTGGCGCTCGGCGGCCGCTTCCGCGGAACGCTCGCTTCGCTCGCTCGCCTTCGCGCGTTAATGGTCATTGTTCTAACCTAACCTAACTTAAACTGGAAAAATAGTCAAAACAAAGTATACGTTTCTAAATTATATTAAACGTTACGATTTTGAATATTATAGTACTGGAATATTATACTAATTGAATATTAATTCAAATGTGCATTATAGAAAATGTTCATTAAACCATATAAAATTACGTAAAATGAAATTATATCAATAATTTATTACTTATATAATTTCATCGTTATATTAAAAAAATATATTAAATAAAATTAGGTATTATTATCATTAGAACTTTTATTATTATATCAAACGTTACACACCCCGCTACGTCACACCTAAGTATAAAATCTAGCAAGGCGTGACGGCATGCCACATTTTAACTCAATGTATCGCCGTAATCGTTTGATTACGTAAAAAAAGAAAAAATACGTGTCCAATATAAAAAAAATAAAACATAAACAATTAACATTGTAAAAAGAATACATGCATGCAATGTAATTTTTTAAAATGATATTTGTTATATAATCATGTGCATGCTACAAATATTTTGTAAAAAAAAGTGTAAAAGAATAAATTGTTTTTTTTTTTTAATTTATTTAAATACCAGCAACAAAATATATGTTGCCATAAGAATAATTGAATATTGCGTAACTTTAGTTTGCCTTAAGTACAATATCAACCGCCTAATCCACGATAATATTTAGTTTTCGGGCTCAAAAAGTACGATCCCGTAATTCCGTTTAATGAATTTTTCATACAGGATTTCTCCTATCGATTCTTGTTATGTAAATTACTTACCATTCAAATGGAACGTGTTCGTTGAATCGAGCTGAAACAAGGTATTTCGAGAAATAACGTGATTACCGAATGGAATTAATGATTTTATGTAGAGGTAGAGGGCGTATTTTTGGAATGTAATTTTTTCGCTGTTGGAATTTAATTAGGAGTTATTTTATGACTATGGGATGTGATAACACATTCATTAGGTATGTGTTTGTTACATTCGTATAGATAATAATAGAAAGCCTATTTGGGCAAAATCCTCTTCTCATGTGCTGAAAGTAGGTATAAAAAAAACGCGTTCACGGCCTTGAGCGACGCGACTTGCGACGCGACTTGTATCGAACGACACGGGCGCGCGTCACCTGTTTCTGTCCGTCGCTCCGCATCTCGTGTCGGGATGACTCGTGGTATGCTCCAAACATCTTCATTCATTTGTTTTCACCGCAGTTGCTATCACAAGACGCGTGTCGCTTGAACAATGAACGTGTACCTAGTTCGTGGCCACGGGGTAAACGACATAATTTCATCACGTAAAATTACATTCCCGGTTTTGATTTTTTTTTGCTCTTATTGTTTTCTTCATCATTTTTTTGAAGTTGCTCTTTGTTACGAAAGACGAAGTCTTGTAACATTAGTATGCTAATTTATTCCTAAAAAGCTCTGTCAAAGTAAGTTTAAACAAGCTCTCAACAAGTTGTAAAAGTAGCTAAAATTCAAGATAATTTAACAGTTTCGTTTGATGTAGCCGCTAGTTATCTGCATAAATAGCTACTAGTTATTTTCATAACTGGCAACTAGTTATGAAAATAAAGGGCGATGCAGATGAGATACGCTGACTACCCGCCAGTTTGCAAGTCTCGTTTTTCCATTCGTTAGCGCGGCTGGTCCTGACGTAAATCATTTTATGTGGTGCAAACAGCACTATCTCTCTCACCTGCAACGGTTTTAAGAGTAGGTATATTTTGGTGTATTTTGTTGTGACGTCACTTGTGAGACCTGTAGTAGTGTGTAGTGTGTGTGTGTGTGTGTGTGGAGGAACTTCTTATATTCTTGTGGCTATCCACAAGAATATAAGAAGTTCCACGTTGCTCTAGCAGTCGCAAGTGCTTCCAGGTCGGGCAAAGTGTTATTGGGTTTTTCCTCAAGGAATTTCTAAGTAGCAGCCTGCAGCCTGTATTTATGCCCAGTTGATAGCGATTGGCTCGCCCCCTATTAAGTACATGGGACTTCAAAATGACTGGCGAAATGTGGGTGTACTGTAAGTATACCTCGAACATAGGCGTGATTTATTTATTTATTTATATATACTTTATTGTACACCAGATTACACATTACATAAAGATACATCTTAAACTACAAAATATACAATTGGCGGCCTTATCGCATACTGCGATCTCTTCCAGGCAACCTTGGAATGGACAGTGATTTTATGGACATTAAATGGGGTTGTTCTTGGTGCAAATTAAAAGTATATAAGTACAGTATACTATAATAGATACACAGATACATACATATGCTATATAGTAAATAAATATGCCATATAATATATACATAGATACATACATACTAAATATTATCTAAGAGACGAAAACAAAAGAAGACTGTCAGCCAGCAACGAGAACAAAATCACAACGACAAGTAATGTTCCTTCACGAGTCGTTTAAACACAGGCAGTGATTGCGCGCGCTTTATTGGAACTGGTAATGCATTCCACAAACGAGCGGCCTGGACAGTAAAGGATTTGTCAAGAAAAGTTGTGGAATGCATAGGCATTTTAAGCTTCAAGTTATCTGATGACCTTAAGGATTTCGTGTGGGAGTCGCAAAGGAACTGGAAGCGTTTCTTGAGATAGAGAGGGGTGAAAGGGGAAAAGAGCACATTATACAAAAGGGAAAGAATATGAGCATTCCGGCGGAGGCGAATTGGTAACCACTTGAGCTTCACGCGAAATTCGGAAACATGGTCATATTTGCGCAAACCGTATATGAACCTTATACAAAAATTTTGAAGCCGCTCAAGTTTATCGAGTTGGTCTTGAGTAAGGTCTAAATAGCTGGCATCAGCATAATCAAGGATGGGTAGAAGAAGCGATTGTGCAAGCGCAATCTTGGTGGCAGTCGGCAGAAAATTACGCAGTCTCTTCAAAGAAGCAGCGGAAGCAAAAAGCTTACGGCTAACCTCCTGTAGCTGGGCAGTCCAAGAGAAGTTCTTGTCAATGAATATCCCCAAGTTTTTTACTTTCTCACTGAAGGGAATAACTGAGTTGTCAAAAGAAACTTGGGGAAGAGTCGTCCAGTCGATTCTTGAGACCGTTCTAGAACTGCCCACCACCACAACCTGCGTCTTTATGGGGTTGACCCTAAGTCCATACCTCTTGCTCCAGTCGCATATACGGGCCAGATCTCGATTAATTGCTAAGATAGCCTCTGCCAGATTTCCAAGAGGAGCTCGAGAGTAAATTATGATGATGATGATGTAAATTGTGATGATGGTGATTATGGTGATGTTATGTTATAAGAAGTTATTCACTTAAACAAACCATTATTTCAAATAGCATTAGCTATATGGCAAATAGTCCAACTGTTACATAAAACTATCGTCACGTTTTGTCAAGTTCTATTAGCCCTGTGGGAGTACAACATTACACCTGTGCCCCGTTGAGGCATAAAATCACGTTGTGTATATCTGCGACGTGTGTTTTTACTATGACAATATCGGAGTAAAAACATCATTTCTTGCAACCGCAAATATAAAAATGTTTGGATTATTTTGTCTTTTCCCCCCACATACAATAATCTTCTTCTGCAAAAATTAAATCTTTCCCAGCAAAATCGCAGTTTCCGTTTGCTTACCCGACATGAAAATAAATCTCCGTCAAGGTGTAAGTAAACAAAGTGCAAATAATATATTTACGTTCTATTCCAGTTTGTTTGCTACGGCAAATATAGCGCGGCCTACGCCGTAGCCCCGTAGCCGTGCTACGAGTAATGACGTCTGTTTTATGTTGCTACGGTTATATCTTGATCTTGCGGGACTTACGTATTACCCGTTTTGTAAGTATTGTAACGTCATGTTTTGTAATCTACCTACCTACTGAAATTTTACGAGTAAAATGTACAAAGTAATAAAGTGCATGTACAGTCAAGGAAATTAATTGTTAAGCAAATTGACACCGTACGACAATTTAATGCATTATAGCCGTATCGTATGACTGTAAAAGAATATAGCAGATGCGATTTAAATATACGGACAATTTTAATTGGTGGCTAATTTACTCAACAAATAATTCCCCTGACTTTACATACCTTATTGCATTTTTGAGACAGTTCCACAATCAAATAATAAAAACTGAGTTCCTGAAACTAAACTCTAAAACTATTTTCATGAAGAAATAATTCAGGAGTTTCAAATTGGTTGAGTAATTTGCGTATCCACAGTGGCGTGCACAGAGTTTTAAGACTGGGTAGGCAGACAATTTTAATAGCTATTATGATGATGATAATATCTTTTAAAATTTTCCGCCGATCCCAACATAGGCCTTTTATCATTTATGTTGGGGTCGGCTTCCAGTCTAACCGGATACAGCTGAATGTCAGTATTTTACATTGTAAAACGATACCCCTTAGTAAGACTGGTTGTCAGACTTTCGGGCTTCTGACGACCCGTAACGACTGTCAAAGATTTACGAATGACAGCCGGGACCAACGGCTTAACGTGCTTTCCGAGGCACGGAAGGGTCATGGTATGTAAAGATGGCCACTCATCCACGGGCCAACCGCAGCTAGCATAGATTAACCTGGTCGATCGACCCGTGCGGCTGCTAATAACACAACACGATTCACTTGTTTTTTTTCTTCGATAGTTTTGAAAACTCATAATGTTTTTATTTTCTCTATAGACTGTAGACACAGCACATGAACAACTTTCACAGTGAATATTATCCTTTTCTCATACTAAGAATTATTATCTATATTAAAATCTTAAATACCTACCTGCTTTCATAGCTCACAACAGAAGCAAATCATTTATTAAACCAACAAAGGCGACTCAGTACAAAAATAATACGACAAAAGTAATGGTGCTTTACGTAGCGATAATTAAATAAAACAAAGCTACTTTTTAAAATAGCCGTGTTGTAATAAAGACATTGCATGCCTACTCTGTGCGGTTGTGTGCGTTATTTGTGAGATTGTGTGCCACGTATTTATAGGAACGCACAGACAAAAACCGCATAACCACGAGCGCACACATATAAACGTTTAGACTCGGTAGGTTTGTGTCTTTCCCGAGGCACTCAGCGGCGCTTGTGCAGCGCTATGCGAAGTTGCGTCAAATAATACGAAGGAGCAAGCAAGCATAGTGTATCGAAAATCAATAATACGACAACCGACACTCGACAGATGGAGCTGATTTGTGATTTTTTGTTTATTTACAGTAAGCTCGTAGTAAATAATATTAGATATCAGGACAAGATTAAAATATTTATCTGAGTTAGGTAGGGTAGGCAGTGTCTTTCTGTCTTTATGAAATGCACGCCACTGCGTATCCAGCATTAGAAAACGAGGCTGTCTAGCCAAACAACAATATCGTGGGATTTCTCGAGATAGTTATTTTGTAGTGATTCGTGAGGGAGATTTACATTTAGCAGAGTACACCTTCATACGTAAGTAGGTATAGTTACGGGTGCTTGAAGCATGAAGTAAGCAAGTTTCATATTTTGCGCTTTTCACTAAATTCTAATGGAACAATGTTCGGTTATCTCTGCATAAGAAGAGGGGTTTCCTCAGTTGGGCTGCTATCACATATCTGTCCTGATTGTTCCCACTGCTGGGACTCAGACCTGTTTTTTTATTCTAGGTAATTGTGGAGTGAGCAATTACCTAGAATAATAGTCAAAATAGTTCCCCAGACCGAATTTCAGCTATGGCGACCAAGCTCAGCGGAGAATAGCCATAGACGCGGGAAATATTATTGTGCACAAGTGTGTGCGCAGACACAGGTGCTTCCCTCACTCTCATAGTCCGATGGGACGGCAATCCGATACGACCGGAGGTCAGACGCAGAACCAACGGCTTAACGTGCTTACCGGGGCACGGGATATCACATCGCCAACTTCCAAACTCCGGGCTGTTACTGAGAAATTTCTATTGGAAAAACCCAATAAAATAAGGTGAGTGTAGGTTAGCATCAAGTCGCCTCGTACAACATTTTCTAACATTACATTTTATACTGTAACTTTCGACAGCAATATTATCTCCAACAAAAAGCATTAGATAATCCGACAAGCTCGCAATCTTCCTCAATTAATTTTTAATGAGCACTGACCAGCTTGTCAAGTCGTTAAAACGTAGCACTGGACTATAAAACCAGCAATTTGCCTGTATCAGTAATTAAATCTTTGGTATTTCTAAACATCAGTCGTTGCAAAGTTAGAAAACAATTTTCGTTTTACATTTTGTATTGCTACGTATGCCTCTTTTAATTCCCAGTCAGATGGTATTATTATTTCCTTTATGTCACTATGCACATATAAATTATATTTTTAAATATTAGAATATAAAAACATTTTAAAATAGTAGCTCACCGGTATCGGGAACAGAGTCCAAGCTACCAGCAGTCAGGGCTCCAGAGAGAGTAACCTTCTGACAATGTGAGCCGGGTCCAGAAGTACCACTTTCTGAATCAAGCTCTTAATCCAGCTGCCCAATGAGAGCCTCTTCAGGTGTTGGTTGAGGCTCTTGGCTATTAAACAGATGGTATTTATCAACACGCTTATTAGAAGATGGATTGGCATTAGTTTCTTGTATTGATCACACTGAAAGATGCATTATATTATGCTTAACTTTTATGCCGAAATGGGCCTATTTGGCGCAGCCGTGAGTCACACAGTATTTATCTACATGCTTTTTTTTTGGCTTTGATGTAGGTAATTGTACTTTTTAAATATTGTTAGTTTTAAGTTCTTTTTCTTTGTTTCCTTTCGTGATACTGTGTGCACTTGTGGCATGTGCCAATAAACGTTTTTTCTTTCTTTCTTTCAACTTTTTGACGTAATTTATTTATATTATTCAGGTATTTATTTGGTACACCAACAGCACTTCATCAGTAATAAAATAAAAATGCTGGAATGTATGCCTATTACAGGTATACGCAGCATTAACCTAAAAGACAACGTCGTAATTATCTAGGAAATATAAACAAACAAAATACAATTAGAATACAAAATAAAGTGAATATTTACATCAGTCATGTATTTAATCGTACCGCTAATAACTCCCATTTTGCGCTCCAAATAATATTATTGAACAGTCTATTATAATTATTGCGCCTCTTTTTGTCGCCTCAAATAATTCCTAATTTAACGACCTAAAAATACTAAATAGCCAAGTAATTGCGACCAACTTGGATGTAGCGCTTGTCGGGCACTGCCGCGGCACCACTCGCTTCGCTCGCTCGGCTCGCGCGCGGTTTGTCACAGTTCTAACCTAATCTAATCCGTTTGGTTGGGGTACCCTAGCTTAGTTATTGCGACCAACTGTGAGAAAAGGCCAGAAAATTAAAAAGAGGCTTAATTATTAAAAAAAAGTGTCCATCTGATGATAGACACTTTTTGACGTGAAAACTTATTGACGTTCTAATGAACGTCAATAAGTTTTTAGAAGATCAGTCAAATATTTGCATTTGCATTAATGCATTAATAAAAAAACCGGCCAAGTGCGTGTCGGAGCATGCACAATGAAGGGTTCCGCATTTAGGATGGATTTATCCCAAAAACAAAATTAACATTGTAGTTGAAAAACATGTTCTCCTATACATCGATATACATCACGGTCAATTCTCCAACTGCAAATGTAAGTTTGTAATCGCAGAAAAATGTTTTCTTATATGATAAATCTACAAATGATTGATTTTCCGGCTTTTTTTCTTTACTTGTGCTGGGAGACCTTGCTTCTTGCCAAACATGATTCTAGGTCAACGGGAAGTACCCTATAGGTTTTGATTTATTTGCGAGTATTAAAATATGTTGCATAAATGGCCATATTTTTGTACTGCGTCGACTTATAAAGTTGATTTTTTTAGAGCTTCAAGGGACCGTAGACCTACGTACCTATATGATATTAATTTCAACTTGACAACTCCACGCGTTCCTGAGAAAAAGGGTCTTGGCAGACTGACAGACAGGCAGACAGATAGACGGACAGACAGACAGACGGACAACCAAGTGATCCTATAAGGGTTCCGTATTTTCCTTTTGAGGTACGGAACCCTAAAAATGAAATGATATTGGGCCTAAGCACATAACCACGTTGCTGTGCCGCGCCGCAACGCAACGCGTTCTACTGCCGTAGCGTGAGGTGAACATTTTTTTGTGATTCGTTAACGTTTTGGACGTGACTGCTCTGTTCTGAATCGCATTAAGCGTATTGCTCTTCTGTTATTATTACGAAGACATTACATGAATGTAAATAGACAACAGAGCAGATACTGAATACATCCACTTATTTTCTACGTTGCTGCAGATGATGCAGACGTGCTTAGGCCCATATAGTGAGTTAGAGTGATATCTAAGGTTAGGTTATTTATTTATTGGTGTGCACTCCTGTGACTGATCTTCTAAACTTGTTGAGTGAAACACTGTGTAAATTAATGATTTACAAAAGATGTTGCAATTTCTACATATTCGGAATAATATAAGAAACATTTGTGAGGATTTGCGGAAGGGAGAATAATTTGTAATAATCTGGTGATGGGATGTCTGGGAGATTTTGCAGGGACTGCATAACTGGTGAAATGTGGGCGTACTATGGGTACACCTCTGCCTAACCCTTCGGGGAAACAAGGTGTTATGTTATGTCATACCATCATGTCATGTCATGTCATGTCGTGTCGTGTCGTGTCGTGTCGTGTCACGTTATGTCGTGTCGTGTCGTGTCATGTCGTGTTGTGTTGTGTTATCTTATGTTTTGTTTTGTGTGCATCTTTGTAAAGGAAAATTAGATTACGCGAGCAGCTATGGTCTCGCAGTGTATCCGGAACCAGTACAAGCGCTGCTGTTATGTTGTGTTTTGTTTTCCTATGTTATGTTATGACATGTCATGTTATGTTATGTTATGTTATGTTATGTTATGTTATGTTATGTTATGTTATGTTATGTTATGTTATGTTATGTTATGTTATGTTATGTTATGTTATGTTATGTTATGTTATGTTATGTTATGTTATGTTATGTTATGTTATGTTATGTTATGTTATGTTATGTTATGTTATGTTATGTTATGTTATGTTATGTTATGTTATGTTATGTTATGTTATGTTATGTTATGTTATGTTATGTTATGTTATGTTATGTTATGTTATGTTATGTTATGTTATGTTATGTTATGTTATGTTATGTTATGTTATGTTATGTTATGTTATGTTATGTTATGTTATGTTATGTTATGTTATGTTATGTTATGTTATGTTATGTTATGTTATGTTATGTTATGTTATGTTATGTTATGTTATGTTATGTTATGTTATGTTATGTTATGTTATGTTATGTTATGTTATGTTATGTTATGTTATGTTATGTTATGTTATGTTATGTTATGTTATGTTATGTTATGTTATGTTATGTTATGTTATGTTATGTTATGTTATGTTATGTTATGTTATGTTATGTTATGTTATGTTATGTTATGTTATGTTATGTTATGTTATGTTATGTTATGTTATGTTATGTTATGTTATGTTATGTTATGTTATGTTATGTTATGTTATGTTATGTTATGTTATGTTATGTTATGTTATGTTATGTTATGTTATGTTATGTTATGTTATGTTATGTTATGTTATGTTATGTTATGTCATGTTGTGTCATGTCATGTCATGTCGTGTCGTGTTGTGTTGTGTTATCGTATGTTTTGTTTTATTTTGTTTGCATCTTTGTAAAGGAAAATTAGATCACGCGAGCAGCGACGGTCTCGCAGTGCATCCTGAACCAGTTAAGGTGCTCTTTATTTCGAAACAATACAGGCGCTGCTCATACAAACAGCGATGGCTAATTTTCCTAGGTACAAAAGGCTAGGCTATAAAGGCTAGATGTTTCGTGAATGCTCTTTGTATTCTCTCAATTCTTTGCGAATGAATAAAACGGATTCCAGGCAAAACTAGCGTATTCTAACCGACTAAGCACCAGAGTGGTAAAAAAAATATTCTGGTCTTTTGTGGTTGGAATTTAGTTGGACGTAATTTTTTGATGGCAGATTATTGTATGGAAATCTCAATACCGCGAAGCACATGTTACCTAAACAGACTACATAAACAATGGCAAAAGAAAATGATCAAGTTAGAAAAAGCTCTCTTGATAAATGATTTTATTTCTGTAAGTAGGTTTATACAAACACTTTTACATGTCAATTATATTTTTTGTTTTAAACTAGATGAGGCTGGCGTTTCCTACTGACCACTCTGAGAAGAAAGGCTGAAACAAACTCAGAGGTCACATGTCTTTAGACATAATCTTGGTCAGATCATGTGAAGACCAGTAGATTGATGTCTGAAATGGTGTTTTGAGGAAAGAACCACACAGATTGAGTGGACCTGTCCAGTCAGTGCAAGCATCTGTCCGTAATCGTACAGCTCAACATAAAAGTTAAGGAGCTCAACGATTCGACGAACAATACCAAAGAAAGGACATTTGGGTAGGCCGCATAATTTACTCAAACTGGCAAACTATGATTAAAGCTGAGAGAAAAAAAAAAAAGGTTGGGTTGTGATAAGTAATTATCGATACCTTCAAGAAAGTAAGAAGGTGGAAAGAGAAACTTGCTTAAAATTATTGGACCTACAGTTTTCCCAGATTTGTAAAACTATACATATAGAGCCATAGATATTGGTAGGTAAGTTCGAAGCGACGACTTATGAGTCCTCGGAAACATGATGTGTTAACGAAGATCGTCCAACCATACAGACTTGTGTCCGAAGGTATGCCTATGTTGTGCCTTTGATACTCGAATACTCGAAGTGTTAGTTTAGATGGACACAGGGAAAACTCCTTCGTCCACACTAGGATTATTTCCCGATTGCTTTCAAGAGAAAAAAGTCAAAGTCAAGTGTTTGAAAAAAGTTAGAAAGAACACTAAGCGAAACCGAAGTATCAAGCAATAGCGCGGGCGGACGATGCATCGCGGCGGGTCGGGGGGTGTGGGGGGGGGGGTAGTTTTATTAAAATGTGGCTGCTATTTTAGTTTATTGTTTATATCTTACGACTTCCATGCGAACGAAGTCGCGGGACACAGCTAGTTTCACATATAAAATAAGTTTGTCATAATATATGCACATACCTTCATAAAATAAAAATCGGGGGGTGTCGTGGGACACCCGGTTGGAACGAAGTTCCTTTCGCTGTATATTACGTATTAATACAGAGTGTTTAACTTCTAAAACCTATACTAGATGGCTCTGTATTAAAAAAAAAAACAAAAACTTTTGACTCTTGAAACTTGAGACCTTGAAACTGACTTTATAGGGCATATCGCTTTTTCGTTACGTGACGATTTTTACCAGTCAACTCCTACCGCACTTTGTTCCAAAAATATTATAGTTTCGATTTTCTTTCAGAGAAAGCAGGTTTTTTTAACAATGGCCGTCGCGGCTTTTGTACCTGCGGATATTATTCAGAATTCTTTATTTTAACACACGTGGAATTGTTTTACTCAGAAGTTTTATATTCATTCAACCCATTGGAAGTTGTACGAGAAGCCAGAATGTGTGGACGGAAAGGGTGGAAACAATGGCCTATCCTGCAGCAAGAGCGCTGGTCGTATGGCACGGCACGCTAGCATTAACGACATCATCCGTCGGACTCTTGTCCTGGCCAGCTGTTTTAGAACCCAACGGCTTGGCACGTGACGATGGGAAGAGGCCGGACGGAATGACCATAATGCCTTGGAAGTTGGGTAGGCCTTTGGTGTGGGATGCAACCTGTGTCGACACCCTCGCGCCATCCCATCTTCCTAGCACGGCGGGCTGTGCTGGGGCGGCTGCTGCAGGTGCAGAAAACCTCAAACGGTGCAAATATAACAACCTCATTGGGAGCTATATGTTTGAGCCGTTTGGTGTTGAAACACTAGGGCCGTGGGGTCAGAGTGCACATCGAGTATTTCGGGACATCGCTAAGCGGTTGGTCGACTCTCTACGGGAACAGAGGGCTGGCCTATTCTTAGCCCAAAGAATCAGCATTGCCATTCAGCGTGGCAATGCTGCCAGCCTTTTGGGCACTTTTCCGATTGACAGCGATGCGGACGAATTTTTTGATGCCCAATGAGCTCTTCTCCCTTTTTATTTTTTATTGTATACTTGTACATAATATATATATATTAGTGTTATCTTGTACCTACTTACAGAAATAAAAACTGTTGAAGGTTTACCACAACATAACGCCTGTATCCTTCGAAGGGGAGGCAGGAGTGTTTACCACATTTTGAGGTTGAACGCTGCATCCTATACCAGGCAACCATAGGACACAGCAATCTTTAAAAAACGTGAATTTCTTGAATATGTTGAAAGATATGTGGTTGTGTGCACTGTTTTGTCTTCTATTCTTTTTCATATATGGAAAACTAGTTCTACTTCCTACCTCGGACCCTTCAAACATTATAGCTTTGTTTATTCGTCTGAACCGTGTTAACGAGGACGATTGGTAGGTAGGTACCTGTTTGATTGTGCAGTTATGCAACTAATCAAGTTCGCTATTGATTCTTGATGTTGATACACTATCCGATGATATTTACGTAGACAACAGGACCAGTTACTCGGTTGTGAGTATTCTATCGACCCGTTCAGCAATTTGACCAATTCTGAGTTCAACCCTAAGGTCAGCTGTGGTAAAGGGGTAGGTAATAAAATATTTATAGGTTGGAGGAGTTCATTGATTCTTCTTCTTTCAGGTAGCACGAGCTGTATCAGAATAAATCATGCTAAAGTAAACCAACTAGGAAATGGTTGGCGTCTGCTTGACTGGGTAAACAATCAGGCGTGATTACTAACTTTTTTTAAATTTTTATACTTTATTGAAAAAAGCCAGATTCTTAATAATTAATTACAATCTAGCTTATTAGACTAATAAGCAATTTTAATCTAACTTAATTTTTTGTTGTTTGTACTTTACACCAGTCCGTTCCACTTTCTTTCTTTTCTGATATAATAACATAAACACCTTGTTCTTGTGTTAGATGTGTGTGATTGCTAACTGATAAAAAAACAGAAGTTTAAACATAAATGATTATGTAATTATAACAATACTATCACTTCCCGCGTGACTTCGCAGGCGTGGATTTCATACTTTAGTACCCCGTTAGGGTTCGATTTTCAAAAACCCTGTTACATGTTATTCTTTATTTTCGGTCTGAATTTCGAGTTAATCGGACCGCGCATTAAAATTCTTCCATACAAACTTTGACACCCCCCTATCCCCCTTTAGTAGTGTAGTTTAGAAAAACAAAAATGGCAAACTTTATAATTTACCTAGTTATGTATTTGTGCCAAGTTTCAAGTTTATTAACTCAAGAAATAAGATTGTTTGTACAAACAAAATCCCTTATTTTCACCCCCATAAAAGTCGAATTTCTAAAAGTCCTTCCGTAGTGGATGCTTACAACATAAAAGGCATCAACTGCCAAAATTTAAAGTTTGTAGCGCCAGGCTCTGCGTTGATGAATCAGTCGGGACAAGTCATTATATATGTACATATGTATAGATTAAATAAAAAGTACGAAGGTGTAAGTATGAATGAATGACTGCCTCGTAGGTCTAGTGGTCGCAAGCGCTACTGCTACACATGAGGTCCTGTGTTCGATTCCCGGGTCGGGAAAAGTGTTATTGTCTTTCCTTCTGGAATTTCTCAGTAGCAGTCCGTAGTCTGTTTTTGCCCGGTTGATGGCAATAGGCTCGCTCCCGATTATATGGGACTTATACATAACTGGCGAAATGTGGGCTTACTACACTTCTGCCTAACCCTTCGAGATTACAAGCTGTGGATTGTTAAGTATGAATATGTTTAAAACATTTGTACAGATATAAAATTAAATCACGTTAGTCTTAAAAAAACTACGGAGTTAATAAATACAAGCCATAAAAGCAAGGGTTTGTTGGAAGGTGTCAGGTTTAAATTGCACTTAGAATTTTATTATGAAGATTAAGGCTGATCTCAAAACTTTAATTAAGTTTAAGAATTAATTAAAGGACATTTTGTATTTTGTAGTAAAAGTTGGAGTAAGTCTAGACTGCGTAGTCCATCAAAAGATAAGCGCTGTTGCATGTTAAGTATAACTAACCTTGTTCTAAATACATTTAAACAATGGCAGAGGTAGCTAGACTTGTATTCAATGTCTAAGAATTTTAATATTAGGTCTTTACCTATGAAATTGGAGATTTGTATGAACATTTTACATAACATAATATCACGCCTTGTTTCCCTGAAGGAAGGCAGAGGTGTACCTATAGTAACACCCTCAAAAATGAAAATTTTAATATATAAAAATTTTGTTTTTTTTTTATTTCAGCTAATCAAAGTACTGACCCAAATTATCTATACAATTTTGCCATTTTGATGGCAGTTTGTTTATCCCTTTACTGTAGAAGTCTGCCGGACGGGAGGCGATGAAGTCAGCGAAAGCGTTTCGTACTGCCTCTTGGGTGTTGAATTTTTTCACCCTTAAAAAATTGTCTAAATTTTGTAAAAAGTAGAAATCTGTTGGGGCAAGGTCCGATGAGTATGGTGGGTGACGGAGAGCTTCCAGCTGTAACTCTTGTAGCTTTGCGATGGTCTGTCGTGAAGTGTGAGCTCGCGCGTTGTCGTGTAGAAGCAATGGGGAAGAACGATTGACCAGTATTGGTTGTTGAATAGTGAGCTTCTCCATCATTGTTTGCAATTCTTGGCAATAGACATCTGCCGTCACTGTTGTGCCATTCGGTAAGAAGCTGTGATGTACAAGTCCGGCACTGGTCCACCAGACAGTCACCGTCATCTTCTTCTGAGTAATCTTTTTTTTTAGCGCACAGATTGGGTGCTGTACCCGGGTCCACCCACTGAGAAGAACGCTTACGGTTGTCGTACAGGATCCACTTTTCATGGCAGGTAACAATTCGATTTAGAATTCCCTCGTTTCTATGCCGATTCAGTAGTGCTATGCATGCTTCGACGCGTAAGTCTCGCTGTTGGTCGCTTAGTTCGTGTGGCTCCTACTTATCTAGCTTTTTAAGTTTTCTGATTTGACGCAAGTGCTTCAATGTTGTTTTGCCCGCAGTAAACTCAGCCGTAGATTGAGTTGGATCCGCTTTCACTATCGCCTTCAATTCATCGTTGTCGACAATAGTCACCAGCCGACCGCGAGGCTCGTTCTTAAACTCAAAATTTCCAGATTTAAAACGATTAAACCAATAATAGACCATGTTATCCATTAATTATCCATTGGGCTATCCTGTAATGGTTGATGTAAGAAGAAATAAATAAAAAATAAAAAATAAATGTTTATGCAAGCAGTGTTAGGCCCGTATACGTCGTTAATGTTTCGTGTTGTTTGCCCAGCGGTATTTCTACGTAGGAACTCTTAATCGACAATTCGTACAATTTTTTCGAATATGAGTTCCTACGTACAAATACCGCTGCGCAAACAACACAAAACATTAACGACGTATACGGGCCTTCACAAAAACAAAAAACTATCTAAAAACAAATGACTGAATTTGAAATTAACACGGCTTTCGAATAAAATTTATTTGAATTTCGAATTGCGCGCCAATCCACAGATAATTAAATCGGAAAATGCTGGTTATAGAATCTCCAATTACATAGGTAAAGATCAATTATTATTTTCTAACAATACCTACTAACAAAGCCCAAAATAAGAACATTGTTATTTAAGACTTCATTTTATATAGTGACTTATCGGCTTTTTTCCTTTTAACGTGTCTTTCGCAAGCCATTTCAATTATTCTCTCATACGGATGTTACAATTTCTATACAAAGTTGATGGCATTCAATGGCGATAGGATAACAGTGACTATACAATGTTTCTTTGATGTTCCTGCTACAGGCAATTTTTCATGAAGACAATTCTGAATTTAAGTCTAGCCTAGTGTTACAAAAAAAAAAAAAAATATGTGCGGTTGGGGGACCTCCAATCGCACACGTGTATTTAAAGGAACTTCTTCTTTCTCACGTGTGATTTCAAACAAAAACAAAATTTTCGCATCCCCCATCTTAGATTTATATTTTGACCTCACTATCGGTTTTAGTACCCTCGAGAACTATGAAAACGATACCCATGATGTAAAATTTGAAAACTTTCGCGGCCGCCATCTTGTATTTACATTTTAACGCCACTATCGGCTTTAATACCCTCGAAAACCATGAAAATGACACCCATGATGAAAAAAAATTTCACAGCCGCCATCTTGAATTTTCATTTTGACCAAATTCGAAAATTCGTGTGAATATGAAAGATGAAAGTCGCATGGAGACGCATAACGTGTATGTATGAAGTATGAACGCTTTTTCGCGTGACGATTTCTACCAGTTCACCGCCAGCCGCGTCTTCGTTCCAAAAACAAAAGACGGACTGTTAAATAGTTCCCGTTGTAAATTCATCTGCTAAGGAATCTTTCCACCTCGTTGTCTCTGGGCATTCACCAGAGACGACGAAGTGGAAAGATTCCTTGTTTCTCACGAACAAGTCCAAGCCAGGCTGGCACTACTCAAGATAACGTCAACCGTTCCTACAAACTTCCTACAGTTCAACAGTCTTGTTTGACACGCCACGACTTTTAAATTGTCAGAAGCATTAATTTTGAAATATTTATGACCCTCATCGGTATCTAATTATCAGATCGATTTGAACTTTGAGGGTCGATTATGTTCACGTTCAATGACAATGAAAGACTAATGATTGCTTCGGTATAATTTTGAGGAAGTTAAATATCTGTAATAGATGCCTGCCGGACCATTTTAAAACACATTTTTCGAAAAAGGATTTATAATAATATAGATATATAGAGGTATTCCTATCTCACAAAGCGACACAAGCTTTACATGTGTTACACAAGTGTACAAACACGCTGTGAATGTGTGCGTGAAGACGAGTAGCGTACACAAACGCACACACACACTTCCAACTTCGTCATTGTGGTCGGACGGCATCGAGAGCTCCTGCGCTTACACACACATTCACAGCGTGTTTGTACACTTGGTAACCACAACTAAAGCATACGTCGCTTCCTGAAATAAAAGTACTAGGTACTGAATTTGAACACCTTCTTTTCATATTCCGTATCTAATAACACAAGTTCTTTGTAATATGATAATATGTTCCAAGCTGTTGCTCGCATTTCTGAATAGAAAGATATAATACTTATTATATTGCGTATTTCGGACTTCATAGTCAGAATAATAGGCATAAACGATTAATTCAAAACGTGGTTTAACAATCGTCTTGGTTTAAGTCTATTGTTAGTACCACTTTAATTTCATAAGGAGCCTTAAGTTTATTGTCTAAGAATAGAACAGCTTTCTAGCTTCTACAATTCGCCCTGAAAGTTAGTCACAAGATAAACTAAGACAGAAGTACGAAAACAAAGGTAAACATAAAACTAGAGCCACTTAATCCACCCGTGATCCGATTCTAGACATATCTAGATACGTTGCTAAGTCGAATATTCGAGTAATTCGATACTGATAGATGTCTTCCGTCGTCGTTTTCGTGTAAGTGCTGTAAGTTCAACTTTGAAAAGGTTCGTTTGTGAACAATGGTTTTAAGTGTCACAAAGAGCGCGAATACTAAACGAATGGAGGCTTCACGGCTTCGGCAAGCGTGGGGCGGGCGGGGGCGGCGGCGATGGGGACGCGCGCCGCCCTACGGGGATACCAGCTTAGCGAATTTGGTACATTTTGTGATAAAGGTTTTTTGGGGAAAGCTAACCAATTTTCTGTAGGTTTTAAATATTTTTAGAAACGGCAATACCATGATTTTTATTTGATATTTGGGTTAACATCAAGATATATAGCTTAATATACCCACCATTTCATTAGAATTTTCAATTAATGATTTGAAACCTGTTAGTATGTTATTCCCACTGGTAACTTAAATCTGATCGTCTAAAAAGCTCAACATATTATAGTAGATATAGTAAAAAAAAAACCAAGAAGTCTTTTAAAAAGTGGGTCTTTCTTGATATCGCACTAAAATCGTAAGTAACAATCCTGGATGAACGAAGTAATTGCAACATACTTAGATTGGCAAGTGGACCGATGATTGCTGCCCCAACGAATTACCAAATAAAAACCTTAATCGATCCCAATTTCATTTTAATTTTAAAAAGTTGACATTACAAAACTTCACACGAAAAGGGTACAATTTCCAAAAAATCCGTACGCTAACCTATGGCAACACAGCAGCGTAGGGCAGACTCGAGCGCGCGACAGCGGCGGGCGAACGCCGCGCCAGCCTCCGCGAGACGCGCCAACACAAAACAACTGAACAGTGATATCTTCAGTGAAAAAATGCTTGTTCATTAGTAGTGAGGAGCCGACCCTGCCTGTTGCACGCCGCGACCCGTTCCACACACAAAAGGGATAAACTAAGGCCGCGCCATTTTGGAGACCGCGGAGTTTTTCGTGAGTACCTACATTTTCTTTTGTTGTTCAAAGTTCCGTTAAGTAGCAGTTTCAGCGTAATGTTTTTTGGGTACCTGCAGTATTGCTTTGCGTTTTGAGTGGAACACAGAAATCGTGTGTTTTACCGTTATATGATTTTTAAAATTAACGTCGGCGCCACTTGACGCCCGTCGTAAACTGATTTGCAACCTAGATGAAGTACGAGCTGATGGGTAGAACAAAAATACCGAAACATTACTTTATTAGACGGAGGTTACATCCGATTTAAGGTCCAGGGTATTTTAAGCTATTAACAGTCCAATTATATTATAACTGGGAAAAATAACGTTTTATTGCCTAATAATATGACTTATTTTCCCTCGAATACCGTCCAAAAAATAAAATCCATTTAAAAAGGCTCGGAGAGCGCCTAAATATAATTCTTTGTCTCCGTACCTCTCGGGACGTCCATTCACTCAAATTATTCGCTAAGGTCTATTAAAATTTACACTTGAATGGGTCGGAAATTGTAGAGTTTATTGAATGAACAGTTATTAATGTCGGTTTTAGGAAGCGGTCTGCAATAAAAGTTTGCAACAGTTTCCGGCGGCCGCTCGGCAGCCTCTGTGTGTGACACATTCACTTCCTGCGACGGATATTTGCGAAACAGCACATTTTGAGAAACGCTATTTATCTTGTTTAAAGGTGTTATTTTGAGATGGTTTTTGGAAGAGATTTTGTGATGAAATGGTACTTAATATTCAAGAATTTCAGAGTAGTGCTATGACTCTTTGTAACAGATTCACCCAATATTTAATGTTATTGCAAACGAACATGAGTAGCCCATTACATGCTACCAAAGTCTGTTAGATACCTACCTATATTAACCAAAACCTGACCTTACCCGCTAACCATCTCAGAATAGAACACAGAAAGGTTATTTATTACTTTCAAACTGCAGCTGAATTTTAATGCAATCGACTTACGATCTTCGTCTCAG
The DNA here is from genome assembly GCA_947568875.1 of Fissipunctia ypsillon. NCBI lineage: Eukaryota > Metazoa > Arthropoda > Insecta > Lepidoptera > Noctuidae > Fissipunctia > Fissipunctia ypsillon. The sequence continues at coordinate 18,193,657 of OX387654.1, read as the reverse complement.
CAGTATTATGCTTAACAGCCATGACTGTTGTCCCTTTCTCCGTCTCGTTAAAACTTCATAATGCCGCATTTTATTTATTTTGCTGGCTATATGAGCCAGCCAAATAAACTGGGGAACAAAGAAAACGCGGCTGCAAAGGGATAATTTATTCGATGGGCACGTCACGACGTAATCTGGCAGGAGAGACGCAGATACTATGTTTCGTCAGCCAAACATTCACGATCTATTGAACATACGCATGGACTAATGATCGTGTATGATGGGTGTCTACTTTCTCCATTAGACCTTTTTGATATTCGCCGTGGGAGCCATTAGACAGGTTGCTAGGAAACGGTTCGTAAAAGTTGTTAATTAAGGTAACGTATGTAAAATATAATATTTTGTTCGGTTCAATTTTGTGATTATACGAGTATAAAGTACATAATAAAAGTATGGGTAAATATGGACTCTAAAAATGTACCTTCATTTTGTTCGTTTTTCAGAAAGAAAATTCCGAGTATTACGTAGTTGTGTTACTTTTTTGTGTTAAAAACATAGTATTTGTTTCTAAAACACCTACAAACCGTTATTATAAACTATGGTGTATTTTAGAGGGGCTCGTAGCTAGGTAATAACAGCTGCACAGATCGATCGATCATGTTAAGCTACGCTTGCCGCAGTTGGTTCGTGGATGGGTGACCATCTTTACATACCGAGACCCCCCGTGCCTCAGAAAGCACGTTAAGCCGTTGGTCCTGGCTGTCATTCGTTGATCTTTGACAGTCTTTACGGGTCGTCAGAAGCCCGAAAGTCTGACAACCAGTCATACCAAAGGGTATCGTATTTTCCAGTAACTGGGTTGTGGAGGTCAGATAAGCAGTCGCTCCATGTAAAACTGGTATTCAGCTGCATCCGGTAAGACCGGAAGCCGACCCCAACATATATAGTTGGGAAAAAGCTAGGCAGATGAAGATGATGAGTGTATTTTGCAGACAATTGATGGTATTTATTTTCGCTTGTAGATTGAATAACCGAATTCTCGGATGGCTTATTTCTACCAAACAATCTAATTAAATCTGTTTTGATTGTAGTCTGGATTTTGATAAATTCATTGGTGTGAAAGCTCAAGTGCCTTATTAGAACTCAGAGCAATAAACAAATACAAGAAAATATTACATTACATTTATTTAGCACAGACTAAACAAAATATATAAATGTTGCCGGCTTATAAACTATACAGATTTCCAAAGTGAATTTCACTCATTCATTTTGAATTATAAATTGCGATTGAAAGGGATTTAATGGTATATCAAATAAATATGTTTCTGCGGTTTGTTATAGCGGACCGGACGGAGTATTCATACATTCAAATTGTATTTACAAGAACCGAGCAAAGTGAATGATTAATAAATTCAAACAATGTTTATTCAGTTAGGAGTGCTAATATTAAATATCGCGGTTGCCAGCATGAAAAAACTGAAATCCAAATGCAGTATGAATTTAAATAGTATGATGATAATTTATTAAGAGTTCTTACGGTTGGCTTTTTGACCTTTTCATCGTTAACGCTGTTGAGTTTTATAAGTAATTATATTTAACTTTGAAATATCTAAATTTAATGCGCGTTGAGAAATTCTATAGTAGTGAATGACAAAGGACATAATTATTTTGGTTTTTCTTGTAGAGTTTTTTTTTGATGTGAAATAAATCTTATCCAATTTAGTTCTTGGTTCTTTATGCAGATTTGGTGCTTTGGTGCATTATAACATGTAGTTTGAAAATAATGTTAGACTGAGTGATGCCGTGGTTGCATTGTTTACTTACTTTGACAATCCTTATTGATATTATATTGTATGTGTTAATAATATTGACATAATATTATTTGTGAACAATTTCAAAGTGAAGTTGGGAAGGCTCCAAAATATAATAATTAATAAAAAAAATAATTGAAATATATTGAAGTCATGGTTTCCTAGAACATCTAAGCACCAAATCACTATTATGATACTTATTAACGAGTATTCTATTCTAAGCTATTCTATGTTTTTGTATACAGCAATGTACTTGACATACAAATTATCCTCTAACATTCTGACTGAGTAATCACACGAAGAGGAGACACCACTCAGAATGAGTTATAATTTTCCGTGTAGTAACACATGTTGTTTTTTGAGGTAATGTGTAAAGACAACGTTGACATATGCCTACATATCTATTTCTACCATGACAATAAGATGACAGTCTTTACTAAATACATACTGAACTGTCGTTGGTCTGGTTTTTATGACTGATTGATTTTGATTTTTCAAGGTCTTTATTATTACACAGGTTGTTACAATGGTGTTTACAAATGATCTTATTCGATTTGTACACAAATCGTGATTAATTTTGTTACATAGGCTATATTTCTCCTTTACAAACATTAAAACATGTTTTATTATCTTGTTTTGCGTTGACATGAATTAACTTATGACTAGTTTTGGCTTTGAGTGTATTTGTACAAAGGTAAAAGAATAGAATACTCTGTCTCTCTTTATTATGTACACCATACGAAACACCACCATATATAATCATTAGAAGGTATGCTGTGGTGGTGTGGTGTGGTAAGGTGTGATGTGGTACGTCTGACAATAGTGTGATTTTTTTTTGTATTGTGTATTTATTTTATTTCTTATTTAAATATCATTGCATGCTGAACCGGCAGACGTAATCACGTCAACGCCGGCTGTTGCTGAAAACCAGCGCTGGGGCTCTATCTTGCATAGGGTCGAAGCATTATGCTGAGCGATGGCCGTTTTGCGTGGGTGTGACGCATATTTTCCCTCAACTTGTTTCTTTTTGTGTTTGTGTTCTTTCTTTGCGTCATGTTTACCGCAAATAAACGAATTTTCTTTCTTTCTTCTTTTAAAGGGTTACAGGACTAATCACATAGGGTATGGGTCTATCTGGAACTTACTGAAACAATTTTTTCATGTATTTTTATAGGGTGGGTAGATGTATTGTACCTATGTATATTTGTATGAAACAGGAACTTTTTTCATTTCCGTGTCAAACAATGGTGCTCCATTTATTATTCAAAATGGACTGTCCTTCTATTATAATTCACGTTTAAATGATAGGTTAGTATGTACATCGTCATGAATATTTGAAACGGTTTCTCTGCGTAAAGCCTTAGAGAATGGTCCATAATACGATGTATTACTAAATCAAATGTTGATTAAAGGATGCAGTAATGCCTAATGAAGTATATGAGTTTACAGTTTCAGGTATGGGTCGGCCATTTACCATAGAATAAGAGCTTTAGCTCAATAAACGCCGCACTCACAGAGATTCGTTACAGTTAATAAACCATTAACTTATAATTACTTGCGAGTGGTCAGTAAATCTTGGCACACTACGTCTGCTGCGACGTCAGTTGTCATTGTCAGTGTTAACTAACTATGTCGTGGATCAGGATTGTTCGACTTATCCCTGCTTCCATATTCAGTCTTGTTAGACGACCTACATAGATAGTCCAGGATTAGTTAAAATCGTTTCCTCATGTCCTTTTTAAGCATAATATTGTCTTTTTTAGTTGTTTGTACATTTATATTATAAATAAGTGACGTGGTAAAATAATAGAAGACCAAATCAACGCGTTTATTTAATTTACCCCGTACCGCTTCATTGTGTGTGGTGCGCGTTAACCATCCTGTTTAAATAAATCCCTCTATTCAGTAAGCCCAATTACTTACCTTAAAGTTCAGGGCATTTGAACTAAGAATAGAAACCTAATTGATACCTATCTAAAAGGCTATCACAGTTAAGCTACTTTAGCCGTAACACAACACCGAGCAATCTTAAGTAGCTGTCGGCCAACTAATTGGTATTAAAGAACATTGTTGTTTGACTGAATAATGTTTACTGTACACGTGAGTAATGCGCGGTCCACCCAAGCGTGAAATAGGTAATTTCCCGCGGCCATTAAGGGTAAGAGTACCAATGTACCTTTCAGCAACACGTCCGAACATAAAAGTCAATTTTTTAACGAAAGCGATTGCGTTGTCTCGGTGCAGTAAAACTCGTTACGGCTCCGCTGAATTTTTATTGGATCACGTTTATCTGCAGCAATCCGTGTGTCATTTCAATCTGAATGAGTTTATGAGGATGCAGGAAAAGATGCATTGAGTTATATTTTAATAAATAATCATAATCATAAATCTTTATTTATCTCAACATCATATTACAGGCACTGGTTAATAAAATGCACAATCTTAAATAGAGAAAGGTGTCTGAGGTAGGAGGGTCCTGAGTTACAGATCACCCGGCTCTCTTTTAAAGGACATGTTAATTTACAAAACAGTTAAAGTTAAGATATACTTAATAGGTATTATAAAGTCTGATAATGCAATTGAGTGCAGAACGTAAAAAAAATGACACAAGGTACAATGACACAATGCTGAGTAAGAAATTATAACGTTTCGGATAAAATACCGTATTAATTGTAAGTTTCAAATCATAAGATAATGGTCCACTGAAGTTAATTGACGTTTGTGAGGGCGGATTTCAAATATTCACAACATCATCAGAATGTATAAATTGGTTTAGGTCACACATCTATCCACTTCAAATAATGAGTCTAACACATTCGTCAAAAATCACATGAAACTTGGATTTACGAATAAAATTCTCATATTGCCAAAATCACGAAAGCAAACTACCAATTAGTGCGGATTCATTCTCAATGAAATCTAAACACAAGGTGGAAAAGAAAGACTAATTACAAATTAGTTCAGAATTAAGCTAAGTAATTACTGACCTTTGTCTCTATTAAGTATTCCAGTCAGTTTTGTGCTACCTTCAGAAAATTAGCTATTTTCTGACTCTGCTATCCCGGTTAATCAAGCATTGAATACATTATTTTAACGCCCCTGCGGACGGACCTCGGCGTCACTGTGACTGTACATCAAAAGCGGTTTTTGTGTTACAATAAATAAGTAAATAAAAATGTACAGTAAACCGCACTTCTGTGGTAACTCTTTGACCTTGAGCTAGCACAGCGTAGAACGCTGTTTTGTTTCAACTGATGTGCGGCCTACTGTACTCCTTCCCGGTTAATAATACAACCAGAAACTGACAAACTGTAGTACAACTACTTCATAAAAAAAGATGATACGTAAGAAATCGTAAAATGTCACCACTTTTAGGCCGGCCAAATACAGTCGGAATTCCGATTCGGAATTCCGTTTCGAAAGCAGCAAATCCATTCATAATCTAGCTCACCGTTCGGAATTTTCTCCGTTTCGGAATTTCGCTTGGTAACTACTGTGCGTGATTTTGTATGGATTTGCTGCCTTTGAAGTTCCGAATCGATATTTCGAAACGGAATCTCGGTTCGGAATTCTGACTGTATGTGGCTGGCCTTAATGACAGTCTCAAAAAGTTTTATCATATTCTAGAATCTACATAGATAAAGATAAAGCTACAAAATGAGTACCCTGGAAGCTCGAAGGGAGCTCCTGGATTACAACACCATTGATTGCCTACAATTGGTATGTAAGTTCAATTTCAGAGTACGCCGTAGACCACCTCGCAAACCTATAGCACCCTTAACTCCACCTGTTCGCCGTACAGTGCCTGTTACTAATTCACCTATACTCCGCGTGTGCAAACTCATAAACGAGCGCAGCGACCTGGTTGACGTCCATGCAGATTCAATATCGACGTTCGTCAGACGAAATTAGTATATTAGTATTTAATATAATTATCTAGAATTGAAGTATGGACGGCAGCACATCAAGCTACTACAATCTGTCAAATTTCTTTAATAGATTTTCAACTTTATTGCTATAGCATTAGGTTCAAGATTGATTGGGAAAATTTGACAGTTTCGGGTAGCTTTACCTGCTGGCGTCTGTACATTGAGTCTTTAAAATTAAAATAATTACAAAGAGCATTTTGCATGTGGTGTTTGACTGTAATTGGTTGTGCAGTTGGATTTAAGACAAAATTACTTGTATTATGTTCCTATCTGTATATTATCTGTAACAACTGTTGGTGTACCTTAATTAAATAAATAAAGATAATAAAAATGGTGGTCTGCTACAGAAATTATATAATATTTTTCTAACAGAAACCTAGGAAAAGTCTTATTTTGAAAGTAGCTCTATTTGTTTGTTTATTTAGTCAGTTACACAGAAAAGGTTCTAGAAGTTCTTGGTAAAACAGGTTCGGGACGTTATCGTTTCAGTATGCTAATGTTTCTGAGTACCTCGGAGTGGGAGTACCTAAACGCATGTTTAATGACTCAGCCACAATTTATGGAGAGTAGAGTAACTACATTATGTAATAAGAAAGTACGTATTTTAGTATTGTGATAAAAGGATAGGTATACGGCGAGTATTATAGAAGTTGGGTCAAATTTAAGGGTCTGGTACAAACCATCAAACAAACTGAACAACTTTCTCCATGGCACCAACATCGTTATCGCGAAAAAATTGTCAGCCATCCCATACATTTGGGTCGAGTAGGTATTGGAAGTTTTGTATGGGACAGTTATTTTTTTTTTCCTTTCTGATATATACTGTAGATTTTTACTAGTACTTGGAAAGTTGCTGAAAGAAAATACAAAAATCGATCAAGGAAAAGCTTGGTATGGCTTTAGCAGCGTGCGTTAGTGCTTTTAGCGCGAAATCAAATAGCATATTACGGTTGAGGTGAACATTGGCGTAACAACCGCATGAATTTATACAAAAGCGATTTTCCAGCATGCATACGATATTAAAGTTATAAAACTGAAACATGAAATAAGGCTATTTTATTTAGCTAGCAGAACATCTATTTATTTATTATTATTTATTTATATATACATACAGTCTTAATACATGTGCATGTTTATTTTGTACCGTTTAACCACAAGTGGTTTGTATCGGTTATGCAGAGTGGGTATGAATCGTTCGCTTTTATATTCATCGAAAAAAAGTCGGCAAGCATTCTCCGAGACTTACCTGAATGAGAACTTAAACAGGCGGGAGGGGCAACAGAGAAATAAATTAAATCGTGAGAACTTAGAGCAGGATCTAAATTGTTTTATATGCTTTCTCAGTTGGTTTATTTTTTCCATAATTTAAAATGTTACAGACTTTTTTGACAAAAATATAGGTGGTAACTATCGTCTATCAATACTTAACGAGGATTTATTTTTTATTTTGCCTTCATATTATTATAAGTACGTAATTTACTGTAAAAAGTTCATGTTTGTATGGTATGAAACGGAGTCGAAATAAAGAAAAACATGAAAGATTTTCTTTTAAAGAGAAATAAAGTTTCCTAAACAATAACACATTTTTACATTTTATCAGTTTAATGTTATCTTTTACTTAGTTTTTGTTACAAAAAGCGGAGCAAAGTAATATTTTCGACCGCGTTTTTGTTACAAAATCTGGGTAGGACAGATGATGGATTGAATGGTATGGGAAAAATTACAACTCCAACAGAAATATCCAATTTGTAACGTTTCTATTCCGATGTGACATATTACAGGTTTTGATCGATGAGAAAAATAATTTGTAGGGAAAAATAAAACGTCATGTTTGTTAAAATAATGCAATAAAAGACCATTGTTCTAGAACTTTACAGGATTATTAATCAGCTAAAGTTTTTATTGCAAAGGATAACATAGTTGGGTTTCATTAATTTATTGTTGTCATAAATTATTCTGTCCAAACTTGCCATATTATGATAATTTATCTCTGTTATTTGTTTTATGTTACGTTATTTATTGTTCCGTACACCTTTATAATATTTAGTACCGAGGATTACCGTAGCAACAGGAAAAGCTCAATAAATACAGTTGAGAACAGTAGGGATTTTGATGTAGAATTGTTTGATACTGTGCCTATTACGCTATAGGTGTCATTTGTCACATTACGCTATCCATCTGTCATTCTACAGGAGAGCATCTGTCTTTTGGTAGAAAAGCATACTCGACACTTTCTTGTCTTTACATAAGTAACTTAAGCGTATTGTATCTAATAACAATATTTTTTATATGCTTGTACAGTAGGTATTATTATTATTTTCGGTTCTTTATGTTTCTTCTCATTTAAGAGAGGTTAAGAAACCTTACACATGGGTCGGGACCAAGTTTGTAAGGCGAAATTTAGATAGAAAAGGTGGATGACAGTGTTGAAGAAGTCAGGAACTTCCGGGTGATGCGACAGGTGTTAAGGATGGTGGCTTTTTGGAGCATGTAAAGTGTGTAAGTAGGCATCTGTAGGGTATCATTATTATTATTTTAAGACTGTTAGCTTTTAAATTATGTAAATACTAGTAGTGCCCCGCGGCTTCACCCGCATATGTGTCGATCCGGTAAGAATATCGAGATAAAAAGTATTCTATATGTTAACTCAGGTTATTTTTTCATTTTTTATTTAAGATAGGTTTGTTCTTGACTCTGGTCTAGGTCAGAGGTAACAGAGACAAATTCGACGATGGAATGAGCTTACCCAGAAGAAGCCTGTTCACTGTCACTTTGAAGAGATCGGGGTCGTATGCGTTCAGAAACACAGACGCAGGCAGAGACATCCACTCCTTTGCTGTGCGCATCACAAAAGACATTTGGAAACGCTTAGTGCGGATTGGTGGAATAGCAACTGGTAGGGATGGTAACCTGCAGTGCGTCTAGTCCGATGGTAGAAGGGGGCAGGCGGAATGAGGTCGTAGAGTTCTTAAGCAAACTCACCGAAGTACAATCTGTAGAAGACTGACAGCAGGCAACCTTACAGCGATGAGCCAAGCTGTGAAGCTTGGCATCCACCGATTTTACGTCACCAATGAGCCTCTTAGCTCTGCGTTCCACCGAGTCAAACGCGGCAAGTTGGTATTTGGCTGAGCCATCCCAAAGGTGGCTGCAACACTTCATACAGGATCGGACTTGCGCTTTGTAGAGAGCTAAAAGCTGTCCAGGCGTAAAGTATCGCTTCACCCTATTTAGGATGCCCAGTTTCTTGGCCGCAGTTTGGGCTTTGTACTCGATGGTGGTTATCTGTGTGGCAAATTTCATCCAAATTAGTTCAGTTGTTTTTGCGTGAAAGAGTAATAAACATCCATCCATCCCTCCTCACAAACTTTCGCGTTTATAATATTAGTAGGAAGTAGGATAATAACAATCTTTTGTAACAGTTCATTAATCATGAACTTACAACCAGGGGGATTCCGAGCCGTGTAACTTACTCAAGTTACAATCCCCCTGTCAATGCTCCGTGCGTATCAGTACGTTCACCAAGTTCCTGCACTGTCACTTGTTATCGACTTGAGATTACAACTTCCCCCGCTAAAACTTCCTAGTTAAGACCCCAGAGACAACTTTGGCTCAACTTTATAAAAACTCGGGTTATTCACTTCTGGTAACGCAGCAGGTGAAACAACATTTAAGTTTGGAACAGTTACGGTATTCTGAGTTACCTTAGTTGAAGGTAACTCACGTAAGATTAGAAGTTTCTAATCTGTAGATGGCGTTTAGGGAAAAGTGGAAGAATTTTGTTTTTTGATCATTAACACAGATAAATATGACACAATTATTATTATTATTTATGCTCTATATGATTGTAAAGCTTAATTAAACCTTCCAAAAAGTCAATATCGTTGTGTAACTGTGGTGTAACTGTAATATTGATCTTTGCCGTCGCTGTCCCCGTAGGCAAACGAGAGAAACCTACTCACGTAAAAAATTAAAAACGCTGTCCCTTGTTTCCACACGTACGTGTAAGTTAAACATTTTAAATTGAATTGTAGCGTCGAGCGCGCAAATTTTATGAAATAAAAAACAATTTATTTTGTCTGACGCAGATCTAAAGGCGAGAAAAATTTTCATTGTTATTCCTGAACCCGAAAGAGCCTTATAGTGCGGAAGCTAATATACATTTCATCTGTTTACATTTTCTCAGGAACCCTATCCAATTTTCGAAATATTTTTCTTGGGTAAATTCGTTAGTAGCGAAAGAGGGTAAACTAAAATAGCGTCAGTTAGTTCCATGGTCCAGTAGTTTGGGTTCCCTGTGGGCTTATAAACTAAGCTTGTCTTATCTTCGGCAGGGCCGCCCAAATCACTGTTTGGGGGAAACTCACTACCAATTTTTTCATCATCAGTATTTTTATATTGGCACTTGGGTGTTGAATTTCTTAGCTTACTAACGAGGTATCTTCAAATATAATGCTCATAGAGAAAATTTTCCTTGATTAAAATTACACACATCATGAATGATTCCGGACCCTTTGTTTGAGAGATTTTAGTAATTAAGAGGTATCCAATCAATACAGCTGCATTGACGAACCCTTCCCCTATGCCAGACTGTCTGGTTGTCTGGCAGAGCGGATGGGTCGGGCTCAATCGATTTTACTCTGCGGCCCTTCCAAATATTGCAACTACTCGTTTCTGTATTAAATTCGTATGTTATAGGTATAAGTTTGGGACTTAAACATAACTGTTAAAATGTGGGTGTACTTAGTGCACCTCTGCCTAAAAGGGTTAGGCTTACAGGCGTGATCTTATGTTACGTGATGTTTATATAAGTTTGTAGTGAAAACTGCTCTTTCAAACACCCATCTACAATAACTTCCACCTTGACCTATCCAGTGACAAAGTTCGTTTGTTCTGCTAATACTCCACTAAGCAAAAGCCTTATCAAAGTTTACCTATAGTTTACCTACCTTCCCAGTTTTGGCAATTCACTATTCATTTTCGGAAGAAATATCGCCAGTAGCGTCATAATACCCGCACTTACAGGAATTAAAAAAACCTTTCAGGGGAAAGGTCTTTTGTCTAATTTTTCACTTTTCCCAAGTCACCCATTGCAGATGGTCTTAAAGGCTCTATGATTGATTAACTTCGGTAATTCGGCAAAGTTCGGCCTTTCGTGATCAGAAAGCAGGTAGGTAGATACTCCATGTAATCGATTTGTGAATTCGATTATAATCTTGTTCTTCGTGTCGTCGGCACGACAGTTATTAAAATTTTGTTGGCCTAAAACTTCGCCACTTCCATGTGTTCTCGGTGGCAGCGTAGAGGTTACTTTGGCTGCATGTTTTAGGACACAAAGGGCAGGAGATCGAGAATAGTTTGTGACACAACTCCACCCTGCTGCCGTTCCGTCGAGGTAGCCCTACTTTACAAGGTTCGACTTATACCTTCCCACTTGGGTTCGGAGACGGTGCAGGGACTTCCAAGTGGACCACGGAAGATCGCCTGCAGGAAGATGCTCTTTTCGATTATAATAAATCGTTTTAACAAGAAAGTAATAGGACAGTTGCTTCTCTTTTTAGACAAATCTTTTAAACAATATTTCCTCAATAAACAATTTCAGTGAGCTTCAAAAGCGTATAAATTGTAAAATTTTTAAGTTTTGTGAGTTTAAGTTTAGATTAATGATTATACTATAATATATTTTGTATGGAACACCCAAATTCGTCAACAATTTATTATTATCACGAACAAACTATAACATCTTCAGTCCACGTCGTAGATATAACGCCATAAGGATTTGATGGAAGGCAATAAATAGAAGCAAGGTCGGATACAAAAAATAACACTAAATCCACGGATCCTACCGCGTTGTATCCTCGATACAATTCCACGTATTTACGAGACAATTCGTGGTATTCACACCCGACCACTCTTTTTGGACAATAACAATGTGTTTTTTGCATGTTTTTGCTGAAATTGTGTTATGTAGTAGTCGTTACTGGTTTAAAAAACGAACTGTGTTTTTAGAATTAATGAATGGGTAATGTTCGAAGAGATTTAAAGGCAATTTGAATATATTGTCGTGAAAAGTTTGACACATAAAAAGAATTTGCCGATCCCATAAACCGATGGACTCTGACTTTATTACATTTGGGTTAATCCCAAACCTCCCTTGCCCCACAAAAAGTACCAACTTTTTTTTTTGGCTTCGCACGGTTTGTGCATTTAGCCAATGTCACGTTTAGATGAAGAAACACAGGTAAAGTACCTACTTACTTGCAACTTTCGTAATTCGTGTACAAATATTGCAGCAAAGTTAATCTAAACTATAAAATTCTAAGCACTAACTTATACAGGGCATCCCACGGATATGCCACATGGAGGGAAAGTACCTTGAATATTGTAGATGGAACATTTTACTGAAAGAAGACATTATTTGAATTTAAAAAAACAATTTAAACTGCATTCATAGATATTTAAATAAATACATGGTTGAACCGGGAATCGAACCCATTACACGAGAAAAATAATCATCCTGTAGCTTTATCATACCGATCGAAAGACTTCATCATAAGGATTATTTTTTGCTAAATAACATAGTATCACAAATAAAAGGAAGACCATGAATTTTAACATTTGATGTGAAATTTTGCTCAGAAAAATGAAAAGCTGACATTGTCGTAAGGACGTACAACAACTGATTTGTTGCATACAACCAGGTACCTACTAATTACGTATCTCTTTATCATTTGTTCTATATCTATATCTATTGATATAGGGAAATAATGCGTACTTCTCAAGTGGGTACATTTATTAGTAATAGGTACTTATGATAATGTCAGTTGTATGTCCTTACGGCAATGTCAGCTTTTCATTTTTCTGAACAAAATTTCACATCAAATGTTAAAATTCATGGTCTTCCTTTTATTTGTGATACTATGTTATTTAGCAAAAAATAATCCTTATGATGAAGCCTTTCGATCAGTATAATAAAGCTACAGGGTGATTATTTTTCTCATGTAACGGGTTCGATTCCCGGTTCAACCATGTAATTATTTAAATATATAAATGCAATTTCAATTGTTTTTTAAATTCAAATAATGTCAGCCTTCAGTAAAATGTTCCATCTACAATATTCAAGGTACTTTCCCTCCATGTGGCATATCCGTGGGACGCCCCGTATAATCTCCGACTAAAATTCAAATATGTACTGTTACGTAATAGCTAAGTACAGACTCCAGCACATCAAGCTACTACAATCTGTCAAATTTCATTAATAGATTTTCGATTTTATTGCTAAAGCATTAGGTTCAAGGTTCATTGGGAAAATTTGACAGTTTCGGGTAGCTTGATTTGCTGGCGTCCATACATCGATTCAGAAATTACTCTGAGAACTTTTCCGTTTGAACAGTATTAAAAAGCTTAATTTCTCTTTAAAACTTTAAATACTGCTCCAAAAAGTCTGAATATCACGTCTAGTTATATTAAAGACTTGAATTGGATTGAAGCATTTAGCTAAGTATACATATTCATATCCAGGAGACCGGCCTCGGAAAATTTTCACGAATGTTTGACTTTCTGAAATACGTTAGGCTTTGCTACCAATTTTGTTATTGTTCCTTTTAAAACTTTTCTGAACGTTTATTTAATTTTGAATAACAATCTAAGCAAAAATATTTTCATTAGAAAAACTATGTGGGAGTCCCTGAAACTGTAGTGCTAGCCATACACGTTACGATTTACTTGCGCAAGCCTAAATTTGCACAAGTAAATCGTTACGTGTGTGGGATGAATTAGCACAAGTATCTGAACCATGCTGCCTCGTTGGTCTAGTGGTTGCAAGCGCTACTGCTGACCATGAGGTTCTGGGTTCGATTCCCGGGTCGGGCAGTGTTATTGGGTTTTCCTATCTGGAATTTCTCAGAAGCAGCCTAGAGCTTGGATTTGTGCTCGGTTGATGGCAATAGGCTCGCCCCTTATTACATGGGACTTAAACATAACTGGTGAAATGTGGGTGTACTATAGGTACACCTCTGCCCAACCCTACAGGGAAACAAGCCATGATGTTATGTTATCTGAACCATTTGGTGTTGCGCAGACTTGCGCAAGCTTAAATTTGCGCAAGTAAATCGTAACGTGTGTGGCTAGCATAACACTGATCTATTGGTCATTTTATGTTCAGACAAAGTCGACTATAGACAGTTTAGTAAATAAAGATTCAGACGTAACAAAAAGAGCCCAGACTTATCCACTCAAAGATATCTTGTGAAGATAAAACTATATTCCATGGAGACATTCTGGACTATAAAATTCCGATCTTTGTTCGGAAAATCGTAACATTGTGTCCCTATACGGAGCCGTCTCTCAGCATTATGTACAACGTTTGTATTGAGCTTCATTTTATATTCGATACTGTAATAGAATCTCAGAGAGACTATTTCATTTTTACGGGTCTTTTACGGACTTTATAGGATTAAAATGTCTCTCCAATGTAACTTCGGACTAAACCAATTGTTTCGATTTGGAAAACTTTGTAACAGTAGCTCCACTTTAATGATTATTGTATGATGTAGACGTAAACATTTTTATTGTTTTAAATTAATATTTAGTAATTTCGAAGAATAATACAAATTGATCTATCAAGAGCAATATTTTAGCTATTTTAGTCATCATCTTCCTGCCCTTGTCTCATGTTATGGGGTCGGCGCAACCCGTTTTCTCTTTCCATTTTCCCCTGTCAAAAGTCACGCTATCATTCACTCCCTTCTCTTTCATATCATTCCTCACACAATCCATCCATTTTTTCTTTGGCCTTCCTCTCCCTCTCCATCCATCAACATTTATATTCATCACTCTTTTAGTCACATGCGTTTCCTCCCTCCTCTTCACATGTCCATACCAAGCCAAACGATTTCCTTTCAACTTTTCTGTCACTGGGGCCACTTTCAAACTTCCCCTAATATACTCATTTTTTACTTTATCCAATTTCGTCACTCCACACATCCATCTCAACATTCTCATCTCCGCTGCATGCAATCTTTTTTCATCCGCCTTCTTCACAGCCCAGCATTCCGATCCATACAGTACGACAGGCCTTATCACGGACTTATAAATTTTTCCCTTTAATTTGATGGGCATCCGTGGGTCGCAAGTTGTTCCTGTGACCTGTCACCATTTCATCCATCCTGAGTTGATCCGGTGCGCTACGTCTCGGTCTACTTCGCCATCCCCTTGGACAAACGACCCGAGGTACCGGAAGTCGGAGCAACTCGGTACGGGCGTTCCGGCGAGAGATATGGGCACAGGACTGGAGAGACCGCCAAAATCACAAAACAAATATTCTGTTTTGGTCCGACTTAATCTCAGGCCAGCGGTCTCCAGTTTTGCCCACCACACCTCCAATCTGTTCTGGCTCCAATTTTAGCTATTTTAGTACCTACCTTAAATAGCGACGTTCTACGCGACGCACAGTGTACCGCGTAGAACATGCTAGGTAGACAATATTATTTTATTATATTTAACGATGCTTTTATATATAAGTAGTCATATTGAGGCATTATTAATAGTTCTTGGTATGATTTTGTAACAAAAAACAAAAAAAAAATATATAAAAACAGAAAATTTTATTTAAAAATAATAAACAAACAACAAAATTGCATTAAATAAATAAATACCTACTATACAAATTAACTTATCCTAAACCTAATCATCAGAATCATCATCAAAATCTTTTGGTGAATCGTCATCATTTTGTGGCAATGTGCGACAATATGATGACGTTTCCGGTCTTGATGCTACTATCTGCAACGACTGCACATATTTTTTCCGGCTGTTTTTGGGGAATCTCACGAAGGCTATTGATCAAAGGGTCAGATGTTATTATTAACATGGACAGCAAGTCTCTATTCGTGGCAACACGTGAGCACTTGCGGGTGTTGTACTCCCTAAATCTGCGGCAATCTTTGTTACGTGCTTCTTGAGCCTCTTCGGAAAGCTGCCCAATTGGAAGCAATGCCGCTTTGATGACCTCAGTACTGTGTACTAATACTTTATGTACAGTAACAGGCATATAGTACCACGAATAGAGACTAAGGTAATGTCTTCTAGTTTCAAGACAAAATTTATTAAATTCAACTAAGTTTATTTCGAACCCAGAAGACAATGTCCTCAAAATAACATCAAATTGTTTGATAATAGTAACATCCAACCCTGTGATTTGAGCGCTCATCTCAGCATTCTTAAAAAAGTGACGGGCTGTGTTTCCATCATTGGAAGAACCAAATCCTATCTACAATGAGTCCCATCTCGTTCTTGAATTTCAACTTGATTTCTTCGGAACGAACCTTGATATCAGCTTTATCTTCGTCGCTTCTAGCCTGCCATTTCTTAATATTCAACTTATAGCTGATATGTAAAAGGCATTCAAAGCAACGAATCCAAGCATGAAGTGTAGATAAACCAAAGCCAAAATGTTCCTGATTGCTGTTAAACTTCGCGGGGTCATCGTTCATCGTCTTGGGGGTGGCACCACAGATGAAACACTTTTGAGATGAACCAGTTGTTTTTATTTGAAGTTGTTTTTCCCGAAGCCAACCATTTAGCTCCAATCTTAGTAGAAAAGTTGGATATTTTCAACTTTATTTCTCTTTGGCTGCTTTCAGTAATGTCACCAAAGTGAAATTTTGAAGAAAGATAGTCATAAATACGCGACCTTTTATCATTCTTCGTGTGTTTCAACCACTCTTCAAAAAAGGCTACCCTTGAAATAGAGTAAACGTGTTCTGAAAAAAAAAAGAAAATAATATGTTGTACTGAAGTGTGCTGAACAATATGTGTATTTTTACAAACTACACAGTTATACCTACAATATATCTAAAAACTAGCCCGAATAGAGGCGAATCAATGTATTTCCTGAACGTTCAAAGATTTCTTTATGAAAAAAATTACGCTAAAATTTATGCATCAAGTTAAAAAAATGCTAAAAATTCATTTTAATAGATTCTGATAAAAATAATATATTAAATAATAGTACATACCCTCAGTATTAATATCCATCACAAAAAACTTTCACAATATCACTATAAACCACTATGAGATGTGCACAAAAGTGTCGCTAAATTGCAACTGATTGACCGGAACGCTTGCATTAAACTCATTACCTGACTTCTGAACTCTATGACTCATCAGTTAAGCATTTGAAAAACAACTTTTTCTCGGAATTTGGAGTTTGGGGGTGTTGTTTGTGTTATGCAATTAAGATTTCCTGGAAATGAAAACTTGAATTTTGTCCACCTAGCATGTTCTAGGCGAAATACCGTGCGACGTTAAGGTGAATCCGCAATGGTAGTTCGAGAAATTAAAATTTTCTTACGTTTTTTGCAATTTGCCGGACAGTGTCAGGTTGTATATTGATCAATGTATGATTCGTAACTATAACAAATACGTATTTATATAATTATAATCATACGAATCATCAATATATCTCTCTAATTTAGATTTGTTCCCAAATGTTATGATTTCCGAAATTTCCGAATTTTGGAACACATCTAACTTGGAGAGATGTATTGATGCTTCTTATGTTTGTAATTTGTACCTAAATACATACATTATCTTAAACCACCAAATTGACCTGCAAATTTCAAAAAACGTAAGAAAATTTTAATTTCGCGGTCTACCATTGCGTATTCACCAAAAGAAAAGAAAACTTCTCTATAAAGTTTCTGTATATGAAAGTACGGGACAAAGTTGAGACGTTCATCTTGAGGCATTTGCAAGAAGTGTTCATAATTTGTTTCCGTGATTTAATATTCATTGATTTGAATCTATGAACACTAACCAAGCAAAATAATGTTGGGCTAAAGGATTAATAAAATTGTAAAAACCCCAATTTCTTTTCTAGACCGTTGAATTATGACAAGCCTTGATTTGCATTCAAATCCTTGTCTTCTTCACATTTTATAGTAGATCGTATCGTGTTGTGGATATTTGACAGTCGTTACGGGTCAGAAGCCGAAAAAGTTCAGTCCAAACCAGTCTTACTAAGGGGTTTCATGTTACCCAGTAACTGGATTTTGGAGGTCAGATTGGCAGTCGCTCCATGTAAAACACTGGTCTTCAGCTGCATCCAGTTATACTGGAAGCCGACCCCAACATAGTTGGTAAAAGGCTAGGCAGATTGATATTTGTTCAATATAAAGTTAAATATTCTACCTGTAACTTCCATTGACGCAGTCTATTTCGAGATAAAACTGAGGGTTCGAAAAGTGGTCTGAAATTTTTAACGAAGTTCATGTAGGTACCTAAGAGCTGACATGCGGTCGTCCTATTTCACACAGTAGCCTGATACTGAAATATTATGCAGAGCATACGGTACATAAAAGATTGACGGAATACCCATTCGTATCTTTGGTTGATAAGATTTATTTCGCTTTTTCAAACATTCATCTGTTCTTCATGCACAAAAATAGTATCTACGGCAAAATAAACGCGACGCCAGTTCTGATTGTCCAATTTAAGGAAGTTACAAAATATCCAGCTTTTTTTTTTGTTTATCAGGGTAAAAAAAAAATATTAAGCTAGGTCAACCTGAACATACGAGTACAACGTTACAATGTATATCTAAATGTCAATTATGTTTATTAGCCATTAATATCACCTAAAAACGTTAGGCTTGGTTGATTTATGACCACAAAATACTAAGGCTAGTCCATAATGATGTGTTCCTAGCTTACCTACTTTGGGGAGTACCTAGGGACGTTTAGCCCGTCCCTGAAGATGACGTCAACCACAGAGATCGGTTGCTAGGGCTGTTCTAATCTTCGATCGTCATAGACAACCGGTCAACTGTGAAATCCCATAAGCTCCAATCACAGCATGTTAATTGAATCATTATAATTGTGTGAACAGGAGACGTGGAGCCATATTAACTTAATAGTACATAAGTACTTAATTATTGAGCTCTTCTGTAAAGGCTCATTTACAAAGGGAGAGTTTCTTGCTGAAACACTTGCAAGAATTTTTACGCGAGTCGAGGGAGATTCGCCAGACGATTATCCCATTCATGTGTTCATAATCAAGTGAGAAACAAAAACTCGTCTACGATAATGTCATACGAAATTCTTCGCGCAATTTATTGAACTTTTATCTTTGTTATCGGGCGCGACCCAGGACTTGACAATGTTGCTGTCAGTCTTTATCCTCTCCTTGTCTCCTTAGATATTATACTCACCGGTATATAAGTGACATATATAACTATACCAGTGAGTGACATATATAACTATACCGGTGAGTGTAATACATAACTATACCGGTGAGTGTAATATATAACTATACCGGTGAGAGTAATATATAACTATACCGGTGAGTGTAATATATAACTATACCGGTGAGTGTAATATATAACTATACCGGTGAGTGTAATATATAACTATACCGGTGAGAGTAATATATAACTATACAGGTGAGTGTAATATATAACTATACCGGTGAGAGTAATATATAACTATACCGGTGAGTGTAATATATAACTATACCGGTGAGTGTAATATATAACTATACCGGTGAGTGTAATATATAACTATACCGGTGAGTGTAATATATAACTATACCGGTGAGTGTAATATATAACTATACCGGTGAGTGTAATATATAACTATACCGGTGAGAGTAATATATAACTATACCGGTGAGTGTAATATATAACTATACCGGTGAGTGTAATATATAACTATACCGGTGAGTGTAATATATAACTATACCGGTGAGAGTAATATATAACTATACAGGTGAGTGTAATATATAACTATACCGGTGAGAGTAATATATAACTATACCGGTGAGAGTAATATATAACTATACCGGTGAGAGTAATATATAACTATACCGGTGAGAGTAATATATAACTATACCGGTGAGAGTAATATATAACTATACCGGTGAGAGTAATATATAACTATACCGGTGAGAGTAATATATAACTATACCGGTGAGAGTAATATATACCTAACTATACCGGTGAGAGTAATATATAACTATACCGGTGAGTGTAATATATAACTATACCGGTGAGAGTAATATATAACTATACCGGTGAGAGTAATATATAACTATACAGGTAAGATCGCGGGCCAGACCAATATATCGCAGGCTAACTAGCCTGTAGCGACATACTTATTCTAAGGCGAGGTTTTTTACACAGGTCAACTTTTATCCCTTTTCATTCATTTGGTATTGGAGGCAAGCAACTCACCTCGTGTAAATGAGCCTTAATAGAGATAAAAGCCGCTGGTGATCGCACAAGTAAATTTAGCAACGTTCTCAATTATCAACCTCACCTTGAGTGTGTGGCATTGTTTAAGATCTACGAGGCTTTGATTGTCGAGATGTGGTGCGATAATTAATTAACTGACCAGACTATATGCAGATAGCGAGATATATGGTAGGAAGTTAGGGCTATCAAGTCTTGTAGAAACCAAAATGCTTTGTAAATGTGGAAAAAATGACAGATTACATCATCCCTTCATTCACCGACAGTAGTACATCATCTCTTCATTCACAGACGGCACATAATCTCTTTATTTTTGAAAACTTATGACTAAGCAGGTTACAGGACAATAAAGAATAAAAGATACTTAAGGCGTTTTCCCACGAGCCACCGCACGACACGACAAAATGCGGTAACGATTCGGGCACCATACATTTCTATGAACCGTTTACTCACGCAACGACACCGCACAGGGAGCCAACCACCACCTCTTAAAGCAGTATTATTTTAATGTTACTTCAGTGAGAGAAAGAGATGGAGCTATAAAGGACGTCTAGCTTCATCTCTTTCCCACACTGAACTAAGATTACAATAATACTGCTTTAAGAGGTGGTGGTCTAGCTCCAGCAGCACACACGTTTTTCAAACGACAGTTCGCTATGTGGTTGTGACGTTTTTTTTGCGGTGACGACATAGTCACTGTCTGGAACCTATATGAACTTGCTCACGAGTCACGACGCGACGAACTGCACGTCTTGACACGACAGTTTACTTTAGTTCGTTTTGATTGCAGGATTGGTGCGTGACTGCTGTGTTGTTGCAGGAATAATATCGTTCCTGAGAAAACGTACAAACGACAGGTCGTGTGATTCGTGTGTCGTGCGTCGTGTGTTACTTAAATCGTCTCGTGCTCGTGGGTAAACGCCCTTATAAGTAGTTCAATAGCGCCTTGTAAGAAAATGCCATGTTCAAATAAATAAACTCGAACAATAAAATTTCACTAAAGTATTGAAAATAATGTTTATCGTTTATTCAATTTCAATTTTCAGCAGTTTCTAAGTAAAAAAGACAGCAAGATAAGAACTTGTAAAAGTTAAAGTTCAATATAAAATAATCTGTACTCCATCTACACTCCTTATTGTAACCTTCTGCTCTGTAATGACAACGGAATGAACTTTAGCGTAGCGACTCGGAACATTATACTAAGTCCACATTTTTATTTCCTTCGTGAGTAGAGGGGACACTGAGCAGAATTTAAAACTAGCAGATGTTTTAAAGATTTAAGTACGTAGCAAGACAAAGATTACTTTGCGAATGTACTGCAAATGTGACTCGAGTTTTGTGGTTTATTTTGCATCATAAAGGACTATTTATATTGAATTACATGTTTCATTGTAATTCCTGTAATGAATTCAAAACTGTTAATTAATTGTTTGTTTGCTACTATATATGTGCAATTCATCAAGATTTCATTAGTCTGCTACTATATTTAAATTGAGTTACTGTCGTGTGTATATGTACACACATAATTTTGCACGACACTGTCTGTATAGGGATGTTGTTACAATTTCATTAATAAACATACTAAACTTTAATAACATTTTAAATAAATAAAATTTTCATTCCTTTGTCCGAGAGAACGTGGCTAAGCTTCGCAGAGGTCGTGCAAAGTTAACGAGTAGCTTCATATAACATTTACGAGTTGTATTCTAACTTTATATTGGAGGCAAGTGGATTGCCCTGAGTGGTTCAGTCAATTTTGTGACACGAAACAGGAAGTGTATAAGATGTGAAGATATTAACCAAGCTTTTCCTGTTTCATATTTTTAAATCAAAGGTAATTGGAACAATAGATCTACGAAACCGACGTTAATAGCACCTAATGTGTTTTCCGATAATCAATCTTCATAAATCTTCATTGTTTGTGCTAAAAAAGGTAAATGTTGTTAATTACGTTGATGTCGATGTTTGTTAAGTACCACATACGCTCTCATGGGGCTGTGACAATACCTTTACAAATGTATCAATATAACGTAGACTATTGCTAGACGTTCAGGTTAGAAGTATGTAATGGAATGTACTACATTTTATTCGCAAACTCACTGTCATCCAGTGCAGAGTACGAAACATACAAGTTCAAGTAACTAACTTTCTGTTATCAGACCGAGAATTTCATTCCAACAACGTTACAACAACAGAACAAACTTTGTTTCACATACAGTTGACAATTAAAGTATCATCGGTGAGAGTGCTGCTCACTACGGAAGCGGAAACAACTTAACGATGCTACCCTGCTGCCCTCTGTCTACCTATCAAATTAATACCGGTCAATCTTAATTTGCAAAGTTAGTTATCGATATTCATGAAACATTAAACGGTAAGCCGGAAGTTTGTGGTAATGTGTTTCACTGCACGAGAGAAATTATTAATAGAGCGAGCGCCACTGATGTTTACGAGACATAAACGTTAGCTGTTGCTGGTATTTATGATGTTGTAACATTTCAGCGCGCTGTCATTACGAGGAAGGATTCAGTAAATGGAGTTATTGTTAATTCTGGTTTCCGATGGAGACCTTGAATTTGGCTGCGAACTTCATTAAGTTATTGTTAAAGAGGTTTGGTGTTAACAAGTTTGTTAAATATTAAATCTGTTGTGTGTACAGGCTATGCTGGCTGGCCGGAGGAGCGGACGCCAAAATAACTTGAATACTAATTCAATTTTGCCACAGATTCGCATTCCGTTGTTGGCAATTTAATCAAGTTTATGTTTCGTTACGACAGAAAATTAATTGAAAGCTCTTTCTATTGTGATATAATCAAGTAATGATAAAGGGAGGGCCATGAAAGCGTGACGTGGGGTCGCGTCGCTTATTAAAATTGATATCCATAATGTGAATGATGGAGGAAGCCAGCAGACCCAAAATGTCATTAGGGAAGTAGGACAGTGTTTCAGTTTTTAAATAATTAAATTAGCTTTGTTGTTTGATACAATATTTTAGTAAGATAAAATATTGTATCCATGACTTGTACCTATTAATTTTCTTTGACTCAACCCCATTGATATATAATAACATGCGAACTGTTCCGAATTTCCAGCCGGTGCACGTCGCTAATTCCGGATGAATTTTCGAGCTTGATAAACTTATCGAATTCCGTAACTCACAAGAATTTACTTATTCACCGGTTCCCTGTTCGGATATGTCACTGTCAGCCGAGAGTTCGTGATGTAATTTCCAAATTAGGTAGGTACATTCACGAACAAAAATACCTTACAATTACGCAAATTTCAAAAGCGTTTTTTCCGTTTAATAAAAATTGCTACTTTGAGTAAATACCTGATTCATAATATGGTTTTGATTATACTATGTTCGTAATACCATGAAATATCTGTTAATACTTTTTAGGAGAGAATCGCTTTTCAATCTTGCGTAAGGTATCTATGCTTGTGACTGTACCTACTCTCCTCCTACCTACGTCATCCTGTTGACAGGCCGGGGCAATCGTGTTTGGTGACAAAGGGACCGAATGTCACGCGGAATCAATTAATTGAACCAATCATTGATTGAGATAATGTTATGTAAATTGATTGACGTTAAGTACTCGGAAAACGTAGCTAAGATCGTGTTGTAAATTCGGGGTAGTTTTGCTATAATAGTGGCTTGTGATTTATATGGTAGTATTCTTCATATATGAATGAAAAGTCTATGGTAATCGAACAGTAAAGATTTTCAAAAGCTTTTAACTTCACGAAAGTAACGAACAACAAACTCGTTATCTATACAAATAAATAAAATTAAAGTGTCTGTTTCTAATGTCAAAATAACAACTTTTTACTAAATGTATAGGAAAGTATAAACGGTTCTTATAACAAAAAAAGCAATTTATAACATTTTTGTCTGTCTGTCTGTTTGTTCCGGCTAATCTCCGAAACGGCTGGACCGATTTTGACGGGGCTTTCACTGGCAGATAGCTGATGTTATCGCGGGTTACTTAGGCTACTTTTATTTTAGAAAAATAATTAGGGTTCCGTCAAAAAAAATTAAAACACATGAAATTATGAACATAAAGTCGGATTTCTAAAATTCTTTTTGCATTTGGTTTTTGGCTTTTGTTTTTTGCGTTTCTCTTCAAAGTGAGAGTGAACAGTGAAAACGGTGAAAAGTGAGTGTGAGTGAAGTGTGAGTGAGTTCTTCTGGGTAAGCTCGCTCCATCGTCGACTTTGTCTCTGTCATCTCTGACCTAGACTAGAGTCAAGAGCAAACCTATTCTCAAATAAAAATAAATAAATAAATGGTAACCCAATTATCGAGGATAGTTATAAGCTATTTAACATCACGCTAAGATCCTTAGGAGCCGAGCAAAAGAAAAAGTCAGATAGATCTCTAAGCGAAAACGAAGTAATAGCGCGGGCGGGCGATTCAACGCGACGGTTGGCGACGGATCGGGGAACGAGGGAGTTTTATTAAAATGTGGTTGTTATTTTAGTATGTTGTGTATCTTACGACATCCACGCGAACGAAGTCGCGGGACACAGCTAGTTAAAAAATATAAAACAATGACAACACATCCCTACGTATTCGTACAACGGTTAAAAAATAAACCAAAAACGTAGGTATGTGAATCGTCAATAAGAATTTTTCATTTGTATTTTGTCGAATATTTTCAGAGGCAGGACAAAAACTGAATGTCATCTGAAATATGCAAACTATAAAAACTAGTGGACGGGATTCGGCGCGTCCTATGTTCTGACAAGCGGCCCTTTGTGTGTGTGCGGCACTCCCAACAGACTGAAAATAGTAGAACTGGTGAACACTGCAAGTACTTTGTACTTGAGTTCGTGGATGACTACGTGTTGGTTGGATAGTTATTTTATCGATGGTAGATGCTGAGTTTGTCCATGGTAGATACTTAGTGTATCCATGTAGATATTTAGTTTGTCCATGGTAGATACTGAGTTTGTCCATGGTAGATATAAAAGTCGACTTTTATCTATAGAAAGCTCAAATATCTGAAATGACTGGTTGACACATCCCATGACCCAAGGACTGGCTTTTACCTTGGCCAGAGGCTAAGCATTGCCATACAACGCGACAATGCCACCAGTCTCTTGGGCATATTACCAGTTGACAGCGATGCGGAGGAATTTTTCGACATCATATTTTAGTTTTTTTTAATAGTTTTAGTTATGTGAGGATATTTTATATTTTTATGTTAATAATCTGTTCATAACTAATTTAGTAAAAGGTTCTGTAGTAAAATCTGAAATGACTTGTGACCAAAATATAAAAGGTCTGTATTGGACATGCACCTGTCATATGGGCTTTGCGGCTTGTTACTGCCGATTCAGACTATCTCCGTATAATTTCGATATCATACTTACATTTATTGTAAACTAGGTACATAACCTACAGAAACCACATAATATTTTCCACGCAAAATAATTTAAATTTTAGATCATAATCTAAGACTTAGCTTTTGCTACCACCCTCTATAGCCTATACTATTTAATTGCATACCATAGTGTTAATATAACTTTATGGTAGATGCAAAAGTAGTTTCAAAGAAACTTTCCTTATTAAAACCATATTCATGTATGGAATCATTCAGACGTTCGTGTAATATTGTTAAGTTGGTTACATTAGTCGACAAGAAGTAATTATATTAAAATTACGGTGTGTAGCACGCATATCACGCAAGGCTTATCGCTCTTTACCACTTTGTCATGAGCTGACAAAGAAAAATTACGATAATTTCCTAATTTACTTATTGTACGACAAATAAAATTATGTTCTATGTCAGCCGTTCCCAAAGTGGGCGATAAGGCCCCCTTGTGGGCGCTGCAGGCCTAAAGGGGGGCAGTAAGAGACCCAGAAAAAAAAATGGGGGCGTTGTCTAGAGGCTTAGAGGGCGATTTGTAATTTCATCTAGGTAGTAGTTCTTAAGTAGGTGAAAAAATGGGGGCGCTAAAAAATAATTTATTCTCAAAGTGGGCAAGTAGACAAAATAAGTTTGGGAAGTTCGGGAAGTTTGGGAAGTTCTATGTCGACGCTGCCGCTGTGACTACTTTTTGGGCAAGTCAGTAGGTAGATGGACGAAGCTCTTTGAATTGTCAAATAAATACATAAATTAATCTTTACTTGATACAAAAACCTTTGACATTGCTTAAGACTAGGTTACATAACATTATAAACTTAAAAGGTCATACGGATAAGGTAAGCCCTGACTCCTAAACTAGGTGATCCTGTGACTTAGGAGTCAGTGAATTGAGTAACGTTACTGGTACTGTAGGTATCAATATGAACATACCTATTATTACCTTAATATCTATCTATCTACATATAAATCGATGTGTGTATATATGTATGTATGTTCCCTATGGACTCCAAAACGGCTGGAGCGATTTTGATGAAATTTTCAGGCAATCTTCAGATTAGTCCAGCGGGTGACCCTGTGAAGTTATTATTATTTTTTTATATATTTCTCGGGACCCTAGGGTCCCGGACCTTTGAAAGGCATATGAGGGGCCGAAGCCAACTCGCAGAGGCCCGTTAGACGCTTTCAATGGAAATGAGGCACCAACCGACGATTATCCTTGTGCGTACTATGCAAGTGCACCCAAGGACAACTCCCGGTTGGTGTAGGACTATTGCAGGATATGGAGAAAAAAAAATATTGGGCTATGGGTTTGGATGGCTAAAGTGGACTGGTTATCTAAAACTATGGAAGGACTATGGCCCCTGCCTGACCAATGTTTGATAAATACAATACACGGATAAAATGGCAGGGGGTGACTTGCACACTCAACAATGGGCCCCCGGAAACGGTCGCTAGCACATAGTGTCGTAGCGACAAGGGGGCAACATATCTTGAGGTGCTTAAGAGGAGTGGAGAGGTATTCCACGGCTATCAGGACAATCCCGGAAGTACGGTCAAGATCCCTACCAGCATCTTACTGGACTACTTCCTTCCTCCGAGCACGTTTGCTCTTGCGAATCTCTACTCAAGCCAGCCAATAAAGGCAAGAATGAGGTGGGAGGTCAGTTCTCGTCAGTGTTCACTCCAGCCGGCCAATAAAGGCAAGCCAGAGATGAGGAACATGACTTCTCCCGGGAGATAGGGTACGTGGGGTTGCTACTGCCCAGCAGCTCGCCACATTCTGCCCTGCGGGTTTCTGTATCTCTCTTGGTCTGGCTCCTCATCCTAGACCTGTTCCGGCAAAGAAACCTCCACCGGCACAGACCTAGAGTTCGGAGCGCGCAAGCCCCATCACGACGTCAACGTAGAGATACGGCGATGGGGTTATTATTATTATTATTATCTATTTATTTCGGACAGAATCCATAAGTGTTAGGAACATAATATGACAAAAATACATTTTTTAACAACTAAAATTTTCCCGTAACTATTCCCACCCAGTGTGCCTGTATGGGACAGTCATGGCGGGATGCAATCATTTGCAAGATGCTGTTGGTGCTACCGCGCAGTCTTTGAAATAATGACGCCACTTTCTTACGCACTATAGCGTGGAAACCGTCAACACGCGCGTTTGCAAAGATTTGTGACGCACTACAGTGGCGCGGCAAACCCAACAGCATCCTGAAAGCATTATTATACTGAATACGCAGGACGTTGATGGCTCGCTGCGTATACCGAACCCACAGGCTGCTCGAGTAAAAAGATTGGCAATATGCCCTAAAAAGTGTTACCTTAACTTCCTTAGTACATCGAGCGAACCTTCGGGACAGCATATTGCTCCTCACCGCCAACGCCCTGCGTTCTCTTTCTATATCTGGGTCATCTTTTAAGTCCTCTGTGACCAGATGACCAAGATATTTAAATTTCTGCACAATATTCAGAACCGTTTCATCGATCATGATCGGAGGCACTGTACTAGGTCTCTGATTTCCTGCCCTAAAAATCAGTACCTCACTTTTTTGTGTGTTGTACGTGAGACCATGTTCGGATGCATAGCGTTCACAAATTTTAACCAATGTTCTCAAGGCGTTGACCGAGGGGGCCAGCAGAACCATATCATCAGCATAGCTTATGTTGTTGACACATGTTCCGTCAATGTAACATCCGACATGTGTACTGCTGAGCTCCTTGATCAACTGGTTCACATGTAGGCTGAAGAGGCTTGTAGATGTGAGGCCGCCCTGCCTTACACCACATTCCAACCTATATTCGTCAGATAGTGTATCCACCCATCTCACCTGGTTGGTCTGGTTTTTATACCAGAATTTAAGGATGCTGTTATGCTCCGTTGGCACACCCGTTTCCTCTAGCTTTCGCCACAGTATGTCATAGGCAACTGTTTCAAAAGCTTTTGACAAATCGAGGAAACAGGCATATATCGGTGTCTTTCTCTCCGTGTAATACCTGACAGTATGCTTAAGGCATAAAATAGCACTCTCAGTGGATAGTCCCGCCCTGAAACCGAATTGTGCGTCATGTAAATGTAAGTACCCACTGAGACTCTGATTAAGCAAACTGTCAAGTATTTTAGCTGTTGTTGTTGCAAGTGAGATGGGTCGATAATTGGCCCTATCCGATACATCCCCTGTCCTGTTCTTAAGAATGGGCACAACCAAGGTTTTCATTAGCGATTGCGGTAGGTATGAGTGACCGATACACAGCGTAAAAAACATAGCAAGTACACGCGGCAGATGCACACCTGCATGCCTGAAATGCTCGATGCTGAGACCGTCATACCCTGGAGACTTACCCCTCTTCATCCTTTGAATTGCTGCGGCAACTTCTTTTACCGAAAAACGAGTTTGCCTCCCGGGTACGCCGGTCCCAGCGCCGGCGCCGCCTATCTCGGTCATCGCTGGCCCCAGGGGAGATCTTACCATAAAGTGATCTCTAAAATTATTTGCAATACTCTTAGGGTCACTGATGCCGCCGATGCTCACAGGAACACTCGGCTTAGGGTTCATCTTGTTCGTATTCTTCCAGAAGGCTGAGAAATTCCCCGCTATCGGGCTATCCGTGCGAAGCCGGGGCGGGTCGCTAGTTATTGATAGATAGGTACCTACTTATCTATAATATGATAAAAGACTATGCGTTGTTAATATCTAAGGCACATTGGCGCAGAGTCAAATTGAATCAAAGCATCAATTTCGTCTTGAGAAGCCAATAAAAGCCACTCCTTATGTATGGCGGAAATCAATTTCAATAAGCCATGTAGGTAATATTTTGGGTCTCGCTTCGAGTTTGCCCTTAAGTACCTTGAACCTAACACCCTATTTTCGACTACCAACGCGACTTTGACATTAGAAAGAATGATGGAAAGGTCGTTGTCCGCAAACACCACACCACCATGATTGGGATAAAAATGTCAGGTTGGCACAAAAGTAATGAGACACTTGGTTTACGTTTTATATTTTTTATTATTTATTACAATACAAAAAGCTTAGTCAATGATGTAACCACCATTAGCATCTAAGACTTCTTGCCAACAATCCGGCAAAGTTTGGATGCCTTTCGCCCAGAACTCTGATGGCTGTACCTCGAAAAAGTTGTTGAACTCCGCCTCTACATCCGAGAAATCATTAAATTCTTTACCCCGCAAATGTTGTTCCAGGGCTCTAAACAAATGATACTCTGATGGGGCGAGGTCTGGGGAATAAGATGGATGGGGTATCGTCTCCTAACCTAAGTTCTCCAACTGTTGGCGAACGGCAGATGCGACGTGAGGTCGAGCGTTATTGTTTAGTAAAACTACATTGACTCGTCTTCGTCGTTTTTTCTTGATAGCAGCAGATAGTTTGGTGAGCTGGGTTGAATGTTTGTCAGCGTTTATAGTTTCATTGTGTAATAGTTCATAAAACAGCATGCCTTACGCATCCCAGAAAGAGCAAAGCAGAACTTTTAAGCGGTTCTTTTGACTCAGCTTCGGTTGAGTTGGTGGCGTTTATGCTCGAAACAGCCAAAAAGCAGGACGTGTATCGTTCTCGTAATGAATCCATGATTCATCTCCAGTAACCTGATCAGATAAAAACTCTTTACGTCGGGGTCGCAGCAAAAGTGATTGACAGATAGCGACACGGACTACGCGACTGGCGTCTGTAAGGATGTGCGTTACCCACCGAGCCAAACTTTTCGATACCCAAGCTCATGCAGATGGTATGCAGCGTGGTGACTGCAGTTAAATGCTTCCTCTAATTCACGAGTGATAGCATCCGGATTCGACTGCAGTTCGCGGCGTAAATCGTCATCATTTACTGTGGGTGGTCGTCCTGAGCATGGCTGACTTTCAAGGCTCCTATCTCCTGATTTAAAACGGTCAAACCATCGGGACACCGTCGCCTGGCTTATACTTCCAGCGCCCAATGCAGTGTTGATATTGTCAGCCACAGCCCGCACACTGTGGCCTAACAAGTACTCGTATAGTGTTCGAACTTGCCGCTCTTCCATTTTTCTTCAACCTGACTAAACCGATCGCGAGGGCGGCTTTATATACCCCCATATCACAAGTACCTAGAATGTTCTACAACATTCTAGAATATTATCGAAAACAATTAACTCAAAAAAGGAAATTTATAGAGTTTTGTAGTGTCTCATTACGTTTGTGCCAACCTGATACTAACCGATTCCCTTACAATAATTGTAGAGACCGGTTACGACTACATGTACCTACAGAACCTAGGTACTCTAAAATCTAGGGTACTTAATGAAAAAAAACCTGAAAAATAAGGGTGTCAATTGATAAAGCAACCTTTAATCGGGGCACACTCAGGGGTCCAGGTTAATTGTGGGTTGGTTTTATTGGCCCCAACCAGAGGGCGCGGATCGCTAAGTAATCAAGAAGTAGGTCGACAGGGTTACCTATATGTATAACGTAAAAGTGTTATCGGACCCAATGACACAGTTTGTAGAAGGGTTGTTTTTTTTCTGTGCGTTGTTTATAACGGCGCAGGATATTCTTTACCAGAAGTAGTCATCGCATTTGTGCTTCAGCTTCAATATCATTAGGATTGTGCCGGAATATAGCAGTTCGTCGTGGACGTGGTACGCACAGAGTAAAGTGGTACGACAGTAGCTCCCCCGACATCTGTCATTAGAAGCAGAAGACAGCCGCCACGCAACCATCGATGCGACAATCTGCTAGAGTGACTGTCACCAGCCAGTGTCATTCTAATCCGGCCTTTTTGGTGATTCTAGTAACTTCGCAACAAAGTCAAGTATTTATTTGTAGGATTTCTGCATACAACATGATTTCAATAGAAATGCTTATAATAAGCTACCGCTGCAGTGTTAATGGATTTTGAACTTTATTACCTGGTATTTCTTGAGTAGGGGACTTCGTCACGCAATGGTTATGTTACCAACTCAAATTACGTCATCCAAAAGCTCAAAATACGGTATTAAACAGAATTTCTCCATTGCCAGTTAGAGAGATCTCTGGATAATAATACTAGGTAGAATGAGCTAAATAAAGATCATCTCATTACGGAGAATGAGGCATAGGACGTAGGTTTCACAAAATAGGCTCACAGTATGCTGAGTTTTAAAGTTTAAATTATTGTATAATTTTCAGCAAAGTTTTAATATGAAGTGTGGGCCTCTGACGCCAAGGGAAAACGGCTAAAGTAACAATTTATGATAAAAGTTTTTGCGTACAGATTCTACATTTGTCATAATTATCTACGCAGACGACTTCATAGTAATTAAAGTCGTTCGGCGCGAGGATTTACTTCTAAACGCGAAGTTGTTAGCACAAGTTACCTGCTTTTTCTTATGTGAAATTTTCCTATCTACCTACTTTAATTCTTAGAAGAGTGATAATTTGATTGGATCGAGGTTTCAGGATTATTATGTTTTTGTTATTTCAAGCTAGGTTAGTCTAATTTTATTAGTAAAACACATTTTGTTATATTATAAACCTTATGCTAGGGAAAATAAGTTTATGGTGAATTAAAACGTGGAAAATTCTTAGTAAATTATGATAGAATAATTAATTTTATAAAAGCCTTTTTAGTTTGTACTATAATTTCTCAGTACAGAAATCCATTAGCGCTGTAATGTGGTTTCTAGTTCCTTGTTTTGTATGGAGGTGAGCTGCTAAAGTGCACATCACACAAAATCTAAAGAGAAATTGTCTGCGAGACCAGTTAAGGCACCGCGTGTTGCGTGACGAGCGGTGCCTTTATGTCGCATCGCGTGCCACACCTGTTTGCAGGAGTCTTTAATTGTATTGATTTTGCTTCTTCAAACTTCTCAGACTTATCAGTTGAAATAGAATGCGAAGTTTGCCCCAATGCTTCTAAATCAAGCCAACTTAGGTTTGATTTAGAAGTTTTACGGCCAAAGGCCGTTATTACTGACCTACTGACCATTCCCACAGAACCGAAATCAATCAATAGAATTCATAGTACTAAGTTTAGTATGCCAGCGATATAACTTAATGGTCTATCTTTATTTCAACAAGCTCATTCGAGCGTATACTTTAAATTTACATTTCAATTACTCCCCGAATAGTGTCGCTAAAGGCGACTGGGATCGTGTTTCTGTAGTTATTCCACCCCTGTCGACACGGGGGACTGCGAGACCCCACGGAAATGGTATAGAGTTAATTGCTAGGGTCGATGCTAATAAGTTTCCCCGGCGAGCGGATGCGCCATCGGAACGGTTACCTGCCGCTTCCCTCGCTGCCTCCACCAGTCTGCGAGTGGAAGAGGTGTATTTGTTTTAGAGGTCTGTATGCTGTAGTGATTTTGAATCCCTACTACACACTGAAATGCCAAACTTAATTAGGTTTTTATTTTTGACTGGTTGATTGATGATTTTGATTCATATTCGGGTTGAAGTTTCGGGAATCGAGTTAAGTTTTTTAGATGTTGAAAGGGATAAAAAAAATTAAGGCAATGAAATTGAATGACTTGTATTATGTGCCTCGATTGATCGGTACTTAAATTTGAAAGAGTGTCGATTGTTTGTTTAATTTTTATATCGAAAGATTGAAAACCAACTTTATTCTGTGGGCTTATTTGGACCTATACAAAAGTATACCAAACAAAATCGCTTTGCTCCTTTTGTCAACCACTCCTTTTCATTTAGTTAGTCTCAAAGTCCCAAGCCAAAAGAGAACGATAGAACTTGCACGCCGAAGCCTTCACAAAGTTTGCTAACAGTGCTCCAAACTTACAGAATACAGATTCTGTTAAATCCATCCGGACGCCTCCATGTTACAAAACGAGGAGAACCCAGCAACCGGGACGGGGACAACCCTAATTGAGGCTCAATTTAAAAATGCCGTTAGCAACCTTTTGCAGGGCGCATTAAAAGGCACCAGGAAATGGCCTCATTATTTTATTCTCCTGTGCAACAAACGACGGGCACGGAACTGAAAACAATCTCTCATGGCATCCTGTTTTTTGTAAAGCTTTTATTTATTTAGTAGCGAGTTATGAGAAATAGATTGTAATCCACGATAGAGCAATAGAGCTGAGAAACTTCTACAAGACCAGCGTAATCTCGTTACTGGTATAGTGTTTTACGCGAGAAAGACTGCTCTGAAAATTGAAATAAAACTGATTATGGTATTTTTTTTTGTCGTGTTAGAAAATATGTGTTATATTTTTAATAAACCTTGAAGAGCAAATATGTATATTTTCTTGTTACCTCCTTAAAAGGTTACAAAGTAATTCACTTGTATCTTAAAACGATTAAGTTCTGAGTTCACATTTGCAAAGTGTTCCAATGGTCATTGTTTCCACAAAGCGCTTTAGAAACTTCCCGGCAATTTGCATTAACGACGAAATTCGTTCTAAAGAAAGGCGTTTAGTGAAACTATGTAGTTGGGAACGGGTGCAGTATACATTTTACAGTGGGTCGTTAAATGTGCCTGTGAGTGGGTGCAGATTGTAGTCAGTGTCGACATAGAGTTGGGTGCAGCTAAAGATGCCAGAACACAGCTTTCCCCTCACCCAATTGTCCCTAAAAGCGAGATTTTCGTCACAGGCATTCGGACACTCCGTGATTGACTCCCAAAAAATCAATTTGACTGTTGCTGAAAATACGAAAAAAATGTTTGTGTGGCAACTCGCCAACCCTGTTAGCAGCGGGTGCGAGGTGCAAGCAGCCAGGCGTACAGGGCTGCTCCCACATCCATCGACGTTCAATTTAGTCGTAGCCGCACACACGTCGAATCTCATGTGCTTGACAATTTTTCTCCGTCGGCTTCGATGAATGCCCAGCCGGCGCCAACTTTGTCTTTGTTATTTTGAATTGTGTGCAACATAAATATTTTTGCGTTGGACACTTTATTTTGGCTTTAGTTTTATTTTTCTTTCATCTCGTTTTCGTTGCAGTTTGTACATACATAGTTTGTAGTCTGAAACAAAAGTGTTCTTTTATTAGTTTAGAGGAAATAAAAAACAAAGAAAGTTTAATCAAAAAGTTGGTTGTTTTTACTCGTTGTTAGGATTCCGTAGCTAACAAAGAACCCTTATAGTTTAGCCTTGTCCGTCTGTCTATTCGCGACTTAGCTCAGATACTCTTAGTACTAGAAACCTGTAGTTTGGTATGGGTATACATATTAATCACGCCGACAAAGTGATAAAATAAAATCTTGAAAAAAAAAATTGTAGGGTACGTAAAGTGGGGGTGATCTTTTTTTCTCGTCTATCCCATGGTGTGGGATATCGCTGGATACGACGTTCAAAAATATTGCGGGTCTGTGACAATCATTTTTCGATTCAGAGATCCGTTTGCGTAATATTAAGCTTTAAAGTGCTGATATTTGTTAGGGTCAAGTGTCCCCCCGCCCTCTGCCTGCTAAATTGTTGATTTTAGATATGTGAAAAAATTCACGGCAGCTAAGTAGGCTCAAGTTAACGGGTAATAGTCGACCAACTTACATTTGCAGTTGGAATATATGGGAGAACGCATGTTTTTAAACTACAATGTTAAAAACAACACACACACAGAACATTACAATGTTGTTAGTTCTTGGGAAAAATTCATCCTAACTACGGAACCCTTCATTGTGCGTGGTCCGACACGCACTTGGCCGGTTTTTATTAAAATACAGATGTTTCGTAACCGGACGCAAATGCGACAGTGCTGCCAAACCCGGGTTGTTCCTAGATTCATTTTCCAGGAGGTGAAAAGTGTTACCTATTCAGTTTTAGCAAAGAAAACAATTTGCGAACATCTTTTGAATCTATCTACATCATATTCTTTTAAAACCGGGTATAAAGGTCGAAAGGAACAATATTTTTGTTCTATTTGAAGCGTGGCATTCAAAGGTTAATTGGCACTAGGAAACGTAGACTTCGAAGTGCCGTTTAACCCTTTGACTATCGACATGTAAATGCTGTCAAAAGGAAAATTTTATAGGTATGTAGGCATGCAATTTAACCACAACTAAGAAGGTTGTAACTTGTTGGCTAGTTTCTGTCGCTATCATAGATGCCTATGTTATAAGACCAAAACTACCACAACACTTATAGGTATACTAGCTGTGCCCCGCGACTCCGTTCGCGTGGAAGTCGTAGGATACACAATGTACTAAAATAACAGCCATATTTTAATAAAACTCCCTCGTCCCCCGACCCGTCGAGTTGCATCGCCCGCCCGCACTATTACTTAGTTTTTCGCTTAGTGTTCTTTCCAACTTTTTTCTTTTTGCTCGGCTCCTAAGGGTCGTAGCGTGATGTTAAATAATCTATACTATCCTCGAGAATTGGGCTACCAAATGCATAGAGAATTTTTTAAATCCGACTTTTTGTTCATAATTTCATGAGCTTTAGTTTTTTTGCGCGGAACCTTAATTATTTTTCAAAAATAAAAGTAGCCTAAGTTACCTGCCATTATATCAGCTATCTGCTAGTGAAAATCCCGTCAAATTCGGCCCAGCCGTTTCGGAGATTAGACGGAACAAACAGACAGACAGGCAAAAATTTTAAGAATTGCTTTTTTGTTGTAAGTACCGTATATACTTTCTTATGCATTTAGTAAAAAGTGGTTATTTTGACATTACAAACACACTTCAGTTTTATTTATTTGTATAGATGTACAGTAAATAACATACAGAACATCACGCTTGTATTCCCCGAAGGGTTCGGTTGAGGTACACCTAGTAACACCCACATTTCGGCATTTAAATGTTTAAGTCCCATGTAATAGAGGGCCCATTGCCATCAACAGTAAAATATCAAGAACTAACGTCACTCGTTTGTGTAATTATGAGGAAAAATATTCTTCTAAAATTTTAATTGTTGAAGATCTGTCTCGTTTTAAAACTACCGTCAAAACTTACAGGCATAGGTACAGCGGCAGTAAAATAGTAAAGAATAGTTACTTGTTGTTGTTGTTTTCTTGCTTGTGTAATAAAGAAGTATTTTCTAACTATTCTCGCCGAGAGTTCCATAAAAACTTGTATAGTAACAGTAAAAAAATTCAGCGGGATCAACTCGACACTATCCTGACTTTACGTCCTCGTTTCAACTCTTGCTGAAGAGAGCGCATTTCCTCGCATGTTAAAAGTAATAAGTAATTCAGCGCACTTCACCGTCTAATGAGTCGCAGGGAGCTGTTTCAGTATGCTTGCGTTGATTACACGATTAAGGCCCAGTTCTCGGCCTCGAGCGATTCGACTTGCGACAAGCGACACGCGCTCGCGTTACCAGTTTTCCGAACAAAAAGTGACAAATGAACGCGACGATTGAGTCTTCGCGCGCGGATCGTTTTCTATTAGGACGTGCGGTCCGTCCGTCGCTCCGCAAGTCGCGTTGCGGTGACTCGTGACATGCTCGAAACCACTTCTTTCATTTGTTTTCTCTGCGTATATTCTCTGCTTCATTTGCTTTCTATGATATTTATCGCCGTCGCAAGACGCGTTTCGCTTGAGCGTGTTGGTCGTGGCCACGGGGTAAGGGTGAAAGTAGACGGTCGACATTATTTGAAGTGTTGGTCGTATCCGTGTCTTGGTCATGATTTCAACTCGGATTGGTGGAGTGCTAGTTTGGCTTAGAGTACGTGGTTCGAACTAACGAAGCGATTGTGGTTTTAAAGCTCTGGACACACTGCGGCGAAACCTGCGTGGGATACTCGACGTGACTGCGTGTGTTTAAATGATGATTTTTCGCACCAATTTTGAAACTTATATACAAGTTAGTTGGCACAATTGCCGGGAGCGAATTTTTTCTCGCATCCCGCGCGGGATTCATCTTCTTTGGCTGCACTTAGCTTAAGTAGTATATTTGATTCAAATACTGGTGTTACAGAATTTTTACAAGATGCAAGGATAAAAAGAAATATATTATCTACGTATAATATGCGAGAAAAATAAACAAGGTTTAGTTTAATTTAAATACGAGATGGATAGGTACTAATACTTAATTGCCAACAAAATTCGTAGTACAAAAATATAAGCACTTCAAACAAATTAGCACTTCTCTTCCATTTGGAAAGTGAACCCAACAGCACACGTTAGTAGCATTCTTATATACTCGTCAATCACTCAGGACTATGAAACTGATAGCTGAGATCGCTTTTAGAGATAAGACCGCCCATTGTTTCACCCTATCTGTCATTTTTATGGTGTACATAATAAAGAGTATTCTATATAAATATATATCTATATCTGAATTGTCTTAAAGTCTGTCATCTGGCAGAAACCTTAGCACTCCAGTAACGATTGCCACAATTTTATGAGTCGCTCGTAACGTCACGAAGATGCTGTACACGTGGCTCTTAACATCTCGAAAGCGCCTTTTCCTTATTAAATGAACTGAATTGAAGTGTTTGAACATTCTAGCTTTAATTTTGCGAGCGTGATTTTCTTGCTAATTTGTTTGAAAGTTTGTCATTTGTTTGTTCAGTCACTTTTTGAAGGATAGGTT
Source organism: Fissipunctia ypsillon (assembly GCA_947568875.1). Classification (NCBI taxonomy): domain Eukaryota; kingdom Metazoa; phylum Arthropoda; class Insecta; order Lepidoptera; family Noctuidae; genus Fissipunctia; species Fissipunctia ypsillon. The sequence continues at coordinate 18,155,842 of OX387654.1, read as the reverse complement.
ATAGTTTTGTGAAGGGCCGATTCAGTGTAAGTTTTCTTGCCTAACAGGCTAACAGCCCATGATTGATAATATATTTACTGAATTCTGATAACAGTAAACAGCACCACGGTATTTGACAATGCCTTCCCAAATTTAGAGTCATTTGAATGTTTCATTAGTCTTTACTTCCGCCGACGTCCATCAAACTAGAACACAACCCCATAGTTATTTATTTATTTCTTTATTTAATACTTAAGAACACAAATGTACAGAGGCGGACTTAACGCCATCGGCATTTTCTCCAGTCAACCTTTGGGCGATGCAGAGACAAACAGTGGTAGGTGCAATAACGAAAATTGTGGAATAAATATTTATTTATTTATATAATATATGTGACGGAGAAGGTACATCTCTCTCGTTATCGTCAGCCATATTTTAACTACTGTGGGCGTGCTATGGGTAGTGTTGGTTATTGCGCAATAGAAAAACCGTTTGCAGTTCAAATCAAATTATAAATTCATGATCAAATTAATCACACTAGCTATTCACACACTGGTAGGTACACGACACAACTGTATGGAACGCGGGACAGTTTCTAAACGTATTCACTGCTGGACAGTCACCGACAGACTCGCTTAACTCCGGTGACCAATCGACGAGCGTTATGTTGTAGACTTTGTTGAGCACCACCAATGGCGCTGGCGTCTCGATTAGTCAAACGACGACTAACGTATTTCCGACATATGTATATACCTTTTTATATTGAAATGTTAGTTAACTTTATTAATTTATTTGTTTTTTTTTTGTATGGTAAATGTTATATTTTATACAATCACTAACTAACGAACTAACTAACTATACAAATAAATATACAAAAACAAGTATACAACAAATATACAAAAAAAAAAAACGACGACTAACGTATTTCCGACATATGTATATACCTTTTTATATTGAAATGTTAGTTAACTTTATTAATTTATTTGTTTTTTTTTTTTTGTATGGTAAATGTTATATTTTATACAATCACTAACTAACGAACTAACTAACTATACAAATAAATATACAAAAACAAAAGGACACTTAGGCGTCGAAGTATTCGTCTGCTTCGCTGTCATCCGGTAACGTGCCCTGAAGACTGGCAGCATTGCCACGTTGAATGGCAATGCTAATTCTTTGGCCAAAGAACGAGCCATCCCTCTGGTCACGTGAAGTGTCGACCAGTCGGCGAGAAATTTCCTTAAAAAGGAGACGCGCACTAGGGCCCCGTGACCCGAACGTTTCGACCGCAAACGGCTCAAAACTGTATTTACCGATAAGGTTACAGTATAAATACCTATTTATATATAAAAATAAGCACAAATAAATAAACATAAATACACGAATATACTAAAACAAATAAACAATATCATCATAACGGTAATGTTTTCCAAATTACCGTTGTGATGATGCTGCAGTGCGTATGACCAGATGCATAAACGTAAACGAGGCAAAAGGAGTATGTAAGGACCGTAACAGGTGGCGTTCTGTAGTTTCTGCCTACCCCCAAGGGAAGAAGGCGTGAGTTTATGTATAGTTGTATGATACTGCAGCTTCTTACGAATGTGCTCGCGAACATAAACTTTAAAGGATAATCGGTTGGTCGCCATCCTGATTTCCTGGGGGAGCGCGTTCCACAGAGAGATAGACCTAATCTCTTCACCACCCTTGGTTGACTGGTAGAGAATGCCTAAGGCGTTAAGTCCGCCTTTGTACTTTTTTAAGTCTGAAAAGTTTAAATAAATAAATAAATAGACTGAATTAAGAAAGAAGAGTGAATGAAGTTGATGGTGAGTGCGACATGAAGAATACGAATACGTGATGAACGTAGATTGGCGCAAATGTACTGAACTATGGTTATGGAGTATGGTTGTGTTCTAGTTTGATGGATGTATTTTCAAAATGTAACCGATATTACTGCACTCTAGACAAAATTTAACAGCTCTACTCTCAATACAACACAAAGGCATGAATTTCTTATTTGCTTTTCCCGTTTCCGCTCCAAGTTGTATAGTGTGGGGTACATACGTCACCCAACATTCTCGTCGACTAATGTATTAGCTCTTCCACATTATTACTTCCTTGACGCGCCTGGCCTGGATTATGTCTTTGTACCACGTTATTAACTAAATGAGTTTGGTGAAGCTGGGGCATAAGCAGCTAAGAAGATTATAACTTTTTATGGTGCGTATAGGACGTTTTTACATGGCGAGAATAAAACATGCAGCCATTCATTGAGATCACATAGTGCCTGTATTTTCTGAAGACGTAGGCAGAGGTGCGGAAAGCGTACTCAAATATTTAGCAAGTTTAGTTTTCAGTGCCATGTAATAGAGGGCGAGCCTGTTGCCATTCACGGGCTCCAGTCCAGACTCCCGGGTCGGGAAGAATCAACATTGCCAATAGAATTTCACCTTTAGAATCTCGAAAAAACGTTGAATCTAACTTAGATAGGTTAATGATTGTTCTAAAGGCCGTTCTATATGAAAATTCAGCCGAAAGAAACCGAATAAACCTTATCTTGAAAATAAGTATTAATTACCATGGCGACCAGTTTATAATTTGAGAAAAAATAGCTAACAACTGTTGCAGTTATGTAATAAAATACTTGTACTTGACTTGATTTCCGTGCGTCTTTTTCGGGTGACCACTGAAAATCAGCGCTGTGCTGTGAGTTCCTCATAGCACAGCATCATGCTGAGTGGAAGCCTTCTTGTCGCAGTCATGACGTGCAGCTGCCGACTATTTCTGTTTTGAGCTCGTGATTATAATGTAGATCTATTTTGTTTTATTTTCCTGATTACTCTTATCTTTTTGTATGCACGTGTTTCTGTGGCAAATAAACCTATTTTTCTTTCTTTCTTCTACTTAAGTCCGGTCTCAAGTTCTGAATACCAAGCAGTTCGAGAGTAAGCCGTTCCACTCCATCATCCAGTCAGCATCGGCCAACCACGGCGTACCACCCAGCCTGCAATGGCATGGTCGAACGCCCAAACCGACAGCCGAAAGCGGCCATCCGATGTCACACGGACACCAACTGGTCCGAGGCTCTTCACCTTTTGCTGCTGAGCATCCGCAGCGCCTGAAAGGAATACATAAAGGGGTCAGCAACTGAGCTAGTCTATTCGGAGCCCCTAAGACTCCCAGGGGAGTTCATAAACTCATCAGTCACTCGGTTGACATGAGATATGACAGCGTGTTAGTTGAATTTATCAGGTTTTCTAAAACTGGGTGTCAGTTACTTAGCTACAGCCGGGAACAGAATGGTCAAATTACTGTTTCACGACACTAGTTTCATAATGTAACCCTCGCTTAAGTTAACGTGTAACTTTTAAGAGTCACAAATGGAACGGTAGGTTTGAAACCCTTCTTTTATTCCAAAAATACTCCATTCACAAAATTGATGTCTAAACTATTCAGATATCTTGTAACAAGATTTTAGTGGAAAAGTAGAAAAAGTTAGATTGGATAAAGCCAGCTTACCATAGAACTTGGATTAGGGTCATGAATAATATATGTTAAACTTGACAACTTTGGGAAGGTACTTAAGTTGGATTTGTGGCGGCATATCTACATCGCCACAATGGGACGAGTCACACTGACGTCACGCAAAATCCTGCATCGTGCGATCAGAGTTTACCGCGCGACTAGCATATATACCACATCCCGACATCAACCGTCGGGCAGTAGCCCACCAGACACAACACCCGTCCGGTCAGAGGATCCTCCCTTTTCTATGGAGGATGAGTGAACTTTACTCCCTGTTCCTCATACCTCTATACTGGTGGTCCAGTGTAGAGGTATGAGGAACAGGGAGTAATGAATAAATACTGGTGGTCCAGTATAGAGGTATGAGGAACAGGGAGTAAAGTTCACTCATCCTCCATAGAAAAGGGAGGATCCTCCGACCAGACGGGTGTTGTGTCTGGTGGCCTACTGCCCGACGATTGATGTCGGGATGTTGTATATACGAGTATGCTTGTCGCGCGGTAAACTCTGATTGCGCGATGCAGGATTTTGCGTGACGTCAGTGTGACGCGTTCCATTGTGGCGATGGAGATATGCCGCCACTGCCACAGATTAAAAGTAACCTTTTTTACCTGAAAAATCTACAAAGCCTAGAAACTAAGAAAACTATATATAATAAAATAGTAACGAAGAATTTTTGTCCGTTTGTCTGGATATATGTTCCGGATTGGCGCAAAAACGGCTGAACGGATTCGGATGAAATTTGGCTCACAGATAGTTTATAACCTGGATTAACACAGGGTACTTTTAATCCCGGTTGTACGTTCCGCGGGCAAAAGCTAGTGAAGAATATAAAGCTAGGTTTGAATGCTTTTTTATTATTGTGATGAATATTAATTTAGGATGGTATGGTAAAGATGTCCTGTTCTGTGTAGATAATATTATTTTGGCAAAATAATTCCGAGCAAAATCGACTATTTTTTCATTTCTGACGCGCGATGAGCAAACGTGATGATCAAGATTAATTTCTAAAGATACCGAAATCCGTGAGGATTTAGGTCAGAAAGTGGAAATTATAATCCAAAACGAAAAGAATTAAAGAATGTCATCAAAAATGTTATTTTCTTGACAACAACAACATGTACGTGTATAAAAGACTTACGTAAAACAGCTTTTATTTCAATAACAAGAAAGCAATCTGCAGACGGATAACCTTATCAGTAAAATCTTATTTTTTCTAACAAAGATGAAATCTTTCGTAATTTCGTTTTATCATAAATCATTAAGGAAAAGAGATTCGAACACTAAGTATTCACAACTTACGGGAATGTTACTAAAATATTCTTAAGTATAATATTGATTTGGAATCCATACTAAATAAACTCTTAAATAAAAGATCCGGCTGATTATACCTACGAGTACGATTACTAACAAGTGAGAAACTAAATAATAGACTAATTATGGCATGGCAGTGCAAATTGAAGTAAAATTATCTCGAAAAATATCTTAATTTCTTCTGTTACTTCAGGAGCATAATTATTCATGAATGAGTATTATGTTATTATTATTTTTAATGATCTATATTATTATGACATTTTAAAATAAAACTTTTTTGCAAAAAAAAAATTAATAAACAACCGATTTCCAAAAAAAAAAAACACTACAAAGTGAAAATAACTTTAATTTCTAGGAAGCTAGTAACTTTGGCCTCGAGAAATAAAGTTTATTTGCTCCATTAAATTGTAGTTTACAGCCGATCTATTCTGTAAACATCACACCGTGAGCACTTAGGTGAAGTGAGTTTGAAGTGAGCTCAATCCCTAGTAGAGACACCTTACAGGTGGGATGACAGTTCACATCACGCTCACTTCACCTAAATTTTCACGGTGGGATCTTTACAGAATAGCACCACAGATCTGATTTTAGGCTAGTAGGCTAGTGAGAAAGATAGTAAGCTAGTGAGATAGTTTAAAAAGACGGGGTTCTATTATTCGCCACTGATTTTACTATCCGGTCTTGTTTACTAGCCTCGTGTGGCCGGTGCAGCTAGTATCCAATTGAGTCATTTTACTCTACGGACTAAGTGACTACATTGCGATTGTCTTAAGACCTAGTTTCACCAAACTGTTCATAATCAGACATTAGTAAATCAGCCATTAAAATAAATATGGATTTTAATGGTATTTACGTTACACGAGAAAAAATTAACAAACCTGGCGTTAGAATGTATCATTCACTCTTTTAACAGTCAGTTGTAAAAGCAACCAAAATAAAAAGGCGCAATGTCACATGTCAATGTTCACTGACAAAGCATCATTTTAGCTAGTCGTATAGTATACTCGCGTTTTTTATTTCGATGATTTTGACAACTGACTATATGCTGGTTAGTAAGTTAACGGACCTCTAGGGCCGCAATTAAATTTAACGTCTGATTAAGACAGATTAGCGCTTGGTGAAACACTCGCCACTTTTAATATCCCGTTTACATTTTAACAGAAGATTAAACTAACTAACATGGTATGGTGAAACTGGCTCTTAAATTTTCAAGCATCGTTTAAACAGCTCTAGCATGTGTCAAGCCAGGATATTACTTGTTTGCGATCCCAGCTTTTAAAAGCAGCCTTGTGTAACTCGGGCATATTTCTTTAACATTTGATATTCTAGCCCAGTGCCAGTCTTGTATTTAGCCTTCTTCTATCCAACGGAGTCTGCGCGGTTTCGTAGATAGCTCTAACTTTGCTCGAGTCTAAATTTACTACCTCAGACTTCCAACACTATTATTGACTTCAAATCCATTTACCCTCTAAAGATTAGCCGGTTTGGCTTTGAATAGGTGGGAAAAATCTGAAATACACAGGAATGGTATGTTTCTTGTAAAATGTGAGAACAACAAGTAAACAAACACGCTCAACAGTATTTTTAATTGAATAACTACTTCATTATGATATTAATTTCTATTGGAAGGTTGGCGATCTAAATGGTCGATTAACTTTAAAGTTCCTAGATGTGAATTAAAACAATGATTGAGCTTTTAATTTTCTGCTTGTACATTTTAGAGTAAACCAATATTTTATGAGAGTTTTTATAAAACTGAAACAAAAATATAACATCCATTTTTTTCTGACCTTCAAAACAGATTTCTCACCTCACAATGTCCTTGCACTGCTTCCTGCAAACTAAGTTAAGTTATAAGCCTAAAGCGAATGAATCGCAAGCTGTGTGACTCCCATTTCACGGTCCAGTCGTGAAGTTCACATAAAATTTGTTCTTTCTACGAGTGGGAGTTTTCAGGAAATTCCAAGTTAGAAGCGAATTTATTTTAATAGGAAAAACTTAGGGATCTAGGTGGCAAAACAACGTTTCTGTAGTAATCTTGTGGGGAGTTTGGTGCGCTTAGTAAACTGGTAGTTAGGTGAGCTCAGCTCAAGGTTTGTGGTGCTAACGGGTAATGAGTTGCGAACTAAGCAAATAATACTTTGAACTACACGCCCGATGCAGATGTTCTTGCATTAATTTTGGCAACGTGATTATGAAACTGTGGAGGTGGAATTGATATTAACTGAAATTTCGAATTTAATATTAATATCTAAGTAAGTATATGTAAATTGACAAAACTAGAGATACTTCAAACAGATAAAAAAATACGATAATTATCACAAGGATGCCAATGCATGATGATATATTATTCAGAACAAAGACGTTAAAATATTTATTTACTAAAACGTTCAGAATCGTTTCTTGTTAAAGTGACGTAAAGATGGAAGCGTGTATGTGACACAGTTGCAGATATCGAGATATCAACATAGTTTGACTGAGGTGACAACGAAATGCAGTATTTTTTTTTTTTTAATTTACTGTAAATCTACTTTTGCAACATCGATTTAAAGCCGAGGGTAATTCTGCATTCGTCGAGTAACCCAATATTTCGGACGCCGAAGGGAACAATTAAATAAATCTGACCCCATTTATTTAAATTGTGTTTCATTTATTTAACTCTTGCCTAAATAAATGGGTCACCCCGTAAGGGAAAATTACGAGATACTGCTCCGCGTTTTTAGGGTTTCGTGCCCAAAAAGCTTTTCCGTTTTCAATCCATTTGGTGGTCACTCAGTATCTTCGATCAAAGACAGTTATAATAGAATCCTGCGATGTTATGTGGAATGAAGAGCCACAGAATAGTTGCTCTTATATGAAGGATGACTTAAAGCAAAAAAAAAACTTTGATTTCACTTTGAAACAACAAAAATCAATTTCGGATTGCCCAGTTTTCACACTTAACAAACACTTTTGTAGTTCACTTACCATTACCTTACAAAAATTTTGATTAATTGTTAATTTCCGTTCATCTATCAGACATTCTACGAAAAACGATATTAACACGAACTCCGATATTGCGCGCGCTTTAACAGCTGTCATAATCAAGGTCAGATGGTCCGAAAAAACCATAATCAGCTTATATAATCAGAAGATTAATCATTAATGGGTCCAGTACCCTCGAAAGGTGATTAGGATCAGGGCGGCACGCGAGGGTTGAAAGCTATCGCCCATCATTTTTGTAAGGCACCGGCTCAGCAGGTTCACGTTTTAGGGTTTCGTGGCTACCGATCTTTATAAGCGCTGAGAGATCCACTTACTGTTTTATGTTGAGTAAGGTAACGAATATCTTGGCTATCCCTTGCGGGTTAACAAGGTTCTATATACTCGAGTGTATATATGAAACTGTTCTAGGCACCTTTGCAAGGTTTCTGCGTGATATTGTTTTCGAGATTACTATACTAGAAATTAATTTAGATGATTTTGTTTTTTTTATTATTTGAGGTAGGTTTGCTCTTGACTCTAGTCTAGGTCAGAGATGACAGAGACAAAGTCGACGATGGAGTGAGCTTACCGAGAAGAAGCCTGTTCACTCTCACTTTGAAGAGATCGGTGTTGTATGCGTTCGGAAATACAGACGCAGGCAGAGAGTTCCACTCCTTTGCTCTGCGCATCACAAAAGACATTTGGAAACGCTTAGTGCGAATTGGTGGAATAGCAAATAGGTAGGGATGGTAACCTGCAGTTCGTCTAGATGTCCGATGGTAGAAGGGGGCCGGCGGAATTTAGCCCAATACTAGCATTGGGATAAAATAAACTATACATGCTAGCTAATAATTGTGGCGATCGCGTTTTCCCACGGTTTTATATTTCTTTGGAGATATTTTGGCTATAACCTGCCCTTTGATAGCCACTCACTCACCAAGTTCCAAATATAAAAATCTATGAATAAGTCTGTAATTTTTACCCAAGCAACACGTGTTTTTGGTATCTGTTAGCCAGATTGTTATAGCGGCAGAGCAAAGAGTGATTGATCACCCGAATCCCGGCAGTATGCCCACCGCCCATAATCTCCGCCACTACACTGATTGATGTGCTCCCACCCTTGCAAGTAGGGTCTTCATCTGCCGAAATACCAAACGTGGCTATGTTGAATTTTATTATGTTGGAAGAAAGTAGATAAATAGCACTTATATTTTCTGGCTATAACTTCAAAAAGCTTCTTAGGCGGGTGTGTTATTAGGCAATTATCCAAATACTTAGATAGGAGTACCTATCATCATCTGCCTGCCTTTTCCCAACTATGTTGGGGTCGGCTTCCAGTCTAACTGGATGCGGCTGAATACCAGTTACCTACATGGAGCGACTGTCTATCTGACCTCCACAATCTAATTACTGGGTAATACGATACCCCTTGGTAAGACTGAGACTGACTTTCGGGCTTCTGACGACTCGTAACGACTGTCAAAGATCCACGAATGGCACCTGGTACCAACGGCTTAACGTGCTTTCCGAGCCACGGAGGGGTCTCGGTATGTAAAAATGGTCACCCATATAAGAACCGACCGCAGCAAGCATAGCTTAACCTGATCGACCCGTGCGGCTGTTATTACTTAGCCACAAGCCCCTAAGGGCGGATAGTGGATACGAACCTACCGACCATATTGTACCCACTGAAATTAGTAAGACCAAATTTGGTTTAAATAATTGTTTAGACAATTCTTACAAGCAATGTCACTGCCATATTATCTAGATAAAACCTTCTTAGAAACAACGAACCATTTTATCATTCCGTCCCGTCTGTCTTTACAGACGAAAGGGATCAAGAAACGATGTTGTTTTATGAGGTATAATTGATAGTTTCCGGAATTACATCCATCGAAGAACAAACACACAGGCAGGATACAGACTAGTAAACGCCGTCAAAACCCTTGAAATTCCCTGTTTATCTCAAACAGCTGCAAAAAAACAAATTGAGTTTGCAAAGAAAAATGTTCTTCTCGGTGTACTTACGTGACTTTCTCATATTCATGACAGAGAATTTTTAGATGGATGCAAAGTTAGAGTCTTCAAGTGGCAGTTCGTTTGAAAAATGCTCTTTAATGCTGAACACGTCTCTTCTCGCAAAACTAATGGCTTAATACAAAGTTTTTGAGGAAATGAGAGTAAATATTTGGGTCTTTTTTTAAGGATTATTTTCGTTGGTTGGCCGTCGTGAATTTTATATTTAGCGTTGTGTCATTCTTGTTCCATTCTTCAGACTCCGGGGAATGCCTGAAGAGATTGGCTTTGGAAAGAATGGTTATCTATTATAAATAAAAAGAAAAGTCCTGACTGAATCACCAACGCCCAGCCCAATCCCTTGGACCTAGAAAGCGGAAATTTTGCGCAGAGGTTCCCTTTACAATGTAGACAAGGAATAAGTTAAGGAAGGATTTTTTGAAATTTAACCGGTAAGGGGGTAACTAGGGGATGAAAGTTTGTAAGGAAAAAATTGGTATTAAGCCTTTAAAGTTTAGAAATTACGAATGACGTGTTTTGGTGTTTTTGGAAAATCATTTCCCCTTAGAGGGTTAAAAATCCTTACTGACTTATCATCGGTTAGCCCGATTTTCGCCATCGCCAAAGTAGTAATAAATTCAGAGAACCATAACTTTACTAAGTTCCGTACCTGTTTATTTAGGTAACTATTGTTTTAGAAATTCCCACGGGATATTAAATTTATATGTATACATTCGCTTTAAAGTTGCCTTCAACTTTGGCATGCAAGTAGGTAATTTTCCGTACTGTTATATATTCCGTTACTATTGTTAGGTTTTAGGAATTTTATCCTCCTGCAATCATTTATCAATCCGCACGCCGCCGCTCCTCGGATACTATATAAGCAGTGCGAGAAGACATTGTTTACCTGGATTAAAACACATAAGGTACTTTTAATCTCGGTAGTACGTTCCCATGGGATATTTTCCGACGTCCACGCGGGTGACGCCGCGGGCAAAAGCTAGTAATATAAATATTTGGAGTTTCGATGGCCTATTGTGCTGTATTGTGGACTGTATGTATTTTTCTTCTTGGCTTGAGGGGTGGAGGAATGAAAGACTTCTTGATTTTCTTCCCTTTATTCTTCCTAGTGGTTCTTCTAGTAGAGCTGGAGGCCGACTGTGTCCTACCAGCCAAATGTTCCTACTTTTATAGTCTAAAATATCCTATATTTTTTGATTCTTGGAAATAATTATTCAATATTCTGAGAAGTTGAACAATGCCTCGGACAAATTCTCAGAAATAGCTCAAAAGTTTCGACCAATCAGAGCGCAGCAAAAAAAGGCGTCCCGAACCTTAACTATGACGAAACTTTACCGTAATGGGGACCTTTTCGCAAAAATGAATTATTTCTACTTTTATCTTAACAATTCCTTACCCTAAACTTATGTACTACCGCTATATAATTAAAATATGTGCCTACCTAATATAAATAAGTTAAAACTATGCCTATTTTATGCCTATTTTATGTCTATCCTAAATAATCCTAATACAAATGGGTCTTAACTTATATCTACGTATGGCTAATGCTAGGCGTCCGTTACATGCCGTATTCTCGGAAGCAGCGGGCGCGTTCAAATGCATAGTTTTATATGGAACTGTTCTTGATGACAGCAGCGCGGGGAGCGAGGCACGAGCGATGTGCTCTAGTCGAGTAGTGCCTGTGCGCTGGGATTACAAAGTATAATACAACTTTTCATTTGTATCGAAAAAGTGACAAAATGAACGTGGAGGCATTTATTTCAGTAATTTTTGATAGGTCAGCAATATGGAATAGTCTAACACTCACTAAACAACACCGACGCCTTTGCGACGCCACGCGAACTGCCCGCTGTCATCGAGAACGGGTCAGCGACGGTGCTCCGCTCCCCGCGCCGCAACCGCCGCCGCGCCGTTCCGTCGCCCGCTGCCGCCGAGAATACGGCCTTAGACAACCTACATTATAAACATTACCACTGAGCAGCCGTATCAGTACTGTCTCCATTATCTAAAACTGATACTTTAATTTAATTTACAACGTTTATCGGGGTCTTTATAATAAAGACAAGCAGCCGTCGACTATATTAATTAGTTCAGAGCGTTATAAATCCTCCCTTTAAAACCACTATTCCAAATATTTCAGAGGTATTTAAACCACTACAAACGAAGCAGGTGGTCCTAAGAAGATTAAAAATTAAAAAATAGAATGAGCAAAGTAAGATCGATGGTAGCTACGAGGTAGCTACGTCAGTTGTGCTGTACAGTAATCTGGACAGTGAGTCACGAGCTGCGGCAGAATGCCTCGGCTAACGAAGGTAATCTTTACGAATGGTTCCGGCTGCGACGGCTTCCTATAAATTAAAGACTTTCATTTTATTTCCTGGAGCTTTTGATTTAGATATTGCAGAATGGATTTCCTAATTAGACTATTAATAAAAATGTTGGTAATTCTCTGCGTTCAAATAATATGTTTTTTTTAATGTTGAATAATTTGCGGCCTTTCTTCAGACAATTTACAGTTTTCACAATGTAACCTACCTAATAGTTTTAAACCTTCGCCATTACCTATTTTAACCGACTTCAAAAAAGGAGGAAATTATCAATTCGGTTGTATGTATTTTTTTAAATGTTTGTTACCTCAGTACTCCGTCATTTATAAACCGATTTGGAAAATTATTTTTTATTTGAAAGGACATACAACTTCCAGATTGGTCCCATTTTTATCAAAATCTAGTTCTGATGATAGGATCCATGAGGAATTGAGGGAACTCCTCAAATATTATAGTCAAACACATAACGATTTTGGTATTTTCATCAAAAAGTCAAGCATTTGCATTCAGAAAGTATCATTTGCTGAAGTGAGACTGACAAAGAAGACCACAGATGACCACGGGAACTCCTCAGTTATATATGAATTTATAACGTTATACAGGGTTACAGGGAAAGTCGTACTGAATATTAAAGGATGTTATTATTCAGGTCATTTCCGATGAATTTCATTCTGAAATAAAATGTCCGAAACTTAACCGTTATGGAGATATTAAATTTTAAAGATTATTTTTAAAAATCCTTTATTTTTTGGCTTTTAGTCGTTTTCTTTGGGATTAGAGCTCCTAGAGTCGGTTTTTTTGATGTATCTAGTTAGAGGACATGTCCATTAATAAAAATGATCAATAGAAACTGAACCTACTAACAGCTTAAAAAACTGCTCGACAACGGTTAGCATTATGAATTTTCTAATAGAGTGTTCTTAACTTTAACAGGCTTTTAATAAAAAATATTGTATGGAACTTATTCTGCAAATAATTTTATAAAGCTCTACGTCTCTTTAGCTATTCAAAAAGGTATAACACTTGCTATTAAATAGGCAAAACATTGCCCAAATAACAGTTAAGTTAGGAGAGGGTACATTTTTAGTTTGACGTAAAAGTAGCTAAAATACGTAAAAAAAAGACAAAAATTTTAGCAATATTTTTATAATTCATGTTCTACATGGCCGCCGCTATTTCTTACACAAAGTCTCATTCTTTTTCTTAAATTATTTTTCACGACAGAAGTTCGTAGGTTCCGCCTCATTTCCTCAGCCGCATCAATAATTTTTTGTCTTAGAATATTGACATTTGCGATCGGTGTCATTTGGTCGTATACTAGGCTTTTCATATGACCCCACACATAAAAATCCATCGGCGTTAAATCGGGGCTCCTCGCCGGCCATGCTATGGGTCCGCCTCTTCCAATCCATTGGTTTGGGTAATTCTCGTCCAACCATGCTCGAACACTTTTTCTGTAGTGCGCTGGGCAGCCATCATGTTGAAAGAACATGTCTCGTCTCAATGCAATAGGCAAGTCTTGCATTAAAGAGGGTAACTCCTCCCTCAAAAAGTTTTCATATGTCTCGCCATTCAAGTTATCAGGCAGGAAGTATGGCCCTATCAAGTTATTTGATATTATACCCATCCACACATTAAGACTGAATCTCCTTTGTGACCCTTTTGGTCTTTTTTTCTTGGGGTTACCTTGCGCTTTGGGAACATAATAATGGGTGTTATGATAGTTTGTGATGCCGTCTTTGTCAAATTTCGACTCATCTGTCCACATGATTTTCTTTAAAAAATCCGGATCTTCATTATCGGCATTGAGCATAAATCTGCAGAAGTCTAGTCGTCTCAATGGATCCCCTTCTTCAATTACTTGCACTGGCGTGTAATGGTAAGGGTATTGCCCAGAACTGTGCATTACGAACCAGACTTTCCACTGGGAAATACCAAGCCGTCGAGCGACAACGTTTGTTGACGTGGTTGGGTCGGCTTCAAAGAGACGTCGTATTTCATTATCTTCGTCGTCGTCATCAAGAACACGAGGTCGTCCCATGTCAGTCCGACGTACTAGCACAGAACCAGTTTCTCGTAGTCTTCGATAAACTCTGTCAAATACGCCAATATCAGGTACTCGGCGAGTAGCATACCTTAGCATGTATTCATTGCGTGCACGCAACGACACTCCTTCGCAAAATCCATAACACATTAGGATGTCAGCATATTCCTCGTTGGTAAATGTTGCCATGTTCACAACACAAATCAAAGTCCAGTTACAAGCCACGTCACACAGTTAGAAGATGAAACAGTCCAAAAATCCAAGCCAAATCGCGTTTTTACAAAAAAAAATCGGAGGGCACGGATAACACATCTACCATGGAAGAATCGCATGAGCAGACTAAACAAACACCACGATCCACGATTTGACAATTCAGACATTTAAAATGACATAAATACCTGTCACCGCACGTCTCCCGGGCACAAACAATGTCTACCCAAACCTTTTTTCATTGTTTAAAAGTGCCAGGTAGTAAGCCGGATTCTTTTGTATCGAAATTCTGTTATGTTGTACTACCAGATGGGCCTATTCTAATAACATTATTTTAAGATTTTATGAACAAACCTAGTAGATGATATACCTTTTTGAATAGCTAAAGAGACGTAGAACTTTGTAAAGTTATTCGCAGAATAAGTTCCATACATTTTTTTTTAAAGCCCATCAAAGTTAAGAACACTCTATTAGAAAATTCATAATGCTAACCGTTGTCGAGCAGTTTTTTAAGCTGTTAGTAGTAGGTTCAGTTTCTATTGATCATTTTTATTAATGGACATGTCCTCTAACTAGATACATCAAAAAAAACCGACTCTAGGAGCTCTAATCCCAAAGAAAACGACCAAAAGCCAAAAAATAAAGGATTTTTAAAAATAATCTTTAAAATTTAATATCTCCATAACGGTTAAGTTTCGGACATTTTATTTCAGAATCAAAATCATCAGAAATGACCTGAATAATAACCTCCTTTAATATTCAGTACGACTTTCCCTGTAACCCTGTATATGGTATTATTTTTGAGTTTGTGAAATTGGTATAATTTTAATAATAATTTTGCATGCCTGAATTGGTGCAATACAGTGGACTGCGCATTCACGTGACATCTAGAAATGTATGATTATGTACCGTGTTGAGCAATAAACATTTTGAATTTGAATTTGAATTCTGCATCGCGAAAAACAATGTTTTGTAAAAGGAGATGAGCAGTTATCATTAGGCTATTGTAACTTAGATAAATTACAAACCGACCCACTAAAAAGTGAAAAACAAAAACTTTATTGCAAAAAAAAAAACAACCGACTTCCAAAAAAAAAAACCTTACAAAGTGAAAAATTACTTGAATTTTGGAACTCGGCGGCAAAAACCTAAAATACAGATCCAAATTTTTTTTACTGCTGTACAATATAACAAAAATCGGTTCCCAAACTACAACGTTATGCATAGTTACGTCACTACGTAATTAATAAAAAACCGGCCAAGCGTATGTCAGACCACGCACAATGAAGGGTTCCATAGTTGGGATGAATTTATCCTAAAAACAATTTTTTTCAGACGATTTTCGAACTTTTCCTTTACTTGTGCTGTGAAACTTTGCTTGTTGTAAAATTTCATGAATCTAGGTCAACGGGAATATCCTGAGGTTTTGATTTATTTGCGAGTATCAAAATATGTGGCTAAATGGCCATATTTTTTTATTGCGTTGACTTAGAAGCTTGTTTTTTTTTAAGCTCCAATACACCGTAGACCTGCGTCTTTGATATTAATTTCAACATGATACTTCCAGCAAATGGATGCATTCCTGAGGAAAAGGGTCTTGACAGACAGATGGACATACAGATAGACGGACAACAAGCTGAAGGGTTCCGTTTTTTCTTTTTGAGGTACGGAACCCTAAAAAAACTACCACCAATGGCTACTAAATTAATAACACGAATAAGGGTTAACGATGTGGATCTTTACGTGTAAATAAACTTTTCAGGGGCATCAGAATTGGATTACCTGTGATGACACATCGAAAATGAGAGTACCTACTTTCAATATTTGATTACTCATTCATCACATTAATTTTATCGTTGTAACGTATTCAGCGGGATATTTTCGGAATTGAAAGGACACGGACAAGAAAAGCTTTTTGCGTAATAAATTCCATTGTTGACACCTTTTCAAGTTACCGTACCGATAATCACAAACACAATCCACAAAATGTATATTGTGTTTAAATTATGTAACATTGTATTATGTCTCATTTTAACACAAGAAAACTTTGACCAAAAGCCCAATTTCCGTAATTAAAAACGTTCAAAATCTAGTCGCAATCTCATCTCAGCGACAATCAAATGTCAAAAACTTGTCAAAAATGTAAGGAAATTATAGGTATTGTTGACATATTGAGACTGAGATCAGACTGTGAACCTTCTTAAAATTACGAGAATTGCCCCTCATATCTTATTGTCGTTATACTCGACTTCAAAACCTAACATTATTAGAAATTAAATAATAAAAATTATTTATTAGCAGTTTGATAATTTGTTATATTATCTACCAATAGACCAAAATATCACAGACTGAACCGAACACAAAACAAATTAAAACATTGATCGAAAACCTTGTAATTACACCAGCACTGTACATTCATCCAATAGTATTCCCGTGAATAAGAATAACAAAGTTAAATCCCGTGGCGGGTGTTAGCCATCCATCATGAGCCGCTCAGGGGAGATCAGGTGGTGTCCCGAAGATTAAACCGGCCTTCAAGTACAGTTTTAATATAGACATGCTTAAGCGGAATAGCCAAACAAATGCATTTGAATATCTTCTAATGAGTTATAATCTAAAACTAGCTTTAAAACAACCAACGCGCATGGCCAGCCAAACACGCATAGATAATTTTGCGCATAACTTTAATAAAGTATGTAAGACTGACGTGCTAGAGTTTGCATTGTCTGACCACACGGCGCAGTTAATTCGCTGTCCGGTCAAGACAACATGCAGTATCGGTTATTGGTATACAGTTACTAGAGATTACAATATGGAAAATATTTTAAAATTTAAGAAGTACCTGAATCAATTTTCTTTCTCAGATATATATAATACAGATGACCCCAATATAGCATACAATGAATTTCTTTTGAATTTTAAACTGATTTACGATTTGTGCTTTCCTACTAAACTAATCAAAATAAATACTACTAAAAAAATAAAGTGGATATCTAAAGGTCTTAAAATATGCAACCGAAAGAAACGAAAACTATTGTGGCAGCTTAGATTAAACCCTAACAAAGCAAATAAAACAATTTTCAAAAACTATTCTAAGTTATATAAAACAATTATTCAGTTGACACAAAGAGCACAGAATAATTTTAGCATTAAAGCATCAAAAAATAAATCAAAAACCACTTGGCAGATCATAAACCGTGCAAAGTTCAACATACCCAAATCTAGTATTAATACAATTAAAATAGAAAATAAAATTGAATCAAACCCTCAAAAAATTGCTGAAGCGTTTAACAATTTCTTCGTTGATAAAATTCAGGCCAAACTTCCGGCCAATAGCAAACCTAAATCTTATGTGACAAGCAGCGTTAGTGACTCAATGTTCATGACTCCTTGTCGCCCACATGATATTCACAAACTTATACTATCTTTAAAAAACACTAATAGTGTGGGCAACGATGGTATTAATACAAAAATACTAAAACACGTATCGTTGGAGATCTGTGGTCACCTCAGTCACATAATTAATCTCAGTATCAGCGCGGGTATCTATCAAGATGCTCTAAAAACTTCAATTATAAAGCCACTATATAAGAAAGACAATATAGATCTAATGCAATCATACCGTCCTATTGCATTAGTTCCAATAATTTCAAAAATATTTGAGAAATATTTATACCGGGTAATATATACTTATGTTGAAAAAAATCACATATTAAGTGAGGAACAGAAGGGATTTAGACAACACAAGACAATCAACATGGCCATTTACGATTTTCTATACAATATCACTAAAAACGTAGATAAACGGACGCCTGTTTGTGGCATATTTTGCGATATGACGCAGGCTTTCGATTATGTACATTTTCCTACTCTTTTGAGCAAACTTGAAGCATACGGCATTAGAGGCAAGATATTAAAGCTAATTCAATCCTATATAACTAAAAGAAAACAGATTACAGAAATTAGAAAAATTAATTTGACAAATAAACGCGAAGAAATCTATCGACCATCAGAACGTGAAGTCACATTTGGTGTACCGCAGGGCAGCGTATTGGGCCCTCTTTTATTTATTTTGTACATAAATGATCTGCCTAAATTCATACAACATCCACTAACACTATTTGCTGACGATAGTACCGTGACTATACCCTGTAAAAACCTAGAAACATATGAAGACGATATTAATCAAACTTTAGCTTCAGTCGTAAAATGATTAGAAGATAACAATTTAAATATTAACTTTAACAAAACTAAGATAGTTTATTTTAATCAACGAAACCCTTTGAAAAATTAATTTAATATACACCATAATAACAACATTATCCAAGAAGTTGATAGCACAAAATTCTTAGGACTCCAAATAGACAAACAGTTAAACTGGAAAACGCATCTAGATATTTTAAATAAGAAAATAAGTAAATCAGCATATGCTTTAAAATCTCTATCACTATAATAATATCTACAGACGCACTCCTCACTGTCTATTATGGTATAGTAGAATCCCATTTACGGTATGGTCTAATATTTTGGGGTAACTCTACTGAGAAAGAAACAGTATTTAAATCCCAAAAAAGATGCATACGGTCCATGTTTAAATTAAAATCTACCGATAGTTGTGCACCGTACTTCAAACAGTTTAAAATATTAACTTTACCTAGTCTTTATATTCTTGAGGTAGCTTTATTTGTAAAAACGAATCCAAATCGTTTTACGCGTCTCGCCGACATAGTTCCTCGAAATAGGCGCGATGATAGTAAATTATGTCAGCAGACGGCAAATACAGCCCTCATGCGCAAAAGTGTCTTCTGCATGGCCACATTTATTTACAATAAGTTACCTAAATCTTGGAAGGCATTAACTTTACCATTGTTTAAAAAAAAATTAAGTTCCTTTTTAGTTAATAAAGCCTACTACAATATTTCTGAGTTTATTGCAGAAAAAGAAAATGCATTTGTTTGATTATTTTTAAAATCATGTTCAATTGAATTATAATGTTGAATTGAATTATTAAGTAGTCATTTCGTCTGTTGCTGGTCTCGTACCTTTCGCATGCCTAAGTGTAAAATGTGGCTGAACCTATAAATGTATTCGTCATCATGTACTGTACCCATATTTGCGAAATAAATTATCTTATCTTATCTTATCTTACAGCGACCCACTAACATGATGAATACAATACAACACGTACTCTCCAATTTGCTTGACAACAAATTATAAAAGAGGTTTTGTTTTCTGACGGTTGAGTAATAGAGAATCCTTTGACTTTGAAGACTCATTACCTATATTTGATTTGTAAACTTGCGTTTCAAACGGAAATGGAACGTCATTTTGATCCTGCAAATCGTGGTTCTTTGTCATTTGATCGCACATTTGATGGCTGTTAGAATCTACGAAAATGTTTCGGGATTCGTTGACGAAATAACATTATTATCAAAAGAACGATTTCCCGTAATGGTTACCTAACTAAAAAGGCATTTCCTGGATCGAGAGCAGTCCAATTTCCATCAATGGCATTGGTGTAAGTAGCAGAGACACGTTACGGCTTATTGGCTGATAATAAAATGGTTCCGAGCGCCTGTGAAAGGCTTTCACATGCTCACACGAACATTCCGTTCCGTGACGGTATTCACTGAAAATATTGCTGCAAGCGTCAATTGTGGGTAGTCGGAGATTCACCCGTAGCGACATCACTTGAGATTCAGTCGAGCTTTAATCTTCGCATCGAGCGAACGTGCCCCGGTGTGTACAAAGACTATCAAGGTTTAATTCTAAAGATACGATTTTAATTTCGCTCCAAGTTTTCTTGTCACGTCGCTGCTACAGAAGTAAAATACGGTTTGTTTATTACTCGCTGTTCGTTATCCGTTGGGGATATATCTCATCTTGGCTTGCAAGTTGTGCAAACTGCGGTCCCACTTTGATGTACCAGCCGAGTTTGTTGAAGCTTGCGGTATGTGTTATATTCATAAAAGTTATCTAGCGGCCACCGTCTCGAAGAGAAGTTAAAATGAGTTCTGTTTGCAACTTTAGACAGTCCACATTGTAAAGTTAATTTTAGCCTATGATCGGAACGATGATTTAAAACAGCGAGCTTTGAAATTTGAAATGTATGAACTTTAGGGATGTTCAACCTGATCAATTAAATGTTTGTTGCACTTACAATGACCTATATTTTAGATGTAGGTAGCGGAGATAAGTCCCCGCACAACGGTTTGTGTTGCTTTTGCCCGAAATGTCACTCGTTATCGGAATTTGCGAATCTCCGGCAAAGTTACTTTCTCGTATAACATTATCAGGTAGCCCCTTTTTGAAGAACTAAAATACGTCATTTAATTAATATGATAGGGTTTTCTTCCAACCGTTCAAGAAAATAATCTCATTATGAAGTAATTCATTAAATCGCAGAACATCTTTTCTTACAGCATAGCTCTTTGCATAATTGGATGACCCTAGAGAATAGAATATTTTCTGATTCTCGTAGAATTTGAGACCATTCGAGCATTCGTCGGTTTTATGTGGAAAAGAAAGATTATGTACCCTTCTGTAATTCATTATCGGCTCGGTTCCTGCAAATGTTGGAATATTAAGCTACGCGTTTATAGTACCCACTTTAGAAGTTTTTTCAGATAAAAAGAGTAAAAACAATTTTTTTTCCCGCTTTTAAAAGGAGACTAACGACATGACGGTAATAAGCAGACATTACCCGTTGCGTGAAAGTAGGTTACAAGGTAGGGTAATTGGGGTGCCAACGTCCCCCACCTTATGCAAACATAGATCCATTCGCTTATTAGTTGTTATGGGGGATTGTGTAATGTAGTTTTAAGTACAGTTTTTGACCTTAAATACTGTTATGTAGACGGTTAGGGGACATTTACAAATTGACTAATTTAGGGTTACCTAAATACCAACCTAAGCATATTTCCATGGTGCCAACGATATTGTTTGTTTGTTTGAGGTCATCATACATAACATAATCCCATTTTTATCACAGAACCTATATTAATGACAAATGACTGACGATATCATTAAATAAATAGGCCTTTTTGACAACGCTGTATAGGTAAAAATAGCAGAGGTGTACCTATAGTACACCCGCATTTCGCCAGTTAAGTCCCATGTAACAGAGGGCGAGCCTTTGCCTTCAACCGGGTACAAATCCAGACT
Source organism: Fissipunctia ypsillon (assembly GCA_947568875.1). Taxonomy (NCBI): domain Eukaryota; kingdom Metazoa; phylum Arthropoda; class Insecta; order Lepidoptera; family Noctuidae; genus Fissipunctia; species Fissipunctia ypsillon. The sequence goes on along the minus strand of OX387654.1, from coordinate 18,134,275 downwards.
CCGGGCTGGAACCGACAAATTACAGATGGAAAAACTCAATAACACATTGCCCGACCTGGCTATCGAACCCAGGACCTCATGCTCAGCAGTAGAACTTGCGACCACTAGACCAACGAGCCAGTCACAGGCGGGTAAAAATAATTTACAATAAATTACAAGATTAAAAAGATAGCCATCAGTAGGTAAGTAATAAAGTCGGGGTACGCTCAAATTGTGAAGCTGATTTCAAAAATTCAACGGTACAATAGCGCATTTTATCTCTTGAAATAAAAAGGACATAAATTGGACGTAAAAAGGCGACTTCTCGTTACAGCAGTGAAAATAAAAAGGTTCGGCCACCTCGCGTTTTATTGTTTTATAAGCAAATCTCTTTTTCAGCTATTCCATATTTTAGTGGCGCGTGTGAATCTACTTATTAATTTAATTAAAATACTCACGGTATGTTTAATTTCTCGTTTTTCGTTTATTATGGCATTTATAAAAGAGACTAGTTACTTAATTACTTCAAATATTTTGTGTAAATAAACAGGAAAGTGAACGCGAGTCTTATCATAAATAAAAAAAAAAATTAAAAATTAAATGTTTATTTGTACACATGAAAAAAAACATACAAAATAAAAACGTAAATAAAACGTATCCCACTAAATGTTAAGCTCACTTCTTCAACTGAGTATCCATATATGTCGATTTAAAACGTGATATAGACTATCGATTGCCACAAAATTGCCTCGAGGAGTTGGCAGATACCCGGATGGATTACGTAAACTCAAGAAAAACACGCTAAAGGAGGGAAATGGGTGAAAATAACCGGGTACAGGTGACGCGAGCCGACCGACTAAGTGTTTCCGACGGAAAACTATGGAAAGTGCTCATGGAATATTGCTATTACGTGACTACTTAGGAAAGAAAGAAGAATAAAGTATACTTAATGAAATACAATAAATTGATATTAGACATTTTGCAACTTTTAAATGAAGTACTCGAAAATCAGTTATGTAAGTGTAATTTTTTTCCGGAAGGGGTTGGTGAAAAGTTTTTATATCGTCTCCATGACTGTAGAATAAACCAACAGTTTCAAAACTACAGAATAATCTTCCTAAGAAACAGTTTTAGTACAGTTCACAATTGATAATTTTGAAGTATTATGAATGACTAGATATTCTTTGTACTCTCCAATTCGGCAATCGAGACAATAATACGTCGGTTTCAACTCGAATATGAATATTTTATTCGTATTCAACAATGAAGGTTTTAACGATCGTGGTATGTCTGCCGTCGAAATATCAAAGGGAACGTCGTTTGTCATGCTGCTGACAAAATACTTTCCTACAATACAATTTAATTTTCGCGTATCGAGTTTTTTATTGAAATGTATTATAATGCAATTAATTTTGCTTTTAGCATGTGAAACGGGAAGTAGATTCTTATTAAGGATAAAAGCTTGTAAATTGTTTCTTCGGTTTTCTTATGCATAAAAATATGCCATTTACTGTAAATAATGATATTTTTATGGAATATGTTTTATGTGAAGATATTAGAAAGTGTCTTTCTTATACACTCTGTTCCAACGTCTATTTTTCTAGTTATCCAATGAAGCCAGCAATGAAGATTAGTAGTTCCTTCGTAAAATTTACTTTCTCTAGATCATTACAAGTTGGAACAGGTGTTCAGCTAATAAAAGTATTTTTTGGAGTTTATTCCTTAGGAATCGATTTTCATATCAGGCCTTCAGGCCGTCAGGGATTTTATGAGGAGCGAAATTAATACAAGCGTTAACACAAAAGCGTTACGTTTTTCTGCGCACCTTTCAGGCAGTAAACTCCAGTCGTGCGTCGGAGCTGACACACACATACGTTTTTTTGTTTCTTTTAGTGCTAAGGCAACATTGTGTGTGGGTGCTATGCATTATGCCTGCATAACTTTAAAGGGTCCCACGAACGATCAATTGCAATTGTAAATTTTTACGTGATTGACATTGATCGTCTTTTCACGTGACGTATCGTGATGTATCTTTTTACTTTATTGTGATATTATGGCGTTTCATAATAATCATATACGGAAATACCTACATTTGTAGTTCTAGAAATGTTCCTCCTTACAAAGGATATCTTACTTAAATTATCGGAAACGTAATGCCGCCTCTAGAGCAGTGGCGCAGCTACAATTATCATTAGAGGGAAGCCGAAGAAAAAATTGATAATTTCTCATAAACTCTGACAAAAAATTATGGGCATTTTTGTAATGTTTTTAATCTTATGATGACTTTATTAAACTGGTATTAAATATATGTATATAATGTGATGTGATACACAGTTATACACACATATGTACTATATTATTTGGCAATAAGAGATATTATGAGGAGTGGTGGTTCCGAAGGGAAGCCGATAGGAATCGGGTTGTATGAAGGCTTCGTGACTACTCTAGAGGCATATAATAAGCTATATCCATCAGTCAAATGGGCCCTGAGTATGGCTCGAGATAGGCAACAGTATTGTTTGCCCACCTCAGTGTTTTATCTCGCCTACAAACAAGAGCCAACTTGATCGTCCAGAGTGAACAAGTTGCTACGTTGTGGATTTATCTCGAAAACCAATCACTAGGGTAAACATTGTTCCACGCTCCCGTTGACATGATTCACTTAATACAGATACATTTTCCAATAACTCTGTTAACGGTTTAGTTGAGTTTATTCGGTTTTCTACGATTGTGGATTGTTCGTTTGACTGAATTTTGAATATTTTGAGTGTTTGTTTAGGATCTTAACTGCTTATCCCGGACGTTGTTCGTCCACAAATTGCTACTAAGAATCATCGGGGTGTCAGTGCAATATCACGCTTGGCAGACTTTTCGATTATCGTCGTCCGGTCGTACCTACCATGACGATCAACAAGACGCAATATTTATTTCGTCGTACGGAAATCTGTTGGGCTCTGAGAGATGTTCGTTTCAAAATCAAAATATTTTATTTAACATGAACTTACATACATGAGCACTTATGAAACGTTAGAATCTAGGTGCACGGTTCCAATTAGTCGTTTTCTATAGAGAAGAGCCGGTAAGAATCTGCACGGTTACTTAATAATAACAGTGTTAATATGTATGGGAGGACAGTGTAGGCCTTTCAACAAGAACCAAGTACTTAACTCAAAAAATGGTCAACAAATCAAGTCTACCTACAACATTCTCACGTTCACAAAATAGAATCAATACCTTTAAAATATCAGTTAAATAATAAAAACAGACAGCAGTGTTATTGGGTTTTTCTATCTGGAATTTCTCAATAGCAGTCCGGAGTCTGGATTTGTGCCCGGTAGATGGCAATAGGTTCGCCCCCTGTTACATGGGACTAAAACATAACTGACGAAATGTGGGTGTACTATAGGTGCACCTCTGCCTAATCTTTCGGGGAAACAAGGCGTGATGTTATGTTATGCTATGTAAATAATAAAAATAAAAACCTATTTAAACCAAATAACATAATTGCCATTACAATTACAGTAACTAATCTGAATAAATATCATGACCACAAAAACCACTAATAAAGAGTTGAAATTAGAATTGTAGAAAATGATTTTATGTCAAATAATGAAATTATTAATTGATTATGTCAAGGAAAAATGTAAAAAATAAATAATAAACATCGTAATTTAGGTGCAGTTAATATATACTTTATAATTATACCGTTTAACCTTGTACTCGTGCCAATAGCAACTGGATTGCTGATCAATATAACTTCCTATAATTGAGGAAATCCTTGTGCATTTACCAGATAGTAAATGAGACTAGCCTACCTCTATTAAAAAGCTCTAACCTAATTAAGCTCATCATAAAGGCTTGAAGAAGTTGCCGTGCATTTAGGCACACTGCCATGTTTGAAGGTAGCACCATTTTCACGGACATTTTTGTTTGTTTTTTGTAGGAAATACATTTTTCAGATAGCTAAGTTTTTCGTTGTTATAATTTTGAAAAATACATTTTAGTTTATTGCCTTAAAATTTGGAGCATTCTTAATAAAATAAATAAATATTAAAATTGATCTGATGATATTTTTTTTGGTATCAACAATAGCAGTTAGTTGTGTAGTTATTTGAAGTATGATGAGCTTAAAAATCAGTTTTTATTTTATTTTATCATGTATAACATATAAATGTTAATACCTATCACGTCTGTTAACCCGGCGCCAATGACGTGAAAATAATTACGCGGACAATGACATCGGGTCATGGTGACCCGAAATTTATCAGCACTTTTCAAAATTTTATATAATGATAACAGCCTGTTTTAATTATTCGTGTATTAGTTTGTGTTATTATTTACTGGGTAAAATAACAAAAATGCCAATATATTCACAAAATCAACTTTTATTAACTTTTTTCAGAACATATGCAAAATCAACTTTGAAAACACAACTTGAGTTATTACTTAAATTTTCCTAAAGGAAACTTACTAAAATAACAAAACAAAAATCTTATTTAGTAACAGAGATCTTATACGCACTTAGGAACTTGAATTATACTTTATAATAAGTCTACAGCTTCCTCATACCTAGCCATGGAACTGCTACAATTTTCGCAGCATGGGATGCAATGATCAGGGCATATGTATATCTGGCAAGCATTGCAAGTGTGGCTAGTTTTCTTATCCTTTCTTGAAGGACACACCTGACATCTCCTATGTGCTCCAGAAACCTTCCGGAGAGGTTCTTCATAGGGTGCCCCCTTGAAATCTGCGTTTCTTTTGCGCAATTGCCGAGGCCAATTCACACGGGTTTTTCGTTCCTGCAAATGGTTCTGAATGAGGCTCAAGTCCCAAGCTCTTCAGAAAATGACGTGTTTTTATCTGTCTCATTGATGACTTTAAGTGTACATTTGTGTTACTTGCATATTGGGCCGACCCGCTACTTTGGTTGCATTCTGATACATGATTTTCGTCTTCGTCGTCCGAATCATTTCAATGTTGGAGTGCGATTCCTCTAAGATCTCCAATATTCTTTCAGAGCGGTTTGTGAAAGACATATTTGCCAAATTCCTAAAATAAAACAAGAAAAATTATCAATACCCCCAAAAAATAATACTAATAAAATATGTCACGAAAACAGTACGCCATTGATGACGTTGGGTCATATTTACCCGTTTTTGCTTGACACAAGTGTATCTTCCTGCACAGGCGGCATAGCACTGAGTTCATGAGCGTTGCGGGTGGAGGGGTATTGTATCTCCCTCCAGCTACTAGAACGTTCAAAATCACAAAGCACGTAAAATATAAAATATGGCCGTTTGAAACCACCTCGGGTCAATATGACCCAGCGTCATTGGCGCCGGGTTAATTAAAAAAAAACTTATTAAACTGATATTTCAAGTTACTGCACTACCTGCGGTCGCGGACCCAAAAAAATCATCAAATATTTATTTTTATTTTATCTTGTTTAGACAATACCTATCACGTATCGCTAGCTAATTTAATTTGATCTTATGTTGCTTCGTTAAATAAAGTCGCCACAGACGTACTTAAAATGTTTTCTATCGGATCACAAAGAAAGCTTTCGATTTTGATTTATTGGATACAACTGACTGGGAGAATAAAGCAAGAAAAAGAAGACCCAAACGAAAAAGCAATCAAGGACTTAACTTACTCTTTTAATTATTATTGAATCAAAAGAAATCTTTAATATTAAATCTGACTCGTCATTTGTTATATTTTATAACAAATGACCAGTCAGATTTTGTTGCCTGTGATGCTTTTTTATATATTCTAAAACTCTCTAAGTAGTCATGATTGAAAGCTTTTTCCTCTTTGTTAATATTGTCTTTCAAGTTTGTTTGGACCCTTTAAACTATTTTATGAAGTTCCAGCTTAATGGTTTCCGTAAAGTGGATCAAAACAGTTCAGTCGTGAATTAACACTTAATTCAGTTTTCAAAGAAATCCCTGAAAAATCTACCATTTACACTAATTTAATCAACATCATTACCTAATCAGCAAATTACAAGTCATTGATGGACATGTATATACATTGACATGATAGTGTTATCCTTCTTGAAGTTCAAAAATAGGTACTTATTATGTTTTTTTTATGTTATTATTTCCATTGCACCAAAATAATTGTTATTGAGCTTGTGGCGGCATTTACATCGCCACATGCGAACTACGCATCACATTGACGAATCCTGCATCGCGCAATCAGAGTTTACCGCGCGACTGGTATATTATATGTATATACAACGTCCCGACATAAACCGTCGGGCAATAACCCACCAAACACAACACCCGTCTGGTCGGACGATCCTCCCTTTTCTATGGAGGATGAGTGAACTTTACACCCTGTTCCTCATGCCTCTATAAGCTCAAGCAGTACAAAAGTGTCTTTAAATATAAATTCGGACAATTAAACGCAAGTCAGGTGCTCGCAGTTCCAGCAGATCTTTGGATGTGTGCCAGTTTTATGTGATCAATGCTTGTATTCTGCAAGCTTGCACTCCACTTCCTAGGTTTCAGGATTTTAGGTCGTTAAGACGACACTTAGTGAAAAATATGGGTGCTAAGCTTTGAATTTTATTTTCTTTAAGAGCTTAGCGTAGTTGGGAGTTACAAGTGAACCTGAAATCGCGAAAAAAAAATCTGCTGCTTCCTACATTTATGTTCCTATAACTCATCAAACTGTAGGGGACAGCTGATTTTTTTTCGCGATTTCAGGTTTGGTTCCATAGTAAAAGTTTTTCTTATACTTATATTTCTTAGGTTGTGCGTTATTTATGTTACATCTTGTATAATTATGTCGTTGTAGAAGAAGACTGGACGCCGATATTCGTCATTAGTGAAATGTACCGTCAAGGAATAGGTTCCCTCTATCTGGCAGAATCTTGATGCTCCGAAATTTATTTGGCATAACATACTTGTCATAATCTTCTTTAAACGAATATTTTTAAGGCATACAAATTATTTAATATAATTATTGTTTGGTCGAATGTTTATATGCATGTCTGAATTAACAATGACATACTTTTAAGATGGCAGAATTTTATTTGGCATAATTACCTTTGGCAATGTTAAAATTCCGCATAATATCGTTTAGCATAACGTTTATTTAGAGCGACGATTATTTGGTACAATTTCACTTGGCATACTATAAAGATGGCAGAACTTAGGATGCAAGAGCGAGCGAAGCAAGCTCGGGACTTGGGGCACCCGACTCGGACCTTCGGCAAAGTTAAAATTCGGCATAATTTCGTTTAGCATAACGTTTATTTAGAGCGACGATTATTTGGTACAATTTCACTTGGCATGCTACGAGCAGAACTTAGGATGCAAGAGCGAGCGAAGCAAGCTCGGGACTTGGGGCACCTCGGCTCGGACAGGTTAGGTTATTTTTCTTTTAACCATCCAGAAATAGGAGCCCCACTTCGCGGGGTTCCGTCAATCACGTCTTACTTCAAGACGTCTGTCATTGACTTTGAAAATGCTCTTGACCCCAAAGCTTGTCACAAGGTAATATTTTAAGATTTGAGCATAATAATATTTTGGTTTGTTGACCTTGACTTTTGGGGTATGCGATTGATGAGTTTTTCAGTTATTATGGATATGAAATGTATGCCAAAAGATTATTCTTACTGTAAACTTGCTGAGACATGATAGCCTTTTAATGACTTACGATATGAAATGTATGCCAAAAGATGATTCTTACTTACAAAATTATGAGTTTTGAATGTATGATTAATGAGAGTTTGCCAAACTCAATTCTCTCTCTCAAAAAACAAGTCTCTGCCAATCCAGCTCTCTGGAAAACAATTATTTAAATGTTCTCTCACGTTTAGGGTTCAGTGTGCTGGACAACCATCTTGTTGAAAAATCATTGGTCTTCTCAATGCCAATATTGGTATTTCGGTCTCGTCCAGAAGCTCTGTGAGATAGTTTTGGAGTAATTCCAGGTAATTTTCTCCATTTAAATTATCTGATAGGAAGTGGGGGCCAATCAACGTTCGGCCGATTACTCTTACCCACACGTTAACTGTAAATTTCCTTTGGAACGACACTTGCTTCTTCCAGTGTGGATTGTTCTCCTTGTCGGTTCATCGATGAAGATTATGAAAATTGGTAATTCCTTCTTTCGAAAATTTTGACTCATCGGTCCACAAGATGGATTTTAAAAATCATGCATCTTCAATATCACTATTTAACAAAAAGCGACAGAACTGAATCCTTCATGGGGGATCTTCATATTCCAAACCTTGTACACCCGTGCCGTGGAAAGAATATTTTTTTTCTCGGTGCATCGTATTCCACACCTTCCATACCGAAATTTTGAGGTTTCGAGCTACTACTCTAACGTTCGTAGTAGGATCTGCATCAAAAGCTGCAATAATGTCTTCCTCGATACTTGGGTGATGTTTTCCCAGGTTGAGTCCAGATTCCGCGTGATGGATTCCAACTTCAGAAAGCCGACAAAATGTGTTGTAAAACACTCTGACATTAGGTAATCTGCGATTCGGATATCTCTTTTGGTACATTTGTCGCGCTAAAGATCCATTACCGTCAGCTCTGCCATACATGAAGACGATATCCGCATATTCTTCATTCGAAAAAGTAGCCTTAATCGATTGATCACACAAATAAAAATCCAAACTCAGTGAAGGAGCTCACAGCTAGGGCTAGGCTCAACACCTTAAACACCTTAAAAATCAACACGTGAAGGAGTGCACAACCTCATGCGGTGAATTGTGTAAACACGAATTTGCAATTAAAACGTCTTGTCACAAGGGCAGTCGTTGGCAACTGAGGGTCCGAAGATGTGACGAGTCCACCCGACTACTCGGGTACTAGTACTAGTGTAAATAAATAACGGCTTTATATCCTCAGCAACTAAGGTGTTTTTCTATTGAATAACAATTCACTAGACGCTACCTGAGAGTCGAAAAAAGGGCAAGTTTGCTATCGTCGCGCGGCGGCTATTTTTAAGCGAGTTCCCAGAATTTGATTGGTGTGCGTGCACCATAATTCTAAGAAGGAATCAGTTACTGATAACTGATTCCTAACAAAAAACAATAGTGCATTAGCAAAAATTTTGCATTATTTTGATCTGTTTAAAAATTAAATATTCGATCTCAATTTGCTTTGTACATCCTAATTCCAAGAGTTGATGAGACATCTGCGTAAATAGTACTTCAAAAGAAAGGGCAATAACCAAGCATGTTTTTAAAAAGATTTGAACAACTAAGGGTGTTTTTTATTATTTTTTATTATGCCGTAAACAAAACATTTTCTTGATTTTTTAAAGTTTTTTAAACTTGAATATGGCGTAGAATGTTTCTCTGATGACACAGATGCTTGGGAATGATTTTGTTTGAGTAATCACACATTACATAAATAAAAAATAATAACATAACAGCTTTTACTGGATACTATTAACAATCAATTGAAGAAAAAAATGGGTATTATTGTTAAAAACCTTAGAGTTTCAAAAAAAATACAAGGAACAGAGTTCGTCTAAGACAAGTTTAGCTTAATAAGTTCTAAATGGTCTAAGATATCACCCCATTCAGGCTTTGCACCGATCTACCAAACACCCTGTATATTTTAAAAGAAGGTTGATTTGGCTTAAAACGTCTGTAGTTGATGAGTTTTACTTGAATTTTTGTTTAATATTTAAAATTTACAACTGCGGAGATCAAATTTCAACATTTATTCGGTTCACGTGTCGTTTAATTTTGACTGTGATCGGCATCGGTTTCATCAATATCATTTTTGATATTAATTTAAAAATTGAATTTTGCATCGATTAATTAGGTTGGATAGAAACAATGCTATTGATATTAAAAATGGGCTGAATGAAATCATAAACAGCCTCTAATGTTCCCACTGCTGGGACACAGGCCTCCTCTCGATGAAAGGGACTGGGCCGTAATCCACCACGGAGGCCCAGTGCGGGTTGGTAGATGTCATAGTCATGTCTTCGAATTTTTGGTTCTAGAACATGTCGGTTTCCTCACGATATTTTCCATGACCGTTTTGAGAGCAGTGGTGATGAAATAATTTGCACAAAGTAAAGCGCCTGTCTGGGTTCGAATCTACGATCTGTATGAAATGCAAAGTGCGTTCTCATATCTTTTCCAATTTCCCAGCATCGTTATTCAAAAAATTCAATTAGTTTAACAAAGTAGTTAAATGAACGAACAGCCACGTAATTGCCTGATGAGTGAACCTTTTTGTATGCATAACGGAAAGTTCTTTCAATCTTGTTAGACTAAAATACTGAGGGTATTCGAATTTGGAATCTATTGGGCGGAGGGTAGCAATTCAACGATCACGTTGAATATCATTCATGAAAGGCAACCTTTTTCAATAAAGGCTCGCGGACAAACATTTGTAGTGCTGTGAAAAGGCATAATTGGTTTATGTGCGAGTATGCGCTCTAGTTTGGATATGTTTGCATTATATTCTCATGTTCTATGCTATTTTAAAATCGTAACGCGAACGTAGCCTACATAAAGTTATGTTGTTTTTGGTTTGGGTGGCGTGGGTGGTTGTTATTGTTACAAAATAATTATACTTTATTCCAAATGTTTTTTCTCAGAGAATACCAATATTGTAGTAGCCTGAATCATTATTTTACGCTTAATAATTAATTTCATTTCTCATTTTGGGTAATTTATTAACGATTCTATTTTGAATATCTCTAGAAATCCACAATTTGTTTCCGTACGAAACCAAATATCCAATTAAATTTTAAATATCTATCCTAGCCGTAGGGATGCCGAAGTTTTGTGTGAAATTACATTTGTGCCTTCAAAGTTGTATTAAACGTACATTTTCTCCAGTAAGCCTGGCTTCGGGCACTTTGCAACTGTCCAAGTACCTTTGTGCCCCACTTAATACTCCCTGTTCACAGTTTAAGGTCCTGTCTCCAGTTACACGTGTTTCTGTATTCGAAACTCATTATTGTTTCTTCCTGCGTAAAATTTGATATTAGGTAGATATCTATCTACCTAATATCAAATACATTTCTATACATTCTATCTATGTAGATAGATATATAGTCTAGAAATTTATTTACTGTTTATTATGTGCACCATAAAAGTTACAGATATTCATGTAGAAATTTTACATAGGGTGACACAATGAGCGGTCTACTAAAAGCGATCTTAGGTTTGGTACTTTTAGTTTTGGTGTTACAATCTACCAGTATAAAACTCCGATATATTGTCAATCAAATAATTATATAAAAGTGGGTTTATGTAATTAACATTATTTATTTTAAAATGTTTACCTATAGACATGTTTAAAAACATCCTACCTTGTACCTTGTACGGGACTGAATGTGAGTAGTGTTCATCTCGTAATATGCCATTAAATTATTAAACAAATAAAACCTTCGTGGAGGTCCGTTGGCAAAGTCTCCCAGACAAAACCTCTACAGTACCTATCTAATGCATTTAAACCACTTTTGCGAGTGACAATAATATTCATGACTCTATCTATAGTCCTTCCTTGTTAATAACTCTCTGATTTGCTATCCTTTCATCATAACGTCACATATTCTTGTCTAGCTCGTACCGTCATTAGAGGAACACTGTTTGGAGTAACCTTTTAAACAGCGACTATTTCATATGCCAGGTAGAAGGTTATGAAAATTCCAAGTGTTTATTTTATCTTAACATACTCTGTAACGTACTTTGAACATCGCATCATCTAAAATTGGAATCAAACATGATTTGGGTTCATTTAATCCCTACGACATTAAAAGTAAAATCTAAGTTGGGAAGGGTTTCCAATTCCCAATTGAGCATTATAAGTTTATTCGACATAGATTACGTAAAATTTCGGTTATATGTTTTCGAACGTGAATATTAGATAGAACCAGCGAGGAATGTAGTCTTATTGTTGTTTTATCTACCTTGTTATGAGTTGTCTAAGTAGTCATCATCAGTTAAAACACATGTTTTCTCAACCAATATTGAAAATTTCTTTCGTACCTACTGGACATAAGCTCATGATATGTGAAGGGTACGCGGAGGCCCATGGGCTCAGATACAATGTTAAGAAAAGTGAAGTACTGGTATTCAAGGCAGGCACTAAAACCTACCCGATTGCACCACTGCTGAAACTTTGCGGAAGCCCCTTAAACCAGGTCACATCGTTCAAGTATCTGGGCCACTGGGTGTCCGAGGACCTTAAAGACAGCCTGGACATAGAGCGTGAGCGCAGAGCGTTGGCTGTCCGCTGCAATATGTTGGCTCGCAGATTTGCGAAATGTTCAACTGAAGTAAAGGCCACACTGTTCAGAGCGTACTGTCAGTCGTTCTATACATGCGGTCTGTGGGTCAACTACACGCAGAGGGCATTCAGCACTCTGCGCGTTCAATACAACAATGCATTCAGGGTGTTGATGGGGTTGCCGCGCTACTGCAGTGCTTCTGGCATGTTCGCAGAAGCGGGCATAGATGGCTTTCACGCCATCATGCGCAAGCGATGCGCCTCCATCATGCGCAGGGTACGCGGCAGCCCCAACAGCATCCTGAGCACTGTAGCGGACAGGTGGGACAGTCCTATACTGGGGCATTGGATACGCCTACATGCCACTGTGGCGTATAATTAATAATTGTTTTGTTTTTTCTAGTAGATGTAAGTACTAACACTAGTTTCTAAGTTGTGTGTTGTACTAACCAAATGGACCTTGTCTGAATTAAAAGATTTTTATTTATTTTATTTTATAAGATGTTGCCTTGTGGAATTCCTCGTTGTATCCTCATGATATCGTTAAGTAAGCTTACAAAATCTTTTGTTTTTCGACTGTTGCTAGTAAGAAAGTGTTTTAAGATGAGTTAAAAGTTACCGTTTTGATATTTTTTCTATGTTTTATGGAACAACAGATGGACTATACAAGATTTATTTTATCAAAAGCCTTCTTAAAGACAATATTTTTCTTGTGATATAAATGAGAAAAGAGGTCAAATTACCTATTTTAGCCGTTTATTGAACAATCAACCGTAACGTTAAAACAGTGTCGAACTAGAGTGGTTAATATAACCTTTTAATCACTGAACTATAACTGGGAACATTAAAGTTAACTGTAATTGTCGGTCGTGTAGCTTCATCCATGACATCGTAAAATGTTAGTGGCGGTGTCAATTTGACTCTTCGCACCGTAACTGGGGTATGTGGACCGTATCGTACCTCTGGGACCAAAGTCCATAAGTAGGAGTAGTAACTGCAACTAATTGTAAGTAGCTTTGATTTTTTGCAGGAAATGAATAAATGCTAGCAATAAGCTCAAAATAGATTCGACATATTTTGTATTCCAATGCAGCTAAATTATAGAAAGGTTATGAAAATAAATAACAATGTAACAGCTGGTAAATAAATCCCAGCGGCAAAGCATAAATGCCGTTACTCAACAACGATGCCAAAAATGTAAATGGCCATTATTTCATAGCTCCTTTTACGTTTAATAGCCAAGCGTTTTTCACGCAATTTATTGTACTCATAATAAGGGTAATCCATCAGTACTTAAATTCATATTCTCGGGTAGTTCTGTGGCTAATATTAGAAAGTTTCAAGGTTCAAGGATTTTGCTGGGTTTACGAGGAAAGCGGAATAGAATACCTGTAATAATAAAACTATCCCAATAATTACAAAACGATCTTAACATTGTCACATATCCATTCATTCTGCTCAAACTTTAGTAACATAAATTATTGACAGTTAGAAAACTCCCTGAATTGTTCAGCGTCAGTAATCAATCAAGCTTTTGCTAATTATCAACTTTATTATAATGAACTAGCATTGAGCTGGTAATTGCTGTGTTAAAAAACTCCGAACATATTAAGTGAGCTCGAATGAGAGCTGTAAATGGGCTATTTAAAAAGTTTATTGTTTGAGGTACGTGTCGGTAATGACTTGCATTTTTTTGCTGGCTCCAATTACTGGCATGTAGCACTCGCAATCTGTAAAGCCCGCGCTTTTTCGGATTTTTTCATTCCACGTCTATTCGTATTCGAATATTTCAGCAGCGAGTAATGTTTTCGCGTGCCTATTTACGTAAATATTACCTCATTTATATATACATACCTTATTCTGGTGGCGAGAAAATATATTGAACGGTACTGTACAAAGAATGTCAGCATTATTTACTGAAAGCCAAAATTAAAGGGGGCATGTTTCGATATATTTGATGTAAATGGAAATTATGAACAAGAGGAGCTCGTGGCTAAATAATAACAGCCGCACGGGTCGATCCATCAGGTTAAGCTACGCTTGCCGGGGTTGTCCGTGGATGGGTGACCATCTTTACATACCGAGACTCCTCCGTGCCTCGGAAAGCACGTTAAGCCGTTGGTCCCGGCTGTCATTCGTAGATCTTTGACAGTCGTTACGGGTCGTCAGAAGCCCGAAAGTCTGACAACCAGTCTTACCAAGGGGTATCGTATTACCCAGTTACTGGGTTGTGGAGGTCAGATAGGCAGTCGCTCCATGTAAAATACTGGTATTCAGCTGCATCCGGTTAGACTGGAAGCCGACCCCAACATAGTTGGGAAAAGGCTAGGCAGATTGATTGGAAATTATGAACAAAAATATGATGTCACTTCTGCATTTTCTCACGTTATATGGGTACTTGTATTCAATAGTCTCACCACGCCCCGTGTGCTACTTACACGTAATATGACCCTTAAGTAGCTTTACATGACTTGTGAGTGTTTCACATTCATGTCGTTGTGAACTACTTGGCCTTTATTTTAAAATTCTTACAAGACTTTCAGTTTTTCTCCGACGACGGGACCGAGTTCTGGGCGAAATACAATAAATATAATAAAAACACATTTTTATTGTGGCATTTATTTAACTCATCTCAAAAACAGATCATGATACTTATTGAGCTGAGTTTATTAGATAACACAATAGAAATGTGCTTTTAATAATTTCCTATTAAATTAATATTATCTGTTAGTTCACCAATTGATTACATTTTTTAAAAAAGCATCTTTTCATTTAACATTCTTAAAAATTTGGTCCCGTGTGAGCGAGAGAAGTGACAAACGACAGCGCTCTTAGGCACCGTTTCGAACGATGTGTGTTACGACAATATTGCAATGTTGTGAAACGTTATCATAAACTGCTTCTCTCAATTGATAGTAAACATAAACACATACTATGTAGATTCCATTGGCGTAGTCGCAGATGGCCATTTTAGCGTGGGAAGACTATATTTCGCATTGACAACGATAGTGCCGTAGCGGTCGGAACATTATTGAGTCTGGTAACTTTTGATGCATTCATTCTTTCATAGAATCAATCGTGATCATTATTCTAATACGCCACACGTTGTTTAAGAGAATGTTTGAGCAGAAGAATGTATTTGTTTACTGTACTCTTATTGTTTTTTATACAGGGTGTCCCAGAAAATGGGGTAAAGCGAACGTGGCCACCTACCATTTAAAAATGTTAAAGTTGGGATATTCTCAACGATTAAGAAAATTTCGCTAATTTAATCATTTTCAAGAAATTGACGTAGCGAGTTCAAATCTAGCTGGAAGATACCTTGATAGTGTAGGTACAAGATTATGTTCCTATTTACGTTCAGTGTGGCTCTGCAACACTACAGATTTTATTTTTACTTGTCTTTTCTAACTTTTTATTAAACATTAGTGAAACTTTCTAGCCCAGAATTGAATTAAAAAAAAAATGAGAATAACCTCCGCTTTACCACTTTTGCTTATGAACCACTCGGTCTGGGACGCCCTGTATATTATTAATTGACAATAGACTCTATTCAACGGGATTGAACACCATTGTTACTTTATGAGGGAATGGGGTAGTCAAGTATATACTAAGCTAGATGAAGCAGGCCCTATCAGTGAGACCATCCGTCGTGAGTGGCATAAACAAGTGCAAACGTAAACACTTCTCCTCGACTCAAAGTATAAAGTGAGAAAAAAGGGGTTTCCTTACAAAATATCTGCGTAAGTTTATAATTGTCAATTTGTTTTTCTCGTGTAAGCTTTATTAGCCAGCTTATGTGTGTATGTTGGTTCATAATTATGCAACTTTAATTAGTACTAGTGGCGCTTTCATTCGTGTCCAACTTAGAGAAGCATAGTCACTTGTGCCTGAACGTATTTCCCAACGTTGAAATGAGTGAATCAAATTCAACTTTAACATCATATTATTTCAAAAAAGTCCATAAAGTCGTCTTTACTAAGCCCAGCCATTTGATAGCTTTAATAAGGGTCTTTCATTTTGTGGGACAGGTAAGGAAAACTCGCTTCAATTGATTTGTTATTGATTTTTGTTGCCATCAAAATTATTTTGGAAGGTGGATGACGGCTGAAAAGGGATTGAAAAAATATGATAAGTTGGTACTTGCGTATTTATGCCTCCTCCGTGCTAAGATTTGAGCATGGGGAAGGAGGCGTTTTTTGGAGTTTACTCTTTAAGAATCGATTTTCATATAAGGCCCCCAGTAAGGAAATTTTATCAGGAGTAAAATTAATACTAGTGTTAACTCAAAAGCGTTACGTTTTTCTGCGTAACGTATTGCGCACCTTTCACGGAGAAAACTCCAAGCGTGTGTCGGAGAGCTGACACACACACACATACTTTTTTATTTTAAAAGTCACCATCGTCTTTGAAAATTATTATGAGCTCAAGAATTTTCCTACGAGTTAGCGTAGATACCTATTTTGTAGTAAAAATCAAAAGACCCTTTTCTGTTACGTTGTTTATTTAAATCCGCACTCGTTACTGAAGTATCACAAATGGTTCAACATCCCTATACTATACATCATTATTGTACAAGTATCGCTATGATTTTTTCTAAAGTCCGTTTGTCATTATCAAGGTGGCAACCATTAAATTTGAAACGATTTGATTTGTGTAGTGATGGGAAGAAATGAGATATTTATATTCACAAAAAAGAAGCTGAATCTATAGCAAACTCTGAATGTATGCCTACTTTTATGATCTCGTTACAAAAAACACGGTTTTTACTTTCACAGGATTTAAACCATCGAGCCAGTTTTGTAGAATCGTGATCGAAATATATGTAAGAAATATAATATATGTAAGTAGTTTTTTATTCAAAACTGACAACTTAGTCTGGTACTATACTGTACGGTAGTCACTTTTGTAATAAAACTTTTTCTTAGTCGGAATTAAGTTCGAAATACAAAAACTGGGTCGATGGTTTAAGCTCGGCTATAGTTAGATCCCGTTTTTAACATACTTCAAAAAAAGAGGGGCTTATAATATATTCGCTTGTATGTATTCATTTTTTTATATACGTTTAACGATATTTCGTGAATTGTGGACCGATTTTGAAAATCCTATTTTTTTATTTGGTAGAGAAAGCTTGCGCGGTCGTCCTTTATAAATTTGATTACCTTTGCTTGGGTAGTTTTGGAGTTAGCTTCGATAAAACGTAGGTATTTAATCCACTTTGTGTATTTTGATGATGTTATAATACTTCCTCTCACTGTTGTTTACATAGCCAGTAGTGTTACACGAATTGGTGTGGGCTAGGTACCATAACTAAAAAGTGAAAAATTAAAAACTTTTTTAGAAAAAAAAAAACGACTGACTACGAAAAAAAAAAACAGATCCCAAGACACCGTTTTGTTTGGAAGTCGGTTGTTTTTTTTTTTTGTAATAAGACGGTTGTTCTCCGTTCCCGAATAATCTGATGAAGTGCTGTTAGGCAAGACACCTAAATTATTTAACCGGTCGTTATTTTCGAAAAATTACGAGTAAGTTAATTATCCGTTAAAAATGGCAAACAGTCAAGCCAAAATATTTTACACCTGTTATTAATTACATAATGAACGTCGCACCTATTAAACCTTTTACGTTACAATATATTATACATACACCTGTACTAACTATAACCGTACAAGGCTGTCCGGTTCACTGGTCAAGCGGCTGCTCTCAAAGGGGAAAATAAGGAAAAACGTATCAAACTTTATATTTTCAAAATACGAATCGTTTTAACGGAATATTTTTTTGTTGCAGGACTCGGAACGAAAGGACACAAGGGAATCATAAAACAGAAATATATAATAGGTAAGTCTCCTGAATTTCGTGTTAAAAAATTTGTAAAGTGCGTGCTGAAACCTCATTAGAGCACGGTTCTGTAGCAGTTTCGGAAATAAATAGGCTCTCTGATAATCTTCGAAGCTAATGCTTTGTTGTGCTGCTCAGTTTAAGTTTGACGTAATAATGTTTGATAAAGGAGGGAAAATGGAGACGCATTTTTTTCAGGTGATTGTGACTAATTTGTGAATGAATAAATGGTCTTATTCAGGTATGCTTGACGGGTCTACCCTTTATAGTAGAACTTTTTATGTCATAATATTATTTTGCATAACAGCGGATAGCATAAACTTCATTTCGCAGAAAATCGTTTGGCAAGCACTCATTTATCATACATTCAAAACTCATAATTTTGTAAGTCAGAATCATCTTTAGGCATAAATTTCATATACATATTAATTAAAAAGTAGAACTATCATATCGCAGAAATTTCACAGTCAGAATCGTCTTTTGGCATACATTTCATATCCATAATAAGTAATTGAAAGACTCATCTATCACATTACAGAAAATTCATAGTTAAAATAATTTTGTATTTCTTACCTTACTAATATGTGGTTTTTATTTCCCTGTAAGAAGCATGCAAACAAGCATACACTATGCATGCAGCAAGCATGCAGCATGTAAGCAAGCATGCAGCATGCAAGCGAGCATGTAACATGCAACAGACATGGTTTCTGTCACGGCTCCGGCGCTGCGGGGCTCCGGCGGTCCCACACGAGCTTATCGTTGTAGATGGTGGCTCACCACCTGCTCCTCAGCTCACCTCGCCCCTCTGCGCCTACGCGGGCTTAAATTACACTCTAGGCGTAGGACAGACAAGACTACGTGGAGTCGGTTTTACAGCGATTCGTTTCTGTCACAAACTTTTGTAGCACAACATATTGACTTTTTAAGACAATATTTTAATTTTAATTTAAGGTTAAAAATGCTATTTTATAGAAATGGCAATATGCCTATTAAAATTATTCCAAATGAAATTCTACCATCTACATAATATGCGAAATGAATCTGTACCAAATAAATAATCGTCACTCTGAATAAACGTTATGCTAAACGAAATTATGTGGAATTTTAAATTTGCCAAAGGTAATGCCAAATAAAAACCTGCCATCTTAAAAGTATGTCATTGTAAATTCGGACATAAACATTCGGCCAAACTATAATTATATGAAATAATTTTTATACATTAAAAATATTCGTTTAAAGAAGATTATGTCAAGTGTGTTATGCCAAATTAATTTCGGAGCATCAAGTTTCTGCCAGATAGAGGGTTTATATAACTTGACAAGTACAAATATACATATGTGTGATATTATGTTTTGAACATATTTACAGCTGGTCTTTAATAAAATTAATGATTGTGCAACCCTAAAATGAAAATTTGTATGATGCGTGATGATTGCGAGAGAATTTTGATAATACCTATGATGAATATTCAGTAGATCTACATTAACCAAATTGGACTGGTAGGCGTATACGTAGGGGTTGCGACAATCGTAGAGAGGATCCGGCAATTGGGACTCGAGGTGGCCTTGCACAAGTCCGAGGCCATGTGTTTTCATGGTCCTCGGAACGCGCCACCATCGGGTTCCCAAATAACGGTAGGAGGGGTTCTCATCGGTGTCGAGTCGACGATGAAGTACCTGGGACTCGTCCTCGACAGCCGGTGGAATTTCGTGGAGCATTTCCGACGTTTGGCTCCCAGACTGGAGCGGGCCGGGGCTGCCTTGGGGCGGCTCCTGCCCAATCTGGGGGGTCCAAACGCCTCCTGCCGGAGGCTCTACGCGGGGGTCGTGCGGTCCATGGCCCTTTACGGAGCTCCGGTGTGGGCGCGTTCCGTGAGGCGGCGACCGGTCCGTCGGTTGAACGCGTCCCAGAGGGTCATGGCCATCCGGTTAGCCCGGGGATACCGCACGGTCTCCGGGGAGGCGGCGAACCTCCTTGCCGGATTACCGCCATGGGATCTGGAGGCAAAAGTCCTCGCGCACATCTGGGAGTGGCGCGAGGAGGCAGGACGCCGGGGCGTAACTCCGTTGCCGCGAGAAATCGCGGCACGGCGGACAGAGCTCCGGCAGGATCTCATGGCGGCATGGAGAGTGCGATTGTCGCAACCCAGCGCTGGGCACGCCACAATTGCGGCAATAAGTCCCCTCTTTGAGGAGTGGCTGGACAGGCGCCACGGCGTCCTCACCTTCCGCCTGACGCAGGTCCTCACCGGACACGGGTGCTTCGGGAGGTACCTGTTCCGGATAAGGCGGGAGGAAACGCCCGGGTGTCACCACTGTGTGGATCGCCCGGAGGACACGGTGGAGCATACGGTGGAGGTCTGCCCGGCTTGGGCGGAGCACCGCCGTGTCCTCGCGGAAGCGATCGGCGGCGGCGATCTCTCGCGTCCGGCCCTGGTCCAGGCCATGGTACGGAGCGAGAGTGCATGGGAAGCCATTACCTCCTTCTGCGAAGCAGTAATGCTCGTGAAGGAGGAGGCGGGACGCGTGAGGGAGAGGCAAGCTTTGCACCCTCACGCTCCTAGTCGCCGCAGGAGACGCCCTGGGCGTCGGGCATTGGCAGCCGATTCCCGGCCACCGTAGGCGCGGGCTTGCGGACGGCGAGCAATGGGTAGCTCGCCGTCCGGTAAGGACCAAGCCCAAGTCGACGGCGCGTCGTGTTCCACGCGCGCCTCAAAGAGATGTCAGCACTATTGACGGGGTCCGCTAGGGCCGATGCCAGCTAGGGTTGCGGGATGTTCGAAAGAGTTACCGTGGCCCCGGCACAGGCAACAGAAGGAACACGGGTGGGTTTTAGTCAGTAAAAGTCTGACACGCCCTCCCGCTCCGCCCAGAGCGGGAGAAGTCATTTGATGATTTCCCATCCACAAAAAAAAAAAAAAAGGCGTATACATAAATTATATACTTTTAATCTTAGTCGACACCGATTTCATATTTAGATCAAGTTATTCAAGAGATAGTATGCCGGCGTCGAATTTGTTAAAAGAGAAGCTTTTCTACCATTCTGCCTCATACTCAAGTATGTGGTAGAATGGTAGAAAAGCTTCTCTTACCTACTGTAGGTACCTACTAGTTATTGTTCCAATGATTACATACAAGCAGTCATACACATTACTCAATATAGGTAAGGATGTCTATGAAACCATCAAGAATCGTGTTAAATACCATTATTTTAGGCCCTTGCTGGTAGGTAATCAATTTACTATTATAAAAAATCTAGTATTATTTCATTCGACACAAGAGAGGAACAGCAAAAAAATCTTCATGACCCTATTTCCTGTGATACACTACTGAAACAAAGGAAATCTTTTTCGGTTTTCTTTCGTACGTTACAAAAAGTGAGTGTCGATTGAGGCATGATTAAGCGGATAACAGAGACGTATCATAATAATATTATATCTCATTTTCCGTCCCAAGGGTACTATATTATATGAGCTAGTAGTTTTCAACTACACTGTACGAGCAATCCTTTTGCCCGTGTTAATCTTTTCTACATTGTAAACTTTTGCTTCTTGTGCAGAGTAAATTGAACAAACGTAAGTTTTCATAGTAGGCGCGGGGCATGTAGGTAGGTACCTACCGACCTATGAAAATTTTAATTTAGTCCATTATAGCTGCTGAGATCAATTTCCGTGATGAAATACCGATATTTTTCCGGTAAATTAGATATTTCGTTTTTTTTAGTATGTATACCACTTTTAAAAATAAAAAGCAGTTATATTATTGGCAAAATAGCACATAAAAGTAAAAAAAATTGTGGGTTTCACTTTTGTGAAAGACTTACCCAAGCGGATAAAAGCGTTTGGAAATACGCAATCACCGGTAATTACATAATTATTTCTTTCAGAAAGTATACCAATGTTATTTGAAAACAGGAGGATAAGTCCATGTAAGTAATGACCAAACCAATAAGAGAAAACTTTACAATTTAAAAGCGTATTTTTAATTAATATGATACACGGGCTTTAACGAACTCCACTGAATAAAGAATACATTCCAAGTCCGAAAATGTATTTTTCCAATGATAGTACTCGTTTTGGTATTCGAATCAATATTTATATTCAATATTGGAACCGTAATTATAACAATGCATCCGAAGTTACCAACGATCCTGTATCACTTCTGAAAATAAAAATTGCAAGCGAAAAAGTCTACAAAAAAAAAAAATCGGTCAATGATAAAAAAAATTGAATGTACGGTTTAAAAAACATTCCAACGTGTTGCCAATTTGTAGATTTTGTAGTGATATTTATTCAAAAGTTTCACATATTTTTGTTGAACGTATTATGAGAGTTAAACTCTACTTATCTGTAATAAATTACTTTCTTTCAAAACATCTGCACTGTGAAATGTCAGTATCTGTTTCGAAGACAAAGCTCTTGGGATCGGTGTAAAAAATAAAGCAAGATCAATGTTAATATTTTAACATGAAAAATACTTTTCTAAGACGAGAGAAGAGAGAGATAATTAAAGAGCTTAAAATACACGAAACGACATGAAATAATAAATAAATAAAAAAGCGAACACAGTCCCTAGTAATTACAGAATTTCCATCCCTCATTGCCGTGTCAGGTGGAATTGTGCATGCTTTTTCATTGTGCATTAACGCAGGCCTTTTTGTAGTCTATTTCAGCGTGTTTAATGGCCACACAAAGGATCAATAGCCATATTCTTTTGTTACCTTTTCTGTAGAAGATGTACAATTGACCTTTTTCGTAGTTAGCTGGTGGAATTTGAATGGTGTGTTAGGAAAAGCGAACAAATGGTTTTTGTAACCAGCTCATCGTTCTTTTGAAACGGAGGGAAAATGGCTGAAATGTGAGGTTCAATAACTGTTGTTGTGCTGATTGTTAATGTTTGTGCAAAGTTGAGTGTTGGGTGAGTAATGGGGGTTTCTGTTTTGGAAATTATTGTAGTGGTAAAATGAAGCGTGAAATTGTGTTCATTTCATAGGTAGGTTTATTAAATATTTGGTAGCAATCTTGATCATGGCAATGGAAATGTCGCGTCAGAACATTGATTTATTGAAATAATCAAAGTTTCGTCACATAGAAATGGAAATCCAATACCTACATGCCGTCATACATTCATTTGAACAGTGGTTTAAAAAATATATATAATAGTACTCGTATTTCCAAATTCCATCGCAGAATCTGCTGGATTACAAAATAATCTGTTTGTTCCGTGCACACGACGTTAATGTTCTCTTTACTCCATTCCACGGCGTTGACCTCGGCACTATTGTCGCTGAACAGTCTGAACTTTGACAAAACTACTGTAATATCGAATGGCCGCCTAGGTATATTTTATTAGCCTTAGGGCTAATTTAACCAAAGTCAGATATATTTTATCCGCGGAATAAAATTGACGTCTGACAGTTTTTGTATGGAAAATCTGTCAAAAAATATTCGCTGGATTAGACTTATACTAGCTACAAAAGTAAGGTCGAGTTCGCCCTTAGTTACCAAAAACATCTTTATTCCCTTATTCATTGTCAATGTCGGTAAAGCAGATTTGGTAAGTAACCTCTATGATTACTCTAACAACAATAATAATACCTTTTTATTGCAAGACAGGGGCCAGTTTCTCGAATAAAAAAAAATTAATGTGGCAGATTGTCAAGCGCGCGAAAACTGCTGCGATTGGTTGAACGGTATATCAACAGCCAATCGCAGCAGTTTACGAGCGTTTGACAATCTGTCACATTAATTTCGCGATAATTTTCGTCCGAGAAGCTGGTCGAAAGGCTCATACATAAAACGAATGAGCATTGTTCACCGCGCTTGCTCACTGCGTATTGAAAGTTTCAGTATTAACAACTTTTCTCACAAAGTTTCCCTTCGGTGTAGGTAGGTAAAGTTAGTGGTATAATCAAAGGAGTTAACTCCTTGGAGTTAAATGTGACCTTTTGGATTTCTTTTAAGCATTAGATCAAGATCTAATGCTTAAAAAGATCCATAAACCCTAGCTTTATCACGATATACCAACACGAAAAATTGAGAAAACTGCAGCCATGAATTGAATATGTTCGACTATAGAGCTTAAATCTCGGAGCTAGATGATCTCAGCACAATAACGATGAGATGCTTGAAAAATGAGGGCTTGTCACCTGTTGCGAGCCGTGACACCGCGAACGAACCCTCGTTATCCGATCACTATTGCTATTTACAACTCAAATGAATATTGATGAGTTGGCTCGTTGTCAAGACTCGTTTCGACGTGATCTTACAATATCTACCCGCTTCGTGACTCTTCGCAATACTTCGGGGATTACCATGGGTCTAATTTGTCATTATAAACATAATTATACATAATTGGTAGTGAGAGCGTGGCCAGAAATTATCTTTGTTGGAGGGTTTTTTAATATTCAAGAATTGCTCGTGTTTCGTATTTACAGCATATATGTATACATATTATGTATTGTATTTACAGTTATATTGATAAAAGGCCAACGATAGATAATATTTTGCAATAGGATAGTGTAATACAGCACAGGTGGGTATAGTGCAAGCTGCATGCATCGGCTGTCATGATATGGCTTTATAACGATCAGCAAAAATCGATAAATTAAAACCGTGTTTCCCATTTGCATGTCCGAACATGCGTACACGTTGTTAACAAGATATAAATTACCCTAGTCACAGTGTGGAGCCTAGATTTATAGATCTGTAGCATTGTAAACACGGTGGGATTGAATGGACGTTTGCAGCGATAATTTCCAATAGTTGCTTGATTTATGATTCAGAATATGTCAGAATTTCCGTTGTTAGGTAGTTACTACACAATGGACAGGTAAAGTCAGGGAAATTAATTGTTAAGCAAATTGAATGCCAACTTAAATTGTACGTATATTCAAATCATACCTGTCATTCTTTGAAAATTGTATGAAATGGCATTTACATGGCAAATTGACATACAAGTACATAGCTGTCAATTTGCTTGAAAATAAATTTCCATGGCTGTGTTGTACACTCAGCAGGCGCTGTGCTGAGAAGATTTTTTTTTTAGCTGTCTGCTTGAAAATGAGGGGTGTTATAGGGTGTAAAGAGGTAAAATTTGTGTTTGTAATTGTATGTAGAGGGTAATCTTCGGGACTGCTGATTCGATTCCGAAAATTCTTTCACTAGTGGGAAGCTACAGTATTGGTCGAGTGTCATTTTATGTTGAAACAAGAAATTTCACGCGGATGAAGTCGCAGGCAGAAGCTAGTTTATGGTATAAAACTATTATTTCGTTCAGTACCTACCCTTTTACTCTGTAATAATAAGCATTAGGGCTGATTTAACCAAAGTCAGATATCCGTGGAATAAAATTGACTTCTAACAGTTTTTGTATGGAAAATCTGTCAAAAATTAAAAATTTATTCGCTGGATTAGACTTATACTAGGTATAAAAGTTTGGTCAAATTCGCCCTTAATGTAATAACTATTCTTAGATAAGTTTTCCCTACATTTTGGCGAGTCATGCGAACATAAATGTAGGGAACAGCTGATTTTTTTCGCGATTTCAGGTTTGGTCCCATAGAAAAAGTTGTTCATAATGATGAGTACAATGATCCCTTAAGAGGTTGTGCGTTATTTATGTTACATATTGTATAACACAATACTTAACTTCATCTTCTAGTGATGGCACATTCGGATGTTAAATTATTCTACACATAATTATGATAGAAATGTGTATTCTCAAATATCATCATCTTCCTGCCCTTGTCCCATGTTACTTGGGGTCGGCGCAACACGTTTTCTCTTTCCATTTTCCCCTGTCAAAAGTCACGCTATCATTCACTCCCTTCTCTTTCATATCATTCCTCACACAATCCATCCATCTTTTCTTTGGCCTTCCTCTCCCTCTCCATCCATCAACATTTATATTCATCACTCTTTTAGTCACATGCGTTTCTTCCCTCCTCTTCACATGTCCATACCAAGCCAAACGATTTCCTTTCAACTTTTCTGTCACTGGCGCCACTTTCAAACTTCCCCTTATATACTCATTTTTTACTTTATCCAATTTCGTCACTCCACACATCCATCTCAACATTCTCATCTCCGCTGCATGCAATCTTTTTTCATCCGTCTTCTTCACGGCCCAGCATTCCGATCCATACAGTACGACAGGCCTTATCACGGACTTATAAATTTTTCCCTTTAATTTGAGGGGCATCCGTGGGTCGCAAGTTGTTCCTGTGACCTGTCGCCATTTCATCCATCCTGAGTTGATCCGGTGTGCTACGTCTCGGTCTACTTCGCCATCCCCTTGGACAAACGACCCGAGGTACCGGAAGTCGGAGCAGCTCGGTACGGGCGTTCCGGCGAGAGATATGGGCACAGGACTGGAGAGACCGCCAAAATCACAAAACAAATATTCTGTTTTGGTCCGACTTAATCTCAGGCCAGCGGTCTCCAGTTTTGCCCACCACACCTCCAATCTGCTCTGGATCTCTAAGCCGCTCTCAGCAACCAGCACAATGTCATCAGCGAACAGCATACACCAGGGCGCCTCTTCGTGGATATCCGACGTAAGAGCGTCCATTATCATCACGAAGAGGTAAGGGCTGAGTGCTGACCCTTGGTGCAAGCCGACAGCCACATTGAAGCTGCTGGTAGTGCCCACTGTAGACCGGACTTGGGTACTGCATCGACTGTACATCGCTCGAATCAACTGCACATACTTCCCTGGCACACATTTCTCCTTAAGGGCCCACCACAGAACTTCACGAGGCACTCGGTCGTATGCCTTTTCGAGGTCAATGAATACCATGTGCAGGTTTTTATGCGCACCTCTGTATTTCTCGCACAGCTGGCGGATAGCAAAGATGGCATCTGTTGTTCCCCGACCAGGCATAAAACCGAATTGGTTTTGCGAAATTTCACTCTCTTCTCTCAGTCGCCTTTCAATAACTTTTTCCCAAACCTTCATACTATGTGATATTAGTTTTATTCCTCTATAGTTGTTGCACTCCAGCACATCACCTTTGTTTTTAAAGATGGGCACCAGTGAACTGTTACACCATTCGTCAGGTATGGCTTCTTCCAGCAACAATTTATTGAAGAATAAAGCTAACCACGTCCATCCATGTACCCGTAATAACTTCCATACTTCAACTGGTATTCCGTCCGGACCTACTGCTTTACCATTCTTCATTTCATTTACTGCTATTCTCACTTCATCCATACTAATCATTCTCACTAACCCCTCATTTACTTGTTTATTCTCAAGCACACCACTCCAGTCATTCTCCTCATTCATCAGTCTTTCAAAATATCCCTTCCACCTATCCTTAATTTTCTGATCATCCGAAAGCACTACTCCAATTTCATTCCTTATACATTTTATCTGACAAACATCCCTCATCTTTCTCGCTCTAGCTCTAGCAAGCCGGTATAAGTTTTTTTGGCCTGCTGGACTATCCAGTGTGTCATAAAGCTTGTCCTGGGCTTTTGCTCTCGCTACCGCCACAGCTTTTTTGGCTTTTTTCTTTAGAGCATCATACTGACACTTTTTTTCTGTTTTCAAACTAACATTCTCATCTTCAACACTCTGCCATTCCTTGAACTTTCTCTTCTTATCCTGCAACACCTTCTGTATTTCTGTCGACCACCACCATGTATCCCTATCTATCGTACCCTTTCCTTTAGTCTCTCCCAAAATATCTTTCGCTTCACTCCTAATATACTCCGCCATTTCACTCCAACATTCATTTACACTTCGATCATGCATGTCCCCCATATCTGTCATTTTATCAACTACTCGCTCTTTAAATTTCTTCGCACAATCATTCTTCTCCAGCATATGCCATTTTATTTTAGGGGGAGGTCGCTCTTTGTTTTGATTGAGCTTTATTTTTAAGACCATTTCCATAATTAGGAGTCTATGCTGTGAGACTAAATCTTCTCCCGGTAGTACTTTGCAGTCTTTGATGTACTTTAAGTTGTTGCGTCGTACTAGAAAATAATCAATTTGCGTCTTGTGATTGCCACTTTTGTACGTAATTAGGTGTCCGTCGTTCTTCTGAAACCAGGTGTTGGCTACTGCCAGGTCAAGTGCGGAAGCGGATTGCAGCAGTGTCTCTCCCTCATTATTTTGGTTACCAAATCCCCACCCTCCATGTACTCTTCCATAAACCCCTTTCATTCTTCCCACATGTCCATTAAAATCACCTCCAACTATCAATTCCTCATGCACCGGGATGTTCATCAAAACTGTGTCAAAGTCCTCCCAAAACTTCTCTTTCACGCTTTCATCACATCCTACCTGCGGTGCGTATACGCTAATTACATTTAGTATTACGTTTTCTAACATCACTTTTACAACTATCAATCTATCATTAATTCTTTTTACCTCCATCACACCTCCTTTCAAATTACTATCTAATACTATTCCCACGCCATTTCTTTTCCCGTTACTTCCACAGTAGAAAAACTTGTATCCTTCACCAATTTCCCTCGCTTTCGTTCCTTTCCATTTTGTTTCTTGCAGACACGCCACATTTATTCGTCTTCTTTTTAATACGTCCGATAATTCTCTGGCTCTTCCAGTCATCGTCCCAACATTCCAACTTGCATACCTCAGTCTCACTTCCCGGGCTCGCTTCTTACGTTGCCCCCGCCCGAGGTGGTGCAACAACCCTTGTCCACTTCCCGCAGGAGCCGGGTGCTGCGCCTGCGCGTCGCCTGTGGGGTACGCCCTAGTCCTATCGCGCATCATATCATTTCCACACATGTTGCTTAGGGTTTTGGCACAGTTTTACAGTCGGCCGCCAGCCTGACACCAACCCTCCTTGGGAATGCGATTGTTGATGGTTTACCCGCCATCGCGCGGGTGACCCAAAGTGCTTTATGGTATGCACTGGGTCTTGAGCTCCCTTAGTCGCCTCCTACGACACCCATGGGATGAGATGGGGTGGTCTATTCTTTCTCCGGGACCGACACGGAATATGTGTATTCTCAAATATAATAATAATAATTTAACACATAACATCACGCCTTGTTTCCCCGAATGGTTTTGCAGAGGTGCACCTATAGTACACCCACATTTCGCCAGTTATGTTTAGGTCCCATGTAATAGGGGTCGAGTCTATTGCCATTAACCGGGAACAAATCCAGACTCCGGACTGCTACTGAGAAATTCCAGATAGAAAAACCCAATAACACTTTGCCCGACCCGAGAAGCGAACCCAGGACCTTATGCTCAGCAGTAGCGCTTGCGACCACTAGACCAGCGAGGCACTCAATCCTACTTATCCTACTAATATTATAAACGCGAAAGTTTGTGAGGATGGATAGATGGATGAAAGAAAGAAAGAATGTAAATAAATTTATTTGACCCAGTCTGAATGATGATGATGATGGATGGATATTTTTTACTCTTTCACGTAAAAACTGCTGAACAGATTTGAATGAAATTTGGTACACAGCTAGTTTATAACCTGGATTAACACATAGGCTACTTTTTATCCCGATATCCCCACGGGATCAAGATTTAAGCGGGTGATACCGCGGGGCGCTGTTAGTCAATAATAATTTATTTCAGAATAATATCCAAATTTTGTTAGGGAGGACTTAAGAAAATAAATCCTTATCTTCTTTTAATTTTCATTAAAAACGTCTTGAAATAAAATATCTGCTTTACATAAAACCGACGGTAACTGATGGCTTCCCATCTTATTATAGGCATTACGAGCTATTTTACATTTTACCCGTGAAATATGAAATGTTGGTACATTTCGCTCGCTGTATTGTCAAATTGACGCCTCGCTTACCGGACACAAAATGATAATGAACAATGCGGCTTATGTTAATACTGTAAATTACGTACTTTAATTACGTTCCTGTGTTGCCAGTTAAATATGGAGAGTCGGTTCAGGTTTATGGCTCTTTGGAAACTGTAGTGACTAATGATGCTGGTTAACTGAATGGTTAATTAATGTGTGTTGGAAGGATGGGTTAAAAACAGTATAGTAATTTGGGTCTAGTATTGGGAAACTGGACATTTAATATTCATAGACTCATTCTGGTATTAGCGAATTAAGCAAGAAAACGGTGTGTGCATTTAGTAGGTACCTAATACGCATTCATTTTGAGATTTTGGTTGATGGAAATAGGCTCCCCCCCTATTACATGGGACTTAAAACATAACTGGCGAAATGTGGGTGTACTATAAGTGAAACTCTGCCTAACCCTTCAGGGATTACAGGCGTGATGTGATACCAATCTCTGTAATGAGTTACCCGCGCAGGCTCCATAGAAAATTCATGCCACTTACTCATAATCAGTTAATTGCATTTAGTGTCAAGACTACAATTATAACAATCTGTGCAATAATCAGCTAAATTTTATTAACACCAGTCGAATAAAATTTTCACCAGTTTCGTTGCCAAGAAAAATGGACACAGAGAAAAAAAAACTGTCATTCATTTAATGCACCCGTCCATTGTCAACAGCAGAGCATTTGCAGTTTTTCCGAGATCTTTATAGCGAACCTTACCTGTTGCGCTCGCGCTTGGCTGTCTACAATATCCAGTGACATTCACAACAAAAGGCGACACTGAGACAAGCTTTTCAGCTCTTTTTTTCTCCATTTTAGAGCTGCACAGATAGATAAGACCTTTATTCGAGCGTTAGCTTATCTGTTCGCTCTATTTCTTTGGTAGGTATTGTTGCACGTAAGGGTAGTTAGGTAATTATTAGTTTCGTTTTTGATGTATGGTTAGCGTTTGAAGCTAGAGCAAAGTGATGGAAATATGTGATTGGCAGTATCTACGATATTTCGCAGTTCCTTTTTCCACATATGCTTTCAGCTTTTAGTGACTTGTTTTCACTCTCTGGAAGTTTTCCAAGAACATAAATATGTCATTTTCATGAACGCAAGAAAATGTGAAGTAAGTTCAGTGTAGTTACAAATTACTTAACTATTTCGTCTTAACACTGTGGTCGCCCATTTTATATTTTGTAGTGTTTGATTTGCTTTTTGTTAAGTCATATATTTTGTGGTATACTTTACTTTTAGCTATTTAAATAAATAATAATATTTAATAATTATTATTTTAAGATTGTTAGCTTTTAAAATATGTAAATATTATCTTGGAAATTAAAATTACTCCCAAGAACAAGTCAAAACAAATAAGATTAAATTTTAATTATTGTTGTTTGTTCCTTTCGTTTGTTTTCCGGAATATTTAAAAGGAATAGGTGCAGACGAAATTCAGATTAAGATTGAGGTTGAGTGAAAACCTGAGTCACGACTTTCTTTATATGTACCTATAGGCTCTTTAAAACAATGGCGCGTGCACTCGTAACAACAGAGTTTCCTGGTCTAAGTTACAAAAATCTACTTAAAAATTGTTTTGGTCCAAGAAAAAACTGTTTGACTGTAGTGCGCATTGCCTTTATTCACTGACAGAAGCCACGTAATTGCTAGCTTCCTTGCTTCCTCTAGTGCCCACGTTTTCGAAGCAAATCACTGCTTTTCATCGCTTGCAACACTGAACACAAGGCTACGTAATTACGTCAGCATTAGGTACTAAATATTGAAATGCTCTCAGGCGGAAGCGCGGCTAATGGAATTTCAGATTACGTACATGTAGAGATTCGATTTATCCCCCACCTGTGGTGACATGTTGCTTCCCAAATTACAATGATTATAATCTATGGTCTTGTTAATGTGTTACGGTTGTCTCAAATGTGGTTGCTGAGCTTGTGATATATTGTAGCGAGTTAGGCCAATGGCAAAGGAATTAATTACAGCTGTCAGTTACACAGCACAGCCCTATTTAACGTGTGTTGGCCCGAGTTGCTATAGTGATGATAAAATAATTTAGGTTCTTGAGAAAATACGCTGTATTTTATACCTTTTTGGGACAGGCCAGGTGTTCCATTTATTGCCTAGAGCTATCTATATTTTTAATTATTCTGTATTGAATTTAAATTCTATGAAGATTTATCCACGGGCTTTTAATTAATACTTAAATTCCTTACCACTAAGATTATTGGGTCCCCAAATTAAAACTGTTTTTGAAACCAACCGCCACAAAATGACATTTATTGCCTAAATACGACCGGATCTCGTTCCATTATCCCTTCAAAGAGATTTGGACTGTTATTTGAATTAACAGCTAGCATTTGATACCTATCTTTCATTCAAATACAACACGGATTGTCTCGAAATACTTGGAATGGATATAACAGGGAAACACAACGAAGTTTGTTACAAAATTCATACGATTGTCAAAGTTTTATATGGAAAGCGCAGTCACACAGATGTAGTACTGGACGCCTATGTAGGTGCGAACATTGTGAGGTTTAGTGAGGCGACTTTGTCTTTACTGTGGGCACACAGTGTGAAGCGTGCGCTAGGCTTGTGGTGGCGCAACACACGGGAGAGGCGGTTACAGGGAAGAGGCTTGTTCAATATATAGTCGAGGTCGGGACTTTTGCTTACTTACTGGCACGAGCTGAAATGTTTGGTGGGGCTGTTCCAAAGAGCTCTTTTTAAAAACTAACTTTTCTTTCTCAGAACTCAATTTCCTTGGGTAGCATAAGCATAATCAGCCTATAATGTTCCCACGGCTGGGACACAGGCCTCGTCTCTGTGATACGCAGTGGGCCATAATTCACCACGTGGGCCCAGGTGGATTGCCAGATTGGCTTGGGTAGTTTTGTTAAAATAGACACCGAAAAACAAAGTTGTAGTTCCGTTTTCAGCTTGCGGCTTCAAATGATGATAATAGCCTATAATTTTAGAAATAAAGGTACCGTACCGTAAAGGCCTCACTGCCGTAATCGCTATTTTCCTTGAAAGTTTCAAGATATCTGAAGGCTTTTTAGAAAATTGCCTTTTCGCAGTGTTTCGGAAGCGTCTCGTAAAATATATATTTAATATCATTTTGAAGGTGAGAGGTCCTATATGGGATACGTTAGACTTTGTATTATCAAAAAATGGTAGGCCCAATTCTTCTTTTTTTTTTACATTTTAGTAATCAAGATTGACTCTCATTTTCTGTCTGTTTGTTTAGCTAGGATTCTCAGGACAGACATTTGAGTTTGAGTCTAATCGAAGTTATAAATTTACTGTGTGTAATTTCTCACCTACTTTAATCACAGTAATATAGATTTTTGATTAATTAATTCGGGAGAATTTTGGTTCAGAGAATTTAATTGAAAAGCCCAGCAATAATGTCTCCTAGGCGACTACACAAGGACAAAAGTTCCATTACAACAATTGTAGGCCGAATTTACCCTTGTGTTATGTCATACAGTCGTACAGTTTGTTCTCTGGGAAATACTGCGTGGGTGTGATTGCCCATTGTAACCAAGATGGCGCTAGAGTTTCTGTACCTATTCCGGTCCGATCATGTCTGCCATTGTCCGCACAAAGCTAACTGGAGGTAGATAGCTTTCCTAGTGTTCTAGCATTGTGTTTTGTATACGTAGGTTCTCCCTAAATAAAGGCCTTATTTTGATAATTAAATTTAAGAAAAATGCGGGTTATGTTATTTATATAATCTGTTTAAAATGAATCTAATGAAAATGTACGTACCTATGGATGGCAATTTCTATTTTGAATTGCCACTTACAAATTGAGTGCTTTGATTTGATTGTTTGAACACTTAAACCTGAAATAATAATTTTAATCACCTTGAACATGTTTTTTTAGATTGCTAGAATTTAGTGAGTGATTGCGTAAGAATTTAACTTGAACAGGATTTGTTTACACTTTTACCAGATTTTTTGGAACAGACTATAGTTATAAATTAACATTTCGAAAGGTGTGTCACGAATTATTTTATAATATTATAAATGCATTATATTTAAGTACATGTTTTGAGTCAGTACTAACGCAGACTAGACAGACATAAAAAAGTCGTAACAATTTTATTGTTCACGAAATCGAGCTTCATGTAACGTGAGAATGAGTCATAAAACTTATAGGTACGCTTTTACAGTCTGTGATTCCAAAAAAGCATTACTATGCAGTGCGGTTTTCAGATATTCATCATTTGAATACGGTAAAAGACTACATGTCTGCTTTGGAATAGACTGAAAATATTAGTTTTAGTGATTCCTGTGAAGATTGTGTTTTGAGCAAAGATTTTCTCAGGACTGATAATAATCTTTTCAATAAATTATTTTTCTACCCATTTATATGTAAATAAATTATTTGAAATTGATCTTCACAAAACACAAAAATGATAATAATCCTTTCAATAACTTATTTTTTCTACCCCTATTTGCAAATAAATTTTTGAATTTGAATTAAAAAACTAATTTCATCAGTTATGAATTCTGAAAGTAATAAACTCTGGCACTTAATTGCAGTGTTTTCGTTAATGATAATTATCTTTTCAGTAAGCTTTATTACCTTCAGCTGTAGGACACTGAGTGACGGGCGAGCTGCCTTTAATTTAGGTTAAGAGTGATAAAAATGTTAATTATATACCCTCTGGTGCCCTTATTAATTTTCAACCTAGGGCACACCGACTGCTTTTGTAGTTAATTGTTGAACCATGCAGAACCTGCCTGATTTATAAAAAAAATAAACCCTTCCTTAAAGTACGTAGGCGAACGTTCCCGGTCGACCACTTTTCAACCTTATTCCTAAGGAAATAAGAGCGAAAAGTGGGTGACCGGAACATTCGCGGGTGTACCTATTATTTACAACAGGGTAAATTACGTACGATATTTAAATTTTTAGTCTGGAAAATCGGTACCTATGGATATGAATATTGAAGTATAATATTAATTACAATATACAAGCTAACACTAAAATATGATAAGGTAAAATTTTAGTAAGCACAAATATTTTAAGGGTTTTATCTACTCATAAAATTGAACAACTTTTCCCAGTAAACATGGGTCGTAATACGATTTTTTTTTAGGACTGTCCATATAAATTGTACGCTCAGCTGACTGGTTTAGTAACAGGTTAGAATTTTGTTTTTCACATTTGACCCATGTTTATTTGGGAAAAATTGTTTAGTTTTATGAGTAGATAAACTCCTCAAAATGTTTGAATTTACTAATATTTGACCTTGTACAGGGTGTAAGGGACAGCCATCCGCAAACTAACAGGGTGCATTCAGCTCCTTATTTTGAATCATATTCTACCGGAAATATTCTCAGGAAAATTTTCATTTTTTCTATCGTATTTTCAGTTACTATTCCTGTATTATCAGTGTAAAATTACATTCCCAGTATGCAGCACTCCATTTATGTAAATAAAACAGCTAAAATAAAAAAAAAAACAGCAATGGATGTTGAAATACTCGGCGGTCGAAGGCTCGCTGCGCTGCCGTTCTACACGCGCGTTTTGGCAGGGTACAATACATTGCGTGTGAGATAATAAAACAAATCAGGTTTATTGGATTCCCATAACGTTCCTGAAATAATTTCATGTACCGGTCATCTTAGTATGATATACTGAATTCACTCCATCAGTCTGCGGAGGGCTGTCCCTTACACCCTGTATGTTATGTACAAGTGTATAATAAAAAATAAAAAGGGGAAGAGCTCATTGGGCATCAAATAATTTGTCCGCATTGCTGTCAATGGGAAAAGTGGCCAAAAGACTCCTCCCTTCCCTCTCCGATTCCGGGTTCTGCTTACAGGTTAATTAATTTCCACCTCAGTTGGTTTGTATTCGTAACATAATTGCTCTTATCAGCCGTATATTGTTATCGTACTGAAGTTTCGTAACAATATTGTACCTGAAGCAATGTTCGTGCGTGAAGGGAATGTTAAGGTGATTTTCATTACCCGGACGGGTAAAGCAAGCAATGCTAATTTGAATATTGTTCGAATGAAAACTGAAACTTCTATTTCATATTCTTGACCACAAGTTTTTTTATGAATTCTATATTTCCGAACGACAATAGACAAGTTTAATTCAGTGAATATACAGCATTAAATTAAATTAGCTAGCGAAACTCCGCAGATGTGATGGGTATCGATATCTAAATACAATAAAATAAAAATAAAATAGATTTTTTTTGGGGTCAGCGACCGCTGGTAGTGTTGTTACTTAAAATATGATTTGAGAAAAACTGTTTTCTTTTTAACCGACTTCAAAAAAAGAAGGAGGTTAGCAATTCGACACGTATGTATGTAATGTTATTAGAACTGCAAGATGTTGACAAATGATAATCTATTAGGGCTTTCAATCAAATATACAAAATTTTATAGGTGTATGTATGTTTGTCCACGCATTTCTCCGAATCTAATAACCGGATTGTAACCATTTTTTTGTTGGCTTACATTTACTTCAACTTAGGAAACAGTGCAAGTTTCATCAAAATCGGTTCAGCAATTTTCAAGATATGGACTAATATGTGTAAGTGTGTGGGTGGTGTCAAAGGGAAAACATCTCAAAACGTTGATCAAATTCTAGTGCAATATATACAACAAAACTATTAAGTAATTATTACAAACAAATATTCCAATAAAAAAGTAATTAAAAAAAATTAAGTCGATTTCAAAAAGAAATTAACTCAAAGTTATGAAATAACTTTAATTTTGGAAGTCGGTGGCAAAAAACACAGAATACAGATCTCAAGACACTGACTTCCGAAAATAAAGTTATTTCATAATTTTGAGTTAAGTAATTTCTTTTTGAAATCGTTCTAATTTTTTTAAATTACTTTTTATGTTTTATCAAAAATATCGCGTCGAAATATCGATACCCATCATACCTATGATGTTTACACAAAAAAAAAAACTGATTTTTAAACTAATATTTCAAGTGACTACACTACCTGCGGTTGATGACCCCATAAGAAACCCCATCAAATCTATTTCATTTTTATTTTATCGTGTTTAGATATCGATATACGTCACGTCTGTGGAGTTTCGCTAGCTTATTTAATTTGACCCTGTATAAAGTGTAATTTAAAAACATTACCTAGAAGTTCTTCTGCAGTGTTTTTTTTTTTGACTGGGAGGGTATGGGAAAATCCGAAATGCAAAGCAAGACAGAGATTTAATTTATTTTATTAGTATTATTTAGGTATTTTTTTGAAACATTAGTGTTATGAAGGCAATTTGCGAGTAAACGCCTAGTGATTAAGTTAACAAATCGTATGATTTTTTTTTTTAACAAGTATAACCCACTTCTTACTTTCCCTACAATGCAATTCTTACATGAAATTGAGTCGATGTGCATAATATTTTAAAATAATTTTACTATTATTTTTATGGACCACGCCAACTTGACCAAAAAATGAAATAAAATTATCAGAATTATTTCCATGAAAAAAGAGTTAATGGTTCCTACCAAACACAGTTTCGTCGTATCTCCTATGGATTCGGGTTTCCCCATACTGTCCAAGTTATGTAAGTAAACACTGTAGTTAACTACATAACACGAAAATATTGTCATCAACTTATATTGCGATAAAAGATTCATATCGTGCACCAAAATACCAGTCTTGTACCTCCGTATAAATATTTATTCATCGGAAATATTGCTGAGGCATCGAACACGGGAATAGAGCCGACTGAAGCCACACGGGCTGCCACGCGGGATAAAGTTTCCGCCCCGGATTTTACGAGGTTCCTTGAAATATGCCACGTAAGACAGCTGAGCTAGGTAATACTAGGTGTATAAGTTTATCCTAGTCTTTTTCACTTCTCTATTTTATTGAAGTGTTGCGATAACAACATCAAAACTGTCGAAGGTATTGAGGATCTTCTGAACTTGAACTATAAATAAATAAATATGTAAACAAAATATTTTTTATTGACAAAAACATAAATTTTGAATGTATACAGAAAGGTAGATAAACTTAAATAAGTACTTAAACAAGGATTGGATACAAAAGCTAGTGAGGACGAAAGTCCAATAGGAATTGGTACCCGCCCTCAAACTAGGAAAATCCTGTATCTTGGGAGACAGTATAAACTACCAACTAAATATGTATGTCTATATAAAGAGTAGGTAGAAATACAATACTGTATATTTGTTTATAAAATTGTTCAAACGGTTAAACGGAAACAGCAATTTCGTGTTCTCTTGCCTCAGTTACAAATATTTTCGTTATTTTTATCTCTACGAGAAAAATTAAGAGTGGGCCAAATTATCCCATTATTAAATCTACCAGGTTAATTAAATGTTTAATTAAGGTAGGTATACCATTTCTACCGAATTATCCACGAAAGACGTTGTACGGCCATTTTAAATTTTAAGCTACAGCAATTACGTGGAATATGACGTTTTATGGGTGGTTTTATTGGAAAATTGGTTTCAGGTGTGGCTGCGATATTGCCTTTTATGGCCCCAACGCTGTTATTCTTACTACTTCAGCCATCGTAGCCACCTATTTTCTCATAGAAACTTAGTGCACTGCAGACTTATCAAGTTAGACTTAGTTTTCAAGTTATTGTAGTAGTTTTCCTTATAGAAAACAGAGTGCCGACATAATTTTAAACTTAACGATATCTTTGTCAAAGATGACGTAAATAAGAAGAAAAGTTCGACGTTAATAACTCGGAAGATCTTATCGTTACTAGTTTTATTGCATAAAATATTATATTTATAATATTTAATAGCGTTCAGCTCAAAGTAAATGTTGTGAAGGAGAATGCTTGGGACAGAATAAGGTCAAAAAGGAGTTTTACTGGGCGTGCCAAAGTGCCTGACCAGGTAAAATACTGCTCTTGTAGCGACCTCTGCTCAACAGTCGTTTAATTAATATGTTTTCATAGAATGTAGTGTTAAGCCAAAGCTGGCATAACACTACATTCTATGACAAGTAATCGTACAAGCGTACGACTACTTGCTTAATCCAAGTAGCGTAAAACAATACATGATACGTAAAATTTTTGCCAATCGTTTAAGGCGACGATAACTGACTTTTAATTATTTAAAATTAATAATTACGTATAAACGAGTACCGTTAATGATTTGGAAAAAATATATGTTAAATTAGAGCATTTTTTCAATAACGTAATATGTGAATATTTTAGATTATGTTTATATTCCATATGTTATGTCTAAC
This sequence comes from Fissipunctia ypsillon, assembly GCA_947568875.1. NCBI lineage: Eukaryota > Metazoa > Arthropoda > Insecta > Lepidoptera > Noctuidae > Fissipunctia > Fissipunctia ypsillon. The sequence goes on along the minus strand of OX387654.1, from coordinate 18,095,201 downwards.
ACGGATAAAAAACTGAGAATTACGCAAAAACTGTCAAGCGTATTTTTATGAAACCTTAAAGGTAATTTAATTATCTTTTAGTATACGTGTTTTAATATAATCGCCTTTTGTTTTATGTATAATAAATTAATAAGGCGTCTAATTTGGGACAGCGCTCCTTGATGGGCGAAACCTATTACTGGATGGACGTACGACGCGTTGCGTGAGCTCAGCACAGAACGCGCAAGCTATGCACTCAAGGACGTTGGCATGTATCTGCGCCTTAAAGTAAAGAAAACCAGAACGTCGTATAATTAAGTTTAATTGTATAACGTCAATTGTCATCGAGTAATCTGGCTTAAAAGTTTTATTCATACTGACTAATGCGTAGAACCATCCCGAAAACTGAAAACTTTGATTTAGGTATACAAATAAAGTGACTAATATTCGTTTGTTCTTAACACGTCGTGTTTTTTATGGACCCTACTGTTTGTGTTATTATTCGAAATTCAAAGCGAGTCCATATTGACTTTAAAGACTTGTAATTACAATAGTCGAAACTGCCGATCGATCTGGTGGATCTGCCGATTGATCTGGTGGTCGACTGCTGGTCGATTGATTGATGTTTAGGACTAAACGTCGAAACTCACGAACCGTTCACCTTGACCGTTTACGTTGAAAACACTGTTTTCGGAGATTGCAATTCAAATTCAAAATTCAAAATATTTTATTTCACATAAGCCTACATGGGCACTTATGAAACGTCAGAAGCTAGGTGCAGGGTTCCAATTGGTCGTTTCCTATGGAGAAGAACCGGCAAGAAGCTCCACGGTTAATTTTTTTTTAAATAATTGGCTTTTACAATGTTTTCAAATTACAGTGTTATTAAGTATGGGAATAATGTCAATGTCTTAGACTACCATTCCGAGGAAACTCTGCTCTCAAAGCAAAAATATTAATATTCTACGCGGACACCCAGGATGAATTTATACAATCTGGAACTGTCTCAAATGTGCTTTAATATTCTGTCTCGCTCTTAGGTTGCTTGAATGCAATTCAAGACTATTTAAATGAGGGACATTATATCACTGTTGCTTGATTCTTAGGGTAGGTACTGCATCAGAACGTAGCTTAAGATTTGGTTTTGCATTTCAGAGTTTTACTGTTCAAACAAGCTTATAAATGTGCTTTCGGTGGGGTACTTGAAACACGTCTTTGTATTTATATTTTGTAGATAACGGCTGAACGAATATATGGCTTTCATGTAGACCAAAACCGGGATTAACACATAGAGAACATGGACAATTATATAGCTGGTACCTCGTAGTTGCGTAAACTAACGCAATGAGTACTTAAACCAGTTGTAATTGAAATAACCGAAAACCGAAAAAAGGGGCCATTGTACTCCTCATTATGAATAACTTTTACTATGGACCCATCCCTGAAATCACTGTCCAAAAATTAGCTGTGCTCTACATTTTATCGACCTACGCGAACATGAAAACGTTTGGAACAGCAGATTTTTTTATCGCGGTTGCAGGGTTGGTCCCATAGAGAAAATTGTTCATAACGATTAGTACAAAACCCCATTTCAGATTTCCAGTTATTTCAATTACACCTCGTATTAGTGCACAATAATATCAACAACATTAAACAAGTAGGCATGAATGCAACCGGTATTCAACACTCAGTGCCAAAGACACAAAGTTTGGGTAAGAGCTAGGTGCAGTAAAAGCTCAAGGTAGCAGTTTCAATTAGCGAATTCGTGACAATTCAGTTATCAAACCTGAAGCTCAACGGGAGCTAATTACATTTGATAACATTGCTTGTTTCAATAGAATGGAAGTCTTTATATCCCTTGTACTTGTCAGGTACTAGATAAAATTAAGTTTTTCAGGAGTGGTTCACTATACTGTGTTTACCCACTAACCGTTTGTAGTTTTTATTTTGTTTTTATTATGAAATCAATTTGAATGAATGAAATGCACCGACCCCAGTGTTTTATAGCCAGACTCGATCACTCGAATGAACCCAAAGATTCACACTAGCCCCTGTAGCCTCATGTTTCATGGGGCTACATAGGCCCTTGCATATCAAGGAGTAGACCGGGGGCGCGGTAATGGTAGGGAAGACGTGCCCTTAGGATATAGAAGGATTATTAGAGTCTACCGAGTATGCACCCTAGAGTAGTAAACATCGGAATGTTGGAGAGGCTGAATAATTTTTAAAATGTAATTGAATTTAAAAAAGGGTACTTCCCGTTGTCCTAGAATCATGAAATTTGACAAGAAGCAAGGTCTCACAACACAAGTAAGGGAAAAAGTCCGGAAATCGTTAATTTATTGTTACATCACACAATTTTTGTTTGCGATGCTTACATTACAGTTAGATAATTCATCGTGACGTATATCGATTTAAGGGAGAACATGTTTTTCAATTACGATGTTAAGTTTGTTCGTGGGATAAATAACCATCCCTACTACGGGACCCTCCAATGTGATTGATCCAACACGCACTTGGCCGGTTTTTTAATTAAAGTTTGTAGTTTTCAGGAACAGCCCGTTAAATTCTCAGTGTGACTGCTATTCAAAATCTTCTTGTAAACCGCTTTCAGATGTAGATTTCGTTTTATCTGTACGTATATTGTAATCTTATCATTTATGTATTTAAAAAAAAAAGATAGAGCGTTCCATTAGATTTTTTTTTTCAGTCACTGGGCCAGTAAAAATTTTGCTGTACAATCAAATAGTATCGGATGGTAACAGATTAAAAAGGAAAAAGTCTAGTCTAAAAATAGAATTCAATTCGCCGTATATTTTCTTTGATGTGATAATTTCATTAAGTAGAGTCAGTCATATTTTATTATTTCTCATTCTCAGTCGTTCAGGCACGTACGCTCACCACCACAGTTCGTGTCAATGAAGTTACTACCCGCACGTTTGCTTTTGTCTATAATAATCGTACAAGGTTCTGTGAAACTAATATTAAACTGGCTATAAGAGTCTAGAAATAGACGTTCTTATTTGGCTTTTACGAATATCTTTGTTACAGTCCCGCACTATTGTCACAATAGCTTTTATTGCCGGTTCAATAACCATTACTGAAAAGAGGTTATAAACCTATGTTTTACAATTCTTCTTTACATTCTCGATTTGTATGTGATTGCAATGAACATTGGACGTTCAAATGAAAGCTACATATTTTGATGGCGGATATTTTGATGGATTATTTTGATTTGGTGTTACGTAATAAAGATTTTGCACCTCCTCAAAGTCCCCACCATCAACAAATTTATGAAATGTAACTCCAAGCGTTTCTTTGACATCGCCGTCAAACATCGCAACCCTCTAGTTGTCGAGGCCGCTAGTTACACCCCCTCTAGTAAAGTCCGCCGTCCAAAGCATACTCTCTTAGACCCAGATGACCCTATTACTCTTTTGCAAGAAAGCAATAGGGCCACTAGTACAGTATACAAACACAAAAAACCGACATTCCGACCTCGCCGCCGAGGTCCATCGCGAAAACCCCGAATAAGTAATTCCCCCCGTCCCTTGCTCGACGAAATGCCAGTCCGCACCGAAGCTGAGCCTGTAGCTTTAAATTCCCCAGATAATAATTATTATCCAAGTTTGATCCAGCCTGTCCCAACTTGCTGTCCTCCCAGTGACGCTCTAAGCCGAAGTTCGTACCCCACAGGGGGTGCCCTTAGCGCGCAGTCAATAATGTAAGAAACATGCCCCTGGCTGGAGGCTTTGAGTTTGCTTAAGGCAGCCACAGGATTGACCGGTTAAGTAGTCACGGCGACTCTTGGCCAACTACGAGATGTCATAGTTAGGAAAAAAAAAATGTGAAAACCAACACACCAATATTTATAGTCGGTCTGTTAACGACCAGCCCAAGAGGGGGAATCAAAAACATTATCACGTTTAATGAAATTGATTGCGTAAGCGCATGGTGGGTTATGGTTTGTTCAATATACCGGTCATGACACAGTTGCTAACTAATTCAATTGTAAAAAAAAAACTAGCGATATCAACTGTTATTTAAATATATACATAATGTTAAGCACCTACCATTATACTTCAAAAAGTTTATTTACTTGTAGTTCCCGATTTTACTTTTATAGAAGGGAACCAAACTGATTCACAGTTACTCGTATAATTGCAAGAAAAATTCACTGGCTTTAGTGACTTATATTAAAAATGCACATCTTTTTTTAATGTTTTCATCACTTATGGAATTGTATATGTATTTTCTTTTCCATAAAACATAACATGCCGCCGGCATTTTCCATAAAACCACAGCCATGTAATATAAAATTCATTTACCTCAGCAGACATGACAGGAATTTAAATTTTAATACGATGTAATCTGGGGGACTCTTCACTAGTCAGATGTATTTCTGTGTTGTTGCATTACAGAAGACATTCAGTTTGTAGTAGATGGCGGTGGGAAAGGGTTAGTATTAAAATAAGTTGAACTTTGTAAATATTGTATGTTAATGAAGTGGTTTTTATCAGTTTTTAGGGGTCCGTAACTCAAAAGGAAAAAACGGAACCCTTCTAGGATCACTTCGTTGTCCGTCTGTCTGCCTGTCAATCTGTCAAGAGCCTTTTTCTCAGGAACGCGTGGAGGTATCAAGTTGAAATTAACATCAAATACGTAAGCCTACCTTCCCTTTAGCTTCCTTGCTCCGGTGTGGGCGCGTTCCGTGAGGCGACGACCGGTACGTCGATTGAACGCGTCCCAGAGGGTCATGGCCATCCAGTTAGCCCGGGGATACCGCACGGTCTCCGGGGAGGCGGCAAACCTCCTTGCCGGATTACCGCCATGGGATCTGGAGGCAAAAGTCCTCGCGCACATGTGGGAGTGGCGCAAGGAGGCAGGACGCCGGGGCGTAACTCTGTTGCCGCGAGAAATCGTGGCACGGCGGACAGAGCTCCGGCAGGATCTCATGGCGGCATGGAGAGTGCGATTGTCGCAACCCAGCGCTGGGCACGCCACAATTGCGGCGATAAGTCCCCTCTTTGAGGAGTGGCTGGACAGGCGCCACGGCGTCCTCACCTTCCGCCTGACGCAGGTCCTCACCGGACACGGGTGCTTCGGGAGGTACCTGTTCCGGATAAGGCGGGAGGAAACGCCCGGGTGTCACCACTGTGTGGATCGCCCGGAGGACACGGTGGAGCATACGGTGGAGGTCTGCCCGGCTTGGGCGGAGCACCGCCGTGTCCTCGCGGAAGCGATCGGCGGCGGCGATCTCTCGCGTCCGGCCCTGGTCCAGGCCATGGTACGGAGCGAGAGTGCATGGGAAGCCATTACCTCCTTCTGCGAAGCAGTAATGCTCGTGAAGGAGGAGGCGGGACGCGTGAGGGAGAGGCAAGCTTTGCACCCTCACGCCCCTAGTCGCCGCAGGAGACGCCCTGGGCGTCGGGAATTGGCAGCCGATTCCCGGCCACCGTAGGCGCGGGCTTGCGGACGGCGAGCAATGGGTAGCTCGCCGTCCGGTACGGACCAAGCCCGAGTCGACGGCGCGTCGTGTTCCACGCGCGCCTCAAAGAGATGTCAGCACTATTGACGGGGTCCGCTAGGGCCGATGCCAGCTAGGGTTGCGGGATGTTCGAAAGAGTTACCGTGGCCCCGGCACAGGCAACAGAAGGAGCACGGGTGGGTTTTAGTCAGTAAAAGTCTGACACGCCATCCCGCTCCACCCAGAGCGGGAGAAGTCATTTGATGATTTCCCATCCACAAAAAAAAAAAAAAAAAAAAAGCCTACGGTTCCTTGGAGCTCTAAAAAAATTAAGCTTCTAAGTCAACGCAATAAAAAATACGGCCATTTATGCGACATATTTAGATACTTGCAAATAAATCAAAACCTTCTTGGTAATCACTGGGTCGCGAATTCGATCCCCAGACAATTTCAGATTGGAATATGCTATTCGCGATAGTGGATTTAAATGCCAAGACTTTCGTACTAGCGTACCATTCAAACAGTTTTTCGAATCAGCGTGTTCGCGACAACGTCATTCGATATAGCGGTTTTCGACTTAATGTGTTTTCGAACTGGCGTACCACTCTTATTTTTTTTCGAAATAGCGTGCGTCGCAATAACATTATTCGAAACTTCATATCACTCCCCATTTTTTGTGTTTACAAAATTACGTTTGCAGTTGGAAAGTTGTCCGTGACGTACATCGATGTATGGGAGAACATGTTTTTCAACTCCAATGCTAAGTTTCTTTTTGGAATAAATTCATCCCAGCTACGGAACCCTTCATTGTGCGTGGTCCGACACGCTCTTAGCCGGTTTTTACTATGTAGATATTATGACTCTATACTAGAGGACTCATCTTCTGCAGAAGTATTATCGGGTGGATATTAGGGTAGATGATTATATATTACCCAGTAACTGGGTTGTGGAGATCAGATAGGCAGTCGCTTCATGTAAAATACTGGTATGCATTTGTATCGGGTTTGACTGGAAGCCGACCCCATATAGGTGGGAAAAGGCTAGGCAGGATTAGGGTAGATGATGATATAACTAATAATTATGGTGATATTTGTTATGAATTCGGAAGTTATAGTTTCAAGGTTCCCAGATTCAGTTCTCCCAGGTCAACATTCCCAGACCAATCTTATGTTTGGTCTGGGAGTCTTTTATGTCGAGTTCTTTTTTTGTTTTTTTGGAATCTTCTAATTACTTACGTGTATTCAGATTTATCAATAGTCGTTTGTGGCTGTAGCATCAGAGAGCACTTTAAGCAGAATTTTAGATAGAATACTCTTTAAACTTCATTAGTACCTACCTAAGTTAATTACAAACCAACAATTTGTTTAGCTACCGATACCAAAGGAAGTGGATAACTATGTACATGTGGGGCACATATAGATTATCTCTTTGACTTCGACAGGTAATACATTTACTTGTACCTACACCGGAGTTTACAAAGCTAAATTAACCACTTTAACTTTGAATACTCGTATGAAAATTAGTTTCGACTAACACTATTCTTTTATCAAATGTGTGTCGATAAAATAAAACTTTCGATATTGCGTAGGTACCAGGAAAAAACATAAGACTAAACATAACTGGCGAAATTTGCACCTCTGTCTAACCCTTCGGGGAAAACAGGCGTGATGTTATCTTATTTAAAAAAAAGAAAATAATGAAAAGTCTTGTGTGGTAAAGAAAATTGAACACTATAATGTACTGATCAAAGCAGGGGATTAAAGTTGTGTATGTGAAATGGGCGAATGCTTGGCTTGTGGTACATAACATAACATCACGCCTTGTTTCCCCAAAGGGTTAGGCAGAGGTGAATCTATATAGTACACCCACATTTCGCCAGTTATGTTGTTGTATGTTGTGTTGTGTGTGTTGGTATGTGGCTTGTGGTTTCTGCCGTAATGATAAAGCATCTTTTTCTTCTTATAAATCGTTGTTAATAGCGCTATCAACAACGATTTTCATGGCTAAAGCTTAAAAATACTATAAAGGTTTTGTCCGCATATTATGTTTTTCTATTTAAATTAATGAGACTTATCCAAGTGTAACATAAAATTATTTTGAACAGACTAAAAGTTTACAGATAAACAAAGTTTTTGATGAAAAAGGCCGTGTCTGGTCTCCGGCTAAAGGCTACCTAACAAATCATAGGGGAGGGGAGAGCTAGACAGAATATAATGAGCCGCTGCCTTTACGAGCCTAGATTAAAACATAAACGGTGTTACTAGCAATAAAAACTTTTTCGTAGATGAAAATAAAAGAGACAATTTTCGTACGTGATTGGTTTATCGAATTAAATGTACAGAATTCGTCGAGTTCTTCCATGAGATAAGATGTTCTTCACTTATATTATCTTCGAATTAGTAAACGCTAATTCGATAGTTTGGCGGAATAGCAGCTATTTCTTACAAAAAGTGGTTAATGTTTACATAGCATGTCCTTTATCTTTTGTATTAAAAATCTTTTTGAGAAATCTGAATAGCTCTCCTAGTTCTGTAACAGCCTTTTCCTATTAGACCACGCACCTGAATTTCCTGCTAATATTTACGTCTACTCGTAAAAACACCCCGCCAACATAATTCCTCACCAAGACGTATGTATCTAATTACTGATGGCACACAGTTACATCTAACAATCTACTTTAACGACATAGGTATGTAGCCCAACCCTCTGACTCACTTTATTCACTAAATTCCCTTACACAGTAGGGAGTAGGAAAGGTGTACATTTACGAATCCCTTTATACGCCTATGTACCTACTGATAGTCGGGGGAATATTATAAAACTACCCTATACATTATAAATTAATGGTGGAAGTTACTTTAGGATTCCACAGTTTTTGAATTTCATTAATAGGAATTAATTGGGTTTTGTGATACTTAAGGCGATTTCGGCCAAACTTTTATACCTAGTATAAGTCTAATCCAGCGAATATTTTTTAAATTTTTGACAGATTTTCCATATAAAAACTGTCAAACGTCAATTTTGTTCCGCGAATAAAAGATATCAGCCCTTAATTTGTGTAAGTTTACAAGAGACATTGTAATGTACGTATAAGTTGCGTGATGATCTGAATATTTATTTTACTCTTGAAGTTTACAACCGTCAACGTCAAGGTTACTTCAAATTGTTGCGGATTTTTGAAGTCTTTTTGTGTTTTTCTTCTTGTCAAGCCAGAGGTACTTAAATTAATAAAATATCTTTATGACCTAGTAGGACACTTTAATTTTTATGGAAGTGATTCCTAAAGCACGTTATTTTAGTGCTCTATTTCAATGCTTCGAATATTGGTTTAAGTGAAAACGGTTAGACAAAATAATATTTAATATTATGTAGAGATCTACATACTACTAAATATTATGTGGAAACGTTTTCACACACTGCAGGTAATTTTACCTACAGTGTAAACGGTAGCTATGGAAATTCTGGTCATTAAACATAATGAGAGTTAATATGTATTCGACACAATTCTACCATTAAGGTTATTACAGTTTTTTTGTGTGGATCACCGGAATTGAAGACAACGTTAGATCTAAACATTAATTGGTACCAATGATTTGAAAATACTTGTAAAATGTAGGTCTTTACCTATTGAGAGACACGTGGTTGGAAAGCTTTTAGTGAGTTTTAATTAACTATCATAAAATTAAGTGACGTAATGGCCCAGTGGTTAAGGCCTCGCCTCTCATGTACGAGGTTGTGGATTTAAATCCAGGCAAGTACCTACCAACGTGACTTTTTCAATTCATATGTAGGTACTTATAGAGGTATGAGGAACAGGGTGTAAAGTTCACTCATTCTCTATAGAAAGGGGAGGATCCTCCGACCAGACGGGTGTTGTGACTGGTAGGAAACTGCCCGACGGTTGATGTCAGGATGTTGTCTATACGTACATACATACAAATAAATAAAATTGAAGTGTCTGTTTGTAATGTCAAAATAACAACTTTTTACTAAATGCATAGGAAATTTTATACGGTTCTTATAAGAAAACAGCAATTTTTAACATTTTTGTCTGTCTGTTTGTTCCGGCTAATCTCCGAAACGACTGGAGCAATTTTGATGGGACTTTCACTGACAGATAGCTGATGTTACGGCGGGTAACTTAGGCTACTTTTATTTTAAAAAAATAATTAGGGTTCCGCGCAAAAAAAATGAAAACCCTTATTAATTAATATGAACAAAAAGTCGGATTTGATTTTTTTTTTGCATTTGGTAGCCCAAATCTCGAATATAAATATAGGCTCTTTAACATCACGCTACGACCCTTAGGAGCCGAGCAAAAAGAAAAAAGTCAGAAAGAACTCTAAGCGAAAACGAAGTAATAGCACGCGCGAGTGATTCAACGCGACGGTTGGCGACGGGTCGGGGGACGAGGGCGTTTTATTAAAATGTGGCTGTTATTTTAGTATATTGTGTATCTTACAATAGCCACGCGAACGAAGTCGCGGGGCACAGCTAGTATATAATAAGGTCTATCTTTTCATACACAAAATCTCTTAAGGGGTCATTGTACTCATCATTATGAACAACTTTTACTATGGGACCAAACCTGCAATAGCAAAAAAAATAAGCTTTTCCCTACATTTTGACGAGTTATGCGAACATAAATATAGGCACCAGCTGATTTTTTTCGCGATTTCAGGTTTGGTCACATAGTAAAATTAAAAAATAAATAGAGAAACTTGGCAACAGTTCATGAAACATACCTAAATAATACATACACCTAAATAAAATTGTTCGTGCTAGGGTCCTCTGGCTCAGGACAGTTTTGTCAGTAGTAAATATATTTTAGACAACTTTGACTACGAGCCTTTTTGGAGCGAAACTAACAGTAAGAATTGGTTTCATTTTGACAGTTCAACCACATTCATTGCGTTATTTACGTTTAGTAGACAAATTTTTGGATCATATGAAGCGCTGGATTAGTAATAAGGTTCAAAATTGATTGACTGATTGATAGTGTGCTATGCAATTAAGGTGCTTGTCTACGCACAGCCTAGAAATAAAACGGTGGGTTGGACATCAAAAATAACCACGACCCCAATTTAGAAAATGCCGAGAAAGAAATCGGTAAAAAATATATAATATATATTTTTTACCGATTTCTTTTTTTGTATATTATACAAGAATAAAATATTGCCAACATCAAAGATAAAAGATAAAGATTGACTCAATAAAGTTACTTTTAGAACTTCGTGAATTGAATTTAGAGTTAGAGTAGATACGTAGGTTTTCCTGAGATTTTTATATTTTTATAAAAGCTTGTTAAAAAAGAATAGAATATAATACCTAAAAGTTTTACTTTGTTTCAAAGTTAGTAATAAAAGTTGTTTGTGTAAGGGCTGATTTAACCAAAGTTATATTTTAAAGTATATTTTATCCGGGAAATTAAATTGACGTCTAACAGTTTTTGTATGGAAAATCTGTCAAAAATTTAAAATTTGTTCGCTGGACTGGATTAGACATATAACAGGAATAAAAGTTTGGTCGAATTCGCCCTAAGACGAGGGCTAAATTCATTACCAGTTTGGGATTGACTTAAATGAATAAAACTCTTGTTTTTCTTTTTAATTCAGAAAATTACCTTTTCAATGGTTTTGTGGAGTTATTAAGCGTCTATAAAAGGGGAGCCCGTCATTTAGGATCCGGGGGTCTACTCCCTAAATCCGTTAATGAAGATACGGGCCCGTCCTAAAGTAGTTAATCCGTCATAACAAGGGTAAAATTAAAATTTTCGGACGGGCAGAAACACATCGGGCGTAGGAACAACTGTAAAATCGTGTTGTCATTCAAAACGAAACCGAACTAACGTCCGTAAGTGATACGGAGTAGGAAACGCCCGTAACTTCGTGCTTAGGGAGTAGATCCCAGAGATTGTTTTGTGCAATTATTATAAAACAAGAAGCTATTTTTCTTTCCACAAACATAATTTTTCACGTAATTTCTGAAGTGTTAATTACTGCACAGCAGGCGTTTGATAAGACACCTCGGGAGTTATCACAGGTGTTCAGTCTCTCGTAACTTGATCAGATAAACATCTGCCGTACCTATTATGATTACGACGTGTGTGTGTGTTACTAGGTGCCCAAAAATTTCCTCCGTTTGTTTTGTGTTAATGTGTGATTTTCGAGAGCAATTTGTCAGTGTTTAGATTCGCGTTTATATTATTTTTACTTGCTAAATTTAGATGTAAATGTCTTTTTGTGGAAAATTTTAATTTTGTAGAAATATTTCCATTTGCTTCGTTGCCTATCGTGTCATCATCTGCCTAGCCTTTTACCAACTACGTTTGGGGTCGGCTTCCAGTCTAACCGGATGCAGCTGAATACCAGTATTTTACATGGACCCTGGTGCCCTGGTACCCTGGTGCCTGTCTGACCTCCACAACCCAGTTACTGGGTAATACGATACCCCTTGGTAAGACTGGTTGTCAGACTTTCGGGCTTCTGACGATCCGTAGCGACAGTCAAAAATCCAAGAATGACAGCCGGGATGTGCTTTCCGAAGCACGGGGTATCTCGGTATGTAAAGATGGTCACCCATCCACGGACCGACAGCAGCAAGCGTAGCTTAACTAGATCGATTGTTGACCCGTGCGGCTGTTATTACTGTCGTGTAAAATGACATACATAATTGTGTAGGTACCTACAGAAAATCAAAATAAATAAAAAAATTATCAGCATTGTATGTATTCCCCAACCCTAAATAAATATTTAAATTGGGTAAATTTCACAAAACGAAAACAAAAGAAGCACTCAAATGCTTTTATCTTTTTTTTAATACCCGCTCAAAACTAATAAACGAACAGTGTAACACAGTGGACCAGAATAAATCCAATAGGTCTACGTTCCCTCGCGCCGGCGCCGGCCATATTTAGACAGAAAACAAATAATTGCTTTTGCCTGACACAGGAAATCGAGTTATTCCATCTACGTGCTTAGAATTTTTTCCACAAAAGAATCTGTTTTTATGTTTTATGGTTCAAAGTTACCGCGGAATTGTTTATCGCTGGCCGCAGCGGTAGTTAAAATGTTGTTGAAGCAGGTGCGAAACTTCTAAATGAGCCAGGAAGGTTTGTAAAGTAGTTTCAGACTATATTTGCGTCGGCGAGATGAGTTCGTGCTCTTAAGTATAATACGCGTTCGTGGCTCACACGACTGTCATTAATAATGTAGTTTCGGGCTCTGTAATGAGGTAAGTCGGTTGGAAATCTTCGTACGGTACATTAGCACTTTCCAGTAGTCATTACTAAAATAGTAGAATTGGGTTAGAGTTTAATACAAAGGGTAGCTTATAGGAATTTGATGAACTGTGAATAGTCATGTAATTGCTGTCCCTTGGGTGCCGATTCTGTATCAGCGAATAATTTATAAAAGTTTTCCCGAGTGGGGTTGTGTTGTTATGGTTAGGCTTACAATTATAATCAATTATTCTTTAGTGAAATCTATAATGTTAAATATTTATTATCAAAGGTACGTCTATACGTCATGTTCGTGAACAGTCGCCGTCAGTAGGGACTGGCCATCTCTTAGCTGCCACGGCTTATTTTAATTTTTGAATTGTTATTTTTTTAATATTTTTATTACGGACGCTCTTACCGTGTACGTCCTTTTACATCGTTCTCACATGCATAATTTCAAAATGAATGATGTAACCAATATGTTGTAACAATATTTTGATTTAAAAAAGTGTCCGTGTAGTATCTTGCCCGTTCTTCTCTGTAGGAACCTGAGGAAGCTATTGCGCTGTGGAATGGGTAACTAGCTTCATCTTTGTGACTGGCCGACCCCTTAACAATTCAAGTATTTCTAATTGGTTTAATTGACATCAATGCTTTGAGTTTGAGTTTGAAAACCGCTTAAACAAGCAAAACAATTTGTTGGAAAAAACTTCATTATCATTGTGCCTCCCTTAAGTCTTTCATACGGAGTGACTGGATACTAATAGATCGATAGAATACGGATAGTTATATTAAAAGTAAAACCTTTTAAACTTGGTACCTCACCTGAAAGATTCATAACCCTACATTTTGGCTTTGTCGGGTAAATGTTTATCCAATGTAACCAATATCAGCATATTTTTAATGTCAATTTTCGTTGATATTCCGTAGCGTTATCTGCCATTCGTTGTCATAATATTTATTGTGAAAACAGTGCAACGGAATGTGCAGAGAATTTTAATGTTTTCTAGAGCTGACATTTTAACGGTTAACTGAAGCTTTTTAGTATAATTCTCGGTATTCCTTTGTAGTGTGTTTCATAATAGTAATGACAGCTTGTTGTTTCGTAGCTATTATAATTATTAAAATATTTTCCAGGAGATGCAAAAATGGAACCCAAAGTTAGTTAGGTACCTTTTAGAAGAAGATACTCACCAAGAGATTATTACATAACTTTATGATATGATGATTATTATATATTTATGAGACAGCAGTATTCGTGAAATCAAACTTACATCTATTTGAAACACTGAAATCGAAACGTCGCAACAATGAGGTTTGTGCTAATACACACAACACAGCATTCTACACTAAAAGTTTTCTAGGCATGGCACCTAGAATGTATAACAAAATACCGAAGCCTATTAGAGACAAACGCGATTTAATTGATTTTAAAACACACCTAAACAACTTCTTAGCGCAGAAGGCATATTATTCAGTTAATGAATATCTAGACGATAATGCTAATTATGCAGATAAATATGTGCAATAAGAGTTAGAGGTAGTTAAATCCTGTGATTATATATTATATTTGTCACCCTCTAAATGACTAAAATGAGGTATAATAAATGTAGAAGTGTGTAATTTAATTTAATTTTTTACAATTGTGTACGCAGAATTGTAATCTTTGTTTTATTTTCAGATAAGTTTTATGTATCATTTAGCGTGGATAGATTTTGTCATTAATTTTAATAAATTTAATTTTGTTGCATATGTGTAATTTTAGATACTACTTTTTTTACTATTTGTACGCCGTCAACGGCAAAGCATAGTGTACCTATACATATTTTATTTACAACACCTGTTTTTACACACACGCATGTTTTACAAATAAAAACTTTGACTTTGCATAGCATAACTTAACATCACATCACGGATTTTGTCCCTGAAGGGTTCAGGTGTACCTACATAGTACCCACACCCACATTTCGTTAGTTATGTTTAAGTCCCACGACGAGGCTATTGCCATCAACCGGGCATAAATCCAGACTCCGGGCGGCTACTGAGAAATTCCTGATGGAAAAATCCTATAACACTTTGCCCGACCTGGGAATCGAATCCAGGACCTCATACTCAGTAGTAGCGCTTGCCACCGCTAGATTAATTAGGAATTAATTATTATTATGTACCTAAGTTACCTTGTTTTAAACCAAGACCAGTAAAAGAGGTTTTTTTAACCTTAATGTGATAAAGCGTATAAACATGGTCAGAGACTAAATAGCGTTCTACTCTTAGACTGGAATTAAGGATTTGGCAGTAAAATACTTCTTTCTTTTTCGTGTGGTTAGTGACTAACCTAGTGTCAGAGTTTTTATGCCACCCATGGGCCTCTGACTTGGCTTCACATGCCGTCGAGAAATAACTCTCAGGCATGCCGGTTTCCTCACGATGTTTTCTTTCACCGTTTTTAAGCAAGTGATAATTATACAATACGCACACGAATCCGAAAAGTCAGAGGTGCGTGGCTTGGGTTCGAACTCGAGACCTATGACTTGGCAGTCCGACGGTCGCACCACTAGGCTATCACTGCTGTTAGTAAATTATCAATTAACTGATATTTATAGTTTTGAATTTATTTGTATTATAACAGCCATAAAATCCCTATTATATTGACAGAACTAGCTGTGCCCCGCGACTTAGTTCGTGTGGAAGTCGTACGATACACAATATAGTAAAATAACAGCCACATTTTAATAACACATTTTAATTCAATCATGATTAGAAAGACACGTGGCGCCATCTATTACCATAAGAACGTTATTATTGTTTTCCTATGTCCGCTTCAGTACACCTGACAACGTATATGCAAAATTTCAGGATGATCGGTTCAATGGTTTAGGCGTGAAAAGGTAATAAACAAACAAACAAACTTACTTTCGCATTTATAATATTAGTTAGGGTTACGCGTTTCTACTGTTCCAGGACGAGAGCTCAGTAGCCGCTCTAATGGAAGCCTGCATCACTGACGATGACAAGCTGTATCTCTGCGTGTCCTCACCCACGATCCGCGACAAGCCAGTCCAGATCCGACCGTGGAGGCTCGCTGACGCAGACTTTGTGCTCGACGCCAGCATGCCACTCGACCCCAGGAAGACTGTCTTCGTGGGAGGCGTGCCGCGTCCGTTGAAAGCTGTGGAGCTGGCAATGATTATGGACCGGCTGTACGGTGGCGTGTGCTACGCGGGCATCGACACCGACCCTGAGCTCAAGTACCCTAAGGGCGCGGGCCGCGTGGCGTTCTCTAACCAGCAGTCGTACATCGCCGCCATCTCCGCGCGCTTCGTGCAGCTGCAGCATGGAGACATCGACAAGCGCGTCGAGGTGAAACCGTACGTGCTGGACGATCAGATGTGCGACGAGTGCGCCGGCGCACGCTGCGGCTCCAAGTTCGCGCCCTTCTTCTGCGCCAATGTTACTTGTCTGCAGTACTACTGCGAGCACTGCTGGGCGACGATCCACTCGCGCCCGGGCCGCGAGTTCCACAAGCCGCTCGTGAAGGAAGGCGCCGACCGGCCGCGCGCCGTGCCCTTCCGCTGGTGTTAGTGCTTCACTTACTAAACTTATACACACTACACGCACGCTGTTGTAACAACACGATGGCAACACTGGGGGACTTGGCTGGAGGCCGACCGACTCGGCTAGACAACTGGTGGGACTTGGTTCGCCCGCCGATTTTAAAATCGGAACTCTCGTACCCCGAAATACGTCGGGAGTCGGATTTTATAATTGACAGTTGGCTAGCTGTTGGTCGGGTTGTGTGTGGGGTACGTTGGGTTGTTTTTTTTTTGACATTTTGGTGGGGTTGGGTATTCTGACACCCATGTCTTTGGAACTCACTTATACATTGATGTAATTTTCTATAACAATAAGTTCTCGCACTGATAAGATATTGTTGCGATATTATTTATCTAAAGAATTAACAGATATTGCTCGTTAATTTTGGTTCTAAAGACATGTTTCTAAATCCTCAGTTCTATAAAATTTCTTCGGTAGCGAAAAATCAATTTTTTGGTAATACTACTAATATTGGTGTCAGCCTTATGAAACTAATCTACCCCACCAGAATAAAAAAAATCGACCCAAGGATACAACTTAAGCCAAAAATGATTACCCAAAACCGATTCAGTATTAATTTATTAAGATAATATTATTAAAGCCATGCCAGTGTGCTCTGCGTGTTGTTCCGCAGTTATTACCTACAAGTGTCGTACTTTTAACATCGGACAGTACTTGTGCCTACTAACACGGTGCCGGGTTGATGGTTCATTTTGGAACGGGTACTTTCTTTATAATCATTTTAATTGGGGGAACTCGTTTTGTGCGTTTTTTAGGGGTGTGGCTAAATAATATCAGCCACACGCGTCGATCGATCAGGTTAAGCTACGCTTGCCGCGGTTGGTTCTGGATGGGTGACCATCTTTACATACCGAGACTCCTCCGTGCCTCGGAAAGCACGTTAAGCCGTTGGTCCCGGCTGTCATTCGTAGATCTTTGACAGTCATTACGGGTCGTCAGAAGCCCGAAAGTCTAACAACCAGTCTTACCAAGGGGTATCGTGTTGCCCAGTAACTGGGTTGTGGAGGTCAGATAGGCAGTCGCTCCATGTAAAATACTGATATTCAGCTGCATCTGGTTAGACTGGAAGCCAACCCCAACATAGTTGGGAAAAGGCTCGGCAGATGATGATGATGATGAGTTAGGATACTAAAATCTAGACTCTCCCAGGAGCACTAAAGTTATTAATGTATCAGCAAATTATCTCAATTTATCCGTTACCTAACAGTATTATATGCAACGACCTATCTACATGTCGGAAATCAGTTTGGGTTTCTTACGAGTATGTCCGTCTTTTATTTAAATAAGAAAACACTGATTTTAATTTAGAATTAGAAAGGAATTGCACGACTGAAAAGTGCACTAGTACGTATTTCTCTATTTGCATTACCACGACATAATAACCTCGTCTAGCTAAAGATATTAAAGTATCGACTGATCTCAATTACCACCGCAACATTGTAAATGCAAGCATTATTTTCAATTTGCAGCGTACGCGTTCATTTCTCTCAATTTTGCGACAAAACGCAAACGCGCGAAAGCACGTTTCGTGTAGCAAACGCGGTTCCATTTATATGTCTGGGATTACCGCGGTGAATCCGTCGCGAGTAATCGTACGAGCTCGGATAACCTAAGCTTTTATCGATAAATGTTCGATTAGTTTAATCCCGCTAACTGCATGAGGATTTTTGTGCGGCACCAGAAAGCTAAACTAGGAACATGAGGTTTATATTGCTTTTTAGTATTCTGAAATCTTTTCTGGCTTATTCCTAGAAAGGGAAATTGGGTGGTTAGTGTAAGGAATTATTTAAGCAAATGGTGTGCGGAAGTGTTTTCCTTGTGTCAGATTATTGAACTGTAAAACCTCACTATCGTGACTTTCACATAGTTGAAATAGAAAAACGTAACATTATAAATTATACAAACTTGACATTATGTCTAATTAAAAACAAAAAATTATGCAGAACTTGTGCAAGTATGCAGTAGTTTTCCTTTAGTATCGCATGCGGTTTACTGCCTTGTTTAAAAACCAGGTCACCGAGGCACCTTAGTAATACCTAGTAAATGACGTGTCACCTTTTGTATAACTTGTGTAATAACTTTAATAAAAGCAAGTGTATTGATCCACTGGATCTTTAAAAAAAATATTGTTGTGGAAATTTATTTCAAGGTCTAATACCATCAAGAGTAAAGGGAATTATAATTAAGTATTTGTAATTTATAAATAATCTGAAAAAAATATATTACGGAGAAGGTATGTACTACATCTCTCTAGTTATCGTTATCGTCAGCCATATTTTAACTACTGTGGGCGTGCTATGGGTGGTGTTGGTTTTTGCGCAATAGAAAACCATTTGCAGTTCAAATCAAATTATAATTCATTTACGATCAAATTAATATTTTTTTTTAAATAACCGACGAAAAACTTCAACGCAGGGCGTCCAGAATCATGTACTGAACCCATGGTAATCGGATTCGCATCGATGCCCTGCCACCCTGTATACTTTCATATTATGCATTTAGTAAAAATCTGTTATTTTGACATTACAAACAGAGACTTCAGTTTTGTTTATTTGTATGCATAGATTTGGGTTGTGGAGGTGAGACCAACCAAGTTGGGAAGTTGCCAGGCCAATGATGGATGCAGAAAATGTTAGATAACAAAATAACAAGTGGAAACGCTTTGCTGTTGCAGCACTAAGCACTCCTTAGGGATTAGGTCGTTACCAGGCAGACTGATGAAAAGAACAACACTTCTTTTCAAATTAGCTTTAGTAAAGTAGTTAAGTCAGGATTCATGGAATTTGGTACCGTGCCCTCACATGCTCGTGAACTTATTAATTTTGTAAGAAATCTATTCGAGTTGTTTCTCAGCTCAAAATCATCTTCTATTTAAAGCAAACTCACCTTCGCACATAAACAGAAAAGATATTTGAAATTAAAATTACAATTCTAAGGATCGTGTACTGCATAATTAAACACCGAAAATTCACTGAAAATAACGACGACGATCTCATTAAAAGTTTGACCCTAACGTGAAATTTAATCAGTCCACCACGCTCCCCACTGGAAGTGTTAAAACACAACTTTTTGTCTAATGCTGGAACAATGGTAATACCACTGGGAACTGGTGGTTTAATAAAGACTGGCTTGACAGCGAAAGTCGTTGTATTTAGATGGTCCAGTTTGTTGTTGCATAAACCCACACACACAGATGTAAACGTTTTTTAACCCTTCCGGATAAAAACATGTTTACACCTGTGTGTTTTAATTTAATTTTCTTGTATTTTGAGAAACGACCAGAACGATAACGCTTTTTCATGATTTTTTGCCACGGTTTTCAAAGTTAGAAAGCTGTATTGTTTTATTAATGGAGGTGCAGCCCCATGATAGTGTCATTGTCAACGGGGGTCGTAATAATTATATAGAGTTAAAGGCCACAACACAAGTGATGTCACAATATATAAGACGAATCCACATCTAGGAACAGTTCCCAGTATTTATTTGCGAGGTTCAGACAGTGACAGAAAGGGCTAGCTTTAAGAATTCATCAAATTACCCTTTATTTATAGTGCTTTAAATAGGTACAAGCCCCTTCCCTGCTAGAAATGAGTCCTATACTAAATTATCATTGAAATTGTTGATATCTAATTAATATTTACAAATAAATTAAATTAATAATTCAATGTAATTTCAAAATAACAGCTTTTCACTAAATGCATATAGGTACTTATAACAAAAAAACATTTTTTTTTAATATTTGTCTGTCTCTATGTTTGTTCCGGCTAATCTCCGAAACGGCTGGACCAATTTTCTCTGGCAGATAGCTGATGTTATAAGGAGTAAGTTAGGCTACTTTTATTTTAGAAATAATAAGTAGAGTAGGCAAAATACTTAGGGTTCCGCGCAAAAAAAAAACCCGTGAAATAATGAACAAAATCCGATTCCAATAGGGAAGTGGTTTTCCGACATCCACGCGAATGAAGCGGGGGCACAGCTAGTTGTAAATAAAGATCAGAGCATTTTGTAGGAAACTTTAATATTAGGAATATAAAGAAATATAATGTTCATAATGCTATTCTAAAAACGTTGTAAATACAGATTTGATAGGAAACTTACAATATTAGGAATAGACATATTATATTCCTAAAGCTACACTAAAACGAATTGTAGATAGTATTCGTATATTTAATATTTTTCTGTAGTAAAAGTAACCCGTCAAGTAAAGTAAACAGCGTTTTATATTATACTATTTACCGCCCGTAACATTTATAAAGGAATAATGTCAGACAGTACAGCCATAATAAAATGTAACGATATAGCTACGTACGAAGAGTACATTAATAATACACTGAATGACATAATCACAGGTTAAATAAAAATAATTTAATAATTAATTTACAGAAGACCAAATTTATGCAATTTTATCAAAAAGTTACACCTAGAAAACTAAATATCAATTATAGGGCAATCTCTATAGAAGAAGTAAACATTACAAAATTTTTATGCATAACGATAGACAACAAACTCACTTGGGAAGATCATACAGATGCAAAAAGATAAGGAAATCAGCTTATGCTCTTTTTAAATGGTCAAAAGTAGTTAGCCGTGATACCGTTCTAACCGCATACCATGGTCTCGTAGCATCTGTTATACGCTATAGATTCATATTCTGGGGAAACTCAACTAAAAGACATGTTATTTAGAGCACAAAAACGGTGCATTCGAGCTTTGTGCAATCTAAGAACAAGAGATAGCTGTGTACCAATGTTTAAATCTCTGAAAATATTAACTTTTCCATCAATGTAT
The DNA here is from genome assembly GCA_947568875.1 of Fissipunctia ypsillon. Taxonomy (NCBI): domain Eukaryota; kingdom Metazoa; phylum Arthropoda; class Insecta; order Lepidoptera; family Noctuidae; genus Fissipunctia; species Fissipunctia ypsillon. The sequence continues at coordinate 18,074,133 of OX387654.1, read as the reverse complement.
ATTTTAGAAGTAACAACATTTGTCAAAAAAAATTCAATGTTTTCTACTAAACCGTCTCAAATACGTAGAGGTCCATACGTGCTCAGTATCAAAACGTTTTATGTGCCAGGAAATGTAAGACGGCTCTAATGCGCAAAAGCTTGCTGGGAATGGCACCCAGAATATACATATAATAAGTTACCTGACTCCTTGAAGCAACTCAAGATTATGAGCTTTAAGAAGAAATTATCACAGTTTCTAATGCGTAAATGTTACTACACTGTAGATGATTTTCTTAATGACAATAATATTAATATAAATTGACTAGGACGTAATGAATGTGTGTGTTGTTTGTTGTGTAATTTTTTTACAGAATTTAATATTAATTAATCTAAACTACCTGACTGAATTTGTAAATACCTAATTTAATAATTTATACTGTTTTTCAATTTAAAGGAGGATGGGCATTTTGGTACCCATGTCCAATCAAAATGAATTTACCATCGTTGGATAGCTCTCTTCAAGAGCACAAAAAACTACTATGGCACCAATCCCGTATAAATTGTCCGTTTTGAAATATAGTCTTTAGAAGATACTGGATATTTAGTTCGAAATAGAATTTTAAAAAATCATATCGCCAGTTTATCTTGACAGATTTTGATGATATTTGCACAGATTTTGAGCTAAGCAAAATTCAGTTAACGGATGAAAATCATAACAAAATCGGTTTGGTATTTTTTCAGTTAGGGGTGATCTATTTATTAAACACTAAAAATACAAATACATCAATTGATTGACATTGGAGCAATATTTTTATTACTATTAACCCTGAGTATACGTAAGTAGATGACTAGTAAGTTGGAACTGGTATTGTTATCTCTCTCGCTCTCTTATCTTACGCAGCGCGGTAGTTAGCGCGTTCAGCGAGGGGCGGGGGCGAGGGTGGGCATGCTGCGGCGCTTGTGCATGTTCCCTTGGTAGTCGTTTGCTGATAGGTAATTGTTGTGTAAGTTACTACATTGTCTCGTTCCTCATTGTTCACGTCGACTTTAGACCCTGGCATTAACTTGGACTCTGTTACCTGTTTTATTTTTGACTGCGGCTTTCTACTGGACTTGAGTGCTTGAGTTATTTTGATTGCAATGGAACGTTTTCGTACCTGTGTAATGTGCCGAAGAGATCTATACCGAGGCAGATATCAAGTGCGCATTCTATCGGAAAACTTACCAAGAATGCGCGCATACCTAGCAGCTTTTATTCGAGAAAATGCTGCATTGGAGGTTAGTATTTATTGAACTTTTTAACTTTCCATTTGATAGTTTTATTGCATTTATTTTATTGTTAATAACCTGTATAGTATATTGCTAATGTTCTTGCCTTTGAATCCATTGGTTTCGGGTTTGATCCCCAGTCAGAGCAACGAAAAAATCCTGGGTCTTAGATGTTAATCTATTTATTGTTATGTTGTTATCTTTATGAGCATTTATTGTATTACGTGTCTCGTTGACTCAGTACAGACAACAGCATAGAATACCACATAGAAATAAAAATCGATCATTTTACCTCGTTGTGCCCGCATGTGCGTTAGACTTTAGGTTAGCCTTTGGTCTCTTTGTTTGTACGGATGCCTTGTTTGTTATTTTTCGGCCGCTAAAGCGCACATAATTTTTATCTATTTTACCCCTTAAATGCACACGACCGATGAGTCACAGACCGCGCGCACCGGTTGGCACGCAGATGTTTCACAAAAACCCTATTTATGACTCTGTTTCTGGGTATTTTGCTTCCGGTTAATGTTTGTTCTATTGTCAACGAAATGACGAAATGAAATGTGTTGGTTTCGTTTGAATGTATGATTATCTTCATTTATAACATTGTTTTGAGAACATAAACAAAAAAAAACATTTTTTAAACAAACATTCAAATGGTAACCTATATGTTTTAAGGTTCGAAATCCATGTTGTGTTTATTTTTAACGTAAAACATGAATAAAATCACATTTCACAGTACAATTTACATTATTTACAAGTAACGGAGAACCAAAACAAAGATTCACGGACGAGAAAGAAATATTTTTATTTCTGAAATGACAGATCGTAGGGTTGTCATATGTTAAAATGTAGTTTGTTTGGTAAGGAATTTTACGGTACTATTACCATAGAGAAATACAAACTAGTTAATTGATAATCCGGCATAATAGAACGTCATCCAATGTGCACTTAGAGGCAAAAACGTTTTCTCTCTTTTGGTACTCTAGATCCCATGCGCATTTTAGCGGCTAAGCGTATTGTTTATAATACCCCAGGTACGCTTTCTAGGTATGTTGTATTTATTTATTTTCCTTACATTATTATTACCGATTTTCAGATCGTGTTTGATGGTACTCGGAGAGTATGTTACCGATGCTGGCAAAGAGCAGAAAATGCGACTAGAGCTCAACCTCAACCACAACCTCAACCCGAGCCAGAGCCGCAAGAACAAGTAGAACCGCAAGAAGAAGCAGAACCTCAACTAGAAGTGATACACGTGCCCGAATATATGAGAGCACCAAATACCCCGAGGCATTGTCTTTTTCGTGGCTGCCCTAATACAACCCGCCATCGAATCCCAAACGTTGTTAAAATCCATGTATTTACTCAATACAAAATCTACATTCCTGATGCTGTCAGAGTATGCCGCGATCACCTAAATGGAAATGACTGGGATGAACTACCTCAGGCATGCAACATTTCCCATAACTTTACGGCCGCCCACTTCAGTGACCTTTGTGACCTACTGAGAAATGCCTTAAACAGACCCAGATTGCGTTTTAGCGAGCTAAGAGGATTAACTGAAGAAGAAATGCACTTTTGGACTGGACGTACTATAGAACAATTTAACGCTATCTTAGAGCAAACCACTTCATTAAGAGATGCAAGTGCAGATCCCAGAACCACTTTGGGTATTTTACTGACAAAACTACGCACAGGAGAATCCAACGTAAGACTTGCGACGTTGTTTAATATATCAAGAAGAAAACTCGATCGCCAGTTGGCCATTGCACGAGAGTGTCTTAGTACTGACTATGTTGTGCTTGACTTGGGACTGGATCACATAAGTAGAGACAATATACTGGAGAGAAACCTGAGGATTCCAAAAGCACTGTATGGAAATGAAGAAAACTCTAAAGCCATTATTGTTTGCGATGGCACGTATATTTAAATTCACAAAAGCACAAACTTTTTGTTTCAGAGGCAATCCTACAACTTGCACAAGTTCCAAAACTTGTTAAAGCCATTTTTAATTGTAACCACTGACGGATACATTATAGACGTAAAAGGACCATACGCTGCAACTAAAACTGATGCCCAGATAATGAGCGATTTAATGAATGACGAGGAAAACCCCTTGCACATATTGTTTCATCCCAATGATGTATTTATGTTAGACCGTGGGTTTAGAGACAGTTTGGGCAATATTGAAGCACGTGGCTACGAATACCACGTTCCTCTGACGAAGAACCCAGACCAGTCACAGCTCACTACTTCCCAAGCGAATGATTCCCGACTAGTTACAATATGCCGATGGGCAGTGGAAGTGGTTAACGGGCGGATTAAAAGAGATTTTAAGCTGTTGCGGCAAAGATATTTTAATAATACAATGCCTAATATGTTTGTGGATGTTAAAATTGCAGCAGCAATAACAAATCACTTCCACACGCCAATTGCAGATAGCCAATACGCAGAAGCTTTTCTACAAAAAATATCTGAAAAAATGCAAACCCCAAACGTGTTGTACAATTATGTAGAAGAAAAACGATTAAATAACAGAAGAGCCGATTTCCAGAGATTGGAAGCCAATGATGTGCCCGATTTCCCCCGATTGAGTGAACAGGACGTGATATTGCTGTCATTGGGGACATACCAATTAAAACTCGCAAAATCTTACTGCAGCGAACACCTAAACAACGACTTATATCTCATCGAAACATATAGAGAAGCCGCTTTGGAAGACATTATTGAATACGGAATTGACGAAGATGCGTGGCTTTTGCGTGCACGTATACAGTCCCGACATGTGAGAGCAAAACAATACTTTTGTTACATATTGCTAAATAGAAATGAAAACATAATATTACATCATTATTGTACATGTTTGACGGGACGCCGCACGGTAGGTTCCTGTGCACATATAGTATCCATTGTCTGGTATTTAGGATATGCTAGACACGAGGGCTTTAATGAGCCAGCATTATTTTTAAATAGCATCGTTATAGATAATGAATGATGTATAGTATATATTATACATCATATTATTCATTATCTTTTTATGTTATTGTCGATCTATAGACACACATTTATATACTTATATACAATAAATGATAAAACTTACTTCGAACTCGTTTTATTTACCTAGACAATGAAAAATATTAATAATAATTATGAAAATACCATGCCAAATGGAGAAAACAGTCAATAAAAGTATGTGTACTTAATAGGACGTAACAAAAATAAATAACTTTCAAGTAGAATTACTCCGATCGGACAGTGAATAGGGACAAGCGCCATGGTTATTCTTAATCTACACAAAAATACCTTTCCAACGGTGTATCATTCATACCAATTGGTGCCGGTACCAGTTTCCATACATTGGTGCCCATCCTCCTTTATTTTGATATTTCTCGGGACCGTAAGGTCCTGGACCTTTGGAAGCCATATGAGGGGCCGAAGCCAAATCGCAGAGGCCCGTTAGACGCTTTCAATGGAAATGAGGCACCAACCGACGATTATCCCTGTGCGTACTATGCAAGTGCACCCAAGGACAACCCCCGGTTGGTGTAGGACTCTTGCAGGATATGGAGACAAAAAAAATATTGGGCTATGGGTTTGGATGGCTAAAGTGGACTGGTTATCTAAAGCTATGGAAGGACTATGGCCCCTGCCTGACCAATGTTTGTTTAAATTTATTATTATTATACCTACTTAATCTAAAATTTGTTCACCGCTGACAAAACATAGAGAGTCAACTGAATTATTACTGAAGACAAAATGTATGTACCTGTGTTTACAAATAAATATTCATGCATTCATTCAGAATGATTTATGGTTTCATTTATTTCTACCGTATTTGTAATATTGTTAGTTCTCACCATTTTTTACCTGGGAGTTCCAATGAGGTAGTAGAAAAGGGTTTTAACAATTGAGTGGTCGTAAGTCGTGGCATTTTAGGTCTGGTCTACAATATCTATTACCTTGAGGGCAGGGGAGGGTTGATTTATGTTCCCATCTCGTTTGTATATTTTATACGCTACGTAGGTCTCGTACTAAATTTGAGCCCGGTGACACAAACTGTGCATGAATAATGTACAGCACTTTATTTTCTATACACACGCGAGCATTGTCGAAAGAAAAGTGAGCGTTGGATACAGGTCAGCTCTGTGTACAATGGAATCAGAGATCAGCCTTGTGTTTTGATTGTCAGAAAGGATTTTCTAGTGCATGAATAACAATTCCTTCATTCTAGAAAAGAATAGGTCCCACCTATCCGATATTTTTTTAGATACCACAGTCTGTTTTAAACTCCTGTTGTTGATATTATACGCCTATCTGAGAGCTAACTCAGACACATATAACCTCTATAACTCTGAGATACATATAACCGAGACATAACTTACTGCTAAGTGAAGCACTAAAAATAAAATGAGTAATAAATAAATTAAGCGGTTTGTAATAAAAGTATGTATCTTATTTTTTTTCATTTAGGTTATTTTTATTCAACTCCTCTTTATGGAGATGTGACACTAAACTTCTGAGCGACCATTCAGGACATTTGATCGGTAAAATGTTCAATGCCATTGCAAGTAAGATATTATGTTTATACAAAGATGTTTTGCTGTTTGTTACTAAACTGCCTGTCTTCAAAAGCGTGTGGTTTTTCTACATAATGACGATTTTAAACAATTCCGCAAATTCATAAGCGGTCGCTTATGGACTGGAAATGAACGTTGCAATAATTAACGCAACTGAAAACACAGTACGTACCTACCTAAAGTATTATTTCACCAAAAAAAATATGCAGACATTTATAAATTTATTTTTTGGTTTTGTATTTCATTCTGGCACAAAGAAAGGTCCCACATAACGGAAGTCTGTTTCACGTTCCGTTGCGTGCTCACAAAAGGTACCTACAAAAAGTACTCATTTTTAATACTGTATGAATTTTACTGCTTAATTAAGCTGTGTTGGAGACGTTTGTGGTGTTAGGTAACAGTAAGACCGTTGTTTTATGTTCCGCTCCGTACGCCCACCGCCCCGCGCCGGTGGCGTAAACCCTAAAAGAATTTGTTCGCTTTTGCAAGCTTGTTGTGTGGCAACACTGGCAACCCTGAGTGGTTTAGCGAATTTTGTGTGTTTTTAATGTCTGTAGTCAATATTTTTTTATGAGGGACTGGTAAAAGTAAAATTTTTAGGCGGTTCTTGGCTGGGATTATTGAAAATATATAGCGTTATATTAAACACAAGCACTTCCCGCGCGACTACGTTCGCGTGTATTTCCTACTTTAGTACCCCGTTACGGGTTGATTTTCAAAAAAACCCTAATACACGACGTTCTTTATTTTCGGTCTTAAGTATAAATACTGAGTTTCGAGTAAATCGAACCGCGCGTCAAAATCCTTCCATACAGACTTTGATACCCCCCAATCCCCCTTTAGGGGGTAGTTTAGAAAAACAAAAAATGACAAACTTCATAATTTACTTAGATAAACATTCGCGCCAAATTTCAAGTTTATTAACTCAATGAATAAGATTTTCCATACAAACAAAATCCCCCCTTTTCACCCCCTTAAAGGTCGAATTTCCAAAAATCCTTTCTTAGTGGATCCTTGCAACATAAAAGGCATCAACTGCCAAAATTTTAAGTTTATCCGAGCGGTTTAGTCTCTGCGTTGATGAATTAGTCCGGACAAGTAAATCTACAGGGTGTAAGGGACAGCCCTCCGCAGACTGTTGGGGTGCATTAAGAATATCATACTAAGACGACCGGTATATGAAATTATTTCTGGACCGTTATGAGAATCCAATAAACCTGGTTTGTTCTTTTACCTCACAAGCAATGTATCGTTACCGTGGCAAAACACGCGAGTATTTCAACATCCATTGCTGTTTTTTATTTTAACTGTTTTATTTATGATACATAAATGGAGTGCTGCGTACAGAGAATGTAATTTAACATTGAAATAAAGGAATAGTAACTGAAAAAAAATTAAAAAAAATTAAAATTTTCCTTACAAATTTTCCGGTGTAATGTGATTCAAAATAAGGAGCTGAATGCACCCTGTTAGTTTGCGGAGAGCTTACACCCTGTTTAGATTGACAGGGTGAGGTTCGATAAACATCATACATAACTGTTGACCGTGTTCTTTTCTATTTCGATACAATGATAAACGATGTAAATCAAAACAAAAGGCAACAAATACCTACACTACAGAGAACGTTAGAATCCTACGCATCCTCGAGACTCTCAATATTCCTTTGCCATACAAAAGATACAACAATGCGTCATATTTACATTTATTGCCGTTCAGTTCTACAGGGCGATACTTCAGCATCCAATTATTTTATGTAAAGAAATATTTCCATCCTTTCCTCAAGTTTTCTTACAATCTCAAGCTCTTTTAATAAGCTAGTTAGTTAATATCCATTTTATAACTTGAAGAGTTATAATAAAAAACACTGCCTCGTTGGTGTAGTGGTCGCAAGCACTACTGCTGAGCAAGAAACTCTGGGTTCGATTCCCATGACGGGCAAAGGGTGTTATTGGGCTTTTTCATCAGGAATTTCTCGGTAGCAGTCCGGAATTTTGGATTTGTGCCCGGTTGATGGCAATAAGCTCGCTCCCTATTACATGGGACTTAAGGGGAAGCGCTAAGGTAGTCCGCGAAATTCAAATTTTCTTACGATTTTTGCAACTTGAAGCTCAGTGTCTGGTGTATGTTGATTAAAGTATGATTCGCGACCGTAACAAATATGTATTTACTGAATTATAATCATTAGAATCAGTAATATAACTGCCTAAGTTAGTATAATCCTCAAATCTCAATATTGCATGAAGTAGTCATTCAATGGGATTACTTGGTCTTAAAGATTTGTATTGATAACTTTAATTATTATATTTCTGTATAGACATATTTGTGCACGGTCGCGAATAATATTTTAATCAACATATAACCTAATACTGACCTGCAAATTGCAAAAAACGAAAGAAAATTTGAATTTCGCGGGCTACCCTGGCGCTTTCACCTTAAACATAACTGGCGAAATGTGGGTGTCCTAAAGTCCACCTCGGCCTGACCCTTTAGAGATTACAGGCATGATGGTATTTTATGTAGAAATATATTTATCCTTTCCTCAACTTTTCTAGCAATCTCAAGCTGTTTTAATGAGCAAGTTAATTAATACCCATCTTCTAACTTTAAGGGTTGTAATGAAAAATACACCCTAAACTGCGTTATTAAGTCAGAGTCATAACCATAGAAATATAAAACAAAACTTCTTTCTTATATCTATGGTCATATCAAAATTCCCCAGGAGAGTAATAAGGTCGAATAAAAAATAAACTAGGACAATATAAATGAAATATCGAGGGAGTTTCTTTGGCAAGTTATCTTGGGTTAACTGAACGGAAACCCCGTTACCCGCTTTTATTATCAACAGTTCATTTCCGAGCTCTTTAGTTAGCAACAGTTTATGGGTTTTTGTTTTCAGTTTTCAACTTTTGTAGTCTTTTGTTTTAGTTGAGAAAAGGTTGAAAGGCGGGAAGGTTGATAAAAGGGTTCGCAGTATCGATAATGGAACTATTAATGAAAACTGTTGCTTTAGAAATTGCAAGGCACGTCTCGGAAATCAATATATAATATGTAGGTATATTGATTTCCGAGACTTGCTTTGCAATTTCTAAAGCAACAATTTTTCATTATATTTGTATGTTTTTGCTTTCTAATTAGAACCGTACGAACAGTAAATATGCCATTCGTGTGTGATTTTGGTATTTACTCTTAGAAAATGACATACTGTCAATTATTTTCTGTTTTCTAAGAGTAAATACCAAAATAACTGGCAAAAATAGCATAACGATTAACAACATTCTACGTATTTGTCAGAGGAAATTGTCCTTTGATTTAAATTTAATAAAGTAATCACGAAAATCTCTAGAAATGCGACGTTGACAGCCCGCGCACAATGAACACTCTTAAAGGTGATGTGATTATGTTAATGGTCAGCCCAGGAATTCGCAGTATTGCAAATAGCTGGATACCGATTTGTTACCGATTTCTATGAACATTCAGGCCATTCAGTAAGTGAGTGATTGTTGTCATTATGGTTAAGACGTTATTGCTTCCACCTAGTACAGTCGACCGCTGGTCGCACGTCGTTGGTAACAATTTGACACTGACAGCGCCTTTGTGTCGTAGCAATAAAGGCGATTTTCGAAGTGCACTGATATGCGTTTGACTGTACGTCACAGGTGATTATGGTAAACTCATTAATAACTCAACTAGTTTCCAAGTATTGGGAACACTTTAGCGTTGCGAATAATTGATTTACAAGCTCGGTTTTTCAAGCAACGGATTACTAAGTAAACGCTTTCGCAAAAGTGCGATGCTTTGGAGGACACTCTACGGGTATGGCAGTAATAACAATACAACTTCTATTGTGTCTCGTTTGCGTCCCGCAAAATGTTATAGCTTTTCAGCACCCTAATTGCGTAACACACTGTCTTATAGTAGGAATATTTTTCATTTACTTTTTATTTATTAAAGAACACCAACAGCGTATACGTTCAACATTGTTTTATAAAAGTATTTAGGAAAGTATTACTGCTAATGTATACACAAATTATAGGTGTACATAACATTTAAAGAAAAAAAAAAACATTGAACAGAAGCTGCTTATAAACTAAAAGGAAAATTTAAACAAAGTTATTTAACGACAATAAAATAAAATACAAGAGAATACAAATTAATGAAGAACGTGAACATAACACGTAATTCAAATACATAATTCTACTGTATAACAGAAATTCTGTGACTAAATGATAATTTACAGTTCAACAACATTCATTGCGTTATTTACATTGTTGAGCGGACAAATTTTTCGGACATAATAATATGAAGCAATGGATTAGCTATCAATATGCTTCAAAATCATTCAGATTGTGATTGGTACTGTGCTACGCAATTAGGGTGCTGGTTTCCTGAAATGCAGATATTGAAATCAGGTCTGTGAGAAACATTATCGAATTTCATACTATAATAACCCACGTTCAGATTATCTATTTATCACAATGGTAGGTATGAAGTGAAAAATTACTTCGTAAAGAAAGGATTTTTTCGATCCTCACTGAAAACATAAGCCTCAGATTTTTAATAAACATCAAAACCACGTCACAACAGAACAAGCTTGTCGTGTCGTAGTTGCATGAGTAACTTACGTATACAAATGTATATTCTAATGTAAAACACAAGCAAGCAAAGTGGTAACATTTCTAAACCTCAGGAGAAAAGCTCGCTTCAAAAATAAAGACGGTAGCGATACATAAACTTGTTTAACTAAAATTGACGGAACACAGAAATGTATTGAAGACGAATTCCTCCATTCCTTAGCCCTATTGTACACGACACGGTTTCTTTACAGTACGCCGCGCTAGCCGCACCACAGAATAATCGTGTGAGCTTGTTTATGACACGGCGGCGCCGTGTCGTCAACACACTTCCATAGTGATCAACACAACACTGATGACCGTGCCTACACACGGCGAATAAACCGTAGTTTTTCACGGCAAAAAAAAGCATCTGTGTACAACAGGTCTTAGTCGTGTTCCCCCCTTATCGATTTGTTGTAGAGGGGTACGACAACAACTGTGTTGTAAATGTTGATGCATGTTTTATTCATTGTTGTGTATACGATGCCGTGGCTTCTCCTGATGACGTACCGTTCCAGTGTTTGTCGACAGTTATTTTGCCGAGTGATGTGTGTTTCGGGAAATTGTTGTTTATTGAATCTTTGTTTAGTTTCAGTAAAGAGTTAGGGTATAAGTACAATTTATTATCTGTACCAATGAATCGGCTACCTACTACATACTTTGAAATTCAGTCTTATAATTCAGTAGGAAACTATTTGTTTCGAAAATGGTTATTATATTTTGCTCCTTTCAAAATTTTCGTACATACCAAAATGTGTTCAAGCTGCTTCCTAATAAATGAAGTAACGGCGTGTCAAAGTGCTCGTAAAAGCATTTTCCTTGAAATCAACGTTGTTATACCACAATAAAGTACATCCGCGGGGTTTCCAGACCTAGCAATATAGAACGCCTCAATTTTGCCTGAAATCTTGTAATAAACGCCGCGCAAAGATGACTCATAAAAAGAAATTCGAGAAAATATGTAAGCAATCTAGAACTTAGAGGTTTTGGTATCTTCGGTATAGACTTTAAGCATAGAGTAACAAAGTACGTATGTATTTGAAAAATAAAAAAAATTATGAAGTTATGTGTAACGTTGACGGGTTTGAGCTAAATTTTGTCGCATGTCAAAACATGACATGAAGGTACCCTACTAGGTAGTGCATATAAAAATCATCAATTCAGTACATTATTAAACTTCTTCCATTTCAGTGAAAATATGTACTGAATTAAAATTATATTCGAAGTTCACACAGTAGATATAGGTACCTACCTTCCTTGTGAACATCGATTTCCGTTAAGGAGGTAACGAAATCAGTAGAAGTTATTTCAAAAGTTCACAGGAATATAATTAAAATATTACTTTAAGAAAAAGTTGAATCAAACTTGATGTTAATTGTAATTTAATTATTTTGAAACTTGTCTGGAACAGATATTTGTGAAACAAGAAACTTTTTTTATTATTAATAAAACATCGGTTGGTTTTATTTTGATCCGATGACGCTACAAAGGATGTTTTAAAATATACCTACCATTGTTTGTAGTTGTTACGCAATTAATTAGATTTTTATATTAAAATATTATAAAAAAGGAGTAACAAGAAAAACATTAGTTAATAAAATAACAGATTTTTGTACTTAATGCATAGTCAACAAGTTTACACTTTGACATCGCATTTCACATTTGGTATATTTTTCGTGAAGCTTAATGCACATGTTTAAACATAAATTTGATTATTTTTTTGGGAACTGCTCAGTAGCACGAAACTCAACGAAACTCGTCATTTTAAAGCAAAATAAACTAATATCAAACCAACTCGGTTTTGTCCATTGGCTGCGTCCCTGGCTTGGGATTAAAAAGTTCTGTTTTAAAATTATAACCTAACTAGCTTCTTCCCGCGACTTTTTCCGCAAAATTTTAACATTCTTCTTTCCTTTTTCGTGTGGTTAGTGTGTCTAACCTGGTGTCAGTTTTAATGCCGCCCATGGGCCTGTGACTTGGCTTCACATGCCGTCGAGAAATAACTCTCAGACATGCCCTCACGATGTTTTCCTTCACCGTTTTTAAGCAAGTGATAATTATACAACACGCACATGAATCCGAAAAGTCAGAGGTGCGTGCCTTGGGTTCGAACTCGAGACCTATGACTTAGCAGTCCGACGGTCACACCACTAATTTTAACATCTTTCCATCAGTGAAGAAATCATCATTTCCCCCTACATACAAACTCACAAATGTTACCTCTTCATAATATTAGTATCCAATGGAAGCCACTCAGTTATTGTACTATAACTCAGAATCAAAACGTTCATACCAAACCAGTACTTACCACAATTCGGTGTTGGACAGTGAAACCTGGAAATGAACCGGATTACCGGACAGTAGCATTGTAGTCGGATGAGATCCATACAGTGGTTTCTCCGAAGACCAGGGATTTCTATTGAATGACTATTTCATGAAATCTTGACAATTAGGATTATACAAACTTATGGAGTTGTATTACTGATTTCGACGATTATAATTCTGTAAATGCATATTTGTTACGGTCGCGAATGATACTTTAATCAACATACAATTTAATACCGATTTGCAAATTGCAAAAAACAAAAGAAAGAATGAATTTCGCGGACTACCTGGTGCTTCCCCCTTAATAATTTATTTTTAATTTTTTTGCCTGCTGCATGCATCCCTTACTTTTATTGTACTCAAATATGCATATAAAATGAGAGAGCGCCTTGACTTCCATAAATACAAGTCTTACTTAGTTTGGAAGTCAAGAGTTCCTTTCCATGTACATAATAACATCATCACGCCTTGTTTCCCCGAAGGGTTAGGCAGAGGTGTAGTACCTATAGTAGTACACCCACATTTCGCCAGTTATGTTTCAGTCCCATGTAATAGGGGGCGAGCCTATTGCCAACTACCGGGCACAGATCCAGACTCCGGGCTGCTACTGAGAAATTCCAGATAGAAACACCCAATAACACTTTGCCCGACCTGGGAATCGAACCCAGGACCTCATGCTCAGCAGCAGCGCTTGCGACCACTAGACCAACGAGGCAGTCTTTCCATGTACGTTATTTTAATATGCAATAAACTTTTTTATTTATTTGTTTGTGTAAACGATCGCGTAATCGCATATTTGCGAGACAGGCGCTTTCGCTTAGGACGCAGAGTTAGATATATCTATATAACTTAACCCTTCCACTATTAACATATGAAACATTATTAAAGCAGCTCCATAGATATATGAAATTCATAATTCATTCTCCGCCCCCGGGTGCAAAGGAAATTGTTGCAAGTTCCACAGTTTGCACCCAACTGCATAATTACTGTGTCATGGCGGAACTTAATACAGTATTTTACTTAAATCGACTTTCGCTAGTTCATGCATATTTCACATAGTTTGCATGGTTTTCGCGTGGAATTAGTTTTAGATTGGGTCGCACGCGCGGCTGCGAGTATGCCACGAGGAGTGGCTGCATTTGCTTTTGAGTTAATGACTACAACATTATTATTGCAATCATTAACAGCGGCTCCGAGAATTGAGTTAATAATAATTTATGTCATTATGCAGCAGAATTACACTAAAATCTACAAATCATTTTCTATTGTGATAGCATTGTACCACTATACAAAGGTTAATACTATCCATTTTCCGAATTTGCTCATTTTAATCATAACTATTTATAGAGGTGCACTAAAATAACCTCCCCTAGTGGTGTTCCGTAACGTTCATCCAGCGTACCCCGAGCAGTCCGCCTCGCTACCTACCACCTATGACCTAGCTGACAAGCTATCATTTTTACCGCGGCGTTAGCTCCATTTATGGTTCATTCAGAGATGATTTAGTAATTTAATTAGAGCTAAGAGTAGCTACGTAAGTGCTACAGACTAGCTAAACACCTGACCTGACCTAGGTTAGAGGTTCCGCATGCATCGTATAAACTCCAGTATAGTAGTGTACGCCGCGCCCCTATACCGCTATTTTTAGCCTCGAGAGCTGCAAGCAAAACGTTTTTAAACAAATTATTTCGCCTCAGATTTCGTTAGTGAATTAAACTAATTCTACACGCGAAGACTTGTGACTAGCTTCCTGTTGATTATGTTTTCCTTTTTTTAAGCTGTAAGTCATGTTTCATTAAACAAATAAAGTATTTTGGAAGTTTGCGAGAATTCCGATTAACATCGAATACAATCTATACGTTGTTATTTCCACGTCCCTATAACGGATAGCAACGTTATCTTGTCAATTATACCAACAATTATTAACTATAAGTATTTTAGTGTTGCATGGCAATTTCGCCTTTGATTGCATACAATCTTGGTTCCTACAAGGCCTATTTTCATAAGTGGACATTTATGAATATGATGACATCGACCCTGAATTCCTCGGCTCATTAGAAGCAGATTTTGTTAGTCTGTAAGTAAAATCCAACTTTTGTTCAAAGGCATACTATTCTATCAACGACTACTTAAACGGTAAGAATAGTTGGTCGCTGTGATTAACTCAAGACAATGTTTATGTTCTTTCTCCAGAATTAGCTTACCTACTGACAGGATATGAGTTCATTATAATTTTTTATTTTATTTGACCGTGTTAGTCAATTTATTTTAATTTTATTTTCATTTGTTATTAACTTGATCTACTCAAAACAATGTTTTTTTTTATGAGTTGTATTGATTGCAATACAACTCATATAATAAAAACATTCAACATATTGATGTGGTTAGCTAGCGACTTCGATAATTGATTATATTATTCTTGCCTGAGCAACCGGCAGCAAGTTCGTCATGCTCCCTTAGATGTCACTGCTTGCAGTAAGCGCCGGGGGTCGGGTTGCCTCCTTCCTTCAAATATGGCGAGAGGGGTAATGGCTGCTTTTTCCATTATGCTCGTGAACGGGTGCTGCTTGTGGTGACTGGTCATCTTGCTGACCATTTTTTTAAATTGTTATTAACTGCTTATTTGTTTTACTTCAATAGCCCTAGTTTATCATTTGTTACTTCGAGTTACAGCTATATATAACTATGTGTAAGCGGGCACGCCCTTTATGCCTGGAGGCTTTTATTTAGGTATAAAGTTCTTTTACCTTTTTAGTTTTTAATTTTTATTTCTGCTTGAGTATAGTTTCGATGTTTTTCTTTATTGGTATATCGGCGTGTGCTAGCTGACACATGGTAAATTATTTTATTTAACGTTTTTGTGTTGCGTAATGTAAATAATTTTGCATACTATTGTATAATTATAATCAAGTTTTTCTAACTAAACAAACATCTGCGCCGCTGGGAAATTTGTTGCGCCACTTCTTCTTCCCAGCTGAAGCACTAGGAAGTGGTGACAGGCGGGCGTTTTGGGGGACTGTCTTGTGTAATTTTTGACGTTCGAAAAGTGCTGATTCTCAGCCTAGTTTGAATAAATGACTTTTGATTTTTATTTTGAGCATTATCCCGCTCATCACAGATAGTACAGTAGGAGTAAATACGGACAGTGTTGTAGGGGAAGGCCTGAAAGTTCAGGCTATGGTATAGCTATAAGTTCGATATGCGTATCGAGCCTACTGCTGTACATACCCTAGGCTTTTTCTTTTGCAGTCTCATAGACAAATGCGACTTAAATAAATGTTATAGGAAGCTTAGCTGGCAATGATACTCTGACTTAGCGGTTTAAATGAGTTGAACCTAAAACCGAGCCACCAGTTAATGTATACGCGAAGTACTGCTATTAAGTAATACCTCACAATTATGTACATTTTAATGCCACTGAATGTAATGAATACATCAGTTAGTTTCGTGTTTCGTTCATTATAGAACTTCTAAATATACATTAACATGATGAATAGAGGCTTCATTTTATTGTTATGAAAATTATGCTATTGCTACAGGAATGGTATGGAAAAAAAGCGAATCTTCATCACATTAACGTGTTGAACTTAACTATTCCCAACGTTGGGCCAAAAGTTTCCGCGTCATTTCCGATTGTTCTTAAACTCCTTAAATTGGTTTTCGCCATAGAGCGGTACGGGTACCACGAAAATGAACATATGACAGTCCCCACGACCCATACTACTCATCATACTCGTAAATAATAATAATAACTCGTACCTATAAATGCAAAACTAACTCTGTTTGTTTGCCTGTCCGTTACCTTTTCACGCTTAAACGGCTGAACAGATTTCGATGAAATTTGGCACACAGGTACACGTAAGTTCTCGAGGGACAATTTCCAACAGCCACACGGATGAAGCCGCGGGCAAAAGCTAGTACCATTGATACCTATTATACAAATAGGTCCTGAGCACCCTCAGTAGTCTTCCTTGCTGCCACAAGCACGTCGACGGCCATTGTTTTTACCACTGCTTGAGTTTATTAGCTATTTTTGTATAGCTATGGAGCGATATCTTTTATTTTCCTAAGTTTTGACTTCTTTAATAACGTTACAGTGTAACAAAACACATACATCTCTGTTTACTAGCTTCGAATAGTTTTCGTTGGTTCATCGGACAATGCCATTATGCTGTCCCCATAGACTTAGGTCTTGATTGTGCAATGTGCATATCCTGTTGTACCGGCGCGGCGTTCCCTTTCAGTATCAATAATGCTGGGAATAGGCAAGTCAAGCAAGCTAGCCTCGTGGAATTGCTCCTTTCCAAACCTGTATGGATTTAGGTACTTCAGTTTAATTGGTCCAGATTTTACTGCAATGTTCAGTAAGTAGGTATATATCTACTTAGATGAAGCCCTTATTTTAAAATGGAATATTTACGTAAGTCACTGAAGAAACTCGTAGTTTCTCGTACTCATGCTACGGCTACATTGTCGCGATAACCCGAACTACACTGCGCGCGTTCTCTCTCGCACACCTCTCGACGTCTCGCTGTACAACAGAGAGCGCGTGAAGTGTAGTTTGCGTTATCGCGACTATGTAGCTGTAGCATAAGAGTGATCTCACCAATGTTAGCACAAAACAACAAAATATACAATAAAAAAGTGTGTGTGTGTCAGCTCCGACGTACGACTGAAGTTTACTCCGTGAAAGGTGCGCAAGGTACGTTGCGCAGAAAAATGTAACGCTTTTGAGTTATCGCTTGTAGGTATTAATTTCACTCCTCATAAAATTTCCATACCAGGGGCCTTATATGAAAATTGATTCCTAAGGAGTAAACTCCAAAAATATACTCACCTTCAGTGAGAATATTAAGTACTACCTACGCAATATTGCCTACCTTACTTAAACAAACTCATACTACACAACATTTTTCTTCCCAAAAAACGTACCAAAAATCTAGAATAGAGACGAATCGTCTTAGTTTCCATTATCCATCCACGTCTTTATTACGTAGCGAGGTTCAAGGTAAGAATACAGCGGTACGGTCGTGTCGGGAGTCGGGCCCGAACGTTACCTCGCGATCGATACCACCCGACCTCCACTATACAACTCTAAAATTATCCGATACTACTTACCGTCAACGTTGCTAAAGCTCGGCTCAAACGACTAACTTTATGTTGATTTTCAAGTTATAGCGAGAAGCGAGAGGGTTTTGTG
Organism: Fissipunctia ypsillon; assembly: GCA_947568875.1. Taxonomy (NCBI): domain Eukaryota; kingdom Metazoa; phylum Arthropoda; class Insecta; order Lepidoptera; family Noctuidae; genus Fissipunctia; species Fissipunctia ypsillon. The sequence continues at coordinate 18,056,168 of OX387654.1, read as the reverse complement.
TGTTTTTTTTTTTGAGGATATTGGTAGACTATATGTCATAATTTTAGGATTTTTTTTTGTGCGAATGATTAAATTGGAAAGCCGTTTCTGAAAGTTGTTGAACTTTGCTGGCTGTAAACTGAAAAGACTATCGTGGCGTTGTTTGTTAAAATTGTTCTGTACCTTAGGTAGTGTTCCATGACAATTTTTTTAAAAGTCTGACCTTTTCGTTTTGTTTCGTTAGGTAATGTGATCTGTGTTTTATAAACTCTGTATTTTATAAACTCAATTACGAGTCTGTAATTGCTATAGAACAAAAATAATCTCTAAATGACGTATGTTACGAAATTAAAATTCGTTCTACATTTTTGCTAGTCATCGAAGAATGACATTGTATCCAGGGACCGTCCATTTTGAGCTACAAAAGATTGAAACAGCCAATAATATACACGAACTTTTTAGTTCGATGAACTGAACCCCTAGTGGTATTATCTGAAAAATGTTTATAACGGTTCGCTTTGTTGAATACAATTTTCAGTACTTATCTGCAAAAATATTATTGAATACTGGACAAAAGCAATCTTCTTTTACGTCTACAAAATAAAAGTTAAATTTTATGTTACGATACACAAAGAGCATACTTTGCAACTATATACATTTATATGAAAGTACATAATATGTATAGCACCTTTATAGCTATAATATTGTTCTGTTTATCCGGAAAATGCAGGAATCCATCTCTGTTTATTGACATTATTACTCTGTGGTTGTCAAACCGTTTGCTAAGCGTGATGGAAATGATATCTTGGTGATCTTCGGAATCACTCGAGAGACTTGTCATCGGGATCGGGATTATCTCTCAATGTTTTATTTTACGTCAAGTAAAAGCAAAGAAAATCCCGTATACTGTTTCAATATACTTAACAAAAAAAAAAAACATGCAACAAAATGGTAAAACGTGTCCATTTTACAAGTTAAATAATAATTATCTAAGAAACAAGTTTTAAAACTTTTAACATAACATAACATCACGCCTTGTTTCCCCGAAAGGTTTGGTAGAGGTGTACCTGTACACCCACATTTCGCCAGTTATGTCCCATGTAATAGGGGGCGAGCCTATTGCCATTAACTGGGCACAAGTCCAGACCCCGGGCTAATTCTGAGAAATTCCAGACAGAAAAACCCAATAATACTTGGCCCGACATAGGAATCGAACCAGGCCCAGGCCCAGGCCCAGGTTATTTTGCAACAGCTTGCCACCACTAGACCAACGAGGTAGTCCCTTTTAAGTACCTATATAATATTTCTATCTGAAATTTTAGGTAAAATTAATATCACAAGTATATAAGGTTGATGATAAAAAAAGTCTAGTCCGTTCGAAAATTATACAGCGTGCCGCTTTAATGCTGACATTAATTTAACACACATACAGTTTCACGTTTTCGTTTTGTGAAGATATTTTAATTTCATTAAACGTTGTTATTATTACGTTGTTATTTATTTACAATTTTCTAAAATAGAATTTTGGAGCAACTTGTAGGTACTTACAGATCTGTGGCGCAGAGGTAATTTGCCGGGGTCACGGATCATACCATCGCATCAATTAAATTTAAACGAATAACATGCAAAGAGTGGGCGAAAAAAGAGAGAGCTTTATTATTTAGTTTGTTAGAAAATTAAAATTTTTCAATTTACGAATTATTTTATCATAATTATAATTTTTATAATTACTGGCCACTAGCCGTGTGTTAAATTAATGTCGCCATTGTAGCAGCATGTTGTATTTCAAGCATTGTTGTTGAGCAAGTTTTCTTAATCAAGGTTCCTCAGAAATCATGTGATTATTTGGGTTACGAAGGACGATGGCTCTCAGAGTGCCCATCTAATTTTATATAACGTTGATTGTAGGGTCCAAAAGACACCCATGTGTAAGGTTTACATTTGTAATTTTACCTACCACGTATACTTTGTTCTAGAAACAAGGGAAACATTAGCATTTAGATTTTAGGTAATTCTTTTAAAATTTTCACTGACGTGGTGTGCTTTGTAAGTTCTCAGATTTGTTACGAAGCCTGTATTATGTAACTATATGCAGTGTTAGTACCCATGTTTGTATGAATATGAAAATTGAGCTTTTGCTTTCAGAAATTATTTTTTTATTAGCTTTTGCCCGCGGCTTTGCCCGCGTGGATGTTTCCCTATTTGAATCGGATTTTGTTCACAATTTTATGGGTTTTATTTTGTTACGCAGAACCCTAATTATTTTTCTAAAATAAAATTAGCTTATGTTACTCCTTATAACTTCAGCTATCTGCCAGTGAGAGTCCCATCGAAATCGGTCCGGCCGTTTCGGACGTTAGCCGGAACAAACAGAAAGACAGACGGACGGGCAGATAAACATTTTAAATATTGTTTTTTGTTATAAACACTGTGTATACTTTCTTATGCATTTATTAAAAAGCTGTTATTTTGACATTTTAATTTCATTTATTAGTATAGATTATAGATAGGAAGCTACTCGTAGATAGAGAAAATTGAATCATAAATTAAAAAATATTGAAAGGTACTTTTAACTGTCTAATACTAAATTACACTGCATACACCATAAAATCGTATCGAAAATCCAATAACTTTGTATTACACCAACTCCCATTAAAATCATGGCATCCACAATGCAATAAATCAATGCGAGTTTTGTCACAACATCCTGTTAATAAAAGTGTGCGTTCCCACCACGCAACGTTAGCTAATTACAACAATTGCAAAATGCACACACGCGTGCTATTTGCGCGGCAAACATTTGTAATCATGATCGGATACGTAATCCAATCCAGTATCTATGTGAATTGAACACAGATTGCTTCGTAGTGAACGCACAATGGAATTATTGCGGCAATTATGTAACAATTATGTGTGTAGCCGGAAGAAGGCTCAGCGAGATGAGGAAGTCTTAAGTGAAAGAAAGGTCGAGACGTGAGCAAGATAAATGAACTAAATTGTTTTGCGTTGTTAGTCTCTTTGTTTTGTTCAAATGTTTAACATCAACATAATTCTGTTTAAAGACGAGTTCACCGACTCACACATTGAATGGCCATCATTCCCTACCGACACGTGAATCGAGTTATCAACGACAAAACGATCCGACACTTCCTCGCACAACGACTCGGTCCTAAACGGAGGTAGCCTATCAAATGATAATAGAATATGATCAACCGAAGGGGCCTGGACAGTCGTGCGACGTTCTGCGCAGATATATTTGACATTCGAAAAAAACTTGAAACTCTTTGTGTTATGTTTTCGCGATCCGAGAGTGCATTTCGCTATAAAATATAATGGTTGATTTTTCCGCTGTACCACGTAAAAGTGCTTTTAGAGAGAGTGTTACGTAATAATGTACGGCGTGATATGATAGGTGTGAGTGATAGAAACTGGTTGACAGTGATACTGGGCGTATGCAGCGTACTTTACTTAACTATATTTTGTATGCCGACTGTGTTTCAGTGGGATTGTGCCATTTTAAACAGACTCTGGGAGGTTTTCGTTCATCTGGGTTAAGGTAATTTGTGTAATCAATATTTCTAGTGGACTTACATAAAAACAGAGAAAATTTAATAGAAAAATAACCACTTAATTGTAAGAAGACTTGGTATTTACTTCAGGATACTCTAAGTATACTACAATACAAACACATAGCTGGTAGTATACAAAGAGTACTCGTAGGTCTCCCTCTTTGTAAACAACTATGTACATATGTGTACGAATACATGTCGTCTACACGGTCATGAGTAGCAATTGAGACAATCGATTAGGGTCCAGTGTGCCAAAATTATTTAATGACAGCTCTTAAACTTGAAATAATTTAAAAAGTAGATATTTATAAATAACACTTTGAAATGCTGAACCAGTGAAGAGCAATAGTCCTTTTCTCCTTTACGAAGAAACAAAGGTCCTGGATGTTGTGCATGTCGCATTTGTGTCGGTAAACGCGCTAGCAAGAAGAGCAGAAATAAATCGGGCCAATCTGGAATATACTGGGGCTTGTAGTCGTAAAGATTGACGTGTAAGTGTTTGTACAAACCTACGTACTTTCAGAAATAAAATCATTTATCATAAAGTTAAACCATTTTGCATGCAAATGTACAGGTACCTAATTATGGTTGAAAAGTACCACTTATGGTTTGTTAGTATACAACGTAGGTACCACTTAGTAATGACAATTCTAAGAGAACGTTAAGGTGGGTTTAGACCAAACGAATATAATCGTTCTTTGTAGCTTTTCTGGTGTAAACGATTATTCGTTTTCATCTTTTACACCAAAAGAATACCAACAGGCAAGAATGACAACAAACACGAACTGGAATTCTTTCACGTATTAGGCGAAAGAGTGCTCATTGCTCATTCGTCAAGTGTCTGTGGCCGGTCGTAGACTAGGTACACACTATGTCTGACTCTGAGAGTGATATTGTAATTGCAAGATTTATCATTCTGTCTCAATTATTTAAAAAGCAAAGAAGGAAGATACAATATGGTGGGGACAAATGTAATTAAAAAAGGAGGCTGGGTAATGTGGGTGATACAATGGTGGACATGCAACTACAAGAAAAAAGTGGTCAATACTACATTCTTTGTAGAATTTGTAGTCAGAGGATTTTGACTGTTTATTGTCTCTGATCAAAGACAAAATTAGTCAATGAAATCAGAATTATAGATATTCGATTCCAGCATATGACAGGCTAGCAGTGACTTAAGGTTCTTAGCATCTGGAGATTCGTATGAAAGTCTGATGTTTTTATTTAACAAAGTATCTAAAGCCACAATATGACGTAATACTATCTGTGAAGTATGTATGTGCTGTGATAATAGAAGCATTGCCTGATTGCATTAAAGTAAGTAACACAAATAAATTGTACTCATTATTTTTCAAGACATTTAATCATACTAATTATTTTTCAAGACAGAAATCTTACAAAATTTTAATAAGATTTATTAAATTATCTTCATTTTCTGAAATCTGTTGATCTCGAATGAGTAACGGTTGACCTGTATTTGTAGTAGATATATAAGGTGCTTTTTTACATGTCATAACTCTAGGGTTTAAATGAGACCATATTAAGGAATCAACTTAATTATTTTAAATGAATTATTTTTCAATTATAATTATTTTTTTTGTTTTTATTTTAATACAAAAATATTCGACAAAGTCACGATTATTAATGTAAGGGAGTTCATGTGACTCTCGGCTTCGTACGCGCCTTTTTACACCCTTTATTGTTATATTTCACGTAGAGTAAAACTTTAGTTTGGTACTTATCATTTCAGGAAGACGAAGCTTATGCCCGATCTGACAGAACGTAACTAATATTGGCATATATTTAATCGAACCTTATTCCCCTTTTGCACCTCTGAAATATTAATGAGCACTCTATTATAATGGTTGCGCCTCTTTTTGTGATCCTCAAATAATTCCTAGTTTAGGGTCCTAAAATACTAAATAGCCAAGTAACTGCGACCAACTTGGAAGTAGCGTAATTATTTAAAAAAAGTGTTCAACAATAGAAGCGCAAATAAATGTTAGAGGATCAGTAAAATACTTCCCATTAATATTTAGGTTGACGTGTCACTTTATTATTTTTGGTTGATCATCGTTCCAATATCCAAAGAAAAATAAACAGGAAAGGCTATAGAATTAATGGCAAACGAATCAGACGCCCAATTCCCGTAACTAAAAACGTTCAAACAATCTAGTCGCATTCTCATCTCAACGCCAATCAAATGTCAAAAATGTAGGGAAATTATAGGTATTTTTGACATATTGAGACTGAGATCAGACTGTGAATATTCTTAAAATTACGAGAATTGCCCCTCAGATTAAATCTTTCCAAAGAGTAATACCTCATTGCTAACAAATAAATGCTCCAGATTACACAGGAAAACTGCACATTAATACACACACGATAAAACATTAATAAAACAAAAGATCCCCGTTAAATAATGCAGAATATTGTGAAGCTGGTTTTACACAGATTGTATTCATTCATGCTTTCAGGACGATCCCGGAATTCAGTGTTCAGTCATGCTTATTTAAATGAATGTAAATTTTGAATTATTACGCTCTAGTTATTTTTCAGTACAAAATGAAATGAAAAACAAAATTTAATGTAATCTCACAACAGGATAAAGTTTATCAGGAGTTTTTAAAATAATTATGTTCTAAAAACAGTTTGGTTTTTAATTTAATTACTATAAGCCCATGTCCGATAAGCAATCGCTCCCAGTAAAATAGTGGTATTCAGCTGCATCCGGTTAGACTGGAAGCTGACCCCAACATAGTTGGGAAAAGGTTAAGCAGAGGATGATAAGCCGATGTCCATTTCAAAGATGGGAAGACGACTTGAAAGCTACTGCGGGAGGGACATGGAGGAAAAAAAATCACGACCGTGAGCTATGGATAAGCCTGGGGCAGGCCTTTGCTAAAGAGCAAAACAATCTGGAGATTTCTGATCTCTTAACCTTTATTTTAAATAAATTGTAAAACTAAGTCTAAGATTGGTAATAAAGGCCGTTTGAAATTGAAATTGAAGCCCATGTAGAAAAATTCTATGGTCAGCTCCGGATGGATGTCAACAGGATAAGATATCCTGGCCCAATTTCTAAACCAGTGCTCTAATATAGCTTTGACCTGTTATCATTAAGTAACCAATTAAATTGAATGTAAGTAAGCGGTACTTATAGTCAGCCTGGCCTTATGTCGACTACAAGCATGATTGTCATCAGCGTTGTGGTTCACCACGTTGGTATTAGTTAGGCTTCAGCTACAAAAATTCTTATTGTCCATAATTATACGTCGCATAAAATAAATAGTTCCTATATTAGGCACTTGTACAGACTCCTTCATACAAGAACAACAAGAGTCCTAGAAATAGAAGATCGTACTCCAGCATATTAGCATCAATATTATCTAATCACTACGCCTTCACACCCAAACCACTGTTAATTCAATACGCTATAATATCTGCCAATTACATTTATAGTTGAATACACTTCATGCAATTAATTACGCACTCCAGTGGCCCAATTTATGGACTATGGTTACATGTAACGGCTCTTCAACATGCCCCAGAATTAACGCACAACCTCTTAAGGGGTCATTGTACTCATCATTAAGAACAACATTTATTATGGGACCAAACCTGAAATCACGAAAAAAATCAGGTGTTCCCTACATTTTGACGAGTTATGCGAACATAATTATGATAGAAACAGCTGATTTTTCTCACAATCAGGCTATGGTAATCACGGTATGGTATATACATACAAAACTATATGAACGAGCCCCATGCGTGTTCATAACTTTACAGGGAACCTTCCGTAACCCTACTCAATTCCTATAACTTCCCGATCGTTATTGGTTATATGACTTCACCTTATCTTTGAAATTATCAGAGTACAGTACCTTCACCTTTGAGTATCAGTATTTGACCTATTTAAAAAGCGTTTGTAGGTAAAGGTTGTTAGTAGCAGAATTAATTACTTACTTATCAAATCCTTAAGTTTATTTGGTAAGTTTTACGACCAGTTTTGGACGCACGGGGCATGAGTAAATGCGATGAATATATACATACATATGTAGGTATGGATGTTCGACTCCGTGTCGTACCACTCCCGATTTTGTCAAATACGGTTTCTATCGATTCGTGTTCGTGTGCGATACATTTATATATAGATAGGTAAGGTACCTACCTGTGGGACGGTGACTTCATTCTGTCGCGAAAAAGCGTTTTCTTGCAACGAATTTTTTATGAGACATATTTTAAAGCTTTGGCTTTTTGTTTTTACTCTGGAATAACATATGGAGCGAGAGATATTTTGTAGATATTATTTGTATATAATGAACTAGGTCCTACGTTATTGGTCCTTGTAGGACACCCAATGTTTCCGCATTACAGCTTGTGTTTGAAAATAAAACATTCTGACAACAATGATAACCTTTCTGCATAATTATACAACACATAAATTCTTTACATAACTTCCGCAGGCATAACAAAAACACGTGTACCTACATTCCCATAAAGTCCCCAAATACAAGACATGTACAGTCACACTCGTAGACTTCGGGGCACGACGGAAAGGATCGTTTCCTTTGTTTTTCTCGTTAATTAACATTATTATTTCCTCGGCCGTTCGTCCAATTTGTCCCAAATTGGTACAGTTTACAAGAAATAAAACCTCGTCGAATGTAGACGTTGGAAGTTAGTACAGACGTAATTGACCGGCTGAATTAAGTCCTTACATACACGATGTAAATTGTACGCTGTGCGGTGATTATAGTGTTTCATTATAACACTATATTTTGGATATAAGATTTTTTTTTTGTAATTTTAGTTTGAACAAGTATTAGGATTAGTATCTGTGCATACAGACTAGATATTTCGCCGTATTATCATTTTTATATAAAAAAATAAGCTTTGTTTTAATTGGGTTTACATTATTTATGCAATGAACCGGTACTCACAACAGCTCACATGTCGATTGATACTTTGACTACTTATTGGTTTCTTTTGGCTGGATTGCAAATTATCTGGGTTAAAAATTATATCACCGTACCGTACGTCTGTGTGGCTTCACTTAAGCTTCGAGTAAGTAACATGCAAGAACCTCTCGGAATTCCAAGATCAATCAAGTCCAGACGGTTGGTATATAAAGTTATTTGATAGGACTACACATACAAGGAGCAGTTGTTGCTGATTAAAGCTGAAGTAGTTTAATTAATTTGTATAGTTGCTTAGGACGTACATTTATTCTGGGACAAAAAAAAACATAATTTTACAACGAGGACACCAGTAGAAATCTTGCACTTAAAACAATGGATGAAGTGTCAATAACCTTTTTATTACCCACCAAGATAATGTACTGCCCCCTAAGTTATTCGTTAGTTAATGAGCCATTAACATAAATAAACATTAAGTACGACAGATTAACAACATCAAACACTTTTCAGAGCCACAAACACAGAAATTGCAGTAGTTCCCAGAAAAAATGTGTTTGTTAGCATTTCTTAATGGAGCGGGAGTGTGACAAGGACCAAGCTTGAGCCTATCAGTAAATAGAAAATAACTTACTCCGTGCTGTCCTAAGCAAGCATTCAACGTGTTGTATTCCCTCCGACTTAAAGTACCTACGTAGGTACACTGTACACTCGAACAAAGAGTTAGGTATACAGGCGAAAATAGGTATCCATTTTTTCACGACACTGCCAATATTCATTTTTATTGGTGTGTAATAACTTTTTATGCTTAACACTTTAGCTGTCAAGTGCGCTACATTGTGACGTGCGATGGTTTCGCGGATAGTAAACCTGTTAATATGGTGCATTCTGAAAGTTGACAATGTCTACAAATAGCTATTTAATCAAAACAGTGTTATAATGGACAGTTAATATCTTTGTTAATATCTGGTTGTCTAAAACCGACCCCGGTACAAATTCTGTATCCACTAGCAGGAATAGCGCCACCAGAAGTTCGCAAAGCGGTAGCAAGCTCCAGCGAAAGAGCCACAAATGCTGATAAGCCGAAACAGTTTTTTAAAGTGTGTCGTTCCATTTACTGAAGCTGTAACGAGACAGTGTTTCCTTTCGGTCCACCTGCTTGGACATGAGTTGCCTTGGCTAATCTGTAAGTCTTTAAACAGACTCCGAACCCAGGTTGGCTGAAACAAGGAAAACCTGCTCAGGTGGAGATTCATAAACGACTCCGCCTTGAAGTGCTGATCCACAAACGATGGGACAATTAATATCACGTTCTGCGTGTCCTGTCGACTGCACGTTACAGGAACTTATGGACGCTAGTGATGGCGCCAAACACGTAGCTGAATTCTGGGCCGAGTCTATTTAGTTTGCCATCGACACGCTAAGAAGACTATCGTTAAACTGTTATTAAAACTCCTTCGACTGTGTTATTATTTCAATTCATAATCAATATGTTAGTGCACTACAGAGCGACATTTTTAATTTCATTTAGTAATGTTGAGAAATTAATCGAAACAGCGAAATATATTGACACCTATTTGCGACGTTGCCAACTTTCGGAATACACCCCCTTAAAAGGGTTGTATTACTTGAGTACTCAGCGAATTCACTTTATTGTTAACTAGCTTCTGCCCGCGACTTAGATATCTTATGGCACTCGACAATAGCGTAGTTTTCTGTCAGTGAAAGAATATTTTAAATCGGATGAGTAGTTTCGGAGATTACCTCATACATCCAAACTTCCAAACTTTACCTCTTTATAATATTAGTATAGAAAAGAAGTTGCAAGTCAGCTACCTGTGTACTTATCTCTTTGTATGACCGTACAGTACACTGTACACACGAATAAATGTCTCTAGGTGTATGTACCTAGAGACATTTATTCGTGTGCGTGTTGATTTACATTCAGATCTGCCGAATGAAAGAAAAATACTGAAGTGTGAGTGTGTGTGCTTTTCATTTCAGTCATGTTATTTGTATGTATTGAGAATGTTTGGCGATTGGAGCACGCTGTTTCCCCGTCTCTATTTCTTGGTAGATTTAAGGGTGGCTATGGATTTACCTGTTTTATTTTAGCAATGCTTTTGCTTAGATACGATGAAAAAAACTTTTATCGTATCTGAACAAAAATAGACAGGAAAGAGTAGGTAAACACAGCGTACTTGTTTTTTCTTTGTTCCTTGGTTTGACGTCTAAGTCATTAGGACATATACTTGACTAAACCTGGAGCAGGGTCCAGGATTTAGTCAAGTAAAAATAAAAATATCTCAACACCAGGTTCCCAAGTTATTTAAACTTTGAGTCTATCCCACTAAAAACTTAAATCCCTGCTATCAATACTTTTTTGAGTAACTCGCAGGAATGTTAGGAAGTGTATTATTTTGCGTATCAAAGTAACATTCAAGACGATTCATCATCATCTGCCTGCCTTTTCCCAACTATGTTGGGGTCGGCTTCCAGTCAAACCGGATGCAGCTGAATACCAGTATTTTACATGGAGCGACTGCCTATCTGACCTCCACAACCCAGTAACCGGGTAATACGATACCCCTTGGTAAGACTGGTTGTCAGACTATCGACTAACATTCAAGACGATTATATCACAAAAAAAAAAACTGAAAAACACCCACTACAAAAAAGGATATGAATTTTTGAAGCTCCACCGGCAGTAAACTCAATAATATTACAAAAAAAAAGACGAAAACTACAAAAAATCACAGAACATACTTAGGGTATTTTCGAATATTTCTGGGTATGAGAAATCCAAATTTTTATTGGACGTCACTGTCGTCGTCGTTTTTATTGGACCAGCCTGTATGTCACGCACAGCAATCAAAACATTTCCTATTGTGTTCTCTAGTTTCCATGTCCTCGCCTGGCAGCCTTCACAACGGAACACATTTATTTCCTACTTTTATTACAGTTTGGTGTGTAATGACTTAATGACGGACGTTCAAAACTGTTTTATTACAGCCAAGGGTTTATGATAGTTAGGAAGGTTAAATTAAAGTTTTAAAATAGAAGTCTTATTACCAAGCCGGCCTACCCAGGCCGTTCCATGCCTGTTAATGTACAATGCTGAATATAAGAGTCCTCATTGGCCTTTAGAAAAATCGTCAGTAGAATGAGATATAATAATAATTAATCTATTCTAACGAATATTATGTTGTTAACAATAATAACAAGTAAAGTGCAATTATGGACGAAGTTATCATGACGAACAATTACCGGAGATTTATTGTGAAGAACGGCACGGTTGACATCATTCTGTCGGGCATGCCACCGTCCGGGAGAATCAATACGACACATCATCTCCGGGTGTTCTCGTCTAGCTAACGAAGAGTACTTGCATAGACACAACCTTGTAGCCAGGATTATCCATCAGCAACTTGCTCTGAAATACAGTCTTGTGGAATCGGAAGTGCCGTACTACAGGTATGTGCCCGACCCAGTTCTCGAAAATGGACATATCACATTGTACTGGGATCGATCCATCATCACTGACAGGATTATTGTTGCCAATAAGCCTGATATAGTGGTGGTGGATCGAATAGAGCGGCGTGCAATGATTATTGACATAGCTGTCCCGCATGACGGGAACCTCGTGAAAGCCGAGAAAGATAAACAAATCAAGTATCTTGACTTGGCCCGCGAGGTTGTCGACATGTGGGATACCCTGGTCAATTAGCACCAACTTACCACGTTAAGAGTTCTTCTTCTATGCCACAAAGCACGGACACACCTCGCCACTGCTAGAGGCAGCACTGTCAATAATTTCTATACAAACTAACCGTGTCACCATTTACTCGCACTACGTCACAAATACAAAAATAAAATACAAAAATAATTTATTGATATAAAAAAGTACAACAAATGATAGAATTCTCTGCCTCCTACGCTAGTTATAGCTGTGTTGCAGGAGCCAGTGTCCTCCCGTAATAAAAAGACACACATTTTGTTGTTTTATAACAACACATAAAACAACAAATCAAGTATGACTTGGCTCGCGAGGTTGTCGACATATGAGATGTGAACTCAGCGATCATTGTGCCGATAGTCGTATCAGCCAATGGCTTAATTGCCAAGAGCCTCGACCAACACCTAAGGAGGCTCTCGTTGGGCAGCTGGATTAAGGGCTTGATTCAGAAAGCGGTACTTCTGGACACGGCTCGCATTGTTAGGAGGTTCCTCTCTCTGGAGCCCTGACCGCCGGTAGCTTGGACCCTGTTCCCGATACCGCTGGGCTACTATTTTTTATATTTTTAAATGTTTTTATACTTTTTATATTCTAATATTTAAAAATACAATTTGTATGTATTTAATGAGATAAAGGAAAAAACAAGTAAAATCACGACGGAATATTGCCTAATAATATTAGATTATTATTAAATTAATTACGATAATTCATATATTAAAACTTCTTAGAGGGGAACTTCGTCAAATAGTCTAATGCGTTGTATGACCCGTACAAACTCGAGTGTGGCGTTAGGCAGGGAGGTCTAACTTCCCCGCGGCTTTTTAATATTTATGGCAATAAACTGCTTGTTGAGCTCAGCAGCACTCATGTCAGATGCCATATAAATGGAGTATGTTTAAATAACTTAAGCACACGACATGGTGCTGCTGAGCCCTACTATCTAAAGTAGATTGCTACTCTCCATTTGTGAGGGATACGCCAAACAGCACGGGCTAAAATATAATCCTACAAAAAATGAGCTGTTGGTGTTTCGAGGTAGGAATAAAACTCCAACATTTGTCCCTCCTGTAAAACTAAATGGTTCACCTTTGCAGAGAGTTGCCCCCTTTAAATATTTGGACCACATTGTTACTGAAGAATTAAAAGATGACTTGGATATGGAAAGGGAGCGCAGGACACTGGTTGTGAGGGAAAATATGATATGCAGAACGTTTCATGGTTGTTCAGTTCCCGTGAAACTAACTCTTTTTAAGGCTTACTGCCAAACTTTATACACCAGCAGCTTTTGGGATAACTATAACCTAAAAGCAGACAATGCCATACGCATTAAATACAACAATGCCTTCAGGGCGCTGTTAAGACTTTCACGTTACTGTAGTACGTCAGGTATCTTCGCTGATGCGCATATTGACCACTACTTTGCGATAATGCGGAAGAAAGTTGCCTCAGTAATATCTCAAGTGAAGGGAATCAGCAACAGCATTCTGAGGGTGTCCGCAGAGAGGCTGGATGGGCCTGCAAAAGGAAGGTTTACCAAGCTACATGTTAGCAACAAGGCTTGGTAAATCTTCTTGTGATTATGATTTTCTTTTTCTTTCTTTTTAGTGTTAAAGTTACAACATGCAGGATGTTACTAATATAGTTTTTAAGTAAGATGTAATACTAACACCCTATGGGCCTTGATGCCTGACAGTAAAATGTTGTTATTTTTTTATTATTAATATTCAGAATTTAAATTACATTATTAGTTTAATACATTTTTAGGTTACCAAGAGAGCCTGTATTCAATTCCTGTTTGGAACAAATATTTGTATGGCCTACTGATTGCCACTAGGCAAGCAAATAGCTTCATGGAGAAAATATAATAGGTATATTGATAATACAAACGATGGAAGGATTGTGTGTATTTGTGTTAAAGATGAAGATATGACTCGAACAAAACCTTGCGAGAATGCGATATTCAGAGGATATTATCTCATTAAATAAGAGAAATAAACTATATCTTAAAGCACATTATTAATGTTCGATAGCTTATCAGCACATTGCACGTTCTTATTTGTTTTTATGTGCTTCAAATACTTTTAAAATCTCCTTATAAAAAAGTACTAAAATTATTGATCGCATGCATCTTTTGCTCAAGGTGAAGTTCTATTAATTTGAGTATTACACTAATGGATAGATATTTAAAAATCTAAATAAGTCACGTTTTATTTCATTTCAAAGGATCGCTCGTCTTTTTTTATCAAAATAATATCTATTTTAGCAATATAAAATGGCATTTCCAAATCAAATATCTAAGAAAGGACAAAACATGTAAAACGCTTAGTTACCAGTGAAATCGTATTTCTTGTAACATAGTACATCCTTAGAAAGTTTACTGAACAAAATGGAAAAAGTTAGCGCAATTGAAAGTAAGTTAGAAGACAAAACCCCACCACATACGGTAACATTTATAGATTGGAGCCAACGCCGATCCGAAAGTTCCATGACGCAAAATATCAAATAACAAAGTTCTCGTAAAAGGGAAACTTAGAAATAACGAAACTTCATTGACTGGAATAATGTTATATGATAATATTACTTTACTATAAGGTTTCACGGTATTTCTATTTATATATCCGAATATATTTCATTCATGCGTTACAAAACCCCTAAAAAGCTGTGAACAGGTACAATTTTTTGGTTAGCATTATTCTTAATGATGAAAGAGTATGTGCTGGGATAATGCTGTACATTGCTCACGAGTTTTCATTAAGCGTAGCCAATTGGATTGGGATGATTTTATCTCTTCTAGCTGATACAGAGGTTTAATTTGCCTCTATTTAAATAAGCATCTATACTTAACCTACACTAAAAAAAAACCAAACGATTACTTGTTGCGCATTTTTTTCGATCTTTGTTTATTAAACGGTATTCAAAACTAGTAGTATTGCCTCCGATCGTATTCAAATGTTCAACATTTTTGCTCAGAAAATATATAAAAAAACAGGCTCCCGTCGGTTTGCATGGCAACCAGCTACGTTAAAAGCGTGGTTCTGACATACACACATTTGTGTTAAGAACAAAAAATCAACTGTAAAAGCAAACTAAAAGCTTTTGCGTGTGTAGGCGTGTAAGGTAAAGTTCAGACGCTCAGAATTTACCGACGGTAGCATATTTATTACCAAATCAGAGCTATGACCTATGTTTTTCTGGAAATGTTTATGGAAGCTTTGCTTTCACAAACTATGACGTATTTGCTTTATTTATTGGTACAGTAGACGAATCGAATTTTCTAGTATCTTATCGGCACGTACCATAGAGCACGGAATCGCCACCCCGACGCCGGCAGCGTCTTGAGATGGCACTACAAATAAAATCCGTAACACCGAAAGTGCGGTGAGGTCAAAACTTCTGTCATCTACGCCATTCAAAGCCGGCTTATATACGTCAAATAGTAGCCCACTGGTATCGGGAACAGGTTCCAAGCTACCGGCGGTCAGGGCTTCAGAGATAGGAACCTCCTAACAATGCGAGCCGTGTCCAGAAGTATCGCTTTCTGAATCAAGCCCTTCATCCAGCTGCCCAACGAGAGCCTCCTTAGGTGTTGGTCGAGGTTCTTGACAATTAAGCCAATGACGGATACGACTATCGGCACAGTGATCGCTGAGTTCACATCTCATATGTCGACAACCTCGCGAGCCAAGTCATACTTGATTTGTTGTTTTATGTGTTGTTATAAAACCACAAAATGTGTGTCTTTTTATTACGGGAGGACACTGGCTCCTGTAACACAGTTGTACCTAGCGCAGGAGTCGGAGAATTCTATCATTTGTTGTTATTTTTTTATATCAATAAATTATTTTTGTATATCTTTTTTGTGTTTGTGACGTAGTGCGAGTAAATAGTGACACGGTTAGTTTGTATGGAAATTGTTGACAGTGCTGCCTCTAGCAGTGGCGAGGTGTGTCCGTGCTTTGTGGCACAGAAGAAGAGCTCTAAACGTGGTAAGGTGGTGCAATTGACCAGGGTACGCCGAACGTTCATATATGTAAGTATTGCTACCCGGGGAGACCATTTTAACCAATAACGTCTGTTCATTTTAGCATACTGACTCCGCTAACTAAGGATAAATAAACAAAATAGTTTGCGGCTGAGTAAGCTTGTGTTAGCGTTCGACACTATTTTGAATAATAGTTTTCACGCTACATGCACGGTACACGGTTACCAACTGATTGCTTAGCGGGAACGTGTTGTAAAGCTAATCGAATATGCTCTTTACATCTGAGATATTCGGCTGTTTTCGGGAAATACACAGCCAAGAGGAAGCTTGTGATAGCATAGAAACTGGACTGTTAAAGAGAATAGGACAGTGCAACTACAGATGTAATAGCGCCCCAAAAAGTATTGGGAACCGAGTGTGAGTTGGATCTAGCCCGGTTCAGTAGACTTTTTGAACAGTTAGAGGCCGGCTAAAGTTGGAAAGGTTACGTGGCATAATATTTGAAAATAGATGGCTACATGTTCTCTTTCAGTATAGAATGGTGACAGACTAATTTTGTATTTGACGTCAGATATTTCCCTACCTTGATATCGATCTTTCATGTTTCATAGGCTTGTAATATTTTGTTACGACAGAGTACTGACAGCACTATAACCTTGTTTAGGCTTATTTAAGGTATTCAAAGCCTTTTGTGCCTTTTTAGCAATAAAAGTTTTTATTATATATTAAGGTATGGCCCTAACACGAAGTAATGGACAAAATTGACAACTTTATACTGCTTGACTACGAGGCTTTTAGCTACTTTGTGTATGTGCGTATTTTATGTATTTTTTTATAATGTGCGTTTTGTTTTCTGCAGAATAAACCATTTCTCTTTCTTTCTTTTTCTTTGTAAATGAATGGAAGTACAGTAATAGTCGCAGCATTGTAGGCAAAGAGGTTTCCTTTGACTATTATGTTTAGTCGTTAACTAGGCCTATAATGCTTATCCAATGCATCTCACCCAACTCTTAATTGATTACTTAAAAGTTTGTGTAAATAACTATAAATACATACATAACAACATGTCGACAAAACATTTTATCGTAGCCATACATTTCCGCGGGCGTGAACGTATAACATATCGTAGCGATACATCACGTTCAAATATCCAACACTACTGACGTTAGATCTGTTTCTAGTTTGTATGTGAACTGTGTGGACAGTATGTAAAAATTAAAGTATATATTCACAGTGATTAAGGAATGGACTATCTAAGTAAAAAACACGTAAAAATAAATAAATGTTACATGTTACGACACTTTTTTTTGTTACGTAACAAAAGTGTCGTCTCATTAGTCATTAGTCAAGTGGGCAGAGTCCGAGATCTGTCCGTACCGGTGTCGCTGATCCTTGAGTGAAATAGGGCATAGTTGGTAGTTAGGTAGTTTTTACTAGAATAAGTGCCTAACAAGCGCTTCTTGCCATTAAACTAGAAAGTTTGAAGAGAAAAATTGTAAAAACAACAAATAATGTATGTTTGAGAATAGTAATTAAAAAAAAATAATAAAATGATAAGGAACTTCGTTCCAAAAACAAGATGGCGGCATTAGTTCCCGTTTTGGCCACGCGACAAAAGATCTTTGTACAGCTAGGTATAACTAAGCACACTACAGTCCGGCTGTCGAGAGAACGCGTTCCTGACACCTGTCAGTTGGACAATTTCTAGTAGTACAGTCCGGCCGTCGAGAGAATACGTTCCTGACACCTGTCAGTTGGACAATTTTTAGTCGTAATAAGGATCAAATTCGCAAAACACATATTCGTTACTATAAAACTGACAGGTGTCAAGAACGCCTTCTTTCGACGGCCGGACTACAAGTCTGGTATTAGTGTAATTGTCGCAAGCGCGAATATTATTACCGGTAGTGGGGTACTGGTTTCGAGGCAAAAGTGCTATTGGGTTTTCCCATTACGAAATTCACATTAGCTGTATTTTGGATTTGTGTCCAGTTAATGGCGATGGCTCGCACCATGTTACATGGAACTTGCAATATGTAGGTGTTTCATATTTTTCTGTCTTCCGTAAAAACAGGCATTATGTTATGCGTTAATTCGCAAAAAAGGATTCAGGAATCCGAATTTACCGTACATACCTATATATTAATAAATAATTGGCGTCATTTACAGTAATTCTTATTTAACTACTGTCACTTTCTTTATTTATCCATAAATAGTTCGTTTCGTTAGAGTAATTCTAATAGCCACTCGTTCAGTTTGGTGTCAGTCGTGTAATAGGTAACCTAAATATAAAAAGACAGAATAAGTGAAACAAGAACATGTCATGGTATCTTTGTCCAGTATCAACGTTATTAAGGTCAGGACACAAAGGACAGGTGCCCGACTGCTCGGTCCAGATATCTTGCTATTCACTCTCCCGTCTCATTCGTCTTAGACGAATTAGTATTCTTTGCCCATTCATGGACGAATATACATCTACTATACATGATAGTATATGTAAGTAAAATACATGAAGATATAATATATAGAGAGTATATCTCGAGGTAGATGTGTCATTTATTTGACCGAAAGTAATTTGTAGAACGTTGACGCTAGCTGTTTTTTCTATTGATAAAAGGAATTCGTTTGTGGTGAGACTTTGTTTTTCTAAGTCCATCTACCTACTCTTTTCATTAAAGGGTTGTTAACCAAACCACCAAGAAAAGAAAAGTAAGTAAGTAAGTTTTTCTGTCCTTTACTTTTTTAATAAGTGGCAAAGCATCCTTATCTGTGCATTAGCTACGCCATTACGCTACGGCGTAGGCACTATGGCTACGAATTTTCACGTAGCACCTGTCAGGTGCTAGAGCTCGTCTAAGCTGAAATGACGCGCCCCACTACCGCATTGACCGTATTGTACGTATTCTAATTTAAGTATTGCGGCGCGTCATTTCGGCTTAGACGAGCTTTACAAGACTACTAAATATATCGTGCCATTTAGTTTGTAGTTTGTAACACAGTAACATATTTAATGTTGTATGGACCGGAATATTTTATTTTTATTTTTGTTCGTACCAGTAAAATGCTGTGTGTTTATGATGTTTCTTTACGGTGTATGTTTATCTCCCGTTTCCATCCCTGGGATTAATCGAATTCTGCACGGTAGAGACAGAGCTCCTCTTGTTAAGAAGATAAATGGATAATATTGGAGGATAGGTTGGGTGTAATGTTGGAGGTATATTGCATTTATTGTTACATTTCTATCGTAGGTATAATATATGAATTCTGTAACATATATTATATGATATGTTACCGAATTCAAAAAATATAATAATAATAATAATAACGATCGCCTGGAGGTATGGCAGAGTAAGGAGCTTCACGGACGCTTTTTCCGGGCCCTACATGAACCCGATGAAGATTTCCTAGCGTCCGTAGCCTGGCTGCGTTTTGGTGACCTCTTTGGGGAAACCGAAGGTTTTGTCTGTGCAATTATGGACGAAGTTATCATGACGAACAATTACCGGAGATTTATTGTGAAGGACGGCACGGTTGACATCTGTCGGGCATGCCACTGTCCGGGAGAATCAATACGACACATCATCTCCGGGTGTTCTCGTCTAGCTAACGAAGAGTACTTGCATAGACACAACCTTGTAGCCAGGATTATCCATCAGCAACTTGCTCTGAAATACAGTCTTGTGGAATCGGAAGTGCCGTACTACAGGTATGTGCCCGACCCAGTTCTCGAAAATGGACATATCACATTGTACTGGGATCGATCCATCATCACTGACAGGACTATTGTTGCCAATAAGCCTGATATAGTGGTGGTGGATCGAATAGAGCGGCGCGCAATGATTATTGACGTAACTGTCCCGCATGACGGGAACCTCGTGAAAGCCGAGAAAGATAAACAAATCAAGTATCTTGACTTGGCCCGCGAGGTTGTCGACATGTGGGATGTGGACTCAGCGATCATTGTGCCGATAGTCGTATCAGCCAATGGCTTAATTGCCAAGAGCCTCGACCAACACCTAAGGAGGCTCTCGTTGGGCAGCTGGATTAAGGCCTTGATTCAGAAAGCGGTACTTCTGGACACGGCTCGCATTGTTAGGAGGTTCCTCTCTCTGGAGCCCTGACCGCCGGTAGCTTGGACCCTGTTCCCGATACCGGTGGGCTACTATTTTTTATATTTTTAAATGTTTTTTTTTAATGCTTTTATAAAAATATTTAAAAATGTAAGATATATGTATAAAAGTAGAATAAAGGAAATAATAATAATAATGATTTATTTCGGACCAAATTATCCATATGTTGTTAGTAAAAGTCTTAACCTAATGTTAGTACAAAATAAAACAGCATTCACAATTGAAACGACTGACACCTACATGTGCAGCCGTACCCAGTGAGCCAGCATGGGGCTGTCCCACTTATCACACAATGCACTCAGGATGCTGTGGGAGCTAGCACGTACTCTACTGAGGACAGAAGCGCACCTTTTCCGTATAATGGCATGAAAACCATCAACCCTGGCCTCAGTGAACATCCCAGAAGCGCTACAAAAACGCGGTAGACCCAACAGCATCCTGAATACATTATTATACTGGACACGCAAGGCATTGTATGCCCTCAGCGTATACCTGACCCACAGACTGCACGTGTAAAAAGTCTGGCAGTATGCTCTGAAAAGGGTTATTTTGACTTGCGTCGTACAGCGTGCAAATCTGCGGATCAGCATATTACCTCGGACAGCCATCGCCCTGCGTTCCCTTTCTATATCCAGGTCATCATTAAGGTCATGAGTGAGCCAGTGACCCAGGTACTTAAATTTTGTTACTCTGGACAACGCAGTATTATTAATTGTCACATCTGGCACGTTAGTGTAACATTTGGTGCCTGCCTTAAATACCATTAATTCACATTTTTTTGCATTGTACCTGAGTCCCTGAGTGACGGCATAGTCTTCACACATCCTAACAAGACGTCTGATAGCGCTTATTGATGGACTCAGCAGCACCATGTCGTCAGCGTAACTTATATTGTTAATACAAACTCCGTCAATGTGACAGCCTATACGGGTGCGGCTGAGTTCAACAATGAGCTGATTAATGTAAAGGTTAAAGAGACGAGGTGAGGTAATACCCCCCTGTCTCACCCCGCACCTCAACCCATACACATCAGACAGAGTTCCTCCCCACCTCACATAATTTGTCTGATTCTTGTACCAAAACTTCAATAAAGAAATAACAGCACAGTCAACACTGCTTTCCTTTCGCAGCTTTTCCCACAAGATATCGTATGACACTAGGTCAAAAGCCCTCGATAAGTCCAGAAAACATGCATTGACTGGTGTTTTCCTAGCAGCATAATACTGAACAGTCTGCTTAAGACACATGATGGCAGTCTCCGTCGATAGTCCGGGTCTGAAACCGAATTGGGCATCATGAAGATTTATACGACTCATCATATGTGTATCAAGCAAACAGTCCAGCACCTTAGCTGTCACAGTTGCCAAGGAAATAGGCCTATAGTTTGCGGGGTCTGTGACATCGCCCGTTCTGTTCTTTACTATTGGCACGACTATGGTCTTCATAAGTTTATCTGGCAAGTACGAGTGGCTTATACATAATGAATAAAATGTTGCCAACACCCTTGGTAAATGAACTCCCGCGTATCGCAAGTGTTCGACGCTGAGGTGGTCATGTCCCGGAGACTTACCTCCATCCATCTTTTTAATGACATCGGCTACCTCTTTGGCCAAGAAACTTAAACACGGAGAACTAACCTCAGCGCCGATCACCGTCGAAGACACAGGCGTAATCGGTCCAGACAAGGGATCAACTTGGAACTGATTCACAAACAAATTTGAAATGGCTTGAGGATCACAAATTCCTGCCACGCTCACCGGCAGACTCAGCTTGTAGTTCAGTTTACCAGTGCTCTTCCAAAACTTTCCGAAATCTTTGGATTTGCGCATACATTCATTTCTTTTTCTTACATTTTTACGGACTATCACACTGTAACAACGCGACTTAGTTTTTATTATAACATAACATTACGCCTTGTTTCCCCGAAGGGTTGGGCAGAGGTGTACCTATAGTACTCGTATACCCAAATTTCGCCAGTTATAGTCTAGTGCCATGTAATAGGGGGCGAACCTATTGCCATCAACCGGGCACAAATCCAGACTCCGGGCTGCTACTGAGAAATTCCAGATAGAAAAACTCAATAACACTTGGCCCGACCCGGGAATCGAACTCAGGACCTCATGCTCAGCAGTAGCACTTACGACCACTAGACCAAAGAGGCAAAGTATTTATTTTAATAATTATCTAAAAATACATTTTACATGTTCTATGAAAAATGATCTCTCCGGTAACGTATTTGTGACTCGTAGATGGGTTTTTTAAAAGGTGGGTTGTACAAAATCCTTGCATGACAACGTAAAACATGGCGCTAATGAGTGTCAGTGTACAATACGTTAGTTTACTGTCTACCGTGACGTTCGTTAAAACTTGAGGTTTCGCTTTGGCTTTGGTTAACACTAACGTTGTAATTTTTGTTTAGTTTTGTAGTTGATTTATTGTTTTTGACTGTCTCGTTGGTCTGGTGGTCGCAAGTACTACTGCTGAGCATGAAGTCCAATTCCCGGGTCAGGTAAAGTGTATTTCCATAAAGGGTATTTCCATCTGGAATTTCTCAGTAGCAGCCTGGAGTCTGGATTTGTGCCCGGTAGATGGCAATACGCTCGCTCCCTATTACATGGGACTTAAACATAACTGGCGAAATGTGGGTGTACTATAGATACACCTCTGCCAAACCCTTCGGATATTACATATTGTTTTTTTTTGTGTTTTTAAAGTTCCCAATAGGTAAAGTTCTATGTTTTAGTTACGGTAACTTTAACTTTTGATTTAATTTTATATTTCTCAGTTAGAATATTGTTATGACCTTTTGAACTACAAATGGACTATTTTTAGTATCAAAAGGGTTCGGAGCGATTCATTCATGTGAGAGCAAGATAATCGAATCAGAGCATTTTAAATTTCTCAAAGGAAGGGAAGTCACTCCTTTTGATATAATCTTATTTGAAACAAAAAGAACCTTTCCTTTTGTGACTTAGTTCAAGCGCCGTTACGATTTCGGAGAATTCATTTCAAGTCTTCTTTGTCCCAGATTCTTAATTTTTCTTAATCTTGATCAAAATACTACGTAAAACAGCGCTGCAATTTGCAAAATATGTAAGAAATTTTGAATTTCGACGTATCCCCTTAAAGTTTTTTTTTTTTACATAATAGTGCAGTCTACTTTACTATACTTACATCATAAAAATATTACTGTGATAATACTAGTAAACAATAAGCGTATACCTACGTTTTTAACCGACTTCATAAAAGGAATAGGTTCTCAATTCAGTTGTATTTTTTTTAATGTTTGTTACCTCAGAACTCCGTCATTTATTGACCGATTTGAAAAATAATTTTTTCATTTGAAAGGATAAACTTCCAAATAGGTCCCATATAAATAATTTCTTGTCACTTTTTTACATTTCAAGTAGTGGTATACGACTTTGTGTGGGGTGGGTACCACAACTAAAAAGTGAAAAATAAAAACATTTTTGCAAAAAAAAACAACTGACTTCCAAAAAAAACACTACAGAGTGAAAAATAACTTTAATTTTGGAAGTCGGTGGCAAAAAACAAAAATACAAAACCAAAGACACCGACTTCCAAAATTATAGTTATTTTTCACTCTGTAGTGATTTTTTTGGAAGTCGGTTGTTTTAATTTTGCCAAATTTTCTATTTGGCATTTGCCCTAAATTCCCAGTGTCACTGTACCGCACCCTAATGGCGTAACACACTTACACTAGGAATCGGTTTAATTTTGACAGTTCAACAACATTCATTGCGTTATTTACGTCGTTCAGCACACAATTTTTTCAAACGTATGAAGCAATGGATTAGCATTATGCTTAAAAATCATTCAAATGGTGATTGATAGTGTGTTACGCAATTAGAGTGCAGGCTGACTTAGCTGCACTTACTGACGAAACATTGTGGCGTGTGCGATGTTCATTCACCCCGCACGTACAGTCACTCGCATGACAGTGGTAACACTTGCATTTCAAAAATTGTCCTTAGGTACTGCTACAAGATAAAGGCGCTGTCACTGTCAAATTGTTACCATGGAGGCATGAACGTGCGGTTGACTGTACTACGTCACTAAGGGTTTGTGTTTTATTGTTGGTTTTCATTGTAGAGGTTATATGAAAATTATAGTCATATAATTTTCTTATAACTTCTACAATTGTGTCACCAATAACGGAAGCGGGACCATCGTTCAATTATGTTTGTAAGTGGTGGATGGTAATTAATTAATTAATTATAAATGCACCTTAATAAAATAAAAACACTAACGAAATTTAATCTTATAACACAACAACAAACATAAACAAGACACTAGCTATTGGTGCCGATTCTCTTGTTACAAATGCCTCTAAACTAGACTAAAAATCACCAAAATTTAGTTTATTCCTATCAAACGACGATTTTCCATTCTGAAATGGAGTAAAGTGACACAACTTAACTATATTTTAGTTTGACAGCACTAAAATGGCACTGAGTTATTAGTATAGTAAAAATAGTAATTTTGCTTTTCTGAATTTGACGTTTTTTTAACCAAAATTTAGATTTTCTAATTAAATCTGACTATTTTTAATCGCGATTAAAAAGGCGTGGAATAAAACTAGTTGGCATGAACTAAAATTCACACCAACACCTCGACTTCAGGTGCAAAAACAGTACTGTAGCTTTTTTTTATTTCTTTTGCTTATATCTCGAAAACGGTGTGTCCTACTATTTCAAAAATAATGAAAATTTCGACCCCCTTTATATTGCCCATAAACCCCTAAAACTCAACATATAAGTAATATTTTTTCATATTTTTCATAAAAAAAGTGAAAAATTCCATATAAAACACATCGAGGCTGACTTCCTGCGCGCCTCTGGCTTTAAAAAAATTCACGGGGTAGGGCAAACAAGTACCACGTGGAGAAGCGCGATTGTCAAATTCGATATTAGTTCTATCAAAATTGTTTTTAAATTTAGTTACATTTGTTTGCAGCATAGCTTTAAGATTCTCATAGCCAAAAGTAAGGAATTTTAGTGATAGTTTAGTTCGGTGTACAAGATAATCGGTACCATTATCTTGGTTTAATTAAACAAATAAGCAAAGTCCTTTAATCTTCCAATCCTAGTAAGAACCACCACTCATGTTATTACGGTACACGAAATTGAATAAAGCAAACTGAATTCCAGGAACGTTTCTAATAGTAAACACGCTTATACACACGGCTATATATCAAGCTATACATTTCCAGTATAAGCTGATCTCGCATTGTTTAGGATTTCCGTACAGTGAGAGGTCAGCTTATACTGTTACTATATAGCTTAATATGTAGCCGTGTGTACATATAATAAACTGGCTATGCCCCGCGACTTCGTTCGCGTGGATGTCGTATATTTTTTTTCTTTCTTTTTTCTGTTATAACTATCGTCGAGAATTGGGCTACCAAATGCAAAAAGAATTTTTCAAATCCGACTTTTGTTCATAATTTCATGGCTTTTTTTGCACGGAAGCCTATCATTTTTCTAAAATAAAAGTAGTCTAAGTTACCCACCGTAACATCAGCTATCTGCCAGTAAAATCAGTCCAGCCGTTTCGGAGATTAGCCGGAACAAACAGACAGACAGACAAAAATGCTAAAAATTGCTTTTTTGGTATAAGTATCGTTTATACTTTCTTATGCATTTAGTAAAAAGTTGTAATTTTGACATTACAAACAGACACTTCAATTTTATTTATTTGTATAGATAGCTATGCCCCGCGGCTTCGTTCGCGTGGATAATATAAGGTACACAATATACTAACATAACAGCCACATTTTAATAAAAGTCCCTCTTCCCCCGACCTGTCGCCACAGATTACCAGATAAATCACTCCATATACTTATGCACGCAGCCCATTTCTCAGTGGATTGCCGACAGTCGCGAGGCGCGTACGTACGTACGCATACATATGTATATTACGGTCGACCTGACGTACTTAGTTTCAAATTCTTATGATACGGCTGGTTCTGGTGTATTATGTGCTGTTGATGGATGTAGATCCAGCAAGAGAAGAGATAAAAAACTTTTTTTTTTTTTCAGTTTACCCGCTGATACAGTTTTGCTATCGTTTTTTAACTAGGTAAATTGCTTAAACTTGCATGTTTCGTGTTTTGTATGTTATTGGTAGGTACGTAATTACTTCCTATGCGTCTGAGATGAGAATAGAAAGGCCAATGACCTCCATTTGTCAACTAACATTTGAAAATTACGTTTAGTAAAAATCTACTTTGTGCAAATTAATTTTCAATAATATTTATTATCGTTATTATCTTGTTAATGTTATGTTCATATGATTATTGTTTATTTAAAAGCTTGCAAGTATTAGAAAAGCGTGCATGACGTCACAATATGGCGCCAGCGCAGGTTTATTCATAGTATAGAAATATAGTAGTTACCTTTACGCTAATGGACGAAATGTAAATGAACGAACAAATCAATTAATCATATTTTCAGTTTTCTCCATTTCGTACTTCATTCGTATTTGTGGCCATGCGGAGTAGTTACGTCACTTATTATTAAATAGTTAGGTACAACACGTTGCGTACGATGTGTGTTACTTGTCTTATAATTGCAGCTTCGGGGTGTGGTCACAGAATACTAAATAGTTACCTAGCATAAAAATATTCCTCGGTCTTTCATAAGTATTTTTAACAATTAAACATGCTAAAACATTAAAAAGCATTTTATTTTATTTCATATTATTTCATACCACGTAACCACGTGGCGGCGCGCAGCTACAAAGCAAAACTTACTTTACGTTTGGAAGTTTAGGTACATTTTCGTTCGCAGCATCTAGCAACTTGAAGGTGTAGGCTATTATAGCAGTAGGTATTGAAAATTTTGTATGGAGTGATTTATCTAGTAATCTGTGCCGTCGCGTTGAATCACCCGCCCGCGGTATTACGTCGTTTTCGCTTAGTGTTCTTTCTGACTTTTTTATTTCTGCTCGGCTCCTGAGGGTCGTAGCGTAATGTTAAAGAGCTTATCTTCGAGAATTGGGCTACCAAATGCAAAAAGAATTTTTAAATCTGACTTTTTGTTCATAATTTCAAGGGTTTTAATATTTTTTGCGCGGAACTCTAATTATTTTCCTAAAATAAAAGTAGCCTAAGTTACCCGCCGTAATATTAGCTATCTGTCAGTGAAAGTCCCGTCTAAATCAGTCCAGCCGTATCGGAGATTAACCGGAACAAACAGACAGACAGACAGACAAAAATGTTAAAAATTGCTGTTTAAGAACCATTTATTATTTCCTATGCATTTAGTAAAAAGTTGTTATTTTGACATTACAAATAGACACTTCAATTTTATTTATTTGTTTAGATATAGACTAAGTACCAAAAATCTCTTTAGTCTCCCACAGTAAATCAACAACAGACTCGCTGCAATCACAGGACGTATGTTAACAAATTAGTCCCAGACGTAATAGTGAGGAGGGTGGACGGCAAACACTGTCGGGTTCGTTCGTCTGGGCCGAACGCTGAATGCCGAATGTTTGGCGTCTGTTTCCAGGTACTAAATTGATCTAATCTCCGGCAGGGACGGGCCACGGACGACGGTGAACATGACCTAGTGCCCCATGACATCGGCACACCCCTCGCCCCCACACCATAATCGCTCGCCGACCTGACGCACACAGACACACAAGTAAGTATTTCGTATTTAATCGCGATGTAACACGTCACGTGACGGAATGAGTACACGACTGTCTTAAGCTGCGCGTCCACTGAGTCGGGAACGGCGCGTACGGAGCGTACGGAGCCACCAACGTCAACCAGTATAACCACTTGCACTATTAGAAAGTTCTCCCTTTTTTAGGGTAAAATGAGTAATAATTATGTATGGCTTAGGGCTTTTATATTTTGACAGGGATTTAGGGAATTTTGGGATAAAATTGAACTTGATCATATTATATACCTATTTGCAGTAATTTTTGACAGCATATTCTTTGTAGGTACAAAATCAACACAGGTGTTTCCATGTCGATGAGACTGTTGCTCAAGAATATTTCCTTTTATGGTTTTTTAAAAAAAATTTAGTTCTTTTCTTCGTTTTAATGTCGTTGACTTGGCTAAATATCCTTTCACAGGCAGCATTTGAGTGGGGTAAGGATATAATATTTAACATAAAAGTGGGCAGAAACTGAAACTTTTACTACAGTCATGGTAGTTAATATTTAAAATTATCGTACAAAATTCCACGGCAGTAAATCACTACCGTAGACCGTGTAGGTATTTGTTAGAAATACCGTATAAAATATATTTTAATAATAATAAAAATAATCTAGGGTTATTATCGTGTACCTGGTAACACTGAGCGCGTTCACTGCTGATGACGTTATCGGCAGAAACTGCCGATCAGTGCCATATAAATCAATACAAAGCAAGAAATCCGTACGGTGCACGGTGCGTACGCGCCGATTCTGACGCAGTGGACGTGCAACTTTAAGGTGCCTACGGATTTGCTCGATTTTTACGATCGACTCGTGTGATCAAACTATATCGAGTAATGTGTAAGCAACAGATGATCGACATCGTATTTTTTTGTCGATCGCCACAGTAGATCGATTTTGTAGATCGATGAATCAACAAGTGATGCTCGATTTTAATCTTGATATACTAATCGTTAATAGGCAGTTATGCTCGATACGACCGAGCAAATCTGTAAGAAGCTGAGCTGAGATCTTATTGATTAAGCGACAATTAATGATCGTCAAAAACTGAGCACATCTGTAGGCACCTTTATGTTTGTGTTGTTCAAGTTAAAATTAGGTTAAGTGGCGTAGGAGTGACGTGTGTTAAATTTTTAATTAGAAATTAACACATTCATCCTTCAATCGTTTCTTCTTCATGTATCATAGATTCGTGTATGCACATTCATCGTATTTCTATTCGATAACGCCTGGCCTATTTATTACAGCGACAATTCGCTAGGATTTTATATTGTTTCTTTTATGTGCATGTGTATAAACAAACTGTGTAATTATTTTTTGGAACTAGTTTTAAACCGTCTTAATTAAAGAAATTAAATGAATAAACAAAGATGATTGTTTGTTTTTCCATCTCTAAGTACACCAAATAAAAACATAGACCACTGTATTAGAAGCCTGATAAACTTAAGTGCTTTAACTATCAACAAAAAAGCGAAACAAAGTTAATTTAGCCCTTACTTCTTTATAAAATAAACATACCGTTGTCGTAATTCTGTTTAGTGTATTTAGAATCAAATTAATCGCAAAAAAAGCACGAACAAATAAGTTTTCTAATAAGGTTTCCGCTATTCAGGAGTTTTATAACTTCAGACTGTTTTGTACTCAAACAAACTCTGACGAATGAAAGGCAAACCATAAAATATAGCTAGACAAAGAAAGTAGGTATTTTGTAGATACCTTTTTTCATCGATGGTAATACCGAGTTTCTCCAAGTTACCAACGGGTACTAATTAGGTACTAATCGTTCATGTTTCTGTTGCGAATAGGCCATGATTTTTGTTAGTACCGTTGGTAGGTATACTTTCTAACCAAGGCAAAATAGCTTATTTTTAACAACAAGACAAACATCTAAACAAACCCATTTTCCGGTCTATTTCCATAAAGTCTGCTTACACAAATAATGCGATGTGACTGTATCATTAAGTGAAATCTCATTAGTCATTAGTAGGGAAAACAGTATAAATTGTTGTCACCTAGATCATTAATTTTGAGTCGGTTTAATGCGTCGACAATATTCTCACTGGGATAACAATAGTTATTAGGTATTATTTAGAACATTATAGTGCCACTTCTTTGCACATGGCAGGTCGATATTTATTGTTCCTAATTTTATTTATAAAACCAATGTTTATTACCTTTTATCCAAATCAAATCAAACAGTTTATTTGTGATACACAGGTGTACACGCAGGTGAAAACATAGGTCTTAAAATATACAATGAGTTCATGCTATGATCAGCCCCATGGGCATGCAAATTCATTAAACAATAAGCAATTATATTAATTTAAATAACTATCAACAAAGTTTATATGTACTCAATCAGACATTAACACTTTAGTCAAAGTTATTTCAAGTCTAAGAATTCCTTTACTGAATAAAATGAGTGTTCATTAAGAAAAATTTAAAGATATTATTAGTCTCTAATGTCCTTGGTAATTTTATTATATGTTTTAGGCGCCATGACAAATGTAGGTACTCTTTCCGTATAGAGTGGTTTTATATTGCGTATTTAATTTTTTAAATAGCCTCATTCTGTTGCGTGACCTCGAGAAAGGAACTTTTGTTTAGTACTCTTTGCTTTGTTTAGTCTTTGCTTACACTCCTACCAACTGATCT
This sequence comes from Fissipunctia ypsillon, assembly GCA_947568875.1. Lineage (NCBI taxonomy): Eukaryota > Metazoa > Arthropoda > Insecta > Lepidoptera > Noctuidae > Fissipunctia > Fissipunctia ypsillon. The sequence continues at coordinate 18,025,506 of OX387654.1, read as the reverse complement.
GTGAAATGGCGAAAATTGGAACTACAGCCTTTATGTTGAAATGTCATTCGACTGTCAGTGTATACTACATTCGGGTTCTCTGGTTGTTTTGTCGTGATATTGCTGAATTTATAAAGTTAAATATGCCGAAAGCTATTAAAAGTGATGCTCGAAAATTTATTCTAAAGGTTAAAACCTTTTTTGAAGAAGAAGTTCGGGCGGGGTCTCCGATTATTCCATTTAATCAAATATACAAACGAATTTCGGCAACAACAGGTTAGTGTTGTCAACTTTCTTGTTATAAATTACCCGATACTTAACTAATTATTTAAGTCCACGAAATATTCGTTTCTATTCTTGCTGCAGGTTAGCGTAACGGTAATGTACATCTAATAGGTCTGCTAAGTGAGTGAGCAAACTAACCTGCCAGATTTCAAAATTCTACTAACATTTATTTTATTATCTTATATTACAGGTGTGAGTCAAGGACTAATTTCAAAAATAGTTAAGGAAGGGCACGCAGCAGAAGAACCTGGTACAAAAATTCGGACACCAGGCAAGGAGAGAAAACATAAAAGTGGATTTGTGCATGTTGATGATTTTGACATGGGAATTATACGGAGGAAAGTACATGAATTTTATTCTGCTAAAAAAGAGGTCCCTACTGTTAAAAAGCTTCTAGAGGTCTTAAAGACAGAAATAAATTACACAGGACAGCGAGAGAGTCTGCGAAAGCTGCTTCACAAGGTGGGATTTCATTTTAAAAAATCTCAATCCAATCGGAAGGTTCTTATGGAGCGTAATGAAATATCAGCTTAGAGAGCTAAGTACTTGCATGCAGTGGATGAAATAATAAATCTCCCCAGCCCCGGTCCATAATTTATTTAGATGAGACCTATATTCACTCTTCGCATACATCGGGTAAATGTTGGCAAGGAGAGGGTGAAGACGGAGTATTGGAGCCTGTATCGAAAGGGCAATGATATATTATTGTTCATGCGGGAGGAGATAGTGGATTTGTTACAAATGCACTACTTGTGTTTAAATCAAACGCAAAAAGTGGTGATTATCATGACGAGATGAATAGTACCAACTTTAAAAAGTGAGTTATTGAAAAACTTGTGCCTAATTTACGAGAGCCATCCATAATAGTGATGGATAATGCTCCTTATCACCGTATTTGTGTGAATAAAGTCCCAAATACGAATTCCTTAAAAAAACATATGCAATTATGGCTGACCCAAAATAAAATTGACTACGGAGAGAATTTGACTAAACCTCAGCTTTTAGAAATAATTAAGAGAAACAAGCCTGAACCTGTATATGAGATTGAAAAAATTTTAGAAGACAATAGACACAAATGCTTATATTTACCACCTTATCACTGTGATCTCAATCCCATTGAACCCATATGGAGCACAATGAAAAGAAAAGTTGCTGATGTAAATATTGAGCACAAAAATGCTGAAATTCCCCGCCTAGTTAGAGAAGCTTTTGACGCTATTACAGTTTATGAGTGGGCACAGCATTGTAAACACGTTCGCAGGTTAGAAGGAGAATACTTAAAACATGATTTGTATTTAGATAAACCTTTTATTATAGAAGTGGTAAGTGACAATGAAACCGAAAGCGATGGTACGGAAATAAGCGGAGTATAGCCTCACAACCAGGATGAAGTTGTGTATGCAGGTTCATCTAAAGATCACAGTTACTGTAAACCTGGTTTTCAATAAATCATTGTAAAGCAATTTGTTTTTTTTTTATTACACTACACTACCACTAGGTACCACTGCTAATTATAATTAGTCAAATCTGGTGTTTGGGGTTAGGTACGGTCATAACTAAATGCTAGACATCCAGGTACCTCTTGCAAGGTAGGTACCTACTTAACTTCGCATTAAATGAAAGTTGTATCCCCCCGTGGAACATTTTATCTGCTGAATTTCCACTTCATTGGATTACTTTTTAGATAAAGCCATTGTGTACTGCTAAGAGACTAAACTGGATTATATAGGTATCATTGTTTTTATTTTGTAAAAACTGTAATTCTTATTAAATGTCTGGTGAAATCCTTATCGACCTGCTCTTTCCACTTCATTGGATTACTTTTTAGATAAAGCCATTGTGTATTGCTGAGAGACTAAACTGTTAGCATACCTACGTAACTGTAAATTATCAAATTCTTTTCATTTATTTTATTATTTTTATATAGGTATCATTGTTTTTAATTTGTAAAAACTGTAATTCTTATTAAATGTCTGGTGAAATCCTTATCGACCTGCTCTCCTCCAGTTATATCTCTACTAGTCTTGATCGCAGACGCCAGGTAGACGTTCTTTACTTTGATTTCCAAAAGGCGTTCGATAAAGTCAACAATGACGTATTGCTGTCAAAGCTCAGTGCGATAGGTGTTGCTCCGGGACTTCTACGGCTTCTTGCAGATTATTTGAGGGATCGGCAACAATTTGTCAGATTAGGTTTATACGAGTCACTCCCATACCACAGTCGCTCGGGTGTGAGTCAAGGTTCGGTAGTAGGCCCACTCCTTTTCATTTTGATGGTTAATGACCTCCCTGATGTGGTTGCGAGAGCCAGGTCCCTCTTATATGCTGATGATTTAAAACTATTTTATGAAATAAAATCTGAGCGCGATTGCCAAGCTCTGCAATCAGACATTGATGCAGTATATAGGTGGAGTTTAGAAAATAAAATGGAATTCAATAAGTCAAAATGCTACGTGATGTCTTTTGGTCGAATGCGGTACCCAGTCAACTTTCCCTACAAACTGAATGGAGATACAATTACAAGAACTGACTCCATGAAAGACCTGGGAGTCATTTTCGACCGTAAGCTCACTTTTCACGATCACATTACATCCACTGCAAAGGAGTCCTTCAGGCGCCTTGGCTTTGTTTTAAGGAACTGTCGTGACTTCCACAACCCCCACGTTATCAAGCTTGTTTTTGGGGCATTGGTCCGTAGCAAACTTGAGTCTAGTGCATGCGTGTGGAATCCTTTTGAAAAGCAATATGTGTTGACTTTAGAGAAAGTACAAAAAGCATTCCTCAGATATCTTTACAAGCACATGTACGGGTTTTATCCCTTCATGTATCCCACTAAATTTCTGTTGGGTTGCTTAAGTTTCAACTCTCTAGAAGTAAGACGGTCGCGGGACCAGATGACTGTAATATTTAAAATTATTAGAGGGATTATCGATGATCATGATCTGCACAATGAAATCTGCAATCTATTTGTCCCAGACAATTACTGTCGTGGCAGAAAGCACCGGTTACTGGCTGTTCCAAGTAGCCGTACTATTGCACACTCCAAGTCGCCTATTCTTCGGACACTAGCCGCTATTAACGCTCTTCTGAACTCAAACACAAGTCTTGATATGTTTGCGGATGAATGGAAGGTGATACTATCAGAATGTTTGATTTTTTGTGAGAAGAATACATAACTGGGCTAAATAAATTAAATGTTAAATAGTGTAATTGGCTTCGGCCGTTCTATTTAAAATAAATAAATATTTATTTATTTATTTAGGACTCTCATTTGAGAGTCCTAGAGGCACGAGGCGAGTATGGCGATACAAGTCAGCAGACTGGGATGAGATGCGGCACTTTTTTGCGTCTTATCCTTGGCGGCAAGTGTGCTTCTCCTCGGGTGATCCCTCGTGCTGTGCTGACGTGGTTGCGGACGTGATTCGGCAGGGGATGGAGTATTTTATTCCATTCTCCGACATCCCGCTCGGTCACAAATCTCGGCCTTGGTATAATGCAGAATACGCCCACGCTGAGGCCCGTAAAGAGTCTGCCTACCAAGCCTTTTTTTTTTTTTTTTGTTTCGGGGTGGAAAATCCTCATGGATGTCCTCCGCCCTGGGGCGGGCGGAGGGGTCTGTCAGACTCTTACTGACTAAAAACCACCCCGGTGTTCCATCTCACACCTACGCCGAGGGTCGCGGGAACTTACGATCCTTCCGCAACCCCCGGCTGGTGCCGGCCCGCCACGGCAGGCCTCTCCTCGTGTCGAGGGGGGGAGTGAGGTGTTTGACTCCCCCCGCGACGTCTAAGAGGGGCGCGCGTGGAACACTACGCGCCGCCACCTCGGGTCCGATGTATGGGGGGGTGACGGACGTCCCCGAGTCCGTCGCCCCTGGACCCATTTAGGGGGGCTGGAAGAGGGCGTTGTCCGCCCTCCGCCGACGCCCAGTGCGCCTGCTGCGGGCTGGGTGAGAGGATGTGATCTCCCTCTCCCTTTCCGCAGCCTCCTTCTGCGAGATGACTGTCTCGCAGAAGGAAACCACCGCGTCCCAGGACTCCTCGCTGCCGACCATCGAATTAACGACAGCCGGCAGCGACAGGTCACTGCCTACTCTAGAGATGAGGGCACGGCGCGGCTCCTCCCAAGCGGCACACTCTGCCAGCGTATGCCGCGCCGTGTCCTCCCGACAGTCGACGCAGTGGTGACACCGGGCGTCTGGCTCCCTGGTTATGCGACACAGGTACTTCCCGAAGCAACCATGCCCCGAGAGCACCTGCGTCACCCGAAACGACAAGGAGCCGTGCCTCCTCCCGAGCCAAAGGTCGAGCACCGGCCGGACCGCCTCGATGGTGCCGAGGCCGGCGGTAGGGCGTGAGAGCCTGTCCCGCCATTCCGCCACCAGGACCTCGCGAAGCAGCAACCGACGCTGCTCCATTAGTCGCTGCATCGGTCGCTCACCTCGCGCCTGCATTTCCTCGCGCCACCGATACAATGACGCGAGTAATTTCGCCTCCAGGTCCCAGGGCGGGGATCCGGCCAGTGCACAAGCCGCCTCGTAGGAGATCGTGCGATACCCCCTGATGACTCTGACGGCCATCGCTCTCTGCAGCCTCCGCAGAACAGCAATGCTACCGGCCGTCAGGTCAGCCGCCCAGATCGGGGCCCCGTACAGGGCCATCGATCGCACGATCCCCACGTAGAGTCGCCTACAGGCGGCGCTCGGGCCCCCCAGATTGGGAAGCAGCGTTGACAGCGCCCCAGCCGCGCCCATCAACTTGGGCACCAGCCGCCGGAAGTGGGGTCCGAAGTCCCACCGGCTGTCGAGCACCAATCCCAGGTACTTCATGGTAGACTCGACAGCGATCCGGACCCCCCCGACCACTATGTGTGATCCGGGCGGCGGCGCCCGCCGGGGACCATGGAACACCATGGCCTCCGACTTGTTGAGGGCCACCTCCAGGCCGAGGCGCCGTATGCGGCCCACCACCTGTGAGATCGCAGCCGTCGCCAGCAACGCTGCCTCCCTGTGCGAACTCCCCCGGGCCGTGACCAGCGTGTCGTCCGCATAGCACGTCAGGTCCACGCCCGGCTGGAGTTCACCCCTCAGCACCCAGTCGTACCCGATGTTCCACAGGAGGGGGCCTACGACCGAGCCCTGTGGAACACCGCACGACATGAGGCGCTGGTTTGTGCCATCACATCCCACGTAGGTGACACACCTCTCCGACAGATAAGCCCCAATGAGGCGGCGGAGGTAGAGAGGCACCCGGTGATACCGCAGTGCCTGTCGGATACAACTCCAGGGCAGGGTGTTGAAGGCGTTGGAGATGTCCAACGACACCGCCATCATCACTCCGCCCCGGGACACCGTTTCCTCCGCCAGGACTCTCACCCGTGACACAGCGTGTATGGTGGAGCGCCCGTACCGAAACCCGAACTGACACTCGTCCAGGTCCGGCCCCTCTCAAGCCTACCAAGCCTGGGTCAAGGCCCGCGACCGCAAAGTTAGAGCGCGTAGGGTTCGCGCGAGGAAAAGAGCTTTTAATTCTGCCGCCAAGTTTCGCAAGCGGGTTTTACGTGGGGCACGTTTTGACCATGTCGGACGTATTGGGGCCAAGCTGGCTTCGCACCCTCCGGGTAGTAAACAGTTCTGGTCCCTGTCCAAAGCGGCTGAAGTGAATTTCTGTCGCAAATGCAAATGTGCAACCAGTGCCCAAAAAGGGCGACCGTGCAGACCCTGCCCCTTACCGTCCGATCGCCATTACCTCCATTCTGTGCAAGGTTATGGAAAGGGTACTGAACAGTAAGTTGCTGACCTACCTTGAAAACAATGATCTCCTCAGTGACCGTCAGTATGGCTTTCGCCGGGGACGGTCAACTGGCGATCTTCTTGTGTATGTCACGCACTGCTGGGGCGAGGCCATCGAGAAACACGGCGAAGCACTTGCTGTATCGCTTGATATCTCGAAGGCCTTTGACAGGGTCTGGCACGCTGGTCTACTCAACAAGCTTCCTGCTTATGGCATCCCTGCTGATTTTTGTAGCTGGATATCAGACTTCCTTAGTGAACGGTCGATCAAAGTAGTCATTGACGGCTGCTCTTCCGACCTTATGGCTATTGATGCCGGAGTTCCTCAGGGGTCTGTTCTCTCTGCAACTCTTTTCCTGCTACACATCAATGACCTACTTCAGTCTGGTATTGTTGGGTACGCAGACGACAGTACAGTTTCAGAGAGATACTTGTCCAGCACAAAAACCAGCGGGGCTGAAGTTCGTTCTTTAAGAGAGGCCATGGTAGAGCAGACAGATTTGACCTTAAGCCTTGTCTCCCAGTGGGGTGATGATAATCTGGTCTCTTTTAATTAATGCCACCAAAACACAGGCGTGTCTTTTTACCGCTAAAAGGAGTCGTTTCGATCAAACTCCTACTTTTCGGGGTACATCTGTTCCTGTAACTGATCGGCTCGAGCTCCTAGGCATGGAGTTGACATCATGTCTCAACTTCGGTGCCACCATCGAGTACAAAGCCCAAACTGCGGCCAAGAAACTGTGCATCCTAAATAGGGTGAAGCGATACTTTACGCCTGGACAGCTTTTAATTCTCTACAAAGCGCAAGTCCGATCCTGCATGGAATATTGCAGCCACCCTTGGGATGGCTCGGCCAAATACCAACTTGCCGCGCTTGACTTGGTGGAACGCAGAGCTAAGAGGCTCATTGGCGACGTAAGACTGGTGGATGCCAAGCTTCACAGCATGGCTCATCGCCGCAAGGTTGCCTGCTTGACGGTCTTCTACAGATTATACTTCGAGGAGTGTGCTCAAGAACTCCACGACCTCATTCCGCCGGCCCCCTTCTATCAGCGGACATCTAGACGCACTGCAAGTTACCATCCTTACCTAGTTGCTATCCCACCAATTCGCACTAAGCGTTTCCAAATGTCTTTTGTGATGCGCACAGCAAAGGAGTGGAACTCTCTGCCTGCGTCTGTGTTTCCGAACGCATACAACCCCGATCTCTTCAAAGTGAGAGTGAACAGGCTTCTTCTCGGTAAGCTCGCTCCATCGTCGACTTTGTCTCTGTCATCTCTGACCTAGACTAGAGTCAAGAGCAAACCTATCTCAAATAAAAAAAAATAAAAATCGATTATGTCTAATGTGAAATTTCCTTCTTGAAAACTTACTCAATTTTGGGCACCAAATATTAATTAGCAACACTGAATCGACGGTGCCGTCCTCTTTCAGTTCACAGATAAGTTGGTAGGACTGTAAGGCTGATATAACCAAAGTCAGATATCTCTTATCTGTGGAATAAACTTACCGTCTGACAGTTTTCGTATGGAAAATCTGTCAAAAATTAAAAATTATTCACTGGATTATACATACAAAGTTTAACATAATTAACGCACAACCTCTTAAAGAGTCATTGTACTCATCATTATGAACAACTTTACCTATGGGACCAAACCTGAAATCTTTAAAAAAAATCTGCTGTTTCCTACATTTTGACGAGTTATGCGAACATAAATATAGGGAACAGCAGATTTTTAAAACAACACATATTATCTAGAAAGACACGACACAAACATGACTGCCACGTTGGTTCACTGGAGCTAGACCACCACCTCTTAACGCAGTATTATTGTAATCTTACTTCAGTGCGGGAAAGTGTTGGAGCTAGACGTCCTGTATAGCTCCATCTCTTTCTCACACTGAAGTAACATTAAAATAAGACTGCTTTAAGAGGTGGTGGTTAGCCCCCTGGTCGCAAGCGCTACTGCTGAGCATGAGATCCTGGGCTCTATTCCCGGATCGGGCAAAGTCTTATTGGGATTTTCCATCTGGAATTTCTCAGTAGCAGCCCGGAATCAGGATTTGTGCCCGGTTGATGGCAATAGGCTCGCCCTCTATTACATGGGACTTAAACATAACTGGCGAAATGTAGGTGTACTATAGGTACACTTCTGCTTATCCTTTCGGGGAATACAGACGTGATGTTATATTTCTCGAAAGGCAGAAGAAATAATACCCAAGTAAGTATTTTTTTCAAGGTAGAATACCTGGTTTCTTTCTCTTCGGACGAGGCGCTTCGTATAAGGTAGAAAACCAATTGTAAAATCCGTAATCCGTGCTAAATCTTCGTAGTGACAGGTGGGTGTCTTTACACACGTGTCTATAGTCACTTTCAATCAAGAGGACCGTCGACCGTTTGCCAGCCAGGCACGTAAAAAAGGAGTATTAGAGGTTGTAGTGGGCAACGGTAGGGTGTTAAACAATTTGTGAATAACCCTTCACGTCAGGCGTGCCCGGTTCCCTGTATTATTAGTATTCGTGCCCCGTGCACCGCCGATAGAATATTCAGCTCACCAATACGTACCGAACGTACTTCAACCTAAATGTATACGAACATTATTTTTTGATACGTGCTTCTAGCGGTAATAAAGGGTTGCAGATTTATAAGACTGAAATAGAATTATCGCCGCAATGAACTTTTTTTATTCAGTTCATATAGGGTTTTCTTTCAAACTCTCAACCCACATTTCGGGCCCTTAGAGTCTTATCAATTGCTGCTCTGAATTTTAAACAGTGAGCTTGTGAGTGCCCAGCAATCCTGAAATAGCTGCTAACCTGTTTGCTTCATAGCAAAACCATAAGACTAAGTATACAGAAGGACCAAAATCAATCTTTGCTCATTTACTGGACTCAAACCAAACTATCTTAATCCTTTATAATATGATTTCATATTTCAAACCTAAAGTTAGATAAGAAAATTATTTTGTTAATATAAGATAATTTCTCAAGGCACTTCTTCGAATTTTATACTTGACCTAAGTATCTGATTATAAAACGCTATAAGATTTAGTAAGAAAAACCTGTAAGCAGCAAGCATAAAACCAACTTCGAGACGAAGAAAGTAATTCAAAATCTTTACACAAGAATTTCTTACAACATTTCATGAATCTTTTCTATCTCGAGAAAATATTTTGAAACAAAAATGTAAATGTAAAATTACTGCATCCGTACCTGCAAAGCGGAGCCTCGTTTTAAAGCCGGGAGAACTTGAGATAAAAGAAGTCTTGAGATTTTTCTCCTGTTTAAAATTTTAACAACCTTCTAGGAATTTTGAGCCTTGAAATGCGACTTTATGAAAAATAAAGTGAACGTAAAGTTAGATTGACGGCTGAGAAACTCCTCAGCTGTGCTCCTCAGCGCCTTGGAGAACACGTGAAGCTGTCAACCCTGGCTGTCATAAAGACACATGACAGCTGCCTGTAAAACACATTACAACAAGTCTCGGCGGTATTTGTCACCTGTTGGGTTGGAATAAGGACGAAAATGAGTCTAGTAAGGCGTGCTACATACTTGTTCGGGTCGGCATTCATCGGCACAGCCGGGGGGTATAATCGTTATAATTACGTTCGAGAAAAAGGCCGCTCGACTTAAAGCTGTGCGGTAAAATATACCTGCAGAATCTGTGATGTAATATGAAAATGTTGTGTTTATGTTCATGACGTACCATTTAAATTAAAAAAATAAAATAATGCAACATGCCAAGTCAGCTAAAAGTAGTAGCCGAACGGAGATTACTGATACGAGCTGAATATAAACTCACCATCACATGATCACACACGTACACTCACACCCATTCACATAGTAGCGTTTTTTCTAGTTTTATTATTTTTATATTTCGTTTATTCTCGATTTATTTGATCAGTTTTCTTTAATTTTGATATTTTTAAAATAATTCTTTTTGAATGATATGGAGGATATACAAGATACAGGCTTGCCTAGTTTGGCGCCAATGTAAAACCTTTGTTATCTTTATTTTTTAAATGAAAACCGTATACAAAGAAGGTAATTGCTTCGAGTTGGCTTTGTTGTGCAACAAATACTTACGGTAAGGAAGGTTATTGCCGGTCACTTAAGCAAAAAGAACTACAATTCAGTGAAAAATCAACATTTATTTAAGAAACTCTTATGAAACATAACTTAAGGTATTATTCTAACATAATCACAACCATTGAGATCAATATTAATTCCAAATATGATACAATCAACTCTTAAAGAAAAAATGGATTTGACCGGTATTGTCCGATATGGCTGACAATACCGGTCGGCAGGTTGGCAAAACCGGTCAAACTTTTAGCGGCACAAGTCGCACACGTAGCCTTTGGGAGACTCATAACCCGAGCACTCAGCATGAGCCCAAAGCCCACACTGTACGCACCTGTACCAAAGCTCGTTGTTCCGGCCATAATCGTCACATAACATGTATCTGTTCTCCAGATCTTCGTCATCAGTGTCATCATCATCATCGCGTACATTTCAATTTCGGAGTCTGATGAACTCTGGTCCTCATTCTCATCTTGGAGAACTCTCTTTTTTACCTTTCTGACATTAGTAAATTTAGCTGGTTTTCTTTTTGTTGCTTTTGTTATGGCACCAGATTCTTTCTTCTTTTCCCTTGTTGCTCTTCTCAAATCATTTTGGCTCCATTTTACTTTCAATCCTTTGTTCCTACTTCGAGTGCCCGACATCCTAAAAAGGAAAATAATATAAATTTTAAGGGAATAAAAGGTCAAAAATATAATTTACATTTGCAAACATAACTTGCGGTTAATACCGGTCAGCATGACCGGCGTTAGCCACCCGTATACTTTTCTAGTTAATAATATTTTTAACAAAAACCTGTAGCAAAGTGCTTGAAATCTATGATTACATGGGTAGATAGATAACTACACGACAATAAATAACACTGACAATGAATGCAACATGAAAATTAAGACACTCACCTCTTATGTTCCGCGGCCAAAAAATTACAAAAAAGTGGCGCGAAACAAATTGACGTGCGGTTCTCCGCGACGCGTACTTGGAGCTGAACGGGGGCCGGTGCGTCGGCGCGGGGAACACTCACGCCACCCTCAATCAATGTGTGTGTGCGCAAAACGCTGTAATTTGGAAGATAGTGTGGGGACTGGCATTGTCGCCTGACCGCGGATACCCTCCTTTACCCTACTTAGGTTCTGCCGAAACGAATGTGCCGACCCGAACAAGAAGTGTGTAGCAGGCCTAAACCGCCTGCTACACGGTCCCCTACCGCGTCCCCGACAGAGGTGACCTTGGTTGGCGTCCGGCAGAGCTGTTTCAATGTTTGGTCGTAAACCACCACCAAGGTCACCTCTGTCGGGACGCGCTTGGCGACCGTGTAGCGGTCCGTTAACAGTTCCCTGGCTTATTAAGAGCACATAAGACACATCTTCTAGGCATATAAAATTAGGCCAGCTCACTGATTCATTAATGAAGGATAGAACTTGATCTCTAAGCTCGTTCGCGGTAAACTTTTACTTGGGTAGTTAAGGATGGTTACGTCGGGAAAGTTTAGGGTACATTATGTCAGTAAAACAGTACCTAACGTATTAATGGATTAACTTGCATAGCCATTCGTAAACTTTGGGTTTAGGTTCCAAAGTATGGACAGAGGCTTTATTGTTTTAGATAATCGTAGCCCTTTTCTCGTGGAAGCCATGTTTTGTGCGAAGCTGCCGTCTTTGTTCTTGCTCAGAATGTCCTATAATAATAGTTATTATTTTTTTTCACTTCACAAACGTTCACATAGTTATAAACATAGAGACAAGGATTATAGAAAGAATGAATAAAATATGATCCCTTGTGAGAGACTGGCGTCTATATTTATGATACCAGGTATGTGACAGATCACCAGGCTCTCAACCCGAATTTAATCTAATTAACATTATTTTTAACATTTATACATTTATTTATTTTTTCAATACATTAATATTTTAACTTATAACTAATTAATTAATAAAATAACAAAATTATATCCTAACTTAACTAAAACTATTCACAAACTAAAATATGGCGTCGAAAAATTCCTCCGCATCGCTGTCGACTGGTAATGTACCCAAGAGACTGGCGGCATTGCCACGTTGTATGGCAATGCTTAGCCTCTGGCCAAGGTAAAAGCCGGCCCTTGGGTCACGTCAATTAACATTATCATGGTCAATTTTAAAACTCTAGTCAAATTATTTATAAGTATTGATGAAGGGAAAAAAATAGACTTGTTTAAATTACATAACCAACAGAAAAAAATAGATCCCTTCATTTGTTGAGCCACCCGAAACGGGACGAAAATTAATTAAATTATACATTGTCACGGGTAAAGGTTTATTATTCTATTTTTTTTTTCACGCATTACCTACACTATACCATTTTTTTTTTTGAGGAGCTCGTGGCTAAGTAATAACAGCCGCACGGGTCGATCCATCAGGTTAAGTTACGCTTGCCGGGGTTGTCCGTGGATGGGTGACCATCTTTACATACCGAGACTCCTCCGTGCCTCGGAAAGCACGTTAAGCCGTTGGTCCCGGCTGTCATTCGTAGATCTTTGACAGTCGTTACGGGTCGTCAGAAGCCCGAAAGTTTGACAACCAGTCTTACCAAGGGGTATCGTATTACCTAGTTACTGGGTTGTGGAGGTCAGATAGGCAGTCGCTCCATGTAAAATACTGGTATTCAGTTGCATCCGGTTAGACTGGACGCCGACCCCAACATAGTTGGGAAAAGGCTACGCAGATTGACACCATACCATTTTTAGTGCGTGTGTAGTGTGTCGGTGAAGCTTAAGGAGATGTAGATGATGACGGCGTGAGTATGAGTGCGTACGGTGTTTCAAGCAGTCAAGAACCCGAAATAATTAAATATACCGTTTTACGATGTCCATCCACAAACATCATTCTAAGCTATGTTATGGTTAAGTTACGGTGCCATACTCTAAACTTGTAATTTTTTTATTTATGAAATGCTATTCAATGACATATTGATGTCTATCTATCTGCTACTATGCCATTAAAAAGTATCAAATAATCGAAAAACACAAATACACAACAACATTAAAAACAAATACATATTATGTACTTAGCAAATATGAAGTCCTTTTTCTCCTATATTCGGAGGAAGGATCATATTTCTTGTTAGTACAAAATATTCAGAGCTGTAGAATTGTCTTTGTAACGTGGTTCCTTGGGTCAGACACTTGGTAGCAAGTTATGAGCCTCTACAATCGTCGTAATTTGATCCTTTGTTATATTCTGCCGAGGAGATAGTGGGTATGAATTAGTTCAGCTTACAAATTCGTGAAGGTTGGAGTTGACTAATGTTTAATATAATTATTATGACGTGAATGTGTATTCCACGTAAATGTAAGCTCGTGTCGTGTGCTCGTGTGTATGTGTGTGCTTCTTGTAAGTTAAATAAGGTTGTGTCTACGCATCGTCACTATGAGCGAGCCCACTACCACTGGACGGCAGAGAGGAGAGGAGTGCGGGGTGTGGTACCAAATTCTTCCACGCGCGGCGCATCCGTCGCATTCAATTATTCGCTCGACATACACGCAAAGGGAACATCATTAAAGGAGATGTTTCAAAATGTATGGAGCCCCGGCCATGTATTGGTACACCCTACTAAAAAATGGGGAAACACAATTAAAACAGTTTCCAATCATCCAATTACTTTTAATTGGCTTTGTTTGGTAGTAAAGTACAAGAATGTACAATTGAAATTGCAACACACAACAAAAACCCATCAAGGCGGTAAGTTGTCATGTTGATTGATTATTGACGTTTGACATCTTTACTTCTGTCATATTATTGTCAAAGAAAATCATAACATTGTCGTACTTTTAGTCTTTTGTAATATTATTTTAGATCTAATTGTAAAGTCGAAAATCTATTAAAGAAATCTGACAGATTGTAGTAGCTTGATGTACTGGCGTCTGTACGTAAAGTATAGTCCAGTTAAGCAGACGACAACCTCATAGGTTGACCTGCGATATGCCAAGATTTTTACTTATAGCATAAACGTACAGAATACAAACATTCCATAGTCGAAATATTAACTCAGACAAAAACAATGTAGCGATCTTTTGATTCAACTATCAAAAACAAAATCACAAAATCCAAAAAACGAAAGCCAGGTTGTTAAAAATAACTCGAGAGAACAGAACATCAGAACACGATCAACAACGAAAGCGACTGAAGTGACAGTAGACAATTCACGATCTATGATCAATGGTCTATCTATGGTTTACTGTCATTGGTTTTTAACCACAGAGTACCTAAATTAACGAGACGCCATATTGAAAGTCGATAAAATAATTGATAAATATCAAATTATTACAAGAGAAATATGCATTTATGCAATTTATTAGTATTTTTCCCGAACTCCACGGATTTTTCTCGATTTTTCGAGGTATTGTACATATTCTGGGCCCATTTTGAAACATCTCCTTTGTAAAACCCAAAAATAATTATACGCCTAGTTACTATCGAAGACGATTTTCATTCATCTCCAAACAGGTTGCAATTCGTTAACCATAAGCTGTTCTTCGGTTCGTCAAAGTTAATTTTTAAATATTTTGAAGTAAATATAATAATTATCAGTGGAGAGATGCTTTATTATGACAAAATCTCAATAATTATTCATAATATCTATTATGAATAATTATCTCGCAACTGGCGTGCGTATATTATGTCCAGATGTATGAACGTAATGTAAGGATCGAAGCAGGTGGCGTTCTGTAGTTTCTGCCTACCCCCATGGGAAGAAGGCGTGAGTATGCGTGTAATATCTATTATGTAATGTTGTTTTGTTAAGCAGGTCATAAACAATGGTGCCACGTTGGTTGCTGGTGTGCTGCGTGGTGCTGTGCGCGCGGCCGGCGCACCCGCAGGGCGCGCAACAGTGCCCCGCGCCCAACACCATCACCCCCTGCAGCTGCACCGTCAAGAAGAACGGCCTCGACATACTCTGCGAGTTCACTGAACAGCAACATATACAGAAGGTAACTTACAGTCTCTACTAGGGTAAAGAGCAACAGTGTCCTTGTAGTCTATATCTAATCAACGAATCAGTACCTACCACTTCTAAACTTAAGTAGGTACAGTTTCTGGACAGAATAACTAAGTTGCGCCTGTTGCCAGCATAACTTACCTGAACTTTTGCTTTACGTATAAATACAAGGTGTAATTTTCATCACTGTTAACCTCTTAAGGGGTCACTGTAGGTACTCATCATTATGAACAACTTTTACTATAGGACTTAACTCGAAATCGTAAAAAAAAATCAAGTGTTCCCTACATTTTGACGAGATAAGCAAACATAAATGTAGGGAAAAGCCGATTGTTTTTTTCGCGATTTCAGGTTTGGTCCCATAGTATAAGTTGTTCATAATGATGAGTACAATGATCCCTTAAAAGATTAACACTGTTTAAAATTACACCTTGTATGGTACTATATACAGCTCGGTAATATCATCTGATTTCATGACTCATCCATTAATATCTGTCGTCAAGATGGCGGCAAATATGTGTGATTATTTGTGGAGGACACACTTATACAAGTGGCATCACAAATGTGTGACATCGAAGGAACACCAAAACTATCTGATGAGCAAAGCGGCGCCAAAATATAGGATGCTACATCGGCTCCTAAAAGATGTGCCTTACCTGATATGCGGTATGTCACATGTATGCACATTGTCTATGCAACGACATCCTGACACTAGCTGCACACTAGAATAGGTAATGCTGATGAATATTTTGGTGTTCTTCACATTCTAGTCACGTATTCGAATAATATTTATTGGATCATAGGTAGTAGAAAATATTTGGCTTCGGTCCAATTTTCTCCGGTTTTAAGTTTATGTGACGTTACAAGTTAGGCACTAAAGAGTTATGCGTCATAGGGGGCTTTTGTCCAGGTCATATTACACAATACCATACATTGCATGTTAAATTATAACGTCTAGATTTATACCTTTACATTGAGCTTCGATCATGAAACTTGGTAGCATGTTAACAGAACTTTATCTAGTGAGGCCGTATGATCTATTCCATCAAGCTCTTATCTATTTCTTCATCATTTGCTGAACTGTCTCCGTGCTTCAAGGCTCTATTTGGCCAAACTGTCTGTGTGCCAAATTACCACCCACTTGACTGTCTTTGGTTTAAATATAATAATCCTAGTAATATTATAAACGCGAAAATTTTTGAGGATGGATGTTTCTTATTCTTTCACGCAAAAACTACTGAACGGATTTGGATGAAATTTGGCACACAGATAGATTATAACCTGAATTAACATCACTAGAACAACACTTTTTATCTTGATATCCTTAGGGTATCGAGACTTATGCGGGTGAAACCGCGGAGTGCTGCTAGCTAGCTCTATAAATGTAAGATATGTACTAAACTTATTTTTCTTTCACAGGCAATGAACACACTACGCTCCAAGCCAATGATAATCTTCTACCTGAAGCTGCGACACAACAACCTGGCTAAACTGCCCTCGTACATATTCCTGGGACTGGACATCCGTCACTTGACCGTTCACAACAGCAGCTTGGCTGTCATAGAAGACTCCTCACTCAGTTCTATCGGTAACTACGACTAATTTTGTGTTAAAACATATCGATGTTATATTTGGTTCCCTTGTTTGAATAATTTAACATGTAATTTTATGTTAGTAGAAATAATGAATCGATATCTTGAGTGGGTGTAATTTTTGAACGTTGAAAGATAATACTTGAAAAGTGGGCAAGGTTATAATTCATACAACTGTTTTATATCTTTTCTTTTTGAACTTTATAAATATTTTCTTGCGACAAGAAATAAGTATGATTAAGCATGTCACATCCAAAAATAGGTTTAAATTAGAAGAGCGTGAAATATAAAATAAGTTATCAAAATTCACATATGTAGACATCAGCCCAATTTGCCAAAATATACCTTTGTAAATGTAACACCTATAACAAAACTTCCTCCATCAAATTGTTACAAAGTCCCAATTTTGAACCCACCCGAGGCCTTGAAATTCGAAACTTACACGTGTAACATAAAATTTCTCTGCGTCTGTCTCTGTGACTTAAATAAAGACAAAACCCTCTTTCTCAGGTAACAAGTTAACACAACTTGACGTGTCGCAGAACAGCCTGGCGACAATACCGACCTCGTCGTTCACACATCTCAATCATCTGCTCATTCTCAACATGAACCATAATAAGGTAAGAGCCTGGTACGAATGTTGTTGTCTTTAAAGACCATTGTCTTAGGACTGTTGAGAGTGTATATTTATTTTAAATCGTACTAACATGGTACAACGGACATTCGATTGTTTCTTGTAAATATTTGAAATATTTTAGTGCCTTCGACATTGCATATTGAACGATATAACTATAAACAGATATAGATATATATCTAGTGTCATAAATGCAAATCAAGTTATCTCGGAATATGACCGTATGAGCAAGTTCATGCATTGGTTTACAATTCAACGATTGGGCTCAAGTTTCCGCTAGACAATGTAGATGAATATCGACAAAGTAAGGCCGTTTGACCACCACCACGTCAACGGGACGTTAACGAGAACGAGATGACGGCGCCTAAGTAGCTATACATACATTTACTATGGCCGCATGGACACAGCACGCCGTCATCGGCACGTCACGTTCGGTTCGAATAATCTCGTTTCTCGTTGACGTCCCGTTGACGTTGTGCGGTGGACAAACAGTGTAAGGCAAAATACTAAAGCGTATATGTTGTCAGAAAGCATACATAGATATGAATAGTGGTATGATGTTAAATTATCATGAATAGTTAAAGTATGGATTAAATATCCATGACGATGTAAACGTAGAAGTATTCAATAAAAATGAATGAAGACATTTTCAAAGGTATAGTTAGACTAGATTTACATTTTTTTTTATCTTATTGTTATCCCACTGAAGTAAATAAACCACGTTCTTGAATTATTTAGATGATGTCAAAAGTACATGTTTATAGGTGACAGCGGTACACAACAGAGCTTTCATGGGACTGGACACACTGGAGATACTCACGTTGTATGAGAACAGGATATCTGTGGTTGACGGAGAGGCTTTCAAAGGACTCGAGAAGTAAGTTGTATGTCTGTAGGCTTACATTCTTAGAACGTATTTTCTTTCAGAGGGTACCTACTTGAACTGCAATAAGGTAAATTGATGAATTTGGTTACACTTACCTTCTTAACTTACTTCTTACTTGGATTATAATGAATATATTTATCTAATGACTTAGAATTTGTATAAATGCTTCTACTATTCAAATTTGTTAGTTGGTTAGTTTAAACGGTCTCGGCTCGACTCGAGGCCTAAAGTGATTTAATTTGAAGGGTTAACTACATAAATCTCAGTTATCAAGATTTCAATAATTATTTCAGTGAACCTGTATTAAGGCAAAATTTTAACATTAAAGTAATAACTACTAAGTTATTACTTTGATATTAAAATTTTGTGGAAAAAGTTTGAAATATCATTTTAAACTGAAACTGAACTGAACTTTTTTTCCGAAATGAAAATCATTCCTGAAATGAGAAGTTGAAAACATAACGAGCATTTTAAAAACAGTTTTTCTGTGTTTACCCAGTTTGGTAGTTCCACAGTTTGTAATAGAAAAGCTATTTTCTATTCAAACAACGGCTATCGCAAATTATTTCAGCAATAGACAAATTGGAAAAGGTACTATTGTGGTACCTACCAGTTTTATTTATGAATTGCCTTAACCGTTGGCCATTTCGTAAAAAAAAAATATAAACTGCAATAATCATTACAACATTTTATGAACTTTAAACTATATTGAATGCGATACAAAATACACAATAATAATGTGTTGTATTTCACACACTCAATTAAATGCTGAGGTCAGTGCTGTCATTCATATTGCAATAACTAACCACAAAGTGTGGTTAGTTATTCTGAATAATTAAAATACCCATTATATGTAATGGACCGAGACCTTATAAACATCGGATTGTTTTGTAAATAATATTACAATAATTAATCAGGCCAAAAATTACCCAAGTAATAATAGGTATGAGGCAGTGCTTGTTTTACTCTTTATATTTTGTTAATACCTGAAATCAAAAGAGGTGGTCAAGCAAAGACTCCCCTAGATTTAACTTATTTTTACTTTCTCCACCAAAACGTGTGTAAAAAAGTGTGTGTATGTCAGCTCCGACGCACGACTGGAGTTTCCTCCATGAAAGGTGCGCAAAGTACATTGCGCAGAAAAACGTAATGCTTTTGAGTTTAGGCTTGTATATTAATTTCACACTCCTCATAAAATTTCCATACCGGGGGCCTTATATGAAAATCGATTCTTAAGGAGTAAACCCCAAAAATATGTCAAGTGCCACAAAAATAACACAAATAGAAAAGAATATAGAATTGCTTTGTTTTAGAAAGCTGAAACGGTTAAATCTTGGCGGTAACGACTTGACAGCGGTGCCACAAAAAGCTCTCGCTTTGCTAGAGAATTTGAAAAAACTTGAAATGCAAGAGAATCGCATCGCTACTATTACTGAAGGAGATTTTGCAGGTAATGTTTTTCTTATTCATTGTTTATTTCCTGTTTATACCAATCTATATTATTATAGTTCTATCTTTGTATTTAGTGGACGTTGTGTGGCTATTTCACGAAGAGAACGGACCCGTCACTTCCCATGGGTGTCGTAAAAGGTATTCAAGGGATAACACCATGGGTTGGGTTACATTACTCACTTTTGATTATGGTTAGCTTTCCTTAAATAAGGGAGGCTTTGCGTCTAGTAGATGACATGTTTGACATAGATATAAATAAATGATATTGTTCTTTGTTTTGTAGGTCTACGGAGCCTAGATTCTCTAGGCTTGGCTCATAATCAGCTCCGCGAAGTACCGTCCCAGGTATTCTCGCACCTGACATTCTTAAACTCTTTGGAGCTGGAAGGCAATTTAATCCAAAGGATTGATGAGAAAGCCTTCGCCGGACTTGAAGGTAAATATTAATACGTAACTATTAATAAAGAGAAAGAAGAAATACACGGCAAAAGTCGAGGAAACCAAATGGGTTTAACATTAAATATTTCCAAGGCTTACGGATTACTATCTGACTTTATGGCTTGCTTATGTATTTCTTTCATTCTCGTTTATTGTTTTTTTACTGACGTTATGTTTATGAACGATATTTTATAGAAAACCTGCAATACCTTCGTCTGGGAGATAACCGTTTGCACGAGATTCCTTCGGAAGCTCTTCGGCCGCTGCATCGCTTGCGTCACTTGGACCTGCGCTCCAACAACATCACGTACATAAGCGAGGATGCCTTCACTGGCTATGGAGACTCCATTACCTTCCTCAACATGCAAAAGAACATGTGAGTTGGTTGACTCATCATCGGCATCCCTCCCTTATCGCAATTTATGTGGGGTCAGCGTAGCATCTTCTTCTATGTCAGCTAAGAACTCAGTATCCACACCCTATCATCTATCACAACTTTTTAACTCCTAGTTACTTTCATATTTTTTATTAATATTATATTTTGAATAGATTATTGCTTCCATTAGTCACGATTATTGATGTTATTGGGTTTCAATAGTCTAATTTGCTTTTGGATTATGTTGATGGATTAGACCTAACCATGACCTAACAGATTAAGATAAGCCAAATGGTTTATATGGATATAGGTAATAGAAAATAAAAATAGGAAATTGAGGCTATTAAACAAAATAAATCTTGACAGATCATACGTGCAATCCTACACATGTTTTACCATTTTTTAAGGCAAATAACCGACAAAAATCTTCTATTATGTAAGTTTTTATCGGCGTTAAGAGCATTTACGACGTACGGCATTTCATACAAATTTTCAAGACCTTGTTTTTCGAAACGATTGAACCGATTTTAATGAAACTTCATACGAATAGGCAGGATATAATATGTAGGTCTAAAAAGTTAGTTAAGAACATTTTCGAAAAATAGTGTTACAGCTAAATTCGACCGATTTTTAAATTTTCCATAGAAACTGAGATTTCACATTACCTTTTTTTAATTATGACATTTCGAGAATGTTCTTAACTAACTTTTTAGATCTATATATTCTGCATGCGTATGAAGTTTCATTAAAATCGGTTCATTCATTTCGAAACACAAGGACTTGAAAGTTTGTATCAAATGCCGTACGTCGTAAACGCTCTTTTAAGGAACCTAGAACAAAATACAAATTATTTGTATTAGTATCATTCAATATTCAAATAAAACACGAAACATGTGGATAAAATATTTAAGAGTAAAAGGCAGTACGTTTTATAGCTCATTCGTCTGAAATCCCAAAAGTGTAAATCCCAAAAGTGTAAAGGGACTAAAAAAGATGAAGCAACAGAAGTAAATATAAATAATTCAAGCAATGTTCGTCATGTATCACTTGTATTAAATACTGAATTCATTATCCCAATCATAAATCTGATTAAAGCGGAACATTTCGACTTTAACTATGCATATAATAAAATCGTAGCGAAGTCAAAACTGTACATAGAATATTATTGAAAAAAAGTAATTACTACGAAGTCTGGGTTCGATTCTAATGCCAAAAATATAGTCACGTCAGTCGTTGACCTATGTATCTTCCGTGAAATCAAACTGGCGACTATGTAAAATCCCATTTGAGTTCAAATGTGACATCTGGTCTAGCATGATTTTTTAATAGATTGAAATAGCATCTTCCAAACATGCATATTATTCGACGGCAGGCGCTCTTCTTGTTGAAGTTGAAACATTGTTTAAATGCGATCATTATTCTAGCTTATGATAGTGAGAGCTTTTCATTATGAGAGTTTTTTAATCGGCCGTAAAGGTACGATCGATTAACACCTATATAATAACCCATATAACAGAACTTTTGCTCCAAATTCTTGAGGGATATCACGGGTCATGCTTCACGCCCACATCGTACAGTTACATAGTAGTTAGCACTAAACCACTTTCCTATCGCGTGTTGCACCGACTTCGTTCCCACAACTTTAGCCACTACGGTTAAATCTAACAACTTTGTTGTAACAGGATCCACCAACTGCCGACTATGGGCTTCGACAACTTGAACTCCTTGGAGACTTTAAATCTGCAGAACAATAAGCTGCAGCATATTCCAGAGGAAATCATGGAGCCGATTTTGGATACTCTTCGAGTGGTTGATATTATGGGTTTGTATTATTTATACCAAAGAGAAAAATAGTTTAGAAAAGAAATAAATCAGTTTAAAAAATTAAATGATGATAGACGATTGCGATTGATATTTTAATTCTGTAAGAAAATCGTTCCCCTGATCATAATGTTGTGGAGACGATGTTTTTTTACATGACTCTAGAATATGCAGTATTTCCTTTTGACGCAGATAACCCTCTGATATGTGACTGCGAGCTGGCGTGGTACGAGGCTTGGCTCGCGGGGCTGCGGGACAGAGACGACGAGATGATGCAGAAGAAGCGCACTGTGTGCACCATGGTGAACGAGCACCGGGAGTACAGCGTCGCCAAGATGCCACTCGAGAAGATGAACTGCAAACGGAAACCGGCGTACGGCCGCACCTCCAGCGCGCCCTCGACCCGCCCCGACGTATGCTTCGCGACCAACGTACTATTCGTCGTAGCGGCCAGGTGGCTCTAAAATAATCATAACATTATTTTTTTATAAGTTAATCCTAATTTAATTTCTCGCGAAGGGCTACCCTCGGGCCAGCTGTGGCCGGATGGTTCGATGCGTACCTCTTCGCAACGTTTTTATATTCCGTTCAAAACTTGTAACGTGATGAATTTGTGCAATAAACTACGATACATATCAATTTTGGGCTGATAAACAAAATTTAGTAATATATATGGAGCGGTAGCTTGGTAAGTGAAGATGGTCGTTTTTCAAGAGCGGTAAGTTAGTGGTACAGTATTTTTACATTGTAGTAAAAACCTCTTACGGTATGCCTTACTAATAGTATTGTACCAGAATGTAGGTAACTACACGTTCTAACACCAGGCATCCTAGTATTAGTAGGTATCACTGAAGGTGTGTTTCATATCTTTATGGTCGTAGCATGCTCTTAGCATGGAGAAAACTTAAATAACATTTTCAAAAAATGTGATTTCACAATGAGCTAGAACTTTTACACAATCTTTAGCAATGAACAATTTGATTTGTAATTTTACGATTCCCTATGAATTTGAATGAGAATTTCTGATATTTTTTATCATTTACCCCTGCCTTACGATATAACAATCTATTAGTAAGCTTTTACGTATTTACAATGTTGACTATTACGATATTATTATTCTATGGTACGTGTAAGAGGGCTCGAGGTACGAATAATTTACTTCATATAACGTACATTTATACCTCTCTAATTATATAGCAAAGGAAAATGTTTGCCGGTTGAATCTTCTCAATACATGTACGCTGAGTATCGTTTACAGGCATGTTAGTTTTCGGAACGGTACGAATATGTTATCTTGATTATTATATTACATAGTTAGAGCCCATTAAATAAATGTTCTATTTGATGTAGAATTAGTAATAAGTAGATAAATAAGTGTTAGAGATTCGGTTAAATCAACGCTGTTTATATTTTGAGAGTTTGTAGCATTTAACCGATCCATAATTTGGTTCGTAAAACTAGTATTCGTTCAATATTATATTTAATTAGCTTAAGTTCACTGAATTATAAAATTATTATTATTTTTAAATTTAAATTATAAGTTGTTAGGCTGTATTACGCAGATTTTTTAATCGTGTAGCTTTAAATTATTTTATACTGAGTTAATACTTGATATTAAAGTTTATCGTTAGTATAGTAGAGTAATAAATGTGACTTTGAACATGTTTCCTTTGCCCTGTAGTCACCTTGCCTCACGGTATTGACAAAGAAAACCTTATAATCACAACCGTATGATAAAAAGAGGAAATGAAATGTTCTGAGCCCTGTGATCAATGTACGACGTGTATCTAAATCATTATTAAGTGATACAATTGTAACCAAAAACATATCCTTTAGTCTGAATTACTAATTATAAGAATGTATATGATATACAATGTTTAAATTGAATATATTTGAATTAGTAAATGATTGAGACCTGAACTTTTGAAAATGTTGGTGAAATATGTACAGGCTGGAGTTTTAACTGCGGAAATACAAAATCCGAAGTTTTTAATTCCTACATTTCACGTTGGCGCAGTATATTGCTGGAATATTCGAATTTCAAGTGCCCTTCGGATTTCGTTCTTTGGTAGTAGGTTGGATATGTCAACTTGGGTTTTGGAACTATTTTGGATCGTTGAAGAAACGAAGTATTAAAAAAAGTGTTGCAATATTCTTGTATAACGTACTTTTAGCTAATTGTTCATGATGTACGTTAGATTATTGGTTTCAAAATTAGCACAAAATTAACGATTAAAAGAACTTGAAAAGTATCAATAATCATAAATACAGATATGATAATATTTAGGGGTTTGCGATATCTTTGAACGACCAAATATTTTAATTTATCCCACATGTGATTTTTTTAAAACCATATCATACATGTGCACCTAACTATTTTAAAAAATGTGTTAATTATGTAAGGCGCGAGATTGGGTATTTAATGTACCTAATTTACATAACATTGGCACATTTTGGTGATAATCCATTTTATATATTATGTAGTGTTGATGTTAAAGCTTGAATGTTTATTGTCATTAGCACTGATCACATATTTAGCGGTTTGTGCACTTTATATACAAGTAATGCACTTAAATGTACACTTAAAACTTACCGATGTTCAGAGTCGAGGCAACCTGAATAAATTTAAGAAATTTCGTGAACCGTGAAATATTTATTCGATATATTTATCTCACTTTATACATTTTTGATGTTATATATGTCGTGTTTCATTGTATTCAGATGTACTATTGTCTTATAGCGCTTTCTATGAGATCCGACGCAAGTTAATGTTAAGAATTGCTCGTTCTAAACTTTGAGATACTGTTGTAAATATACCTATCTGTATCATCAACATCGCGTTACTTTACATCTACAAGTGCCTACCTAATTTGATAGGTGATCAAGGTATAAAAAGATCTAAATATTATTTTTGCAAGTGTCTCAAAGGATAGACATTTTATTCGTATTATACTTAATTATATAGCTACTAACTTATTATAATTTAAGTGTTTTCATGTATATATGTATTTATCATATTATAAATAAATATTTACTTAGTCAACTATCACGTCTCGAATTACACTCACAAAAAAGCTTATTGTCAAACTGTGGCTCATCTAGATCATAATTAAAAATTACAATATATTTAAAAATAGATTCATTCAAACAACGTCAATATTCGTTGGATTAAATTAATAAAAAGAACCAGCATAAAAACATATCGTGGAAGTGGCGGCAATATAATCAAAGTGTGCACCACTGACCTTGCATATCAAAATAGGGTTAAGTCAACGTAATTTTAATATATATCCACTGTTATATTATAATATATATGTGTTGTTTATATAAACGTATATTCATTGTTAATCTTTCACTGTTGTATGGATGGATATCGCTTGTAATATATATATATCTGTGTACCTTAGTACGTAAGTTGGATTTACATTTGATATTAAATGGTTGGTATTATGTTCAGCAATAATCAATATATTCGATATATCTCTTATCAGTGTTTACTATATACTGTTGGAATCCATGTTAACCCAGTTTGTAATACCCAACCGTTTACAGTCACATTTATTATTTAAATTAAATAAAACATAAATGTAGGTAATTTAAATCTAATATTGAAATTTTGCTGTAAAGGTGTATTTATTTAATTTCGGTTTAAATAAAAATTTAACTATGATTATGTGTTTTTCATGGCACCTTTTAAACTAACCCCGTAGCTCCACGAGCTACACGCTCAAGCAAAACGCATCTTGCGACAGCGACTGCGTAGAAAACAAAGGAAAGGATTTGTTTAGAGCATGCCACGAGTCACCGCGACGCGACTTGCGGAGCGACTGACGGACACAAGAGGCGCGTGCGCGTGTCGCTCAGAGGATACCTGAAAATTAAAAAAATATATCTGTACTCAAAACCTCCTATAGACATGTACAGCTGACGACGAACCCCTGACCGAGCATAGGCCTCCCAGTAGTCTGCTAATAGTACATTTTGATACAAGTGTGTAATGATCAATGCACATGCGTTTCATACGACGTTTTTCAATACATTTGCGAGGAAAAACTAAATAAAGTTAAGTAAACTAATTACCTATGTAAAAAAATATGGTCCACGGATTCCTTTTACCATGGTTGAAGGAGATGCAAAGGCATGAAGCCGTCGAACAGTCTAATAGGTATTAAAAGCATATAAACTGAATATTTTGTATGTTATTTGGATGTAGAATATGAAAGAATATTATTTTTTTGACAAATAATTTGATGATATGTTATCTTAATTTATCATATTTTATTTTATTTATGTACAAAGTAGGCATAAAAGGCATGAAGTATCTTTGATGAGATTAAAAAAGCGCACATTACCGCACTAGCGCGGTAATATAAAGTAAAAAGCACGCGTGTTTAATACCTAAAAGTGGTTCAATAAGAGCCACTTTACGAGAAAGTGTGTTGAAATAGTTATTTATGCTACAAGTGCGGAAAGTAGGTGATTTCCAGCGAGTGTGTAAGTTGTAGACGAGTCGGAAATCATCTTACGCACGTGTATCATACAATGTTTTACTATGCATAATGCGAGGAAATAAAAAAATATATATTGAAAATTAATTTAGTGATCAAAATCTGAATCTAGAGTAATTAATAACGCGTTTAACGAAGTATTAATTGTATTGTAACTTTTAAAAATAACTTTTGTATGAAAATCTCTACTTGACTAATTTGTAAAACTTTTCTCAAATAATAAAAACTCTTTGCGTCGGTTAGACGACGGAGTTCAAAATTAAAAAAAAAAAAACTAAACCTTTCGCACAATTTGGCTGCTTGGAAAACGTTGTTTACGAGCACATGCATTATAAAATAATGAATGGGTGTTCATATAAATCTTTAAAATAATATACTATACATAATAAACTTACCAGTGTGCAGGCGTTACCCAGGGCTGTGGAAGGATAAGCATTAAGTTCATCTAATTTTTCAATTTAAATCAATAGCAATCGTAACGTAACAATATATTAAGTAAATATAGATGCATCAATTCAAATCGACGCAAAACAAACAGCACCACAGCCGGTAATGCCATTGTTTTGACAGACATCTTTTTGACAGTTCGATAAATGGTGTCATTGTAACCGGGTATTTTTAACCAACTTCAAAAAAGTAGGAGGTTCTCAATTCGGTTGAGTATGTTTTATTTTTAATGTTTGTTACCTCAGTACTCCGTCATTTATAAACCGATTTGGAAAATTATTTTTTATTTGAAAGGACATACAACTTCCAAATTGGTCCCATTTTTATCAAAATCCAGTTCTGATGATAGGATCCATGAGGAACTGAGAGAACGCCAAAAAACGAAAATACAAAACCAAAGACACCAACTTTGAAATAAACATAACATCACGCCTTGTTTCCCCGAAGGGTTAGGCAGAGGTGTACCTATAGTACACCCACATAGTACCCCAACTTCGAAATTAAAGTTATTTTTCACTTTGTAGTGTTTTTTTTTGGAAATCGGTTGTTTTTTTTATAAATAAGTTTTTTGTTAATCGCTTCATGAAAGCGATGGGGTGATGTATTTAAAAAATGCCATAACTGTCAACATAATATTTTAGTGGTTTTAAAATACTTATTCATTGTTCATACTAAACATATACATAAATACACACTACACACATTCATAAACATATACACGCACAAAACATACATCAAAAGGAATGTCATAACCAGGCCGCCTTGCCGTGGTACACTCTCTCTTTATAGTACTAATCTCGTAATCAGTAGAATATCCTTGAACCCGACCAATTTAGCGTCTCCAGACCAACGCATTCGTCATCATTTTATGATTTATTTGTTGATTTCTAATATCGTCAAATGAATGAAGAAAATTCAGTCATTACTGATGATATAGAACATCTCTGTCTCAAATTCATACATGTGTGCCCCGAAACAATATATGATATACCTAAATAATACCGCAAGTGGTTTAAATTTTTTCCACCTAAATATAAAAGTCTAGGCAATACCGCCAATTTCAATAACCTCCTTGTTCTATGACCTAGAATTAAATTACAATTTGACGTCATTGTATTGTCAGAGTGCTGGCTAAGCAAATGCCCCTTTCTTCCTGAGATTTCTGGCTTTGAATCTTTTAAGTCCGAATATGCTAACCAAAATGAAGGCTCAGTCTGGCACACTCTATCCGAGTGTGCCAGACTGAGCCAGCCAATTTGTTGGTGAAACGCCAGTATCACTTCTTTGGCCCAGTTTTGTATAACAGATTAAATAAGATTTTAAATATCTATCCAATTACCTCACGGAAGTGTAAAGCGCTCACGGACAAATGGCTCCATAGCCTTACGTATGAGGAGTTAGAAAAACTAGTGACACATACTTACCTATAAGTTAAATATGTCCTGGCATTCATACTTATTCCTTTCGTAGTTATCTACCTAACCTACAGACCGTTCACTATAACTTGTCCCTTGCCGTCATGTTTGCATTATTGCTTTTATGCGTTGTTACATACCGGCAAGCAATGGTGCCAACATGACGGCAAGGCAACATGACGGCAAGGGAAAAGTTATAGTAAACGGTCTGTAAGTATACAATCAAACGCAGCCACATACAGATACACCCTGCACACATACATACACACATATCACATTAGAGAACTGGAATTTATATGAATTTATTTTTATCTTGAAAGTTATAATATTTCAAAATAGTAGGAATTAAATGTAATTAACAACTAATAATATTTTAGATAAATAGTTGGTATACTTTTACTTCAGATTCTATTACAACTATATTTTATATTAATTTTATATAATTGCTTTAGAATTATAAATGTTGGAACGCGGCACGTCTCCCTTCACGGAGGTGGGCGCTAATGTAGCTGTGGTGCTATTCTGTAAAGATCCCACCGTGAAAATTTAGGTGAAGTGAGCGTGATGTGAACTGTCATCCCACCTTACTCTACTAGGGATTGACAGCTCACTTCAAACTCACTTCACCTAAGTGTTCACGGTGTGATATTTACAGAATAGATCGGCTGTTAACGAACACAAAAATTTTGTGACCCTGCTTTTTGTTCCAATAAAATATTTGATTTGATTTAGGTATTACCTGTTAAAACATACAGTGCCAGCGGGCAACCTTCAGGTTAGGTTCGAATAGAGGATGTACGTTAATTCAGTCAAATAAATATTTATAGGTAACGTTGTCCAAACCTAAAAGACATCTTGATAAAAACACATAAACATAAAATAGTACAAAATAATTTTTGATAAATAAATAGTCATGACATGGCACCATAAAGTCAACACCCAAAACAACGAGACCAAAAGCAGGCAAAGGACCATTTCCCTTTTAGCAATATTAATATCATTCAAAATTCTTACAAACTACACTTACGGCCCTTTCACAGTTATTTTACCTCTGACAGCACCAACCCAACAGCAACCATATTCTAATGGCCATAAAATGACTATGACTTTGACAGACTTGTCAGTGGCAGCAACCCAACGCCAAGCATATTCTAATGGCTATAAAATGACTATGACTTTGACAGACTTGTCAGTGGCAGCAACCCAACGCCAAGCATATTCTAATGGCAATAAAATGACTATGACTTTGACAGACTTGTCAGTGGCAGCAACCCCACGGCAACCATATTCTAATGTCTATAAAATGACTATGACTTTGACAGACTTGTCAGTGGCAGCAACCCCACGGCAACCATATTCTAATGGCTATAAAATGACTATGACTTTGACAGACTTGTCAGTGGCAGCAACCCAACGCCAAGCATATTCTAATGGCTATAAAATGACTATGACTTTGACAGACTTGTCAATGGCAGCAACCCAACGCCAAGCATATTCTAATGGCTATAAAATGACTATGACTTTGACAGACTTGTCAGTGGCAGCAACCCAACGCCAAGCATATTCTAATGGCTATAAAATGACTATGACTTTGACAGACTTGTCAGTGGCAGCAACCCAACGCCAAGCATATTCTAATGGCTATAAAATGACTATGACTTTGACAGACTTGTTAGTGGCAGCAACCCAACAGCAACAATAATATGACGGAAATAAAGATCATTGTCATTTTGACAGTGATGCAAAGTCAGAGGTAAATTATTAACTGTGAAAGGACTGTACGATCTGAAATGTCTATCGACTACTGATGCCGATTTTAGATATAATCTACGTGCCAATACAATCTTGCCAATCGTAAACGACCCGTTTACGATTGGCAAGATTGTACCCAAAAAAAAGGTTATTCATGACATAACTTTAATCAGTGTTTGCAAAGTGAAACTGAAGCCCTGTTTTTATAACAGGCTCTTAGATTAACTTTGTGACGGCAATGTTAACGGACGTGCTCTAATAAAAGGCTTGATACATCGTCGGAGGCCATTACAACCATTACAAAAAATACTCCTCCTGAATATTTGAAAAGTGAGCCTACTGAAAAATTTTAAAGTTCGCTTGAATAATGGAATATGGTTTGTCGGGGCTACTAAAACTTCAATTTAAATGTCATAGATACAGACTTGAGTAGGCCCCAATTTTTGGTGAAAACAAAGCTACTATTTCCTCATGGGTGACGAGGCGATTAAAAAAAGGTGATGTACAAAATAGTCTTGTCTTCTAAGTTGTGGTCATCAGTTAGTTTTCCAAAGAAAAAAAAAATCTGCTGTTCCCTACATTTTGACGAGTTATGCGAACATAAATGTAGGGAACAGCAAATTTTTTTTTCGCTATTTCAGGCTAGGTCCCATAGTAAAAGTTGTTCATAATGGTGAGTACATTTCGTGTATGAATAGATAGACCTTATATAAGTACCTATAGTTTATTATTATTTAATAAAAACAGGTCGTGAATGTACCTATTTTATATTTTTAGAAAAGGTTCAAATTACTATGCACAAACTCAACCTAAATACCGAACGGGTATCTGCTTTACATACCGACATTTAGTTTCACATCACACGTTTTGGTGTACTTTTCCGCGAAAAAGGCATACAGGGTCGTCCCAACAAATGAATGGACGAGTTTCTTTCAATATTTTGTCGGACAAGTACCGCTCATCGGTGGTAAAATTTTGCTGATCACCATGAGCCATGAGCTGATCGCGCATAGTACGGATTTTCAATAGAATGCGAGGCCAGCTTATACTAGTCTGATTCCACTGACATAGGGCCTACTACGCAAGGTCGGTTATCGAATGATTTCACAGTTCTTAAAATTAAGTATATTGAATTCGATTACCTATCTCTACTTTAGTCGAATTTGAAATGGACCAACATACAATGTAGTAAAGAAAATATGATCACTAAGTAATAACCCAGTAGGTTTTAAAAAGCCTCCCCAAGTACGTTAGTAACTATACTTGTGGCATATCCTGGAAAATCAGCCCAGCTACAGACAAGCTGGTTTACCGTTTCATTACGATATGAAAACGATTTTCGTAGATACAACAGTAAAATTTTTATTTTAAAATAGGAATTCTGGGTTGTATATTATAATTATTTTCTATAAAAAAGGACCTCCTATCCTAAGGGTCTCTCCTGGAGGAGAGTTTCCTGAATATTTGGGTAGGTACTTATTTTGCCACGTGGAACAAGATTTTTCTAATTCCTTAAGGAATTTTACGTCATTATCGTACCCCTCCCCTTTAACAGAATCCGGGAGACCTCATTAAGAGAATTAAGTAATCAAGCGAGTCCAATTAACTTATATTTTTATAAGCTTTCTGTTTTAAGAATCAGTAGGTAATTCATTTGGGAATCTCTGCGTCGTGGTCCCTGATGTTATTTTGTAGTACCTACCTACAAATAGAATTTTCGTTTGAAATTATTTATTCGGTTTATTGTCAGACTTCAAAAAAAGGTTCTTAGTTCATCGGAATCTTTTTTTTTAATGTATGTTCCCCGATTACTCGGATATGTTTTGATCGATTTGGATTTTTTTTTTGTGTACAAGGGTATACTTCCCAGATGGTCCCATTGTCGATAGGGCAGGATCTGATGATGGTATCCTGAAGAACTCGAGGGAACTCTTCAAATATTATAGGCACACCTATAGCAATTTAGGTATTTTTTATAGTAAATCGTGCATTTGCTCTCGGAAAGCACCATATGGTGAAGTGGAACTGATGATAAAAACCACAGATGGCCACTGGAGCAACTTAATAATAAGTATTTCACGGGTTGCGATTCGATTACTTTAAAATGATTGTTAAGCAATATAAGCTCGTCACGATGCATATGGTGAAGTGGAGCTGGTGGTGAAGTACCATGAGCACTCCTCAACAATTAACGTCCCAACGGGAAAAGCAATATTTTATAAAAGGTGATGAGCAGTTGTCATAAGGCTATTGTAACTTAGATAAATTATAAATCGACCCACTAAAAAATGAAATATAAAAAACTTTTTTGCAAACAAAAAAAAACAACCGACTTCCAAAAACACACTACAAAGTAAAAAATAACTTTAATTTCGGAAGTCGGTAGCAAAAACCTAAAATACAGATCCAAAGACACCGACTTTAAAGTTATTTTTTACTTTGTAGTATTTTTTTTTGGAAGTCGATTGTTGTTTTTTGCAAAAAAGTTTTTTTTACAAAAAGTTTTTTTACAACCATTTCATGAAATGACCGAACACTTCATGAAATGACCAACTCTAATATCTGACAACGACATATCCTACAATAATAATTGTCTATTCTACTCTGAAGCTGAAATATGTCATGGAAAAACTGCTAAACAGATATACTCGTATATGTATATAAAACATGGCTTAGTGGTTATATTGCGGCGCAACGTTTTGCGTACTTTTCATTCCGGGAAATGAAGAATACCCATGGGATAGGCAAAAATCCCTATCCCTATTCCGAAAACCTAAGGCACAAATGCCATGGTAGTCGTGGGACTACCGGTAGATATGGAATCATAGACAGACTTGTGTTTTGGGGAGGAATTAAGAGTTAGTTCAGTAAACAGTTACATAAGTTTCAATGTAGGTATTTTATTGTAATACGGGACGCTTGGGCGCTGATGGGGTTTGCTCAATTTTCAAATAGTTGGCATTTTAGAAGCTCTCGGAAGATTTCTTTGATTGTATATCTCAGACGATAGGCCTGTTGATGATCTGCATTGGGTTTGCCGGTTTTCAGTTTAACATTTTTAGTTCGAGTTTTATCGCGAGTTTTAGGTCCAGGCATTTGAAATTGAGTCCAAATGTTGTTACTATTTTCTGTGAATAATTCGTCAAAATCCATGGTATTAAAGAGATTTAATTCTAAGGATCACAATGCACTTTGTATTTTTGCAATCGAACTTGGAGTTCCCGAGATATTTATGTTTTAGTGGCTCGATCACCTGAGAGCTGGTTTGTTGGGATTGGTTGAGTGGTTCGTGAGATAGTGGTATGTCGAAAGTAGGTACATTTGAAACATTACGGTCGATTTTCATGAAACTTGCCAGTAAATGATTACATACCTATGGATTCCATGTCATAAACCAAAACCCGATTAAACCGAAATTTTTTTAAGAACACCACTACAAACTGGGTCAAAACAGATTAGTTTTCCAGCCTGTTGGTCTCTAATCAAGGGAAGTGCCCCATAATGTTGGATATATTATTAAGTTTTAATATTAATCAACGTAACCGCGAGCATTAGCCGGATCGATAGGCTATTAGAGTGGCCTACGAAAATATGATAATAATAAAGTGAATGTTTTACCGCATGATCAGCGTGGTCTATGAGGATCTCCTCACACTGTTTCCGACACTGATTAATAGTGTTACGTCTGGGACCGAAGTTCTCAAACTTACTTTTTTGTCTCTCCGCTTTATTTTCGATTTATTTTGCTTTCTTTTGCTAAGATTTTTTCATAATTTTGAAACTGTCTTGTCTGTGATTTTTTTCATAATACATAAAATGACGATTTTCTTTGCTTTAAATGCAGCCAGTTTTAACTAACCGACGGGCTATGCTATTTTCATTATTTTTATTCTTACGAAATCACTGAAAACTGTGTAAGTACTAGATTTCGTCTGATCACTAGGTAAGTAAGTATCATAATTATATTTTTCGTAGTGCCAAATAATTACATTTTTATTAAAAGGGATACTTGAGTTGACACCCAAGCCAACAAGGACAATAAAAATCGACCCTCAGACGGAAATAGCGGTAGTAAGGTATTATTGCTGTAATAGTTTTCAATTAGGGCTCTCAGGTTCCGCCCAAAACTTGGAGACCAGCAGTACAGACGATAAAAGTAATACAACGTCGATATAATCGTGTTGTTGCCGCATTTTAAAAATAGTAATTAAGTAGCAAAATGTTCATAATTTATGGCAACTTCGGCGTACAATGTCGCTTTTGTTTGAGCTCTTATTAAATTCGTCACGGGTGGTCCGAACGTACTGCAATTTATAACATAACTAGCTGTGCCCCCGACATCGTTCGCGTGGATGTCGGAAAACAACTTCCATATTTGAATCGGATTTTGTTCACAATTTCATGGGTTTTATTTTTTTTTTGCACAAAACCCTAATTATTATTCTAAAATAAAAGTAGCCTAAGTTTCCTTGTATCATCAGCTATCTGCCAGTAAAAGTCCCGTCAAAATCAGCCCAGCCGTTTCGAAGATTAGCCAGAACAAACAGACAGACAGACAAAAATTTTAAAAATTGTTTCTTGTCTTTCATATGCATTTAGTAAAAAGCTGTTATTTTGACATTACAAACGGACACTTCAATTTTTTTTATTTCTATAGATGTATAGATGGAATCATGTTACCGAATTTTTATTTCCGCTGTTTTTATTTTTTACTTTTTAGGTAGAACAAGCAGTGACTGAAAGATTGATGAATTAGAAACAGTTTTTATTTCCTACGGCTTTAGTTCGTTAGAGTACCGTTTCAAAAAGTAAAATAGGTCGTATTGAATATTGATTGTTGAAAACATATGTAATGGGTTCCCATGTAAGCTGCCAGCGATTGTTTTATTATTCATTTATGCATAAATAAAAACGATTTCGTTATATCTGTATTATTATTAGGCTTTAAAAGGTTCTTTGAAAACACCATTCACCAAGACACTTTCCTGGAAAACTAAGAATATTTTGGTCCCTAAAAATAAGATGTTCGAAGATAGCATAAATATTAATCGAGATTTATCGTGACTAGTATATTTTCTTCGAACTTTGTTTTACCTTCATTCAGTAATAAGTAGGTATTATCTAGACATTCTACGCGTCACCTACATTATAATTTAACAAGTCAATTCACAAATACCTAGTCTTGCCATAAATACTGAAACAAAGAAAAAAAAATTATATTGCAAATAAAGAAAAAGAAAGAAAAAAAAAGAATAAATAAAAAAAGAAAGAAAAAATAAAGAAGAAAAGAAAGAATTTATTATTTCGTTTATTAATTTTTGTTTCTTATGTAATTACATTTTTAAATATTTCTTAAAATAAAAAATAAACATTTAAAAATATAAAAAATAGAGTTCCACCGGTGTCGGGAGCAGGGTCCAAGCTACCGGTGGTTAGGGCTGCAAAGACAGGAACATCCTCACAATACGAGCCGTATAAAGAAGAACTGCCTTCTGAATCAGACCCTTGATCCAACCGCCTAACGAGAGCCTCGAGAGATGTTGGTCGAGGCTGTCAGCCATCAGGCTATTGGCCGTTACGACAATCGGCACAATGACAGCCGAGCTCACATTCCACATGTCAACAACCTCGTGCGCTAAGTCGAGATATTTTATTTGTTTCTCTTTCTCAGCTTTCACGAGGTTCTCGTCATGTAGGATGGTAACATCGGTATTATTATTATTATTTAATAACATTTATTACTTTTACAGTGTGTTAGATTAATACAAAAATATAAAACAATTTAAAATATAAAAAGCTTATTCGAAGTGGTCTCCATTGGCTGCAATACAGTCCTTTAAATGTTGAGGCCAGTTATCAATAGAAGCACGCACTCTTTCCATGGGAAAATTCTTCACTGCCAATCGTACCCCGGATTGTTTTAGGGACTCCAAAGTATCATGGCGTTTAGAACAAGCCATACTCTCTAAAACTGACCATAAATCATAATCCAGCGGATTAAGATCAGGACTAGACGACGGCCAGTCTTCAGCTCTGATGAAGTCCGAAACGTTCGTTTCCAACCAAGACTGCGTAGACCGAGCTTTATGACCCGGCGCCGAGTCTTGCTGGAAGGGCCATTCTTGGTTATTGAACATGGTATTGTTAAGGGGCTTCACTACCTTCTCGAGAATGGTATCTTGATACACTTGTGCCGATGTTTTGATACCTTTTTCACAAAAATATGGCTCAGTCACTCCTTCATAGCTAATACCCCACCAAACCATCACTGAAGTCGGATAGTGCCCACGTTGCACTCTGTCGACTAATTGGGAAGCTTCCTTAGAGCTTTGAGCATAAATACGGTCATTTTGTTTATCTCATCTCATTCTTGCCTTTATTGTCTGGCTTGAGTAGAGATTCGTAAGAGCAAACGTGCTCGGAAGAAGGAAGTATTCCAGTAAGATGCTGACCGGGGTCTTGACCGTACTTCCGGGATTGTCCTGATAGCCGTGGAATACCTCTCCACTCCTCTTAAGCACCTCAGGTCATGTTGCCTCCTTGTCGCTACGACACTGTGCTAGCAACCGTTTCCGGGGGCCCATTGTTGAGTGTGCAAGTCACCCCCTGCCATTTTATCTGTGTATTGTATTTATCAAACATTGGTCAGGCAGGGGCCATAGTCCTTCCATAATTTTAGATAACCAGTCCACTTTAGCCATCCAAACCCATAGCCCAATATTTTTTTGTCTCCATATCCTGCAATAGTCCTACACCAACCGGGGGTGGTCCTTGGGTGCACTTGCATAGTACGCACAGGGATAATCGTCGGTTGGTGCCTGATTTCCATTGAAAGCGTCTAACGGGCCTCTGCGAGTTGGCTTCGGCCCCTCATATGCGTTCCAAAGGTCCGTGACCCTAGGATCCTGAGTAATATCAAAACAAAACATAAAATCTTTATTGGCAAAAACACAGGTTGCAGTAAAAAATGTGAGACCCTGGCTCCAGAGTACCTGTATTTCAGAAGCCAGATTTTATGTCAGCTTCATAATTATTTTCGAAGCTCAATTCGATTGTAAACCTTAAGTGAAAACCTTTTCTGAAAGAAAGTTATGACTAAGATACCAAAGTAGTTCTGCACTTAGTCTTTCAAGTGGACCATTGTACGTGGTTAAGGCGGCCGTCGGTGGTCATTTCAGTCAGCCCACCTTCACCCTCCAGAAACAGATTAAGCCTCTTAGTCTGTTCGGAACATCTGCATAGATCTGGGTGACCCGAAGATTTCTGTTTGGGTGACGATTGTGCATACAAAAAGCACATGCGCAACGCTTTCTTCAGCCTTCATGCTCTGCACAGAGAACTGTCCGTTAAAACTTATTATTATGAGTTTTGTAGTCTAAGAATTATCATTTTATCATCATTTTTTTTGTCATTTATAGTCGTTGTTAAACTAAAGACTGTCGAGTCTAGGGCTTCAGAAATATTAATATTATGACCTGAACGTACCTATATTTATACACTATCTATACATTAAAACACTATTATTAATGACTGCCGTTAACGAGTTGCCATAACTGTCACTACCAACGAGTTTGTGCTGTCTGTGATCTCTAAGGTTTTTATGTACCTAATCTTTTGGTAAAAAATAACCAGCTGGCAATTTTTCCAAGGTTTTTGTAGCTTAAGCGTCGTTATTCAGAGGCTTTCATATTAGTGTTTACATCGTCTATTCTCAGAACTGCGTAAGAATTATAAGGATCTACCTACGTAAGTACTACTTACTTGTGTAGGTAGATAATAATTTTCTCTTAATATGAAATGGGGTTTTACATTGTCAACGTAAAAATACAATATTTGCCGTACTTATCTAATATCCCTGCTTGTTGTAGACTGCCTCGTTGGTCTAGTGGTTGCAATCGCTACTGCTGAGCATGAGGTTCTAGGTTTGATTCCCGGGTCGGGCAATGTGTTGTTGAGTTTTTACATCTGGAATTGCTTAGTAGTAGCCCGGAGTCTGAATTTGTGCCCGGTTGATGGCAAAATGCTCGCCCCCTATTACATGGGACTTACACATAACTGGCGAAATCTGGGTGTATAAGTAAGTACACCTCTGCCTAACCCTTTGGGGAATAAAGGCGTGATGTTACGTTATCTCTGCTTGTTTAATAAAAATAATGTTATTCTTGTAACATCGTCATCGGGGACCAAGCGCAGCCACTTCGACGGGTTCTGTGCCTTCCGCATCGCACAACTGGCAAACTACAAGTGCAAGACAGAGACAGGAACATTTCTAAGCCAAAGCACCTTGTAAGTAACGTTTATAGATCTCGACTCAAAAGCAATCTGCATAATCAAGTCGGTCGAAATCAATAGCGTGCGTTATTGTCTCAATCCGATAGTTTCCAATACATTGCTGCCTGTACGATTGGGGCCATAAATTAATGCAAAGCAAGCAAGCAATATATCTCGGTGACAGTTGATTTATCGTGTTTCCTACCCCGGCTTGACGCTGGCTCAGTGGGACGCAACCGCGTGGTGGAAGCGTAATCTAAACTTATTAAAACACAAGCTTTTATCTTTGAGTCTGCTTGTCTATAAGTCGTTTTTTCCGTAAAAGAAGTCCCGTATTTAAAATCTTACCAAAACTTCTTCTTATAAATAAGAATAATCATGTTACATAACATCATTATTTTCGTTTAAGTACTTTGTCTAGATGACACGAGGGAATAAAATATTTTGTACCTACTTGTTCTCTACCAAATAAATCCACCTAATGTGTGTTTTGTAATTATGATTGCGCAGTCTTTTACTCGTCAGGGTTAATTAAGGCGCAATTACCTACTTTAAATTATTCAGTTATACTATTTTCTAGAAAGTCTGAAACTACAGGCAAGTACGTTGAAAATATAGCACATACATAGATTTGTGTAGAGCATAGATGGTATATCTTACATGTAAGATTATTTCAAATTTCAATTAGACACTAGGTGATTGTTATTGTATGCCTAAGCGGTGGGACATAGCTGATCCTATTTTAAGTTACGAGTATAAGGATATTTATCTATTATGTACTTACCTACCTATGATCCACAATATAGAATATGAATATGATCTCTACACAAATTTGCAGCCAATATCAAATTGAATTTACGCCGATATCCCGCCGTCTTACGTACCTAATATATGTATATCGTCTATAATAACATAGGTACCTATTGCATAAGGAAAAAGCGACTAAACTTAGCAACATAAAATATGACCTCATCGCTTCGAGCAACAGTCGGGGCAATTGAAAATAAAGTACAAAAAGAACATAACCAGGAACATATTTTTCATCAGAAGCGGGGCGCGCGCGCGTGACGCCGGACGGAGGGAATATTGCAATCTCGGCCCCCGGACACCCAGTCGGTATTTCCAACGTTTTCACGAATAACTAACTGTAGTTTTGTGACAGAATTTCCAACACTCCGTAGAATTTTTCGAATATCAGCAATTTAATTTCCGTGTTTAACGCTTACCAAACAAAACACCTTGGTATTTTTTTAAAGTTTCTCATTCAACGGAACTAGTTTGTATAAACCTTATTTGCATATAAATTGTTTTTCTGAATACAATTTGTTGCATTCAAGTTATTTTAGGATCAAAGAAAATGTGGTCCCATCGACTGTTTTTGTCTCAACCAAGCTGAAATAATGATAGTCTGTTTTTTTTATATTACGGATAGCGGAGCGGAGGGCCAGTTTTTTGGCAAAACTTGGGAAAAGCTTTATTGACTGACGTAACTTTTATCGTAGAATACATCTGTACCAACCTGACCTCTATAACTATGTAATATATTTCTACGCTATTCCAAAGTACTTTTGTGATCTAATTTGTCGCTTGGGTCGGTACCTACCTACGAAATAGATACATCTTTGTTTATCATTTACTTACTTAAGTATTCTATTCATATAACGAAGAAAGGAATCCAGAAACAATTTGATTCCATTAGAGCGTCATTGAACTTTGTTACCAGCTTTTAAAAGCAATTAGAATCTAACTAAGTTAATCGTTATGTGTTTTTAACTGAAAATATTTGAAGCAGGTCAGGTAGGGTAGGTCGGTCTTGATAGCAGTATAAAAGGAAATTGTCATGACTCTTCCGAACTGAAAGCAGTTTCATTGGTTGTGAAAATCAATTAAAATTTATTGAACTTGCTAAAGGTTTTCATATTCATCCTTTAGTTTGGTTGAAGTAGCGCGTGCTCTATTGAAGGCATCCAATTGATCTTTGATGATAAGATAAAATGTTTGCATGTTAAAAGTATACAGAGCATGGGGTAAATAGACTTCTAACAGCATTGTAATCATTATATTATTGTATAGTTCTTTCTCCTTAATGTGGTCACTAAACAATCTCACCAAAGAATATGATAATAATTTTCTCCTCTAAAAGACTAAAATAGCGTCTCCTTGAGACATAACTAATGGCTTTCACATTTATTCAGCCGCTGTGATATGAATATTTTTTCTCTTTAGGAGCATTTTATTCAGCGATTCTGTCACCGTCAGACACTGATTTAATGTCGCACGGGACTGTTAAGATTGTTAATAATTCAAAATACTGTCTCGACTTTTTGTCGCATTTAATTAAGCAAGTTTTTTAGTCTTTCTTTTACGTTTGTTTCCTTATACACATTAAACCTATACAAATATTTGCATTATAATATGTTTCAAAGAAAAACATTTTCCTTTAAACTGAATAGGTATGGAGAACGTTGACGTCAAGGTAAGATTATAGCGCTGCTTGAGTAAATATTGGACATGACTGCATTGAAAGAAAATATCGTAAGGAAATCTAAAACATCACCAACACGTAATGAACAAGCTTATTGTCAATTCTTCGCTGAAAAGAAACCCTCACCCTGGCAGTGGGAAATTTTTAAGCCAGGATTTTTTTCAATTGAAAAACTTGCTCACAAATCTGCTGTAGCTCGTTAGTTACAATAAATATTTAGCTGGCATTCATAAATAACGAGCATCCGACTAGATCCTAATTATGTACTTTTGTAATCTTTCAGTCAAATTTCATTCAGTTAATTGCAGTACCAAGCAGCAAAGAGTACTTCTAAAGGCTGTATAATAGTGTCTTGTAGTGTCGCCGAGTCCTGTAATCCAACTCATAAATTTACAACAAAAAAAAACTTATACATCTGTAATAACCGTCATTATCTGCCTAGCCTTTTCCCAACTATATTGTGAACGGCTTCCAGTCTAACCGGATGCAGTTGAATACTAGTCCTATTTATATGGGCCCAGGTATTGTGTATCATGGTAACCCTTGGTATGACTGGTTGTCAGACTTTTTGGCTTCTGACTGCCGTTAACAAAATGACATCTACTACGATTACCGAAATCTGAATACACAAATACTTATAATCTTAATTTATTAAATTTAGAAAATCACCATGGTATGGAAATAAAATGAGAAGGAAAAAAAAAAATGGGTAGCTTGAATTGGAATATTCCTCAACAATTTTGATATTGATTATAAATATTTGTCTTAATGCTATAAATAGCAAAGAAATCGTGACTAATAAGTATAATAATCAAGTGATAGTATTGGTGACAATTAGTGACAAGTGATTCAGAACAAACATAAAAACAATTTTTGTGAACTTGGCAATTGACGTGAGTAACGCTCTAAAAACAATATA
This sequence comes from Fissipunctia ypsillon, assembly GCA_947568875.1. NCBI lineage: Eukaryota > Metazoa > Arthropoda > Insecta > Lepidoptera > Noctuidae > Fissipunctia > Fissipunctia ypsillon. The sequence goes on along the minus strand of OX387654.1, from coordinate 17,983,399 downwards.
TTCAGTTTTAATAACATTATAGTGACATTGACGCAAAACATTGACAATCTATTTAAATAATTTCGAGTGAAGTTATCAAAAAAAAAAAACCGTTTTTATAAAGACATTTAAAATTTGAACTTTGTACCGGACTCCTAGCTCCAAGTGGGGAATAGAAGCACTAAAATATACTACTACTACCGTCATTACAGAGCCAAGTTGTGACTGGTTGAACTAAAAGCAGTGTTATGTGTTATCATCCCTAACATAGACAATTTTGGCATGAACCAAAACAATCAACTAGGCAACTACCGCCATTCTGTGCCCTAGTGGCGAATAGAGGAACTAAAAACAGTGTGACCATAGACAAAGTAACAAAAAACAGTGCGACTACGATCATCCATATAATAAACAAAGGGTGGCGAGTAGCGGAACTAAAATAGTGTTACCAAAGAAAATAACTATGGATGAAAACATAACTTACCGTAACATTAAATTATGCAGATCGAGTTCACTGTGTGATATAACTGCGGACAACTCAGCCCTTTTTGACACAACCATGATGAGCTTGCCTAATACCTCTTTTAATACCAGTCAGACAATTATTGATCTACAGGAGAAAATTAAACAACTGTCTAAAGAGTTACAAAGTGCCCATCAGGAAATAGAGAATCTAAACTCTGAAAACTGTCGACTTAAGACTGATGTAAAAAAATATATTAAGATAGTAAATGCATACAAGGAAGTAAAAACTACCGAAATAAAAAAATTAACCCCTCTCTCAATACGGAAAAGAATAACTAAACAGCATAAACTAACGCCTATGACAAAAAATAACGAATCTATTACAATGACACCAAAAATACTACACAGCGAACAAGCAGAAGGCACACAAGATGTATCTGCAGAGGTTATCGAAAATACGAATACACCTGGAAGCAGCAAGAAAGCAGTCATGGAAATAGACTCGTCCATTGACAACCACACCATTGAAACCAACATTATTACTGAAGCTCTACAGAACAACACCGACACACACCTTTCTCACAAACTTTTAGGAGAAGGCTTTTTAGTCCGTTGTTTCTGGAAGCCAGGAGCACCTTTTCAAGAAGTTTTAAGGACGGAAAATACAGAAATAAATAGATTGGATAAAAACGACTTCGTTATAGTATTAGGGGGTATAAATGACAAAAACCCAGAAGAAATTCAATTTGGTCTTATAAACTTTTTAAATACCACGACAAATACTAATGTTTTGGTCTCTGAAGTTCTCTTTAACAGGTATCTAAATGAAAGTAAATTGAATTATAAATTAAAGTTCATTTGTTCTCAATACGTTCACACAACCTATGTGGACATGAATTTTACCTCAAATGTACCAAAATATCGCTTTTTATCACTACACATCTCACAATTATTGCTTAAAGACATTTTGAGAACTGGATATCAACAAAATTATTACAGATATATCAAATACGGACTCAGTAACATCAATAAAAATCAAACTTCGACTGACAAAAGTACTCAAACTGAAATTCAAGCTGACCAAGACAATTTAAATTATATAGAAGACCATGAATCTGCCCAAAATAAAAGACCAAATTCAAATAATTTATTTCGCTTATAATTTTGTTACTGTTCTACATCAAAATATTAATGGTTTAATCAATAAATCTGACATGTTGTCTATTTGTATCCATGAGTTAACCACACAAAATGTTTCTGTAGACGTAATATGTATCACTGAACACAATATGACGGAAGGTGACGATGCTTATCTTACAATCTCAAATTACAGGCTTGTGTCTTATTTTATGAGGGACAGCAGGCATGGAGGTTCAGGTATATTATTAAAAAATAACATCAAGTTCAAGGTATTAAATAACATTACAAAATTATCGATCAGTAATATAATTGAATGCTCTGCCATCGAATTAGTGGAAAATCAAATAATAATTATGTGTATATACAGGCCTCCAAATTCCAATGCCAATTCCATCAAAAGCTTTTTTACAACATTACATAAGATTTTGAAAAACATAAGCGTAAATGGTAAAAAAATAATCCTATGCGGAGATTTCAACATCAACATTCTAAAACAAACTAGGATTTCCAGCGAATTTACAGAACTATTAATTAGTTATAACCTGAAACTACAGGTCAAGGAAATAACGCGTTTCGCTAGTAAAACTTGTATAGACAATATAGCCCACAACTTAAAATCATGTAAAGTCACTACCAAGGAGCTAGCATTGTCAGACCACAATGCACAAATTATTAAAATTCCGGTTAGAAAAACTTGCACTTTAAAGTATTGGTATTCAATAAAAAGAAATTATTCTGAAAATAACAGAGCACTATTTATTAAATATTTAAAACAATTAACCAACCGTGATGTTTACCGCTGTTTAGACGCAAATCGTGCATACAACCAATTCCATGAAAACTTTGTTATGCTTTATGACCTGTGTTTCCCCTTAACTCGAATTAAAACTTTTAATAAATCAAGACCAAAATGGATCTCACGTGGCCTAAAAATATGCAGCAAACGTAAATGCCATCTCTTGTGGCAATACAGAAAAAATCCAAATGCATCAAACAAAAACGCATTCAAGACATATGCGACGAGATACAAAAAAATAATAAGGCTGACAAAAAAATCCCAAAACGATTACTACATTAACACTGCTACGAATAAAAGCAAAGCAACATGGGATGTTATTAATGAAATCAAATATAAATTTCCGGTTGACAGCATAGATCAAATAATCACCAACGACGAAATAATAACCAATCCCAAAGACATCGCCAAAACGTTCAATGACTTCTTCCTTGACATAAATAATAATAACAATAAACAATTCGATACCCTTAATAATCCCCTAAATAAATTAACATATAATTCTAATTCTATTTTTTTGACCCCGACAATTCCAGAAGACATCAGTAAAATAATAATATCATTAAAAAATAAAAATAGTACCGGTTATGATGGAATTACGACTACAATTGTTAAAGATGTTGCTGATATAATATCAGAACCCCTAAGCTATGTAATAAATTTGTGTGTAGAACAAGGCATATTTCCGGACAAATTAAAAATTTCGATTGTTAAGCCAGTTTTTAAAAAAGGGGACAAAACAAATATGAGCAATTATAGGCCCATAGCGCTATTACCTATCTTTGCTAAAATTTTAGAAAAGGTCATTTATAAATGTCTCTACACCTTCCATGAAAGCCACAACATCTTTTCTCCAAGTCAATATGGTTTTCGAAAAAATAAATCGATTAACGTAGCAATATATAATTTCTTGGGGAAAATAATGACAAATTTGGACAAAGGACTGCCGGCTGTAGCAATATATGTGGACATGTCAAAAGCTTTTGACCGTGTTGATCATAATATTCTTCTAAGAAAACTATATGCATACGGTGTGAGAGGCAATGCATACAATCTCATAAAGTCATATCTGTCTAATAGGCAACAGATTACAGAGATAAAGAAAGTGAACATAGCCACAAAAACAGAAGAAATCTATGCGTCTAATTCCAGAACAGTAGAACTTGGGGTTCCACAAGGGGGTATCTTATCCGCCCCTCTCTTCCTTGTGTATATAAACAACATGCCTTCGGTAGTAAATCATGACATGACATTATTCGCTGACGATAGCACTGTACTATTCACTAATGACATTACAATTAATTTAGAATCTGACATTAACAAATCTTTAATATTAGTAAATGACTGGCTTAATTCAAATAAATTAATGATTAATATTGACAAGACCAAAATAATGAATTTTAAAATAAGAACTCGACGTACGGGCGCTTTAAATATCAAGTATCAAGACAAAGACATTGAAGAAACCGAAACAACAAAATTTCTAGGGTTATACGTAGATGACAAAATAAATTGGAAAAAACAAGTCGACTATGTCTGTAAAAAGTTAAGCAAGTTCTCATATGCCCTTTACAGACTAAGGAAGATTGCAAATCTACCAACACTAATAACGGCATACCATGGACACGTCAGCTGTAACCTTAGATACGGCTTGATATTTTGGGGTAATAGTGTTGATAAAGATCGCGCGTTCATTGCACAGAAACGGTGTGTCAGAGCAATTTTCAATCTACAGAAAACTGATTCGTGTGAACCATATTTAAAAAAAATTAATGTATTAACATTACCGTGTCTATATATTTTTGAGGTCGCAGTTTTTGTAAAAAATAATAATAATCTATTTAAATATCGAACGCGTATACGGCATCAGGACAAACTAGACATAGTGCCTAGTAAGACTCATTTCTTACACAAAAGTATTTTCTGCTCTGCTCCACGTATATTTAATAATATTCCAAGGCCTATAAGAGCAATTACTGAAATAAAAGCATTTAAAAAGAAACTCCATGAACTATTAGTGAACAAATGTTATTACTCTATGAAAGACTTTTTTGATGACAAATCACTATTAAAATACAATCTGCCTGAGTCATGATGCGTTCTGTGTAGATAATCATATAATATAATAATAATAATAATTAACGAAGATTCAAGAATCTAATAATTTGCAATGTATTACATTATTGTTGACATGCATGTACGAGTAAACGCACTAGATACTTACCTACATTCTATTGTACGCCCTAAGGGTAGGACATAGCTGGTCCTAAATATTTAAATAACACCATCTGTATTATGTACCTATGATCCACAGTAAAGATGATTTGATTTGATTTGATTTGAGAAATAAAGAAGGCTTTGATCTCGTCCCAGGAAACAATCAATTATTGAGCTAATTATTATGCTAGGAATAGCATCAGTGCTACCCGACCATTATTTTTATAGTGGACTCACCTGTTTTTTGTTGAATTCAAATATCTGTTTCCGTCTGTTTTTCCTGAAAAAAGGTTTATTAACGATTTAAAAAAGCTTCGTTCCTGTCTGTCACATCAACTAAGCACCTAAGCTTTCCAGCAGAACAAGATTGATACTCGTCCAAGATATCCTATCCTACTTCCTACTAATATTATAAACGGATACTGAACTACGAACGGAACGGATTTAGATGAAATTTGGCACACAGATAGTTTATAACTGAATTAGAACATAGGATAATTTAATAATGACATTTTTATCCTGATATTCCACGGGATCGAGACTTATGCGGGTGAAACCGCGGGGCGCTGCTAGTTCTAGCATAAATTCGATACCGATTACGTGTTTTATTACTTTCAAGTAGGCACTACTTTTTTCTACAAAATGCAAATAAAAATAATACCAACCAGCCTTTAATTGTTTTCCCACTATAGGGCAGAGGCCTCTTCTCACAGGACAGAGAAGACACAAGCGTTGATCACCACGCTTGCTCAAGACAGATTGGCGATTTTACTCACCTCTACAAATATCAGGTTGGCACAAAAGTAATGAGACACTACGAAATTCTATACATTTCCTTTTTCAAGTTAATTGTTTTCGATAATATTCTAGAATGTTGTAGAACATTCTAGGTACTTGTGATGTGGGGGTATATAAAGCCGCCCTCGCGATCGGTTTAGTCAGTTTGAAGAGAAATGGAAGAGCGACAAGTTCGATCACTATACTTATACGAGTACTTGTTAGGCCACAGTGCGCGGGCTGCGGCTGACAATATCAACACTGCATTGGGCGCTGGAAGAACAAGCCATGCGACGATTTCCCAATGGTTTGACCGTTTTAAATCAAGAGACAGGAGCCTCAAAAGTCAGCCACGCTTAAGAAGACCACCCGCAGTGAATGATGACGATTTACGCCGCGAACTGCAGTCGAATCCGGATGCTACCACTCGTGAATTAGCGGAAGCACTTAGCTGCAGTCACCACACCGTGGAATACCATCGCATGAGCTTGGATATCGAAAAGTTTTGACTTGGGGGGTACCGTACATCCTTACAGACGCCAGTCGTGCAGTCCGTGTCGCTATCTATCAATCACTTTTGCTGCGACCCCGACGTAAAGAGTTTTTGTCTGATCTGGTTACTGGAGATGAATCATGGATTCATTACGAGAACGATACACGTCGTGTTTTTTGGCTGTTTCGAAAAGAAACGCCACCAACTCAACCAAACTGAGTCAAAAGAACCGCTTAAAAGTACTGCTTTGCTGTTTCTGGGACGCGCAAGGCATGCTGTTTTATGAACTATTACACAATGAAACTATAAACGCTGACAAATATTCAACCCAGCTCACCAAACTATCTGCTACTATCAAGAAAAAACGACGAAGACGAGTCAATGTAGTTCTACTACACGATAACGCTCGACCTCACGTCGTATCTGCCGTTCGCCAACAGTTGGAGAACTTGGGCTGGGAGACAATACCCCACTCACTTTATTCCCCAAACCTCGCCTCATCAGACTATCATTTGTTTAGAACCCTGAACAACATTTGCGGGGTAAACAATTTTATGATTTCTCGGACGTAGAGGCGGAGTTCAACAACTTTTTCGAGGCACAGCCATTCTGGGCGAAAGGCATCCAAACTTCGTCAAGAAGGCAATCGTTGGCAAGAAGTCTTAGATGCTAATAGTGATAACATCATTGACTAAGCTTTTTGTATTGTAATAATAATAAAAAAATATAAAACGTAAACCAAGTGTCTCATTACTTTTGTGCCAACCTGATAAATAAAATTGAAGTGTCTGTTTGTAATGTCAAAATAACAATGTTTTACTAAATGCATATGAAAGTATGTACGGTACTCATAACAAAAAAGCAATTTTTAACATTTTTGTCTGTCTGTCTGTCTGTTTGTTCCAGCTAATCTCCGAAATAGCTGGGCCGATTTTGACGGGAATTCACTGGCAGATAGCTGATGTTACAAGGAGTAACTTAGGCTACTTTTAATTTAGAAAAACAATTAGGGTTCCGCGCAAAAAAAATAAAACCCATGAAATTGTGAACAAAAACTCGGATTTGAAAAATTATTTTTGTATTTGGTAGCCCAATTCTCGAGGATAGTTATAGGCTATTTAACATCACGCTACAACCCTTAGGAGCCGAGCAAAAAGAAAAATGTCGAAATAACACTAAGCGGAAATGAAGTAATACTAGTGCGGGGGGCGGTGCAACGCGACGGGTCGGGGGATGAGGGAGTTTTATTAAAATGAGGCTGATATTTTAGTATATTGTGTATCTTACGATTTCCACGCGAACGAGGTTGCGGGGCACAGCTAGTATTAACTATAAGTCCAGGTTTCCTCACGATGTTTTCCTTCAGCGTTGTCTGTGATGTGCAAGATAAACTTGAAATTAAATATGAATTGAAAAAGTCACATTGTAGGTACTTGCCCGGCTTTGAACTGCACTTTGATCTATTTGGCAACAACTAAAACGAGATCTACTGAACTTAGTATACACGTTACGTAATAGCGAAGCAGTGTAGCCCCGCCATTGTTGTTTACCCAACAAAAGGGTAAGTTCGGACACCGTACATTTTGATCTGCGATACCAAGTTGCCGACTTGGGAGCTCCGTGGCTAGCCAATTAATGCCAATGGAACTGACATCTTCGCAATTAAACTTTGGCATCTTGGAAACCTGCTCTAAGATAGTGCTAACTTCAACAATAGTATTTATTAACACGATTATCTGATGGTCGACTGTAAGGAAATGTTAAACGTTTTATCAGAGAAGTAAAGAATTTAAACAGACATATTCAGGTGGTAAAAGTAGCTTTAACGTATTTTTTCTTTTATACGTATCTACTCCACAGAACTGTTTAAACAGAACTATTATCCATATTTCAATACTAATATTATAAATTCGAAAGTAACTCTGTCTCTGTCTGTCTATTGTCTGTCTGTATGTTACCTGTTCACGCCTAAACAACTGAACGGATTTCGATAAAATTTGGCAAGACGATAGATGGCATCATAGGAAAGGACATAAGCTACTTTTTGTTTCAAAAATAATCCTAAAGGGGGTGATATAGCGGATGAAATTTTGTATGGAAAACCCAGCATTTCTTAACTTAGGGATATGAAAATTCAGATTTATGCTTTTGGTAGGAAATAAAGAATTATATGGTCCAGCGTTTTTGAAAAATCATCCCCTAAGGGGGTAGAATAAGGGTTGATTTTAATAATCACAAATAATGTTAAAACTTTGTGTACCTCTTTTTAAGAGATTTAAGGGATTGGAAATGTAGTCATAGTTCGTATCTTGACTTATTGAGGTAACATTTTAGTCTTTATTGTTAACCGACTTCAAAAAAAAAAGGAGTAGGTTCTCAATTCGGTTGTATACTTTTTAATTTTTTTTTAATGTTTGTTACCTCAGTACTCCGTCATTTAAAAACAAATTTAGATTTTTTTTTATTTGAAATGACAGACTTCCAGATTGGTCTCATTTTTATGAAAATCCAGTTCTAATGAGGAATTGAAGGAACTCCTCAAATATTATAGGCATACACATAGCGATTTTGGTATTTTCATCAACAAGTCAAGCATTTTCATTCAGAAAGTATCATTTGGTGAACTGGAACTGACGAAGAAGACCACATATTGCCACGGGAACTCTTCAGTGATAAAAGATATCTCGATTAAGATAGTTAAGCGACTATGACCAAGCAATTTCAAATAAATTGTTCTATGATACCATCGAACTGATCTGACGATGAAGCCGGAAGGTGGGCACCGGAAATCCGTAATAAAACAATATAATTATCCTCGCCGTGTTATTATTCTCAGTGGTATATTATTGTCATGAGATGTACTCTAGCTATAAATTATTTTAATGGTAATATGCTTCTAAATTGCGCTACTTCAGTCGTATGTTATGTGTGGTCTTGATTTTCAGAAGACAGATTTCGTCAACGATCTGTCGTCGCGTGGTTGATTTAATAATTTGTTGGCGACACCGTCCAAACCGGATAAAACTACGCCTTCCAAACTTCTGACATGACTTAGCGAGACATATATTTGCCATTTTGCAAAGTTTTTATTAAGATTTTTTAAGTCGGTGGCCAAAAACGAAAATACTAAACCAAAGACACCAACTTCCGAAATTAAAGTTATTTTTCACTTTGTACCTAGTGTTTTTTTTTTGAAAGTCGGTTATTTTTTTTTATAAATAAGTTTTTATTAAAATTGGTCCACTCGGTCAAAGTTATTTCTTATTTGTTATTAGAGCATGACCGGCATAATTTTAACTAAACAAAGTCCTGCCGCCGCTTCTGTCTATCTGAACGCGATAAACTCAAAAACTACCGAACGGATTTTCATTAGGTTTTCACCAATGGACGGAATAATTCATGAAGAAAGTTTAGATGTATAATTCATTAAGGTTTTGTTATAAATTGGCTGAAACGAGACGATATGATGATTGTTGAAGATGTTGGAAAAAATCATGCCAACTGGGAGCCTAATGGCGTGCGCCGCGTAAACCAATAGAGTATTACAGATCATAGGGTACTTTTAATTCCAGTAGTACATTCCCGTGGGATATTTTCAGACATCCACGCGAGCCAAGCCGCGGGCAAAAGCTAGTAAAAATATAAAACAGAGTGTATAACAATAGTATTGTTTATAAAATAACCGAACTATATAGTATAGTTTTTCAAAGCCACACAAAGAGGTAAAACACAAAAAAGAGCATTAGTCTAGCTATTGAGTTAATAATTATTTAGACACATATGTTTAACTAGCAACTCCCCGCAGTTTCACCCTCATAAGTCTCGATCCCATGGGGATATTGGGATAACTAAGTATTCTCTAAGTTAATCCAGGTTATAAACTATATGTTTGCTAAATTTCATCCAAATCCTTTCAGCAGTTTTTGTGTGAAAGAGTATTAAACATCCATCCATCCTCACAAACTTTCGCGTTTATAATATTAGTAGAATTATAAAAGTCCTAGTCCTTACCTAGTATTAATTACTTACCTAGTATTATTAAGCAACTTATATAATTTTAAGGGTGCTTAATGAGTTTTCGTTTATAATTATAGGCCTCAAAGCTTTCGCTATAGTAGCAAATTTCAATCCTACAAAAATATCCAGTCACTAAAATGCAATGAAAAAAATACACACCGATAAATTGTATGGAAAATCTAAAACATAACTCTGGGAGCCCAGTGGGAAATTCTAGATTAACGACTGAAATAAAACTTAGGATATAGAAAAATATGTGGTTCGCAGTGTAGTAACAGGCCATTTGTATGCTCCGTCGAGTACCAATCGCTTGGCACCAGTGTGAGTGCTTTTCACAGGAAACTATGTATCGAGTACTTCGCTACCAGTATTCAGTGTTGCTACCATAGATGGAGAAAGATGGATAGAGGAAGCTGTTCATCACATACCATAAACCTTAGGGAAATTCTAAAAATGCGCAAGAACTTCTTTCTGGTTTTGTATGCCCTTTTCAACAGGTTCTTATTGCTGGCTTTGGTGTCTTATCGGGAGAGGAAATATTGCACTAAACAAGTTAGTTTTCATTTAACTTTGTTCTAGAAGTTTTTTTTTTCTCAAAAATTGATAAAAATAAAAGTGTTTAAACGTCATGTAACTGAAAAATAGTTTGGCTCTCCCGAATGAACAGTAAACATTTTTTCTATAATAAAATCATAGGTAAAAAATTGAGCACAAATTCCACACAATTTCACAAACAAGCGTTATCTAATATTATCTACCTACATCCTGTGGGCCCTGCATTAAAATCCACGGGGGAACATGGGAATTGAACGCGACCGTTCGGAAATATCGTCGATAATTATGACGTATGCATAATGCTCGGAGCATTGGCGCGAGCGTACGATGGGGATACAATATGTATTGTCATATTTGGACTGCCCCTACGTAATACTACTAATAAAATACCGACCTGCCTTTTAGGTCTAGTGGTCGCAAGTGCTCCAGAAAAAAAAAGGTCGATAAAAGTGAAGTCGTATTGGGTTTTTCCATCAGGAATTAGTATTCTTAGTGGCAGCGCAGAATCTGGATTTGTGCCCGGTTGATGGCAATAGGCTCGCCCCCTATTACATTTGACTTGGGCATGGGACATGGGACACCTATAATAGTACACCCACATTTCGCCAGTGATGTTTAAGTGCCATGTTACTTACATGGGGCGTACCTATTGCCATCAACCGGGCACAAATCCAGAATTCGGGTGGGAGAAATGGAAACCCAATAACACTGCCTGACTGGGAATCGAATCGAGGAATAATTTTTATAATGGTAACCACCATGGAGTAATATGTGTTCAAGTCTTTTCATCAACATATTATGGGTGCAAAGTTATTTAATAAAGATAGTTCTCAAGTTAGCCATCACAGCGGAGTATTTTTTACTATTTCATATTCCTGAGTGGTTTGAGATAGCAAACTGCAGATAAACTTTATTTCCTTGTAAATGCAAAGTGTCCAAAGGTCATATATTTATTGTTACTTTCTGATATTAGGTGTAAGTTATGATCAGGATATGGACAGAAACTATCTTTACCATATTATTACGTATATAGTCCCTCATTCTCATATACATACGTTGATTTAAAATCTTACGAAAACATTTATTTTTGTTGGCCAAAAAGAAAAACTATGGAAGACTTTCTGGCGTACTACAATTTCACAAGTCTATTTATCAAATTTTTATAAATGAGAAAAAATGTATTTTACGTAGGTACTTAATAAATGTTGGATGTAAAAGAGCTATTATAAAAACAAAATCTTTCTCAACTTTTTAGTAAGAATTTCAGCATTAGGCCGCGTTTAGACCAAACTTAGTCCGGCGCCGACTGCGCGCCGTCTAGTTCAAAATTTATGAAAAACCACAAAAGTCATACGTCTTAAAAACAATTTATTAGCTTTTTTACGTGGGCTAACTAGCGAGTAGATATTTACTGAAAGTACCTCTTTTTTCTAATGTATTCCAGGATTTAACGATGAATTAAGGAGTGCTTAAATCGCGTGTGGAGTTAATCGGCTTTTAATATAAGCCTCGAACTAAACGTGGCGTGTCAAGCAAACATTTTTTATTTTCTTTTACTCATAATCTAGGCTTAAACATTAGCTTATTATAAAGTTTTATTAAGAAAGGGTTTAAATATAATTTGTTGTGCGTCATAATTCAAACTGTAGTTAAAAATGCACAAAAATGTTATTTCTGGATAGATGAAATAACTTTTTAACAACTCTCTAGTTGAAACTTACTTCGCCACCATCCCATCCCATCACTGGATACGGGAATGATTTGCATGACATGTTGTGCAATAAAATAAAATTAATTGATTGTGACGTCACCTCGACGCCCGATTGCCAGCATTACCCCGTGTCCTAACCAAAGCGATCGGTTCCGCAACTACGTGATCGTTGCGTTCATATATCACTCGTTTGTTCGGAAAACTGGAAGCCGTCAATTGTCGATGCAACGAAAAAAATGAACGCGATAGTCACGTGTTCGCGCGACTATCGCTTTGGTACGGCGACATCAAATAACATACTCGTAAGTGCAAAATTCCCCATTGGCAACAATCCATGCTTCCATGCTATACCCATCAATCAGTCTCATCCATTTAATATGCAATATAAGCGCCCTTGCCCATGAAATTACCCGTTCCATCACTTTTGTGTTTACAAAGTTTATCAGGGAAATCGTTAATGGGCCGATAAAGTATCATCACTGTCTCGATTATACTTATCGAGATATGGATGGGCTATCAAACTATTATATCCGTGGGTTGAAATGAGTAACGCAGTTTAGACAGTGATTGTTCTGGATGTGTATCTGAGAACCTAGTTGTGTCGTGTTTGCATGGGCTTATGTGGTGGACAAAAATTTTCGAGTCAGCAGGGTTTGCTAAAGCAGGGTGCGCCATACGAACGCTTAGTTCGTCACTGGTGAAGACTCTTTTATTGCAATCAAAATTCCATTCATTTGACTTTCCAAATGAGAGGACTGCAATTGGTCCGGCCTGGATCCTTGGCACAAAAATCTAACGTATTGTCTTCAGTAGCAAGGTGAGTTTTTTTTTAATTTATTAGTTGCGGTGTGTTATTTGTGTTTAAAAAAAAATATGTAGCAGAACGCTACATCACTTTTTAGGGTTTCGTAGTCAACAAGGAACCCTTATAGTTTCGCCATGTCCGTCCATCTGACCGTCCGTCCGCAGCTTAGCTCAGAGACCCTTAGTACTAGAAAGCTCAAAAAAAATCAAATCATGAAAAATGGTGAGGGGAATTGGATGGGTCTTTCAAAAATATTGCGGGTTTGTGAAAACAATTTTTTGATTAAGGGATCCGTTTCTGAAATATAAGTGCTAATTTTTGTTAGAGTCAAGTGTCCCCCCCCCCCTCCTGCCAGGTGATTAGTTTTGGATATGTGAAAGAATTCACGGTAGTAGTATATACATCGAAGTTAAAAGGAAAACTATCACAACTAAGTAGGCTTTACAAATTAATGAGTAATAATCGACCAACTTACGTTTGCAGTTGGAATGTCTGAAAGAACATGTTTTTCAGCTAAAATGTTAAGTTTGTTCTTAGGATAAACTCATCCCAACTATGGAACCCTTCATTGTGCGTGGTCCGGACACGCAATTGGCCGGTTGTTTTTCTATCAATTGTCTAACTTTAAAATAGTTTGGCTGACTTGCGTTGGGGCATTCACAGCATCTGCAGCTGCTTGAAAAGTTCGTAGTACTGTTTTACCCAGTAACTGGGTTGCGGAGATCATATTTGCAATCGGTCCATGTAAATACTGGTATTAAGTTGCATCCGGTTAGTCTGGAAGCCCACCTCAACATAGTTGGAAAAAGGCTAGGGAGATAAAATAGTCAATTATTTATGATAGGCAACCAATTTTCTGAGCCTATTATTACTGTTTTGCATCTAAATTAGTTTTTTGCTCTCAGAAACACATCATGCAGTCGAGGTTGGTTGCGACTTCTGGTCCAAAGCATATTCGCAGCTGTCACAGTGGCGAGTTTCATCCTGATTCTCCTGATGGCTATTCCAAAGTGGCCGCCACTGACTCCCATAGATCGAGAAAGTCGCTGCAGCACCAACGTCTGTAGGGTCGTCTGCAAAGAGGCGCCATATTTTGGAGAGTACGAAGAAGACATCATCCACGCAATTTCGGTAAGATCATTATCTAAAAACTGCATTATTGAATAGTTGGAATAGTGTATTGACCAGCCATTTCTAGAGATGTCAAAATGAACATGAGCTTTGGACGACTTTAACAGTACCTATTATAAATCCGATATCGTTTTATTACAGGAAGTAGACAAAGCTTGCAAATCTGTTTCTCTAACTTTGAACAAACCTATGTTCCACAAGAACATGATGCCACCTAAATGGCCGTCAAGATTCCGAGCAAATATCCACGAATTGACAATAATGAACGGGAACCTGATGCACGTTCCATGTGACGCCTTCATGAGTCAATACTCTGCAAGCATAAGAGTACTAGAGTTCAAAAATGTAGAGCTGAGAACTTGGACGTCGAGTAGTCTCGTAGGACTCTCGAGTTTACGAAAACTCTATATCCGGAATGGCACCATCCGTTATGTACCCAGAGATGCTCTGCGGTCAGTCCATGACACTCTACGAAGTCTTACAATTACAAGAAGTAACCATTGGGATCCAACAAACGTAACAGGTTCAACATCATTTACGGAATTAAGAATCGTAGATTTTTCCTCCAATTCTTTTAAAGACGTACTAGGGCGAAATAGTTTTACTGGACTTCAGAAATGTAGAAACCTGTATCTTAATTCATGTGGAATAACTAATATTGGTGCAGGGGCATTCGATAACTTACAGAGTATTCAAATGATATTCTTGCATAACAACCAGCTACATACAATACCCGCGGGACTGTTTAAAACTGTTATGGCAATCGCTTATCCTAAGCCTAGAATTAATCTACAAGATAATTTGTGGTATTGCAATTGTTCAGAAGATGAAATCAGACAGTTAACAAATAAGGATATGTTGCTTACTGACCCGTATTGTGACAGTCCTGAAAACTTTAAAGATAAAACTTTTGGTGATCTTGAAAAAATTTGTTCTCAAAAACAAAATTATTATTTAAACAATCTTGAAACAAAATATACAACGGATAAGGGCGGTAAAAGATGGGATGTGTGGGATGAATTGGATGATGATAGTATTTGTGGAATTGTTTATTTGAACAATGACTGCCGTAATGGTAATGAGGCTACTACAAATTCGTCTCTGACGATGGTTTCGCCAGTGTTTGGACACACATGCCCTGAAAATAAGTTAACTGGCATCTATGCTCTTCCTACTTTTGTTAAAAATACAATTAATGAAATAATGCCGAGAAATAATTGGATAAAGCTAACATACTTCTTGAAAACTCATAACTATTCTATGGTTGAGATAGGTGCCATAGAACCAAATGAGTATGGTCTTTTATGGTATCAGACTACATGTCCAAATGAGGTGTACTGCATTAGTGATGTTCCTTCCGTTTTCAGGATTTACAATAGAGACGTAGTAGCTGAATATGTATTTTGTCCAATATTGCTAAACACGGGACATGTTGATCATGATAATTGCGTTCTTTACCAAAATGCTACATTTGATTATGAGAAAGCGTATAATAAACTTCACATTTTATTGTACGTCGGTGCCGGAACAGCATGTATAGTATTTGGAGCTCTTTGCGTTTATGCTATAATTAGACAACACCCTTATCTTCTGAAAGGCAGTAAGAGAATTTTGTTCGTCAAACACAAATCGGTTGATGCATTAGTCATGCCTCCAAAAGTTCTTTTGAGGAATGACTGGGTAAATCCAGAGTCAACGCCGCATTATAATCAAAAGAAAATTTTCATAATGCCTTCGAACCTTAATCCAAGTAGATTCAATAGGAAAATATCAACGAGAAGTAGTAAAAGCAGCGCACCCAGCTACATTTCTGCTCTCCAGCCGACGGAAGACCAGCTAGCTGAATGGCGTATACGACACCATTTTAATAATGATGTGTCTCTTACTTCCAATACGTCAGAACTTTCTACCTGTTCGTGGGTTTCTAGTGATGATAGTCTGTACCATTCCATTGATAACTACAGAATTTACGAAAGCTTAAAGTAGTTGGTTTACGGTAGTTGTAACAGGAAATATTTTCCATTTATCACACACATGCCAGGTATTCAGTGCTCTGAGTGGAATACCTCTCATTTATCATTTCAGGAGTCGTTTAGGCATTCCATTTTTATGTCCATTAGTGTTAATTTCCTTTGAGCTAATTTCTATTCATGTGCTGTGTAGTAGCTATTATGAAGAGCTTTAGTGTAAAGTGGTTATTTTCTAAAAGTACCAGTTCTTTCCAAATATTTTAGATTAAGATGGTAATTTTTAAGTAAGCGGTTGGTTATTAAGTTATCTGGGAAAGCCACAAAAGTAAACAGGTGGGAAAATTCGAGGAAACAACCCTATAAAAAAAAACAATGCGAAATGTTTAAGAACTTAATTGATAATGAATACATAGTTGATTGAAGAATGCAATAGAGCAGTAAAATATTTTAGAGAGCCCCAATTTTTGCAAATCCTGCAGTATTTTCCGGAACCAGAGCAGTATCTCTAGTTCACCTTTCGAGTTCGCCGAACAACTAATTACAGTGTATCGGATAGCCAGTGAGTGTCCTCGCCGTGAATCAATCTGTTACAGCTGTTTCTGACGTTGCGCCCGCGCACGAAGTGCGACGTGCATTGTCTTGCCCATTGGACGATTGTTCTATTCCTGGCCTCATTTAAAACGACTGTAGGCCTAGAGAAAATCAATTAACAATCACGAATCTTGTTACTTCTGACGTATCGTAGAAAAGTGACATGTCAGAATGTTTCGACGTCAATAAATACGATCTTTTGGGAAATACTTAATCTTTGTTATTCGCAGTCTTTTCGTAACCCTGTAATTCCTTAATTTCTTTGAATTAAATATCGAGTTATTTTTGATTAGATGTGATTTTTAAGATTATATGTAGATTAAGTTTACTGTACTTAGATATAATTTTTAGCTTTTAGAACATTGATGAAAGTTATTTTTGAAGTTTTGGACAATAAATAAAAATACTATAAAAAAAACAGTTTGTGATATTTTAGAACACGAGTGTAATTTCATTACTACTACGACACTATTTTAAGTGGCTAGATAATTAATATCATGATGGCCACCCGTGAAATTCATTTTAATAAATTGAATATTGCGATTATAATGACTGTATCTTAGCGCTTGCCCTGGAGGAGCTCGTGGCTAAGTAATAACAGCCGCACGGGTCGATCCATCAGGTTAAGCTACGCTTGCCGGGGTTGGTTCGTGGATGGGTGACCATCTTTACATACCGAGACTCCTCCGTGCTTCAGAAAGCACGTTAAGCCGTTGGTTCCGGCTGTCATTCGTGGATCTTTGACAGTCGTTACGGGTCGTCAGAAGCCCGAAAGTCTGATAACCAGTCTTACCAAGGGGTATCGTATTACCCAGTAACTGGGTTGTGGAGGTCAGATAGGCAGTCGCTCCATGTAAAATACTGGTATTCAGCTGCGTCCAGTTAGACTGGAAGCCGACTCCAACATAGTTGGGAAAAGGCTAGGCAGATGATGATCTTAGCGCTTGCCTGGTGTGATGCCAGAGTGCGATTTGCAGGAATTGCGTTGAGGCCACTATGTAGTTAGTGACTCGCTCCCGTTGTCTATGATGTAGGAGAACCGATTTTACCTATTTAAAACCTAATATGTAGGCACACGCTAGAAAATAATAATTTCAAAGGAAATTTGTTCGTTATCGAAATCGATAAGGAGGACTATACAGCTTGCATCAGAAAGGTGTGGTCAAATTTAAGGGTGTGGTACAGAATCAAACTAAACAACTTTCTCCATGGGACCAATATCGTAACCGCGAAAAAACATATCAACTGTACTATACAAAACTTCAATACTTACTCGACCCAAATGGCTTAATTTGTAAATTTATTCTACTATTGACATAATTTAAAACCTAATAATCTTAAAATAATAATAATAATATGTATAAGTATATAAAAAAGGGAGAGGTAAATAATCAGAGGGCAATTTGTTGCATTTTAACCCTACAATGACGTCCAGCAAGGAATACGGCGAGTTACAATTAACCCTGTATATTACATGGATTGTTCGAATAAAGAGGAACTTCCCCTAAGAGATAGAAGGCCATCTAGCTTTTATAAACTTGAATCCAACATATTTATGCATGCAATGGGCCCAGAAGTGAAATTGACAGATGATGTCATTGATCTCGACGAATCATATTTAATACCCAGTAACTAGGTTGTGGAGAAAATTCAGCTGCATCCGGTTAGACTGGAAGCCAACCCCAACATAGTTTGGAAACGGCTAGGCAGATATTGATGATTTAGATTATTTTGGAAAAATCACGTCTACCACTAAATAATATTCTTTTATAAATTTTGCTACCACAGTACTTTACAACCAGGCACTTGTTTAACCGACTTCAAAAAAGGAGGAGGTTCTCAGCTCGTCGGAAATTTTTTTTATGTGTGATCCCCGATTACTCGAAGACGGCTGCGCCGATTTGGAAAATCCTTTTTTTTTTTTGTTTGAAAGGGTATACTTTCCAAGTGGACCCATTGTCATCAGGTTAGGGTCTGATGATGAGATCCTGGAGAAATCGAGGAAACTCTTCCAATATTATAGGCACACCTATAGCGATTTGGGTATTTTTTATAGTAACTTGTGCATTTGCTCTCGGAAAGCACCATTTGGTGAAGTGGAATTGATGATGAGGACCACAGATGGCCACCGGAACAACACAGTAATAAGTATTTTACGGGTTGCGATTCGATTACTTTAAAATGATTGCTAAGCAATATTAGCTCGTCACAATGCATATGGTGAAGTGGAGCTGATGGTGAGTACCAGGAGCACTCCTCAACAATTAACGTCCCAACGGGAAAAGTAATATTTTATAAAAGGTGATGAGCAGTTGTCATTAGGCTATTGTCACATAGATAAATTACAAATTGACCTACTAAAAAATTAAAAATTAAAAATCTTTTTTATGCAAAAAAAAAACAACGGACTTCCAAAAAACACACTACAAAGTGAAAAATAACTTTAATTTCGGAAGTCGGTAGCAAAAACCTAAAATACAGATCCAAAGACACCGACTTCCGAAATTAAAGTTATTTTTCACTTTGTAATGTTTTTTTGGGAGTCGGTTGTTGTTTTTTGCAAAAAAGTTTTATAGTAGCTTATTTTTGGGTAGAATAGACCCTTTTTATATATTTGAAAACCCCAAAGTGCGCAAAACCATCGGTACCTAAAAAAAATCGCCAAAGTTTCTTTCAGGATTGGTGGGATAGTGAGAGTATAGGGTTGATTTCCCATCCACAAAAAAAAAAAAAAGGGTGGGGAAGATCACGTGGCAGGTCTAAATTTGTTTCCAAGGAATAACATTAAGGCGTAGTCGATGGAGCTCAATGGCGGCAACGACCGCTCAGTGGCTTAAAAAAAGATAATCACGAAGGGGATGGTGGGGTATTTGTTCGCTCGCTTCGCTCGCTCACTAGACCCCGCCATCCCCTTCGATCCTGTCTGAGTCGGGGTGCCCCAAGTCCCGAGCTCGCTTCGCTCGCTCTTGCATCTTAAATTCTCCTAGTAGTAGTAACATAGCTTTTTGTACACATACGATGAGTGAGAACCAAAGAATAAATAGATACTACTCTGTAAGAACTGTCAAACGTTAGCGTCGTCACGGTCACGTCACCTACATAATCTAATGTAACCAGTTCGATTCCGGGTAGTCTACTAAAAATGATATATTTTCTTCTATTTTTGTTGATTTATCCCAGGCTGCGCCACAACACCCTGTCCTCCGCTTTCTGCATCCAGTCTTTCCCAGTTACCTTTTTAAGGTCGTCGGTCCATATAGCTGGGGGACATCCCACACTACGCTTGCCGATACGCGATCTCCACTCCAGAACTCGTCTGCTCCACCGCCGCCGCTCCTTCGACAAACATGGCCAGCCCGCTGCCACCTCAGCTTGCTTACTCACGTACGTTTGGCAAACTTGTTGTTGTATACTGATAAAATTACAAATCATGTTCTTGCCAATAGTTACTTGTGAAGTAAAAATTTGTAAATAAAATTGTCGCTGAAAGGACAGGACTCCGTTGTTGGTCTTGTGGTCAGATGGGTTTGTTAACAAGAACTGGTTTGCGTTGTGATCTAAAGTTATAACAACATGATTTCCTCCAAGATCACTCATTCGTCATGGCGAACATACCATGATACGACACCTACTTAAATATTAGCATAATGATTAAATGGTACAGCTGAATACCGCCCATCACTCACTAGCTGCAAGGTCCACTGACCTCAAATCGCATTATGAAGTACACAATACTACCGGTTACACAAGTATCTACTGACCATTGAACAAATCACTTTTATAAATGATATCACAGCTGCTAACAATAGCTCACTAAGCGAAACGGGTTAGACTGCTGGCAGCAATTGTTTTCCTAGTGCAAGAACAATGCACTTGGCAGTGACATTGTCTCCCTTGGCAGCTGGTCATGACATCGTCACCTAGTGATAATCTATCACTCGTGAGAGATAGGTCGGTACGAATGACGATTAACATTGGTCTATTAATTATTCTTGTTTTTTTTAGGGTTACGTACCTCAAAAGGAAAAAAATGGAACCCAGAATCACTTCGTTGTCCGTCCGTCTGCACATCCGTCTGTCTGTCACGACCCTTTTTCTCAGGAACGCGTGGAGGTATCAAATCCCTATCTGTCTATACGGTCCCTTGGAGTTGTAAATAAACAGATTTCTTATTCGACGCACTATAGAATACGGCTATTAATGCGACATATTTTGATGCTCGCAAATAAATCATAACCATTATGTTACCTACTTTCCGTTGACCTAAAATCATAAAATTCGGTAAGAAGCAAGGTCTCATTGCACAAGTAAAGGAAAAAGTCCGAAAATCATTAATTTGTAGTTGTATGACATTTTTTTTGCGATTACAGTTGCATTTGGAGAATTGACCATGACGTATATCCATGTAGGGAGAACATGTCTTTCAACTACAATGTTATGTTTGTTTTCGTGATAAATTCATCCCAACTACGGAACCCCCATTGTGCGTGCTCTGACATGCACTTGACCCGTTTTTTACCATGGTTCGTATCAATTATAAGAAATGGATGTTTCTGTTTCTTTTTTTATTTAAAAATTAGGGGTTTATTTGGTCTGTCAGCAGCGCGGAGTACCAACCTATGTATGAGTAGCTATACCCCGCGCTACCGTCTCATTTTAGCAGGAAAAAACATCGTGAGGTTTTTGTTGGTAGAAGTCCGACATAACCCACCATAACAAACAAATAATGCATGCCCTCCGCCTGGAACTCATTCCAGACAGAAGGCATCACTGAGGATTCTTCACGAAAAAAAGAACTCGTTTTGGTGCATCGTAATTAAAGTATGCTACATTTCTAAAAACAGGTGGTTTGTTATTTTTAAAGCTCCTGAAGATTTCAGTCTTTGTAATACCTACACAATTGAAAATACCAACGACAGACTGGCTAAACCACATCGAAACTAAAATCTAGATTTAAAATAGATATTTATCCCTGAAAATCATTCTAGAATACGGACCTAACAAAACAACTACAAATCGGACAAATTATGAAAGCTCAAAAGTTTTCATAACACAGTTTCAACATATAAAATGTTTGCTAACTTTCCACACTCAGCAGAAGAAAGTTCTTCGCAAAAAACATTTCTTTTACCTACTTTTAAAATGGTTCTTTTCCAGCCCAGTGATATCATAAATAAACTAAGTAAATTGTAATAAACTAAGTAAGTAAACTAAGTAATTTTGTAGTCTTTTTGCGACACTATCTTGAATCTTGGTGTTATAATAAATTTATTAGTAATGTCGTGGTAAGCCAATGTTGGTTAATTATTTAGACTCTGTAGTATAACTAACTGTGGTTCCTGCTGAGAGACCTGAAGTCTGTAGTTTAATTATTACTGTTTTGAATTTGTGGCTGTGGCTTGTCTACATCTGTAAGATGGAAATTAAAACATGCTGCTATTTAGCGCTTGAATGTTTTTATGAAAAGTTACGAAAGTTACAAATAACAGAGACATAAATGTAGAATGTTGGACGAGGCCTTTGCCGACAAGCAAACGGGCAAACAAAATGTAAACAAACGCCAAATACGAGACTGATGACTACACTTTATGTTTGTCCGACCAAAAGGCTAATAAATAATACTGCATTAGAAAGGTTTGAAAAAAAAAGAAGAAACTAATTCCCTTCGGAAAAACCATGCCTGAAACTACTTCATAAATATAACATGATAAGTAACACTACCAACCTACATGTTTAGTTACTTTGTCAACGAGATCGTCAGGACTTTAAAATACAAAATGACTGCCGAGTAGTATCTAGTTAACAACTAGCATACATAAAGTAAAACAATGTACAATTTGACTCCAGAATAGGGCAACAACTCTGCTTTGGGACTGTGGAGGATGTGCATCATTTGTTAGTGGAATGTGTCCGTAATTGCAGAGACAGAGACGTATTTGATGGCCGTATTAAACATAAATAGGTGAGATCTGGGTGATTTTTAAGAAGTTTTTTTACAAGTTTGTTACCTATCATTGCTTTAGTAGTTTTATAGTTGTAAAGTGTTTATTGTATCCTGTGAATGTGCCATGATGGGGCTGTATGTATGTATGACCAAAAAAGCCTCTAAATTAAATAAAGATAAACAAACTCTTTGCTTTAATGCAAAGTAAATTCATGCAATTTTGACTTCATCTAATAAATTGGAGTTTAACAAACTCCCTTAGGGATTTAAGTAATAAAACTTTAAAGTATTACAGAGGCTCTATTTAAGTATCGACGATATACAGATATCTAGGGCACCCCGGGGGCTCTAATATCGGAAATTTTGTAACATTTAGGAGATCTTTACAGATGGAGGAACTTCCTAAAGTTCTAGCCGCGATTATTTCATGCTAAAACGTTGCTGTATTTTATCTGGAAATTGCTTTGGAAATGCTAATACTGTAGGAAGAGGAGAGCAGAGAGAAGGTTTTGTTTGATTTGTATTTTAGTAAAAAGATCTTAGTAAAAATATTGTGATATAGGCATAGGCAGGTATTTTATCAGCTTTTACGTGTGTATCTTAAAATTACAATTTGTTGGCTACTTAATGTAATATTTATAATTTGAGTCCTTTTGAATATATCAAAAGACCAAAGCTAGCTAAAGTATACAACATTTACATTACACCACAGAAAAATACTACAAGCAAACATCTGAATGACATATCAAATTAATTTAATAGTCTTAAACGAAAAACATGTAATGTGAATATTTGTATCCTACTTATTTAATGGAACAAACTATGTTGCCACAGTCAACAACTAGCAGCGAACAGGCTATAAATAATCTCACGAATATATTCAGTCTATTAATTACAGAACACCTGTAACAGTGATTAGGGTACGACTAGATGAAACATTAATTGGATGTGGCCGGCCGACTGCGTGCGCGCAATGCCAACTCGCCCAGGCGACGCGTGTGACGTCAGCCTTACAATACATTACAAGGAAATACTTAATTAAATACCTTTAACAATGTATTGTTTTTGTACTCTTTCTTGTTATGCTTGTTTAGTAGTTCATGAGAGATGTTAATATTAGCCGTGTCGATTCTATCACTATAGGCCAATATATTGATGCTATAGGTAGGTATAATTGGATAATAGAAACCCCTTCGGAAATGTGAAGAGCAATATGTGACTCTACTTTTTATATAAAAAAAGGAAGGTGGCTTATAAAAAGTCACCGTTCATGGAATATTTCCTGTAACATTTTATTTAAATATTAATCATTATATTTATTTCGAATGTGTGGTACAGTCTGTTACAGTAAATAATCATACAAATTAGAAATAATCGTAAAGCTAACGTAACAAAGAACAGAATTGAATCTGTCGTCCGAGCTGGGTTTCACGGTAATCAGTATTATATTTCCTTCGCTTTTATGAAAAGCTTCCTTCTTACCGTAAGTAATTATATTTCCCACACCGGAAGTTATCACTATGTCATAGGATAGAGCTGCAGTTATTCTTGTCAGTTCTAAATATGGCTATTTGGTTTCGACCTGTCTCACAACAAAGACAGAGAGCGAGGTGGTCGGATTTCAGTGAGAAACTTGAGGAACTTGAAACTTTTCTGGCAGCTAAATACTTTTTACTATCGTTTGCAAAGAACTGTGTTTATTTTCGTTACTATTTACTCATAGCTATAAAGAAGTCTTGTCATTCTTTCTGGTAATAAATCAGGTGAATGCAAATTAATGGTGCCTAATGAAAAGTGTATTGTTTTAATACATATCATTGTTTTGATAATTGGCTTGTGTTACTGTCATAGTCCGAATTGCGGTATATCCTTCAATTCTCCGACAATGCATGTTAGCTATCATTAGGTTTTTACCGCATTTGGCCCCATCGAGAACAACAAAATATGTCACTGTCAGCAAACAGGCGCACCTGCCCCCCCCCCCCCAACCCCCACCATCTGCCTTAATTTACACTTTAGTTGCAAAACTTGAAAAGATGGAAAAATAAAATAAAATTTGGATATTTTCAGCCTGAAATATAAAAGGTTAAGGTAGAAACACACGTAGCCGCGAGTGTCGATAAAAAACATACCTAGTACTTTTTCAGCTGTGGAATGAAAATTCAGCATAAGCTAAATATCTGACATTGAATTTTAGTTCTCTTTGTGTTACGTTTGACAATAATAAAACGAGATAAAAAATAACGACAAAATGGGGTTTTGAATGCATTCTGTTTAACATATCTGGTACAAAATGTATAATTTATGGCTTTTAATAAATGTTTAACAGCTTTGTAATCTGTTCTCGGCTTGTGTAAACTGTTTACGAGCTAGTAAAATTACTGGCACATGTTATTATTATGCTGTACCTTTCAATTTGCAGTGTTTACTCAGTTGCATAATAAATTATGCGCAGAATTATCCACAGTTAGTAATTTTGTATTGTTTAGCAAATCAGTTCAAATTGAAAAAGATTTGTATTGAATAGATAAGTTACGTACAGCTTAATACATTCGGGAAAAAATGCTTAGCTATCATTTAGCTAGTTAAACAATATCAAATTATGTTACCTATCATTAGGTTTTCACTGCATTTGGCAGCATCGGGAGCGACAAAATATGTCACTGTCAGCAAACCGGCGCACCTGCCCCCCCCCCCCACCATTTGCGTTTAGATCACTGCCTTTATTTACACTGTTGCTTGTGTAGCATGATGGCAATGCTACCATTTAAAAAGTGATTGATTTATTTACATAATAATGATGACCCACAAAAAGCTAAAGAAAAAATAATAAGGAATAATATAATGAAGAAGAATATAGGAAGAATATTATGAAGGCACACTTTTTGCTAAATGTACCTGCAGATTACTTATAAATGGAAGTTACTAGGAGATGGAATAGGCATTTGCATTGAATCTAATAAACGAAGTGTTTGACTCCTCTTTTTAACCGACTTTAAAACAAGGAGGAGGTTCTCAGTTCGTCGGAATGTTTTTTTCTTTAAGTATGTTCCCCGATTACTCGAAGACGGCTGGACCGATTTGGAAAATACTTTTTTGTTTGAAAGAGTATACTTTCCAGGTGGTCCCATTGTCATCAGATCAGGATCTGATGATGGGATCCTGGAAAAATCGAGGGAACTCTTCAAATATTTTAGTCACACCTATAGCGATTTGGGTATTTTTTACAGTGACCCGTGTATTTGCTCTCGCAAAAGCACCATTTGGTGAAGTGGAACTGATGATGAAGACCACAGATGGCCACCGGAACTACTCAATAATAAGTATTTCACGAGCTGATGGTGAAGTACCAGGAGAACTCCTCAAAAATTAACGTCTCTGCATAAGGAAAAGCAATATTATGTAAAAGGTGATGAGCAGTTGACATTAGGCTATTGTAACTAAGATAAATTACAAATCGGCCCACTAAAAAGTGAAAAATAAAAAACCTTTTTCAAAAAAAAAACGACTTCCAAAATAAACACTACAAAGTGAAAAATAACTTTAATTTCGGAAGTCGGTAGCAAAAAACTGAAATACAGATCCAGACACTGACTTCCGAAATTAAAGTTATTTTTCATTTTGTAGTGCTTTTTTGGAAGTGGGTTGATTTTTATTGTAGAAAAGTTTTTTAGCTATTAAAATATTGGAAAAAGTATGATGATTAAGAAGTTTCCGTCCAATTAATTGATCATTTTATGAACCTTCATTTTATGCAGTTCACATTAAAGAGGTCCGAAGAGTATTGTGCAGTCTAGACGTGAACAAGGCAAGCGGGCCTGACGGCATTCCAGCGAGAGTGTTGAGGCAGTGTGCGCCTGAACTGTCTCCTGTGTTGACACGTTTGTTCCGCCTTTCTCTTAAAAAAAGGACGGTACCAAAATCCTGGAAGCTCGCAAATGTGCAACCAGTGCCCAAAAAGGGCGACCGTGCAGACCCTGCCCATTACCGTCCGATCGCCATTACCTCCATTCTGTGCAAGGTTATGGAAAGGGTACTGAACAGTAAGTTGCTGACCTACCTTGAAAACAATGATCTCCTCGGTGACCGTCAGTATGGCTTTCGCCGGCGAGGGTCAACTGGCGATCTTCTTGTGTATGTCACGCACTGCTGGGGCGAGGCCATCGAGAAACACGGCGAAGCACTTGCTGTATCGCTTGATATCTCGAAGGCCTTTGACAGGGCCTTGCACGCTGCTCTACTTAGCAAGCTTCTTGCTTATGGCATCCCTGCTGATTTTTGTAGCTGGATATCAGACTTCCTTAGTGAACGGTCGATCAGAGTAGTCGTTGACGGCTGCTCTTCCGACCTTATGGCTATTGATGCCAGAGTTCCTTAGGGGTCTGTTCTCTCTGCAACTCTTTTCCTGTTACACATCAATGACCTACTTCAGTCTGGTATTGTTGGGTACGCAGATGACAGTACAGTTTCAGAGAGATACTTGTCCAGCGCAAAAACCAGCGGGGCCGAAGTTCGTTCCTTGAGAGAGGCCATGGTAGAGCGAACAGATTTGACCTTAACCGGGCAAAAGTTAATGGCTCTCTTGTTTGCCTGTCGGCGCCAAGCCTTGTCTCCCAGTGGGGTGATGATAATCTGGTCTCTTTTAATTAATGCCACCAAAACACAGGTGTGTCTTTTTACCGCTAAAAGGAGTCGTTTCGATCAAACTCCTACTTTTCGGGGTACATCTGTTCCTGTAACTGATCGGCTCGAGCTCCTAGGCATGGAGTTGACATCATGTCTCAACTTCGGTGCCACCATCGAGTACAAAGCCCAAACTGCGGCCAAGAAACTGTGCATCCTAAATAGGGTGAAGCGATACTTTACGCCTGGACAGCTTTTAATTCTCTACAAAGCGCAAGTCCGATCCTGCATGGAATATTGCAGCCACCCTTGGGATGGCTCGGCCAAATACCAACTTGCCGCGCTTGACTTGGTGGAACGCAGAGCTAAGAGGCTCATTGGCGACGTAAGACTGGTGGATGCCAAGCTTCACAGCATGGCTCATCGCCGCAAGGTTGCCTGCTTGACGGTCTTCTACAGATTATACTTCGAGGAGTGTGCTCAAGAACTCCACGACCTCATTCCGCCGGCCCCATTCTATCAGCGGACATCTAGACGCACTGCAAGTTACCATCCTTACCTAGTTGCTATCCCACCAATTCGCACTAAGCGTTTCCAAATGTCTTTTGTGATGCGCACAGCAAAGGAGTGGAACTCTCTGCCTGCGTCTGTGTTTCCGAACGCATACAACCCCGATCTCTTCAAAGTGAGAGTGAACAGGCTTCTTCTGGGTAAGCTCGTTCCATCGTCGACTTTGTCTCTGTCATCTCTGACCTAGACTAGAGTCAAGAGCAAACCTATCTCAAAAAAAAAAAAAAAACGAACTTCCTTATGGATGCGTCTCATATCATAATACGATTTGACGTTATTGAAATGAATATATTATATGTATGTAACTTTATATTATAAAGTTATTTGGTATATTTTCATTTCAATAACGTTCAAAAGATATAATAAACGTGAGTTATACCAACTGTTGATATAATTTCTTTAGATATAACATTTATATACTCTTAAACTTATTTCGTATAACGTTATTGGATATAACGTTTATTTAATTGAAAATCATCAGGTATATCGTTT
Source organism: Fissipunctia ypsillon (assembly GCA_947568875.1). Lineage (NCBI taxonomy): Eukaryota > Metazoa > Arthropoda > Insecta > Lepidoptera > Noctuidae > Fissipunctia > Fissipunctia ypsillon. The sequence goes on along the minus strand of OX387654.1, from coordinate 17,955,123 downwards.
AAAATATATATTGATACCATTATGGTTTCCCGATTCAGAGCCATCCGACTCGGATAGGTTAGTTTAGAAGGCTAAGGCGGGAGCGGAGCGGAGCCTCGTTGTTTTTTTTTTTGGTGGTTTGTGGTTATTGGTTTTTTTTCGGGTTAGGCTCGGAATAAAAGGATTATTCCGAATCTGACCCGCAAATCCTAACCCTAGACGGTCGACGTCAGGGGCACCCCGAGGTTCGGTTTGGTTAGGTCCGCGCAGCGGGGCTCCGTCGACCTGCTGTCAGTTTATGCTTGCATGCTGCAGGTATGGTGTATGCTTGTTTGCATGCCTGCTGCATGCAAGGTGTTTGCTTGTTTGCATGTTTTTTACAGGGAAATAAATACCACATATGTTCACAATCAACTGTTTTATAATGATTCATGCTTTGTGTTTTTTTACTAGGCAATTTATCATATTACACTAAATAGGTTTTATGTCTTTTGAATGGTATATCAAACGATTTTATATTCAATGTATGTTATGCTTATAAAAATTAGTTACTTTAAAATTATATCAATCGTTTATTATATTAACTGATTATTATATCAAATAAAATTATAGATTCAGTTGTTGTATCTTGTAAATATTAGAGATTTTGTAATTATATCATATATTACTTACCCCTGCCTCATTGGTCTTGTGGCCACAAGCGCTACTGCTGAGGATGTAGTCTTGGGTTCGATCCCGGGTCGGGCAGAGTGTTATAGGGTTTTTCTATCTGAAATTTCTCAGTAGCAGCCCGGAATCTGGATTTGTGCCCGGCTGATGGCAATAGGCTCGCCCCCTATTAAATGGCACTTAAACATAACTGGCGAAATATGGGTGTAGGTTTAGGTACACCTTTGCCCAACCCTTTGGGCAAACAAGGCGTGATGTTATGTGATTAAAATCCCCACTGCGGGGCAGCGCTAACAACCTCTTGGTCAATGTGGTGTAAGGTATAATACACAGGCACTGGACCAGGATACAAGTATTGCCTTGAAACCGTGCCTCGAAATAATCTTGGTCTATTGTATTGTATATTTGATTATTATTGATGATTTTGACCTTATTGTTAATTAGTGCTAAAATCTGCCATAAATATGTAACATTGTTTAAGTTGTGTATGTAATTACATTATATTAGTAATTACTAACAAATTGAATTTTATGATCTTTAAAATAACGAAGTTCAGTAACGCAGCTTGCGGTAGGAGTAAACAGGAAGAAATCGTCACGTAACGATAAAGCGTTATGCCCGAAAAAGTCAGTTTCAAGTGTCAAAAGTTTTTGTTTTTTAATACAGAGCCATCTAGTATAAGTTTTTAGCTTCAAAAACTTATACTAATACTAGATGGCTCTGTATTAATACATAATATATAGCGAAAGGAACTTCGCGGGGCTTGTCACTAAGTAATAACAGCCGCTTGGGTCAATAGATCATGTCAAACTACTCTTGCCGCGGCTGATCCGTGGATGGGTGACTATCTTTATATACCAAGACCCCTCTGTGCTTCGAAAAGCTCGTTAAGTGGTTGGTCCCGATTGTCATTCGTGGATCTTTTACAGTCTTTAACGGGTAGTCGGAAGTCTGAATGTCTCACAACCAGTCCTACCAAGGGGTATCGTATTACCCAGTAACTGGGTTGTGGAGGTCAGACAGACAGTCGCTCCATGTAAAATACTGGTATTCAGCTGCATCCGGTTAGACTGGAAGCCTTTTCCCAACATCGTTGGGAAAAGGCTAGGCAGATGGAAAAGAAAGGAACTTCGTTCCAACCGGGTGTCACACAACACTTCCCGACTTTTTATGTATACATAAAGCCCGTAATGTGTCTTTAACAATTACCAATTCAATTCAATTAATCTTTATTGCAATCCATAATGTACACATACGGGTTTTTTTTTGGGTGGGAAATCATCAAATAACTTCTCCTGCTCTCAGCGAAGCTGGGAGGGCGTGTCAGACTTTTACTGACTAATACCCACACGTGTTCCTTCATTTGCCTGTGCCAGGGGCCATGGTAACTCGTTAGAACATACCCGCGACCCTGGCAGGCATCGGTCCTGGCGGACCCCATCAGGTGGTGCTAACATCTCTTTGAGGCGCGCGTGGAACACAACGCGCTGTCAACTCGGGCCTGGTCCTTACCGAACGGCGAGCTAACCATTGCTCGCCGTCCGCAACCCCGCACCTACGGTGGTGGTAATCACTCCTTCAGCTTTGATGCGGGTTTTGCAATTTTGTGAGCAATACTAGAGTGACATTAGGTACAAGCGGAAATCCAAATTAATTAATGTAACAAAAATTATGCTTAATTATTACATTCACAGCTTTGTTAGCTAATGTCACATAATTATGAGCTTCAGATTTAGGCTTTGTTAGTTTGACATGATGTTATATTTTATAGTACACTTTGTTATATTAAATGAATGTGAATATTTGAATTTAGGCATCATTAATCACACACATGAATGATTTTGGTATTGGGGTAGGTAGAACATGTCCGAGCTTTTCAAGGTAGCACACTTTATGTTCCAAGAATCATACAAATTTTAGCGAAATTGCGTAAAACATTATTATCCACAACATAAGAACAAAATATACCTTCACATAGAAAATAATATAGCTTATTTAAAACACAATTCTATTCCCGCTATAAATAGTTCCTACTTTTATTACTATTGTTTATAATGAGAAAAGTATTCAACAAATGGTGTGGCAACCGTCCAAACAGGGTGATATTTTAATTAATATGTAATTAATAACCAAACGGAATCGATTCGTTGATAGTGAAATACGCATTTGGCATATCGTGGACGATGCACATCGGCGCAGTGGACATCCGGCAACTGCGTTAATGTATGATGACCTTACAAACAACGGTTAAAAGCATTTTGCGGAGCCAAATCTGTGCGACTCGCTGCTCGGGGTACGGGCTAGAGAGCGAAGGCACTGACTATTTCAACCTGGGTGATATTTTAGCGCGCCTCCGCACACTCGCTCATTCCATTCAGATAAAAGGGCTTGTGTTCCTCTTAGTGTGGTTCACTATAGCGTACAACATCGTCCAATACCTGTAGCTAGAACCCGCGAGCCGTAACCATGGTGAGGATTTTTTTTTTGTGAACGTGATTTAAGTGCAGTGAAATAAGTGCTATTTTTTATTGGTGAAAAGTTTTTATTGATTTTAAAAATTAATTTAAAATTTTCTGGTGTTTTCAGGAGGAACTTCCCCAGGAACAGATCAACAGTGAGTACCTATTGTATATTCTTTTTATCGAATTACTTGGAAAGGAATTTAACTTCGCTTTGTTAAATCAATATTTTCATACTTCTATGTCGTAATAAGACGATAAAAGATAAGAATATAAAATCTTTTTCCAGTCCTCAAGAAGGCGTTCGATGTCTTCGACCAGGAGAAGAAGGGATGCATCGGCACAGTGATGGTGGGCACGATCCTGGGCATGCTGGGGCACCAGGTCAGCGACGAGGCTCTCAAAGAGATCATCGATGAGGTCGACGAAGACGGTAAGTGCCTTGCACACTTATTTATTTTTAAATCTTACTGCCTGGCTAAGGCAGCAAAAGGAGAGCTTTTCCTTTCAAGCTCTTTCAAGCCTGCTCCTTAGACCATATAGTGTGTAGATCTTGCCTAGGTAAATTATGACGATTAAATTATAATAGTCATTCCGTTTTTACGTGAATGTGTGAGTGTTATTGTTATGTTATTCAGTTTTAATAGATAATTTTATCAATTGAAATACCTACAATAAAATATTCAGAAGGTTGCATGCCTACCGGGAATTTTAATAAAGTAGGTACAGAAATATTTCATTATTTTCATTTTTATCCTTATAAGATGGACCATTTTCATGATACTAATAATAGCTGTGGTTCCATTCAAATGTTCTCTAAAAAAATCGCTATTAGACTCATCCAATTTCGTGCTACTTTGTTCAACAATGACGTTGGAGTTTTTTTTCTCCCATTCCATACCTACAGATAGGTTTGACTAATTGGAACTCAACTCCAAGAGCTTTGACTTTCCATATCAATTAAAATTTTCCTTTGTTTGTGTGAAACAAGTTATTCAATTCAAGTTGACGCTAATTTCTATTTCCCGCTTATAGAAACTCGATTCCAAAACTGGGGTCATCAACCTTTGACAGTAATATGAAAAGGATTGAATCTAGAAAACATTTTTTTATACGTATATTCCTGAATTTAATTAAGGGTAATTTTTATATTGCTAATTTATCAATCAGAACACACTTACTAAAAAAATAGCCGTGACTGGTTTCAATAAATAAAAATAAAAAAACGATAGACGTGTGTTTTTAAAATTACTTTTATAGCTACACAGTTCTGTTCAAAACCAACGTAGATCTAAATTTATGTAAAGCACGAGGACTTCGTGTGTCTAGGAATATACTAACCTTTCCCCCTCAGTCAACATGATTTGCGTGGGAAACATCGCAGCTGATACATTCTGTATCTCACCTACATTTCTATTTCAAGATGGAAGCTGTTACTTTAATAATAATGTTCTAATGTGAGACCCAGCGTTCTATGCTACTATAAGCATGTTTGGTCGTTAAGTTTTGGACCTACAAAACAGGGAAGATGTATAGCATTATAGAGACTAATGAAGGATATCTAAAAAAATGCCATCATGAAAAATTTTAACTGCTATTATGCCTGGGAAAATCGCTATTAATTTTAAAAGTAAATCTCAAAAAGAATTTCCGGTAGACAAGATTCTAAAAATCGTCAATTTGCCTCACAAACACGAGTGTTTGAGTGTTTTAAAAATAATAGTTTTTTTAATTACTCCGAAATCAAGAAAAAAATGTGTAGCACAACAAATTTTGTTTCTCAGCGTAGAAAATTTGCACCAGATTTTATCAGTTAAATTATTGTGAACGGGAGTGTTACAGATGCTAATTTACAACACAGTTGGCTCTCTAAATTACGAAAACATCTTAATTGAACGATAAATAAATTGTTTCTTTTTTCAGTACATTGTCTTTCCATTTGCGTTCCATTCAGGGACAGTTGAGGAAATGGAATGCTCTGTTGTTAGTGAACATTATTTTAACTTGTCTATGTGCGGGAAGAAATCTTGGTAGACATTTTTTAAATGAATGCAGTTCGGCATTTTGTAACGTTGATGGGCTTGCTAATCAAAACATCTGTCTCTGGAATTACTGTTTTTCATAAATTATCACGGTTTCTGTAAACAAGCTCCCAAATAGGTAAATAGATTTCAAAGTCAAACTTTTAATTTTTCTTCTTAATGCTTTACATGGACCGTTTGTGTTCACTCTACAGTTGAGCCTTTCTAAACAAAAGGGGCAACTTGAACTAAACTCGTTACGCGTAGACGATGGTTTGTAGGAATTTATGCGAATTGCCTTTATTTCAGTTGGCTTACATCTGTTTGACTTTGTTTGAGAATCGTTACTTTGTTTTCAGAGTTTGTTTGAATAAATATGGTTTTTGTTGCCATCAAACCTATCGCTTGGTTGAAGGTTTATTGTCATTCTTCTTTTGCTGACCAGAAATATTGCAAGATAAACAATGTTAATTAAAAAGATCAGGATAGTGTTCTGTTAAAATGAATGAATGAATGAATGAAATTCAGACTTTGAGACTGAAAGCCGTCTAAAAACTCAATCTTAGTTTGGAAAAGGCTCAGTTGATGACATTAACGACGTACCTTCATTATTTTAGAAAATTAAGGAGCTGTTGTTAGTTTGCACCTATAACTGCAGACCATTTAAAACAAAACATTACGTTAACAGTGCAAAAGTTAAAACATCGATTGCTTAACATTTCAGGCTCTGGTGAATTGGAGTTCGAGGAGTTCGTGACCCTGGCTTCCAGGTTCATGGTTGAAGAGGATGCTGAGGCGATGCAGCAAGAGCTTAAAGAGGCATTCCGGTTATACGACAAAGAAGGTACAGCATACATACAATATTCTAACGTACCCGACACTTAAATGTAGGTACTGTATAGGTTGTCTGCAAAAAAGAACCTTTCATCATGCAGGCTGGCAGAAAAATTATTTTAGTTGCATACGATCACTCAATTCAAATTTAGAATTGGTTTCAAAATTTTAAAACAAGAGTTTGTTTTAGAATAAAACTTAAACTGTTCTAGGCACGTAAAAGTGAACACGTCCTACTGAAATAATTGCTAAACTTCAGTACCTATAGCTTCTTATTTAGCAGCAACACCTCTTTTCTGTTATCAGGGTTCTTAAAGACCATACAGTACTATCGAGAAAACTTACATCTGACCATTTGAAAACAAAATCTCGTGCACACGATGACCACATCTGGTTGCAAGCGTTACTATAGCGGCCGAGCGCTGCCAGCAATAATAATCCTTACGGTGTGTAGATTTTCGTTTCTCCCATGGTAGCTAGGTGCACTCGGTGAATCATGGGCAGTCAGGTGTGCTACCAGCACTTCTACTGATATACTTTAACCACAGCATGAGCTATTCTCATATAGTTCTTGCCGTTACGAGAGAGGAAGAGGGATTTTTGAGAGAGGTCCAAGTTCAAATAATAGAACTAAATTAGTAAGACCTATTCGTAAATTGTGTTGGGAGTTCATTGAATAAGTACCTACATCGCTGTAGTCATAGTTATAAAAGTTATTTATAAAATATTCGCCTTTAATATAAACGATACAAGTATTTGTAGACGCTTTAAATTTTTCAATTCCTTTTCAATTTTCTCATTTGACACGCATTCTCGCGTCCGAAAACGATGATTACAATGAAATTGAATTTTGTTCATAAAAAGCTTTTACTGGTATGGATAGAGCTCGCGTTTTAAAGGTTCATTTTAACATGCTCACGCGCTGTATACAAGACACAATAGAAGATAATAGTACGTAGATAGTTTTATTGTTATGACTGCTACGGTCTGATACGGTCCTTGAAAGTAGTAAGAACGTTTTGTTAAAAAAAAATCTCTGTATCTGTAACAGTTCGTAAAGTATACTAAAATTCGTCATCTGAATAGAGTGATGGTTAAAAAACTTTTATGCAACAAAAATAACCGACTTCCAAAAAAAAAAGCTACACAGTGAAAAATAACTTTAATTTCGGAAGTCGGTGTCTTTGAACCTGTATTTTAGTTTTTTGCCACCGACTTCCGAAATTAAAGTTATTTTTCACTTTGTAGTTTTTTTTTTTGAAAATTGGTTGTTTTTTTTTTTTGCAAAAAGCTTTTATTTCTCACTTTTTAGTTGTGGTACCTACCTCACACAAAGTCGAATACCACTACTTGCGATGTAAATAACAGTGACAGGAAACATATAACATCATCAATATACACTAAGTCCACCATTGCATTGGCATTGAGTCCGCCTTTGTACTTTTTTTAAGTGTGAAAAGTTTAAATAAATAAATGATAAATAAATAAGTGGAAAAAATACGTATTTATTTAATACAATTTATATGGAACCAATCTGGAAGTGTCCTTTCAAATAAAAAAAAAAATAATTTTACAAATCAGTTTATAAATGACGGACTTCTGAGGTAACAAACATTTAAAAAAAATACAACCGAGTTGAGAACCTCCTCCTTTTTTGAAGTCGGTTAAAAATAAATGTGTACCAAATTTAAACTTACTCGGTCTATAAAATCCGGAGCACATTGCCTGTGACAGACGGACAAACAGACAGACACACGAGTGATCCTATAATGGTTCCGTTTTTTCCTTTTGAAGTACGGAACCCTAAAAAGTCAAATATTTCGTTTGTAACAGGATCAAACTAGCTTTTCAACGATAACATTCAATGAACTGAAACAGAATTTAGTGAGCAATTTCTTTTAAGATTAAGATCGTTATGAAGATTAGGACGACCTTCAGACTTATACTTGAAGCGTACTTCGTTTGTCCTGAGACAATAAAGTTGACAATGAATAGAGCCGCGTTCAGTGAAAATATGCTTGAGGTAATAAATTGCCTCGAAATAAGATTTGACAACTGTGTAAGTTACCTAATAAAGTATTTTTATCTACGAGTACCGTCAGCACATAACACATACACACTTCCTAATTCACCATTGTCTCGGACGGTACCGAGAGCTCCCGCACTTACACACACATTCACAGCATGTTCGTACACTTGGTAACCAAAAGTAAAGCTTGAGTCGCTTTGTGATATAAAAATACTGTACAACTAGAAGTAGATGCGATTATTTGGTACTTATTTGCCGAAAAACATTCCGATTTCATTCTCAAGCCAAGAGACTGTAATGTCATGATCAATCGAACAATAGATAACGCGTGTCTGACAGGCGATATAAACACATACATAAGTATGTACCATAGTTTTTGTTATTTTAAATACCATTGCACAATTTGGCAATGTCTATTAGATTTGCAGACGATAATCTGTATGTCATTAATCATATCGTTGACACTAATCGGTGTCAGGACAGACAGACTTTGATTTCTAAAAATAACTAGCTTCATTATTGTCTCGATCTAGGGCTTAAATCACGAAGACGACGAATGAAGACGGATGATGGCGAAAGAATCGTGTTTCTTCATAACCACAGCTTGGCATAAAACTCAAGTAGGTAATGAATACGTGACTTACGTATGTATGATTAAAATAACCAAGTAGGTTTTTAATGGTATGTGTACACTTGTACGATTTCAATTTATCTTTGTACATAATATACCTGTTGAATGCTTGAGAGGTCAAAGCTTCGTAAATATACACACAGGCGATGTAGGTGTGTAGATCGATTTAATTTCATTAAGAGTTTCCGTACCAACAGCTGTAGTTATTTTTAACCGACTTCAAAAAAGGAGGAGGTTCTCAATCCGGTTGTATGTTTTATTTTTTAAATTTATTTTTTAATGTTTTTACCTCGGAACTCCGTCATTTATAAACCGATTTGACATATTCTTTTTGTATTTGAAAGGATCTACTTCCAGATTGGTCCCTTATATAGGTCAAGTTCTGAAGAGTGATTTTTGAGTTAGCTTCAATAATACTTATTTTTTCCACTTAGTGTATGTTGATGATGTTATAATAATTTCCTGTCACTGGTTATTTACGTTGCAAGTAGTGGTATACGACTTTGTTTGGGGTAGCACCACAACTAAAAAGTGAAAAATAAAAACTTTTTTTGCAAAAAACAGAAACAACCGACTTCCAAAAAAAAACACTACAAAATGAAATATAACTTTAATTTCGGAAGTCGGTGGCAACAAACAAAAATTGAAAACCAAAGACACTGACAACGATAACATCGAAATCTAGTTATTATTATTCCAATACTGTCAACTGTGTATGTCCAGTGCTCGCAATTGGTAGGTAAGTACTTATTACCTAGGTAGGTACTAGATTTTTTTCAAGCTAGTAAATTTCACTATTGATCAGAGCTGGCATGATCTTGTAGACTTGAAAACATCCCTGGTGTTCCTGGTGTGGTGGTGCTCTTGAAATTTATGTTCGAAAGCATTAAATATGCTTTTCCCATTTGTATGTGTAAGACAATTATATTTTATCCGAGATGGCAGCAATAATAAATTCCTTTTATACCTTTTCCATTCTTTCTAATTCTTCGAATTCATGAGTAGGAAGGCCTTTCCATGAATTATTTTTGTGAACGCATCCGTTCATGCAATAACTTTGTTCATAAGCGTAGATTGATCATCCGCTAGGATTGTAAATGTTTTCTGCCAAACATTATGTATTTATTTATCTATAATGAAATAGAAGATTATCTCCGAAATCACAACACCTACCTATATTATGTCGGAAATACTCAGAGCTTTGAACATTAATTCTCCATGAACATTTGTATTTATTACCATTACGGTCCTGTATCCTACATTATTAATTTGTTTCAAAATTATGTGTTCAAGTGGATATACTTATCTATCATATAAAATTTAAGTAAGGTCAGAACGGACGAACCCAGGGCCAAGACTCCGGCGATACGTTATAAATATGAAATTAATTTTCCCACAAATATAATTTTTTTCATGGCCTCGTAAATCAATTTCCAAAACCAATTGAACTTGTAATAAATAAGTACAAAGGGATCAAAATTACTTCCTTTTAAGTTGTTTGCCCAATTTACTACAGTTAACCTTATTTGTCATCAAGGAAACAAATTGAGCTTTAAGAGAATTTAGTCCACGATTGTCCCAATAGATTTCAGGGATTAGGAATTAGGACACAACAGCTTTACGTATTTGTACTTAACTTTATGAATTTGTAATGACGTAGTTTTCGGACAAACGTAACTAGCTACTTTAACGAAATCAAAAATGTAGAGCACCTCTAAATTATGAGCCGCAATTTAATTACTTGCAGCTGACTAGGCTACTCCGCGTTTTCACAAATTAAATTTTTCCTTTATGAAGCTTTCAGTTGCTAATGTCATACAAACTAGTTTTTACTTAGATCTACACTAATGTAATATTAATTTACTACCTACTTTTACAATTTTAACGGGTAAAAAGATTAGTTTTAACAGGACTGGTGGCCAAATGGTAATAACCCTAAGTTACGAGTCGAAGGAAGTGGATTCAAAAAGAAACGGTCATAAAGTTTACTTTGAGCAATTTCAATGGCCTAAAATTTGTTAAGGAAACCAGTGTTTTCTTGAACTAAAATTCGAAAACATGGAGTAACGTCCGACAACCCGCACTGGGCCCCCGTTGTGCATTATCTACGGCCCACTTCCTCTCACAGAGGAAGGCCTAAATCCCAGTAATGAGGAGTGTTATAGGCTAATTATGTTTTTTTAGAGTACTTACAGTAGTTTTCTTTGTATTCCAGGCAACGGTTACATTACAACAGGCGTCTTAAGAGAAATCCTAAGAGAGCTGGATGACAAAATCAGTGCTGAGGAGTTAGACATGATGATTGAGGAAATTGACTCTGACGGCTCAGGAACTGTTGACTTCGATGGTAAGTCACTCTAACAATACTGTCAATTTCTTGAACGTTTCTCAAAATGATGTCGTACACATTCCATTTATTTTGGGACTATCATAAATCCCTGTTTTGACAAACACAAATCTTCGCTTCACTTTATTTATCTATTTATCTTTACATAAATAATTACTTGTACCGACTGATTCATCAACGTAGAGCCTACACTGCTGCGGCTCCAAACTTGAAATGTTGGCAGTTGATGCCTTTTATGTTATAAGCATCCACTAAGAAAGGATTTTTGAAAATTCAAACGTTGGGTGAAAAGGAGAGATTTTGTTTGCATGAAAAATCTTATTTCTTGGGTTAATAAACTTGAAACTTGGCACGAATACTTATCTAAGTAAATTATGAAGTTTGTCATTTTTGTTTTTCTAAACTACCTCTTATAGAGGGATTGGGGGGTGTCAATGTTTGTATGGAAGAATTTTAACTGGCGGTCCGATTAACTCGAAACTCAGTATTTTATACTTAAGACCGAAAGTAAAGAATAACGTGTATCAGGGTTTTTTGAAAATCTACCCAACGGGGTACTAAAGTACGAAATCCACGCGGACGAAATCGTGCGTGAAGTGCTAGTATTAAAATATATTCATGTTGCAAAACCTTCCATGTTCTAATACAAAAAAACAATGAAACAGCATCAGTATAATCGTTTGTGGATCAGAAAAAATCTTTCGGGTTTTCTTTAATCGGTTGGATTTATTGGGTTTTTCTTTATCTTCTTGTTTTTCATAATTAATTTGAGGAAATAGAGATTTTCCTTTTGAATATCTTTTTCATGCCATTTTATTGCTTAGGGTTGCGTTTTGAAGTATGAAATCAAAATGTATAAAATAATGCGAATGAACACTACTGGTATTTTTATCGCAGTTGAAATATCTTACAGCCTTTCGTGACTTAAAAACTAGCTGCGTTTATTTTTTTTTTGTCCATTCGTCCCCATTTTCACGCAATATTTTTTTTAAATTTTTTAACTCATTTATAAAATAGATACCTGCCTGTTGCCCGCTACCCAGCCGCACTAAAATAATTCAGTTAGTTTGTGGGATAAACCGTAACCTTTACGAAAATACATAAAATTGGCTTCCTAGAGGTACCTAATGTGAAAAACCAGCCAAGTGCATGTCGGACCACGCACAATGAAGGGTTCCGTAGTTGGGATGGAGAAAGAAGAGACAGAATTATCCCAAGAACAAACTTAGCCTAACGCGCTTAGCGTAACTTAGCTTAGTTGAAAAACTTGTTCTCCCATATATTCCAACTGTAAATGTAAATTTGTACGCACAATATTGAGAGATATACTGTATTATTTTAAGACTATAGACTTCCTCTAGATTTTCCTGTAATCTATAAGTATTTTTTCAACATTTTAGTGTAAGTAGTTTCGGAGATAAGGGGGTATGGTCAATTTTCGTCTATTTTCTTAAATAACTTTAAAACTATTTATTGTAAAATTATTTAAAAAAGTCTATTCGAGACCCCACAGTAAGCCCTTCATTTGATTTGTCACACGGTACAGGTAGCAAAACATCTTTTTTAATTTTCTTATTTGTTGCTTTTTTTTAAAGTACTTAACCCCCCACATTCAAAATTAATTTATTCACGTTACACGTCCGTGTTTGGGTCACAGAAATACATTTGTGTACCATCAGTTAATCCACCAACATAATAGGTTCATTAGATTCGGAGCACACACGGCTATTCGGGCTGTGACAGTCGATTTCGCAAAAAATGTCGCTTATTCCTTTTTGGCTGCTAGACATCGATACAGTATGGAGCCCACATATATGCAATAAATGAAACCGTAAGTAATACTAGTCCACAGAAGTATAGAAAAATTAAATATTAAATTAAAAACCGTAAATTAAAAAAGTTACATTTTCAAACAAAATAAATATTAAAATAAATTCAGTAAAAGTAAACACTCTGTTTAGATAACCGAGCTGGCCACCAGCGGTGCACCACAGCGTCCAATCCATTGTTCGCCGAACATATTTTTTTTTGTTTGCGCACATGTCCAAGGATTCAAGTTCATTGAATCATTGACTTAGTGATCCAATTCTACAGAGTGTTCAAATTTGCTGAAAATTAAAACTATACTTTTTGACCTAATTACTGGACTGATTTCGTAAATTTTTTGAATATCGTCAGAAAAGGCGATAACAAGTATGTCCTATAATTTATTGCACATATGTGGTCCCCATACTGTATAATAAAATTTAAAAAAAAACGTTTTAAATATAGCCCTAGAGGTAAGGCTAGTGACAGATTCCTAGCCAAGTCTAAAGATAGTTTGCTATTACCGCATCATTCTCATTACAGAGTCGAGTTCAGCTGGTTTGTTAATAAATTGATTACAGCGAACTAATTTACGATGTAGAAAATGTATGTTCTGTGTAGTATCTCGAGGCTATAAATTATTTCCCTAGTAAACTGAACCAAAATAATGTTATATCTAGGAATATTTGAAAATAGTTATCTTTGAAAATATATTATCATACAAACTAGATGTACAGACGGCTACATATCAAGCTATAAATTTCCAGTATAAGCTGATCTCACATTTTATAGGATTTCTGCACAATGAGAGGTCAGCCTATACTGCAAAGTTTAGCTTGATAGGTAGCCGTGTGTACATGTATTCTGGATGTAGATAGATAGATAGAATACTCTTTATTCATGGCCATTCTTCGCTCGTTTTATAACTTTTGCAATCAAGACTTACAGGCCTAACCTACTGTCTTGTTTTGGTTTCAAGAGTCTTCATAAGTAGGTAGGTATTTCCAAATCCGTTGGCAAAACATTGCGATTTTGGCTATTTTCTTCAGAAGTGGACGTAGACTGCCGTTTTTTGAAGGTGTTATAACTATAAATCTCTTTATTTCCAGAATTCATGGAAGTCATGACTGGCGGTGACGACTAAGCGACTGATATACCACCTAAGGGTTCTGCTCACCCTAGAATATAAAGAAACACCTTCACGGAGGTTGACATGATACCAAATTATAATTTGACATGTCTTAGAAAGCTACCTTTATCCAACGTGAACCTTAAACATCTCCATTTATTTAATAAGTTATTTATATTATAATAAAAGATTTTGCTAATAAATAACTCATAATTATATTTCTGTGTTTATCTTAATGTAAACCACATTCATGTTATAGATACTCTAACAATGGAAAACATAAAAGATTATTAGCGTCATCAACTAACAAACGGTATGAAATAAATAATTACATGTGACTTCAGGGTCCGGGTCAGGGTCGGTCCAGGGTTCGATTCCCAGGTCAGGCAAAGTGTTATTAGGTTTTTCCATTATGAATTTCTCAGTCGTAGCCCGGAGTCTGGATTTGTGCCTGGTTGATGGCAATAGGCTGATAGGCTGGCCCCCTATTAGATGGGACTTAACATAACTGGCAAAATGTGGGTGTGCTATAGGTCACCTCTGCCCAACCCTTCAGGGAAAACAGGCGTTATGTTATTAACACGTAACAGTAAGTTATGGAATAAATTGTTTTCTTTTCTTTTGAAATTAATGCCATTTAAATAATTATTTTCTTTATGTGAGGTGTTAGAAGTAGAAGATTATATTTCTTATTCAGATTACACCAAAGATACGTTAGTAAAAATCCAATGAATTTAGAGAATTATACGATAAAAAACATCTTGCCAACTAATCTTTTATCTAATTATACTGTCCGCCCTAGAAAATATTGTAATAGACTAATTTAGGATAAAAATAAACCGAAAAAACTAGGTGAAATGTATGAAAAATAGGTTCGTGTTTTCTAAGAAACATTTAAGAAGATTCTAATTTCTACTTTTCGTTATATTTACTGCAGCAGTCGTGCCAATTTGATGGGCAAAACTACATTTGCTCAACCACTGTTAAACTTGTTATAGATATTTTGAAATGATTGACAGGCATAAAAAACATATACTCGAAACAGCTCATCGAAAAAAAATTACCGACCATTAATGTAGGAATGGAACGTTAATGAGGCATGACTGTGTGAAAGAGCTGAATGCTAAGGTGTAAGTGAGTCGGATGATATATGCCAAATATGTAGGCTTGGGATGACGTGGAAGATATTAAAAAGGTAGAATGACAGTTGACTTTTAAATGACGGAGTGAAAGACGATAAGACGTGATTTTTTAATTAAGTTATATTTTTATGTGTTTTACTAGTTTATTTAAGAATAAACCAGTTTAAGGTATTCTTTTGCTTTTTCTCTAAGTTCAGCCCTTTTATTCCCACAAATTTGGGGACTCGTCCGGGATAAGGGACAGAACAGAGAAAAAAAAGACGACCGGAAAAAAAATTTCACTCGATTTTTCTTCCCTGGAAGAGAGATGGGTGGGAACCGACGGAAGAATCGCGGCCCGAGTTCGACGACGCGGTGGACCATGAGATTGTCACCGGCACGACACAAGCATTCATGCACGCTCATGCTGAAGAACTGGTGCCAAAGTTTGATGGGCACGACAAGACACAGTCTGCAGCAAGATGGGCGCAAGACGTTGAGGAAAATGCTGAGATTTTTCAGTGGAAACCATTACAGACGCTCATTTTCGCCAGGCGCGCTCTGAGCGGCACGGCTGCGCTGTGGCTCAAAAGTGAACGGCCATATAAGTCATGGGAGGAACTAAAGACGGCCCTTCTCAAGGAATTCCCTGACTCACTTGATTGCAAAGCGGTCCACGAAATGATGTCCGCGAGAAAGAAACAAAGGAATGAAAAATGCACCGACTACATGTTAGTCATGAAAGAATTAGGCAACAGAGGGAAGATTCCTGACTCCGTTGCGATTAAGTACATAATCGACGGCATCGTTGACGACGAAATTAATAAGATTATGTTATACGGCGTCACGACATATTCCGAGTTGAAAGAGAAGCTCAGAATTTATGAGAGCGTGAAGGAAAAAGTGACGACGACCACGAGGAACAGAAAAGACACCCAGCCAGCTAAGTCAGATTTTTCGAGACGTTGTTATGGTTGTGGAGAAAAGAACCACGAGTCCAAACAGTGCCCGAACAAAGAGAAAGGCCTAAAATGTTTTAAATGTAACGAGTTTGGCCATATTTCAACGCAATGCAAAATGCGCGATAATGACCATATAGCTTCAGGTTCGAGCGAAAAAGAGAAGGCCTATTCTCGGACAATGTCGGAAAAACGACGGTCGGCGATGTTCGCAGCGACGGACTCAACCAATCAGGGGACTTGTATGTGCGGCCACGGTGAAAACGTCACGGGACCGTCAACGTCAAACTCAAATGAGGAATCGGAAGTGATGCAAGTTTTAAGAGAAGGTTTGAAATGTGTAAAAAACGCGGGAAAACCTTTAAAAACGGTAATAGTGGCGGAAAACCATCATTCTAGCGCACTTATTGACTCGGGTAGTGACGTTAATCTAATGTCGGCAGAACTGTGCACTAAATTGTTTAGCGTAGAATTTAATGACGGCGGTCTAACGCTAACGGGACTTGGGCGTTCGCAAGTGCAATCTTTAGGAAAGATTACGACGACGATTAATATTGATGGACAGTGTTACAATGGCGTTGTGTTCCACATAATACCTAGAGACTGTATGCCTTATGATATAACTTTTGGTCATGAGTTTTTGAAAAGTGTAACATTGTTTATGAACGAAGGTTGTGTGACCATATTTAAAGATGAAAGTGAGTGGCTAAATAACGTAAATGGTATTACAGATGAGAAGGAAGCTTTACTGGAGCATATCAGTGATCCGGGGGAAGCTCTCAAGTGCATTGAAACTTATAATTCAGTTCAGGTGAGGGAAGCGCCTCTGGAGCTGAAGATAGTATTAAAAGATGATGTGCCCGTAGCACAAGACCAAGACGATGGTGTAAAAGCAATCAAAGAGATACTGAATGAAAAGTCATACAAAGATTATTCGATAGATGGTGATATACTTTACAAGGGGTCTGCTAAACTATTGGTTATCCATAAACACATGGAAAAAGAAATAATAATGAGGATACATGGTAATGGGAATTTTTCAAACAGAAAAATGAAGGAGTTAATTGTTCAAGATCATTACATAAAAGACGTGGATAAAAAAAAAGAGGAATTTGTAATATCATGCATACCATGTTTATTGGCTACGAGGAAAGAAGGCAAACAGAAAGGGCTCTTGAATCCTATAGGAAAGGAAAGTATCCCTTTGGATACATTGCACCTGAACCACGTAGGACCGTTAAAGACAAAAGAACAAATACTGGCAGTTCAAGAAGAAAACAGGAAGTACTTCAACAGAAGAAGAAAAGAAAGCCGAAAGTACAAGATAGGAGACTTAGTTGCTATTAAAAGGACTCAATTTGGAACGGGGCTTAAACTAAAAGCTAAATACCTAGGGCCATATAGGATTACCAAGCTTCACTTGAATGACCGCTATGACATGGAGAAGATAGATAGCTCGACCGAAGGTCCAAACCGTACCTCCAGCTCAGCAGATCAAATGAAGGGGTGGCCGATAGGAAACGAGGGGTAAAATGATTCAAAGATGGTTGTGTGTGAAGGTGAAGCTGTGTGGTGCGCAAGTACGCTAACCTAGTTGTAAATTGTTGTTTATTAAGAATTACAAGATGTTTTAATGTTTTATTAAATTGTTATTATTGGATTTAAGATGTTTAAAGAACTTGTTCATTTTTAAATGTTATATTATTTGGTTTTAAGGTGTTTGAATTTATTTAAGAAGTCGTTTTGTTTATGTTCTATCTTAAGGTGTTTAAGTTGTTTAAGTTTGTTTTAAGTTTAAGCAGTGATGTGAGTAGTGTAGATACGATGTAAGCATTTGTGATATGATAAGGGGTGTCTGGGGACAGGCACAAGAGCAGGACGGCTGAATGTAGGAATGGAACGTTAATGAGGCATGACTGTGTGAAAGAGCTGAATATGAAAATATGTAGGCTTGGGATGACGTGGAAGATATTAAAAAGGTAGAATGACAGTTGATTTTTAAATGACGGAGTGAAAGACGATAAGACGTGATTTTTTAATTAAATTATATTTTTATGTGTTTTACTAGTTTATTTAAGAATAAACCAGTTTAAGGTATTCTTTTGCTTTTTCTCTAAGTTCAGCCCTTTTATTCCCACATTAATTTGTTTTCGACATTCGACATTACGACCCATTTGTTTTCAGCAAATCAGAGTTGATTCATTTAATAATTCGCGCGCTCTCTGCTTAAAGAGACGTCGAGTGGTGTGCGAGAGAGACCGCACGAAATGTAGTTCGCCTTATCGTGACAATGTGGCCGCAGCATTACAATAAATAAATATTGCAGACATCGCACACACAGCACAAGTTAGAATCCTTGTAAAATTATTTAAAAAAATAATTATATTATTTCATTATTCCTTCATTATAACAATAATTTTAGATTGGCACGTTCTTCTAATAATTTGTGTATGTGAAGGTAGGTAGAATAGAATAGAATAAATAATACTCTTTATTGTACACCATAAAAATAGGTAAGTACACAATACAACAAACCGTATTATTAACACAGCAAAATGACGATAAACTGATAAACACTTCCCACACAAGACATCACACAAACTTATCGTCTGTTCGATCCATTGCGAAATTAGTTCACCATCATTAAGAATTCGCATAATTAACGCAGCAATGGAAAGGTATCCGGATTTTTGAGTAAGTATATTATTTTGAAGATTTCTTGGTACTCGGTTAGTTTCCTTGGAAACGGCGCGCAGATGGGATGTCTCCGCGGAAAGCATTCAAGCAATTATGACAAGACTGCAAATGGGCGCAATGGGCTATAAATATTAAGTACAGATGTTTCAGCACGTTCACTCACGGGAAAGATATTAATGATTCTGAAATGTTGCAACTTTCAAGCTTGGGGAATTTTTTGTTGGAATTGCACATGTGGGACTGGGATGGTGAGAACGTAAGTGGGACAGTCTGCTTGGCCTAATCTTGAATGTATTGCATTTAAATGAGTCGGTTAATTGACTAATTAAATTCGTTGCTTTATTACTACTATACCTACATATTCCCAAAATTAAGAAAATGTTTAGAATTTCAGTGTACACTTTGAGATTTGATACTATGAAATTGGATGGCAAACTCAAACCCAAACTCAATATTTCAAATAAACCAATTACAGATAGTTTTGAAATGTCAAGGGGTCGGTCAGTCAGAAAGATGAAGCTAGTTGCCCATTCCAAAACGAAATAGGTACCTATGGAGAAGAACGGACAAGAAACTCCACGGACACTCTTTTAAATAAAAAATTCCTGGTACCTAAAGAGTACCCTACAGTTTGTTTTGTCTGGCAAATGTCAACAGCGCAGAAATTTTCTATTGTTCACACCTGAAAACTAAAAAAACAATAAATGAAAACGAGAACCATGTTTGTAAAATGGAAAATGTTACAGCTTGACAAACGGCTCGAAAATATAACTCCCAATGAGACTGTAATATTTTCGCCGTTTGAGGTTTTCCGCATCTGCAGCAGCCCCCCAAGCGCAGACCGCCGTACTAGGAAAATGGGATGGCGCAATAATGTGGTGGACACATTTTGCATGAGCCTCAATGAATTTAAATCATTTATAAAACTCTATCAAAACGGTTTCTATTAAGTTAAAGATTAAAAAACGCACAGACAAAAAGGCTAGGATTAATTTTATTAAGCTACTCCAATGTGCCCGTGTTTTGGAGTCTTGCTTGTGCAGCGTTCCGATGCGCACGTGTTTGCATATTCTGTGTTTTGACTAGCGTGGCGCAAGCTGTCGCTCGTATTCTTTTTCGCCATGAGTAATGAACTTGTGGCGAATGAGCTGCTGGCGTTCCTGCAGCAGAAGCTGGATGTGATGGACGAGGTATCCGCTATCCAAATCTGCTCAACGAACTTCAGCGAGGAGGACATAGCTGCCGCCAAGCTATTGTTGTTCAGTGTGCTGAACAAGCGCGACCAGATGGTGTCCCGCCGGCGTGACGGGACTAAGAGAAGCCTGCAAGATATTATCACGCTGTTCAAGGAGACCGACCCGGACGACGTGCCGACGTTTGTGGCGAAGGAGCTGCACAAGCTGCCACCCGTCACCTTCGACCACGTCGATGTAACAAGCCTTCTGAAGGACATTGTCTTTCTGAAGGCCCGCCTCGCGGATGTTCTGGCGAAGTTAGATGTATCCCAAAACACCGTCGTCGATTTGCGTAAAGAATTTACCGAGTTGCGCAACAGTGTGGCGGTAACTAGGTCATCAGTCGATGCATCTAACGTAAACATGTGTCGCGGAGCCGGCCTCGATTTATCGTCGTCAAATTCTGCGTCAGCAGTTTTGTCGCCAGCGCACCCGTCGTTTGCTGAGATTGCAGAGCGCCCCGCCCGCGTGCACCGCAGCCCCGCGCCCGTCATCTTGGCTCCTCCACGCAACGCCGCCCGAGCCCCTCGCCCCGTCCCGCTGCCAGTGTCTGCAGCCCTGGCGAAGCCCATAGAAAAGGAATCCGCTAGCGTCACCGCGAGTGCCCAAGGAGCTCCAAGTAGGAAATCTATGCCAAAAAAGGCACCGAATAAGGCTGATGAGGAGGGTTTCGTGACGGTGCAAAGGAGGAAGCGCCGGTCGCGAACAAACAAGAACCGCTGCGGCAAAGCTCCTACGGAGCCCGAAGTCAGCTTGCGTGCCGCAAAGCCGAACACACCGGTGTACATCTCCCGCCTACACTACACCACTAAGGCGGAGGACATCGTGGAGTACGTGCGTCAGAAGACGAGGTACGCGCCGAGGGTGCAGTTACTGGAGTCGCACCGCAACGTCAACTTCAAGGCGTTCGTGGTGCGCATACCAACATGCTACCTGCACCTGGTGATGGAAGAAAGCTTTTGGCCGCAGGATGTGGTATTCCGCCGCTTTCGCGGACTAGTGCCACCAGAACGCACAAAGACTTAGTGCAACTAAATGATACTAACATAGTTATTAAGTTTTATTTATTAACAAAATTGTTACTATACTTATTATGTATACTTAGGTTAAGGTATGTATCTATGGGTCTTTGTTACCTGATAATAAATGGTTATATTATTATTTCCTTTATTAAAATAAATACATATAAATTATATTTTTAAATATTAGAATATAAAGATTATAAAAAAAACATTTAAAAATATAAAAAATAGTAGCCCACCGGTATCGGGAACAGGGTCCAAGCTACCGGCGGTCAGGGCTCTAGAGAGAGGAACCTCCTAACAATGCGAGCCGTGTCCAGAAGTACCGCTTTCTGAATCAAGCCCTTAATCCAGCTGCCCAACGAGAGCCTCCTTAGGTGTTGGTCGAGGCTCTTGGCAATTAAGCCATTGGCTGATACAACTATCGGCACAATGATCGCTGAGTCCACATCCCACATGTCGACAACCTCGCGGGCCAAGTCAAGATACTTGATTTGTTTATCTTTCTCGGCTTTCACGAGGTTCCCGTCATGCGGGACAGTTACGTCAATAATCATTGCGCGCCGCTCTATTCGATCCACCACCACTATATCAGGCTTATTGGCAACAATAGTCCTGTCAGTGATGATGGATCGATCCCAGTACAATGTTATGTGTCCATTTTCGAGAACTGGGTCGGGCACATACCTGTAGTACGGCACTTCCGATTCCACGAGACTGTATTTCAGAGCAAGTTGCTGATGGATAATCCTGGCTACAAAGTTGTGTCTATGCAAGTAATCTTCGTTAGCTAGACGAGAATACCCGGAGATGATGTGTCGGATTGATTCTCCCGGACGGTGGCATGCCCGACAGATGTCAACCGTGCCGTCCTTCACAATAAATCTCCGGTAATTTTTCGTCATGATAACTTCGTCCATAATTGCACAGACAAAACCTTCGGTTTCCCCAAAGAGGTCACCAAAACGCAGCCAGGCTA
Source organism: Fissipunctia ypsillon (assembly GCA_947568875.1). Classification (NCBI taxonomy): domain Eukaryota; kingdom Metazoa; phylum Arthropoda; class Insecta; order Lepidoptera; family Noctuidae; genus Fissipunctia; species Fissipunctia ypsillon. The sequence continues at coordinate 17,933,206 of OX387654.1, read as the reverse complement.
CGGACGCTAGGAAATCTACATCGGGTTCATGTAGGGCCCGGAAAAAGCGTCCGTGAAGCTCCTTACTCTGCCATACCTCCAGGCGATCGTTAGTGTCAAGCACTACAGGCTTGCACCAGTTCTCTTTAGCCAAGGAGAGCGGGGTGAGGCCCTTGTCCACTGCGACCACATCTCGATGCATCCCCACGTCGGCTTCAAGGAAATATTCCCTGAGACTGCATATCTCGCGATTGTGGAGGGTCTTGACATTTAAAAAGCCTCGACCTCCACACTTTCGCGGGATATACAGTCTCATTACCGATGATCGCGGGTGATGCATTCGATATGCAGTCAGTAGCGTACGGACCCTCCTATCCAGGGCGTCTAGTTCGGTCTGAGTCCATTTGAGTATGCCGAAAGAGTACATCAAAACCGGCATGACCCAACCGTTGAAGGCGCGCACCTTGTTTCCGCCTGATAGAAGACTATTAAATACTTTCTTCAGGCGGCCAAAGAAGCGCTCCTTCAACGATTGCTTCATGTCAGCAGCATTAATGCCCAACGCTTCGGACATACCCAAATACTTATAGGTTTCGGTTGCGGAGAGGGCTCTAAGGTTTATGGAATCCGAGAGTTGGGTTCCCTCGGATTCCACAATCTCCCCTCGCTTTACATGCATGACCGCACATTTGTCCACACCAAATTCCATCCTGATGGCACTACTGAAAGTTTCAGTTACTTTCAGTAGCTCCATCAGTTGCAAATTGTTGGGGGCAAAGAGTTTTAGGTCATCCATGTAGAGGAGGTGAGATATAACCTGACCACCTCTCCTCAGCCGATAGCCTAGACCTGAATCCTCCAGCAGTGTGCTTAGGGGATTCAAGGCTAAGCAGAACCAAAGCGGACTCAAACTATCACCCTGAAATATGCCTCGCTCGATCCTAATCGGCTCGCTATTCCTCTGGATATTTCGACATCCTGGATAGCGAAGGACCGTCCTCCATTGCCCCATACACGACATCAGGAAGGTGCGCAGAGTTGCATCTACTTTATACAACTCTAGCACCCTCATGAGCCATGTATGTGGCACCGAGTCATAGGCCTTCTTATAATCTATCCAACATGTCGACAGATCCTTTCGGGAACGACGAACCTGTTGGCTAATGGCCATATCAATGAGGAGTAGCTCCTTAGTACCGCGGGACCCATTCCTACATCCATTTTGAGAGGCAGACATGATGAAGTTTGTGTCTATATGTTTGTTGATTTTAGCTCTCAAAATGGATGTAAGAACTTTATAGACCGTCGGTAAACACGTGATCGGCCTATAATTTTTGGGTTCCGCGGTGCTACCTGATTTATGGAGCAGGTGGGTAATTCCTGTCGTTAGGAACTGGGGTAGCGAGCCAGACTCCAAAGCAGCCTGGTACTGAACCGCCAAGCGAGCGTGCGACCTTATAAGCCATTTGATCCAGAAGTTGTGCAGCCCGTCCGGCCCTGGAGACTTCCAATTAGGTAACGGACGGACTGCACGGGCTACATCTTGGGGGCAGATGGTAATAGCCCCCATTTCTGCTATTGGATCGCAGGCTCGCTCGACTTTCCGAGCCCAATCGCCTTCGGTGTGACTGACAGGCACCGACCAGATACTGCGCCAGAAAGAGCACATGGCATCATCATCCGGCAGGCGCGTGTCAGCCACACCTTGGTTCGGTCGCTCCCAAGCCCTATAAACCCACCTTTCATCGCTCTGGAAGGTGCTATTCTGAGTGTATCGCTCTACTCGCCTCTTATACCTACGAATACGGTTCGCCCATGCATACACTTTCTGCTTCAGGAAGTCGATGCGCTCTGTGACACGGGACATATAGTTCTGAGGGCTGATATCAGTCCCTGAAAAAGCCCGCCTGACAAAGCGCATCACTCTAGGGCGAGTATTGCCCTCCCTGAAGCAGATTAGTTTGCCGATGAGCGATCTGGCCCCACCAATACGGCGTTCAATTCTGCACTGCCAAGCTGGTATGGCTGGTTTCGGTCGTGTAGCTCTAGAGTCATTAGCAAATTTGACATGAGCTACACGACATGCCGCTACAGCTGCGCAGTACAGAATTGAATGAGTATCCGTGAGGTCTTCGCAGTCATCAAAATAGTTTGACAACTGCGAATCCAAAACCGCCACCAACGCTCTATTTTTGTTATGCATGGGCAAACGGGGTAAGCGTGGTCTAAGTTCAGGCGGCATAAACCGATATTCTCGGATCGCACACTCCAAAGCACTCCTCAATTGCTCATTGCACTGGGTACTTACGTTTGTAGCCCTGTCATCACTTCCCTCGTCAGCTTGACTTGTGTTGCACTGCGGTACAATAACAGTCCGCGACGGGGGGGCGATGACATGGCTACTCTGTATTTCATTTCGCAGGCGATCAAGTACAGTGTCATCCAGCATATGATTACGCTGGATGACTCGCACCTGATCCGATAGTCGTTGTGCCGAAACGTTGACAGCTGGCTCAAGCACCTGAAAAAGAGAGAGCATCCGAACACGGTACGCGGTCAGATTGGTTCCCCCCTCTGTAGCCCCATAGTATGAGCGCATGACGTTTTCGTTGATGGATCGTGTCCATCTCATGCGCTGCACACTTCCGCCGGGAGCTGGGACCCTATCAGAGGCCGGTGGGCCTCGAGGTCCTAAGCCGTCCGGCGGCCGGCGTCCTCCCCGTCGACGAGCAGGTGGTGGCGTCGTGGGCGGAGAGAAATACTCGTCACTTGAGCTCGACGCAACTGCCGCGGCCGGTGTCGTCACAGCGCTCACAGTGGGGCTGGGTACCGGGTGGCGAGGCGGAGCTAAGCGACAAGTCCGGAGATGGTGGGTGTGTAATTTGTTGTAATCTTGCCCGGCTTCGAGTCAGCATTTCTCATTGTTGTATGACTCTCCGTGTCATCATAGTATTTTATTTTTTCATCCTGGTGTTGTTTACAATGTTTTCATTGTGATGATGCCACTTTTGGGGTCATCATTGATGTGCACAAATAAATATTTTACCATTGTTGCATATCCTTTCGGATGTCGACCTCCGTACACACACAAGACGTCAATGTCAACGCTTTTACGATTATGACATTACGTTAGGTAGGCCTTCAGAAAAACGAAGATTATACCGTTAAATAGATAAAAACAAAGTATAAATTAGCGACCAATCCTGACCAAGCCCTTAAGTGTAACTGTCCGACTTAAGACACTTGGAGCATTTTTTCTTATGTCGCACTGTGTAACATAAGACATTCGAGAGGATATTAATGTTAAAAATACTATAAAAATTAATTTGGAGAAGAAAAATTCTGACCGTCAGTTTTGACCATACATATTATTATTTCGTTTATTAATTTTTGTTTCTTATATAATTACATTTTTAAATATTTCTTAAAATACAAAATATTAAAAAAAAAACATTTAAAAATATAACAAATAGAATTCCACCGGTATCGGGAGCAGGGTCGAAGCTACCGGTGGTTAGGGCTGCAGAGACAGGAACCTCCTCACAATACGAGCCGTATCGAGGAGTACTGCCTTCTGGATCAGGCTCTTGATCCAACCGCCTAACGACAGCCTCGAGAGATGTTGGTCGAGGCTTTCGGCCATCAGGCCATTGGCCGTTACGACAATCGGCACAATGACAGCCGAGGTCACATTCCACATGTCAACAACCTCGTGTGCTAAGTCGAGATATTTTATTTGTTTCTCTTTCTCAGCTTTCACGAGGTTCTCGTCATGCGGAATGGTAACATCGATTATCATTGCGCGGCGCGCTAATCGATCTATCACCACTATATCAGGCTTATTGGCGACAATAGTCCTGTCAGTGATGATAGACCGATCCCAGTACAACGTGGCATGGTCATTTTCAAGAACTGGGTCGGGCACATACTTGTAATACGGTACCTCAGAGTCCACAAGTTTGTATTTCAAAGCAAGTTGCTGGTGAATAATCCTGGCCACTTGGTTATGCCTGTGCAAGTACTCGCCGTTAGCCAGACGAGAACAACCAGAGATAATATGTCTGATGGACTCACCCGGACGGTGGCATGCCCGACACACGTCAACCGTCCCGTCCTTCATAATATGTCTCCGGTAGTTATTCGTCAAAATAACTTCGTCCATAATTGCACAAACAAAACCTTCAGTTTCCCCAAAGAGGTCACCGAAACGTAGCCAGGATACGGACGCTAAGAAATCTACACCGGGCTCGTGTAGAGCCCGATAGAAGCGTCCGTCATTATATTATTATTATTATTATTTGGAATTAATATTGACATTTTTTTTGATTAGCGTGATATACTCGTAACTTTAGTACATTACTGTCGCGGCCTACAAACCGGGCATTGATGGACGAACGGTTGCAGCCAAGTATGGTATAGTACGTTTCTTAAATAATGCAGGTAAATTTAAAGGCGTTGAGATTATATGGATTTAGTAAATTAATTATAAATTCCATAATCAATGACGAACAAAGATAATTTTTCTCGCACCAATAAATTATGTTGATTTGCTTCTTATTTGCAAGCGAAATCGAAAGGAGATCCGCCAAATCCCATACAAAAAAACCCCAGGCCCGGCGCAAAAGAAATGTATCTCATATTTCAGAGTAATAATAGTAGAAATATTGTAAAGTATCGCTATTGCCAAATTCGGTGGCTAAATAGTTTTGTTGCCCGCAGAAGTTTCACAGGCGCTAGATGTAAAAACGCCACTTTTAAGGAAAGTTTCTGGTGAAGAAGTCCTGATTCGCTGCACAATAAATTCACGCTACTTAAGATCAAAAACGTACTACACGTATTTGTTATAAATATCACTGCGATTTCTGGAATTGATTTAAAGAATATTACTGTTCTTGTTTGTTGAACAAATAGTTTTTGACAGCTGCGCGCACAGATAACACAAATCGTGGTTGTATTTATGAGTATCTGGCAGGGAATCTCACACAAGCCATATACACTTCGTGAAGAGCAGTTAACGCCGTCAGCGTCGGGTGCCGGGTAATGCAGTCGACCGCAATACAAACACTGTTAGACACTACCAACCACGACGCACTTGACCACTGTCACAAGAGATAGTGACATACGGTACTGAACCAGCTACAAATAGGTACCTGTGAGGGAGTGACTCTAACGTCGATTTTCTCGCTCAAGAAATTTAGAAAAGATTGTAGGTCCCGTGTAAGTAAAAGAGATACTTTAAAATTAATAGTTGATCGCTGACTGTTCACACCGCCGGTGAGTAATCGCTTGTCGCAGCAAAAAGAGTTAACAAAGATAGTTTAATTATACTCGCTCAGCGACACTCGCTTGGCGGGCAGAACACTCGCTGAGAGACTCACGCTTATGCTTGGTACATACGCGAGTAATCGCTCGTCACCGTCGTGCACTTGCTGCTCGTTGCTCGCCAACTCGTTTTATGTTGCTAGCTCTACTTGGTGGGACAGGTGCCTTAAGCGAACTATACGGAGTGATGTTCTGGATTTGAACATCATAGCCATAGATAATACACTATATAAAGTAACATAGCGTCGTAACGAGCAGCCAGTGCGGGACGCGGACGGTGATGGGCGATTCGTGTCGTTCGTCGAGAAAATAAAAATGTTTTGAGTTGGTAATTAGGATACTTTATGGTTGGATTCTTAATTTAAATGCTCATGAAGTTTCGGAATAACTACCTTAATTTTCTGAGTGGCTAAATATGATACTTTGTGGTTGGATTCTTACATTAAAACAGAAATGGCAAAGATTACTAACATATTTGTTTTTCGAAATAGGTATTGTCACGTCAAGTTGTCTAACTGATGGAGCTTCTACTACTGATTTAACCACTATACGAACGAACTCCAAGAACTAGCAAATATCAAGGACATACGAAACTCTGTCATTATCAAGTTGAACTATAGATAGTCCATCTTCGTTGATGATGGACATTGGTCCAATTTCGTCTTTAGGGAGAAGGACTAAAATCTTGAAATCGAAACAATAAAAGGCGCATAAGAGTTGAGATTATGAATTATTGGTCAATATTCAGTCAACATTTAAAAAATCCCTGAATAAATACCAATTCTATCGGCATCAGCTAGTGGAAGTCCACATTTGATTGTTTTTTTCAATTTCCATTAAAAATACGGAATGTAAATTACATTTACGTTACTTCCGGTTTGCACAGTTTTTAACATAACATAACATCACGCCTTGTTTCCCCGAAGGGTTAGGCAGAGGTGTATCTATAGTAACACCCACATTTCGCCAGTTATGTTCAAGTCCCATGTAATAGGGAGCGAGCCTATTGCCATCAACCGGGCACAAATCCAGACTCCGGGCTGCTACTGAGAAATTCCAGATAGAAAAACCCAATAACACACACACACAGCACACACACAGTTGCACAGTTTTTTTCGTATCGATTTCGCAGTCTACTATTCTGCATACATTCTGCTTGTCAAAATCAAATTCAAAATATTTTAGTTCACAAAACCTACATGAAAAGTTAGAAGTAAGGTGCACGGTTCCAATTGGAACCGTCAACCGTCGTTGGACATGACCAATTGGTCATTTCCTATGGAGAAGAGCTGGCAAGAAACTCCACGATTACTATTTTAAAAATGATTGGCTTTTACAATGTTTTATTTATTTATTTAACAGTTTATGTACACACATATGTTTAGACTGACAAGAAGTAAGGAACAAAAAATACGTACAAAGGTGATGCTTATTTCTAAACAAATCTCTTCCAGCATACCTGCGATAGGAAAGTAGATAAAGAAATGTAGACAACGTATGTAAGAGTAGGAGAGAAAGCAAAATACATAACATCAAAAAACTTTTCACTAATTTCAAACTCAAAGCATTTATTTCAATTAAACAAATTACAGGCACTTTTGAATTGTTACAGAGTCAGTCAGTTAGTCAGAAAATTGCAGCTAGTCGCTCATTCCAAAACGTAGATCTCTATGGAGAAGCATTCTTCTCCAAAAGAGTGTCCATGGAGTTTCTTGCCCATTGGCAAGAAACTCCATGGACACTCTTTTAAATCAAAATGATTACAAAATCCTGGGTACATTGTTCTTGTTGCTTCTATATATGAGAACAAAAATAAATAATTAAAAACAATTCCAAATATAAGATTAAAAATAAGCCCTGGCAGTTAAGAGATGACCAGTCTCCACTGACGACGCCCGTTCACGAACATGACGCGTGGATCAGCACCATCCAGCTCAACCAATTTGTAGGGAACCGAATGATCCAACACACGCGCCACCATCAGCGAGACATTTATGTGAGTATGACATACTCTCAACTGCCATACTCTTTCAAGTCAACATACCTGCATCATAACATAAAACCGCTCCATGGTACTCATATTTACAAAATTGAAAAAATGCTTCTAATTTATACAAAACTATAGTTTGCAATGATTGTATTTAAAAGATTAATTTAAATATAAACATACTATATGAGAGTATACATAATTATATATACATACATACCTACTTTAAAATAAATATCACTAAAATATATACCATTATAATGTAGTATAAAATAACAAATACATGATAAGCAACTATGACGAAGTGGAAAGCATTCTTTCACTCTTCTTTTAAAATCTGCAATAGTTTGGCAGTCCCTAATGACAACAATGTTTGTTTACATTGTTGTCAATACGTTATTCGCACCAACAATGCAATAAACAACAGTAATATTGTTTAGATGTGAGACGCTACGCTATGTAAGATATTCAGCAATATTTGTAACGAAGAGATTTAGTTATTTTTAATCTCGTTTGAAGATAATTTCTTTGTGCGAGCACTTTTCATCATTAGCCAGTTCCTTATAATATTTTCTACAATATTCATGTTTTGAATTCATTTTGCGAGCTTAGTAGAAACGCTACCATGAGAATGTATTTACTGTTTACTAGATCGAATGCACAGTAGGTACATGTTATATTGATCACGTAGTGCATCCAAGATATAAACAGCTTCTACACATGTACGATACACAGCATAAACACATAGGTATATCAAGTTCCTTGTTAGTGTATCTTAAATTAGAGACTAATCAAATACTTATTGAGCGCGTCTAAATCGAATGCGCCGCTTAAATTGATCTTATTTCAGTCCGTAATTACAGTGGCTACATAAACCACGGCGTTTGTACTAGGTAACAGATAAGCCATCCGTTTTCCGATCCCTGGGGGTCGTGAGAGACGATTCGAAACTAATGATCTCGATAGTCGGAACATTGTTTTTATGGCCCAATACAATTTTATTGTTGCTTCAATTTATTGCATGCAACAGGCAAATAAATTGCACCGTGTAAACGGACTAGGGATGGTGTCGATAAGATAGGAATAATAATTTTCCTAATGTTATAACGGCAAACTGCAGCCATCAGTCCTTCAGCAAATCGTGGTGACTATGACTATTTCCTCTTGAACCGTTAATGTAGGCACTAATAGCGTTTAACAACTTTTTCTACTGCCTTGGTCTAGTGGTCGCAATTGCTACTGCTGAGCATGAGGTCCTGGGTTCGATTCCCAGGTCGGGCAAAGTGTTATTGGGCTTCTATATCTGGAATTTCTCAGTAGCAGCCTGAAGTCTGGATTTGTGCCCGGTTGATGGCAATAGGCTCATCCATGCAATGTTACATGGGACTTAAACATAACTGGCGAAATGTGGGTGTACTAAAGGCACACCTCTGTCCAACCCATCGGGGAAACTAGGGGTGATGTTGTGTTCATGCTATCGTTTAACTACCTTCTTCTAATTTGTGAAAATAATATAGAATTGTGTGCTATGGCACGATATCATGAGCACAGTTTATGTTCGCGAAATGTAATTAATATACACGACATCGCTATGGAGTTGAAACCCCTCCTTATAAATTATTGAAGCTTCCAAGTAATCTGATTGGAACAGACTTAAGCCAACTATCTGTAATCTAATTTGGGAGAATTTGGTACAAGGCGACTTACACAACATACACTCGTGAAGTAATTGACATTTTCCCGAACGTTAAAAAGTCTGAAATGAGAATTTTTAATCTAGAATGATTTCCTTGATTACATTGCAAAAAATAAACAGCGTTACCATAAAAAGAAATTCTATTAAAAATAAATCAGCAATCAGATGAATGTAAAAATACAGATCAGATCCGTTGAGGGATAACCGTTAATCTAAAAATACAACCATAACCTAAAAAATACACATAGGTAATAAACTTATGAAACTTTACAGTCATGGTAGGTACTAAATAATTCAAAAAAATCCTAGTTATTACCTAAATTAATACTAGGTTATGATGTTATTATTTTTAGTTTGTCGTTGATATGAACCCGTTGTTTGTTCATTCTATGCAAACTAATATGACGCGTAATTTTCTTTTCAACACACTTGCTCGAAAAGTAGCTCTTATTAAAACGGTAAGGTTCATAATGCAGTGTATTAAACACGCGTGCTTTTATTTATATAACCGCACTAGTGCGGTAATGTGCGCTACAGATAACTATTTACTAGTCTGAGATGTGCGCTTTTTAAATCTCATTAAAGAGACTTTATGCCTTTTCATGCCTACTGTGTACATAAATAAACAATGATACATTAACGTAATATTTCATCAAAATAATTATTTATGATTGACAAAAAAATAACATTCTTTTGTGTTCTACATCCAAATAACATACAACATATTCAGTTTTTATGCTTTTAATACCTATTAAACTGTTCGACGGCTTCGTGCCTTTGCCTCTCCTTCAACCTGCCCACGATACGAGTGCTGACACCACGATAAAAGGAATCCGCGGGCCATATTTCTTTTTACATAGGTTTTACTTTATGAAGCTTTATTTATTTTTGCCTCGCAAGTGTGTTGAAAAACGTCGTATGAAACGCGTGTGCATTGATCATTATACACTTGTATCATAATGTACTATTGTGAATGTAAGATATGCCTACACCTACTATTGTACTATTATTGTTATGTATTTGTATATTTTGCGCAATCTTCCTAATAATGTGTGTGTAATTTATTAATAGGTAGTTATAATGACTCAAGCGCAGATGTTTCTTTAGACGATGCAATATTACCCGACGTTCGCACGGACGTAAAAATATCGCGGCGGGATTTTATCGCGTACTGGATTTTCAACTCGCGGTGTTGAGATGAGCATTGAGAATCCAACAGAGTGCATTCCAACGCGTCAAAAAAACACACTGTTGGATTTTCAACTCTCGGCGCTAAGCAGAGCGATGAAAATCCAGTGCGTGAAGAAAAATCTCTGTAATATTTTTACGTCCGCGCGAACGTCGGCTAACGGTATCGATTTATGCTCATTGAGCGATAAGTGTAAGTTGTTTGGCGATATATTTTCATTTTATTTGTTTGAACAAGATAAGATACTGCCATTCAATAAATTGGTAAAAAAACTGTTGCTTTTGGAGGGCGGTATATTTAACACAAATAAAGCGATCAATGTGAAACAGACATTTTTTTCTTTCGCTAATCACATGCATTGTGCACCTTATTCATAAGGATATTATTTCCCAAATCAGTACTAAATAAAATGATTACCCTTCCTACGCCAGTTATGTCTTGATTATATAAGTCGCACGTTGTTAGAATAATAAAAAGTTATCCACGACTTAACGAACGTATCATTATTAAGCTCTTTAGCCATTACTGTCGATTACTGAGTTTGTCTACTTAGGCCCTTCCTCCATTGAGAGATTGGTTCGGTAGCGGAAATTACGTCATGACTTGGTAGCCGCCGTTTTCGATGATTTTATTGAGCCGTAATTACAGTCTTGGTGTGCAAACTGCTTAAGGTTGGGCGCCAAAATTAGACTAACCGAATCACTAGTTCTATTATGGACTGGTTATAGTTTTATCTACTTAGGTGTTCCACTGAAAACTGTACAGTTAGATACTGATGATGGATCATACCAACCTGCGTGACTTATCGTTATGTTGTCAATGACGTGGCATCCGGGGTGGATTTTTTTATAGTAGGTTGATACCACCGCCAGTAGATATCAGAACTACAAGAGGCGTCATAGGTGATTTGCGTTGCAATCCCAAAGACAGAGCTGAAATGTTACACGTGCCTGTAACTAACACTTTACTACTAGCTTCTGCCCGCGAACTTCTTCCGCATGAAATTACTTGGTCGGGATAACCGACCCACCCCGTCGCATCGCATCGCCTGCCCGCGCCATTGCCTCGTTTTCGTTTAGCGTTCTTTCTGACTTTTTCTTTTTGCTCGGCTCCTAAGGGTCGTAGCGTGATGTTAAATAAATAAAGCTTATAACTATCCTCGACAATTGGGCTACCAAATGCAAAAAGAATTTTTCAAATCCGACTTTTTGTTCACAATTTCATGGGTTTTAATTTTTTTGCGCTTAACTCTAATAATTAAAAAAAAAAATTAAAGTAGCCCATGTAAGTCACTCCCCGTAACATCAGCTATCTGCTAGTGAAACTCCCCTCAAAATCGGTCCAGCCGTTTCGAAGATTTGCCGGAACAAACAGACAGACAGAAAGGAGAATGGCAAGATTGCATGTAATTTGGGACCCATTGATGTAGCGTACATAATGGAAACTTATAAAAAGTTTAAGAACGATATAAAACTAACAAAAAATCAAATGGAAAGAAAGTTATGGAAATTGGAAGGAAAAAGATATGCGAGGTAGAAGATTATATAACCTAAAATTAATCCAAAAGTACTTAAAGGGCATTATTTAATAGTAAAATTATGTATGAAATTAGAATACAAATCTGTATAAAAGTATACCTAAATAGTTACAGTACATGATTCTAGCCAGAGACACCTAGGGCGGGCGATGCAACGCGACGGATCGGGGGACGAGGGAGTTTTATTAAAATGTGGCTGTTATTTTAGTATACTGTGTATCTTACGACTTCCACGCGAACGAAGTCGCGGGGAACATCTACTTAATAAATAAACGTACTATTTTTATTCATAAGTTGCACTTTCTTATTTTCTCATAGAGGGTGATAAAAAGTAGAGTTGTTCACCTCGGGAGCAACACTATTTTAAGCTTGAGTGACGTAATAGTTGTTTACTCCCTTGGAAAACAATCTACTATAAATTACTTTTTTATTTCGTAATTTTTAGTTTTAAGTATAAACTGGAATATTTGTTTGTAATAAGTAGTTAATAGTTTTGTTGTAAATATTGCACTAGAATTTGACCAAGGTTTTGAGATGTTTTCCCTTTGACACCACACCCGTAGCTCGTATCAATAGGCCAGGCCGTCACACTTACACGTATTAGTCCTTATCTTGAAAACTTCTAAGCTGATTTTGATGAAACTTGGACTGTTTCCTAAGGTGAAGAAAATGTAGGCCAATAAAGAAAATATTTTCACAATCTGATTAACAGTTTCGGAGAAATGCGTCGACAAACATACAAACATACATGCACCTATAAAATTATGTATATTTGATAGGAAACTACATTATCATATGTTAATATAGTGCAGTTCCAATAATAGTACATACATACGTGTTGAATTGATAACCTCCTTCTTTTTTTGAAGTCGGTTAAAAATACTAAACGAATAATATTTTTCATTTTAAATTTTAACAATCGCAAAGATAACTTTGTATTTCCTAATGGTACTGTGAATTACAAATTAATTTTTTGCAGATGCAGAAAATCGCCCATATTTAAATAAAATATCTTATGAATCGGTGTTTTGAGAATGTTTTGATTAAATATAGTATAGGTATAGTACCTACATGACATACACAAGTTTCAAACTCCTAGCTTGTTAAGTTGTTGCAATAGAGCTCGTACGAAAATGGTCTAAAGCTGACAACGTTTACGGCACCCTATTTCTTCATTCTTGAAGACAACAAAATTATATTTGTACTCCACTCGATAAGTTCTAGACAATGACACCCTACATGCCAGGGTAAGAAAAAAATTGTTTTCAAAACAAAACTCCCCGCACCTTTTATTTTTATCACTATTTTATTTTTATTATTTGTTGCTATAGCAAAAGAAATACACAATCTGTGAAAATTTCAACTGTCTACCTATTACAGTTTATGAGATACAGACGGCCGGATAGCGGAGGCTTAGTAATGGGGTACCGTTGGGCACCCGTCGGGTATGGAATCCTAAAAAGCACACAATATGATCTGTGAAAATATTTTGACGTTTATTCTGTGTTTGCTTAAAACAAAAATCTATTCTTACTACAGTGACACAACGATAATTATTTCAGCGCTCTTGAAGCAGTATGTATTGAAAATGCTGATCATTTGATCGCCGACCTAGTCCGATGACAACAACGAACAAACATGTTTAATTGTTCGTTTACCGTATTATGTTTTCATTTATCATATTCTTGCTCAGAATATAGCTATTCGGAATTAAATATCCGTGGTACTTAAAAAAAATCTCTCCTATAAAAATCAGTGACAATCTAGTCTACCAACCAACCCGACTGACCGATTGTAGTAACCGACCAACAGTTTTTATCCGATGAATACAGAGTGTGGATGTGTCATTGGTCGCGTTATAACGCGGCCCGCGAGGAATGTGATTCTGCGTTATCGAAGATTGTTCGAGCATAAATAAGTCAACAGCTAATTATTCTTAGATATTTATTTAATAATACACTGCAATTTAATTATAAACTGTGGATAAGGCAGCTTTCAAATAAAATCAATCTTTTCATTTACCACGGAAAATGGGGAACTGTCAAGAACCTTAAATATTCCATACAATACAAACAGTCTAGGTATAATATTACTCAGATCTATGACCCAACATAGCATAATCAGTCTATAATGTTCCCACTGCTGGAACACAGGCCTCTTCTCGATGAGAGGGAGTGGGTTGTAATCTACCACGCGGGCCTAGTGTGGGTTGGTAGATGTCACATGTCTTCGAATTTTAGGTTCTAGGACATGCCGGTTTCCTCACGATGTTTTCCTTCATCGTTTTTCTCAAAACGAACGAAACTATTTCATACCACTGATAAAAATATAGGGAAAATAGTAGGTAGCAGCATACAGGTGTCAAATGCACGAGGACGAGGATGAACCATCGAGTTCAATCAATCTGCCTAGCCTTGCCATAGCTATGTTGGGGTTTCCTGGCTTCCAGTCTAACCGGATGCAGCTGAATACCAGTATTTTACATGGAGCAACTGCCTATCTGACCTACTCCACAACCTAGTAACTGGTTAATACGATGATACCCCTTGGTAAGACTAGTTGTCAGATTTTTGGGCTTCTGACGCCCCGTAAAGACTGTTAAAGATCTACGAATGACAGCCGGGACCAACGGCTTAACGTGCTTTCTGAGGCACGGGGTCTCGGTATATAAAGATGGTTACCCATCCATGGACCAACCCCGGCAAGCGTAGCTTAACCTGATGGATCTACTCGTGCGGCTATTATTACTTAGCCAAGAGCTCCTCTTCGATGAACCACTGTGTCCATGGTTTCTTAATATTTTCTTAAATAAGTGTTGGTTGATTTAGCTATAAGTTAAGGTTTATCGAAAAAAAAAATGTAAGTTGGTTTTTTGGACCATCTAAGACTCTTGTAAGTACCTACACAACAATGAAGTAAGCATTTAATTAAAGGGAATTATTACTCTTGTTTACGAGACAAGCGCACAAACGCCATAACACGAGGGACGCACAGAGAGTCAGCCAACTACGAGTACGTATCTATTGTCATTCAAAGTCACAACCAGCAGGCATTATAGTCGGTTACAGATGACTTTGTGATACTTTTTTATAGGAACTTGGCACTGTTCCTATAGAAAACGTTAGTATTTCCGGTGCATTTAGCTTGGACGTGTTAAATTAAAAGGAGAGATCATGACTGTGGAAAGCACCTGCATATAGTGATAGGATTACACACAAGGGGTCAAGGTCAAGCCTGCTATTTCAAGTCCGTAATCTCCTAAATTCGTAATGGATTTTCAGTGGTCAAATAAAATGTCAAAGTAGGTAATAGGAGTTTACAATTTTTCATTAAGTACGAGATTAGCAAAACTGTCCAAATTTACAGTTACGGTGTCAATGATCGGCCCTCTCGACACAATTGCTTTATCAGACTTAGCCCCTGGTCCGATGACAGTTGCTCTGGTTATACTTGCAGCTGGCCCTAATACAGTTTTAATAGCATTTAGGGGAAATCTTTAAAGACATTTATGAGAAATCTTTATTTCGGTTTTGCCAAATTGATCAAAATCAAATTAATCAGCCTACAACAGTCCTCTGCTGCATATAGGCCTCTCCAATCGCAACTCGATTCTCGGCCACTCTCATCCAGCTGCTAGACCCTCCCTGTAAAGATTCGCATGTGCTCGACATGTGCAGAGATCCAGAGATCTAATCTACTTCTGGAGGGAGGTGGCTTGGTTGGAAGGACCAACGATGGCTGCCATGGCCCACATACAACGGTCCACTTGAAGGACTAAGTGCGAAAACCAAACCCAATAACATAGAACATAGAACACCCTGCATTTCGCTGAGGTGCTATAATTCTAGGGGGAAATCTGTAATGAATGCAGTTAAATACGATATAATTAAATCAAACGTGATGTATGGGTAACGTAATCTAATTGTGATGGATTTAGGTAGATTTTATAAAGAATCTTTAAACTTAAGCCTGATTAATGATTTTAAGAAATATACCAACAATGTACCTACAAATAAGCTTCATCATCATCATGTCAGCCGAAAGACGTCCACTGCTGGACATAGGCCTCCCCCAAGCATCGGCACTTCACAAGGTCATCGAATAAACTTATTTTATTAATTCTAAAAAAAAAACTGTTTAAATATTTATGAATCACGAGTAAAAACTTCAAATTTTATTCGAATATGAAATTAAAAGGCGCCGCAAATTAAAATACGATTTTTATTTTATGCTTGCAAAAGAACATGAGTTTTAATTTAATTTTCGTTAATAATTAACCGCTTTAATCTTAACGATGAAATATTTTCTCATTTATATTATTACGTTTCTTTCCCTAAAAACATATACCTAATCTAACCTAACCTAAGTACCTATGCAAAAGTGAATAAGTTCATGCAAGGCTGTGCGTTCTAAATCTTTTAACCAAATATTTAATAATATTTTAGTGCACTGTAGAGCGATATTGGATGTTTTCATTCAGTAATATTAATAAATTAATAAAAACAGTCAAATAGTTGACAGCTACTTGTGACCCATTGCCTATGTTTACAATGCACGCTCTTAACGCTTAGTCAGGAAAAAGGCATAATAAATAAAAATGTTATTCAGATGATGACAACATAGGAAAAAGTTTGAAACAACCAATTGAAAAAGATCATGGTAGCTTAAGTTGACATATCCAAGTTGGTACCGGTGGTACATACAACGTTCGTATCGCCACACCCTGGTTTTCAGCAAAGCGAAACCTTTAAATACGCACGGGAAAGAAGAAATCATTACCTTAACGTTTACAACTTGATTCAGTGTAAGTGTCAATGTAGTGTTTATATACTGATGATTTATTATTAGATTCGCTGAGGGCGGCCGTGTTGTTAACATTGGGCGTCACGGTCCAGGCATTCCAAGCAGCATCCTATCGTGACAGGCAGGTGCCACCAACTCGTGCAATTGATCGACGAACATTAATTAGTCGTTCATTTTTGTCTGACTTTTCTAATAATTCGTTTCATGTACAAAAGGGACCTGCTGACTGGCCAATGAGTCTTAGAAGAAAGTACCTACTTAATGAAAGTAACTGTAAGGAATCAGCGGCTATGAAAAAGGAGATAAAAAGTTTAATATTATGTAATAATAAAACATTAATTCTGGAGAGTGAAAGACAGCTCAAAGCAGTGCAGCGCTGGCAACCAAATACATTAAACAGCAAAATTTAATCAATTTTCAGCATATTTCAGAGAAAAATTAAATAGGATTGGTAGCCATATGGTATGCTGTAAAGTTAATTAAAAGGTCGTAATGAAAATAACTCCGATGACGTGTTTGAAAAGGTTATAAAAAATGCCAAACGTTTTCGCTTTTGGATATGCTTAAATTATTTCACAAATGAAAGGTGAGCCTTGCTGATGTAGTGGTCGCAAGCGCTACTGCTGAGATTGAGGCCCTGGGTTCGATTCCTAGGTCGGGCAAAGTGTTATTGGATTTTTTTCTATCTGGAATTTCTCAGTAGCAGCCCGGAGTCTGGATTTGTGACCGGTTGATGGCAATAGGCTCACCCCCTATTACATAGGACTTAAACATAACTGGCGAAATGTGGGTATACTATAGATACACCTCTGCCCAACACTTCGAGAAAACAAGGCGTTATGTTATGTTATGTTATGTTATGTTATGTTATGTTATGTTATGTTATGTTATGTTATGTTATGTTATGTTATGTTATGTTATGTTATGTTATGTTATGTTATGTTATGTTATGTTATGTTATGTTATGTTATGTTATGTTATGTTATGTTATGTTATGTTATGTTATGTTATGTTATGTTATGTTATGTTATGTTATGCGAAAGGCGAGTTCTTTATATTTTTTTACTTGAAATTGTTTGTCTAGTATTTTCAAAACAGTGTTTTTTTCCAAAAAAATATGAGGCTACTGGTGTCAGATCTATCTGTATAAGGTAGATAGGGATAGTTCACAGTCAGCAGATGTTAGTCATCCATCTATGCCGTGATCGTTTTTACGTTACTTGTGCCGCACATACGGCTTTTGGTATGATTTAGGTGGACAAAATTCTTAGTTAAAATGTTTCATACAATAAGTGTTCACATGAATAAAACTAACTATTAAAAACAGAAAAACATTTATTAATACACATATGACCCTAAATGATGTCATCGTAATACAAAATATGAAGATAATAATTCAAATTTAGTAACTGTTTCAAAAAAATCACTAATATATGTATTTACATAACAACTCTCTATCCCATTTATTGATCATTTTCATCATCGCCATCTTCATCGTCGTTTTCATCCTCATCTAATATATCCTGATGAGTGGGAATATCTGGACTTGCAAAGAAAATTGTGATATCCTTGCTAAAAGGAACTGACTTTTTCTTTGGTTCTTTTCTCAAGCTAGTTATGACCGGATCTGAAGTTATTAATAACATGTGGAAAATATCCGTGTTGGTATTTAATCTACCAGTCTTTCGTGTGTGAAAGAAGCGGTAATTTTTTAAATCTTTTTGCCTACTTTCTTGTATGTCTTCTGACAAAGTGCCAATTGGGAGAGGCAAGCTCTGTACTATGTCAGCCCCGTGTAACAAAACTTTATGTACAGTTACACTCATATTGTACCAATTATAGGCGTCACTGTACATTTTCGCGGTATCTAGGCAATTCTTACGGAACTCATCAATTTTTATATCGTATCCACTAGCCAGAGTGCTTAGGATTATTGAAAAGCGACTAATCAAATTACTGTTCAGTCCTGTTATTTCTTCTACTTGCTCAGGGGATGAAAAAAAACGTCTGGCAGTATTACCGTCATTGCTTGATCCTCCCCCTTGTTTCGGTAGATCAATCACTAGACCCATTTCTTGGTTATTTGCTTCTGTCTTTTCTTGACGATATTTTTTTCAACATCCCCACGAGCTTGCCATTTTTTTAACGTTAATTTATAACAAACATGTAATAATAAATCCATGCTTCGTATATACGCATGAAATATGGAGATACCATACTTATAGGCACTGGTGTCACATACCCGTTTGTTTAAAAGGTCTATTTTGTTCATATCAGAGGCCTTCGTTTTGCAAATGTAGTAACTCTGTGTTGATCGATTTCTCGTCAAAATATCTAGAATTTTCCCATCAAACATCGTTGGCAACATAACGTATTCAAAACTGACAAGTTTTCCATTAATTTCCACAATTTTGGATTGTAAGGTATTTATTTGCCGTTGCACATCATCAAACATGTCTTTAACATTTTCTTCAGTTTCCTTTAAAATTCTAAATATAAGAGGACGGCAAAATCGCGTTGATAATGTGCTGGATGCTTTCCAAAAAGTACGGTTGACATCATATATTTGTATGGGTACAACACTGCACAAAATAATATTGGAATCCCCATAGAGTCTAGAAGCACTAAATTGTTGTTTGTAAATGCTGTGCCCCCCACTACCATCGAAAACCCACT
Source organism: Fissipunctia ypsillon (assembly GCA_947568875.1). NCBI lineage: Eukaryota > Metazoa > Arthropoda > Insecta > Lepidoptera > Noctuidae > Fissipunctia > Fissipunctia ypsillon. The sequence continues at coordinate 17,914,017 of OX387654.1, read as the reverse complement.
TAGATACTTCTTTTACACTCTGTGTTTCTATTCTTGAAAACACTTCACTGTACACAGCCAATAGTCTTTCTAAGGTAAAGTCAAGTAATCGTTGTAAACTAACTTCAACACAATCTTCTGTTATTTTGATGTCACTCTCCGGGTAGCACTTTTGCTTAGCTGCTTGAATAGCTTTGTATGGTGGATAGAGGTTACTACCAAGTTTTTTAGCACCCTGCTGTATATTAATATACGCGTCTTTACTTAAATCGCAGTCAATCATCAGGGCCAAAGCTTGCTCTGGTGAATATGCATCTGTGGCTGAAGGGGGTGCCAGGGCGCTATCTTTCATACATTTGAGCTTCCTGGGAGAAGCCGTTGAAGCTATTTCTATAACTTTCGAGGCCACTCGCTTCCCTTCTTGTCACAAAGACCTTTGTGCTGCTAACAAAAGTTGTGGACTGGATTTAACGACAAGTTCAGAAACTTGACGCGATTTAGTTTTTTTCGAGCCTTCTGTGAAAAGCTTCTTTGGCCGTCCTTTCCTTTTTAGATCACCTTCATTTGAGCGTTCCTTTTGTTGAATTATGATTATATTCAAAGACTCATCGAACCAGTTTTTATTTTTTTGCAAGACGTTCTTGCAATTTCGATTGCATTGGCGATATCTTAACAAGGCATTGTTTACAAATACCTTGATTTTGTCTTGTAGGTCATGTTTATGTACCCTTTGCTGCAAATGTTCTTATGTTTTGTTAATGATGTAGTCAACAAGACAACTACGGCATTGAGATGGCGTTGATGCTAGCAGTCTCTTTTCTTGTAAATACAAAAAAAGTTCTTGCCGGGTTATCGAGATTTGAGTGTCCGCCGAAGAAACACTCGATTCTGTAAAGAACAACGTCGTTATTCTTAGTAATGTGCAAGTTTGCGCAAATTTATCTTATTTGTATTGTTAGTATATATATTTCTTGATATTATGGAAGAGCAATCATAGTGAACCGGAGTGAACCCTAAACTTACAGTACTATTTTAATAACAAAATTGAGAAAATTGTGATTATTTCATATCGAGCTTTGCATTCAACAAATAGAGTATCCAAATTTATAAAAAGAAGTGTAAATCAAAACTACTTACCACAAGCTTCATTATCCATATTAAATCTATTTCTCAACTTAGCTAATAAACAATAATAATATCACTCCGAAAATCGCAAAAACACGTCAGTACAGATCTCTTGTTACAAACAAGTGATCCAAGCCGGTTTCTACCTGCTATTGTTCGCAAGATCGCGCGTACAGGGACGCTATTGGCTGTCCATTGTGTAGCCAAGGGACGTCAAATATGTTTAACAATAGGAAAATAGACTTTACTACAAGTGGATAAAAATATTTTTGTCCTTCTAAATTATTACAAAGGCCGTATGTGTGCCGGTACAGAATAATAAATGTAACCAGTAGCCAATTAGAGACCCTCTGCTGCACGTATTTCAACGGTCATTGGTTCGTTAAGTCAGCACAAAGGTGCCTGAAAGTTTTGGTTCCAAATTGCAGTCGTGTTGCACATAATGAGTAGTAATCAAAATACCACATCACACGAGTGTTCGTATCTGCATAATAATTATTTGAAAAATAATTAGATAAGCGAGTAAAGTCTAGAATAAAACTTTCAGTAAAATAATACAATTTTTTTTGTAGGCGCTTGTAAACGAGAGTGCACTTTGATTATTATTATGGATTGCCAATTTTGAATGTGTTGGTCTTGGTCACGGCAGGCAATCATTTTGTCTGAATATTCCTGAAGCGACGGTTTCATAAAAGAGCGGTGGCTGCAGTGACGGCGGCTGTCATGAACATTATGGCAGCAGGGTTTGACTTTATGGTGTCAAAAAACGCTCAACTTACTTTCTTTAATAACGTTTCAGTGACGTCATTCACCGGTAAATGGCGGATGCTAGGTAAGTGGCGGCCACCGCTCTTCGAGAAAACCGTAGCTTAAAGTAGTTTGTATAAAGGTCTAACCAACCACCTCAACAGTTAGGTATTGATACCTAATTCTAATCGACGCCTACGGATTTCATGAATACAAGTTACTCTCTGATAATATTTGCTGTTTTTATTTAATTTGTTTGAGGAATTCTTGCCAATAGTTTCCAAATTACTGTGGGTATAAACGAACTCAATAAAGTTATTGTACTTGATTTGCTACCCTAAAATGTCTAAGTAAACTGGGAACTGACACAATCAAATCTTCAACAAATTCAATTTCTCGTACTTCGTAGGTACCATTTGGTGGTCACAAACTGTATGCATGGCACGCACTAACATATAAATCATCTGTCATGTCAAACTGTCTTCCAGAGAAGGGGCCCTGACGTCCGGACAGACAGACGGAGAATTGGTCCCATAAATATTTGGCTTTTCGCTTTTCGTACATAGGAAAAGCTGGCATATTTTCCACATACCTCAGGGAGCTTCTGTTGTAATGGAAGTTGTATGAAACTATTGTTATCTGAAATATAATACATAATATGTGTAATTTCAATAATATTAGGTAGGTAATATATGGGGGGGGGGTATATTTATTTATTTATATATACTTTATTGTACACCAGATTATATATTACATTAAGATACATCTTAAACTACAAAATATACAATTGGCGGCCTTATCGCATACTGCGATCTCTTCCAGGCAACCTTGGAATGGACAGTGATTTTCTGGACATTATATTATACTGTAGGAAAACTTACTACTTTGCTACGCTTGCTTGCAGGTAGAATACAATAATTGCCATTTAGGTTATTTGCTCTTACCTTGAAAAAAACTTGGGTATTTCTAGTAACTAAACGTTTGATTTGATTTGCAGATGCTAAAAAGAAGATTGATAATTTTGATATTTGTTGTTGTTTCTGTGAGTTGTGTTTTTTTTTGTCTATATATTCAAATCACAACTGTCATACGTTGACAGTTGTATGGAATGGAATAATGGAATATAATATAATATAATATAATATAATATAATATAATATAATATAATATAATATAATATAATATAATATAATATAATATAATATAATATAATATAATATAATATAATATAATATAATATAATATAATATAATATAATATAATATATTTATTCAAGTTATAAAGTAAAACAGAAAATACAATTTTGCTTAAATCTATGTCAAGTTCACTAGTGTTATTTGCCTGAACTAGGACATCCTGTGTTTCAGGCGAGAGGAGGTAAAAATATTGAGATATAATCACTGTAATTTTACAAAATAAAATAGTCATCTAATAGGTATGTAAGGTGTAAAATCTTACTTTCTAAAATCTTATCATACTAACTTATCGAACTAATTAAAAATAAATAGTACGCTAAACACTCTTTATTTCAATACTACTAACAACTTCTCTGTATCTTCATAGGACAAACTTTGAAGAGCTACCTTGAGAGTTTTCTTGCAATTTGCATAATTTAGGGAATAGATGTTTGCTTTTGCATTTAGTCTGTTATACAGTAATGGTCCAAGGAAAACATGAAATTTGGCTGTGAAAGCATGTCTTGTACTATTTGTGGGGCAAACAATATCTTTCCGTCTCTTTTTAGTAAATTCAGTGCTGTAGCGAAGGGCTGCGTGTTGTTTTAGTACAATGCTCATTATGAATAATTGTCGAACTGTTAGTACTTCACAAGACTTATAGAGCAGGTTAGTGGGAAAGAGGAACGGGCGGCAAGTAGACACCTTGAGAATCGCTCTTTGCGCTCTTTCGATGGGTAGTAATAAAGTTTTACATGCTCCACCCCATGAGGTAATGCAGTACGTCAAAATTGACTGACATAGAGCAAAGTAAACTTGCCTAATTATTATTGGGTCTGCAATATATCGTAGCTTTTTGAATACGTATATCAGCTTTCGAATTCTACTATTTAGAGCATCCATATGTTGTTTAAACGTTAGGGTTTCATCAATGATAACACCCAAGTATTTAATTTTATTCGACTTATTAATATAGGGACACATAAACGGGCAATCTGCAGTTACTGTACAGCAATGAGCATACAACGTTAAAGGAATATTAGAAGTTGGTTTGCGCATCGAAAACTTTATATAATTTGTCTTGTCTGCATTTAGAGTTAGTGAGTTAAGCTGAAGCCATTTATTTACAACACTAAAGCCGTCTTGCGCGAGCTTGTAGACATCATGTTCCGAATCAGCCGAAAAAAGAAGGGCAGTGTCATCAGCATAAGATATTATTGTGCCATGCTTTAGCTTTAGATTACAAAGGTCATTTATGTATATCTGAAACAAAGTGGGTCCTAAAATACTTCCTTGGGGAACACCAAATGACGTATTTTTTTGGTCTGCGCTGAGAACACTGCCAATCTTCACGCACTGAGTACGGCCTTCTAAGTAACTTTTGAAGAGTTTCAGCTGAATGCCTCTTATGCCCACTGTCTCAAGCTTGCGCAACAGAATAGGAATGGAAACTATGTCAAAAGCCTTGGCGAGGTCCAGGAAAATTCCTATTGTATGGTTACCCTTGTCAAGTTCTTGCGCCAGATAGTCAGTCAGATGATGAACGGCATCGGCAGTTGAAAGTTTAGGTCTAAATCCAAATTGTCGTTCCGACAAAATTGATTTGTCCTCCAGATATTTGAACAACCTTTTGTTTATTATTTTTTCCAATATTTTAGACATAGAAGGCAGTAGAGAAATAGGTCTGTAATTTGTTACTTGCTCTCTACTACCTGATTTATATATAGGGACAACAACTGCTTTTTTGAGGCACTCCGGAAAAATACCCAAAGATAAACACATGCGAAAAATATAAGCCAGGGGTGGTACTAAAATTTTCCTGAACTGTTTAATAATTTTATTTGATATGTTATCCCAACCAACTGCACAGTCGTCTTTCAAAGTCATGATTATACTTTCTATCTCAGTCTCGTCAGTATCTAGCAGAGCAAACGATGTTAAAGTGGAATTCCCTGTAATAGGAGTGCCCGTTAGATAAAGTGATTGACTCCGATTTTTTTCTGCCAGACACTTTCCAACGTTAACAAAGAAATTATTTGCTATGTTAGCAGATGTCAGCTGTGTCGAGTGCGCTTGTAATAAACCTGAAGATGACTCATTTTGTTTCGCCGAATATGTTATATTCTTAATACATTTCTAGATCTTTTTACTACTTGTTCCAGCTTTTTCTAATGCAGATTTATCGTAGTTGCTTTTAACTTTTTTGAGTAGATCATTACAAAAATTACGATATCTTTTGTATGACAGTTGAAGCATAGCATTATCTGGATGAGATTTAGTTTTCATGTGCAGTTTATCTCTATGCTTCATACAGCGGATAAGACCTGTCGTGATCCAGGGTTTTATGTTGCAATTTTTGATGCTTAACTGCGATATAACCGTATTTTTCTGAATTGCATGTCGCACATTTTCTATTACATACAATATACAAAACTGCGGGTCAGCGGAATTATAGACTGGATCAAAATTGATGACACGCAAATCTTCCTCAAGTTTATTTATATTCAATTTAGAAATTGTGCGAGTGTTTTGCTTAGGTATGTTACAATCTAGAGTTAGTAGGGCAGCATCGTGATCAGTTATTGTCGAGTTAACAACAAGTGCAAGTGAGGGATAATTTGATTTTAGCATGACATGATCCAAACAGGAGCCACTATGATGTGTAGGAAAGCTGTGTGCGGGGAGTAGGCCATGATATGCGCATAGGTTGAGGTAGTCCTGAGCAGATGCATCAGTACTACCTGGAAGAATATTGATATTAATATCTCCAATTACAATCAAGTTTTTGATGCATGACAGGTTCTGCAAGACATCATTCAGCGATTCAGTAAAATTGCTAATATTTTTAAAGGAGGGAGGTCGATATACTGCTAATATTGCAAAGTTTGATCCAATCTTCACTACCAAACTGTTGCAGTCGTGCATATTAGGTTCCTCAACAGAGACCTCCAGATGATTCCTTACATAAACTATCACCCCATCATTTTGATTGTAATTCCTATTACTTTTGTACATATTATATCCCGGTATTAGTGGTATGTTATATTGCTTAGCAAGCCAGCATTCGGTTAAAACAATAACGTCACAATTTATGTTTAAACGTTGTTGAAAGGTGCAAAAGCTATCAAAATTCTTAAAAATACTGCGAATATTTTGTGTTAGTACAGTCAATGGAGTTTTGTAGTTGGACAGATACTGTTTGCAATTTTCAGCTTCACAAACTTTTGACTCGGATACAGAGAAATTATCTAACTCATTAATTATACTGTTAATCATAACTGTGGTACTAAAATATGAATATAGAAAGAAAAAAACTTAAATGGACTAAATAAATTACTTATTAACGGCGCTCTTAGGCGCCTGCATAATCAATAGAATTAATGTACCTTTTTTCAGCCATTATTTTCGCCGGGCAGTCAGCAGCGCCTGTGTTGTGCTTGTCTGGCTTTTTGTAATGAAAGCAAGTAGCGCACTTTGGCTCATCTCCCTTTTTTGGACATTCTTTGATTGAGTGACCTTGATCGCCACAGTGGCCACAGGTATAGGACGTCTGCCGACAAAACTTGGCAGCGTGACCATACTGCTGGCACTTATAGCATCGTGTGACCAATGTGAAATCTCTCACAGGGCATGATGACCAATTCACAAATACTCTCTCTTTTGAGATCAGCGCTTTGCGTATGACTGCAGGTACTTCGACTACGTAGTTGCAGTACTCAGCGTCTTTCTTGCCTGACTTATGGCTTAACTTAATTGAGGTCAAAAACGTCTTAAGGCTGCAGTCCTGTAGTTTCTCGGCAAGATTTTGGTTGTACAAACACGCAAAAACCTCATTTTCTGCCATGGATGTCGGCACTCCTATGATAACAACCCTAGGCTTCCTTTTATAAGGCTCGTCGACTGTTAGGCCTGACTTTGTTAGCTGCTCCGATTGCCTCAGCTTCTCGATGTCGTCTTTCGTCTCGGTGCTGATAATAACACCGCCATTTTTGGTCTTGCGCAGGCTTCTAACATGAAGCTTCATTTGTTCGGGGCAGATAATTTTTTGGACGAGAGATTTTGTCTCATCACTGCTCCTCAATTTATCTTGCGGATAAATGGCTACAGAACTTACGTTTGACGGCTGGATATAGTTGTTGGCACCTTTCTTCACCATGTCAGAAAAGGAAGTTCCCAGTGCAGGTTTAGTTGACTCTCCGACTTTTGACTTGAGCTCCTTTAGTTGCTGCGAAAGGTCGAGTTGGCTTTCGAGTGCTTTCATAGCATTGTGGGCTTGAAAGGCTTTAGCTTTGATGGACTGGTACTGTACAGCCATCTGCGATGTTCCATGTCCAACTTTCCGGCATAAGGCATTGATGCGCATTTTCTGGTCCGAGTTCAGCTTGCCATCCGCTGCGATAGTACATACCTCCTGAAGGCTCTGTTCAATGGTCGTCATCCAGTTCTTGATTTCTGATGTCGCTATTGCTTCGAAATCATCGTGCCTTTGGCTCGGCGCTTGAGGGGCAGGAGCGAGTGCGGCTGCGCGCGCGGGTGTAGGCGGCGGGGAGCGAGCACACCTACTTTTCGGGCTGAAGGGACTATCCTCCATTGTGTAACAGGTTATTTACTTGTTAATCACTGATCATCTTCATAAATCCACCTTACATAAACCAAAAGTATGACTCAGTTTGCTTTACTGTATGAAATAGCTTCATAGTAAATTTTCGTAGGGTGTCAATTTGTTTAACATTAATGTCCTGACTGTAAAAGCAACGCTTTGATGGCGGTCCTTTTGGTGTCTGAATTGCTCCAAACATTACTACAAGTTATACCTTTTTTTTTTTTTTTTGTGGATGGGAAATCATCAAATGACTTCTCCCGCTCTGGGCGGAGCGGGAGGGCGCGTTAGACTTTTACTGACTAAAACCCACCCGTGTTCCTTCTGTTGCCTGTGCCGGGGCCACGGTAACTCTTTCGAACATCCCGCAACCCTAGCTGGCATCGGCCCTAGCGGACCCCGTCAATAGTGCTGACATCTCTTTGAGGCGCGCGTGGAATACGACGCGCCGTCGACTCGGGCTTGGTCCTTACCGGACGGCGAGCTACCCATTGCTCGCCGTCCGCAAGCCCGCGCCTACGGTGGCCGGGAATCGGCTGCCAATTCCCGACGCCCAGGGCGTCTCCTGCGGCGACTAGGGGCGTGAGGGCGCAGAGCTTGCCTCTCCCTCACGCGTCCCGCCTCCTCCTTCACGAGCCTTCCTGCTTCGCAGAAGGAGGTAATGGCTTCCCATGCACTCTCGCTCCGTACCATGACCTGGACCAGGGCCGGACGCGAGAGATCGCCGCCGCCGATCGCTTCCGCGAGGACACGGCGGTGCTCCGCCCAAGCCGGGCAGACCTCCACCGTATGCTCCACCGTACAAGTTATACCTTATCCTCGTGTCTCATAATCATAACAAAACAAACCTCTTTATAGACGACCTACGTATGAAATACTAAAAGTTACATAAATACTTATTATATAAGAACGTTGCTGATGTAACTTTACTTTAGGTACAAAAGTTTGTTAATGCAATGTGTTAAGATAAATAATTAATATCTAGTGTAACTCGTTTTTAGAAATAAAAAAGAATTAGCAGCCGTTTGTATTTATATTTAATTCAGATTAAACAAATAACTTACCATGTTTCGATCTAGAGGACAGAGTTTGCAACATGCAACATGATCATGTTCATGCATCATGCTGAGTGGAAGCCTTCTTGTCACAGTCATGACGTGCAGCTGCCGATTATTTCTGTTTTGAACTCTGATTATAAGATGGATCTATTTTGTTTTATTTTTCTGATTATTCTTATCGTTTTGTATGCACGTGTTTCTGTGACAAATACACCTATTTTTCTTTCTTTCTTTCTAATTCATTGAAAATAACTGAGTACATACCTACCTAACTAAGTACCTATTGTATTCTTTTTAATTTGCTAATAAAATTATGAACTTCGTTTGAAGTTAGTTTTCTTTTGACCAAAGAGAAAAGATTGATTTAAGTTTATCTATACAAATAAATAAAATTGAAGTGTCTGTTTGTAATGTCAAAATAACAACTTTTTACTAAATGCATAGGAAAGTATAAACGGTTCTTATAACAAAACAGCAATTTTTAACATTTTTGTCTGTGTGTCTGTCTGTCTGTTTGTTCCGGCTAATCTCCAAAATGGCTGGACCGATTTTGACGGGACATTCACTGGCACATAGCTGATGTAACGGCGGGTAACTTAGACTATTTTAGAAAAATAATTAGGGTTCCGCACAAACAAACTAAAACCCATGAAATTTTTAACAAAAAGTCGGAATTGAAAAATTCTTTTCGCATTTGGTAGCGTAATTCTCGAAGACAGTTATAGGCTATTTAACATCACGCTACGACCCTTAGGAACCGTGCAAAAAGAAAAATTCAGAAAGAACACTAAGCGAAAACGAAGTAATAGCGCGGGCGGGCGATTCAACGCGACGGTGGGCGACGGGTCGGGGGGCGAGGGAGCTTTATTAAAATGTGGCTGTTATTTTAGTATATTGTGTATCTTACGACATCCACGCGAACGAAGTCGCGGGGCACAGCTAGTATTATGAATAAAATTAATCCCATTTGGATTAATTTTATCCACAAATACACAAATGAATTTAATGAATAAATTAAATTAAATTAAATAATCATTTTTGTTTTTTTTTTATTTTATATATATTTTTTTATTATGAATTTATACACAAATGTTTTACTTATACGAAGCCTGGAAGGATGCAAACCCGATGCAGCTGAATACCAGTATTATACATGGAGCGACTGCCTATCTGACCTTCACAACCCAGTTACTGGGTAATACGATACCCCTTGGTAAGACTGGTTGTCAGACTTGCGGGCTTCTGACGACCTGTACCGACTGTCAAAGATCCACGAATGACAGCCGGGACCAACAGCTTAACGTGTTTTCCGAGGCACGAAGGGGCCTTGATATGTAAAGATGGTCACCCATCCACGGACCAACCGCGGCAAGCGTAGCTTAACCTGATCGATCGACTCGTGCGGGTGTTATTATTTAGCCACAAGCTCACTCACATCATACTAACGACAAAAAAATTGCGCGTGCAGCACCGTACACGTGGTGGAAGTGAAAACTTCTTAAAAAAAAAGAATAAGAGAGATTTACTGGGAGAGACAGATAGAGTTATATCTTTCTTCTCTCTCATGTTACGAAATTTACCTAAACGTGACGCGTCCTTAAAATTTCACTCTCAATTCTTCCAATTATCTAAGAAGTTTCATTTCAATAATATAATTAAGAGGGTAGTTACCTACCCTGCGTCTAGTCTGACACACTACACTAAACTATTTTACTTACTTTTAAACTACTTTGTCAAATGTGGACTAAAAAAACGACCAATAAAATTGCATAATCAGCCAATAATATTCCCACTGCTGGGACACAGGCCTTCTCTCTGTGAGAGGGAGTGGGCCATAATCCACCACGCGAGCCCAGTGCGGGTTAGTGGATGTCACATGTCTTCGTTTTTTTGGTTCTAGGACATGCCAGTTTCCTCACGATGTATTCCTTCACTGTTTTGAGAGCAGTTGTGATGAAATAATTTACACAAAGTACAGTGCCATTAAATTGAATCGGCTTAATATCTGCCGGTGTATTCTGTAAAAATCGCTGTGAAAACAGTTGAAGTGAGCTTAAAGTGAGCTGTCATTCATTGGCAGCTCACTCTGCGCCAATACACACAACACAGCATTCTATACAATAAGTTTTCTAGGCATGGCACCCAGAATTTATAGTAAAATCCCGAAGCCTATAAGAGAAAAACATGAGCTAAATGATTTAAAAAAATATTTAAATAATGTCCTAAGACAAAAGGCATATTATTCCATTAATGAATACCTAGAAGATAATGCAAGATATGTGGATAAATGTGTGCGTTAAGAATTAGTTTTTTAATTCCTAGTATTTAATTTATGATTATGTTTGTCATTTGCAAATTTGTTTAAATTTAATATTAATACTTACCTAATACATAAAGTATCACAAATGTTATTATGTTTCTAACAAGTTATATGTTCGAAATACATTTTGTTTGCAATATTGTTAACTTTGTTCTATGATATAATTTAGCTTTGATTTTACTTGTCATTAAATTTTAACAAAAATTATGTTAAATTCTAAAAATTTCGTATTTGATATTTGTACGCCGTTAACGGCTAAACATCTCTGTACCTATTTTATTTATAACACCTATTTTTACACCTATGTTTAACAAATAAAAAACTTTGACTTTGACTTCACTAAATTTCTCACGGTGAGATCTATACAGGATGTAAGGGACAGCCCACCGCAGACTGACGGGGTGAATTCAGTATATCATGCTAAGGTGACCGGTAGGTACATTAAATTATTTCAGGAACGTTATGGGAATCCAATAAACCTGATTTGTTTTATTGCCTCATACGCAATGTATCGTTACCATGGCAAAACGCGCGTAGCGAACGGCAGCACAGCGAGCCTTCGGCCGCCGAGAATTTCAACATACATAGCTGATTTTTTTATTTTAGCTGTTTTATTTACATTAATGGAGCGCTGCGTACAGAAAATGTAATTTTACATTGAATTATAGGAATAGTAACTGAAAAAACATGAAAATTTTCCTGAGAACCTTTCTGGTGGAATATGATTCTAAATAAGGAGCTGAATGCGCCCTATTAGTTTGCGGAGGGCTGTCCCTTACATCTGTATAGCTGTATCCCAAAACGTTGAGATGAGTAACGAACTACATTGAAATGTTGGCGATCTCTGAACAATTCCACCTAGGCGGAACTAAGTCGAACTGAACTTATATAAACAGACGCGTCTTGATAGACTCATTCAATATCTGTAACGTTATCTGTTAAGAGTTTCAGTGCGTCTGTGACAAGGAAATAAAATGGTGTGTGCAGTGTCCATATGGGGTTTGAATACGTTGTTTGGTTTACGAAATGTTATTGATCGGTTATTACTTACTAATTATTTTCTTTTCTTTCATGCGTGGTGCACAGGAGGTGCTTGACAAGGAACAAATTAAGCGTGAGTTATAAATATGTAGTTATAATACTGCCACAAGGTGAAAGCGCCAGAGTAGCCCGCGAAATTCAAATTTTCTTAAGTTTTTTGCAATTTTCAGGTCATCATTAAAGTCATAAATACAACTCTCTAAGACCAAGTAATTCTATTCAATGACTATTTCATGAAATCTTAACATTTCAGGATTATACTAACTTAAGGAATTTTTTAGTGCTTCTAATATTATAATTCTGTAAATACACATTTGTTTCGGTCGCGTATCATACTTTAATCAACATACACCCAGACACTGAGCTGCAAATTGCAAAAATCGTAAGAAAATTTGAATTTCGCGGCTACCTTAGCGCTTCCCCGTTAATATAAGATTTCTTCTTCTTCTGACGGGTGTGTAGGTGCACCTCTGCCTAACCCTTTGGGGAATACACACGTGGTGTTATGTTATGTTATCTTCATATAAAGCTTTTGATCTTATCCTGCATGTTATGCTTATGTTTAAGCTGCCGATTTTTATACTAGAGGTTATTAAAAATCTATTGTAACTTTTAGTACCTAACATAATACATGCCCGAATTACTATAAAAAAACCCAAATCGCTATAATATTTCAAGAGTTATCTCGATTTCGTCAGGATCCCATCATCAGATCCTGACATTATGACAGTGGGACCAACCTGGAAAGTATACACTTTTAAACAAAAAAAGAATTTTCCAAATCGGTCCGGCCGTCTTCGAGTAACCAGGGAAAAAACATTTAAAAAAATTATAAAGATTCCAAGGAACTGAGAAACTGTTCCTTTTTTTTTGAAGTCGGTTAAAAAGGTTGACTGGCAAATAATTTCTTGTGGTATAAGTCTACATAAGTAAGTACCACTTTGTACAAGAAGTTTAAATAAATAAATAAGTAGGTAATAATAAATAAAAAAAATCTGCTGAAAATATGTAAGTACGAGTATGTGTAAGTGCAACGAATACCATTTAATTTCCCACTTTCATAATTATTATTATTTCTTTGTGCAGTTCTGCAGAATGCCTTTGATGCATTCGACCACGAGAAGAAGGGAGTCATCAGTACAGACTTCATCGGCACCATCCTAGAGATGTTGGGTCACGAAGTGGACGACGACACCTTGAAGGAAATCATCGCTGAAGTCGACGTTAATGGTAAATAGTTGTTCCTAGTCTCTTGCAAACGAAAAAAGAAAAGTCTTAGTCTGTGAACGGCCCTGGTGATTTCTTCAGGTAAATTGATATCTACTGAAAGGATATTGATAGATAGGTGAACTTCTACATACCTACTTAAAACTAGTTCAATTGACATCTTAATCCATTTGACACCTGCAAGATACAATAATTTTTGTAGACAGCTATTTTTTTTTGTTTAATTTGTACCCAACGATTTATACGATAGATGGCGCTAGTAGCGAGGCAGCTAGCCATCGTGTCGGGAATTACATATTATCGCAGCTAGGTGGCGCTATAAACAGAAGGATAAATAACACACATACAGGGTCAAATTAAATTAGCTAGTGAAACTCTGCAGACGTAATTAAGTAAGTACCAATTAGGGTACCGATATCTAAACACGATAAAAAAAAAACAAAATAAATTTTATGTTTTTTTTTTGGGGGATCAACCACCGCTTGTAGTGTTGTTACTTGAAGTATGAGCGGAGAAAATCTGTTTATCCTGTTTAGATATATCGATATTAAACATGATAAAACTGATTTTCTGCCTGCATCACGTCTGTGAAGTTTACATAAACAAAACTAATTTTGTAAACTGATATTTCAAGTGGCTACACTAACTGCATTCGATGAACTCACAAAAACATCCTCAAAATAATTTCTTTTTTGTTTTATCATGTTTAGATATCGATACTCATCACATTTGCGGAGTTTCGCTAGCTAATTTAATTTAAACCTGTAAGTATATGAATTTCATGTGTATCTTGTTAAATATTTAATGTGAATCATTTTCATTTTAAAATAAATAAATATCATATTTTTTATCATCAGAATAAAAACGTTTATCTTACAAGAATTTTATGGACATAAAACTGTTCGAGAACTATTTCTATAACGTTTATTTAAAGTAATTAAAAAAAAAAACCAGCAAATAAATTCCAAAAAGTAAGCCTCACCGTGACAATGTATGCACATTGCCGTGACCAGGATTCGAACCTGGGTTACTACGGCCACAACGTAGGGTCCTAACCACTAGACGATCACGGCTATCGAGGCATGTTGAATACTGTTGAAATTAAGTATTCCGTTCAACGTTGTATTTTTTGATAGCGCATAGTGACGTCATCGATGTTTACAGGAACTGGCGAGCTTCAATTCGAGGATTTCTGCGCATTAGCTGCTAAATTCTTGACAGAGGAAGATGATGAGGCGATGCTCAAGGAACTTAGAGAAGCCTTTAGGTTATATGACAAGGAAGGTTTGTATATTATCAGTTAATACATAGTTTCAAGTTTACATAGTTGCAAGTTTTCTCTATTACGATAGTTTACAGGCTGAAAAATCCTTCTATAACTATAAAATAGAACTAATACTTAAATAATAACTTTCCAAAGTCAGGTCTAAGAAGTAAATAATCAATTTTACTTCTTTTTTCCAGGAAACGGTTACATAACGACAGATGTGTTAAAAGAAATCTTCAAGGAGCTGGACAACACCATCACAGCTGAAGACTTGGACACCATGATTGAGGAGATTGACTCTGACGGTTCAGGAACCGTGGACTTTGATGGTGAGTGCAAAAACCTTTAAAATTCGAATCTAATTAAATAAATCATGGGTCAAGAAGAACGATTAAATACTTAAATATGCCTAATGAAAATGGCTAAATAGTGTCCATAATATTATCAAAATTAATACATTGTTTTTTAAAAGATGCTAATTAATTAAAATATGTATATACCTACCTAATAGATTCTTCTGACGATAAGTTAACCGAATACAGAGGGGAAAAAGGAGCAAAAATAGCTTATTGAATTAAAGATTGAAGTACCTAATAAATAATGGCTACAAATGACTAAAATCAAAACAAAAATGCGGCTAGTAACAACGGCTAATAATGGCTATTATAACTGGTGAAATGTGGGTGAACTAGATCTAGTTGAACACCAGCGTTAGGCACTAGTTATCTGGCATTTTTGCCTTTTAGTCTGTGCTAAGTAAATGTATTTTCTTTCTTTCTTTTCTTTCTTTACTATAGGTACAACTCTGCCTAGCCCTTCGGGGATTACAGGCGTGATGTTATGATAAGTAGGTAGGTAATGGCTCACTCTGGTTCAAATACTGACAGATATTTTTTTTATTGTTTTAGAATTCCTCGAGGTAATGACAGGAGAATAAAAGTACGTGGACTGGAAATATAGGATATTATTAAACCAAATGTAAATAATAGTACAAAATATTATAAGGAAAATTAAATAAGACAACGACGGAACACAATTTCATGGACTTTTGCTATAGGAACATGTTCAACACTGAGAACGAAGACCCTGCGAGATATTTATGTGTTCCAAAAACCAAATTAAGTACCTACTTATAAGTTTAATAAATTAAGCTAAATTAGGTGTTAACTGCGCGCAGTATTTGTATTAAAATCAATATCGTAATAACATTATTTTATTTTTGCACAAACCTACTTACTGTTAAAAGCGACACCTAGCGGTCGTTTGTAGAACTACGGACAATCAACGGTTGTTTGTGTTAAACTAGTAGGATACCTACATAATAGGTGGCACTACTGATCTGGATGAAAACTACGTATAATAGCGTGATAAGCCTTGTTTTGCACTGCTATATGCATACTTACCAGAGGTTCTTAAGGCTATACGGGCACATTAATGTCTTAGCTTTGAAGCTCTTTAGTTCTAGCAAGTACGAAACTGTTTCATCACGTTTGCTACTGGAACATCAAAATACTACCAAATTAATACAAATGGCAGGGTTTATGTAGACATAAAAATAAAATTAATGTTCAACGGTTTCATTAGAAGTGAAGTGCATATAAAGACTACCCATACTGTAGTTTAGTTACGCACTTCTAATGAAACAGTTGAGCATTAATTTTGTTTCTATGTTTTCCTAACTCCTGCCATTTGTATTAATTGGAAGTATTTTAATGTTTCAGTAGTAATGGTGTTATTTGCTGATGACACATCACTAATTTTTAAAGTTAACCGCTTGTGTGCATGCGCTCGCGGTTAACCAAGAGCTTGACGACGTAAATAACGCTATGCTTAAGGTCCATAATTGGTTCACTGTAAATAATTTTGTACTAAATAAGAAGAAAACTAAATGGATAAAATTCACGTTACCAAATGTTAGAAGTAGTGAATGTCACGTAGTATTGAATAAGGAAATACTACAATTCGTCGAAAAGACTGTTTTCCTGGGAATTACGCTGGACTCAAAGCTGCAGTGGAGTCCTCACTTAACATCACTTGCAGGGCGGCTAAGCTCGGCTGCTTACGCTGTTTGGAAAATCCGCCAATTAACAGACGTGGATACCGCGAGACTGGTCTATTTTAGTTACTTTCATAGCGTCATGTCTTACGGTATTTTGTTATGGGGACGGGCTGCAGATATTGATTCTATCTTTATTCTGCAAAAGAGGGCTGTCAGAGCCATTTACAACCTCCGCAGTCGCGAATCTCTAAGGGAACTTTAAAAAAAAAATTATGACGGTACCTTGCCAATATATACAGTGTGAGTCTTTATAATGTGCACATATCGAAATGAGGGAATCTATGCTTAATTTTATCGACGGAAAAAATGTTTAAAAAAATCTAAATATTTATTTATATTTTTTATGGATTTTTAAAAAAAATTGTTTGCTTTTGTGACCCCAGTGTATACAAAACTGTGTAACTTTTAAACTAAACGATTTATCACGATGAAACAAACTCTATAATGTTTGGAAGTAATTAGGTGTCGTCATAAAATAAAAATTATGGAAAAAAAATAGCCACATTTAAAAATAAACATTTTTGTTTGGCAAAAATCTGATTTTTTTTCATTAATTTTTACAAAAATTGTAAAATTTCTCAATAACATGCCCCCATCACCTTCTTTTTTTATAACTTTAAGTTATTCTTCATTGTATTAGGAACCTAACGGTAAAAATTGCATGTTTTTAACTCAACCCCAACATTTTTTATCAACTGTCAAAGAAAGGCCCAACGCATAGCTATTGTTTAGCAGGTAGATAAACTTTCTTTTGAATGTGCGCAGGTCGAGGAGGTAGGGCCAGCCAAAGGAACTTGAATTATGACAGATGTCAGACTGGCAGTCGCTCCGAATTATTCGCCGCTGCTACATGTGTTTCGGTACTTTCGTTCGCTGGACTTTCATAACTTTCGTTCGCTGCTACATGATGCCGCGTTTAAGTGAATTTTCCCCGGCACACATCGCCGACATACATTTTTATTATGGAGTGGGACAAGGAAGTGCCAGAGCTGCGCGCGCGGCTTACATAGCTGCGTATCCTAACAGGCAACCAGTGCCATCTGCCCGAAACTTCCAGGAAGTTCACAGAAGGTTGTCGATCACTGGACTTGGATCAAGTAGAGATCATCGCGAGCCACCTCAAGTAATTATTGATGCGGCTACTGAACAAGCAGTATTAAGTGATTTGTTTGCTGATCCATCCATAAGTACTAGACGACTGGCTCTTCGTCACGGAATATCCCAAAAATCAGTGTGGCGTATTTTAAAGAAAGAAGGATTGCATCCTTATCACTATCAAAGGGTGCAACATCTACATGAAGACGTAGACTGGCGTCCAAGGTGTGTGATGTCCACATGGATTCAAAGAAAAACCAGAGCAAACCCAAACTTTCCAAGAAAAATACTATGGATGGACGAAGCGACATTCACTAGAGACGGTATTACTAACTGTCGAAATTTACACAGATGGTGCCGCGCAGGTGAAAACCCGAAACTGAAACGGTCATCTACTTTCCAAGTAAGATTTTCGATAAATGTTTGGGCTGGTCTTATCGATAACATGTTGATTGGACCAGTCATATTGCCGAGAACGTTGACTGGTGAAAGATTTTTAAGTCTATTGAGAGATGATATGCCTCAGTTATTGGAAGATGTCCCACTGGCTGTGCGTCAAAGGATGTTTCTTCAGATGGACGGATGTCCTGCCCATTACGCTACAAATGTAAGAAGATTTTTAAACGAAAATTATCATGACAAATGGATCGGCCGGCAAGGACCTGTAGGGTGGCCTGCGCGTTCACCCGATTTGACGCCCCTTGATTATTTCCTATGGGGGACCATGAAGCAACGCGTCTACAGTACCCCCATCAACAGTGAGGCCGATTTGCGTGACCGCATAATAAACTGTGCGAATGATATTCGCAATGATCCCGAAATGATAAGGAGAGCGACACACCAAATTCTAATTCGCGCGGCTTTGTGTTTACAACAACGAGGTGGACATTTTGAGAACCTGATGCATTAAATTTTGTATTTAATAATAAATGGGTTTCAATTGAACTCTTTTGCATTAATTATCATCCCAAACAAACCACCCTTATGAGAACAATACGATTCCGCGTTCGGAGTGCCATCTTTGAAACGACCCGCGCGCATTCACAACAAAGTTAACAAAAAAAAGTTTATCTACCTGCTAAACAATGTGCGTAGCTATGCGTTGGGCCTTTCTTTGACATTTGATAAAAAATGCTGGGGTTGAGTTAAAAACATGCAATTTTTACCGTTAGGTTCCTAATACAATGAAGAATAACTTAAAGTTATAAAAAAAGAAGGTGATGGGGGCATGTTATTGAGAAATTTTACAATTTTTGTAAAAATTAATGAAAAAAAATCAGATTTTTGCCAAAAAAAAATGTTTATATTTGATTATGGCTATTTTTTTTCCATAATTTTTATTTTATGACGACACCTAATTACTTCCAAACATTATGGAGTTTGTTTCATCGTGATAAATCGTTTAGTTTAAAAGTTACACAGTTTTGTATACACTGGGGTCACAAAAGCAAACAATTTTTTTTAAAAATCCATAAAAAATATTAATAAATATTTAGATTTTTTTTAACATTTTTTCCGTCGATAAAATTAAGCATAGATTCCCTCATTTCGATATGTGCAGATTATAAAGACTCACACTGTATATGAAAATATTATGTATGTTAGAAAAATCTACATCTTTTTAGTAAGATAGTGACCGGCATAATTTTAACACTAGAAATAGGAACAAATTAGATCAATCACGTTTCAGATTGTTGGTACACACTTCTTTTATGGGGTACTATGTTATAATAAAATACCTCTCGATATTCTTCAACTAAATGAGAAGCAATTTAAAACATGCATTAAACGCACACTATGTAGACAAGCATATTAAAGGTTCGATCAATAAATCATAGATAAAAATGCTTGGCTAAATGCTGGTCCGGCTCTACAGCCACTTGGGCTTTATTATTATTTTTCTTTTTGGAAGAAATGCGTCCCTTTTTTCTGACATTATGACCTTATTGTTTACTTTTAATTTTTATTTCATCAAGTTTTAGATGTTGAATAAGTAATTCAATAGGTAGGATTTTCTTTCCTTTTGGTAGTAAGATATTATTAATCTTTTAAATACAATCATTGCAAACTATAGTTTTGTATAAATTAGAAGCATTTTGCAATTTTGTAAATGTGAGTACCATGGAGCTGTTTTATGTTATGATGTAGGTATATTGACTTGAAAGAGTATGGCAGTTGAGAGTATGTCATGCTCACTTAAATGTCTCGCTGATGGTGGCGCGTGTGTTGGATCATTCGGTTCCCTACAAAATGGTTGAGCTGGATGGTGCTGGTCCACGCGTCATGTTCGTGAACGGGTGCCGTCAGTGGAGACTGGTCATCTCTTAATTGCCAGGCCTTATTTTTAATCTTATATTTTGAATTGTTTTTAATTATTTATTTTTTACATTGTTCTCACATATAGAAGCAACAAGAACAATGTACTCAGGATTTTGTAATAATTTTGATTTAAAAGAGTGTCCATAGAGTTTCTTGCCCATTCTTCTCCATAGAGATCTACGTTTTGGAATGGGCGACTAGCTTCAATTTTCTGACTAACTGACTGACTCTTTGACAATTCAAACGTGCCTGTATTTGGTTTAATTGAAATAAATGCTTTGAGTTTGAGTTTAAGTGTGATGAAACAGTTTCGTACTTGCCAGGAGCTAGACCACCACCTCTTAAAGCAGTATTATTGTAATCTTACTTGAGTGTGGGAAAGAGACGGAGCTAGACGTCCTGTCTAGCTTCATCTCTTTCTCACACTGAAGTAACATTAAAATAATACTGCTTTAAGGGGTGGTGGTTGGCCCCCAGAACGAAGAGCTTCAAAGAACCTCTAGTTAAGCATGCATAGAGCAGTGCAAAACTAGGCTTATCATGCTACGTAAAGAGCCTAGCCTGGGTTTATAGCCTATCACAAACATTGTGAAATAATGTACCGGGTATTTTAAACCAGCTAGCGAAACTCCGCAGACGTGATGGGTGTCGATATCTAAACACGATAAAATAAAAAAATCACTCATCAATCGAAGTACTTATGAGTTGTAAAAATCAGTTTTTTTGTTTTGTTTTGTTTTGTTTACCGTGTTTAGATACCGAAACCCATCACGCCTGTGGAGTTTACACAAAAAAAGATTTTTTTTAACTGATATTAATTCAAGTTACTATACACACTACCTGCGGTTGATGACCCCAAAAAAACTCATCAAAATAATTTATTTTTTGTTTTATCATATTCAGATATCGATATCCATCACGTCTGCGGAGTTTTGCTAGCTAATTTAATTTGACCCTGTATATAAACTGCTGAAAGGCCTGAATTAATTTTTTATAGGATTACCTCCAACATAAGCTCCTCAAAATTTTTAAAAGCATCTAGGGTTTAAACCTAAGTGAAACGATTTGAGATCCTGTAGTACAGTAGGGACCAAGAAAAACGAACCCATAGAATTAGCACACAAAAACGAACCCATAGGATTAGCACACAAAAACGAACCCATAGGATTAGCACACAAAAAAGTTTGTCAGGAACATATTCACTACACTAGTTCGAAAATTTTGCACAATGTTACTGGTCCCGATATTTTTTAAGACCGCTTCACCAGCTTCATTTAATCAGTGAGGGCTAAAATTGAATCATTGTTCAAAGTAGAATGGAACTCCATGACGAATTCTGTTTTCTAAACAAAATCAAGTTAGGTATTGACAAAAGTGTTAGATCGGAACAAGACTCAACGTAACTTGGTTGAATTTCTTCACTAATTGTATAACGTTCTGTAGCAATGCTTTTACTTTTGTTGTTTAGCTTCACGACACTGAGGCAATAACTGTAATGCCAACTAGTGTCGTTATTATCCCACATTTAGATGTTTTCACATTCTAATAATTTACACTTTTACTGTAAGTTGGTCATAAGTATCAATAAGCATACGCCTATCGATTGGAAATCGTGCGAACGAAATAGTAAAGTACATACTCGTACATCGGCGGCATAGCATGGTCTTTTAAAATATATCATTATGACAATTGATTGATTTAATATCTAATGGCGTGTACCCAAAAGTAAATGGAAATAAAAAAATAATGTAATGGTACCTAGGTACATATGTCATGACGCATACTGTAACTTTGTATTCATAGCATTGTAAGCAATATATAACAATAATACGAGCCACACGATCCAATTGAATTCTTGGCAATCTGGATGACACATTGACAGTTGACTCCCTTTTTGGCCCGAATACAAGTTCCGCTGTCGTGTGAGGCTAGAGAGGTCGCGTCAGCCGTAGGGCATTTAAAAGGTCACTCCAACTCCATAGCCATAGGTAGGGCTGAAATGATCTAATTTGAAAGCCTGAAGGTCCATTTATACGTCATTTAAGATTATGACTGTCATGCAAACATTATTGATACTCATGGACATTATAAACAAGGTGTAATTTAAATAACGCACCACCTCTTAAGGGGTCATCATTTATTATGGGACCAAACCTGAAATTGAGAAAAATAAATCAGCTGTTCCCTACATATTTATATTTGCATAATTCGTCAAAACGGAAACACCTGATATTTTTTTCGCTATTTCAGGTTTGGTCCCGTAGTAAATGTTGTTCATAATGATGAGTACAACGACCCTTTAAGAGGTTGTGCGTTATTTAAATTAGACCTTGTTCTGTTTGCATTATGTACATTTCACAAGTCGGATTGGAAAACGCTAAAAGTTAATCATTCTGACGACACCAGGAAGACCAAAGACACCAGGTTAATTATAGCAGAGACTATTAAACTGAGTTAGTTATAAATAAATATTGTAATTTATTTAACAGTATAAAGTTGACCTCTATCTCACGAAACGAAGGGAAACTCAACAGTATCTCATTAATTAAGCATGAAGGAAAGGCCCTACATTTTAGACAGCACATCAAGTTTGTTTCTCATAAGCATGATATCCATAACACTTCCGTTTCATGTCACAAATATTTATACCAGCCGGGTTAAACCAAATACGTAACGTGAGTGATTTAGAAGAAATAGTAGACAAAGATCTATGGGCAAAACTAATGAGCCAATGGGTCTCTCTTAATGGGAAACAAATTCGCGGTAGGTTAAGGCCCACGCGGAGACGGCGGTATAAGCTGGTCTCCATTAATAAAGAGTGGACCTTGGCAGCTCTAGACAGTGCGAGGTGGAAGGAGAGTACGGAGCCTTTGCCCTGCAGTGAGACAGTATGGGCTAATAAAAATAGTAGACAACGATAAAATGAAGTACATAGTTGACAAACATCTTCTTTCATAGGATTCTGGCGATCTGCCAGAAAAATGAAACTGAAAGATAACTAGATCTCAGTCTACTTCTGATCTTGTTTGCATCATAATTGCAAATGACCCATTGCTTACAATTGCTACGTACGTGACAAGCTAGGCTATAAACGCAGCTGTACCTACTTATGATCTAAAATGTATTAAAAAGAGAAACAAATAGTTTGTGGTTGTCCTCGTTCACGTAGATATGGTATTTTGTTTTTAGTGCCAATGGCAATGGAATGTAGTGTTTTCACTTGTTTAACGTTCTGTTACGTATTATCGGTATTATTATTGTAAATATTGGGGACTACTGTGGCATCGTCTAACACGTTGGGATCTCGCGTCGTAACTTTTAACATGAATACTTACTTCTTACTTTTATGTAGGTAGTTATAATTTCCACGAAATCAATTCATAAAAGTAGATACTTGTGTATTTACTTGACCTCGTCCTAAAGATATGCGTTTGTACTACAGCCATTACCTTTAAGGTAGTTACCAACTTTCAGTTAAAAATATCAAATGAACAGTTGCAAGCAAGGCGGTTGTGGCTAGCATTTGAAAATAAACCTAAAATATTTCACAATCTCGAGGCATCACCAGCTGACAATTTCAACCTCGTTTAATAAAAATCTACGTTTTTTAAACAACACAATTTTACAATGATGACAGATTATCAACCTGTCCTGTCTATGCGCAAATTGCAAAATGCAAACGCGAAGGAATGAAAGTCCAACAAGATGAATGCTTCATTAACTTCAACTAGCGGCTCATATTAGGGCCCGTTTGCGGTCCAGTCCCTACCTCAGTACCTAGATTTCTTCCTGCTACTGAGTGAGCTCGTGTGATTGATATTTCAAGACGGAAATTGCATTGAGAACCAATTATTCATGTAACTTTACAAATTAAGTTGTAATAGTTACGTTGTTATGTACATGTTTAAGGTCGTAATTTAATAAAGGTCGGGTTGTAATTCTTTTTAAGTAATGTGGTTTAGTCATATAAAGTTGGGTTAATGATGGCATCATTACTGGGTATTACATATAGTAGTAGACAGATTTAGAGATAATACAAAATTAAATGTGCCTACCTATAATAGTTTGAAATACGTGTAGGCTTATTGAATATAATAATTTAAAAAAAATTTTGACTGACTATCGTCATAGGTAAACGTAACATTGGACTGTATTCGATTGCTATTACTGCACATCTAAGTGGAGATGTGAAAGTGACACTGCTCTTATAACTTTCAAGCCTGAATAGACACGAACTTCATCCTATGCTCAATGTGCTTCGTCGTTCTTCTTATTTATGTACTGTTCTTATCTTATCAAAGATCAGTCAACAACACCTCCCATTAGATGACAGTGGAAGTCTAGATATGTATAATCAGCTATCGGCTTTCTTAAGCAGGGTAGCCAATGCTAAGAATGAGGCTTGGGGTTCGGGAACCCCATCACCATCCTATTCCGTGTGTCCGTATACCCCGGTATACGGACACACGGAATAGGATGGTAGAGGACTGAGCTCTGGAGACAGGCCTGATCGTCCTAATCCAGGGCTCTGTCCCCACGTGTGTGCGGATGCGGGGGGAATCAGTGGTGGACATCTCGTTCTCCAGCCCCGCTCTGTGGCCGCATGTCATCAACTGGCGCGGGTGGAGACCTATTCAGACCACCGGTACATCCGGTATGACGTCTCCACCCAGACCTCGAGCGCGCCGGTTCCACAGGCCCCGAGTGGTTCGCGGTAGGCGCTGAAGCAGCTGGATCTGGAGCTCCTCCTGGAAGCCTCGATCGTGCAGGCCTGGGTGTTACCACCGGACAGGCCTGCTGACATCAACGTCGAGGTGGAGTGGTTCCGGGAAGCCATGTCCGAAATATGTGACGTGGCAATGCCCCAGGTCCAGCCCGGACGCGCCTGGCACCAGGTGTGCTGGTGGTCGCGGAGCTGACGTCTCTGCGCAAGGCGAGCGTTGCTGTGCGACGCCGGTACACCAGGCATCGTTGGCTTCGTATCCGCCTTCCGGATACGGAAGCCATTCAGGCGGAGCTGTACGAGGGGTACTGAGCGGCGACGACCACCCTCCGAGCGGAGATCCTGCGGGCCAGAGGACTGGCACGCAAGGAGTCGCTGGGGACTCTGAATAGGAACCGGTGGGGACGCCCCTACAAAATGGTGCGTGAGAAACTCCGCCCATGGGCTCCCCCGCTGACGCAGAGTCTCCGGCCCCAGCTCGTGGAGGACGTGGTGAGCGCTTTGTTCCTTTTGCGAGGAGTACATACTACCCCGCCCATGGCTCTGCCTCCTGTGGTGCCCGATGCGGACCACCACCGCCGACGATGACAACGAACGAACGGTTGCGTGTTCAACTCACGTCGGGTATGTAAGTATGTTCAGATTACCTCGGGGTCACCAATATAGAACTTTTGTTGGGACGTGGTATAGGTTATATAGAGTGATGAAATTAAATGTTTATTTAGTGCTACACAGTGAATTTAATGGTAAAGTTACTAATTTAGCAAGGTAGGTATATAAACAATAACTAAGATTAGGCAGATTATAAATTGACACGAATAGCGTGGGTAACGGCTAGTAGTGGTGTGTCGTCGGCGATTCTCTATATTTGAACCCCTGACGTGCGACGTCACAGGTATTTGAAGTCGCCAGTTTGCATGTGTGTGGGTTGCATACGACAACACTCCGGAGGTGACTGAGGTAGGCAAAAATACTACCCCAGGACCCAACCGCTTACCTGGGAAAGCCTGGGTTCTGGCCTTGGAGGCTCTTGGGCCTCGACTAAGGGGGCTCCTAAGTGCATGCTTGGAGAGTGGCCGGTTCCCACTTTGTTGGAAGACGAGGAAACTGGTCCCCATTAAGAAGCCAGGGCGCCCTGCGGACTCTCCGTCCGCGTATCGGCCCATCGTGCTGCTCGACGAGGGGGGCAAGCTCATTGAAAGAGCCAATGCATTCAGATAAGACAATCTCTATTGTATTAAGCGTGTTCTGATAACAATTGCATGGTGTATTTAATAATTTATGATAATTGTTTGCAATAATAGAAATGACTAAACTATTTTAAAACATAAACTTCAAGGTAACTTACTATTATAGTCGTAAAACTGTCATAATAATTGTGTCAATCTAATTATCTATTATTATAAAAGATTTACATATTATAGCAGATTACAGAATATAATATTTACATCTGTCTTTATCTTAATATACCTATACAAGGTGTAACATAAATAACGCACAACCTCTTAAGGGGTCACTGATCATTATGAACAATTTTTACTATGGGGCCAAACCTGAAATCGCGAAAAAAGAATCAGCCGTTCCCTACATTTTGACGAGTTATGCGAACATAAATGTACTGAACAGCTCGGACACCATGGCCTGTCCTGCTGCAGGAGTGCAGGTCGCATAGCACGACACGCCAGCATTAACGATATTATTCGTCGAGCTCTTGTCACCGCCGGCGTACCAGCGATATTAGAACCAAACGGCTTGGTACGTGACGATGGGAAGAGACCAGACGGCATGACGTTGTTGCCTTGGAAGGTGGGTAGACCTATGGTGTGGGACGCAACCTATGTCGACACCCTTGCGCCATCTCATGTTCCAAGCACGGCGTGCTGTGCTGGCGCCGCTGCTGCGGCTGCTGAGACCCTTAAGCGGCGCAAATACTGTAACCTTATCGGTAACTATAGTTTTGAGCCGTTTGGGGTCGAAACGCTCGGGTCATGGGGCCCGAGTGCGCGTCTCCTTTTTAAGGAAATTTCTCGCCGACTGGTCGACACTTCACGTGACCAGAGGGCTGGCTCGTTCTTTGGCCAAAGAATTAGCATTGCCATTCAACGTGGCAATGCTGCCAGTCTTCTGGGCACGTTTCCGGATGACAGCGATGCGGACGAGTACTTCGAAGCCTAAGTTTCCTTTTGTTTTGTATATTTATTTGTATAGTTAGTTAGATCTATAAACTTAAAAACATGATAAACTTAAAAATTGGCCTGAATACTTATTAATCTAATTAATAATCTATACAATCTATACAAATAAATAAAATTAAAGTGTCCGTTTGTAATGTCAAAATAACAACTTTTTACTAAATGCATAGGAAAGTATAAACGGTTCTTATAACAAAAAAGCAATTTTTAACATTTTTGTCCGTCTGTCGGTCTGTTTGTTCCGGCTAATCTCCGAAACGGCTGGACCGATTTTGACGGGACTTTCACTGGCAGATAGCTGATGTAACGGCGGGTAACTTAGACTATTTTAGAAAAATAATTAGGGTTCCGCACAAACAAACTAAAACCCATGAAATTTTTAACAAAAAGTCGGAATTGAAAAATTCTTTTTGCATTTGGTAACCTAATTCTCGAGGATAGTTATGGACTATTTAACATCACGCTAAGACCCTCAGGAGTCGAGCAAAAAGAAAAAGTCAGAAAGAACACTAAGCGAAAATGAAGTAATAGCGCGGGCGCCCGCCCGCGCTATTACTTCATTTTCGCTTTCGCTTTCGATTGGCGACGGGTCGGGGGACGAGGGAGTTTTATTAAAATGTGGCTCTTATTTTAGTATATTGTGTATCTTACGACACCCACGCGAACAAAGTCGCAGGGCACAGCTAGTCCTAATAAATTATAAAGATCATCAACATTACTTTTCGAAAAAAGCCTTTCAAAGGGGGTGGAGGGGCGATAAATTATTTAGAGGAAAGTACGAAATCCACGCGGATAAAGTCGCGGGCAAAGTGCTAGTAATATATAAGCTAACAGACTTAAAATAATAATGTACATTTATATAAAAAAAGAGGAAAAATAATCATAGGGCATCAAAAATTCGTCCGCATCCCTGTTAATGGGAAAGGTGCTCAAAACCTGGCAGCATTGCCACGTTGTAGGCGATGCAGATTGTTTGGCCGAAAAATATGCCAGCCCTTTGGTCACGTGAAGAATCGACCAACCGGTTGGCGATGTCTCGAAAAACCAAGTGGGCATTTGGCCCTAGTGTTTCAATCCCAAACCGCTGGAATATATAACTCCCAATAAGATTGGAATATTTTAACCGTTTACGGTTTTCCGCACCTGCAGCAGCAGCCCTAGCACAACCCGCAGTACTAGGAAGATGGGATGGCGCAAGAGTGTCGACACATGTTGTATCCCACAGCAGAGGCCTGCCTAACTTCCAAGGCATTATGCTCATTCCGTCTGGTCTCTTCCCATCATCTCGTGCTATGTATGCCGTTGGGTTCTAAAATACCTGGCACAAACACAGACAACACAAAAAAAAAAACTGGTGACAAGAGCATGACGGATGATGTCAGTAATGCTGGCGTTCCATGCTATCTGGCCTGCGCTCTTACTGCAAGATATGCCATGTTGTCCGAGACAGTCGAAGGCTTCACCGCACTGACAGCGATGTGGAGTCCCCCAAGGAGCGCTCAGACGCAGACAACTAGCGAGCCGGAAG
Organism: Fissipunctia ypsillon; assembly: GCA_947568875.1. Classification (NCBI taxonomy): domain Eukaryota; kingdom Metazoa; phylum Arthropoda; class Insecta; order Lepidoptera; family Noctuidae; genus Fissipunctia; species Fissipunctia ypsillon. The sequence continues at coordinate 17,885,562 of OX387654.1, read as the reverse complement.
GTGGTATCACCCAGCATACTAGCCTATGTTGGCTGGCGGTAGTGCTTGAAGCCAGAAGATTTTGATTTTTTTAAAACAAAATGATTGATTACAGTTTCCTTGGTAATCGGGCTGAAATCTGGTCTAAAAGCGGTTTTATGGTTTTAAGCGTGATTTCTAGCCGCAAATGATTTTTTTTTGCTTCCCAACACCAATAGGTAGGTACATGATGGTGATACATGTATGCAATACCTGTTGAGGTGAAGGGATGTTTTAGCACACATCACCGAAAAAGACATTCCTTAACTTGAGCAGCCAGTATGAAACCACTAGGTACATATACCTACTCCAGGATGTAATACATCTCTGCCTTTTAAAGCAGGTTAAGTATTAATTTAGCAACAATATATCTCTTATACTTAACTATGCAAAATACTTTAGCAAATAATTCCTAATTTTAATTAGAGTTTATTGCTCCAACTGTATTGCTTAACGAACCAAATGATTTAGAACAAATATTTATTTTAATTAATTCTAAATTCATTACTGATGCAATTTGTCTGAACATGAACACTGGACTGGAAATGTTTCGTTGACTTAATAGTTAGGAATTATTTATCGCTGGCGAGATAAGACAGATAACTGAACTGGACATTGTCATCTGTTGCATGCAAGATTGTTGTATTGAAATATGATGCAAACTACTTAATTAATGCACAGGTATCAAATTAGTAGGACTTGTTAGTAGTTATAAAGAAGAAATAAGAACATGAAATAAAACTAAATTTATTCATTTATAACAGTTACTACAACGTCAAATAAATATATTGAGACCGGTAGATTTTGCTCAAAATAATATCCAATTTACTCAGTCGAATAGGCAGGTAGGTATTTTAGCTTTTTCCGCTTAAAACATATTACTTACATGTTCTTTTCAAAAGTGATTTCTGGGTGAAAGCATAGCAATGAATGGTTCAGACATTCTGGGAAATCGTAAGGACATTAGGTTTATTTCGCTTTTTAGGGGTACGGAAACCCGAAGGCTGCCAAACGAAACCCTATTACTAAGCCTCCGCTGTCCCTCCGTCAGATTGTGTATTTCTATTGCCGCTATAACAAAAAATAATAAAAATAAAATAAAGTAAAACTTTAAAGCGGGTCCCCATACAATAAAACATTTAAAATTTTTAAATGATAGATGGCTATCTCCGTTTTACCCGATTTGCCTTTGGACAAGTGAACCTAAACATGGGGTTAAAAGTGCTCCAACAACCTAAGTACATAGAATTAAACATTGCCAAAATCACAACGCCTTATGAACAGGTGACTGGCATTATCAATGTGGTGTCAATGTCACCATTAAAAATAATTGTAATAAATCTGGCATTGTCAGCAGTAAGCTTTTTATTATTAAATCACTTCATGTTCCGGTTCAAAAACCCACCGTCATATAATATTGTATGCCGTAATTAATTCTAAAAGCATTGATAACGAGACGCCTATTATATTCACGTTTACGGATCTGATATAAAAAGGTCGGGCAGTGAACAGTGAACTGTTTTCTTTTCAAGGAAACTCTGCCTGCAAGGATATACCGTCGTTATGTTAATAAGAAGGGATAATTGCTTGAGACAGGTACACGTGGCGGACTTATAAAAATAATGTTGTTTTTAAACGTGATCCACGTAGGTAGGTATGTGGGAAAAAGTCGAATATAGAATATAATAGGTATTCGTTTATTTATTAACCAGTCCTATTAACTTCCTGTTATATTTCAGTTTTTTTTTTTTGTTACATTCTCGAGTCCTGAGTTCAATCCCCAAGTGAGCATTTCCTTATTGGGTTTTTGCTTGATGATTTTTCAAAAGCAGGACGAAGTCTGCGCTTTTACCCGGTTGCTGATATTAGGTTCGCTTCCTATGTATTGCATTGGACTTAAACATAACTGGCGAAAGTGAGTATACCTGCCTACTATATTCCTCTACCTCTTCGAGGAAATTATGAGAGCTGTTATGTTGTCGAGGATGCCCAAGCCTGACTAGTTTTGTATCGAGACGGATCCCTTATTATAAATTCTCGTTGTGGAAGCACGAAACACATGCACGCATGAATAATAAAGCTTCTAAAATTTTATCGAAAATATCCATTGCTTATCTTAATAGAATTATTGACACACTCAATGTGATTAATAGAGAGGTTGAACCCCGAAAAGAACAAAGGTAACAATTTGAGGTGAGGCCAAGCCGAAGGTCAGCCGATATGCCGATAAGCTGTCAGCATGACATGACTGTACCCTAATAAGGTCAAACCACACACGTCTTATTTTTCTCACAATATGGTTGAAATTTCCTTGACTATGGATACTTAATTTGGCCTGACATGTTTATTAGATCAGTGGGTATGAATGATTTGTATGAGATCAGATTAGACATAATGTATGGTTGCCAGGCATGTTGTATGTGGTTCATGGTGCTAATCAGTCATATCGTAATGGAAAGGGTTCTGGCGGATGCAGGAAATTGTTGAAAAATAATAATATATTGTTATGCCTTCCGCACTTTTAGTATGACGCGAGTATAGTAGGTAAATAAGTTTAATTGATGGATTACTTGAAACTTGGGTGACCATCTTTCCATACCGAGACTCCTTCGTGCCTCGGAAAGCACGTTAAGCCGTTGGTCCCGGCTGTCATTCGTGGATCTTTGACAGTCGTTACGGGTCGTCAGAAGCCCGAAAGTCTGACAACCAGTCTTACCTAGGGGTATGTACCCAGTAACTGGGTTGTGGAGGTCAGATAGGCAGTCGCTCCATGTAAAATACTGGTATTCAGCTGCATCCGGTTAGACTGGAAGCCGACCCCAATATAGTTGGGAAAAGGCTAGGCAGATGATGACTTGAAATATTCGTTAAGTGTTTTTTATAGTTAAGTGCTGATCCGTGAATAAAATAAGAAAAAACAATACATACTTAGTTTATTTTCATTCTTAAAGTTGATGGAGTATGTTTGCCACGGTTATTCAGTACCCTGCAAGAGCCTCTTACGCTCTACGCAGGCCATCCAGGACTCAAAGAGAGAAGCAAAGACCTCTGACTTCGACAAGCCCTTGGAACATTTGCGTCCCGGGCGTGATCTGCAGTGGCCTTTATGGAAAGCCCTCAATTGATTGCGTACCCAGGTAGGCCGCTGCAAACACAATTTGATGAAGTGGGGAATAACTGACCCAACTGATCTGATCAGACCAATCCTACACCCAATGCGAGTGCAGTGCTTCTGTTCAGAACATGTCCCACTTGCTGGAGTGTCCTAAGTGCTCGTACACTTGCACCTTTGAAGACCGAAAATATCTCCCACTGATGCCGCAATCAATGTCGCCACCTACCTGGCCTCAAACAATATAATAATAATCAACCAAAGTACCATCAGCACGAAAAGAAGAAGAAGACGGTTATCCGGTGAATGAATAATCCTTTCGGAGGAAGCTTTGATGTTTGTCTGTTGAATATAATTATTTTTATGAATGATCGAATAAACCTGTTCCAGCTATACAACACGTTACAATGATGACCGAACTCAACAATATCTGCATTTTCATTCACATATAAATTTGCATCACAAACAAAAATGCAAATGCAATATTATACATTCTTTATAATGAGATTATGAATGTAGAGTTCACTGTGGAGTGTCAAGTGTGGTCGAGTCACTGTTGTGCGGTCACCTTTGACCCAGATCAACTCTACGTAGAGTACACTCATTGTATAAAGACTCTAATAGAAATAAAAATGGGTTTGTTATAGGATTGTAGAAAAGTTTTGTCCGGAATGTTTGTGTTGTATATAGCTTCTTTTCTAAGCTGAATATTGAATTTTCTCAATTTCTTCAGTGTTTCAGACTTCAGCGGTCTGTAAGTAATGAAACTTAGTGCAAGTTGTAACCTGTAAAGTGTGAACAGGTGTTTAAAATTATTTTAAACAGGATATGACCAAAAAATGTGGATCCGCTGTAATTATATGGCAAATAAGTCGCGAACACATCATAAATCATAATTATTATGTAGAAGTAGATAATAATTATTGTCATCATATATTATACCACATTTAAACATTTGTAAGTGTTTGTGTATACATATGTCTTTGAATCCGGGTAAGGTGTAATAAAATAAAAATAAGTGTGAAATACGATATCTGTATACTTAGAGAACCATAAATTATAATAATATTCTTTCTTACTGCGTTTTACATAATAATGGACTCGTATGGAAATTAGATTGGTGGAATTTATTATTATTTTTACTGTCGATTTAATTGAATTGTGGAGTGCAACTGAATTATTTTGAAGTTGTACTGTAAATTATGCGCTTAAAAATAATAAGCGTCGGACCAGTTATTCTGGGCCGACTCTCTTTAGATTGCCATCGCCACACGCAAAGAAGAATATTTTTTTTTTACTTTCAGCCTCATATAGGTATCTACGTGGTTCTGATAAAAATATAAACATGACTTAAAACGCCAGAAGGCAGGCCTCGAATAAAATGAAAAAAAATAAAATTGCAGTTCAATCATTATTTTTCTGCTTTCCACCATTTCAACTTTACAGTCTACGTGTCATTTCTTTAATAGCATATTTTCTAGATCAAACAACACAAACATTGTCCTTTTCGCTTCAACAATAACCTGAAGGTTATTGGCGGCCAAGCAAGAACAATTCTCTTTTCGGTAGAAAAAAGCGTGACATTGCAGGTTTTGCGTACATTGCACTATAAAGTCAGTGCATAAATAATTATGTTTGTAAGTGACATGGGTGGGTAATGTGACCATTTATTTTTTGACTCAAAACGGGACATCGGTTTATTTATCTTAATTAGTAGGGCCTGTCATTCGTGTATCATTGACAGTCGTTACGGGTCGTCAGAAGCCCGATAGTCTGACAACCAGTCTTACCAAGGGGTATCGGTACCCAGTAACTGGGTTGTGGAGGTCAGATAGGCACTCGATACATGTAAAATACTGGTTTTCAGCTGCATCACGTTCGACTGGAAGCCGACCCTAATATAGTTGGGAAATGGCTAGGCAGATGATGAGTAGGGCCGATTCATAAAGGAAACTCAATTTTGAGAATCAGCGCAGCTCAGTGAAAAAAAACACATTTTTTAATTTTTTATTTATCAAAATTATTTATTGAAAAGTTAAGCATGATAAATTTGGCACGTTTTTTAAATATTCACCTTAGTTATCAACGTCGCCATAAGGACCGGTCACTGGGTTTTTTCAGACGACCACAATTTATTAATTAAAGAAAAGACTCTTTCTATTGGTGCATTTGATAGTGCAGGGGGTGATAGCTTTTTTTTTTTTTTTTGTGGATGGGAAATCATCAAATGACTTCTCCCGCTCTGGGCGGAGCGGGAGGGCGTGTCAGACTTTTACTGACTAAAACCCACCCGTGTTCCTTCTGTTGCCTGTGCCGGGGCCACGGTAACTCTTTCGAACATCCCGCAACCCTAGCTGGCATCGGCCCTAGCGGACCCCGTCAATAGTGCTGACATCTCTTTGAGGCGCGCGTGGAACACGACGCGCAGTCGACTCGGGCTTGGTCCTTACCGGACGGCGAGCTACCCATTGCTCGCCGTCCGCAAGCCCGCGCCTACGGTTGGAGGGGGTGATAGCTTGGGGTCAGTACCTACCAAAACAACACAGTGAAAAAGATTAAAAAAAATTGTATTTCTTGAACACATTCTTGTTTTTGATTGAATAAAGACTTATCAGTGAGTAGAGTAAACTATTCACGAATAACATGATGTAAAATAATACTAAAAAATTAAATATACTAGAAAGGCTTAGACATCTGATTCAAAGTTTGCTTGATTTTTGAAGGGTTAGGCAAAGGTGTACCTATAGTACACCCACATTTCGCCAGTTATGTTTATGTCCCATGTAATAGGGGGCGAGCCTATTGCCACCTACCGGACACAAATCCAGACTCCGGGATGCTACTGCTATTATATTGTGTTGTTTTGGTAGATATTGACCCAAGCTATCATACCCTGCACTAAGTCATACTATTGACTGAACACCCTATATATTTTTGGCTTTTCCGTCATCGTTATCGTTGATAGAATATGTCACTGTCGAGGTCCTCAGGATGAGCCCCGTGTCAAGTATTGAACCAAGTGCTTTGTCAATCATTAAGGATATTATTCATTCCTTTCTACTATAATTTGAACAGCTTTTATTTAATTCAATTCCCAAGATAAAATTTACATCATTTAAAAACTAACAGACTTAAAATAATAACAATAATATGCACAAGTATATAAAAGAGGAGGGGAAATAATCTTATGGCATCAATAAAATTATCCGCATCGCTGTCAACAGGAATAGAATAGAGTAGAATATAACACTCTTTAATAAGTACACCATAAAGATAAAAGAAAAACACAGGAAAAGTGCCCAAAAGGCTGGCAGCATTGCCACGTTGTATGGCAATGCTAATTCGACCAACCGCTTGGCGATGTCTCGAAAAACTAAGTGGGTACTCGGACCCCATGGTCCTACTGTTTTTTTTCCTTTCTACTTAATTATAATGTTGAACTTATGTAAGACAAAAGTCGATGTTATCTCGAATAAAGCGAGCTCCGGTGACTGAGCAATTGATATTAGACGTTTATGGAACTGGGGACGAGTGGAGTCGTGAGCATAGCTAGTTTATAATGGCAGAGTGACTAAGTAGTAGCCACGACCCGGTAGATCTTATCTGCCTTGTAGACAAGACTAAGTTTGACTTATATAAGTCTTGTGACTCGACACGATAATTTTTAGTCACGTGAGAGAGTGTTAATTTGTGAATGTATTTGTTTTAATTGTGGTGAAGGACTTACCTGAGTATTTAATTTGCGATTTAATATAAATCCAGAGAAGGGAAATATTTAAGGATAATCTGCCTATAACAAGAAAAGACGTCTGCTTTAATTATTATTCATTCATTATCGCATCAGAAGAAACTAGGTTTCAGCACATATTGTTAAAAAGCTTATTTTTTAGGTTAAAATAATGAAGTACAAATATGGGAACTCCAAGTTCAAACTATCGTAATTGTTACAGAATTAAACAGCTCTAGGCAATAATCCAAAAGTAGTCGCATTTCAAAGTTCAATTTCGATCTAAGAATTCCTAAAAACGAATCAATACTTTCAAATTCGAAAATTTTATCCATTGAAATATTTAGTAAAAGATAATACAAACTATTAATTAGCTCTAAAAATATAAATTCTATTAACAAAAACTAATAAACGAAGCGTAAAATATTAATCCACTTTGTTAGGTATTAAACAATATTTATTACAATGAAATCGCACTAAAGCCTCTATCGAGATTATTTCAGTAGTAATCGAGAGCACAGAATATGTCCATAATGCCTTATAGATTTAACCTACCGAGGCATAAAATGGCGTTACAAAGCTATTAACAATGAAATGTATACAGAGCGTTAAGCTAAAGTCAAGAGTCCATTGTACGAGACAAGGTGTTGTTACGAAACGACAATAGGGTTACTAAAGATTGCCTCTGAAATAATTGGATAGTGATGAAAAACGTTTCTTAATTTCACGATTTTGCTAATTTTTTTTAAACGCTGTATCTAAGTATAGTTTAATAACTGCCAGCTCAAATGTACGAACTAATCAATTGTGTCTTTTTGTGTTACACAACAATAGATTATGTCTAGAAACGTTTTTTAGCAATGACTAAATAATATTTATTTACTGACACAAGCTTTCTAAACAACATCAATGAATTCCCTGGCTCCTGCGCTAACATTTTTGGGAGTTTTGAAAAATAGAGAAGACCAACTCAGCTATAAAAAACCACATCTACAAGCGTGATAACCCTTTTTTTTGGATGGGAAATCATCAAATGACTTTTCCCGCCCTGTGCGGAGCGGGAGGGCGTATCAGACTTTTACTGACTAAAACCCACCCGTGTTCCTTTAGTTGCCTGTGCCGGGGCCACGGTAACTCTTTCGAACATCCAGCAAATGCGTGATAACCCTGAGTTTGAAAGTTGGAAAACATAACCTGAATAGTATGACGACCGATTATAACTCGCCTTTGTTATGCTTTTTATCAAGGGTCTAGGTGCTGTGTGCTAATGTTTATTCGTTCTGTTTTTAACCATTAGAGATTCTAAGAAACTATAAAAGTAGGTTTGAAGAAAATGATACTTAATTATAATTAAAACACGCTACGCAACCACTCAAAAAGTCATAACTGAATTTCATAGAATTTATCGTTTAATTGAATCAATTGATAAAAAACCATTTACTTACTGAACGTGTCCGGTTTGACTTAGATAATAGCGAAAAAAGAAAAACTTCGTTACGTTTTGTTTTTTAACTATTGTTTCCACTCCACGTTGAAACTGATTTTTTTTTGTGTACGTATTTATACATAGTCCTTTTATTGACTTTGCAAAATTCATCGTTCTCTCATCCTTAGGTAGCATGTTCTCCTTCTTCTAGTCCATCTCAGTTTTCACACCCCCTTTCTACTCGCCATCGTTTCCACCCATCGATTCTTTGATCTTCTCCTACACTTTATGAAGATTGAATAAATGCTTCATCTTTCCACACAATCACTTGTCTTGCCTATTCATGATTTTCTGTACCAGTTGCAACGTTTAAAATGTCACTCACTGCTGTCCCCCCCAGTACTTTTTCTACTAAATAGAAATAGTAGTTTATGAAACTGTTGCATAATGAGGGGTATTAAAATACTCGTGTGATTTTCTAAAAGTCAAATTAGACTACAAAGTATGAATAGTTCACATATTATGGCATCGTAAAACATAATTATATAATTATTAAAACCTAGTTGACGTAAATCCAATGCAATAATATCAATCGGAATCGTTGAACAACACACATAAAAAGACAACTAGCTTGCGTAAGATGAAGAATAAGTAGATGGTTAATTAGAATTCTGTAACTGTCACCATTCGTGGAGATGCTAACTTACAACTTTGTTGCAGCTTAACGACACTGTCGTAATTATACAGTTATCTTCCATTTAAAATGAAATTGATAGTGAAATCCTTATTTAGAGTGGTCAGTAGCTACCCTGCTGATCTTATCTAATCAGGAATTGAAACTGTAACGCCATCAGTCCTACGTATTACAAAATAGTACAAGGCCACAAAAAAAGTGAAGCAAGCATTAGATAATTTTATACGAGTATTAAGAGACTAACGACTACGACTGATCGTCAACTGTTCTATGTCTATAGAATGTTGTGTTAAATTATAAAATAGCATCCATGTACATTTTGCCTTAATATAGCATGCAAATGTAATACAAAATAGAGGTTATTTAAAGATATTACAAAAAAATATCATTTAAGAAATCCTTCACAGAATCACAAGGTTATTTATCTACAAGTAATTCTAACGTTTTTTAATTTTTTGCAACGGTAAGTTTTTAATTGGGTCAGGTATTTTATTAAATATTACAGAAGCCATACAAATCACATTTCTTTTTAATAAGCTAGTTTTAAATACGCCCGTGCATAATAGATTCTGGTATTGAAATCTCATAGCTGTGCTTCGTTTTCAAGTTTCTAATAAAGTTGCAAATAGACATCGATTTGTTATTACAAATATTGCTAATTCAAGAATATAAAGGCATGGGAAGGTTAATAATTTATGAGACTTAAATATAGGTACGCAATGGCCCGTCACTTTAAAACCAAATATAGCTCTCAGGCAGCGCTGTCTTCACGACAATCAGTCAATAAAAGTCACCTCTCGCACCTCCAGGATTGATAATACCTAAGAATGGATAAGTAAGAGATGGAAGTCAGATTGGCAGAAACTTTATGTAAAACATAGATATTCCGTCACATCTGGTTGTAACGAAAGTAAACTGTGACGTAGAAAGAGCTAGAAACGCACCCTGATGATTGGCGAGCCAGAAAGCCATTAGATCGAATCTATGGCTGAATAATGTAATAAAACCCGAGAATACGAATTATTGTCAGAGTTATTAATCTATGGAAACTAAGAAAGAAGGACAAATAATAAAAAGTTACATTAATCTCAAAAGCTGCGATATGGTGATAAAGTTTACGACAGATTCAGAAGATTTATGACAAACATCCCAAAACGGAAACTAGAAAAGAGAACTACAAAATGCTTTAAAAGCTACAAGAAATAAGGTAATAAACGGAATTATGATACAACATACATCTTTTCATTAAATTAAGTTCTCAAATCGTCAACATCCGCGAAGTCAACATCTACGCGGTATCCTAACCATTGATCAACATGAAATAAGAAATTAATTCAATGAATTCGACATAAATCTATATGCGATCGTTAGATCACTCTCGATTGACAACGCTGATCACATTTATACACCTTCACACTTTAAATTGAAAATATATGCACTCATTGTATTCAAATATTTGTACACTCCGTAATCAGCTTTAACAGGAAAGAACAGGGTTCATTTTTGATAAGCAGTCATTTATTAAGCCTAGTCCACCTGTGCATGGATTTGCAAGTGTTCAAATTATTTGTTCACAGGATATCGTGATATTGAGAAAGACTAACGACCTTATTGTTATGGAGATATAGGTCAAGCTAGAGTATGTGTGTACAGAAATGGTCGGCAATACAATGGCTAGTTAGCCGTTTAGATATCACATCGACGGTATTAGTTTTGGTCCAAGGATAGGAGTTACTGAAGGAAATGCTAGCTGTAGACCACGGTACGACTGATAATTATTTCAATAGGAACGACACTTGTTAATTTGTAGGAAACAAAGACGGTATGTAATACTTCACGGCGATCTGAAATATAATTAATTAAACAGAGTAGTATTTCTTACACACACGGACATCGCAAGTAGGCTATTAAAACGACGAAAAAACAATCTACTACAACTGATGTTTTAATTATCCACAAGACTACTGTCTCATTTAGTCTCATTATGTCTGCAGAGTTTCGCTAGCTAATTTAATTTGATCCCGTATAGAATTTAGGAACACAATTGATCTAGGCTTATCATTAGGAACAGTCCAACCTTCCAAAGCAAAGCTGTCATACTTATTCACAAGGTAATTTCTTGTTGCTTTACATTTTACCCTAATTAGGGCTTCTACACAATACTGCGAATTCGCATCGTATCGCAGTTTTGTGTGGGAGTCCTTATATCCACGCTTCTATACAACTAGAAAAAAAAATGTTCTGAATGCGCATAAAGAATAGCAGTCCGTAATAAATACAGCTAAGTAATCGATTACTTCCAAAAATGCATGATGGCTTCCGGATTGTCGGTCCAGTGGATTTGTTTTTTTTACTCGCACAACTATTGTATTTCATTCAGTTTCTAATTCATACGATTTGTACGCAACTCTCTGTTTTCATCAAGCTTAATTCAATGCTTGCTATAGCTAGCTTCATTCTGAACTGTCTCCGGAAAGCAATGGGCGTCCTGCTTTTTACGAGGTTAGGCACTAGGCAGACATTCCTGGCAAGTATTAAAAACGTCGGTAGTGTTTAGAATTTGTAATGATTGAATGAATGCCAGGGTTGTAGTTTCCGAGGTAAGAAGTAATGATTACAAGATTGTCGTTATCTCAATCTTTCTTAAAACTTAATATTTAACTTACTTAATATTTAACTTAATTTTATGTCTGGACTTTAAACGAGACTGTGACCTCTGAGTTTGTTTCGGCCTTTCTTCTCAGAGTTGTCAGATAGACAACGTATTTTTTTAACTAGATGAGTCTAGTTAAAAAAAATATGATTGACGTGTAAAAGTGTTTGTACAAACCTACTTACAGAAATAAAATCATTCAAATCATTCAATCATCATCAACAAAACAGAACACAATCATGATTTATTGATATGCACAACCACTAAGCCGACTCTTAAATATCTCCCACCGACTAAAGAGTCTCTTACCGATTATTTAATTCGTGTAATCATTTGCATTCCGCGACTAATGGCGAGTCGCTACCGACATAATATGGAGTATTCGCTTTCTTCGATCAAACAGATTAAGATTTCATTACACGCGTGCATAATGCTATGAAGGGAGAAAGTGGAAGCTATAAGACAGTCTTATAGCGCACTATAAGATGGCTATAAGTGTAGAATACCGCGTACGTTGATGGATTATTGTAGTTTAAGACAGCCGTGAATGATACTTGCCGGGTCCGTTAAGTATAGCATTAAATTGATAGTTGATATCGTTTTAATTATCTGAGTTGTATAATTTAATATATAATTTTATTCTAAGATTATGCATTTTAAGACATGAATATTTAGGCAAAGACACAAGCAAAGACTCGTGCTCTGCAATGCTGCAATGTAAAATGATTTAAAAGTGATTTTGTATGCCCAAATTCAATAGTGACTCTTTTTCAGAATCTTAGGAAAGAATGGTCTTGTGTAGTTTGGTATTTTCAGTTAACAATAACACTAATCTTATTTATTATCTGCCTGTTTAGAAACACCTTTTCGATTATTGTATCGAAAGGAAAAACAACAAGCCGATAGCTGGCCCACGGTACAAATTGGCCCAGTTTTATGAAATCGATGACATAAGGTGCAGTCAGGACTCAGATAGCTTTAGTCCGACAATTGCATCTAGGGCTGACCTTCCCTAATTTAGCGATCCTTAAGCTAAAAACAAAAAAAAAATCAGACTTTGTTTTAGACGTCTATTTGGATAGATTTTTCAGTAGAATCATATTAACAATATTATGTAAAATTATATGAATTTAATATATAAATGACTTGCCTACCTGCAATTGCTCACTGAATCATCCTTTATCGCTCTTCTCATAGAGAAAATGAATGAAAATTGATCACTATGTTATTCCGAGTCTTGTCAATTTCAGTGCACTGTTTCCTCGCGATGATGTCCTTCACCATAAGACGCTGGTTCGGCATTCTCAATATTTGCAGTTCAATGATAGACCCGAGCTTTTTTCGAAGATAAAGTAATTTCCCTATGCTGGTCACTGCACTTGAAATATACATAAGGTGGCCACAAAAAAAAAATCATTGTCTAAAATATCTCAGGACTCGGGAATAGGTGGCTTAAAAGAGATTGTCAAATACGTTTCAGATCCTTAGAAGTTCTTACTAATATTTAGAATCTTCGTTTCTATTTGTCACTGAAAACGGGAAGAATGTTCAGACAGGCCGCAGCCCTAATCGAATGCAGTGTTGCAACCGCCTGTTTCGTGACCAAACACGAATGCCCGGAAGTCAATGGCCCACTTACAACTCATTTTTCGTGGCCACGATCACGTTATACACAAATAATTTATTTGCGTTCAATAAAACCGATCGTTTTGCAACATTTGCTGACGCTTTTTCACTGAAAGATCGATTAATTAAAGATGCATGTAATGTCTTAAGTGCATAATGCATATTTATTTGGTTCGTGCGTCATAAGATTGGTAAACTGAAGATCTTGATATAAATTTGAGCTGTTATGTAGCTAGGCCATGTCATGGCCTACAACGAAATAACTAGATTATTAGCAAACTTTCCAAAAATCTCTACCCACAACATAAACGACTAATCTAGGACTAAGAATCTGATACAGATCTAAAAACATAAACGGTCGTACATACACAGAAATAATTAATTTGGGTACCTATTATGTATGCATGAGTGATCATTACAATTTTTGTTAATTGTAGTTTAGAGATAACAAAGCATTAATTTAATTCAAACTACACCAAAGATTTATGAAATAACCTGTGATCATGACTGTGTTTTAACACATAAAGTAAGAATGAGTTAAAAATGTATTTATCTACTAACGAACAATCTTACGAAGCACCGCGGTCGTGAGTAGCGACAACGGTGCCGACGCCGATGTCTCGTCAACTATTGTCATCAATAGAAAGCAACAAATAGTTTTTCACCGTCATATTATTTTGTTAGGCAGGGTGGGTTAACTTAGCTCTTGACATAATTACTTGGGTTCGCTTACAATGGTGTTACGTTAATTATGATAGCAACACAAAATAATGGGCTTCGTTTTAATATTGTTCATATTTTCGTGAACTTAATGTTTATCAAGGTTTTGCTCAGCTAATAATTTTATTGTTTTTTTTTGCGCTAGTAAGTAAACTTTGGATATAATTAAAATATTTTCGGATACACCTTGAGGAATATTAAATGAATCAAAATATTTAAAAGCCGCAACTGTAAGAGAGCATCTAATTTTTAGCTTGAAAAAACTTGTTGACGTCTGTTTCTAGACTGGAAGTACAGCCGATCTATTATGTAAACATCACACCGTGAGCACTTAGGTGATGTGAGTTTGAAGTGAACGCAATCCCTAATAGAGTAAGGTGGGATGACAGTTCACATCACGCTCACTTCGCCTAAATTTTCACAGTGGGATCTTTCCATAAGCACCACAGGTAATAATAATTAGTCTACCTTGATTTTTTTCCTTCTTATGTAACACCCAATTTGTAGATACAATACTATGTTGCCAAATATAAAATTAATAAATATTTATGAAGGCAGTTTATTAAAATCAAAATCAATCAAAAACCTAAATGTTTTATTTCACTGTCAGATTTCTATTGAGTTATTCATTGTCAGAATCTGGCTGCACGGTTCCAATTGGTCGTTTCCTATGGCGAAGAACCGGCAAGAAACTTCACGGTTTTGTTATTGACTTCGTGATCCTGAAAAATTTCGCAGCGTTCGATTTGAGGTCTTTATTAAACCGTGGACATAACCAAATTAGAACTCTTTATATTTGCAAGTAGATAGTTGAAGTAACACTTTTAGGTGATACCTACATTATTATTCTAGGTAACAAGTGTGAAATTAGCTTTTGCGAAATATTGTATTAGCATAATGAATAGGCAACGACATGAAATTCAATCGAAAATTACCTGATTTAATTTTGTATAGTAGACCGCACGTCAGTGGTATCAAAACCAGTTTAAACTGGCATTATAAACTAAACTTATTCTATCGAAACTCTGTACTACGGTATAGTCCAACCGCCGTAAGCGCGACCCTCTGCAGCAGTATTTTGGTTCAAGAGGGTGTCGCGCTTACGACGGTCAGAATTTGTCAGCTCAAGGTCAAAGTGTTGTGATGGTGGTATACTTATGTGAAATCCGTGCAAGCAAAATACCTACTGCACAATTTTGTGGTGTCATTCACCATGTCATTATACAAACTACATTTGTAAGCAAAATTTTTTAATAAATCGGTAACCAAATGCTGTCATGTCGTGAATTTTTTTCCTACATTTTTTTGATAAGTTCGCGATAAAATCTTAATAAACATAAACGTAAACTGAAGAAATATTCGATTGCTTAATGATTTTATCATAATTAAAACAAAGTTACGTTTTTTTCCCATTAGGCTTGGACTACAAGCGTCCAGAATCTCCCCGGTTCGAGAAAAATCCGAGTTCGTTATGCTGTCGACTACACGCAACCCGTTTGAATCCGAAAATAAATTTACTCAGTCGGCCGCTAGCACTTACGCTGAATAGTCGCTACTTTGGTGTTTCAAATGGAAACTTGAACTTTAGTTGAAGTTTTGTGTTTAGCTGTGGCCGTTCATAAAAAAAGAAACATCAAAAAAAAGTTAAGTCAAAAGATACTGGGTTCATCCTTTTCAAGTAGACCGCATAACGGTAGGAGTATTTCACATATCCGGAAGCGCCCGGAAAGAACGTTTTTCGGAGTCGTGTGGTGAGCTCCATACAACTACATACTATATTGAAAGGCCCCGCCCCTTGTGCCAAAAAGTAATAGACTGGGTGGCCAGAGAAAACCAGAGCATGATCCGGATGTTAAGAAGATTCGGCCTATTTCGATAGTACCTACATTGAGCAAAATCTTTGACTAATTAATTTTAAAACAAATATTAAGACATTTCAATACTCATAATTTACTTGCATCTGAAACAGTTTGGTTTTACAAAGGGTCGTTCAACTACAGACACGGGCGTGGAATTACTAAAGAGCTTATTTGAGGCTTAGGAGGAGTCGCAGGATGCTCTTGGCATTTTTCTAAGGCTTTCGATTGTGTACGTCATGATACACTCATCAGGAAACTGTACCACTATGGTATGAGGGACAGGGCTCTCGACCTTTTGACTTCTGATTTGAACAATAGAATTCAGAAGATTGATGTTAATGGCAAGAGATCTGCAGGATCTGCGATCACTTTGGGCGTTCCGCAGGGTTCAATCCTAGTTCCTTTCTTGTTTCTAATTTATAATTTATATAAATTAGAAACAATGATTGATTAACAGTGATTATCCCTTATATGATAAGGTAAGTCATTCGATTTACCTTATCATATAAGGGATAATCACAAGATGGTATTATTCGCAGATGACACTTCCCTCATTTTTAAAATCAAACGTCAGATAATCAACTTTCAACAAGTTAACGATGCACTATCTAAAGTTGTCCAATGGTGTAATGTAAATAATCTTCTCCTGAACGAAAAAATGACTAAACTCATCAAATTTTCAACGCCAAATGTCGAGCAGTTATCTACCAATGTTTAACTTGATGGAATAGAGTTTGACCCTGTTGAGTCGACAGTTTTTCTTGGAATTACTATTGACGGTAAAATATAATGGGGCCCACACATAGAAAACTTGTCAGGAAGGCTTAGTTCTACCGAAATAACCCTTCGAAGCCATCGATTTTTTTTTAACAGCATAGGCTGCCGCCTATTCTTCTCTGGGAAACCTGTGCGGACTTTAATACTATATTTGTTTTACAGAAAAGGGCTGTTCGAGCCATTAACAACATATGTAGGTTCAAGAGATTCTCTTCGAGAAAAAATCAAGGAAATAGATATTCTAACTGTAGCCTCTCAATATATATTTGAAAATATATTGTATGTACACAAAAATATATAAAATTTTAAGAAAATGTCCGATATTCATAGTTTAAATTCCAGGAATTCTTGCTGTACATCGCACTCGCCTCCACAGAGTAGGCAACTCGTTCGTGGGTCAATGTATACGCTTTTACAAGAAACTTCCCATTGACATTCGAAACTTACCCACTAAACGATTTAAAAGCTGTATTAAAACCAAACATAGTAAAAGAGGGTACTATAAAATTTCTGATTATGTAGAAGACAAAAAGCTTGGGATTGAGCTGCTTGCTCTGCTAAATCTTGTGAAAAACCGTAAAACTTGACATTTTAATTATTATGCAAAATTATCATTACATAGGTACCATTTTATATACATATTGACGTTGTTGAATATTATATACAAAATGACATGAATATTTACTTTGAAAAGTATTATATTACTTTAATTATTGTGAATGTGAGCACTATATGGGTCACCTATTTTTTATTATTTCTCAGTACTTTTAATGATGGTCTGGCATTTTGAGTACTTTATGCGGCCTACCCATATGTCCTTTCTTTGGTATGGTTCGTCGAGTCGTTGAGCTCCTTGAGTCCTGAGTTGAGCTACACGATTACTGACAAATGCTTGCACTGACTGGACAGGTCCACTCAAATTTGTGTGGTTATTTTTCTTTCCTCAAAAGACCATTTCAGACACAGATCTATATAATTCTCGCATGATTTGAGCAAGATTATGTCTGAACTTTAAAAGAGACTTCGACCCCTGAGTTTGATTTGCCATTTCTTCTCAGGGGTAGTTAGATAGGAAATGTCGACTCCATCTAGTTTTAATTTATTTTTTAATATGACGTGTAAAAGTGATTCCGACATCCTATTTACAGAATAAACAATTTCATTTAATTTCGATTCATTTCATTTGATTACATTTCCGGTTGCTTGTAGTCCGAGCCTAAAAAGCTTAACAATAGCTCTAAAAAAAAAGGTAAATTATCTCTACACAATATCACTTTCCAAATACATAAGTATCTAAATATTTACATACGAAGCGCTGTTTTTTTTCCCACGGTACCCGATGAATGACGATGAATGCCGAAGTGTAGATGGAACGCGTTCGGGCACGTGAGCGCGCGCGCAACAAATTGGCATGCCACGCGACAATTGAGAGCTGATTTATGTGCCACCATTATGTTTTCTGGGAAGCTAAGTGAGTGTGTGTGGTTCGGTTGTAATAGTAAGAGGTGTTAGGTACTATATTCAGCCATCACTTCTTCAAAGTTAAGAGATGCAATCAAAGATATATCCTATCCTATAATCTAAGATATATATATACCTATATGTGGCCGAGCTAAAACCACCAATCCCCTAAGATGACAATTCTGACCTTATCACTATCCACCGACTTAATAAAAAAAAAATTATAAAACTTTTAAATAAAGTATACTTACCTAACAACAGCGGGCCTGTTAATATTTTTTTAATTTATAAAATATTTCAGGTCACGAAACAATATTCGTATCGAGATACCATCGGCAGCAAATTATAATTTATTCATACGTAAAAGTTATCTGTAATTAACAATGGTGATTGACGTTGTAATCCTATCGTGAAAGTTCAATTTCATATGAAATGGTAGTCGTTTTCAATGTTTAATCAGACACGAGAAATCAGAAAAACTAGAAACTTATCAAGGTTGCTTTCTAGATTATTTAGAAAATACACAAACGATAAATAAAATAAATACCTAAATAGATTTGTGATTTCTTACTAACTACATTCATGTTAATAAAAATCTGCTAAAATCAATCATAATATTATTACGTATGTAAAGTTCAATGGAGACCAGAATTTATATATAAAATTCAACTTTACACGGTTGAAAGAGTCAGCCAATACTTTTTATTATGAATCGCCTACCGGTATACGCAGACGGAATGTCACGAAAGAAAGGCGACTAGAACGCAGCGTCTTTATTTTATTTGTGATTGAGGAGCTCGTCGCTAAATAATAACAGCCGTAAGGGTCCATCGAAGATTAAGCTACGCTTGCCGCTGTCGGTTCGTGGACGGGCGACCATCCATTACATATCGAGACTCCTCCGTGCCTCGTTCAACCAGTCTTACCAAGGGGTATCGTGTTAACCAGTAACTGGGTTGTGGAGGTCAGATAGGCAGTCGCTCGATGTTAAATACCGGTATTCAGCTGCATTCGGTTAGACAGGTAGCTGACCCTAACATAGGTTGGGAAGGCAGATTTTAAGGTCCCAGGAATTACATAGAAAATGGTTACATACGTTCCCAGGGCTGTTTGTGGCAATACTACGCTACGGTAGCTACTTAAATCGACTGTCAATTATTGCGGTTAGAGTATGTTGATCAAACCGTGGACTGAATGTTAAGCATACAATTCTATAGTAATTGCTACATTGTCTTATGATAATGAAGAGCTTCAGTAAAATATTAAATATATTTATAAGCAATCGAGACAAAAAGATAGCAGTTTTTATAATCAATTTTATGTCTGACTACATGTTCAATTGACAACTTGCCGACAGTTTTAATAGCGAAATAAATTCTACATTGAGTTTTATATAATAGCCTATCTATTTTCAAGTTTACATAAAATTGCCAACACCTAACACAGCAACTCCAGCACCAAACTGTCTGACCTACATACGAAAATGTAGATTCGCAATTTTGCGGCACAGATATCGTGGTCAAACAAAAAGCGTAATGCCATGGATTACTTTATTTACACAATTCATTTGTTATTTATTTCTCAAGTTCGGTGCACCGTCCAATAGTTGTAATAAAATAGAAGGTGCAATGGAAAAGCGAAAGATAGGGCGCCCCGTTGATTTTGTCATTACGGTTTGACGTAGGACTTGGTAAATTCGTAATTAAGAATTTATTTTTTCATGTTGTGTTGCTTTGCTTTGGTAAGTTGGAGAGTTTAAAATACAGTTTCGTTGCCCAACGATCCCACCCTAATCTGTCTGTTTGTTTGTCTGTTAACGATCCCATCCTAAAAACTCATTAATTAGTTTTTAAATATTTCTGGCCAGAGAATTATGCTTTTCTTGATTTATAAAGTACCTACTTAATTAAGTAAAAACCAGTGGTGTTCAGAAAGATAAAACAATAAATAACAAAATTTAGGCTGATTTATTTCATGAAAATTATTATAATTTGTTATATTTCACAAGAACTTTACGTTTAAGAATTTGAAGTATTAAGTCAACACCTAATAAGTAACTGATAAAGTTTCTTGTAATTAACAGGAAACTCGTTATATCAGTAACTACTTATTATCCTACCTTCTCATAAATTAAGGCTTATCTTTAGTAATATCAAGTAAATACTTGATAGCTGGTTGTTTTGTGTAAGTGTTCCGAATTAGGCAAATAGCTCGTTGTTTAAAACGGTGCCGTTATCGTATAATTATACACACATCAAAAGTGTCCAGGGATCAAGTACGTTTTCAATCAAATCAACATATCGCAGTCCACTGCTGGACATAGGCATCTCCTAGACTGCGCCACAACACCCCGTTGTCCGCCTTCCGCATCCAGTCTGTCCCAGCCACCTTCTTAAGGTCGTCGGTCCATCTAGCTGAGGGGCGTCCCACACTACGCTTGCCGATACGTGGTCTCCACTCCAGGACTCGTCTGCTCCAGCGGCAATCGGTCCTTCGACAAACATGGCCAGCCCACTGCCACTTAAGTGTGCTTACTCTGCAGGCTATGTCGGTTACTCCGGTTCTTTTCCGGATAACTTCATTCCTGATTTTATCCATCAAAGAAATTCTAAGCATAGCCCGCTCCATAGCGCGCTGAGTGACCTTGAATTTGTGGACCAGCCCAACTGTCAGTGTCCACGTTTCGGCACCGTATGTCATAACGGGCAGGACGCACTGGTTGAAGACCTTAGTCTTCAAACATTGCGGGATAGTTGACGAGAAGACTTGACAAAGGTTTCCAAACGCTACCCAACCCACTAGATCATTCTGTCGGCTTCATTCTCAAAGTTGTGTCTACCGAGCTGGATGACTTGCCCTAGATAAGCATACTCCTTCACAATTTCGAGAAGCGACCCTTCGATGCGGATTTGTCTCGGCAAGACGTGTGAATTGTACATGAATTTCGTCTTGTCCTAATTCATGCCGAGGCCAACCCGACGAGAGGCTCCATTTAGGCTGTGCAGCATCTGGTCTAACTGTTCCAGCGTCTCTGTCATTATGACGATGTCATCGGCAAAGCAAAGATGTGAGATGTACTCGCCGTTCACGTTGATACCCTGCCCAGCCCAGTCCAGCGTCTAGAACACGTCCTCCAACGCATTGGTAAACAGTTTCGGGGATATCACATCTCACTCTGAGCAGTTGGATGTGGTTGGTTTTCTGATCCTGGATCTGGACATTCATCGTGGCAGCGTCATACAGACGTCTCAACACTATGTAGCACCAGTCAATTTGACATCGTTGCAGAGAGGCCAGAACTTCCCATATTTCGATGGAGTTGAAGGCTTTCTCGTAGTCCAGAAAGGCCGTAGACAGCGGCTGGTTGTACTCCTCGGTCTTCTGTACAATTTTCTGAATAGTATGGATGTGGTAGACCACATTGTAGCCGGTTTTCGAAAAGGCTTCAGTCCCGTAGAAGGTACTGAAGCCGTTTCGAAAACCGGCTTGTTCTGGTGGCTGGAACTCCTCAAGTCTCCTAGCGAGACGGTTTGTGATGCCCCTTGAGAACAACTTGTATTCGTGGCTCAGAAGTGAGATAGGCCTATAGTTCTTCAGTAGGGTTTTGTCACCTTTTTTGAAGAACAGAACCACCGCACATCTGCTACACTCCTCGGGCGTTGTACCTTCTTGGATGACGGAGTTGAAGAGACTCGCTAGTTCTCTCAGGACTGGAGCCCCGCCCGCTTTAAGGAGCTCTGTCGTTATTCCGTCATCACCAGGTGCCTTATTGTTCTTGAGCTGCTCGAGAGCCGCCCTAATCTCGCACTGGTCGACATCCAGGATGTCCTCTGTGTAGTGGCGCGTTAATTCGGCTCGATGGTCATCTGCACTATGTCCCGCTGGTTTCACCGTCCACGTTGAGTATAAGTGCCTGTAAAATTCCTCGACTTCGTGGAGTATCTTGGACTTCGAAGTCACGATTCTACCATCCGCAATTCTTAATTTCGTCAGATGGGACCTCCCTAAGTGTTGAGCGAACACTTTTGACCCTCGGCTCTGCTCAATCGCGACCTTAATGTCACGGGTGTTGGAGTACCGAAGGTCGCGTCGCGTCAACTTTCTAATTTTTAGGTTCAAGGCCCTCTTTTCTGAAGAAAACGGCTGCGTGGATCGCAACTCTCGTGTTTCCCTCATACGTCCGAGAGTCTCCGAGGAAAGTTTGGACACCTTATTTTTTCGCTGCGATTATTTTAATTTTTTTGGATTATTTTTGATTCTTTTTAGTAAATTTCACTATTTGAATAAAGAATTTTCTTTAAATTTTGATTAAAAATAGAAAATCAACTGTCAATCAGAATTCCTAGAAAAGTGTGTAATAGCATTTTTACAAAACCACTACAATTTTTGCATCGGGACTGAAAAAAATTGCATCGATATGGAACGACGACATCATTTGACACAAGAAGAGATGATGAGAGCAGTCGGAATGTTGCAAGCTGGTTCCAGGCAACGTACTGTGACTGTCGCTCTTGGCACTACACAAAGCGTTATAAGCCGCCTCTGGACACGCTATCGTATACCACGGGCAGCGTGGCCGAGCGACATGAAGGACGATCTCGCATCACCACTCGCAGACAGGACGTTACATCCAAAATACTACTCGACGGTATCGTACTATGACGCAGCTTTTCAGGCTTGCTGATAAGCGACCAAACCATCCAAAATCGTTTACGTGCGAAGGCCACTGAGAGTTTCACCTATAGCACCCCGCAATCGTAGGGCCCGTTTACAATGGGTTCGCAAACACAGAAATCGGGAGGAAGAAGACTGGCGTTGTGGTTGCTTTTCCGATGAATCTCGTACCGGTATGAGGCCGGGTATAAGACGTATTCGAGTTTGGAGGACCTTTGGACGTCAAGTACGTTTGATATTTTGGTCTGGAAGTTCATTCATATATAGGGGAAACAATAATGGTTTGGGTCGATGGAAGAACCGTTCTCATTTGGATCAGGGGCAACCTCAATGCTCAGATTTATGCGGAAATGATTGTTTTATACGTGATCATCCTTTTGCGAAGCCGGTTGGGTGATTCGTTTCGACTAATGCACGACAATGCACATCCACACACTAGAGGCTAGAGTCGTAACACGCACTCTTGCCGATGTTCGCATTAACGTTCTGCCGTGGCCTGGCCTGCACAGCCGCCAGACCTCAACCCAATTTAACAGGCATGGGATATGCTTCAAAGAAGAGCTCTGCCGAGTATGATGCCGTGGATACCCCATAACAACTTTTTGACTTGTTAGAAAGAACGTGGGCGGCCATTCCTTAAAGTGATTTTGATGAACTGATTTTAAGCATGCCAAAATCGCTGCGATTGTGTGATTCGTATCAATGGTGGAAACACAATTACTAATTTTTTATCTTTACAATAAAAATGTTAAAAATCCTCATTTTCGCCTTTTTTGCCCATTTAATTGACGACATTAACTTAGGTTAATTTCCCACAATTTGCAAAAATTGCAATTTTTCTTAATTTTTACAAAATATAGGGATAAGTTGTTTACTTAAGCATAGGAATTAAAGTAAGAAGCCAGTCTGGAAGACTACATTTGGTAAATATTGTCTTTTGTGATGCGCACAGCAAAGGAGTGGAACTCTCAGCCTTTTTTTTTTTTTTTTTGTGGATGGGAAATCATCAAATGACTTCTCCCGCTCTGGGCGGAGCGGGAGGGCGTGTCAGACTTTTACTGACTAAAACCCACCCGTGTTCCTTCTGTTGCCTGTGCCGGGGCCACGGTAACTCTTTCGAACATCCCGCAACCCTAGCTGGCATCGGCCCTAGCGGACCCCGTCAATAGTGCTGACATCTCTTTGCGGCGCGCGTGGAACACGACGCGCCGTCGACTCGGGCCTGGTCCTTACCAGACGGCGAGCTACCCATTGCTCGCCGTCCGCAAGCCCGCGCCTACGGTGGCCGGGAATCGGCTGCCAATTCCCGACGCCCAGGGCGTCTCCTGCGGCGACTAGGGGCGTGAGGGTGCAAAGCTTGCCTCTCCCTCACGCGTCCCGCCTCCTCCTTCACGAGCATTACTGCTTCGCAGAAGGAGGTAATGGCTTCCCATGCACTCTCGCTCCGTACCATGGCCTGGACCAGGGCCGGACGCGAGAGATAGCCGCCGCCGATCGCTTCCGCGAGGACACGGCGGTGCTCCGCCCAAGCCGGGCAGACCTCCACCGTATGCTCCACCGTGTCCTCCGGGCGATCCACACAGTGGTGACACCCGGGCGTTTCCTCCCGCCTTATCCGGAACAGGTACCTCCCGAAGCACCCGTGTCCGGTGAGGACCTGCGTCAGGCGGAAGGTGAGGACGCCGTGGCGCCTCTCCAGCCACTCCTCAAAGAGGGGACTTATCGCCGCAATTGTGGCGTGCCCAGCGCTGGGTTGCGACAATCGCACTCTCCATGCCGCCATGAGATCCTGCCGGAGCTCTGTCCGCCGTGCCACGATTTCTCGCGGCAACAGAGTTACGCCCCGGCGTCCTGCCTCCTCGCGCCACTCCCACATGTGCGCGAGGACTTTTGCCTCCAGATCCCATGGCGGTAATCCGGCAAGGAGGTTCGCCGCCTCCCCGGATACCGTGCGGTATCCCCGGGCTAACCGGATGGCCATGACCCTCTGGGACGCGTTCAATCGACGTACCGGTCGTCGCCTCACGGAACGCGCCCACACCGGAGCTCCGTAAAGGGCCATGGACCGCACGACCCCCGCGTAGAGCCTCCGGCAGGAGGCGTTTGGACCCCCCAGATTGGGCAGGAGCCGCCCCAAGGCAGCCCCGGCCCGCTCCAGTCTGGGAGCCAAACGTCGGAAATGCTCCACGAAATTCCACCGGCTGTCGAGGACGAGTCCCAGGTACTTCATCGTCGACTCGACACCGATGAGAACCCCTCCTACCGTTATTTGGGAACCCGATGGTGGCGCGTTCCGAGGACCATGAAAACACATGGCCTCGGACTTGTGCAAGGCCACCTCGAGTCCCAATTGCCGGATCCTCTCTACGATTGTCGCAACCCCGCGTGCCGCTAATTCGGCCGCCGCCTGGTGCGACCTCCCCTGCGCCAGGACCAGCGTGTCGTCAGCGTAGCAAACTACGCTGACGCCACCAGGGAGGTCGGCGCGCAGCACCCAGTCGTGCCCGATGTCCCACAGATGCGGTCCCAGAACCGATCCCTGCGGGACACCGCACGACATCTCTCGCCGGTTCCACTCTCCCCGGTGACCGGGGTAGATGACGGCCCTGTCCGTCAGATAGGCCTCGACCACGCGACAGAGGTAGGTCGGCACTCGGTGATACCGGAGTGCCTCCCTGATGCAACTCCAGGGCAGGGTGTTGAAGGCATTGGCGATGTCTAGAGACACCGCCAAGACGACCCCACCCCGGGCCACAGCATCCCCCGTCGTGAGGGCTCGTACGCGCATGATGGCGTCCACCGTAGAGCGCCCCTTGCGGAAACCAAACTGGCTCTCCGCCAAATCCGGCCCCACCCTCACCAGCCGCCCGACAAGGCG
This sequence comes from Fissipunctia ypsillon, assembly GCA_947568875.1. NCBI lineage: Eukaryota > Metazoa > Arthropoda > Insecta > Lepidoptera > Noctuidae > Fissipunctia > Fissipunctia ypsillon. The sequence goes on along the minus strand of OX387654.1, from coordinate 17,859,937 downwards.
GTCTGCAATGACTCTTTCAAAGAGCTTGCCCACCTCGTCGAGCAGCACGATGGGCCGGTAAGCGGACGGCGAGTCCGCAGGGCGCCCCGGTTTCTTAATGAGGACCAGTTTCCCTGTCCTCCATTGAAGCGGGAACTGGCCCCTCTCCAAGCATGCGCTTAGGAGCCCCCTTAGTCGAGGCCCGAGAGCCTCCAAGGCCAGGACCCAGGCTTTTCCAGGTAAGCCGTCGGGTCCTGGGGCGGTATTCTTGGCATTCAGCCTGCGCACCGCCACTCTCAGCTCTACCTCGGTCACCTCCGGAGCATCGTCGTCATCGTCGGCTGCGTGGTCCGCATCCGACACCGCAGGAGGCGGAGCCATGGGTGGGGGAGTATGTTCCCCTCGCGAAGGGAACAGAGCGCTCACCACGTCCTCCACGAGCTGGGGCCGGAGACTCTGCGTCAGCGGGGGAGCCCATGGGCGGAGCTTGTTCCGCGGAACTCTCAGCCTGCGTCTGTGTTTCCGAACGCATACAATCCCGATCTCTTCAATGTGAGAGTGAACAGGCTTCTTCCGGGTAAGCTCGCTCCATCGTCAACTTTGTCGCTGTCATCTCTGACCTAGACTAGAGTCAAGAGCAAACCTATCTCAAATAAAAAAAAAAAATATTAATTGGATAATTTTTTATAGTTAAAAATGTACTTGTCCCCTCGACACTTTTTAAGTATGTAGTTTTTTTTAAAAGTTAATACACCATCTATCGTAACCTACTTAATAGTCGTTTTATTAACGCTTATTTACACGTATTCAGTCCTAACTTCCTAACCTGTTATTGAGATAAGTTACTGTAAGAATAGAAATGTCTAACATCCAATTCCCAAGTAGTTTTACAGTTCCACGATATTTTAAAGCGTATGTGGTGTTATAAAATAGTAGTAGAAACCACTAGCGCTAAAACTAAACTAGCACACAAAGACCAGAAACGTGGGCTTCAGGCATAAGAAATTAATTATAAAGTAATAAAGCCTCGCACTTTTGCACTTTTGTTACAAAAACTGGATAAGTAATCTTAAACAAGACACACACGGTACACGGTAGTTAACACAATAAGGAGTGGCTCGTGGTTAAGTAATAACGACCGCACGGGTCAATTGATCAGTTTAAGCTACGCTTGCCGCGGTTGGTCCGTGGATAGGTGACCATCTTTACATACCAAGACCTCTCCGTGCCCTTGGCAAGCACGTTAAGCTGTTGGTCCCGTCTGTCATTCGTGGACCTTTGACAGTCGTTACGGGTCGTCACAAGTCCTATAGTCTGACAATCAGTCTGACGAAGGGGTATCGTATTAACTGTGTATAATTATCGTAGTAACTGGGTTGTGGAGGTCAGATAGGCAGTCGCTCCATATAAAATATTGGTATTCAATTGCATCCGGTTAGACTGGAAGCCGACCCCAACATAGTTCAGAAAAGGCTAAGCAGATGATGCAGATGATGAGTTGACATTTTCCTTAAGTTCTGAGTTGAGCTGTACGATTACTGACAGATGCGTGCACTGACTGGACAGGTCCACTCAATCTGTGTGGCTCTTTACTCAAAAGACCATTTCAGACACCAATTTACATGGTATTCACATGATCTGACCAAGATTATGTCTGGACTTTAAAAGAGACTGTGACCTCTGAGTTTGTTTCGGCTTTTCTTCTCAGAGTAGTCAGATACGAAACACCGGCCTCATCTAGTTTAAAAAAAAAAAAAAAAAAAAAAAAAAAAAAAAAAAAAAAAAAAATATGATTGACGCGTTAAAGTGTTGGTACAAACCTACTTACATAAATAAAATAATTTATCACTTATCATTTATAGGTACACCTCTGCCTAACCGTTCGACGATTACAGGCGTGATGTTATGTTGTAATGATATGTTACTACCTACAAGTAAACTACTAGTAGTTAACTTTATAAGCAACAATATCTTACCTAATTGGAGGTATTTAATAAGACGTTTGTAATGCAACGAGCGCATAAGTTTAGGCCGTTTTCGCGCATTAACGCTGGTAATAGACATTCAACCTCCATTAATAATGTATGGAGTGACAGTAGAGTACCTAAGTAAATTAAATTACACGTTTGTCGCACACGTACACTATTACCATATTTATAGTTAGAGGTTTTGGAGAAATTCATCAGCAGGCTACACTGGGAACGAAGTGAAACCAAGCTAAGTTCATTTCGCTTCGTTCCGCGTCTTTTCATACTTCCGTTTTCGTTTCGCTTATTACGCGGTGTGAACCGAAGTATGAAAAGACGCTGAACGCAGCGAAACGAACTTAGCTTCGTATCGCTTTGCTCCCAGTGTAGCCTGCGCTTAACACTCTCAGCTATCAATATTACGTATGTAGGTCTTGTAGTATTTTAAAGATTAAAATATCAACGATTCGTTAATAATGTAAAAGGAGCATTCGGAAATTACTAGCTAAGCAAATTGACTATCAATTTAAATTGTCCGTCAAATGAAAACTGTAATTCTTTGACAGTTATATAAAAGTTATGAAATAATACGTTAATTTGACGTAGAGCTTCAATTAGCTTAAGTATTAATTTTCCTGACTGTACATAATAGGAAACTATTCTAATCATAATAATAATGATTAGAATAGTTAATATATCCTGATATTGTGGTGATAGATCGACGAGAGCGCCGTGCAATGATTGTTGATATTGCTGTCCCTCATGACGAGAATCTCGTAAAAGCTGAGAAAGATAAAAAAATCAAGTATCTTGACTTAGCACACGAGGTTGTCGACATGTGGGACGTGGACTCTGCAATCATTGTACCAATAATCGTTACGGTTAATGGCCTAATAGCGGAGAGCCTCGACCAACACCTCAGGAGGCTCTCATTGCGCGGCTGGGTCAAGGGCTTGATCCAGAAAGCAGTACTCCTGGACACCACGCATAGTGAGGAAGTTCCTCTCTCTAGAGCCCTGACCACCGGCACCTTGGACCCTGTTCCTGATGCCGATGGGCCACTATTTTTATATTTTTAAATGTTTTTTTTTGTTTTTATAAAAATATTTAAAAATTTAAATAATATGTAAGTATAGAAAATGAAATAAAAAAATAATAATGATTATCAATCCGACACATCATCTCCGGGTGTTCTCGTCTAGCTAACGAAGAGTACTTGCATAGACACAACCTTGTAGCCAGGATTATCCATCAGCAACTTGCTCTGAAATACAGTCTTGTGGATTCGGAAGTGCCGTACTACAGGTATGTGCCCGACCCAGTTCTCGAAAATGGACATATCACATTGTACTGGGATCAATCCATCATCACTGACAGGACTATTGTTGCCAATAAGCCTGATATAGTGTGGTGGTGGATCGAATAGAGCGGTGCGCAATGATTGACGTAACTGTCCTGCATGACGGGAACCTCGTGAAAGCCGAGAAAGATAAACAAATCAAGTATCTTGACTTGGCCCGCGAGGTTGTCGACATGTGGGATGTGGACTCAGCGATCATAGTGCCGATAGTTGTATCAGCCAATGGCTTAATTGCCAAGAGCCTCGACCAACACCTAAGGAGGCTCTCGTTGGGCAGCTGGATTAAAGGCTTGGTTCAGAAAGTGGTACTTCTGGACACGGCTCGCATTGTTAGGAGGTTCCTCTCTCTGAAGCCCTGACCGCCGGTAGCTTGGACCCTGTTCCCGATACCGGTGGGCTACTATTTTTTATATTTTTAAATGTTTTTTTATAATCTTTATATTCTAATATTTAAAAATATAATTTATATGTATTTATGGTAATAAAGGAAATTATAATCATAATCGTTTATTTGCTTAGAAAGTAAGTATATGAAATAAAGGTGTTTACAAAGTTTTGTGTCGGTCTCGGAGAAAGAATAGACGACCCCATCTCATCCCGTGGGTGCCGTAGGAGGCGACTAAGGGCGCTCAAGACCCAGTGCGTGCCATAAAGCACTTTGGGTCACCCGCGCGATGGCGGGTAAACCATCAACAATCGCATTCCCAAGGAGGGTTGGTGTCAGGCTGGCGGCCGACTGTAAAACTGTGCCAAAACCTTAAGCAACATGAGTAAAAATGATATCAGGCGCGATAGGGCTAGGGCGTACCCCACAGGCGACGCGCAGGGGCAGGACCCGGCTCCTGCGGGAAGTGGACAAGGGTTGTTGCACCACCCCGGGCGGGGGCAACGTAAGAAGCGAGCCCGGGAAGTGAGACTGAGGTATGCAAGTTGGAAAGTGGGGACGATGACTTTCCAGTCATCGTCCCAATATTCCAGAGAATTATCGGATGTATTCAAAAGAAGACGAATAAATGTGGCGTGTCTGCAAGAAACAAAATGGAAAGGAATGAAAGCGAGGGAAATTGGTGAAGGATACAAGTTTTTCTACTGTGGAAGTGACGGGAAAAGAAATGGCGTGGGCGCGGGCGTGGTATTAGATAGTAATTTCAAAGAGGGCGTGATGGAGGTAAAAATAATTAATGATAGATTGATAGTTCTAAAAGTGATGTTAAAAAATGTAATACTAAATGTAATTAGCGTATAAGCACCGCAGGTAGGATGTGATGAAAGAGTGAAAGAGAAGTTTTGGGAGGACTTTAACACAGTTCTGATGAACATCACGGTGCATGAGGAATTGATAGTTGGAGGTGATTTTAATGGACATGTGGGAAGAATGAAAGGGGTTTATGAAAGAGTGCATGGAGGGTGGGGATTCGGTAACCTAAATAATGAGGGAAAGACACTGCTGCAATCCGCTTCCGCATTTGACCTGGCAGTAGCCAACACCTGGTTTCAGAAGAACGACGGACACCTAATTACGTACAAAAGTGGCAATCACAATTAAAGTACATCAAAGTCTGCAAAGTACTACCGGGAGAAGATTTAGTCTCACAGCCTAGGCTCCTAATTATTATTTATTTATTTTATTTTATTTTGGCATCAAACAGTCATATACAAACAATATAATTCTTCAGACAATGGGTTCCTTACAATAGACCTATAGTGCCGACAATGTGATATAATGGTAAACATAAGTACAATAAACTCATAATAAGGAAAGACGCAATTATGAGGCGTAATTATGGGAATGATCTTAAAATAAAGCTCAATCAAAACAAAGAGCGACCTCCCCCTAAAATAAAATGGCATATGCTGGAGAAGAATGATTGTGCGAAGAAATTTAAAGAGCGAGTGGTGGATAAAATGATAGATATAGGCGACATGAATGATCGAAGTGTAAATGAATGTTGGAGTGAAATGGCGGGGCATATTAGGAGTGCAGCGAAAGATATTTTGGGAAGATTAAAGGAAAGAGTACGATAGATAGGGATACATGGTGGTGGTTGACAGAAATATAGAATGTGTTGCAGGATAAGAAGAGAAAGTTCAAGGAATGGCAGAGTGTTGAAGAATGAGAATGTTAGTTTGAAAACAGAAAAAAAGTGTCAGTATGATAATCTAAAGAAAAAAGCCAAAAAAGTTGTGGCCATAGCGAGAGCAAAAGCCCAGGACAAGCTTTATGACACACTGGATAGTCCAGCAGGCCAAAAAAATCTATACCGGCTTGCTAGAGCTAGAGCGAGAAAGATGAGGGATGTTTGTCAGATAAAATGTATAAGGAATAAAATTGGAGTAGTGCTTTCGGATAGTTAGAAAATTAAGAAAAGATGGAAAGGCTATTTTGAAAGACTGATTAATGTGGAGAATGACTGGAGTGGTGTGTGAGAATAAACAAGTAAATGAGGCATTAGTGAGAATGATTAGTATGGATGAAGTGAGAATAGCAGTAGATGGAATGAAGAATGGTAAAGCAGTAGGTCCGGATAGAATACCAGTTGAAGTATGGAAGTTATTACGGGTAGATGGATGGACGTGGTTAGCTTTATTCTTCAATAAATTGTTGCTGGAAGAAGCCATACCTGACGAATGGTGTAACAGTTCAGTGGTGCCCATCTTTAAAAACAAAAATGATGTGCTGGAGTGCAACAACTATACAGGAATAAAACTAATATCATATAATATGAAGGTTTGGGAAAAAATTATTGAAAGGCGACTGAGAGAAGAGAGTGGAATTTCGCAAAACCAATTCGGTTTTATGCCTGGTCGGGGAACAACAGATGCCATTTTTGCTATCCACCAGCTGTGCGAAAAATACAGAGGTGCGCATAAAAACCTGCACATGGTATTCATTGACCTCGAAAAGGCATACGACCGAGTGCCTCGTGAAGTTTTGTGGTGGGCCCTTATGGAAAAATGTGTGCCAGGGAAGTATGTGCAGCTGATTCGAGCGATGTACAGTCGATGCAATACCCAAGTGCGGTCTACAGTGGGCACTACCGGCAGCTTCAATGTGGCTGTCGGCTTGCACCAAGGGTCAGCACTCAGCCCTTACCTCTTCGTGATGATAATGGACGCTCTTACGTCGGATATCCACGAAGAGGCGCCCTGATGTATGCTATTCGCTGATGACATTGTGCTGGTTGCTGAGAGCGGCTTAGAGATCCAAAGCAGATTGGAGGTGTGGTGGGCAAGACTGGAGACCGCTGGCCTGAGATTAAGTCGGACCAAAACAGAATATTTGTTTTGTGATTTTGGCGGTCTCTCCAGTCCTGTGCCCATATCTCTCGCTGGAACGCCCGTACCGAGCTGCTCCGACTTCCGGTATCTCGGGTCGTTTGTCCAAGGGGATGGCGAAGTAGACCGAGACGTAACGCAGCGGATCAACTCAGGATGGATGAAATGGTGACAGGTCATTTCATTTCATTTCATTTATTCAATAACAATTTACATTGTGTCTGAATGTGTCACAAGAACAACTTGCGATCCACGGATGCACTTCAAATTAAAGGGGAAAAATTTACAAGTCCGTGATAAGGCCTATCGTACTGTATGGATCGGAATACTGGGCCGTGAAGAAGACGGATGCAAAAAGATTGCATGCAGCGGAGATGAGAATGTTGAGATGGATGTGTGGAGTGAAGAAAATGGATAAAGTAAAAAATGAGTATATAAGGGGAAGTTTGAAAGTGGCGCCAGTGACAGAAAGTTGAAAAGAAATCGTTTGGCTTGGTATGGAAATGTGAAGAGGAGGGAGGAAATGCATGTTACTAAAAGAGTGATGAATACAAATTTTGATGGATGGAGAGGGAGAGGAAGGCCAAATAAAAGATGGATGGATTGTGTGAGGAATGATATGAAAGAGAAGGGAGTGAATGATAGTGTGACTTTTGACAGGGGAAAATGGAAAGAGAAACGTGTTGCGCTGACCCCAAGTAATATGGGACAAGGGCAGGAAGATGATGGCAAAGTTTTGTGATCCCTGTACAATGTATATTTTAAGCCATGCAAATATTGAAAATATTTTTATATTAAAAAAACACGTCACTCAAGTTAAAATTGTCAAAAAAAGTAGAACTAAAAGCGAGCATTACATTATTAAAGAAATACACAATGGTGACGATTCTCTTGTACACCGAACGAAACTAACTAAACTAACACCAAAATTCCTTACTTTTGGCTATGAGAATCTTAAAGCTATTCTGTAAAAAAATCACTAAATTTAAAATTAATTTTGACACAACTAAATCGAATTTTACAATCGCGACTACACGTGGTAAGTACTTGTTTGCCCTACCCCGTGATTATTTTTTGAGCCGGAGGCGCGCAGGGGGGCAGACTCGACGTGTTTTATATGGAATTTTTCACTTTTTGTATGGAAAATATGAAACATTACTACCTACGTGTTGAGTTTTAGGGGTTGGCTCTTATGAAGGGGGTCGAAATTTTCATTATTTTTACGATAGGGCACATCGTTTTCGAGATAGGTATAAGCAAAAGAAAAGAAAAAAAAAAGCTACGGTACTGTTTTTGCACCTGAAGTCGAGGTGTTGGTGTGAATATTAGCTCATGCCAACTAATTTTATGCCACAACTTTCTAATCGCGATTAAAAACAGTCAGATTTAGTTAGAAAATCTAAATTTTAGGTGAAAAAGCTCAAATTCAGAATAGCAAAATTACCATTTTCACTAAACTAATAACTCAGTGCCATCTTAGTCTAAAATATAGTTAAGTTGTGTCACTTAAGTCAATTTCAGAATGGGAAATCGTCGTTGATAGGAATAATTAGACGCATTTGTGACAAGAGAATCGGCACCATTGTCAAATATTAAACCTAAAGTGTAGTGTCATTTAGAAAATCATTGATTGAATAATACCTAGCAAGTAATAGGGCTGTCTGTTTCATTTGGACTGGCATATTTTTTATAATATCTGGTATCTTGTTATATGTATATGGTGGGACCCATGCCGAAAACACTTTTCTTAAGTAAAGCTGTATTGTAAACATCATTTTGTAATAGGTTCCTATATTGGCTTCTAACAGGCCCTCTTCTAGTTACTAACACTTTTGGTAAGTAATTCTTATTTTTTCTTACTATGGCCATTTCTAAAATATATAATCCCGGAAATGTTAACACTTTTAGGGACTTAAACATAGCCTATCCACACAACTGTCTGTCATTTTTAGGCCACACATTGCCCTTAGGGAGTCCACACAAAACTGTGATGCGATGCAAATTCACAGTTTTATGTGGGAGCCCTAATACAACGTTTTTGCGCTATAAATACCAGTTCTCTCATACTACAATTTCCCCAGAATATATAAGTATATTCCAAAACGCAAAATTGATGCTACTAAGCCACTGTAAGCTACCAATGTCGTAGTTGTACTCACTTTTTTATTTAAGTTGAATAGTACATAGTATAGGCAGAAGTGATTAGTTTTTTACACATCTCATCAGCTTAAGGTTTCCATGTTAACTGGCTATCTATCAATATTCCTAAAAAAATTGCCACTGTTAATTTTTTAACATAACATAACATCACGCCTTGTTTCCCCGAAGGGTTAGGCAGAGGTGTACCTAATAGTACACCCACATTTCGCCAGTTATGTTTAAGTAATAGGGGGCGAACCTACTGTCATCTACCGGGCCCAAATCCAGACTCCGGGCTGCTACTGAGAAATTCCAGATAGAAAAACCCAATAACACTTAGCCCGACCTGGGAATCGAACCCAGGACCTCATGCTCAGCAGTAGCGCTTGCGACCACTAGACCAACGAGGCAGTCAATTAATGGGTGGGTGTTAATTTTTTGTCCGTAGTATTCTATAGTCATTTGTTGTACTGGTAAGCGTTGATAGAAATGCATTATATTCATTTTTGTTACATTTATTATTAAATTGTTAATGTCAAGCCAATTTACTATGTGCCTAAGTGAGATCTACGACATACAGTAATATTTGTCTCTCATAGATGAGGCAGTAAGGCTATACTTTAGAGCATGCCGCAATCGGAAGCATACATATACTAATTAAAACATTTGCGTAAACATAACTTCCAGCATATGAGTCATTATTTTTCACATTGATTGCCTTCACAGTGTCAGTTTCCACGGCCTAATGACCAGGTATATTCCGGATACGGAAATCGTAAGTAGACAACTAATGACGTATTTTGTAACCATGGATAAATTAGCTTACACGCATTGCTTAAAATTTAGTTGGACCTTAATAATTTGTTGTGGCACTTTTTTTTCGTTTGCGTCATTCATGATAGTAATAAATTATTCGTTACAAGTATAACGCATTGCTTTGATAGAGAGTATGCTGCCTCTGCTCTAAGCATAATCGAATACCTACGAAGCCATTATTGTCACACGTTCCCGTTTATCACGTTTTGTGTTAATACGTATACACGTATTATCACATAACGTGATGAACGGGAACGACCACTGAAATGTTTTTTTCCAAAAAATCGTTTTCTCTCACTTTTTCCTCAAAAGACTAATAATTAAATGTTATGCTTCAAACCTGACCCAGATCAGGCCTTTCAATTAAATATTATTTATGTTCAGAATTTTATAACCTTCAGAATAGCTCACTATTAGGGAATGCAATCTCGTTCTCGCGAGATCTCGGCCATATTAACCGAGATTAATTTCGGCCGAAAATCGAATGAGATCTAGCCAGATAAACGAAATTGCACAGGAGCATAAATACATGTGTTTTTCGAAGCGCAGGATGTGTTTTTCGGGGGATCTAAGGGAGAACTTCTACCGTTTGCAGACAATTGTTTGCGCTCTGTAGTCCCTAGTCCCTACCAGTTGCAGCATAACTCTGCATGTCAAAACTTTTTGGTCTTTAATGTCATCCTTTTTTCCGTTTGTCATTGATTCTGGTCGATATTTTTTTGCCTTTTTATTTCGTGATTCGAATTATTTTTTTCTGACAGATGGGTCCTAATTTTTTTCAGTATGGTGCGTGCGTGGTGCAAAAAATTGATCGCTTGATACTGACCCAGTTAGTTGAAAATTTACGAGTAATGTGTGTAATTTTATTTCGTATTTAATACGATGTTCTTGGTTATATAAAAATAGCAAGCTGCTATCCTCGTCGCTTGTCTTCAACTTTTGATATGTATTCCTGTTATGTTGTTGCCGTAGTAGGATTATGTTTTTTTTTACCTTCTGTGCTAATATCCGCTATTTATTGTCATAGGAACGTTTCTTTCAAGTTCGAATCCCATACTTCCATGGTTTGAGTCGGGAAGTTCGTCTTAATTAACCTGGTACGTATCTTTTAATCGATTTCCTCAATCGTAAGTTCAGTCTGATCACTCTGGTCTAACCCTAACTCATTTTGTCTTAGGATTAGAACAGGCCGTCTTTCGGCCTCCAGGTTCTGGCCCAAATAAACGCTTGACATCGACGGTCAACGCGGAGTAATTGGCCGCATCCAGCCGCGAAGGCCACACAACCACATGGACCATTCTGCCAGGGCCTCCTGCTGTCTACGACACCTCGCCGGACGTAATTACGTTGGACAATAATTTTTACGATATTTTTTATATACTAGCTAAGTAACGTAGTTAGTTTAACTCTCTGCAAATTTTTAATTCGTTCACAATTTTATTTTAAATTTTCAAGCCTGTAAAACTGCGAGATATCTTGGTTCTCTGATATCTTTTCCCTTTACGGTTTATCTCGGGAGCGTTACCTAATAGCTATTGCAATCGACTTGTTAGGACGTCTTTTTTTCTTTCGATATTCGCGTACTTTACCCTATCGGACCAAAGTTCTCTGCTATTTATCTTCTTTTTTTACATAAATCAACCGGCAACCTTTTTATACTTTAAATATTAATTTTTTTACTTTTTATATTAAATTACAATGTTTCCCTATTTTTTTTAAAAAGAACAAAATTAATCGTGATGTGGTGAAAAAGTGTTTTCCTTCCTTTCTTTTTTTTTCGCTACAAAATGGCGCCCGAACAAAAGTAAGTAATTTTTTATGGTAACTTAATACATTTTTTTCTGTTATTTTGTGTGTGATGCTCTTCGAGCAAATATAATCCCTATTTTTCCTTTTGTCCTTTTTCCAGTGTCTTGGATGGAACAGAATATGCATTACCGGACAATGATACGATTGATGATCACCTTTTAATGTTGAATGTTGTGTGTATAATGTTTAATGTGCTACTTGTACTCTAATTCCATAACAATACTAAATTAATAACTCTTTCATTTCTTCCCAACAAATATATATTAGTCCCGAGTTTTATTTTAATGCCTGTATTTGTAGTTCCCTGTAGAGTAAGTATGCTTGGTGTGTGAATGTCTAGCCGTCGTGTTTCAAAGGTAAGCTTTTTTATGCGGCTGTTTGCTTGGTTTCGTCTTTTTTGGATTCTAATTACCCCAAAGCGTCCCTTCTCACGCTTTGTTTTTCTAATAGGTTCCTATCTTTCTTTGACTCCTTTTTTTTTTTGTTTCGGGGTGGAAAATCCTCATGGATGTCCTCCGCCCTGGGGCGGGTGGAGGAGTCTGTCAGACTCTTACTGACTAAAAACCACTCCGGTGTTCCATCTCACACCTACGCCGAGGGTCGCGGGAACTTACGATCCTTCCGCAACCCCCAGCTGGTGCCGGCCCGCCACGGCGGGCCTCTCCTCGTGTCGAGGGGGGGAGTGAGGTGTTTGACTCCCCCTGCGACGTCTAAGTGGGGCGCACGTGGAACACTACGCGCCGCCACCTCGGGTCCGATATATGGGGGGCGACGGACGTCTCCGAGTCCGTCGCCCCTGGACCCATTTAGGGGGGCTGGAAGAGGGCGTTGTCCGCCCTCCGCCGACGCCCGGTGCGCCTGCTGCGGGCCGGGTGAGAGGATGTGATCTCCCTCTCCCTTTCCGCAGTCTCCTTCTGCGAGATGACTGTCTCGCAGAAGGAAACCACCGCGTCCCAGGACTCCTCGCTGCCGACCATCGAATTCACGACAGCCGGCAGTGACAGGTCACTAACTACTCCAGAGATGAGGGCACGGCGCGGCTCCTCCCAAGCGGCACACTCTGCCAGCGTATGCCGCGCCGTGTCCTCCCGACAGTCGACGCAGTTGTGACACCGGGCGTCCGGCTCCCTGTTTATGCGACACAGGTACTTCCCGAAGCAACCATGCCCCAAGAGCACCTGCGTCACCCGAAACGACAGGGAGCCATGCCTCCTCCCGAGCCAAAGGTCGAGCACCGGCCGGACCGCCTCGATGGTGCCGAGGCCGGCGGTAGGGCGTGAGAGCCTGTCCCGCCATTCCGACACCAGGACCCTCGCGAAGCTGCGACCGACGCTGCTCCATTTGTCGCTGCATAGGTCGCTCACCTCGCGCCTGCATTTCCTTGCGCCACCGATACAATGACACGAGTAATTTCGCCTCCAGGTCCCAGGGCGGGGATCCGGCCAGTGCGTAAGCCGCCTCGTAGGAGATCGTGCGATACCCCCTGATGACTCTGACGGCCATCGCTCTTTGCGGCCTCCGCAGAACAGCGATGCTACCAGCCGTTAGGTCAGCCGCCCAGATTGGGGCCCGTATAGGGCCATCGATAGCACGATCCCTACGTAGAGTCGCCTACAGGTGGCGCTCGGGCCTCCCAGATTGGGAAGCGCCCCAGCCGCGCCCATCAACTTGGGCACCAGCCACCGGAAGTGGGGTCTGAAGTCCCACCGGCTGTCGAGCACCAATCCCAGGTACTTCATGGTAGACTCGACAGCGATCTGGACCTGCCCCCCCCCCCCTACTATGTGTGATCCGGGTGGCGAGGCCCGCCGGCGACCATGAAACACCATGGCCTCCGACTTGTTGAGGGCCACCTCCAGGCCAAGGCGCCGTAAGCGACTCACCACCTGTGATACCGCAGCCGTCGCCAGCAACGATGCCTCCCTGTGAGAACTCCACCGGGCTGTGACCAGCGTGTCATCCGCATAGCACGTCAGGTCCACGTCCGGCTGGAGTTCGCCCCTCAGCACCCAGTCGTACCCGATGTTCCACAGGAGGGGGCCTACGACCGAGCCCTGTGGAACACCGCACGACATGAGGCGCTGGTTTGCGCCATCACGTCCCACGTAGGTGACACACCTCTCCGACAGATAAGCCCCAACGAGGCGGCGGAGGTAGAGAGGCACCCGGTGATAGCGCAGTGTCTCCCGGATACAACTCCAGGGCAGGGTGTTGAAGGCGTTGGAGATGTCCAACGACATCGCCACCATCACCCCGCCCCGGGACACCGTTTCCTCCGCCAGGACTCTCACCCGCGACACAGCGTGTATGGTGGAGCGCCCGTACCGAAACCTGAATTGACACTCGTCCAGGTCCGGCCCCTCTCCGCACAAGTGGCCGACGAGGCGGGCTGCGATAATCCGCTTAAACAGCTTACCCACCTCGTCGAGCAGCACTATGGGCCAGTACGCTGACGGCGAATCGGCAGGGCGCCCCGCCTTCCTGAGCAGGATCAGACGACCAGTTTTCCACACAGTGGGAAATTGGCCCCGCTCAAAGCACGCTGTGTAGAGACCTCTCAGCTGGGGCTCCAGCTCTTTCAGAGCGAGTGCTAATACTTGGTCGTGAATCCCGTTGGGCCCCGGAGCCACGTTCTTGGCTCGGAGCCGCATTACAGCCGCCCTCATCTCTGCCTGTGTCACCTCTGGGACGCTGATGGCGTTCTCATCTTCTGGCTCTGCGGCTGTGGGCAAATCCATCGGCGGCGGGGTATGCTCCGCTCTAGCCGGGAAGAGGGCTGCGACTACCTCTTTCTTTGACTCCTAGACCAACCGTTTAGCTTGCCGATTGCGTGTCTTTCTATTCATCCACCAGCCATATTACTGGCTAATTAACTCTTTCCAACTACTTGTAAACATACTCGTGGATTGTTTTATTCTGTTTTGGTTTTTCTCATGATTTAATATGGCAGATGGAGGTATTCAATGTGTGAGACACTCTAATGTGGAAGTCTTATTATTTGCAGGCCTCTACCTATTTCATTCAGGGTTTCTCCGCATTTAATTTTGTTGAATTCTTCCCTTCCAATTTTTCCTAGGAACTTTATTATGTAATACTTTCTAATTCTATGCCTTTGACACAAAAGCACGAAACATTTTTTTCGACAAAAGCACAGACAACATGATCATTCAGCCTAAAACATTTTTCGCTTCTACTTTCATCTTGTTTCCCTACTATTAGTATTAAATTATCCCTTTATCTTATTAAGCAATAATATTTGACATGTTTTCATACATTTTGGTTTTGTTAAATATTAACTCAAAAAATGTTGCTCTGAACATTTTTAATTTCACTAATTCCCTTTTTGAGCTTTTATTTTTCATAGATGTTTATTCTTATATCCCTTCAATTTTGATTAAACTATCCCTTTTTCATATTAAACTGTTTGTCCTATCTACAAACAATAAAGTTCCTTCTTCTTTCCGGTCCCGAGCGCACTAATGACAGGTGGTGTAAAAAGGTTTATTTTGGTGTTCGCAATACACCTCAAATGTTCCCTGCATACGCCATTCAGAATGGCGTTCTCTTAAGACGCATGCCTATTACTAGTCCTCTTACTCCTGATCCATGACGTGTGGTTTTACCCGCCGAGAAGGTTTGGAAATTTCACAATAACTTTCCTTCTATACATATTCTATACATATTCTTGATGTATATCCTGGCGTCACAAAATCCTACCTAAAGATCAAGGAGATTTTTTATTGGTCAAACATGTTTCGTGATGTTTCTGAAACTTTGAGGCAATGTGAGGTATGTAAGGCACATTAAATCGCAAACACTCAACCACGAGGCCAAATGATTTGTCCGAAAGATGTTTCATTGCCCCTACAGATAATTTCTGTCGATGTCATTGGACCTTTGCCTGTTGCTTACTATGGTTTTAAGTATATTCTGTCCATGGTAGACGTTTTCTCCAAATATGTTTGGTTATTTCCCCTTAAGAAGGTTGACGCTGGTTCTGTTATTAGAGCTCTGGAATCTGAATTATTTTTCAATTTTGGTGTACCATGAGCTATTCTCTGTGACAACGCTACCGTTTTTCGTAGTAATATATTTTTAAACTTCCTTAGATCTTTTCACATCGATTCACCAACTTACACTCCTTATCCAACACCAACCAAGCCAACACTGTTGAAGGTTACAACCAGAGCGTGGTTACATGTTTAAGTATTTTAGTCGGAGAAAATCAAAGAAATTGGGCGAAAATGCTACCTAAAGTCAAACTCTATCTCAACTCTTGTATATTACTCCATTGTTTTAGTATATTTGTTTCTTTAGGTATGAGAATCAATGTAAAATAAAAAACTCTGGAATCTAATTGATTTTTAACGTAAGCATCATTAAAAAAATCATTAAAACAAAAAATACATAATCGATAAAATCGATTGCATCACAGATTGCACTAGTAAACGGCAAATGTCAATGTCAACGTCTGTCAATTGTCATGGTTGTAATGTCATGTCATTAATGTCATTCGCTTTTCGTATTTTTGCGCAAATGAATGTATATTTCATGTGTTTTTTTCCGTATTTCTCTTGATTTATTATTTCTTAAGACCTCTGTTCGAATACTGGAGTCCGAAATTGATTGCCTTCTGACTGACTCTCCCTTGAACATTGGACACCGTACCCTGCCACACCTGCTGCCCTTTGCTGGAAAACAGGATCTGTTTTGTTCTTTTGACGACTGGTTAATAACGACCTCATGAGTTTGTGCATTAATTGTGGAATAGCAATGGATCGCTGCAATACAATAGGAAGGCGAAGATTGGAACATGAAATGATTCTTTCAATTGTACAGGAATGGGTCGCGCCGTTCCTAAATCTGAAGTCACCCCCTAAGCGTCATCATGATAGGCTGCAGGTGCTATAGCACAGCACACGTGCGTTCCAGATTTATGTAGGAAACAGCCTCAAAAATATAATTTCCTATATAAATAACTCATTGTCTGATTTTACCAATTTGGCCATTGCTGGGAGACGTGAAAATTGGGCTCGCGAGACCTTCCTAATGCTCTAATTTATATTTAGAGTTTGGGTTTGCCCTTTGTTGTTATTTTCCTATCAGTTCTTCTTATATTGTGACAATTAAAAAAAATAACAAACAGATCCACCAAACTCGCCGAGGTCTCGTAAATGGCGAGATCTCGCGAGATTGACCTTTTCGATCTCGTGACATCTCGGCTTCGCCAAAATCTCGTGAGATTGCATTCTCTAGTTACTATTAACGTATGAAGGAAACTATAGATACTTAATACGACAAGATCAAGATCGTATTTTAAATTGGCATTCAAGGGTTAATAAACTATCAATATAGCTTTAGGGTGTTAGTTGCGAAATAGTGTGTGTATGCATTCGTTATTCTGAATCAAAAAGTTGTTTTTAACTTGCCTGTAGAGTGAATGTAGGTATTAGGAATAAATTATGTAAGAACGTATTATTAGACTCACATAAAGTTAGTGTTTAAATAGATAGTTACTTATGATCTACGGTTATATAAAGACCGCTGTGAAGGATCCGGTAGGATATTATAAGAAAGAATGGTTGAATGATACCGTTCAGACATAAGAAAGTTTTATCGAAGTAAATCTAAGTGCCATTCGCAGTTCGATAAGAATATTATCTTAAACTTAGAGCGCAAAAGTAGACGAAGACTTTTTCTTTTTAGACAACTGAGGAAAGTTCTCCTGGTGAGCTGTTGTAGCTCTTTCGAAGGTAACGATTTATAAGCTTTCCCTCATTGCCACCTCTCTATCTTCTTTTCAGTTCGCCACCATCCACTGTTCGTTCTGATGTTCTCATAAGCGTTGAAGCATTGGCCGCACCGCTCGCAAGGTACCCTACCTTGATTCCACCATAACAGAAGGCATACCACACATAACGTAGATAGAATTATGGAAGCTAGTCAATCTCATAACAAAATTGTTAACCAGATTCCCTTAGCTTGTAATCTTGACTTTGAAATCTGTAGACTTAATACTGCTAATTGGCAGTGTTTGACCGCCGCAAGCCACGTCTATTTGCAAACAGGTTACATGATGTTATCGCCGTCCGTTTGTGTGGCGACGTTTCAATGGGATTTTGATGTAGAATTTGTAACATGCTGTGGTACCAAGACAGTTATTTTGTATGCCCTCAGGCTGAAATCGTTAACCAGTGTGATGGGAAAGTTATGTAAATATTTGTGTAATTCTGTGTTAGATAAACGTTAGTTGTCCGATGGAATATGCTTTTCCATTTTGCAATGGATGCCGTAAGAGACGGCTGTAGGATTTTATTGAGCATGCCATCCGCTTGTGTTCGTAACATCCTAAGTATGCGTAAATCTGGATTGAAAATGGTACTTTGCATAATGTTATCAAGTCATCGTATCGTAGGTAAAGGGGATTGACTGATGGGTTTGCTAACTAGTGCGCATACGCAATGGGCTCGTTTCACTTTAAAGCATTACACTGATCGCCATTGACGACTTAAATCGTCACGTAGTGACGTGGCCATTCGCACAAAAATACAAATATAGGAGGTAGATGTAAAATAAAAATCCCCACTTAACAGGTGGAGATTTTTATCTCCACCTCATTTCTTGAATGTTCCCACAAGCAACTGTTAACCTCTTAATTGAATTGGTGCGTGTGTGCATTTTTAAATATGGAAAAAAATAGACGTAAGTTGTTTTAATCATATTTTAGATATACCTAAGTACGTAATTGTCTAATGGATTCATAGGTAATTAGACTAAGAACATTGTTTTTACTTATGGAGCATGTATCGTCCAAGTGCAGTATTTTATCCCTTTGTACTTCTTTCTGTCTTGTGTTAGAATGGGCCATTCTTTTAAAGAGGTATCAAGGTCATTCATCGATTCTTTATTTTATACTGTGGGAACCAAATAGATGTAGTTTTATCTATAATTCATTTCTCGCTTACTTGTTTTCAGATTTAAAAAGATCGAGGGGATGGACGACCTCGCCAAATATTCTTGAGGCCGATACTCAAGATCTTTATGAAGCATCAGTTGCAACTAAGCAGGCGGCAACAAATAATTCTAAATGTAAAGATTGTGAAAAATACAATTCAAGCGACAACCGAAATGAGCATTTTTCTCAATTATTATGTGAAGAATTTAGGTATATACAACCTTGCATACGTACCAGTTGTTTTATCAAAATTTTAAAATTTTTAGATGAAGCTAAACATAATCACTGTCATGAAATAGATATAATAAATACACAACAATAATAGATTTTGTGTATTTGATTGTCATGGTACAAAATATAAACGAGTCAAATTTGTATTTTATTTACTTTTAAGAATTACTTAACAAATAACTCTGAATATATATACTTGCCATATTTAACAAGTTTTATAGTAGATGATTGAAATGTCATATTACTAGAATGTGGGTAAGTAAAAATAAACATCGATATATCTACCGTACCACACTATTTCATGCATATTTATCCATATCGCGGACGCCAAAGACGCTTTAAGTTGTCCGCTAGTGACGTCATAAACGCTTGCCTCGTTCTTATTAATGTGGGGACATGTCGGTAGAGTGAAATAAAATCTACCTTCAAAGGAAATTATAATATTTATTTATTATTATTTTAAGGTAAATTTTATTTAAGTCTACCGACATGTCCGCTTTCCAACACAAGTTTCGTTTCGACGTACCAATTGCTAATTGGCATCCACACGATTTGTTTTACTATTTTGAAAAAGAAAATGGACAGTGAAGAACTTATTCGCATTTTGGAAGGCGTAGACGACAACGAGGTCGTGTACTTAAATTCATCTGACAGCGAAATAGAAAGTGAGATAGAGGTAAAATATTTATTTCCTATTTAATAAAAAAATGTGTAAAGGCTGAAATAATGGTAGACATAAGCACCGTGACAGTTATTATTTTTTTTGTATTTTAGGAGCAATTAATAGAAGAAAGTCAGGGTAGTTCGAGCTCTGAAACTCAGTTCCAATGGACGGGACTTCCGAACTCGATGGATATTCAGGCATTTAACGACTTTAGTAGTGGTATTTTACCATCGTTACAATTATCACCATCATCAAGCGAACTTGAATATTTTGAGAAATTCGTGGATGAATCATTAGTTTCTAAAATTGTTTATGATACAAATCGATATCATCGACACTTTGTTTTAAATACTGATTTAAGAAATCACTCAAGGTTACAGGCGTGGCAAGATGTTACGATACCAGATATTTATATATTTCTGGCTGTTACAATGTTAATGTCTAGGAATAGCCGTTTAAGTATCGAAGAACATTGGTCGACTAATCCATTATTAAACTCACCTATTTTCACAACTCTTATGAGTAGAAATCGATATACTACTTTGTTGGGCATGCTACATTTTTCTGAACCAGGGCCGCAGCAGACGAGGGATAGCATCTTACATAAAATAAAAGGCATAGTTGATGATGCGCGACGTAAATTTCAAGATTACTTTATACCGTACCAAAAGTTATGTATTGACGAAAGCATGGTTCCGTTCAAAGGAAGGTTATTAATTAGACAGTACCTTCCAAATAAAAGAAATCGTTTCGGAATAAAGCTTTTTGTTTTATGTGATGTCAGTACTAAAATTATTTTAGATTTTATAATTTACACGGGTACTGAGACTGAAATAGTGCGAAATACTGATTTAGGCGTAAGTGGATCTGTTGTTACTACTTTAATACAACAATACTACTTTACTAACAGAAAAATATATATGGATAACTGGTATAGCAGTCCTAAATTATTTAATTATTTGAAGTGTCACGGTATAGGTGCTTGTGGAACAGTGAGAAAAAATAGAAAAGCAATGCCAGTGTTTAAAAAATTGAAGAAAGGAGAAAGAGACGCAAAATATACTTCCAATATAATGGCTTTAAAATGGCATGATAAAAAAGATGTGCATATGTTGAGTACATTCCATGAGGATAAATTAGGGCCAAGTGAAAAAATCGACAGGTCAACCGGTCTGCCAGTAATGAAACCTGAATGTATTTTAGACTATAACAAAAATATGGGTATAGTCGACACGAACGATATGATGCTAAGTTCAATTCACTGCATGAGAAAAACAGTGAAGTGGTATAAAAAGCTTTTCTTTCACATAATCGACATGCATTTGCTCAATTCCTTCTACTATTGCAAGGTGTTAAAAAATGACAGTAAATTGCACTACCACAATTTTCAGTTATCAGTAATTAAACAGATCGTTGTCAAATACGCGGGTGACAGGTCACTTCCCATGACTACCCGTGCATTTGACAATCCGGCTCGTATATTAGGTGACAATACTGCTAAACATATGCCAGCGTATCTTCCACAGCAAAAAAAACTACGCTGCAAATTATGCGCTCATGTGTATCGGAAAAGGCGTGACTCGCGATTTTGGTGTGAAGAGTGCAAAATACCACTTTGCGTAACCTGCTTCCGCCCTTATCATGAAAATAAAAAATAATACAAGTTTTTAAGTCAGTTTTTGATATTTTTGAAGTAACCTTACAATTTAACGTCATGTACCTATAACCTGTATCAATATGGTGATTATGTATAATCCAATTATGTATGTACATTGAGGGTAAGTAATAATTCAATAAATTCATTAACAACATTGAGAGTTATTTTATTCCTACAACATAAAACATTATTATTAAATTCTATTATCGATAACAGTTACGAACAACACTATTAATTTGATGAAAATGTGTTGAAACTACAATTTGGTGTCGCCGTTGACGTCTTAGGGCGTCGACTAGTTGCGTCAAATTTCTGAATTGTATATTGTATTTGGGAAGCAAAAATTGATATTGTATTGTGTCCAGTCTTAATTTTATGGCGTAATTAGCTGTCTGTTATATTCTAATACGTTTTTAATGCATAATTTTAACGTTATGTATAGTTTAATCATAAATAAACTCAATATATCACGTTTTGCAATAATTATATCGTAAGAAGGGGGCACATCACTACAGTATCACGCGAGAAATTATAGCAAAAATAGGCGTGGCGCTGGTGGTCAGGTTTTTAAGATTGAGCGTGGCGGTCAAAGGGTTAATAATACAAAACCGTATAAGAAAAGACAATTTGAAGTTTAGGCCGGCTTATGCTACTAAAAGAAAATATTGGTAGTGTTTCAAGATATGTCTTTAAAAATAGTTAGTGAATTTATCATAGTTCACCAATTCAGGCAATTCAATACAGAGCTTTTAGTCACAAAGCTTTTGGCCTCTCTGATTATTACTTTCAAAGTCCCTAATTGCCCACGATTACCTAACTTGGCAAAATTATCTGCAATCGCGGATCCCTTTTGGTATTCTATGCAAAGTGACTCACTATAAATTGAAGTTTCAATGAAGACGGGTCCAGTTGCAATTGTAATATTTATTGGCTCAATTTTGTTTCAACAGCGCGACTATCCGTGTACTTCTGTTACACTGCTGGATTATTAGGATGTAGATCTGGTTCCCATAAAAGGTATTTTAGCAGTTCGGCCCAGTGAAATGTTAGTAATTCCAACTACTTCCCGTCAGAAATGTTGAAGTGAATTCCTTTACAGCTAATTGCAGTTCCTAAATGAGAAGTGTTGATTTAAAACTTTTTATAAGACATTCCAATCAGGCTGTGGTTTTTAGATTTATTCGTATTGAAATTTGAATAATTGAGGTGATTCATCAAATGAAGATATTTATTGAATTAGCACGAATATATGTATACCTGTATACCTACCTGGTGAAAACAGCAGAACGCAATTAGTTGCCGTTACAGATTGTTCATAATTTTCCCAGATGCATTCATTTTAGTCAATTTATTCGTTTTTATGCACGAGCCGATGGTGTAGCTCAATTAACTTAAGCAATTAGCTTAGACTGGTAAAAAATGTGCATAAAAAATGTATAGTTGTGAATTGATCACGTCACTGACACCTGCCAATTTGCGAACTAGTTGAGTTCCGTTAGTAGTTACATAATGTTTTTAATTTAGCTGTAGTTATAGGTTATGTAGTAGGTGTGTCTTCAAAAGTCCTCGAACCTGTAGTGAAATAAATTGCCACATTTACTGCAACGCAAAATGTACCTCCACACATTCGAGTCACTTAATGGGTAAGTATAACAAAACTGTGAAATGAAGCAGAACAGGGAAACAATTATTCTTACAGCAGTTGACACACAGAAAACATACACACACACACACCCCGCCACACAACGTATTATTATTGTTATTTCACAGAATTTTGTGCTTCTTTGTATAAACCTACTTACAGAAATAAAATCATTTATCTGGTTTTTACCTGCCAACCAGACTTCCAATGACAGATATTTAGTGATTGTAAAAATAGACACAACTGGTGAAATGTGGGTGTACTATAGGTACAGCTCTGCCTAACCATTCGGGGAAACAAGGCGTGATGTTATGTCAAAATAGACAACAAAAAAACACTTTTCGAACATGGAACTCTAAAAATTACATAAAAAGTGTGTTGACATTGACAGTCGTTCTAGGCGCATTTATAATTCGACAGCAAATTGCACTCACTTTAAACAGTTAACATCATTTAGTAGGAGTAATAACTATGTAGACGGAAACAAAGTAATCAGGTATTAAGATAAAATTCGTTATAAAATTACTTCTAGGTATGCAACGAGTAACAGTCGTAAACACGTTTATTATAACTTTCTCTTAGTTAATCATTTCCGACATTTACGTGACTTTGTAAGAGTGCGAGAAGAAATAAAAGGAATTGTCATATTATTTTCCGTATTAAAAAAAAGCTCTAGGTACTTATTGGAACGGAGTTCTTTAACGCGGCTTTTTTTTTAATCGCCACGTAACGAAAAAGCATTATGCCTGAAAATGTCAGTATCAAGTGTCAAAAGTTTTTGTTTTTTAATACAGAGGCGCTAAAAATTTATACTAGATGGTTCTGTATTAAAAACAAAAATTTGACTTTTGACAGTTAAACTTGAGACCATACTAGATGGCTCTGCATTAATACATAATTTACAGCAAAAGGAACTTCGTTCCAACCGGGTGTTCCACAACACCTCCGGATTTTATTTTCTTTACCTTGTTATTTCTTTGTTCAGCATTTAAGCTGTTCGGAGACTAGTGCTTCATATTTCCAGTTAGTAGACCTGCCTGCGTTGAGATCAGCACTATTATGTGTTCCTTAATGGGAAGCACACCGCGTAGGTTGCCTCAAACGTCATTACTGCACCACAATCCATTTTGTTGATACGATTATTTCTGACAGACAGCAGAATCGAACTCGCTGATTGATGTCCCAGGCCAGTTACAAAACCTACATCACTGCAGGATGCTATTTTGCTTAGGTATCATAAATTTAACGCATTGTCCAGCTGAAGACTTCAACTATGTTGAAAAATCCAACTTGAACGACGAAAAGTTATAACTAAACATATCACGGATGAAAAAATTGGGCCAAAATGTAGTTTCGATACCGTGGATAGAAAGATTTGTCTCAGTAAAAGACAGGATGTCTTGTAGCATGCAAACCCGGATTCAAATCCATTCCTACAGTGTTAACTATGAACGATCGCTTGTAAATTTATAACGTTGTTTCACGTGATACTGAACTGCTATACGATTTAATTCTTCCGCGATATTGCGATTGGAATGCAGGCTATTTAGATTGATCTATTCATTACATCAATAAACACTGTCTTAAAGTTTATGCTAAATAGTTACGTAATAAGGTAGAGCCTTTACTTTCAAGTTAATCTGGAGCAATATTTAAATTTTCTAGTCGATTCTTCATTTCTTTTAGTAAGTTAGTTACGAAATCGAATAATGAGATTCCTCTAACCGTGGTTATTCATTCGGATGAATGCAGCGAAAATTGATTTGGCATATTCAAACTTTTTGTTTGTTTTGTGTCTGCCTAGCTAAATTAAAAAAAATAACCGGTGATACTATTACTTTATGTAGTGTACAGCCTTGGCAAAAAGTATTGAGCACCCATGATATCTTTCAGTTTTATGCGGAGTATCAAATAGAAATAAAACAAAACGTTTTATATGGGTTTATTTTACTATTTATTAATAGAAAATTAATATTTTGTGGGTCCACCCTTTGCCTTAATTACGGCAGAAATTATTTTTGGTAAAGAGTTAAAAAGTTTTTTACAGTCGTCAACAGTAATCGAGTTCCATTCTAGGCGCAGGCAGCGTTTTAAATCTTCTTTGTTGTTAATTGTGTGGCGCCTAACCCTGCGCTTTACTAAACCCCATAAATGTTCTATGGGGTTCAGATCTGGAGACTGAGCTGGCCAGTCAAGCAGTTCCGTGTTATTTTCCCGAAACCATCTCATAGTGCGTGCAGATTTGTGGCATGGCGCGTTATCCTGCTGGAATTTGACACCATCCATATTCGTGTCGCCAAAAAGTTTCGTGAATGAAGGCAGTAATGCAGTTTCTAGTACATTTATGTACTTAGTAGAGTCCATGCGACCCTCACACACGAACAATTCGCCAACTCCAGAATCGGTCATGCAACCCCAGACTATTATGCTGCCTCCACCGTGTTTAACCGTTGGGATCACACACTCTGGCTTAAATTCTTCGCCCACACGGCGACGCACAAAGGTCACACCAGGTGTACCAAAAATCTGCAATAAAGAGAAAAATATTGAGTTCCGTAAAACTAAAATAAATTCAATTATGCGTTTGGTTTTTAAAACATTTTATAAAATTGTATCAGGGCATTAAATTGACTTACTCACCTCAAAGTTTGATTCGTCTGACCAAACAACATTTGACCAATCTTCAGCGGTGAAAGTTCGGTGTTTTAAAGCCCATTTCAATCGAGCTTTTTTGTTGTTATCGGAGAGCCATGGCTTCTTCCTAGCTTTACAGCCTTTCAGACCAGCTTCTTGAAGTCTTCTGCGAGTAGTTCGAGCAGAAATTGGCTTCTTAATTTGTTCCGACAACTCAGCAGCGAGCTCTGAAGATGTTTTTTTCCTATTTCTTAACGACTCTCTCAGTAACTGACGATCTTGACGGTCTGTGGTGATGCGTTTGCGCCCGGTTCTCGGTCTATTTTCATGTGATCCGGTAGTAGAGAATCGCTGAATAGCATATTGCACGGATCGGCGCGAACATTTCACAGTTTTAGAAATCTCTACTTGTGATTTCCCTTGCTCATACAGAAGCTGTATCTGCACACGTTTTTCTAAAGAAAGTTCGTTTTGTTTTGGCATATTGCAACGATAACACTTAAAACTTCTGAAATAAAATACAAAAGGCGCACTAGATCACTGGATGTGTTCACAACGAGCGATAGTAGCGAACTGATTAATAAATACAAAAATTGAAAAAGACAAATTTTGTGACATCCAGGTGTTTTATTGCTAGCTGCGGCGTGACTGATTATTTTTAAACCTTTGTAGATGCCGATTAAATAATCCATAAGCAATTGATTTGGTTTCTTCCCATACTTACCGTGTACGAGCGAAATTTGTAAGGTGCTCAATACTTTTGGCCAAGGCTGTATTATCTATGGGTGATAGGTACTTTATGTGACAACTGACAACCCCTATCTACGCATAATAGAGGTATTTCTTTCATCGCGTTGTATACGGCCGAACCCAATAATCTATCTATCACCAGTTAAGGCACACTGGAGATAGAAAACCTATCTATCTTTGGTTTTAACGTCCCAATAATCTATAAGAGATTATGGAATCTTACCGGCCTGACATAAGGGCAGATAATACTGTCTACCATCAATAGCGATCTGTCTTTTACTGAAAATAGGTTATTGGGTTCGGCCGTTTGATGTTATGCTTATAATCATTATTGATCATGCTTCTAATTGACCACACATTACTAGCGAGGTGTGTCTGATGTACTTGTACATCCTGGGTAACTATAATTTATTTAACTGAAGAAAGTAATTTTTAAAGTCAGATTTCGGAGCTTCCGCGGTCGCCATGGTTTAACTGCTTTTAAAATATTCGGATGCTGAAGTTTGAATTCTACAATTATTCATAATTTCACTTTTTACCCGACTACCCCAACCCTCCTTGGGTTATGCTTTTCGAAAGTATGTATGTATGTATATTTCTTTCGCACGCTCTATAGCCTAAACGGCTTAATGGATTTTAATGAGGTGTCGTTAGATTCGTCTTAATTATGGGAGTGACATAAGCTAAATAATATTTATATATTGCATCAGGAAATACAAAAAAGGGAGATGATGGTTTTTTTATATCAAATAAAATATTGGTATCAAACAAAAGCTAGTAATGAGTCAATTCCAATTATATATATCTATTAATAAAACTAAAAAGTTTGAAATAAAGCAAATTATTTAAAAAACAAAAATCCCGACTGCAAAAAAGACACGTAACTGAAAAGAGAAAAAACAAGCATTATAATCTACAGAATTTTTGAAATATGGTTTGTGCCCCCCCCCCCCCTCTCCCCGCCTGCGATACCAAAATTATAATGCTTGTTTTCCTCTTTTCAGTTAAGTATTTTTGCAGTAGGGTTTTTAGTTTTTTAAATAATTTGCTTTTTACTTTTTGATTCATCTTTTCTATAGGTTTCTAGTTATGAAAATATGTTCTAATCTGATCAACTTTTATAATATATAGTTTATGAACCTAAAACCACTTTCATTTCATATTCATGCTACCTAACAAGTACTAATAGAATTAGTTACATTAGTATCCTGTCAATATTAATAAGTACTGATTTATATGTTCGAACTAATAATTGAGCTCCAAACCTGCACTTAGGAGGAAATTAATTATAATTTATACATAGAAGTCAACAACGAGCCATTTATATGGCCTATAGTCATACCTACAGCAGTGATTGGATTTACTTAATTTAATAAAGTGATATTACTTACAGCAGTTATTAATGTTTAAAACACAATATTGTCTCTACTCATAAATTTGCTGCTTGGCTATTTTTAAAAGCAAGACAGTTCTTAGAAATAATTTACGTTTCAAAACATAGGTACAAGACATACCCGCTTAAACACCAGAAACCTCTATAATAGAATAAAAGAGAACATAAAGGCTCCTTCAAACAGGCGCGACTCGCGACGCGAATCACGTGCGACATAAAGGCACCGCTCGTCGCGCGTAGTGCCTTTGTGTCTTTGTGTCATGTGCGTATCGCGCCTGTTAACAGGAGCCTTAAAATTATGTGTAACAAAGATATCCGTGACAAGTAAGTACGGCCTCGACTTGGCAGAGGCATTGCCTTGTCCCTAAAATCAGTTACCGATTACCCAACTGTCAGAAAAGTAAAAATAATGAATTCACTGTTACACACAACTGATATCCAATTATAGACTACTGTACTACACTTGTCTTCCCACGCAAATTAAAAGAGATTGAGTAAAATGGATAACCAATTTACTCTACTTACTAAGCGATTATAAATCACCTGTCATTATTTGACCAATTGGGCAATGATGCAATGCATAAAATCGTTGACTTTGCCTACTAGTCCACTTTCAAGACAACGGGTCGCATTACTCGCATTGCAGGCTCTCATAAATAACATAGCCTGAATGATTATCAAAAGATCTGAAGTAAGAACTATCTTGCACCACAAATCACTAACTGCTTATGCATTTAGTGATTTGTGTACTTAAAACGTTATTCTGTCTCTGCTATCTTCAAACGATTTACAGAAATAGAATGATATTTCAAATTCGTTTAGCGCTAAATGCAATAAGTGATGTGTGGTGCAAAAATGTGGGCCTAAATGTTGAACTGATTGATGACTGATGACAACCCTAAGTCATAGATTCACGTTTCGATAAAAAAACTGCATTTAATTTTGAAAAAAAAAATACCTACACACACACAACCGCATGCATAGTGACTGCTGGGCAGTGCTGGGTAACAGTCTTCACTCGGTAGGTGGTGCCTGAGGATGGATTTTGTCGCCAAAGCTAGCCCAGGAAGGAAAGGCCAGGAAGGATATGGCGAGACAACACTAGACGAGTACCGTGACAGCTGGTTCGAGGTGGCTCAGATTTCAGAAAAAGGATACTTGAAAGTATTTGTGGAAGGCCGCCTAGCAGTGGGACAGTTAAATATAGGCAAAAAATAATTAAAACTCCACAAGGACATACCTAGTAACCTATTTTCTAATGCAGATTGTGGCAGTAGTTGCAAAAGGTTGTTTTCTTCAATGACCAGCTACGTTTCAAAGACAGAAACAGTCTGTGAAAAAGCCCTTTTATTTAACTTTATTTATTTATAAAGGTACACACTAACAGCTTCTGTTCTTTTTATAATCGTCGTGTCATTGTTGCCAAACTATGTCTACGTAGGTACCACAACCGCATTGAGTGATCTTGGCCAAGTGGAAGGTTTATCAATTACCACTCACACATCTATGGATAGCCCGGGGATATTTTAGGCAATAAAAAGTGATACAATCCATTACTCTAACACTGACGAGACGCTTAATGGTAGAATTAACAGTTTCTTAATAAATAAAGCGTCAATCTAAAATAACTGTTATAAATGAACGGCCATTAGGCCATATTGTGTCAGCTATGTATTTTGATTTACAAATATTGACATTAACGGCAATACTTTGAAGTAACTTTGTAGCCCGAAGCAATAGTAGTGATAAACAAAGTTAAAGCTCAAGCGCAGTTTTATAAGAACTTCTACACATAAAAGAGATATTAGTCTGTCTGTCTGTTACCTTTTTACGCCTAAACCTTAAAATAAAATTTGGTAAGGAGATAGATGGCATCCTGAGAAAGGACATAGGCTACTTTTCGACTCAAAAATAATCCTAAAGGGATATAGGGGATGAAAGTTTATACGGCAAACCGGCATTTTTTAAGCTAGGAATGTGAAAATTAAAATGTATGCTTTTGGTAAGAAATAAAGAATTACTTGTTACAGCGTTTTTGTAAAAGGGGTTAAAATAGGGGATGGTTTCAAAAATCACATGTAATACTGAAATTTTTGTATACCTCTTTTTAAGAGATTTAAGGGATTGGAAATATAGTCTTAGTACGTATCTTGAGGTAACATTAACAGTCTTTATTTAATTAAAATCGGTCACCTGCCTCGGTAATTTTTTTTACAATTTGAAGTCATAAAATAACTTGGCTAACATGTATGTTTACGTGATCAATGGCGGTGGTAGAGTATTTTAAATTAATTATGTTAATATTTAAATTAATAATGACGATTTTAAGGTCAGGACATTTAACCCGGGTAGGCACGGGCGATTTTTTATTGCGCACTGGTTTCTCAACTCTCGGTGATGAGCTGAGCATAGAGAACTACAACAACAACGCGGCTAAGCAGTTTTATTAATTAAAAAAAAGATTATTTGAATTCATTATCTGTCGATCTCTAAACTGTTATCTTTTCAAGCCTTAACGGCTGATCGGGTTAGGATACGTGGATCCCGGAGGTACGTGCCCGAGGTATAATTTCCGACTATCACGCGAGCAAAGCCGCGGGCAAAAACTAGTTAATTAATATGACTTAATTTCGTACATACATTCATTTTTTAGGGTTTCGTACCTCAAAATGAAAAACCGGAACCCTTAAGATAGGATCACTGTGTTGTCCGTATGCCTGTCTGTCTGTGTCTATAAGTCTGTCAAGACCCTTTTCCTCAGGAACGCGTGGACGTGTCAAGTTGAAATTAATATCAAATAAGTAGGTTTACGGTCTCTTGGAGCTCTAAAAATAATCAAACTTCTAAGTCAACGCAATAAAAAAGTATGGCCATATAAGTGACATATTTTGATATACGCAAATAAATCAAAATCTTATGGTACTTCCCGTTGACCTAGAATCATGCATTGTCCACTTTGTATGGGAATTTGGCTCGGTGTGAACAGGCACTTTAAGTGTAAATATAATACAGATTTAATAGCTAATACCAGTAGGAAAGAGAATATTGTAATATGATTGTATCATGATGCTTGTAACACTTTTTTTGCGTACTTATTTTTTTGAAATAAACACATATTTATTTCTACATTTTGTTAGTATTCTAACTCTTAACTTAATAATATGTTGTCTACGAACTGGGCAGGTGGATAATATGTTATCTTGATACCTTGCCCAGCTTAAAAACCAAATTATAATCATTACATGAGCGCAGCAACCCATTATTCTTCGACTCACTATGCAGTTGCAGCAATACTGCTTGATAGAATGTCGTCCCTGACTGTTATTTTCATTTTCATGTAATAATGTAGACAAAATACACTTTTAGACGATGGATGCAAACGTACCACTTGGGAGTGACCCACTGCCTTATCAGATTGCACTTCCTCAAGATCGAGGGTATGCCTTCTCCTTTACGTGATATTACTACCACAATTCGCACATCGTATCTGCACAGTTTCCACCACAGGCAGGAGTTGAAGCGAAATTGCCTCTATAGTTCGTATCCATACGATTTAGAGTTTGATATCCATATTCAAGCTGGGGTCAACGATGGAATTGGCGTCGAAGTTCATAGGCGTGCCGGGGCCAACGTGAGAAAGGGTATTAGCGTCCATTTTCAATACCAAAACAATACTTGGAAAATAATCACAGTAAAACGAGGCAAACAATATTCACGATACCAAGCGTCAAACTGAATGACAAGATTGACAAGTGACTTGAAGTGACAACTGACATTGACATAAGACTTTTTAATCGATATAATAGATTGATTAAAAATCGAAATTCATTGACCAACTTCGATACTTTTAAATACTTTTGTTTTCCAAATATATGGATAAAACATGTTCGAAATAATGTAAGTGATTACAAATAACAGCTTTAATTGACTGTAAACTCTAGACTCTTATATGAATGAGGAGGACTTACTTGAACTTCAGAAATAACAATTAGAATCGATTTGTAAATAATTATTTTAAAATATACGATTAATTGTTGGCATCACTATGAATCATGGCATCATATGAAGATCGAGTACTGTCAATATGTCGAAGCATAAAACAATTTCAATACTTATTAAATACAATATTCGTGGGCGCAAGTTGATACAAAAATATAGAATAAATAAGCGTTTAAAAACTAAACATAATTTTTGATTAGTTTGTTTCTTTTCGAGCATCGTGTCCACGCGAAGCCGAAAATGGACAAAGCCCTTTGGCAAGAAGCAAGGTCTCACAAAACAAGTAAAGGAAACAGTCCGAAAATCGTTAATTTGTAGTCACATATTTATTTTGTGATTACAAATATACATTTGTCATTGAAGAATAGACCGTGACGTATATCGATGTATGGGAGAACATGTTTTTCAACTACAATGTTAAGTTTGTTTTTTGCATAAATTCATCCCAACTTCGGAACCCTTCATTGTGCGTGGTCCGCTCTTGGCCGGTTTTTTCGAACTATATATTTTTTCGACTTATATTATTTAGGTACTGGACTAGATAAAAAAATGAAAATGATCTGCCTATTGAATTAATCAGCAAATCACCCTTAAGTGATCAATAAATATGAAAGCGATACGTATACTTAGATGGGGTATACCGGTTTCTAAAATCCTTATCTAATCTCTGATCGGAGTCTGCAATCAAATCTAACGTAAACTTTATTGTATTGATTTCGATTGGTTGCTGGTATTTTGGCTAACCAATCACGTTTGTTACCAAAAATCTAACTGCAATAAGTGATTGGGAATTTGATAAGGCTCCTAGAGATGGAGATGAAGGTCAATGATTGGTGCAATTTCTTTAATAGAAACAGGCAAAAGTAATCTTTTAACTTGATTAATATCAAGTGTTTAAATTTACTTATCATTAGATATTAAGCATGGGCCTATATGTTTCTTTGATAAATGGCTGTCTGTTCGCTACTTTTCTACGAGATTCTAATCTTTTATTGAACCGATTTTGTTAAAACTTGGCATAAAGTTAGTGAAATCCTGATAGCGAAACGCGGATAAAGGGATACCGGTTTGAACCTTATCTTATCGTTAATGGAAATAACATGTCAGATTTTTGGACTCCTAATACATATGATGGTTGTTGGTATTTTGATTAACCAATCACATCAGCTGGCATAAGATTAGATAAACAGGATTTCTGATGTGCTAACCAGTGATTTGATCATTGATCACTTATTGGTTGATTTCATTTATCGAACTAGTTAGAAACACTGATTAGACTAGAAGTCTAGTGTTATTTGCAAGAAACATTAACTTATTAGTTGGAACTACTATCATCTTTCAAATCCACTTTCACTAATTCTCTGGCATCTGATTTTGGCTGTGTTTATTCTATAATTTTTACGCATAACCTTCTCAACTGATTTTAAAGTTTGGTTAAGAGGTTTCGTGATTAATGAAAAGGATGGATTGATGTTTTACTGGTTTCTAAAAACCATTCCTATAATATCTAGTCTTTGATCAAATCTGCTATATCTCATGTTTGTTTATTTTGCTAGTTGTTGATGGTTTGGTCAACCAATCAACAGCTGATTTACTAATTAGAGATTTGATTAATTTATTAGAGAAGGGGTGGTCAGAGTCACGTGGTAGGAGCATTTCTTTTATCGGTTCAAATGATTAATTAGAACCAACAGACTAGAACATGTTTACTTATGCGGAACTCAAACTATATCCGTGTCGACTGATATTATAAAAGTAATAAAACAAACATAGATAATGTAATTAGAAACGATACATAGTTAACGAGCATAATTATGTAAAACTCGAGTAACACTGTCAAATATTATTAATTTTTATAAATTTCAATTTGTCTGGTATTGTTTTTTTTTTGTTATTTGAGATAGGTTTGCTCTTGACTCTAGTCTAGGTCAAAGATGACAGAGACAAAGTCGACGATGGAGCGAGCTTACCCAGAAGAAGCCTGTTCACTCTCACTTTGAAGAGATCGGGGTTGTATGCGTTCGGAAACACAGACGCAGGCAGAGAGTTCCACTCCTTTGCTGTGCGCATGACAAAAGACATTTGGAAACGCTTAGTGCGAATTGGTGGGATAGCAACTAGGTAAGGATGGTAACCTGCAGTGCGTCTAGTTGTCCGATGATAGAAGGGGCCGGCGGAATGAGGTCGTGAAGTTCTTGAGCACACTCCTTGAAGTATAATCTGTAGAAGACCGACAAGTAGGCAACCTTGCGCCGATGAGCCAAGCTATGAAGCTTGGCATCCACCAGTCTTACGTCGCAAATGAGCCTCTTAGCTCTGCGTTCCACCGAGTCAAGGTATTTGGCTGAGCCATCCCAAAGGTGGCTGCAATACTCCATGCAGGATCGGACTTGCGCTTGGTAGAGAATTAAAAGCTGTCCACGCGTAAAGTATCGCTTCACCCTATTTAGGATGCCCAGTTTCTTGGCCGCAGTTTGGGCTTTGTACTCGATAGTGGCACCGAAGTTGAGACATGATGTCAACTCCATGCCTAGGAGCTCGAGCCGATCAGTTACAGGAACAGAATATGTACCCCGAAAAGTAGGAGTTTGATCGAAACGACTCCTTTTAGCGGTAAAAAGACACGCCTGTGTTTTGGTGGCATTAAAAGAGACCAGATTATCATCAACCCACTGGGAGACAAGGCTTAAGGTCAAATCTGTCCGCTCTACCATGGCCTCTCTCAAGGAACGAACTTCGGCCCCGCTGGTTTTTGCGCTGGACAAGTATCTCTCTGAAGCTGTACTGTCATCTGCGTACCCAACAATACCAGACTGTAGTAGGTCATTGATGTGTAGCAGGAAAAGAGTTGCAGAGAGAACAGACCCCTCAAGAACTCCGGCATCAATAGCCATAAGGTCAGAAGAGCAACCGTCAACGACTACTCTGATCGACCGTCCACTAAGGAAGTCTGATAACCAGCTACAAAAATCAGCCGGGATGCCAAAAGCAGGAAGCTTGCTGAGTAGACTAGCATGCCAGACCCTGTTAATCTAGCTTCACTAGCTTAAACAATAATCGTGGATCGACCATTGACCATTAAGCTGATGCTGCGGGACAACTGGAAGACAATTCAAGCGATAAAAAGGGACACCCCAACTACTCTATTCAATTACGGGATGTTCGAAACAGTTACCGTGGCCCCGGCACAGGCAACTGAAGGAACACGTGTGGGTTTTAGTCAGTAAAAGTCTGACACGCCCTCCCGCTCCGCCCAGAGCGGGGTCATTTGATGATTTTCCATCCAAAAAAAAATGGTATAAAAATAATTCGGAAGCTACCAGACCAATTCGTATATTCAATAGTGATAACTATTACAGCCTGCTCAAGGTTAGTGCTGACTTGGGTACAAAATAATAAACAATGACTAAGATGAGTTCTTTCCAAGAGCTTCTCAAACATGTTGAACCTTGACCCCAACAAGTGCCTATTCTTAAGTCTCTCTGATTAATAGTAACAACAACATGCTACAAACCGTGGGTCAGGGACATTGTCACTGTTAGATATGATATATGACCCATTGTGATACCCAAATGATCAATCAACTTGAGAATTGGAATTAATTTTTACATAACATAGGCCTACATAACAATAGTAATGATGCCTATTATGTTGACTACTATTAAATTAAGTTTATCTCTCATTTGGGCAAGTGTATGATGTGAACCAGATTTGTTTGAGATGGGTATTGTTTTATTGAATGTCACCACCTACTTTAGTTATTTATTTTTAATTACAGTGAAGTGTGTTAATATTGTTGGTGGTTTACGTATTTAAATAAAAGTTCAGAAAAATATTTTAAGTAATTTAAAAGAAATTTTTAGGTTGAATATATAAATAATGTACTTCGACTTACCCACTAAAAAGTGAAAAATGAAAAACTTTTTTGCAAACAAAACAACCGACTTCCAAAAAAAAAGACACTACAAAGTGAAAAATAACTTTAATATCGGAAGTCGGAGGCAAAAACCTAAAATACTGATCCAAAGACACCGAATCCGAAATTAAAGTTATTTTTCACATTGTAGTGTTAATATTAAATTCGCCCGCGTGGATGTCGGAAAATATCCCTCGGGACGTAAGTACTAAGTACCGGTATTACAAGTAGGTTCCTACACTATGTGATAATTTTTTTTAAAATTATAAATTCGAAAGTAACTCTGTCTGTCTATCTGTCTGTTTGTTACCTTTTCACGCCTGAACCACTGAACGGATTTCGATACAATTTGGCAAAGAGATATATGGCATCCTGGGGAAGGAGAACATAGGCTACCTTTAGTCTCAAAAATAATCCTACAGGTGGAGATATAGGGGAAGAAAGTTTGTATGGGAACCCAGCATTTCTTAAGTTAGGGACATGAAAATTAAAATTTTAGCTTTTGGTAGGAAATAAAGAATTATAATATGGTTCAGCGTTTTTGAAAAATCGTCCCCTAAGGGGGTAAAATAGGGGTTGATTTTAAAAATCACAAATAATATAAAATAATGTGTATGCCTCTTTTTAAGAGATTTAAAGGATTGGAAATGTAGTCATAGTTCGTATCTTGACTTCTTGAGCTAACATTTCAGTCTTTATTTTTAACCGATTTCAAAAAAAGGAGGAGGTTCTCAATTCGGTTGTATCTTCTTTTTTTTTGTTTGTTTGCCGATTTGGAAAATTATTCTTTTATTTAAAAAGACAGACTTCCAGATTGGTCCCATTTTTATCAAAATTCAGTTCTGGTGATAGGATTCATGAGGAATTGAGAGAACTCCTCAAATATTATGGACACAGCGATTTTGGTATTTTCATCAACTTGTTGACTGGTCAAGAATTTGCATTCAGAAAGTATCATTTGGTAAAGTGAAACTGATGAAGAAGACCACAGATGGCCACGGGAAATCCACAATGATAAGTATTTCACGGGTGGCGATAAGATATCTCGATTAAGATAGTTAAGCGACTATGACGAAGCAAATTTAAATAAATGGTTCTGATGAAAATGGTATCA
This sequence comes from Fissipunctia ypsillon, assembly GCA_947568875.1. Classification (NCBI taxonomy): domain Eukaryota; kingdom Metazoa; phylum Arthropoda; class Insecta; order Lepidoptera; family Noctuidae; genus Fissipunctia; species Fissipunctia ypsillon. Next base: position 17,823,636 of record OX387654.1, on the reverse strand, counting down.
TCGAACTGATCTGATGATGAAACTGGAAGGTAGGTATCGGAACTCCCCAATAAAACAATGTATCCTAGCCATGTTTGGGCTTATTGGAATTGTCATGAGATGCACTCTGGCTATAAATGATTTTAATAGTAATATGCTTTAAATTGCGCTACTTAAGTCATATGTTAGGTGTGGCCTTGATTGTCAGAAGACAGATTACGTCAACGATCTGTCGTCGTGTGGTTGATTTAATCATTTGTTGGCGACGGCGTCCAAACCTGATAAAACTATGCTTTCCGAACTTCTGATACGACTTAGCAAGCCTTTTTACAAAGTTTTTATTTGAAAGGGTGAGGTGGTCGCATATAAATTTGGTCAAATTCTGATAAGTGGTTTTTGAGTTATTTTCAATAATACGTATTTTTTTTACATTTTGTGTATGCTGATCTTGATGATGTTATAATAACTTCCTGTCACTGTCCCTGTCACTGAACTTAGCAAGTAGTGATATACGAATTTGGGTGAGGTAGGTACCACAACTAAAAAGTGGAAAATAAAAACTTATTTATAAAAAAAAACAACCGACTTCCATGAAAAACACTACAAAATGAAAAATAACTTCAATTTTAGAAGTCGGTGGCAGAAAACGAAAATAGTAAACCAAAGACATCGACTTCCGTAATTAAAGTTATTTTTCACTTTGTAGTGTTATTTATGGAAGTCGGTTGTTTTTTTTATAAATAAGTTTTTATCAAAATTGGTCCACTCGGTCAAAAGTTATTTAGACTTATTTGTTATTAGAGCGTGACCGGGGCATAATTTTAACTAAACAGTCCTCCCGCCGCGTCAGTCTGTCTGAACGCGATAAACTCAAAAACTACCGAACGGATTATCATCCGGTTTTCATCAATAGGCGGAATGATTCATGAGGAGGGTTTAAGGGTATGTTTGGAAAAAATCATGCCGACTGTGAGCTTTCTGGTGTGCGCCGCGTAAACTAATAGAATACTCTATTAGTTTACGGAACATAGGGTAGGTACTTTTAATCCCAGTAGTACGTTCCCGTGGGATATTCTCCGACATCCACGCGGTCAAAGCCGCGGGCAAAAGCTAGTAGGCAATAAAAATCCACGTACACGTTCACTCACGCGAGTACAGTCACGATCAAAAATAATGCTCACACGCCCACTTGATAATTCAATTAGACGCATTAAACCTCAGCAGCGATGTTAATAAAGTATTTATTCAGTGTAAGCCCTATTAATTGTGTGATATGAGCACGACGTACACATAATTGTGTCCACTTTGCACCTGCTAAAGGATATATTCTGTCAAACGTTAGGCGTAGGTCGCCTACCTTGTTTCAGTCATCAGTTGCGTAAGCGCCATCGTTGCAATATACAACTGATAAATGTTTGTGTTACTTGTACAGTGGTCTACAGCAGTTTTAATAGTAGTAATCATTGTTCATATTTTTAAATACAGGAAAAACATTAATAGTGTTTTATAATTATGTATATTACATTAGGCACTAGGCACCTGAACTGGCGTCAGTTCTAGTTTTCTTACAAACATCTAATAATAAGTGGTTCCTTGCAAAAAATAATCCTAACATTCAGTTTAATCCTATAGGTATCGTAATTTTCTAATGCGATGCTGTTAAATCCGATATTACCGCGCGCGTTGGTTGCACTAGAATATAGATTCTCAATAAATAAAAACTCAAAAAAAAAAAAAAAATAATAATAAAGACTCAAAAGTTTGCGATAGCGCAAACTTTTGAGTCTTTTAATCTATAGTCAAAGTATCTTTTGTCATCGAATGTACATTTGAGACAGGATTCGCAGGTCAACTTGAATCAATTGGTCAATGTCTAACTAGAGTCATTTCTAATTGATAGCCAAGCTAACTAAAGCCAGTCGGCAAGGTTATTGACGGAGCTGACTGCCCGGGGTGCAGCGGAAATTTAAAATCTATGTTTATCTATAATATACTATAAACTAGCTGTTGCTTGCGGCTTCACCCGCGTGGATATCAATACTTCCTTGAATCGGATTTTGTTCCCAATTTCATGGGTTTTATTTTTTTGCGCGGAACCCTAATTCTTTTTCTAAAATAAAAGCACCCTAAGATAATCCTTATAACATGAGCTATCTGGTAGTGAAAGTCCCGTCAAAATCGGTCCAGCCGTTTTGAATTTAAAGGGTTTTAATTTTTTTGCGCGGAACCCTATTTCATTTTCTAAAATAAAAGTAGCCTAAGTTACTCTTTATAATATCAACTATCTGAGAGTGAAAGTCCCGTCAAAATCGGTCTAGCCGTTTTGGAGATTAGCCGGAATAAATAGAAAGACAGACAAAAATTTTAAAAATTGCTTTTTCGTTATAGGTATCGTATAATTTTTTAAAAATCATTCAAATTAATCAAGCATTTAGTAAAAATCTGTTATTTTTGTCTCTTTTCGGGTCTATCTGTGTGACCGCGTGGTTCTTCCAATCCGCGCCACAGATTTTGATGAGCTTTTCACCACGATGTATCTAGATAATTAATTCCGGAAGGATTATTAAATAATACATACAAATTAAACTAGCATTCATATAGAAATCACGATATTTTTCTAGTCGCAACAAACGTGCGAAGCAGGGAAGGATCGCTAGTTTTCAATATAAAATTAAGCTTATGGAGGCTTTAATATACAGGCCGCGTCAAAACATGTCACTGAGCTTTCGTTCTCATAACTATTTACATTCTTCATTTAGCTGATGTACTTAAAGATAAGTTCACGTTCCAATGTTCAGGGCTACCCACTGACCCATTTTGTTCTCATTACAATTAAATTATGAGAATAATATCATCTTCTGATCAACCTCAGGGTACCAAGGCAGGTACATAATCCCTTCAAAGTAAAAGTCTCTGAAGATAAGGTACTTAATCATTAGGGGTAGATTCTAAGTAGTGCAATCAACATTCGGGTTAAATAATAACCAATTTAATTGAAGCTTACCTGTACTAGAAAACTGACAGATTCAATATGCTCTAATATATCAAGGAGCCTGTGTTGTCCCACTGCAGGGTTAGCCCTAAGGTCTTCCTCCGCTTTTCCCACACGTTTCTATTTTTTGCTAATATGAGCCAGTCTTTCGGTAGATTCAACTGTTGGCGCCGAAATATGCAGCAGTCCTATCTGATAAGCAAGCGATTATTTTTCATCATCAATTCAATTATACTTCATCGGACCAAAGATCACAATCTTGTTCAAGCTTCAAACAACATAATCTGAACGATATTATCATTATTCTTTGCCAACAAGTGAATTTACCAATGGAATTCTTTATGGAGTGATTATCACGTGGGTGGCGCACGCGCATAATGCCCTTGAACTGATTGTTGTATCGACTATTATTCATCAATTTTTGGCAAGAACCATTTAGATAGATAATTGAGATTAACCGGATAAAGTTAGGTATAACTATTAGCTGGTTACACAATAGCTGTCTGTATTAATAAATGAAATTGATTTCTTGTCAGGGTTAGGGTCAGGGCAACGGAAGACGGGGTCTTGTAAGCAATAACGTAATTAGTTAGATTTTAAATGAAATGGAATTTTTATTCTGTAAATAAGATATCGGAATTACTTTTACACGTCATATTAAAAAAAAAAGGTAAGCTAGATGAGATATTTCCTATCTGGCTACCCTTGAGAACAAATGGCGAAACAAGTTCAGGGGTCAGTCTCTTTTAAAGTCCAGACATAATCATGGTCAGACCATGAATTTATTTTGACGGTTCACGTAGGTCTAAATGGCAGTGTGGCTCTTGCATTGGTGTTTAAAGCTTACCGTCACAAAAAACATCAAGGTGAAAATCGGAATTTTCTAATAGTTTACACTGAGGCTTACATTGAAGGCTTAATATACTGTAGATTTGTAGACCATTTTCTATTTTGTTACGTACCTGGTACTTGTTGACAGGCCTACACTGTCCTCCCATACTTAATAACACTGTAATTTGGAAACTTTGTAAAAGCCAATTATTTTTAAAAGAGTAACCGTGGAGTTTCTTGTCGGTTCTTCTCCATAGGAAATGACCAATTGGAACCGTGCACCTAGCTTCTGACGTTTCATAAGTTCCGAAAACTGTTCAAACTTTACCGAGTAAAATTAAATATAATAAAATTATTTAATCTGGATCAGACACGTCAAAAAAGTTTGTGTGTCTGCCGTAATTAGGTAGATTCAATGATCACGCCTTAAGTATAGACAAGAAATATGACTTCCTCCATAATAAGTCTATAAATTTACGTTAAAACTGCCCGTAAAGTGTGTTTAAATCAAATAGCTGTCCTTGCAATATCCCTGCAACACACTATTAAACTCTCATTAAAACAAGAAAGTGACACTTTTACATTAAAATTTTAAACAAGGTCGTACTTATATAAAAAGTAAACCATGTACGTACGGTTATGTTGCAATAACGTTTTTAATGATTTCTTTTATTTTACATAAGTTGGCGGCCATGAAAAAAAAATTAATAACGTAATTGTATATTACAATCTATTCGTAATAGGTAGGTACTGGGCGACAAATCTGGTCTAGTTTTTATTGTAGCACTAGATAACTATAATTTTGAACCAATCAATTTTGGACTTGCATATGTACCTACCTACTAATAAAAATCTTTGTATTATTTTCTGTCTGTATGTTTTATTTAACTAATCAATCTAGGAAGCAATTTTAATACAATCAAATGCAAAACAACAGTAGATAATTAATTTTGCTCAACAATACAATTCACTTAGTACTGTAATGTTTGTGTATACTGTATGGGGGCGAAACAACACTACTAGAGCTTAAACTCAAATATTGCTTAATATGTTTTATATTGGTTTTCTTTAAGAAACGTACATCGAATAACGCCGCTGTTTCCTATATGACTTTTCATCAAACAATAGGCATATCATTCAAATTAAAAAGTAATTCTACACCTGTCTGAACGATCGAATGTAACCATAGGTAATTGCTCAACAGCTTGTACAACATAAGGTCGCCTTCGGCATCAAACCTTTACGGTACTTAAGTAAATACTTACTACCAGTTTACTTCCAATTTAACTATTATTTCATAGATAGCTTTGGTATCCTAGTATTGTGCAATAAGCAATTGAACTCTAGATTTAGAACCAGACACCTCTGCTTATGCACTGAACAATACTATCACAGTTAATGAGACAACAACATAAATCACACAACACAAATCATTTTACTATAACTTCTTAAGAAATCGATCCTTGCGTGGGAAAATCTCTACTCAGTGAATCCTAAAACAAATGAACGCTAACTGAAATGTTGCAACTTAGTGAATTGTACATACCTACATACAATACACTAGTGTTACCGACTTGTTTCATTTATCACTCACACATACAAAGAAACTTTTTAAAACACAAGTCTGTGGTTTGAATGTCTAATAAGTCAATCAATCTGTATTAGCGTCTTATCTTTTAAAACCACCTGTTCATTAGATTGAAAGACAAGAATTTATAAGCACTATTATCTGTTTGCTATGCCTCTGACATGATGCAAAAGCAAAACCTGCTAATCAATGAAGCAACAGCATGCCAGATTCTACTGCTGGATTCAATAGCTATTTTAGATATAAGTATGTAGTATCTTGTTAGAATAGAAGCGATCCTGCGGGGCAATTGCGTAACACATTTACAATGGCAATGTCATTCATTGCGTTATTTACGTTGAAGCAGACGAATTTTTCATACATATGAAGCAATGGATTAAGAATTTCCTTCAAAATCCTTCATATACTGATTGAAAGTGTGTTACGCGATTAGGGTGCTGAGATCATAGGCAAACATAGACTCATGTTTAGTCGCCGATTTTCGAAGATTCCTAATTCCTATTGCTCACACTAAAACCGAGAGGGATGAAAAACATTTGAACTAAGAAGCTGCCTTTGCCACTTCACCAGTGTGTTGGATCATTATGTTCCCTTCAAAATGGTTGAGTTGGATGATGCTGATTCACGCGTCATTTTCGTGAACGGGCGTCGTCAGTTGAGTCTGGTAATCTCTTAACTGCCAGGGCTTATTATTAATCTTAAATCTTGAATTGTTTTTAATTTTTTTTTAATTGTTCTCACATATAGAAGCAACAAGAATAATGTACCCAGGATTTTGTAATAATTTGATTTAAAAGAGTGTACTTGGAGTTTCTTGCCCGTTCCTCTCCATAGAGATCTACGTTTTGGAATGGGCAACTAGCTTCAACTTTCTGACTAACTGACCGATTCTTTGACAATTCAAAAGTGCCTGTAATTGGTTTAAATTGAAATAAATGCTTTGAGTTTGTGTTTGCATTTTCCATTCGCCAGTTGTATTGCTCCGGTTTTTCCATGCTTACGAAACCAAATATACGCGTCAACTTGAGAACCTCTTCCTTTTATACGTCGGTTAAAAATCTGATATAATGAGCCAAATCAACCAAAGCCCATTTGACTGCGACGTAAGGAAAACGTATATCAAAAGCAAGAACTTCACAGTTCAGCTATGAATAAATTATCAAATCGGCCGACAATCATATCCGAATGAGCTTGTTAAGTAACGTGGTAAGCTGATTGCAAGTTACGTCAGGTTATGAGATATGTTTCCTCTAGATACGCGAGATGTGTCTGAAGATATTAAACAACGATCTAACTGACAGGAGACGGCCCTATGATCTGACCACATTTTTAGTTTTATTTAGGTTAGGTTACATTTAAATAATAGGATGTAATGATTAATTTTTTTTTTATAATGAATTGCAAATGATAACAGGAGTACTCTCCTACCCTACTGGGCAGGATATGAAAAGTATGAATGTGACCGAGTGCTGGCACAACATGAAAGTTGCCAATGCCTAATGTACTTTTATATGAATTAAAATTAATGATAATGAGACACTATATGTCAAAAGAGCCTCCAGGGCTCCTTATTTGATAAAATGCAACAATAGCCCAAAATCAAAATATCCAATTCTTATCTCATAAAAAATCGAGCGGAGCCGCGGGCAGAGCCATTAATGTACCAAAACACAGTTATACCATATGGGGAAGCAATGTTTGCTCTAGAACTATCATTTGGCAGATCAATTATCTTCAATCATATCGCAATCCACGCGGCTTGGATACTCATGAGGTGATTACCAAATGGGCTGAGATGTGGACGCCGCGTGCGCCACCCACCTCGTATCGTAACTTACACGTAATTTATGTATTAAATGTTAAAGGGAAGCTTCAGTTTTAGGTTTAGAGATTATAAATAAATCGTCGGCCTGCAAGAACTCGTTGGCCAAGTGCGAATTGGACTCTCACACGAAGGGCTCCATACCACCGTACAACACTACGTTTTTTACTTAAGTAAAAAAAAACACATTTCTATGTTAATTTTTAAGTTCATTTTATCATATTTGTTGTTATTACACCTATTACGGTTCATGAGATACAGCCCGCTGACAGACAAACGGACTTAATGGGTTCCGTTTGGCACCCTTCGGGTACGGAACTAAACTCGTCTCGATAACTTTTATATTGAGCAATAAGTCATATAATTCTGGCTTTTGAAATTTGGACGTTATGACATAGACGTAAAGTCGATAATTGCCATTTCAGATTAACTGGTTCTTAGAAACTCGATAAAGAACAATAATAGTTTGTAACAAATAAAACAAAAATCTAAATGGCGCATTTTTTTATAATATAAATGTCATTTATGTGACTTAATAACTTTTTAAGACACGCGTTACACACATCACTTTAGAACAGCATTTGGTTAAGTTTCGTTAGGTGCGCATAATTATTTCTTTAAATCCGTAGCATAATCAGCCTATAATGTTCCCTCTGCCGAGACACAGGCCTCCTCTCTTCGAGATCCCACTGTAATCTACCACGCGGGCACAGTGCGGGTTGGTAGATGTCACATGTCTTCGTATTTTTTGGTTCTAGGACATGCCGGTTACCTCGTGATGTTTTCTTTCACCGTTTTGAGACGAGTGGTGATGAAATTATTTACATAAAGTGCCTGCCTGGGTTCGAACCCACAACCTACAACTCGTAAGTCGGGGCTGTTACCACTGGGCTACCACTGCAATCTTTTAAATCAGTGATTTATGACAAAAAAATTAATTGAAAAATTTTAAGGACTTCTGTTACGAGTGACGGTCATTATTATTTTACAGTTTTATATAGATATGGTGCACCCGATGTGATACGGTCAAACTGTGCAGTGTGTAGGGAACGTACTGCACCAACGCCCATGATGACCGCGTATCAATCATTGTCTGTAGGTGGAGAAGTGTTAAACTTGCAAGTGCGCTCTATTTTCCTCAATGTGTTCGGTGCTGTAGGTACCGCGTTATTAGACACGGGTGCAAAGCAATCCGTTGATAGTGATAGTTTAACGAGACATTTGAGAGCTGGAGTCTGGATTTGTGCCCGGTCGATGGCAATAGGCTCGCCGTATTACCTGGGACTTAAACATAACTGCCGAAATGTGGGTGTACTATACATATAATAGGTACACCTCTATCTAACCATTCGGGGAATATACAGGCGTGATGTTATGTTTTTGTATGTTTGTTTTTTGAGAGTTCATGGCCAACTATTTAATACTAATTGTTTACCAGAGTTGAGATTTTCGTAGGTACGGGGGCCCAACGCGTCAAAATTGTAGAAACAGCTGTTTCTATTACTATTCTTCTGGTCGGTGGCGAGGGAGTTTTATTAAAATATGGCTGTTATTTTAGTATATTGTGTATCTTACGACTTTCACGCGAACGATGTCGCGGTGCACAACTAGTAAATAAAATATATAGTAACTCTAACGCTGTTTATTATTTTTAACATATAATATATACGATCTTAAAGGGCATACAAAAGAATCAAAAGTAATTTCTCAAACTGTTGTGTACGTCACTTAATGAGTTCTTGCAGTAAGCCGACGAAATTATCAATCTTTTAAGCAGGTATTGTATTTTTCTTTACACGCTTCGTTCTAATTGATCGAAGTTTACACGAGAAGCTCTAACGTATTATTTTATTGCACAAAGTGGTAGGTTTCTTTACGAGCTTTCGAACTAATTCTTGTGGTATTATTTATAATGACAGAATTGGAGTAGGACCAAAATAAGATAACGTTTTTGTTTTATCGCTGACCTAGAATTGCTTGATAATAAATTCTTACTTTCAAATCATTAACGGTGTATTATTATTATTCATGAACATATTACAAACTTTATTACGATGTTATAGATTTATAGCAAAAAATACCTACATCGAAATGTCTTATCATTTTAAACAATCAGTTTTTCTATAATTAAACAAGATTCGCCGTAATAGTATATTCAAATAATCTACTATAACCACAGCTTTTAAAAGGTCTTAAAATAAATATTGCAGCATCTATATTTACCTAACTTATTGTGAATACTTTGTTTACATAACCCCACATTTGCGACAGAGTCGGTTAATAGTTGTCGCATGAACTAATATTAACTAAGGCAAGTTTGTGTTATATTCAAATAGTCTGAAAGGCAAATAATTGAGTTTCTTGTTAATAGACCAAGACTATAACAACTCGTGTAATAATAGTCATAAATTGTGTAATTTTATGTTAATTATTATGTATAAGGGCTCAGTGTTTCTTGTAATGAACGTGGGGTATAAAGATATCAGAGACCGAGGACACAATGTTCAACACGAAGCCTTCCTAAGGTCGGCCACAGTATGATACTGCCATGCTTTTGGTAAAGCTCCTGCGATCACCGTAAAAGGCTTTGTAGAGCAAGCTGTTTTCATGTGGATACATTTTACTATTTTTACTGTAATGTAATGTGTACGTGAAGGTGCGACGTGTTGTTACATACTCTGGCCTCATCAGATACGCAGAAAGTGAAAAGTCGTTTCGGTGCCTGATTTTACAGATATTTAAGCGGTATTACAAAATATTTTGTGAACCAATGAAGCTTGAGAAGTTCTCATGGAATGTTTTGATAAACATGCCGTTTCAGGTTCCTACATCAAGGAGAATTTAAAAAAAAACTCGCAATCTCGGATGCTTCCCGCAGCGCCAATGCAGACGTTTTGCCAATAGTAAACCTTTCAAAAACCGACTCCGTTTCCCAATCAGTTTCCGTCACCACACCTTACTTATCTGCATACGCATTCTTTAACAGAAAGTGGTTTGCAATTATTACTACCGAGATACGTCGTAAAAAAAGATAAAAAGACAACAGGAAAACGTCTACCATAATAAACAATCAAAGCCCTGTGGTGGGAAATAATTAGAAATGGTTGTTGCGAGTATTTTATAACCTCGCCACGTGATGTGACTTCATTTAGATGAGCAGCTGGGACCTTCGGCAATTGCCAAAGGCGTAGAGAGTTGGCGCGTACGCTATGTGGTTTTAGTCGGTAGCTGTCCAGGCATCCCTTGAACTGTATGTAACTAAAAGAGTAATGAATATAATTAACGTTAATGGATGGAGAGCGAAAGGAAGTCCAAAAAAAATATGGATGGATTGTGTGAGGGATGATAAGAAAGTGGATGATAGAGTGACGTCTGACAGGGGAGAAAGGAAGAAAAAATATGTGTTGCGCCGACCCCAAGTAACATGGGAAAACGGCATGAAGATCATGAGATCAAGAATTACTTATGCAGTAGAAGAAGATTCCAATTCAGTCTGATACCTTCTAAGTTCCATGAGAAACATGAAATGAGAAAACGATTATTAAATCGAAAGAATCATCAGAATAGTAATATACTCGAAAACTTTTGAAAACCGTGGCTGCCTTTTTTTTTTTTTTTTTGGATGGGAAATCATCAAATGACTTCTCCCGCTCTAGGCGGAGCGGGAGGGCGTGTCAGACTTTTACTGACTAAAACCCACCCGTGTTCCTTCTGTTGCCTGTGCCGGGGCCACAGTAACTCTTTCGAACATCCCGCAACCCTAGCTGGCATCGGCCCTAGCGGACCCCGTCAATAGTGCTGACATCTCTTTGAGGCGCGCGTGGAACACGACGCGCCGTCGACTCGGGCTTGGTCCTTACCGGACGGCGAGCTACCCATTGCTCGCCGTCCGCAAGCCCGCGCCTACGGTGGCCGGGAATCGGCTGCCAATTCCCGACGCCCAGGGCGTCTCCTGCGGCGACTAGGGGCGTGAGGGTGCAAAGCTTGCCTCTCCCTCACGCGTCCAGCCTCCTCCTTCATGGCGTGGCTGCCTTGTGTGGTAACTGCAACTCCAATAAAATAGGTATCAGATATTCTAAACATTCCATTACAGAAATCCTTTATACTCAAATATCTTCTATCTACATAGCAACTGCGTAACACAAGAATGCTCTAATAATGATTTCGAAGTTAACAATACACATACAGCTCTGAAATCAAACCAGTTGTGTTGCCTTTCACTACATTTTTTCCTCAAGTTTTTATTCTTTTTGGCATACGTAGAGAAATAATATCGATGACAAACACAGCTTTCTATCTAGATCGATAAAATGAATTGGGATATCTAGGTAGGTATAATAAAGAAACGATTGTAGAGATCTATGTTCTGGTATGATTCATTTGCATTTTGATGGCCATTAATGCGTAGCATTCCAGAAACAATACGTTGAATTAATGAATAGCTCTATTACTAAAGAAATTTCGAATTTTGTAATGAATTGATGAAATACAAATGTTGGTATTATTTCATTTGATAGGCCCAGTTTTTGTTTTGATTTCAAATATTTTTGTAAAGTGATATGTTTATTGTAATAGAAAGGCCAATTTACGATCATTAGGTCATTGTTGTTTAAAAGGAACCATCAAGTTATGATTATGAAAATGATTGATTGTTATGTGAGCGTTTAGAAAAATGTTTGCAACACAACATCAAATATAAAATCACCAGTCGAGTAATCATTCAGGTAGTACACATTATTGCAGAGCTAGTTCTTTTTCAAATATTATACAGATTATGTTATGTACCATTTAAATGTTTTTTAACCACCGAAAAAAAGGTGAAGGTCATTTAATTGTTTTATTTTTTTATTTATGACCACGCATAACTTTTTACAGAATAGTCCGATTTGAACGACTCTTGCTTTATTCGGGAGGGTATACCTCGAACGTTTATGCTCCCTAACTCTCATGTCAAATTTATAAACGTTGCTTGAGTTTTTGAATTAGCTTCAATAGAACGTATTTTACCCACTTATGTGGATGATGTTCTAAGTTATTAAACTTCCTGTAACTGTAATTTACATAGCAGGTAATGGTATTCGAATTTGTGTGGGGTAAGTACCTCAACTAAAAAGTGAAAAATATAAACTTTTTTTACAAAAAATAAAACCGACTTCCAAAAAAAACACTACAAAGTGAAAAATAACTTTGATTTCGGAAGTCGGTGGAAAAAATCGAAAATACGAAACCAATGACACCGACTTCTGAAATCAAGGTTATTTTTCACTCTGTAGTGTTTTTTTTTTTGGAGGTCGGTTTTATTTTTTGTAAAAAAGTTTATTAACCTCTGGATGTAGGTGAATGTTTAGTAGCTTCCTAAATACTTTTATCGCCACTATTAGTATTAAACCAACAAACCTTTCACCTTAGATCCATGGCGTCTACCACATCGCTAACGACAGTTTACAAATCAATTAACAACATACGATCAATGGACCGTTATAGCAGCCGGCGCACGCACTCCGCTACGCACGACTAGCTACCGGCATGCGCGTAAAGCCTTATTTACCAACTATACTACAGTATATCATAACCTAATATATACCTAGGTATATACTTAGTAGGTATAAAGATTGACTCTATATTATACTCATTAGAAGTAGCGATAAATGTACTAGCATCGGGATGAAAATCCTAATCTATACAAATAAATATAATTGAAGTGTCTGTGTGTAAAGTCAAAATAACAACTTTTTACTAAATGCATAGGAAAGTATATGAACGGTTCTTATAACAAAACAGCAATTTTGAAAAATTTTGTCTGTCTGTCTGTTTGTTCTGGCTAATCTCCGAAACGGCTGGACTGAGTTTGATGGGACTTTCACTGGCAGATAGCTTACTTAACGGTGGGTAACTTAGGCTACTTTTATTGTAGAAAAATAATTAGGGTTCCGCGCAAACAAACTAAAACCCATGAATTTTTTAACAAAAAGTCGCATTTAAAAAATTCCTTTTGCATTTGGTAGCCCAATTCTCGAAGACAGTTATAGGCTATTTAACATCACGCTACGACCCTGAGGACCCGAGCAGAAAGAAAAAAGTCAGAAAGAACATTAAGCGAATACGAAGTAATAGCGCGGGCGGGCGATTTAACGCGATGACACAGATTACCAGATAAATCACTCCATACAAAATTTTCAATACTTACTACATAATAGCCTACACCTCCGAGTGGCTTGACGCTGCAAACGAAATGTACCTAACCTTACAAGCGTAAAATGAGTTTTGCTTTGTAGCTTCGCGCCGCCGCGTGATTATTGTGAATTGTCAGGGCTGCCTTTTTCGATAAAGATGTCAGCAGGTATTTGTAGTACACTTTATGAAATAATATAAAATAAAATGAAATGCTTTCTAATGTTTTAGCATGTTTATTTGTTAAAATAGTTATGAAAGACCGAGGAATATTTTTATGCTAGGTAACTATTTAGTATTGACCACACCCCGAAATTGCAGTTGTAAGACAAGTAAGACACACATCGTACGCAACGTGTAGTACCTAACTATTTAATAATCAGTGACGTAACCCCTCCGCATGGCCACGAATAAGAAAGAAATACGAAATGGAGGAAACTGAAAACACGATTAATTAATTGATTTGTTCGTTTATTTACACAATTAGCGTTATAGGTTATTACTATGCTTCTACACTATGAACAAACCTGCGCTGGCGCCATATTGCCAAATCATGCACGCTTTTCTAACACTTACACGCTTTTCAGTAAACAATAATCATATGAACATAACATCAACAAGATAATAACGATAATAAATATTATTGAAAATTAATTTGCACTTAGTAGATTTTTGCTAAACGTAATTTTCAAATAACAGTTGACAAATGGAAGGCATTGACCTTTCCTTTCTTATCCTAGACGCATAGTAGAAGTAATTATGTACCTACCAATAAAATACAAAACACGAAACATGCAAGTTTAAACAATTTACCTATTTAAAAAAAGATAGTAAAACTGTATCAGCAGGTAAACTGAAAAAAGATAAGTTTTTATCTCTTCTCTTGCTGGATCTGCATCCATCAACCATACATAATACACTAGAACCAGCCATATCATAAGAATTTAAACTATATATGCATACGTACGCGCCTCGCAGCTGTCGGCTACCCACTAAGAAATGGGCTGCGTGCGGCCCGGCTGCCGCTAGGTAATTAGCGCGCGTAAGTACATGGAGTGATTTATCTGGTAATCTTTGGCGATGGGTCGGAGGACGAGGGAATTTTATTAAAATGCGGCTGTTATTTTAGTATATTGTGTATCTTACGACATCCACGCGAACGAAGTCGCGGGGCACAGCTAGTTCTAACTAATATTATAAATGCGAAAGTGAGTTTGTTTGTTACGCTTTCACGCTAAAACGGCTAAATATATTAGGATGAAATTTGGCACATGGATAGTCCATAATCTGGGTTAGGACATAGAATACTTTTAATCCTGATATTCCCACGGGATTGTGACTTTTTCGGGTGAAACCGTGAGGCGCAGCTAGTAGAGATATATTATAAAATCTGTAACAGCTCACCCTTTTCATTTTTCAATCAAGATTCAATTATTAAATCATCTATTAGGCATTCATTGAATCGATTATCCGTCGAAAGTACGTACTAGGTAGGTAGCTAGGCTTTTTCGAATGCCTAGCATCTGTACTAAATTAACTACCTCTTCGGTTTACGATAAGCAATAGGCCGTAAACGAATCTAAGGTTGTTGAAAATGTCTCTATAGCTTGCGGTAAACAAAAGGTCACAGGTTAATCTACGGTTAATTTTGGGTTATTTACTTCTTATGGTTAATTGCTGCTACATCCGATTAGTGCTCTGCATTTATTGAAATATTAGGTTATTGCAAAAGTTCAAATGAAGTTGCAAAACTACAAAAGTAAATGGATGATTTAAAATGCTCTATGGGCTTATATTCCAATATAAGTTGTTGAAAAATTCCATACCATTATAATATTGTAGCTAAGTACTTAATGAAATAATTACGAGAAAAGTTAGTAAAAATAAGTAAAAACGCCCGAAAAGATGTTGACTGTAGCTAAGTTAGCACTCCTAAGCACGGGCGATTTTGTAAACGCGACGATTTTTCCTCGCGCACTAGATATTCAACTCTCGATGTTGAGCCGAGCATTGAAAATCCAACGGAGTTCATCGCAGCGCGTCAAAAAAACAGTGTTGGATTTTCAATTCTCGGCGCGAGGCTAAGCAGTGCATTGAAAATCCAGTGCTCGTTAGTAAATCGCCAGTGGTTACGAGGCATAAGCTCTGGTCAAACTCAACTGAATCCCGTGCGGGATACGGGACGAAATCTGCTCGCGCCGATTGTGTCAACTAACCTTTAACCTGGAGGTGTTCAAACTGACGCTAGCAGTCACGTGGCTTCCTAATCATTAGCAATCAACGAGTGCAGACGCGTCCCGCGCGGGATGCGTCTCATTATGGCTAGAGCTTTATAATGGGGTCAGCACTCAGCGGAATCATACTTAAAAATATTTCTAGGCGACGGCCTTATCAATGAGGAATGCCAATAAAAACGTATCGTACCTGTACATGGTGGTCAAGTCCTTAATTCAATTAGCTAGTTATTTAGTACATTGTGCAATTAAAATTAATAGCACAAAGTAACTGAGTAAGACATCGTCGTTACAGATCCATTATTAAGTATGATATTGATAATAACACAGTTACGAGTATTTAATAGCGACTTTCAGTACGTCTGTCACGATTAGCTATTAAACTAAATTGTGCAAATACAGGTAATTATTGTTTTTTTTTTTTATTTGATATAGGTTTGCTCTTGACTCTAGTCTAGGTCAGAGATGACAGAGACAAAGTCGACGATGGAGCGAGTTTACCCAGAAGAAGCCTGTTCACTCTCACTTTGAACTTGTATTGTATTCTGATCACATGCATTTAGTTAAAATTCTACGTAATAAAATAATATTTCTAATGAAAATAGTAGTAGAATTATAGGGTGAGCAAAATCATTTAATGATTTTTTTAGAGAGAACTGGCGAAATGTTGGTGTACTATATAGGTACACCTCTGCCTAACCCTTCGAGAAAACAAGGCGTGATGTCATGTTTATCTAAAAAGAGCTTTGTACTGAAACTATTTATCATACTTAATGAGGTCTTGAAAACCAAACAGTAATTCCTAACAACACTATTATTACCATTTAATATTTGTTTTCTAAATAATATGGTTTTTTCTTAAGCTAATGTGCAAGGCGTCGATTGCTCTCTAAGTAAAACAGCTCAACTATAGCTTGAAATATCTTACATTACATTCATTGCTTATGTGGGTGTACTATAGCTAGATACACCTCTGCGTAACCCTTCGGGGAAACAAGGCGTGATGTTATGTTATGTTAATTGCTTAAATTTCTGATTGACGTCAATACAGTGTTGAATTTTAACCTGTTGAATCCTGCTAACGCCTTGAGCGTCAGCTGAATTCAGCAAGTTAAGGGCTCCCACACAAAACTGCGAATCCCACACGAAACTTCGCAGTTTTGTGTGGGAGCCCTTAACCTGCTAAATTCTGCTGACGCCTCAAGGCGTCACCCGATTCAACAGGTTTGCATATTAGTAGCTATCAGTCATTAATAAACTGTAATTAAAATCATAAATATTCAACCAAATACGGTTCAATCCATTATGAAGAAAATATTTTTTTGTTTCAATAGACTTGTTGAAACTGGGCTATAAACACTTTAATGCGGCAATTTTCCTACAAAAACGTTGCAATAAGGTGTAAACGTTGATTATTATCTGAGCACGTCAGCCGTAAGCACATAATTATTGAAGTTACTAATCATTTTTTACGAAATATTTCCCCACGCTAACTGTATTAAAAACACTTATCTTTTTCACGCAAACTTACCTCTTTACAAAAATATTTAAAACTACGAAGCGCTATATGGCATTTGTTTCGAAATAATTAATCAAGTATGACGCATTTTTCTTTATTTTTAGATTACATACCTACCTATCATCAAAATAGTTTCAAGCAATTATATTAAAGCGATTGTGTCCAAAGCTTTATATCGTGTATGCTTTATAACTAAAAAGTGGAAACTAGAACTAATATTTATGTATAAATATATTCTCATTTACTTTTCATCAAACGCGCTTGCGCCGGTGCCATAAACTAGTCTTAGGTACTTGTTTCTATTTCGTCCACCATATAAAGAACGATTAATTGTGACTTAGCTACTGAGGAAATATGGAAATTCTATAAAATGTTATCTGACGCTTCCGACCAACGCCGTACCAATACCAAATGATTTAAATTTATTAATTACAAAACACAATTTTCAACATTTTATCGCACAATTTGTTTCGCTTATATTCATTTGCTCCGATCCAGTTGCAAAAGCACTTCCTCGTTTTAATTTAGTGTTCCGTTGATAGCTTGTTAATTAGAATACACAGATTGATTAAAATCACATTTATATTGCAGATGATATTGTACACATGGCTACATATCAAGCTTATACATTTCCACTATAAGCTGACCGCTCATTGGATGGAAATCCAATACTCCGAGATCAGCTTAAACTGGAAATGTATAGCTTGATATGTAGCCGTGTGTACAACGCCTTCAAATTTTGCTTTAGTGCCAGGATTCTAGGCCGTTCTTGGTATTTTCAGCAAAGCGTATTATTTCTGAATACATACGTACATAAACTCACGCCTTGTTCCCATGGGAGTAGGCAGAAACTACAGAACGCCACCTGCTACAATCCTTACATAATTTTGCTTTTTATAAATAATGCCAATTTCTCAATACTGCCTCCATTTTTTGTGAAACAAGAACACAAGATAAATATTAGATCATTAAGAACAATTCAGAAACGAATGCTCAAACGCATGCTTCCTGCAACTGCATGCCAGAATGCATGAGTGCCTCAATAACTGAGGCTAACAGAAGAATTCAGCTGGGCTGGGCAGCATTTGGGAAGCTTCGTCGAGTCTTCTCGTCGCGTATTCCGCAGAGCCTAAAGACTAAATCAGTGCGTCCTGCCTATTATGACTTACGGAGCCGAAATGTGGACACTCACGGTAGGGCTGGTCCATAAATTCAAGGTCACTCAGCGGGCTATGGGAACGAGTTATGCTTTTTTTTTTTTTTTTTTTTGTGGATGGGAAATCATCAAATGACTTCTCCCGCTCTGGGCGGAGCGGGAGGGCGTGTCAGACTTTTACTGACTAAAACCCACCCGTGTTCCTTCTGTTGCCTGTGCCGGGGCCACGGTAACTCTTTCGAACATCCCGCAACCCTAGCTGGCATCGGCCCTAGCGGACCCCGTCAATAGTGCTGACATCTCTTTGAGGCGCGCGTGGAACACGAAACGAGTTATGCTTGGAATCTCTTTGAGCGGTAGAATCCGGAACGAAGTGATCCGGCAGAGAACCAAAGTTGTCGATATAGTTCACAGAATAAGCAAGCTGAAGTGGCAATGGGCCGGCCATATTAGCCGTAGAACCGATGATCGATGGGGTAGACGTGTTCTTGAGTGGAGACCGCGAATCGGCAAACGTAATGTAGGACGCCCTCAGGCTAGGTGGAACAACGATCTTCGCAGGGTGGCTGGTAGCAGCTGGATGAGAGTTGCCGAGAATCGAGCTGAATGGCGTGCAATTGGAGAGGCCTATGTTAAGCAGTGGACTGCTGTAGGCTGATGATGATGATGGTGGCAAGTGAATGTGTCTGTCTATTTAGTTGCAACTCTAATGGCATTTTCATCTTCTATTACCTATGTCTCCTCGGTATTCCCTTAAAGTGTGTTAATACTTATACTATGATTATTAAACTGTCGATTGTAAAACTGTCCCAGAATTTGCTCTCATTTCACATCATAAAGCCAATTTCTTGCTTAAAACCGTGTATTATTTGGCATATTTGCAATATTGCCTGAAATGTAAATTGAAATCGTGTATGCATTTTATGTACTCATTACTTCTTACGCAAGTTTTATATAACATTGGTTCCGTATATCACGATATTGTGTTGATTACATTGGTATTGAATATTATAACACCAGTTCCAATTTAATAGAATTTCGTTTCGTCTAAATGATTTAATTCACAGTTTGTTTTGTAATTGGGCACTCTATAGATTGAAAATCTGAATCCGAATCGCGTTATTTCACAATGTTACCACCTTAATTGCCATATATTTATGGAACTAGCCTGTGCCATATTTTTGTTTTTTGCTGTTACATATAAATGATAAAAAAAATTAGTTAAATGATGAAACGGGTTATTCATGAATTTATTTTTAGTCAAACAGTTTTGATGACCTTGATAACCAAAAATAACAAAGGTAATTTAATTAAACAAATACCTACCATTAGATTTGAGGTCGTGAGTAAAAGTTCTAACAATCAATTACATTAAGATCGAATACAATTACGATGATTGATTAAACGGATTGTTGAAACAAAACGTTGCTCCTTCAACGCCTGTGCGTAGATTACACAATCACATTCTTGTGTTGAAAGTTATAAGCAAAAAATAAAGTAACAACTGTATACCTTTATGTCTGACCACTGCTTCAGCTTAGCACCTCATACACAACCTAACTCTTACTTAGCCTAACAAGACTAGATGCTCAGAAACACCTGGTATCAATCATAGACTCAGTTATTGTAAGCTCTAGTTGAACAAATGTTTTCATTTACTCTTTTTATATTAGTAACTGTTTTCAGAGCTGTCATGCAACATCTTATATAATATTGAATACAAAAGTTAGTGAAATGCTAATACAGTTAAGTGTAAATGATAATAATTAAATTGAGTATAACAGGCTAAGGCCGTGGTGCCAACAATTACCTACGTTTATAACTCGACATAGTTTAGATGCAGTTTTTATAAACCGTTCGTAGATAACTACGACGAGTTGTTGTGAAACAAGTAGGTATGTATCGGTTTTTATTTCGTTATTGATTTTAGTAAAGAACTTCATCGTCATTGTTTGTTGTGGTAGTTTTTGTTCAAAAGCTTAAGGAAACGTAAAACAGTAAAAGGAGAAAAAACTAAAGACGAAATGGGAGGAATATCTAGAGTTAAGATTAAAAAAGTGTGAAGCACCCGCATTTTAAGCTTGGTTGCATCGGATAAATATATATTTGTTTGATACAATATCTGTAAAGTTTTTTTGTCACAGTCATGACGTGCAGCTGCCGACTATTTATGTTTTGAGCTCGTGATTTGTAGATCTATATAGAATGTTGACGGCCATACACCCAATTGCTTGGACCTTCTGCTGGCATCTGATCCGGACAGTCACTCTGTATCGGTTTCAGCCCCGCTGGGAACGTCTGACCACTGTCTGGTGAAATCCATATCGACCTGCTCTCCTCTAGATGAGAGTCCTAGAGGCACGAGCCGAGTATGGCGATACAAGTAGGCAGACTGGGATGAGATGCGGCACTTTTTTGCGTCTTATCCTTGGCGGTAAGTGTGCTTCTCCTCGCGTGACCCCTCGTGCTGTGCTGACGTGGTTGCGGACGTGATTTGGCAGGGGATGGAGTAATTAATTCCATTCTCCGACATCCCGCTCGCTCATAAATCTAGGCCTTGGTATAATGCAAAATGCGCCCAAGCTGAGGCCCGGAAAGAGTCTGCTTACCAAGCCTGTGTCAAGGCCCGCGACCGCAAAGTTAGAGCGCGTAGGGTTCGCGCGAGGAAGAGAGCTTTTAATTCTGCCGCCAAGTTCTGCAAGCGGGTTTTACGTGGGGCACGTTTTGACTATGTCGGACGTATTGGGGCCAAGCTGGCTTCGCACCCTCCGGGTAGTAAACAGTTCTGGTACCTGTCCAACACGGCTGAAGCGAATTTCTGTCGACCCACTTTACCTCCAATGATGAAACCTGATGGGTCGCAGGCTCACTCTGCAGGTGAGAAAGCAAATCTATTTGCATCTCTCTTTGCAAGCAATTCACGTCTGGACGCTGGCTCCAAGCAACCACCTCATTGTGACTCCTCGATGCCGGAGATCGCAGTTCACATTAAAGAGGTCCGAAGAGTATTGTGCAGTCTAGACGTGAGCAAGGCCAGCGGGCCTGACGGCATTCCAGCGAGAGTGTTGAGGCACTGTGCGCCTAAACTGTCTCCTGTGTTGACACGTTTGTTCCGCCTCTCTCTTAAAAAAAGGACGGTACCAAAATCCTGGAAGCTTGCAAATGTACAACCGGTGGTGCCCAAAAAGAGCGAACGTGCAGACCCTGCCCATTACCGTCCGATCGCCATTACCTCCATTCTGTGCAAGGTTATGGAAAGGGTACTGAACAGTAAGTTGCTGACCTACCTTGAAAACAATGATCTCCTCAGTGACCGTCAATACGGCTTTCGCCGAGGATGGTCAACTGGCGATCTTCTTGTGTATGTCACGCACTACTGGGGCGAGGCCATCGAGAAACACGGCGAAGCACTTGCTGTATCGCTTGACATCTCGAAGGCCTTTGACAGGGTCTGGCACGCTGGTCTACTCAGCAAGCTTCCTGCTTATGGCATCCCAGCTGATTTTTGTAGCTGGATATCAGACTTCCTTAGTGGACGGTCGATCAGAGTAGTCATTGACGGCTGCTCTTTCCACCTTATGGCTATTGAGGCCGGAGTTCCTCAGGGGTCTGTTCTCTCTGCAACTCTTTTCCTGCTGCACATCAATGACCTACTTTAACCTGGTATTGTTGGGTACGCAGATGACAGTACAGTTTCAGAGAGATACTTGTCCAGTGCAAAAACTAGTGGGGCCGAAGTTCGTTCCTTAAGAGAGGCCATGGTAGAGCGGACAGATTTGACCTTAAGCCTTGTCTCCCAGTGGGGTGATGATAATCTGGTCTCTTTTAACGCCACCAAAACACAGGCGTGTCTTTTTACCGCTAAAAGGAGTCGTTTCGATCATTCGGGGTACATCTGTTCCTGTAACTGATCGGCTCGAGCTCTTAGGCATGGAGTTAACATCATGTTTCAACTTCGGAGCCACCATCGAGTACAAAGCCCAAACTGCAGCTAAGAAACTGGGCATCCTAAATAGGGTGAAGTGATACTTTACGCCTGGACAGCTTTTAACTCTCTACAAAGCGCAAGTCCGATCCTGCATGGAGTATTGCAGCCACCTTTGGGATGGCTCAGCTAAATACCAACTTGCCACGCTTGATTCGGTGGAACGCAGAGCTAAGAGGCTTATTGGCGACGTAAGACTGGTGGATGCCAAGCTTCACAGCTTGGCTCATCGCCGCAAGGTTGCCTGCTTGTCGGTCTTCTACAGATTGTACTTCGGTGAGTGTGCTCGAGAACTCCACGACCTCATTCCGACTGCCCCCTTCTACTATCGGACATCTAGACGCACTGCAGGTTACCATCCCTACCTAGTTGCTATTCCACCAATTCGCACTAAGCGTTTCCAAATGTCTTTTGTGATGCGCACAGCAAAGGAGTGGAACTGGAGTGGAAGGCCGGAAGCAAGAGAAAAAGCCGGAAATAGGTAAATTTGGAGAAATATACTCATATTTCTCCAACATTACTTAATTCCGGCTTTTTCTCTCCAATTTCTCACTCCAACAGTTCTTCAATCTTGATCCACGCCATCCAGCCATCAGATTTTGGGCCGCCCGCGATTTCTTCGGTCATCCGGTTTAATATCCAGTAAACGTTTGGTTACTCAGGGTCTCGTCCATTCTTGCGACATGTCCTGTCCATCGACGACGTCCTATTTTGATGGTTTTAATTACATTAGGCTTGACGCACATCTCGTAGAGCTCAGGGTTGTATCGCGTTCGCCATTGCTCGTTTTCCAGCACAGCACCGAATATGCGCCGGAGGATTTTCCGTTCGAATACTAACAGCGAGTCCTCGTCTTTTTTGCTTAGTACCCAGCATTCCGAGCCGTATGTCAGTATTGGTTTTAGTAAGTTCTTATACTTAGAGAGGTTAATGCTTCTTGAGAGTAATTTTGAACGAAAGTACCTTAGCAGGCTGAAACAGCCTTTATTGGCCGCCATTGTTCTGCTGCTTATTTCAGAAGATATATCGTTTTTGTCCGTTATTATGGAGCCAAGATACTCGAATTCACTGACACAGGCAAAGGTTCTATTAGTGGTTAGTGTTGTAAGTAGTACCTACAGTAAAATAATTTCCATAGTAGCGGGCGTATCTACAGAAAAAATATACAAGTATATAATTGATGCCTCTTTTTACCCGACTGCGGCGAAGCCAAATAAAGAGGGTTATGTGTTTGACCTGTATGTATGTATGTATGTATGTCCGTCCTTATGTTCCCTCGTAACTACTAAACGCCTGGACCGATTTTGATGAATGATATGTCGTTAAATTAGGTCAGGTTATTATTACAAGTTTTATCCAATTTAATTTTCACTATATTTATTTATTTCATGCAAACATGACAGATACTTTGCTTTTAATCATTTATAATTTCCGTTTATTTTGTTTTTAAAATTGTCTGTTAATAGGAAGTTAGGTAAATCACACAAAAAAGGCTCGTTTTCAAGCAGATAAAAGAAAAAACGAGTCACCACAATCAAAATAGAAAAGATTACAAAGTCAAGACGCTAGAAGGCTTGTCCATTTTTTATTTTATTTTTTATTTAAGAAAATTGATAAGAAGTCTACGGTCTTAAAATAACTTGGTAAATCACTCAATATTGATCTTCCAATCTTACATTAATTTGCAGTTGGAATGTATAGAGGAACACATTTTTCAACTACAATGTTAAGTTTGTTCTTGGGATAAATTCATCCTAACTACGGAACCCTTCATTGTACGCGGTCTGACACGCACTTGGCCGGTTTTTTTTTACATTAGACCTATACCTAAGTGTCTACTTTACAAATAATGTTTACCATGATTAAAAGCACCCCGCTTATCTAACCAACTATCGCTAGCACCTACCTAATACATACTAGCTTAATAATACCTACTTTTACGAGCCGCTGACGGCATATCAATTTATCATTTAAGCCGCTCGAGGCAAATGTGTTGTTTACTTATTCCAAATTCATGTTATTTGTCTTATTTCATTAGTTGCTGTTAGTCAGATGATATCGAATTTACAGATCGTTTTGTTAAGAGCATCATTTGTTATAATGGTATACAATGTGTCTGTACACAGTGTGACGAAAATTAAGGGTGAGGTACAGACCATCAAACTGAACAACTTTCTCCCGGGGACCAACATCGTAATCGCAAAAAAAATATCAGTCGTCTCATACATTTGTTCGAGTAGGTATTGAAGTTTTGTATGGGATGACTGATTTTTTTTTTCACGATTACGATGTTGGTCCCCGGGAAAAAGTTGTTCAGTTTGATGGTCTTTACCTCCCCTTTAAGTTTTATTATTCCGAAACCAGACACCCTGTATATAAGTATACCTACCGGCAACGATAGCCAATGCAGCAATGCGCAGATAGAATATGTATTTAGACACTGCAGCAGCTTTTTTGGACAGGGTATGGTTAGGCAGATATTTTCCTGATATTTTCTGGAAATATACTTCCAATATTCCTTTTGTGTTTGTTTAGGATTGCAGTTTTGATAAGATAAGCAGAATAGCTCGGTGCTTTTCATGTTTGAAAGTTATAACATTTTAGGATGAGTCGAAGGAAAAAAGCAAATAAACAGAAAATACAAAATAAACTATAGTATGGGTATGTGATGCGGAGGAATGGAGAAAATGTTGTTTCTTTTTTATCACATCTCTTCAAAAAGAGCTAGTTTATTCTTCGTAAACATGAACCAAAACAGCTCTTTAATCCATAGGGACTAAAAATGGTTTAAATTTGGAATGTGGATATTGTTAGTAAAAGTTCCAATCACCAAAGAGATCAATCGCGAACATTGTATAAACATTATAACAGGCAGTTTGATAAAGTATACCACGCGCGAGCCAAATTAAAAAAAAAAAGTTTGTGACAATTTAAAAACGCGTGAAATGCATTCCGCCTTCGTTCGTAATTGTTTACTCAAATTCTGATTTTACTTACCTAGTTTAAAAAAAAAATTATTATTTTTATGACATTTCTTATTGTTCCTAATTGTACATAAATAAAAAAAACGTAATATTCTTATGCATAAGTTGCACTTACTTATTTTCTCATAGAGGGTGATAAAAAGTAAAGGGTCCACTTCGGGAGCAACACTATTTTAAGCTAGAGTAACGTACTTTGAATCCCTCGCCTTTAAAATAGTTGTCTGCTCCCTTGGCAAACAATCTACTATTTTACTTTAAACACTACCACTATTACCACAGTATAAATATGATTTTAGACTGTGCTATTACTATTACTATTATTACTACTATTTTACTATTTAACTTTTTTTTGTTTGCTAAGCCAGTTCGATATTTAAAAAAAAATCTTTGATAAGTTACCTCCTTGGTTACAAACCATGTGTCGAAGCAAATGTTCGTTCCATTTCTAAATTACACGACAGTTATGAGTTTTCATAGTTATTCATTCGGCCGCTAAACACGACAGATATGGAGTTTCATATTAACATTGCCGGCCACTGCTCGCATGTTTTTGACCAGTACAGAATTTTCGATTTATCACGAAGAAGGTTGTCAAAATAATGCTCGAATTTCCAATTTGAAAAAAATATTTTAATACCAAGTTCTCACAAAAAGTACACAATGTTTGCGATATAAAAACTGATTCATTCATATCATGTATTGACCGAGTTTCACCTTCAATTAAAATTTATGCGTTTCACAAAAAAAAAGCATCTAAAAACTAAAAGTGTCTCTAAAAATATAAATATTCAATACTACAGCCTTTTACACTCTGATTAGCACAATATAATTAAATAACCAATCCTTTAAATATACTAACATAGACCGAAACTATTTCAAGAACGACCTGATAAATCTTAAATACTATACTTGAATTCGTTTCTTGGAGTTCCGTATTCCGGGCAGGAATCGCATTACGGCCGAACCCAATAACCTATCTATCACCTTTTTTGGCATACTGGAGACAGAAAAACCTATCTATCTATGGTTTAACGTCCTAATAATCTATAAGAGAGTCTTATCTATAAGAGAATCTTAGTCTTACCGGCCTGACATAAGGACAGATAGAATTATATTGTCTACCATCAATAGCGATCAGTCTTTTACTGAAAATAGGTTATTGGGTTCGGCCGTTAGTTGGTTTCCATTACTGTCACAGAGATGTGTCAAACTCATTTTACATTTTTGACTATAGTACAGTAGTTACAGTATGATTACAATCAAAAGCCGATTTTACGATAATGATTTGTGTTAAGTTTTTAGTCAATTGGTTTCATGCGTTAAATTCAGTTTAAGATTTTATCTTCTGCACTAAATAAACATATTTCAGCAAAACTTTATTTAAATCAAAGGTACGGCACCCTATTCCATCCGTGGTTAGACACGAACTTGACTAGTTTTTAAATACTTTTTGCATCGTATTTAACCATATGTGCTCTTGATTCATAGACTTCTAAGTTATGCACTTAAGTAGATCGCGATCTGTTTGACTGAGATTATAATGTAAATCTTAGATACGTTATATAAAATCGACATGCGACAAGAAAATTGGAGTGTTTGTGTGTGTATTTCAACAATTAACACGCTTGTCAGTTGTCGAATATAATTAGACCACCTAACTTAGAACTGGCTGGACATATTTTGTAAACATGTTTTATAGCTGAACGAGGTATATGACAGTCGGGCATTCTGGTTAATATATTAATACCATCATAATATACAAAATTGGGATATTGAAATAACTAGACAGGCCGGAAAATCAAAGCTTGACCTGCTTTCTTTCTTTATCGTGTGGTTAGTGACTAACCTGGTGTCAGAGTTTTTATGCCACCCATGCCTCTGACTTGGTTTCACATGCCGTCGAGAAATACCTCTCAGGCATGCCGGTTTTGGGCACGCCACAATTGCGGCGATAAGTCCCCTCTTTGAGGAGTGGCTGGAGAGGCGCCACGCCGTCCTCACCTTCCGCCTGACGCAGGTCCTCACCGGACACGGGTGCTTCGGGAGGTACCTGTTCCGGATAAGGCGGGAGGAATCGCCCGGGTGTCACCACTCTGTGGATCGCCCGGAGGACACGGTGGAGCATACGGTGGAGGTCTGCCCGGCTTGGGCGGAGCACCGCCGTGTCCTCGCGGAAGCGATCGGCGGCGGCGATCTCTCGCGTCCGGCCCTGGTCCAGGCCATGGTACGGAGCGAGAGTGCATGGGAAGCCATTACCTCCTTCTGCGAAGCAGTAATGCTCGTGAAGGAGGAGGCGGGACGCGTGAGGGAGAGGCAAGCTTTGCACCCTTACGCCCCTAGTCGCCGCAGGAGACGCCCTGGGCGTCGGGAATTGGCAGCTGATTCCCGGCCACCGTAGGCGCAGGCTTGCGGACGGCGAGCAATGGGTAGCTCGCCGTCCGGTAAGGACCAAGCCCGAGTCGACGGCGCGTCGTGTTCCACGCGCGCCTCAAAGAGATGTCAGCACTATTGACGGGGTCCGCTAGGGCCGATGCCAGCTGGGGTTGCGGGATGTTCGAAAGAGTTACCGTGGCCCCGGCACAGGCAACAGAAGGAACACGGGTGGGTTTTAGTCAGTAAAAGTCTGACACGCCCTCCCGCTCCGCCCAGAGCGGGAGAAGTCATTTGATGATTTCCCATCCACAAAAAAAAAAAAAAAAAAAAAAAGGCATGCCGGTTTCCTCATGACGTTCTACTTCACCGTTTTTTAAGCAAGTGATAATTATACATATATACTATCTGTAACCATATCTACGTTTTACAAAATAAATGATTGATTGATTGATATATTGTATAATTATGATTTGCGACTTTTCGGAATTTTTATTTTAATTGTATTTATTCCGGAATTTTAATTTGTAGCGTATCTCTTGAGAACGGTTAGACCGATTTCGCTATTTGTGATTTTAAAATGTTCGTAACAGTCCAAATTAGGTTTTTATGGATAGAAAAAATGGAAAAATCGCCCGCACGTTGTTGCACGTTGTCTACATTTCTTTATCTACTTTCCTATCGCAGGTATGCTGGAAGAGATTTCTTTAGAAATAAGCATCACCTTTGTACGTATTTTTCTGTTCCTTTCTTCTTGTTTGTTTATATGTGTGTACATAAACTGTTAAATAAATAAATAAAAGTTTCCCGGAAAACGTCCAAATTCGAGAAAAACTTAAAGTGTTTTTTCTATGGGATTTTTGTATGAATTATTGAAATTTGGACAGGATAACGTCTGTCGGGTCAGCTAGTTTCAAATAAAAGTCAAATAAAGAATCTATTTACCTATTGAATAAATTAAATAGGTCAAGGTAGATCATTATTT
Source organism: Fissipunctia ypsillon (assembly GCA_947568875.1). Lineage (NCBI taxonomy): Eukaryota > Metazoa > Arthropoda > Insecta > Lepidoptera > Noctuidae > Fissipunctia > Fissipunctia ypsillon. Next base: position 17,795,020 of record OX387654.1, on the reverse strand, counting down.
TAACTTGTATCCCCTTTCCTATGAACAGAAGCACTAATAAACCGTAGAGTTATGGGCTTAGTGAAGGTAAACATGAATTCAGGATAAACGAGATTGTAACAAATAACACTAAATTCATTTGTAGACATTCAATTTATAATTTAGTTCCAAACTAGCAATTGCTGGGTTTAGTTTTAACTAAAGACTTAATAGAACTGGTCGTGAATGGAAATGATTTATTTAAATAGAAAGGTATTCGCATGAAAGGACACTATAAACGCGATCGACTCTTGTGCATATATACTACACTGGGTACAAAGTAGCTATGTTTTAGATTTCTTGTGAATTAGCTTGAGGCCATTTTGCCAGGAACTAAGGACAGAACCTATACCTATCTATCTATTCGAGTTTCCCAATAAATACAACATCAATGGTCGGAAGTAAAAACGGGAACTTGTCAAGCCTGAATTATAATATAAATAAACTAAAAAGGAATGAAAAATTTACTAAATCCTAGGGAACCCTGAAAAATAAGTGATTTGAAAAAGATATGGTAATTAGATGTTATGATTTCTAAAATAATTGCCTTAAAGCCTTCGTTGCTTGCTTAAAGCTTTCATTGCATGCTTGATTTTGATTTTTGATTTTGAATGCTAAAAAAATTGATACAGCCCTCGCCAAACTTTGTGACCGCCTTGAATATAGTCGCGAGTCCGAACTTGCGCATGGTACAGTCGAGTGGACAATACGTAATCAACCAAACAATTTTCGTTTTCTAACATTTTTAATACTTATTTTATTATGTCAATTTATTTTTATTTGGTGATTATAAAGTGCGTGTTTATTTCAAAGGTTATTTAATTTAATTTAATATATAATGGATGTGTTATTTGTAAAACATATAGGTTAGGTAATAATAGGATAAATGTAAATAAAAAACATTAATATAAATAAAAACTATATTCACAATGGGGCCACACCTTCCATAAAAACATCTCCCTTAATAGTGGATGGTTCCGCATCCGAATCACTCTCTTCACAAAAAATATCCGAATCATCTTCATCTGATTCATTATCGCTCACGTGAATTATTATTTTTTCAGTTAGGTCATCTATGATGACATCACTTTTCTTATATTCTTCTTCAATATTTATAACTTTGTCGCATAGTGCAGTCCACTCCTGTTCACCCATGCTATTTACTTTTTCTTCCACTAGTTTCATAATATCAGTTATATTATTTGTGACATTTTTTTTCGCCACGTAACCTTTTATGGATGCCCAAGCCATTTCTATGGGGTTCAAGTCGGGATGGTAAGGTGGAAGCCGTAATATTGTGTGATTGTGTTCTTCTAAAATTTTATCAATATTAAATTTTTAAAATTTTTCTTTGTGTATAGAAATTAATTTATACAGTTCTGGTTTCAGCATGTCAGAACAACTGCAAGGGATATTTTTTGCCGTAAGCCATGCCACCATTTCTGCCTTTTTGCTATTTGACGTCGGCGCTGCATCCTCTAGTTTGTTATGATAGGGTGCATTATCTATCACCATAACCAATCTCGGTGGGAGATTCGGCAAAAGTTGTGTGCGTATCCATTTTTCATAATTATTATAATTCATATTATCATGGTAATCTCCGGTTTTCGTACCTGCCTTAAACATTAAAAGGCCGTTGGGTACAAATCCTGATTTGGATCCAGCATGTACAATGACGACACCTGAACCTGTGAACCTGAACCTTTTGATATCTTTTTTTTTTAAACCTTTAGTGCTACTATCACTCCATGCCTTCGAAGTGGTATGCGATGAATCGACATACGATTCGTCAGTGTAAACTATCGGTCTTCCTTCTGCGCGATATTTCGTTATTGCACGCAAATATTCAATTCGCTTACAGCGAATATTTGTATTTTCAATTAATAATTTGCGATTGTCTTCAGTTTTTTTCCATTTAAATCCTATTTCATTTATAATTCTCCTCAAACTCGTTGCGGATCCTTCAAAATTTATATCTTCTTTTAATTTTTTTAAAAGTTGAGCAATTGTCGGCAACTCTTTCTGTGTTACATGAAATTGTGGATACATCTTTTGATGACACCTTGGTCAAAATTGTCGATTCCGGTTACCTTTTTTACCCCTTGCCTCTTCTTTCCGGGTGTACGAAAAACTGCTAATAAATCGGAACTTGGTTCATTAGCAACCGATATAATACGTCGTACAGTTCTTTCTGATACTCCTGTAGCGGCTGCAGTCCGTTTATGTACTGCCTTCAAATCGTATTTAAGGCCTTCTTCAGCTTCTTTCTTCATAAATTTATAAACATCGTAGACCATTTTACGAGCCTGGCGTCGTAAAACATTACAACGTCCAGTAGGCATGTTTATAAACAAATAACAACGAGTAACAATAACAACAAGTAACAATAACTAAAAACTATAACAACAAATTAACGAAACGATCGAACGAATTCTGAACGCGACAGTACTTTCGGAGCTCAACAAGTGCGTGATTCGTGTACGGACGTAGCACTCACACTAAGGCGTGGGTGCCAGCGCGCGTCGCGGGTGAGCGGTGCGGGCGCGCGGGGTGTGGCCCTGCCCTGCCCTGGCCCTGCCCCCAAGCTCTTGTGCGTCCCGCTAATACCCTGATTTTGTGTTCTGCGCAATGCAATGAGCCTAGTTTCGGGGCGGTCACAAAGTTTGGCGCGGGCTGTACCTAGGGTCATATTAATGTGTTGAGTTTAAAAGCTTATATGTATTATTATCATATATTTTTTTTACAACAGGCTACTCCTTATAATTCACAATAAATAATATAGGCATTTAATAAAAATATCAATAAATTATTATTCATGTGTCCATTTAAAAATCAATTTAAAGTCAATTAAGTTTTTGTCAAGAGCAATTTAGAGGATTTAATTTATTGAAATGTTGTAAAAAGTAAGGTCTCATAATTCATTGCTAATTGATACAAAATGGCGCACACAGCCTATGAGTACTACTTATGTCTACTCTGATTGTCATACGTGTAGAATAGAATAGAAAACTTTTATATCAGACAGAGTTCATCATAGGGTTACTAACAATTTTACTTAACATCTAGTGTTAGTAGAAACAGACACAGATTTACATACATCCATCTCCGCAGCATCGGGGAATCCCACCGATCTGCGAACATACTGAGAATACAGTTGGTGCTGCCGCGAACACGCGTCATCAGGGATGCACATCTATTTCTAATAATGGCGGCAAAACCATCAATAAAGTAAGTAAGTAGGTTTAATAAGTATTCCTAAGCAAACAAAGTAACAGGTGTCACTAGTCAAAAATATACATACAAAGCTCTCTAAGAGCCTAACTAACACTGTATAAATGTATATCTGCACCATATAAGTAACAAAATAAACATATTTCTTGCTCATTACTGAAAGTGATCGGGTAGGTTCCAATCGGGCGTTGTCAAAGACCTTGGTTAACTGTGGCAGTGTCAATGGAGCATTTAGGTAGGCATGTGGTAATAATGACCAGTTTAACCGCGTTGTGCACGACTGGGGACAGGCCCCAATGTTAGCGATGCATTTTTTTCGAGCTTATGGTTCGCAAATCCAATAAGAGGTTTTAGCGTTGCGCTTGGTTTGGTTATGAGCGTAAGCATGGGTGCCAATGCTTAGAAACTGCATCTGCAATGAACAAAATAATTGACGAGTATCCTTTTATGACATAACCAATTCACTCCAAATGATTTGCTTAATCTTCCAAGAGAAATATCAAGCTACCCAAAGAGTAACAATTGCGCGTTTTGAATTACTTAGGTATTTCGTAACACACAGTTAATGGATAAATCGTTTACTATGTCATTAATTGCCATGCAAGAATCCACATCTCCGCTAACAGTGAGACCAAACTCTCACACATTAAGAAACGCTCGCATTAGAATTCCCACGCGTCACCTGATGACCGCAGCACCTTATATTCGGGAGCAGTTACGTCACAACATATCATTTATGACGTGGTATACAATTTCACTTTGAAGTATGTGTGTCAATGAATAACTTATGAACACTTACTTACACAATCGGGACCGACTACCTTCAATTAATGGAAAAAACAGCATAGTTAATGGGAGATGAATGAGACACCTAATTATTAGTTAATAATTACCTAATAATTTTATGAATTTATAAGATGATATTTTAATACCTTATTAAAACAAGGCGACATTATATTACTTAAATGAGAAATGTAGGTTATGGGGCACAGTTGTTTGATGGGGGAGTTACAAAACATTAACGTGCGTATAAATATAACGTAATTAATGTGTCGAGTGGCCCTCGGTCAGTAGGCACTTTACCTTTCCTCAACATAAGTGATTACTATACGGTAATAAAGAAATTGCCACATATCGACAGGTTCCAGTAACTACCTATCGATAAAGTGATAGCATCTAAATCAAAATAAAATATTGCTTAATTTTTATGGATTGCCTTGTAAAAAGGGCGGTCACCGTAATGTTAATGATGTAGGAACTAGTTATGGTTCTCTGGGTTGTTAAGACGGATGTATTCATTCGGCGTTAATATAGCTACTGTGTAGATGCAAGTAATTTTCTTACCTGAAATATAATTTTGCTCAACATGCCTTAAATTGGACGTCTTGTCGGGCTTTTGTGGTTGCCAAGAACAATGGTCCAAGGCCATTGGCATTGTAATTAAAGTTCTGAAAACACTTATCTGAAAAAAGAGACTTGAAAATATTAAGTATTTTGGCAGAATTTGATAAAATTACTTCCTGTGCGGGCCGTGAACCGCAGCAATGCAGTGTTTAGCACAAATTAGAGTATATTTACCTAAATGTCCAGCACATAATAATAGTAATCACTAGTCATTGAATGTATCTAAGTATATAACTAGTTAATTGTGACTAAGTTCAGCTCGCGGCATTGCTCGCATTTACTTAGGAACGGGGCAAAAATATTTACGACCCGTTTGCGATAATTTATAATAGATTAGATTTCGCACACCTTTAGGATCGTAAAATAGTCGAAGCAATAAAATATATCTCGTGGTTCATATTGAACTCTTGGTAGGTAGCATAATATTATATTTTTAGTCTTGCGTAGCAACGGGAAATAATGGAAACGTAAATGTTTATAAATCATCGTTTTTCCGCGTCGTCCATGCGTAATCCCGGAAGCAGCTGTCGAGCAAACCTAAACAAAATAAGGCTTTTTCTCAAACATGCTTAGAAATTCAGCATTATTTTGACATCCTTCTTCGAGATAAATCGAAAATGCTGTAGGTACTGGTCAAATACATGCTAGCAGCGGCCGGCAATGCTAGTATGAAAATATATTTCTGTCGCGTTTAGCGTCCGAATAAATTACTATGAAAACTGTTATTTGTCGTGTAATTTAAAAATTGAACGAACTTTTTACTTCGACACATGGTAACCAAGGATGTAACTTATTAAAGATTTTATATAAACAATTTCGCTTGCAAATAGAGCTGTAACAAAAAAAAAAGAAACAAATACACATATTGGCGCATTAAAAATTATCGTTGTTCGTCATTGATTCTGGAATTTATAATTAATTTACTTAATTTTAATATCCGCGCATTAATTGAGAAAAGTACAAGTTTAATATTGCACACGTACAAGTATTATACAAGCCTTGGCCGCAACCAGGCATTGATGGTCTCACTTATATGTGCCTCAGCTTCGCCTCGGCCCACATTTTCACGTTCGTCCATCAATGCCCGTTTTGCAGGCCGCGGCAGAAATGTAAAATTGTACTATATTTCTCGTAAAGTTTATTTATTTGCATAGATTGTAGTACATGACATAAGGTATTAAAAAAAACAATTGTGATTCTTGTACAATCAACCTTAGATTAGGCATGCAAACATTAATGAATGAAGTAAACGAGTAGGTATCAAAAAAGAAATATTGTGTCAAAAGAGAAAATTATTACAGTTCAAAACGGATACAATTAAATAACTTGGTATGACGTTAAATTGCATAAAAATATTATAATTATCTTAAATTAGAAATAAGTCATTTAGAAAATCGTTTATCGAGTAGTAACATTTTTCAATCAATAATGCCGATAACTTCTTTTTAAAATTGCGTATTGTCATCTTTTATTATTATTATGGAAGGTATTTTGATATACTCGTATATTGTAAGGTCCCATACTAATAACATTTCTTTTATGCAAAGCAGTATTGCAACTCTCAATTACTAGTAAAAGATATTTGTACTGGCTGCTGATTGGTCTCTTACTAGTTTGTGATACAGTAGTAGAAGAAAAAGAGTGAATGCAGTAAGATCCGCATTCACTCTTCTTCTACATTTAATATATTCGCAGGAGCACTAATTGTCGGAAAGTGTGGCTTTGTACCGCATCCGCACCTGACATAATGTGAAATAGTGGTCAAACAGAATCCTGCGTAGAATAAAGAAAAATCATTACTTATAAAACTTGAACTACCTACCTATAAATTGTCGGATTAATGGTATACCAAATGATTAATTTATATTTTATTAATTGATATGACGAATGCGTAACCCATTTGTCATATAAATTGACAAACAACCTGAAATGGATAAAAACGGCATTACTTTAAAATATAAAGTCAAGTTCGTACTGCGATATATTTCGCAAATAAAAACCTTTAAATTGAAAGCAAGTAAACAATCTACTAACACAGTAATACTTAAAGGATTGTTACTCAACAATGGTGCTTGGGCCCTACCATTGTTACTTTACGTTCACTGTTCGAAACTCGTTAAAACAATGTGGTCAAGCTTCCTATCTGTCGTGGTCTACCACGGATTTGTTTTTGAACGGACAACTGTGACAGTGGTGCCATTGTCAATTTAAACGTGCTCGGACACTGAATATTGTGTTTTTGGGTTTTATTCTACGTGTTCGATACAGTCGGTGGATAAAACTTAGAGTAGACATTGGGGTTCGCAAAAAATAGATTCGCGGCAAACACTTGACGATTCGGTCGCTTTTTCCGTGACATCACATAGTCTTGTTTAATAAGTTTTTATGTAATGTTACCGAATATTCAGTAACTACCATGAAACAAACTTTAAGTTGCGCTTTTATTAATATTTTGTTACGGTATCTTCTTAAGGCTCCTGCAAACAGGTGCGGCATGCGATGCGACACGAAGGCACCGCGTGTCGTGCAACGAGCGGTGCCTTTGTGCCGAGCGCGATTCGCATCGCCAGTCGCGCCTGTTTAAAGGAGCCTTTATAAAACTTTTCATTTAAAAAAAATACAATCTCATTTATTCGTTTATGTTTAGGAGTTTAAGCATCGGTGAACAAGTTACCTCTAGTCATTCTTCCCACAGAACCACAAACACATTTCGGTTTTATTACCTACTAATTTAATAATACTACATTCAGGTACATACTCAAAACTAAATGCCTTGCTAATATTATTTGAAATCTCAATTACGAGTTTTGAGACACGATTCAATCATAACAATCTTGATTCGTCGACACGATTCGATCTCGACGAATCGATCGACTTTGGTAGGCGCAGAATACTTATTTGCGAAATGTATTGTTGTGTAACAAATGACATGATTTATCTGGACTGCGACCAGGCAGGTGACAGGGTGACGAGAAGCGCCGGCCGTCAACTACAATGGCATTGAATTACAAATGTCGCACCGTAAATTATACAAAATATTAATAGGGATGATGACTATTTTTTTGTCTGTCATTAAATTAAAAAATGTTGGACACGTATTTTTCTTTTTTTACACAGTCAAAAGATTACAGCAATACATTGAGTTAAAAGGTAGCCTGACGTCACACCTTGATAGATTTTTTATACTTAGTTGTGACTTAGCCAGCCCCCACTCCCCAACTTTAAAACGTTATATCTAAGTAATTTTTTTTTAATATGATAAAGTAAAAAATACGTATCTAATATTTTTTTATTATCTGACCGACGGTTAGTCCGTCGGTCAGATAATATATATTATTAGAATTTCATAGAATTTCTTTTTTTTACTCAGCCATCATCCCTACCTATTCAAATTGGGTTTCAAGATTGAACGTATCTGTAAAAGTACTCTTTCTTATCCAAAGAATAGAACCCCAAGTCACGCTTATAAACCTTAACTCCAATCATAATAGCTCGCGTCACCACCAATAAAGTGCCTTTAAACTGTTTTCAAATAAATTACTTTTTTTTCTTTTTTTTTTTAACCAGGCATCATCTCTATTGGTAAGTACGGAGTTCTCAGAGTCTACTGTAATCGGTGGTCTTGTTTGTGACACCACATATCTGTAAAGCTTTTAAGGTCTTAAACATACAATTACGAATTTTGATCGACCTTGTGCTCCAGCATTTTAAAAGTAATATGTACTTAGACAGGTTTAAAAATACCAAACAATAAGCAACGAAAATACGTACATAGGTACTATTATTTCGTTAATAAATAACACTTTTAAGTTTATTAACGTCGAAGGTTGGAAAGCGGCTCAACAATTTTAAAAACCTTCGCTTTATTGCGAATTGATACAAAAACTTAAATCACAGTGTGCGAACACAAGACAGTGTCCTTAAAATCTAAACATATTAAAAATGAAGGTCAACAAAATAGTCATAATATCTTAAACTAATGAGATAGAATGAATGAGAGACTGCTCTACTATTTTCTAAAGTAATACCTACTTATGATTATGACACTTAATATTTTATAGATAATAATGATTTATGTTAACCGGTTAACCTGGACTGGGTTACCGTAGGTTATGAGTTATGACGCTTGTCTACATATTTTGCATAATTAACATTTTTTATTTTGTATATTTTCCATAAACCTGATAATGACCGAATGAATGTGATGTGAGAATGAAATGAATGAATGTGATGTGTGAATGAAATGAATGGATGTGATGTTATGACTTTTCTGGTATTCTGGGTTTAATTAATTCATAAAACTCTGCTGAAATAATACATGAAATTAACATTCTGGTGGTAAAATCTTTTTAGTTCCAAATAAAAGTCGGTCGAAATTAAAAATTAAGATAGTGACCGATAAGAGTGGGCATTGCATAATATTGTATATGAAAAACCCTGTTACTGCTCTGTCCTTAGACAGTGACTTAGAAGAATTTTCAAAGTTTTTGAAAAAAGTAAATTACAGGGAAATTTAGTGAAGGGTGCGTAACAATTCCTGGCATTTGAAGAACCTTCTTAACGAGTTTGCCTATTTTACGTGACATCAACTTCAATGTTTATGGTAATAGGTTTACCTAAATTACTGAAACTGAAAATAGCTACTGAAACTAAAGTTATTTCCTCAAAGTGAGTACACAAGACATCGCACTTGCCCTTTGCATATCAAGTATTTCAAACATGTTCCCACAGATATGTAAACTAACACATAATTCAACAAAGGCTCTGATGACAGCATATTATTACGTGCCCCCGACATATGGGGCGTTGTAAGGTAAAACAAATGAGTTACATTATCGCCAATATGTCAATGCATTTCGTAAGGGCGCGGAACAAATGCCAAGTGATACTACGATACCGGCTGCAAATGGCCGACAGAACAATACCGACTGATATCGCAGAGAAGGCGCGGAGACAGTAACTCTGTTGGTAACCTAATAAAAATATGTTTCTCTTTAACCTGATTTTTTGTTGTGGATTATCGGCAGATTAACTATATTTTCAGCATTTGTAGAACTTGGCAATGCGATGCCTTTAATGCGATGAATATATTTAGAGCTTTTTAGCTGCACCTTATTAAAGTATTCACGGTATTTTTAAAGCAAGATAAAAGCAAATACTTAGTTGGTACTTAAGACTTAGATATTACATTTACAATTATTGCATCAATTTACGCAGACAGCAATAATCAGTAGGTATCTAGAAGTACTTATATTAGTAGTATATCTATATATAAATCGTATTATCTATATTTAAATCTAATTGCCTACCAAATTAAATAGCCAAAATAATATCGCTGTTTTTAAATGCTAAACTTTTTCACTTGCACTAATCGAAACGTTAATGACTCCTAGACTATTATATCTTATAATTTATTGTCATTCTGTAATAATAGTAAACGGATAGTGATTAAAAGCTTTCGTTTCCTTTACAATTGGACCAAGGACTATTGACTTGTAACAGTTGTTTAGCTCGAAACGTGTGGGTAAACAATGATTTTAATTACAGATTACGCCTAAGAATTTATTTTAACTAGGCAGAATTGTATTAGCCGACATTCGCATGGACGTAAAAATTTCGCGGCGATTTTTTTTTTGCGCACTGGATTTTCAAGGCTCTACTTAGCGCTGAAAGTTGGAAATCCAACAGTGTGTTTTTTAGACGCGCTGGAATGCACTCTTTTGGATGCTCAAAGCTCGGCTCAACACCGAGAGTTGAAAATCCAGTGCGTGATAAAATCCCACCGTGTTATTTTTACGTCCATGCGAACATCGGCTTAATGTCATGCTAGGCATTATAGAAAACGCCTTTGTTTTATGTATAGGTAATGGACAGGACGCAAGTGCATTCGGGCGAATGAATAAGGCATAAAACGTACGCAAGCAAACAGCTCCATAGAAACTTCCATTATGTTGGTAATGAAAATGCAATTATAGTAACTTTAATAGCTATTGACTTCTGAATTACCACCTTTATCCGCTAATTAATAGTTACTTATTGAAAACGGACTTATAAAGTGAAACCTCTGTCGTTTGCGTCAAAGGGAGCCGACGGCCGTGTCCAGCGGAGGACCAGCCACAATGTAGATTGAAGCTTATTTGCCACAGATGATTCCTGCCTTTCTATTACTCTCAGATCACAGATAATAACGGCAATCAAACAAAATCATATTTTCTCAGAGAAATATATTTCTATGGATCTTAGTAATTTTCTCTTTCTCAACATTGACAGCGTGACATTGTCAATCACATTAGCACAAAACTGTTTGGTACACGTCACTTTTACATGAACCTAGTCACGATGTAAAAGTTATTGTTTCGCTTGTAAAACTGGCTATTAGAGAAATTGCTTTATTGATTATACCTTAAAGATATACTCTGACACGATAAACTGAGTTCAGCATGGTGCAGCATGGTTCAGCTTTCATTGTGAGGCTCACCTATTGATTCCATAACGTGTAAACATGGCATTACCGACAGTAGTGTTGATTTATATGCGGCTTCTGAGTAAATAACTCGTTGCCGGAACATCATCGTGATAAATGCTAACGTAAATCATGATTTTCTCACAAATCATCTTATCGCAACTACACAGACAATACATTGTAACAAATATTAGCTTCAGGATGATTATAAAAGTACCTAAATGAAAATCAAATATGCTCTCCGTTAAAACTTAAACGTCTGGCATAATGTTAGATTATCAGCATACATTTATTTTACAAAATTGACGAAAACTAGTGAAACAATACTTCTTTTTAACATCATCCACAACATTTTACGCAATCCAACGCATTGTAGCAAGACTCTGACAAACATACAAGTCCATTTAATTTGTATAAAGCACACGTATCATCATCTAGATCCGTTAGAACTTTCGTTTGTATCTGAATGTTACGCACGATCTGTACTATTGATTAGAAATTGCCACTCGGCTGGCTGATGTCACTAGCATGCAATGCGATTATATTGCTCCGGTTACTACATAGGAAAGAAATGCTCGAGTTGCATAAACACGTAAGAATGCACTCTGAGGATATAAATAAATGATTGTGCAGTACAGCAATGCAGTTTTACCATCTGTTCAGACGTTGTAAAACATGGTTATTAGGATTCATAACGGGGCAGAAATTAAATATTTTATACTAATGATATGTAGTCAGTGAATTGAATAATTATTGTAAAGCAAATCGCCTACCAACTTATACTGTCCGTAGGTATATTGAAATTACCACTCTCTTTCTTTGACAGTTGTATGAAATGGCAAATAGACGCAGGGTGTCAATTTGCATAACAGTTAATTTCCCTGACTGTCTATTTATTATTGCAATTAAAGTACCTACCCATGCCTACTAGGATTTTTGATCAAATCGTCATTTATTCATTTACGAAGAGGTTTTTTTTGATGGGAAGTCCAAATATTCCAGTGGTCCACGTCGTCACCCTCTTTGCCAGTCCATCAGAAGGTATGTAACTGAGTGGCATTGTTTACTATACAACATGTACCGGAATTAACGCACAACTAAGGGGTCATTGTAGTCATCGTTATGAACAATTTTTACTACGGGATCTAACCTGAAATCACGAAAAAAAAAATCAGCTACTCCCTACATTTATGTACGCTTAACTCGTCTAAATGTAGGGAACAGCACATTTTTATTCGCGACTTCAGGTTTGGTCCCATATTAAAAGTTGTTCATAATGATGAGTACCCTTTAAGAGGTTGTGCGTTAATTCTGGAACATGTTGTATACATTAGTTCTATTAAAAGGTATGTAAGTGCACAGTATACATAACACCTTCATGATTTGTTGGCTACATAAGATAGTAAGTGCAGGTGTTCAAAAGTACTTTTTGTTCTTTGAGAGTGTAACTCACAGGCGTGACTTCGTAATAGAATCTATTGCCTTTTAATACTCTAATCAAGTCTAAATGTAGTATTTAATACATACCATCACGTTACACGTTTCCTTTTTCATAAGAAACAGTTGCTGACTTAGCTTCTATCCGAAAATGTTGCAGTTTCCTGTTTTATGTTTTGAGATTTCTTATGAAATGCAAATTATTAATGAATCCAACAATAATTTTTTTTTTCACCCTGAATCCTGAAATTTGGATAAATAAAAAAATTATATCGTTAGACGCCCAAAATAATGAAATTATATAATTATTGTCAACTGTTCTCAACTTCTTAGAATAATAATTGGGTTCAAAATGAAGCGTCCCATAGTTGGGATGAAGAAAGAAGAAAGAATTATCCCAAGAACAAACTTAAGATTGTAGTTGAAAAACGTGTTCTCCAATACATTCCAACTACAAATACGTTTTCCTGTAACCTATAAGTATAAAACTATTTTCTGTATTTTTTTTAAATTTAGGTTCAGTAGATTTCCGAATCTACTGAACCTAAACAGACAAAAATTTACCCTTATCTCCGAATAAGGGTAAATTTTTGTCTGTTTTCTTAAATAACTTTTAAACAATTTATTTTAAAATTATAGTTTGTTGTCAGGCAAAGTATTATTGGGTTTTTCTATCTAGAATTTCTCAGTAGCAGCCCGGAGTCTGGATTTGTGCCCGGTCGATGGCAATAATTTATTATTATTATATTAATAATAATAATATATGTTTTTAATTGTTTTATTATTGTCTGATGTTTTTGTTCTGTTTGTATTTATTAATGTTATAATACGCTAATTAATAGTGCCGTGCTTTTCTATAATTTAGACACATGCGAGATCTTTATTATGACGAAGACTTTGGGTTAATTCTGTGTATGTGTTTATTTGGGAAGCCTTTATATTAATAAATAAATAGGCTCGCCCCCTATTATATGGGACTTAAAGATAACTGGCGAAATGTGGGCGTACACCTACATTTATACCTCTGGCTAGGTAGATACACCTCTGCCCAACCCTTCGGGGAGACAAGGCGTGATGTTTATAAAAAAAACATTTATTTGAGACCCACATTTGATATATCACATGGTACAGTTTGCCAAACTTTTTTTTTATTAATTTATTTACATCACACCATTACACGTTACACGTACATTACGTCCGTGTTTGGGTCACAGAAATTCATATGTGTACCAAATTTCAACTAAATCTGTCCATTAGATTCGGAGCAAATTGGCTGTGACAGACGGACAGACGTGTGATCCTATAAATAAGGGTTTCGTTTTTTTCTTTTGAGGTACGGAGCCCTAAATGGGTTAATCTATTTCTGATAATGTTAACCATATTTTAAACTTACTTAGAAAGCAATGGGTAAGATTTATGCAACACTTCATCACACATATATTCTGTAGGTATGCAGGTACAAAAGTGAATCAATGAACTTATTGGAAACTCAACCCACGTCCTGCTAGAGGGCAAATAACTGGTTTGAGATAAGATGTATCTTTTTAGTATTTGTTGTGTCACTCTTGCGCATAGCCGCTTGTGTTCAGTACACGCCTCTTGTGATTTAATCTGATGACGGCAAAAACAATTACGTAATAAACTTAGATTTTGTTTTTGATTTCAATTTCAATACTCTCGTATCGTAAACGATATACCTACTGTTGTTTGCGCAATCCTCTCCTGAAAAATTATTATTGACTAACTGCTGCCCACGGCATCGCCCGCGTGGAACCCCGCTTTGGCCCTAATTATTTTTCTAAAATAATAGTAGCCTAAGTTACACCTTATAAACATCAGCTCTGCCAGTGAAATTCCCGTCAAAATTAGTCCAGCCGTTTCGGAGATTAGCCGGAACAAACAGACAGACAAAAATTTTAAAACTGTTTTTATTCTACTAATATTATAAGCGCTAGAGTTTGTGAGGATAGATACATGGATGGATGGATGTTTGTTACTATTTCACACAAAAACTCCTGTACAGATTTGGATGAAATTTATGAAATTTTGGCACACAGATAGTTAATAACCTGCTGATTATAACTGGTAGGATATGGAGGACTTATTATAAATGTAACACCTGTACAAAATTACCCATGTTTGCAAATAAACAAATGATTACGAATTATTATGAACATGGATTAACTTAAAGGATAATTTTTATCCCGATATCCCTACGAGATCGAGACTTATGCGGGTGAAACCGCGGGGCGCTGCTAGTGTTATAATAAAGTATTGTTTAAACTTGCATATGCATTTAGTAAAAACTGTTATTTTGACATTACAAACAGACGCTTCAATTTTATTTATTCGTATAGATTTGGGATTCACAAACCTTCGGTGACTCTTCTCTGTATTGTATGATACGTTTTGTGTTCTTCCCAGCCGCTTTAGTTGCAGACCTGAAAAGATCACAATAGCAGAGCTTTACTTTAACCTTACTTTAGACAGAGGCAATCAATCTGCCTAGCCTTTCCCAACAATCTTGGGGCCGGATTCCAGTTTAACCGGATGCAGCTGAATATCAGTATTTTACGTGGAGCGACTGCCTATCTGACCTCCATAACCCAGTTACTGGGTAACACGATATCCCTTGGTAAGTCTTGCTGTCAGAATTTTGGGGTTCTGGGTTTTGTGCGACTGTCAAAGATCTACGAATAACAGCCGGGACCAACGGCTTAACGAGCTTTCTGAGGCACGGAGGGATCTCGGTAAGCAATGGATGGTCACCCATCCACGAACCGACCGCGGCAAACATGCTTAACCTTCGATCAACCCGTGCGGCTGTTATATTTAGCCACGAGCCCCTCCTTACTCTGGACAGAGACATGGGCACAAAATAACAGTCGTTTAATAGTTATCAATGAGATTATGCCATTACCTTTTTAATTGCAATATCGATAACTGCTAGTAATCTCAACTATCCGAATCACCCACGTTATTATTAGTACACTGTTATTTAATCAATTAATAAACATTTAAGGAATTCATTCTCGCAAAGTAAAATAGCTCAAATGCCAATGGAAAGTGACACAAACTCACTGTGCTCGCCTTTTTTAGGACGGTTCGCGGGAGAATTGGTGCATTCACAAATACCGCGGTGCCGTAAACGATCTATGGTGAAATTCTACTAGCGCATAATAATCTAGCCATAAAAGGCAATGATAATTTTGTAATCTACTTACATGGTAGCTTAGTTCCACAGAAACACGTGCTGAATAAAATTAGAAACGTTCCACGATTTTTTTTTACACACATACATAAACTTAGCCTTCTTCCCATTAGTGTTGCCCAAATGCAAGAACAAGACGAGACTTAGCCAGTCTTGGTCTTGGTCTTGCGCCAATACACCTGGTCTTGGTCTTGGTCTTGGTCTTGCGCTCCCAGTCTTGGTCTTGGTCTTGGTCTTGCAGCAAGAGTCTTGCAAGTCTTGCAATTACCTATTAGTCTATTACTATTTATTAAAGTTTACTTTAAATCTTAGAAAAACGTATTAGAATTGGAACATTGTGAGCTTGAATTAACATAGCCATAGTAAAGATCAAGCAGATTAATAAATAACTGAAGATTTGATAAGAAATTCGAAAAATCAACTGACCTATATGTCGTTTTCCATGGAAGTAACTGTTTCTTAATAAACATTTATGATTTATAAGCTTACATTTGCTAAAACATGTAAAAAAACAAATTAATTACAATAACTTGACTGTATTTTAAAGAACAATACTTATCTGTCTAGAAAGAGATTGAACCCTCAACTTATAAGAAATTTAATAAAAGAGTTTTACGATTTATCATTTATTTGAATAAAAAATAAAATACAACACAAATCAACAGCTTTATCATTAGGTTATGATACTTTATATCAATTTTTTTGACCAAGAATTAATACAAAGTAACCATCTGGCTGAAGTATAATGTATTCATTTTCATTCTAAGCACTGAAACTTATTTATTCTTTGGAACACCTGTAGGTACTCTTAAAAAAATTCGAAATTATTTTGCATGAGTATACCTACGCCCTATGGCGGCAATCAAATAGTGTCACAAATGTTATGATTTCGGCGTGGCGGCAACGATTGTTTTAGATTTCAAAAGAAGCCGCCGGCGCGTGTATCATAACCATGTACCTACTTCCGAAAAGCGGCAAATTTCTTTGAGAAGTAAGTACAAAACCTTTGATGCCGCATTATCAAAGTGCCGATGGTTAAAACATAACTATGCATGCACTCAGTTTGATTTTAATAGATATTTTTTTATTCGCTATGTTTATGGTATTAGTCGTAATGCGCATAGGTCCAGTTTTTCATATTCTTTGATACAGTTTTTTGCGTCTCATAGAATTCCTAAGCGTACCTACCTATACACCGAACTGTTACACCTAACTACTCAGTGAAATAGCGCTAAGTCCTAGCTGCAAAACGCAAGAGTCTTGCAGGCTATGTCTTGTTCTTGCTCAAGTCTTGCACGGTCAGTCTTGGTCTTGGTCTTGCTAAAAATACGCGGTCTTGTTCTTGGTCTTGGTCTTGCAAAAACGCAAGAACAAGACCAAGACTGCAAGACCAAGACTGAATTTGGGCAACACTACTTCCCATGGGGGCAGGCAGAAATTACAGAACGCCACCTGCTACGCTCCTTACATAAATTCTAAATAATCTTAATCCTTAATATTTTTACCTATTTGTAATTATTTCGATATTTCATTAATTCTGTTGACAATAATTTAAACAAATGCATTGAATTGTTCGAACGCTAACCCACATTCATTTGTTATTTTTTGAGATTTGAAATTCGAATCTCATTTTTTTTTAATCATTATTGGAAAGAATTATACAAAACATGCAACGAGGTTTAATGTCATTAGGTATCAATGCCTGCCAAACTTTTATGAAATGTACCTACCTTTTTTTATTGTGTTGCAACAAAAAGTTATTTTACACTACGCATTTTATGAATGCCTGGCACAATTCATTGAGCTACATAGAACAGGTTAACCCAATGGTGACCTTAAACGCAATCCGTTTCCTATACTTGCTTTCCTTTGAGCGACTTGCGTAAAAACAAGTCAATCATACACGAATTACTTATGCGTGCTTTGCATAATAATTAGGTAGGCGGTGTAAAATTGTATGTCGTTTCTAATTAGATTGCAAATTAACATAATCACCTAGGCTTTAACTGTAGGTTAATTTTAATGCGATCGAAAAAGTTGATTAAATTGGTCCATACGCACTTAGGATTAGGTGTTAAGGCACACACAAGCGGGATAGCGTGATAAGTGCCCAACTTTGTACAAACTTACTTAAAGAAGTAAAATGCAATCAAAGCCTGCCTTATTAGCATGTTGATAAAATCTTGAAATTTAAAAAAAACTCATTATCATCATCATCATCATTTCAGCCGAAAGGCGTCCACTGCTGGACATAGGTTTTCCCCAAGCACCGCCTGCGGCCTCCGCAAGTTAAAAAAAAAAACGTTTAAAAAACGAAATCATCGTAAATAGGAAAAAGTTTCTCCAATTTTGTTAACCCTTTGTGAGCGCATTCAATTAATCTAGGCACGAAAAATGTTAGTGCCCTTAGGCCAACTTTTTAAACAAAGCTTTCAGTACAGCATTGACCCCATACCTACGCTGTGGGAAAAAAAAAATGTTTAAAAGTTAATAAGCGTAATTCTTGCTGCTATAAGATTTAAGTATTACAATAATCATGTTTGACAGGCTTCCTACTTAAAGATCTGTATCAATTTAGAACAACTAGGAAAGACTCAAGGTCTGGGCTTTCGAGCTATATCCGTAAACGATTCGACAAGATTGATACAACGACTGACAGTTTAGGGAACGTTTAGTTAAGCCTACCGGCTATTTTATACCGTACAGCCAAGTAGAATTATAAGCAGTAAAAAAGGTTTGAACGACTTTTGTGTAATGCTTATTGATTTAGTTATAAAATAAAAACACCCAAGATATTGGTAGGTAACAAAATTGGTAAGTTTTAAGGCTCCTGCAGACAGGCGCAACGCGACACGATGCGACACCACTCTGGTAGAACAATTTCAATGAAGTTTTCATAGAAATTGTTCTACTAGAGTCGCGCCTGTCTGCGGGAGCTATTAAGTTCTTAGGTCTGAGTTAAGCTGCACGATTAGGTTGCGTGACAAATGCGTGCACTGAATGGACAGGTCCACTGAAATCTGTGTGGTTCTTTCCTCAAAATACCATGTCAGACACTAATCTGCTAGGTTCCTCGCATGATCTGACTAAGATTATAATTATCTGGACTTTAAAAGAGACTGTGACTTCTGAGTTTGTTTCCTTCTTTCTTCTCAGAGTAACCGAATAGGAAACACCGAACTCTTCTAGTTTTAAAACATAATTTATTTTTGACTTCTAAAACTGTTTGTAGGTACGTACAAACCTACTTACATAAACTTCCTGTTTCCATGGAAGGTGGGTAGGCCTTTAGCGTGGGACGCAACGTATGTAGATACTCTTGAGCCATCCTATCTTCCTGGCCCGGCGTGCTGTGCTGGCGCTGCTGCTGCGGCTGCGGAAAATCTCAAGCGGCGTAAGTATAATAATAATCGGTAATCTAATCTAATAATCTTATCGGTAATTATATTTTCGAGCCGTTTGGGGTTGACCCTTGGGCCATGGGGTCCGAGTGCTCATGGTTTGTTCAACGAAATCTCCAAGCGGCTGGTTGACGCTTCCAGTGACCCAAGGGCTGGTTTTTACCTTGGCCAGAGGCTAAGCATTGCCATACAATGTGGCAATGCCGCCATTCTCTTGGGTACATTACCAGTCGACAGCGATGCGGAGGAATTATTCGACGCAATATTTCTGTTTTTTAATAGTTATACCTAGTTAGGTTAGGATATTATATTTTTAACCGACTTTAAAAAAGGGGGAGGTTCTCAATTCGTCACGTATTTAGCCATATAACATATATATTTTATGTATGCTCACCGATTTCTCCGTTAATTGTGCCCCGATTCTGAAATTTATTTTTTTGTTTGAAAGGATATCTATTTATTTATTTATTTATTTAAACTTTTCACACTTAAAAAAGTACAAAGGCGGACATAATGCCTTAGGCATTCTCTACCAGTCAACCAAGGGTGGTGAAGAGATTAGATGGCAGGTGCTCTGTTAGATATCCTTTATTTCCTTAATTTTTTTCCTTTTTTTATCCTTTTTTTTAGAGCATATGCTCTCGCGGTGGTCCCATTGTCACCAAGTCAGAATCTGATGAGGGGATCCCATGGAAATCAAGGGTATCATGGGTATTTTTTTAGTAATTCGTGCATTTGCTCCCAGAAAGCACCTTTTAGTGAAGTGGAACTGATGATGAAGACCAGTAATAAGTATTTTACGGGTTGCGATACGATTACTTTAAAATGATTGCTAAGCAATTTATGCTCGTCATAATGCATATGGTAGAATGGAGCTGATGGTGAAGTACCAGAAGAACTCTTCAACAATTAACGTCCCTGCATCGGGAAAAGCAATATTTTGTAAAAGGTGACGAGCAGTTGGCATTATTACGAGTAGGCTATTGTAACTTAGATAAATTACAAACCAACCCACAAAAAAGTGAAAAATAAAAATATTTTTTAAGTACAAAAAAAAAACTACCGTCTTCAAAAAAAAAAACCACAAAGGGAAAATTACCTTTAATTTCGGAAGTCTGTGGCAAAAAACTAAAACACAGATCTAAAGACACCGACTTCCGAAATTAAAGTTATTTTTCACTTTGTAGTTTTTTTTTGTAAGTAGATTGTTTTTTATTGTAAAAAAGTTTTTTTATACATAATTTGTAAAAAAGAATTGTTTAAGTCACTGTTACAAGCTGTTTTTATTTCGCGAAATATACACATACACACATAACATCACGCCTGTAAATTTCGCCGAAGAATTAGGCAGAGGCGTACTTATAGTAAAACCCACATTTCGCCAGTTATGTTTAAGTCCTATGTCCTAAGTCCTATGTAGCCTATTGCCATCAACCGGGCACAAAACGCGATAATTTATAGACTCATTTATTGAACTTACATAAATAAAATAATTTACCATTTACTAGTGACCCGCGACTTCGGATGGTTTTTAAGACTTGACAAAACATCAAGATTTCTGTTCTACATATATCTAAGTTTAATATGAGGGCCTCGTGGCCAAGTAATAACAGCCGCACGGGTCGATCGATCAGATTAAGCTACTTTTGCTGCGGTCGGTCCGTGGATGTATTTACGTGCCAAGACCCCTCCGTGCCTCGGAAAGCACGTTAAGCCGTTGGTCCCTCTTCTTCTTAGATCTTTAACAGTCGTTACGGGTCGTCAGAAGCCTGAAAGTCCGATAGTCAGTCTTATCAAGGGGTATCGTGTTACCCAGTAACTGGGTTGTAGAGGTCAGATAGGTAGTCGCTCCATGTAAAGTACTGGTATTCAACTGCATCCGGTTAAACTGGACGCCGACCCCAAGATAGTTGGAAAAGGCTTGGCAGATTGATTGATCTAAGTTTAATATAATTGATGTAAGTTTAAGATTTATGTGTTATACACATAAATCTTCCGAAATAAATTTTCTAAATAGAGATGAAAACCGCATCAAAATCCATTGTTTAGTTTAGTAAAAGTAAGCGGTCACACAAACAGACACGAAACGTATATTATATTATGTATAGATCAGTGTGTTAGTGTAGTTTCTACCGTAGTAGGTCTGTTAAATAAATAAAAAAACAACAACAGTATGGTAAAACATACCTACAGAATTTTAAAATATTGATATTTACCTACACACAAAGGTGTATAGTGTAGGTGTGGTGTAAAAAGTATAGATAACGCTTGAACGATCTGTATACAAGGTGTAACCTAATTAACGCACAACCTCTTAAGGGGTCATTGTACTCATCATTATGAACAACTTTTACTATATGGGACCAAGCCTTATATCGCGAAAATAAATCAGCTGCTCCCTACATTTATGTTCGCCTAACTCGTCTAAATGTAGAGAACAGCTGATTTTTTTCGCGATTTTTTTTAATCTTGTACGAATACTTAACTAAGTAAATTATGAAAATGGTCATTTTTATTTTTTCTAAACTACCTCCTAAAGGGGGATTGGGGGTGTCAAAGTTTGTATGGGAGAATTTTAACACGCGGTTCGATTAACTCGAAACTCAGTATTTATAATAAAGGATAACTTGTATCAGGGTTTTTTTGAAAATCTACCTCTTACGGGGTACTAAAGTAGGAAATTCACGCGGACGAAGTCGCACGGGAAGTGCTAGAAAATCATATTTCAACAAATCAAAATTATTTTAAGTTATACATAATATCCCAATTAACCACCATTTCTTTACGCCACCATCCGTATAATTTTACAATTTAAAAAGTTATTTTTAGTGCGCAAAAGCCGAAATGCGTCAAAAACATTGCGTCAGACCAAATGTAATATGGTGCAATATTATTCGTTTTGAATATGTTTAGGACTCTAGATAAATAAAACTGATAACGCTTTGCGAAATCGTTCGAAATCAAAGTTGCTTATGGCCATAATATAAAACCCCTCTAAATTATTCTGATAAAGACGTCATTCAAATTCCACTATCACTTCCTGAAAAAAATACCGGCCAAATGCGGGTCGGACCACGCACAATGAAGGATTCCGTAAGTGGGATGAATTAATCCCAAAAATAAACTTAACATTGTAGCTGAAAAACATGTTCTCCCATACATCGATAAACGTCAATTCTCCAACTGCAAATGTAAGTTCGTAATCACACAAAAATGTTTTTCTATGTGATAAAACTACAAATTAACGATTTTAGGACCTTTTCCTTTACTTTTGGTGTGAGACCTATCTTCTTGCCAAATTTCATGATTCTAAGTCAACGGGAAGTACCTGTATGTTTTGATTTAATTGCGAGTATCAAAATATGTCGCTCACATGGCCGTATTTTTTTATTGCATTGACTCAGAAGCTTGATTTTTTTAGAGCTCCAAGGGACTGTAGATTTACGTATTTCATATTAATTGTTACTTGATACCTCAACGCGTTTCTGAGAAAAGGGGTCTCGACAGACTGACAGACAGACATACGGACAACGAAGTGATCCTGGGTTCCGTTTTTTCCTCTTGAGGTTCGGAACCATAAAATGTAGTTATTCAAAGAGAATTATTCAATCGAATCAAGTTTGAGTTGTTTAGGTAATCTAATGTAGTATCTCGCCGAATTGATCATCTGAGAACATAAAGTAAGTAGGTATAATTCTGGACAAAAACCTGTAATAGAACAACGACACCTATTTTATTAAACGCTAGAGAACCACCAAGGCGGACGAACCCATAAAATTAAAACGCTTTCAATTCCAGTTTTGAAATCCCGAAAAGAATCTGCGTATCGGAAAAGAGTTTCAAAACTATTAAAATAAAATTGCACTAATAGTGTGCGTAGGGATAACAAATTATTAAATTAAAGCCAAGTAAATATTAGATTTCCTACGCCTCTATTAACATAATAAATTACTGCTACTGCTAAGGTGCCCCGTAAATAAGTTATTATAAGTATTTAATTAGCAACTTCATAGTTCGGCCAATTAAAAACTGCAACGCAATGGATAAGTCAGATAAGGCTGGGATTTAGAATAAATTTTATGGTAGTTAATATTCTGCTCTGTAAATTCTTAAGTGAAGTACTATGTTAAAATCACTTCATTTGAAGTGTACGAACGAAGCGTCATCGCAAGCTTAATAACACAATTGCTTGACCCATCTGTGAGAAGCTTTTCGAACGGCAGTAGCTATCTATAATTAAATTATCAAATGTCACTGCTAACCTCTGACACACACACACAGCAACACATATTGTTGACAAAGATTGACTATTGACCGCCTATTTATGATATAGGGTCTCAGGTCTCAGTCGTATAAATAAGACTGGGGCGGCACGGGTACGAAAACATTTGTCGTATTAATCAGACTGGGGCAAATCAAATCAAATCAAATCAAATCAAATCAAATCAAATCAAGTCATTTTATTTGTCACAATACAGGTACATAGTTTATATTAGGTCTTATAATGATTATGTTAGTGCGCTGCATTCTACTCGCAAGCATACAAATATTACACACAAGAATAATGACATAGTAGTCAATAGGTTAAACAATTAATCTAAAAAGGCTGTAAATTTTCAAATAAATCCCGAGGTACTTTAGTAGCTGTGTATGTGCATACGTTAGTCACAAGTCCTGCTGGTCTATTCTGCAAAAATCTCTATTCTATTTTCATCTATGGCAATGGTACCGATCGATGTCTGCAAAGATGTCATCGTGTAAACTTATGTGAAGTGAGCTGTCATTCCATGGAATGGTTCGGATTGACACTGTTGACAGCACACGTCAAGCTCACTTCGCCTAAGTTTTCACGGAGTGATTTTTACAGAATATATCAGCTGAAGTAACAACAGAACGTCGTTGAATGTTGCTTGTCAGTTTACCCTTCGCTCCGTTTACCGTAGAGCATCGCCTTACCCTCCGATGCGCTCTAGAATTTCTTCATGAATTCCAAATTAAACTGAATAGGTATGTAACGTGAAACGTAATTTATTCCGCGCACTATGATTTCACTTGGCTCCTGTTAGTAGAGATCTATCTTGATATCTTGGTGATGACGGTTTTATTATTGTACCTAAGCTAAGGCGTTAATTAGGGAAATACAGATACAAAGTAAGTCGTTGTTTTTAAAACATTACAAGATAGGTACGTAATCGATGAGAGTTTATCATGTTATAATATTATATTCATAAGGTAATTTTAGTTAAGATCAGTTAAAACTGTGTAATGCCCAGCAGAAATTAGTGGCTCGTGTATGATTAGCGTTTAAATATATGTACTTAATGAGTATCTACAAAAACTTGCGGTTCAATGAATTTGCATTCACTTATCAAACTTCGAGAGTGAAAGTAGAAAATATGCAGTTAGTGCCAAAACTTGACATAACACGAGACGAGGCGAAGCATGACATATTTCATTTAAATATTATCTAATTATGCAACCACTAAAGTATGCAAGAAACCGTTAAAATGCAAAAAAAAAATGAAAAAAAATATTATGAAAATCTTTAGATGCTTATTTGCAAACTATAAAAGTTATTTACCACAAATTTTAAAATTACAAGAAATTCTGTAGCGTGACAGAATGGAGATTGCTCTTCTGTAACTTAATATGTGACATAAGGAAGCGATCGAATGTACATAAAACGTAAGTATTGTGTGTATGGAATATTACAAATAAAAGTTATATTGTTTCCCATGCAACTAATGTAAAAATATATTTGGTAATTGATACCCGAGGCAACGTTGCGTAGGTTTCCGATGCCGTCAAGGATGCTTGAGTGCCACAATAAGCCAGCAACGAGTTAATTATTTTTAATTATTAGTAGCCAAGCTGTTTATGGCCAGTTATTTATCATTCAAACGTAGTTTGAACAGGTGCTCACAATGATTGTCCTTCTGTAATTGGTGATGTAGTTCAACTTGACCATGTAGGTAGCTATTGAGTGTAAAGGTTCTACGCGACAGTGCGACGCGATTCCAGTAGAGAACAACTTCTATAAAGTTTTCAGCGTCGCACTGTCGCGCCGCGCCAGTTTGTGTCTGTTTATAAGTGAAGTTACTATGAAAATCACTTTTGTAGGTGTAAGTAAGTACGGTATGGAGTAAAGAAAATATTTAATTACTTATTTAACGAGGAAAACGCTTGCTCAAGATGGGTTGGTGATTTCCGACTTATATTCCTTCACAGATGTCAGTAACGTCCAACATTAATTAGTTTTTAAAATAAGAATTTATAAAGTCATTGGTACTTGCCCAGATTTGAACCCACAACCATCAGAGGCGAGACCTTAACCACTGGGCCGTCATGACGTAGCGCGCAAATTAAGTTTAAAAAGTAAAATAAAATTATCAAGTACAATAAATACCTACCCACACAGATAATTGTAGGTATTTTCCTTATGTACCTACTGAACACTTGTCAGTACAAGGCAAATACCTACAATAGCTATTATACCCAAAATAAATCAGTACCAACCCAAAACAAATAAAACAACTACACATTCCTACAACTCAACATTCTCAATATCCTTCGAAGTTCGTAGAAATGTTACTATAATAACAGACTTCATAAAGAGATCAAGTACCTACGAACCGAACTCAAAACGCACTTCACCTTGGTTACGTAACACCAATCACTCAGTTATGTTGACGTAAGCATTTTATCCTCAGGCGCACGCGCACCAGTTTGGAGTCATTAAAGAAAACTGTAGCAGACTTGCGAGAATATTTCATAACTTGATAAAAGTATTTTTTTAAATTTAATTTTGTAGCTATTTCTTTTTTGTTTGTACTCGTACTTTTACTTTTTACGTAAACGTTTACAAGAAAGTGTGACTAATTATATATTTTTTTCAGGTTTGAGAAAAAACCACTTTTCAGGGTTCTCTTTTTTTAAACAATAACGAAATCTATATTATGTTATAGATTTATTTACCATTATTGTCTCAATGAACTTAAATTGTTAAAGAAACTTCCAAACAAAAGGTACACTAAAAATCAAAAATGTTAGCTCGTTATTGTTTTTATCAAAAATCTGACAGCAGTAAAACAATACGAGCAGCAATCAAAATATTTCGTGAAATAAGCGGCATCAAAGGCGTTTTCGAAATTTGAATACAATAATAATGTATGACCGGTAGAACAACAAAGTCTGCTCGTTCCGACCACAGATAACATCAGCCACATTTCTATTTACACACAATACAGATAATGTGCAAATAAAGAGAGTAATGTGTTTTGTCATTTCGTGGGAAATAAGCGAGCTAACTGTGTGAACTATGGCGCTGGCATAGTAAGCTAATGTCATGAGCACGAAGCAATGTGGCGAAATATTTTATCTTTTATATTAATTTTTGTTTCGGCACAGTTATTGTAAAAGATTAATGGCAAAGATAAAAGTTTTAAGAATTTCACTAGACAAGGTTGTTCTTATTTTTTTGGCTTCGAAATGTCGATTCGATTAGGCCTTGTCTACAACAAACCGTAGAGGAGAGTTATTTTTTTTTTCTTATGTTCTAACATAAGTAAAAAAAAGCTTCCCTCTACTGCTCATAAAAAGTCAAATGTCAATACAGCTATTGGCATTTGAGTTTTTATTAAAACGTTTAAATGACATTCAGATGTCATTAAAAAAAACAAATTCAATAAAATATGTTGATATTTGCTTGCTATTTTGCTAGTCATAAAAGGCTAACTAACTCAGTTTGACACGACACCTATATTAACCAAGTTATCATCAGTAATCTTATCAATGACGGGATAAACATCACTTTACGGGCTTAAGGACACCCGAAATAAAGTAGTATCATTCTGTTCCATGTAGGAATAACATAACAGCACACCTGTTTTCCCCGAAGGGTTAGGCAGAGGTGTACCGGCAGTACCTACCAGTACCTTTAGTAGGTACACCAGTTTAAGCTCGTCCATTATTTGTCCAACCTACATGTTTACTAACATAATTATGTAGTTATTAAGGTTAATGTTTACTAACAACTTATTGATGTTTTATTCTCTGAAATAAAATGATTATTATTATTTCCTTTATTTCATCTACATATCCATACTAATATTATAATATAAATTCGAAAGTAACTCTTTCTGTCTGTCTGTATGTTACCTTTTCACGCCTAAACCACTGAACGGATTACGATAAAATTTGGTAAGGAGATAGATGGCATCCTGGGGAAGAACATAGGCTACTTTTTGTCTCAAAAGTCTACAGGGGGTGATATAGGGGATAAAAGTTTGTATAGGAAACCCAGCATTTCTGAAGTTAGGGATAGGAAAATTAAAATTTATGCTTTTGGTAGGAAATAAAGAATTATATGGTTCAGCGTTTTTGAAAAATCATCCCCTAAGGGGTAAAATAGGGGCTGATTTTAATAATCAAAAATAATATTAAAACTTTGTGTAGGTACCTCTTTTTAAGAGATTTAACGGATTGGAAATGTAGTCATAGTTCGTATCTAGACTTCTTGAGGTAACATTTTAGTCTTTATTTTTAACCGACTTCACAAAAAGGAGGAAGTTCTCAATTCTGTTGTAAGTTTTTTATTTTTTTTTTTAATGTTTTTTACCTCAGTACTCCGTCATTTAAAAACCAATTTGGAAAACTATTTTTTTATTTGAAAGGACATACTTCCAGATTGGTGTCATTTTTATGAAAATCCAGTTCTTATGATAGGATCCATGAGGAATTGAGGGAACTCCTCAAATATTATAGGCATCACACCCACACACACACATATAGCGATCACACATATCGATTTTGGTATTTTCATCAACAAGTCAAGCATTTGCATTCAGAAAGTATCATTTGGTGAAGTGGAACTGAAGAAGACCATATATGGCTACGGGAACTACTCAATGATAAGTATTTCACGAGTGGCGATAAGATAATCAAAATAGTTAAGCGACTATGACGACGCAAATTTAAATAAATGGTTCTGATGAAAATGATACTATCGAACTGATCAGATGATGAAGTCGGAAGGTAGACACCGGTACTCCGTAATAAAACAATGTATCCTAGCCGTGTTTGGGCTTATTGGAATTGTAATGAGGTGCACTCTGGCTATAAATGATTTTAATGGTAATATGCTTCAAATTGCGCTACTTTAGACGTATGTTATGTGTGGCCTTGATTGTCAGAAGACAGATTTCGTCATCGATCTGCCATCGTGTGGTTGATTTATTAGTTTGTTGGCAATGACATCCAAACCTGATAAAACTATACCTTCCAAACTTCTGACACGACTTAGCGCGACAAATGTTTGCCTTTTTGCAGTTTTTATTTGAAAGGGTATACTCCTGAGGTGGTCGCATTTAAATTTGGTTAAATCCTGATGAGTGGTTTTTGAGTTAGCTTCAATAATACGTTATTTTTCCATTTAGTGTACGTCGGTGAGGAGCTCGTGGCTAAGTAATAACAGCCGCACGGGTCGATCCATCAGGTTAAGCTACGCTTGCCGGGGTTGGTCCGTGGATGGGTGACCATCTTTACATATCGAGACTCCTCCGTGCCTCGGAAAGCACGTTAAGCCGTTGGTCCCGGCTGTCATTCGTGGATCTTTGACAGTCGTTACGGGTCGTCAGAAGCCCGAAAGTCTGACAACCAGTCTTACCAAGGGGTATCGTATTACCCAGTAACTGGGTTGTGGAGGTCAGATAGGCAGTCGCTCCATGTAAAATACTGGTATTCAGCTGCATCCGGTTAGACTGGAAGCCGACCTCAATATAGTTGGGAAAAGGCTAGGCAGATGAGTGTACGTCGGTGAGCCTGCAAAATCCGCTATGGATAAAAACCCAAGTTTTCAGGAGAAACAAAAAACTGTTTTTTTCCCAAACTGTTTATAACATTTTAAAACTAAGTATGCAGAAAATTAGACTTTATGTCGGAACATCCAGAATTTTTTTTTACTGTTGCCTACGATATTCCAGGTGCTAGAATTTTTATAAGTGACTAACTAAAAGTTATATATTATATAACTTTTAGTTTTTATATAACTCAAAGTGAAAAATAACTTTAATTTCGGAAGTCGGTGTCAAAAAACCAAAATACTAAACCAAAGACACCAACTTTAGGTTTAGGTGTATGATTCATTAAGGTTTTGTTTAAATTGGCTGAAATATGATGATATGATGATTGTTGAAGATGTCGGAAAAAATCATGCCCTTTGGGAGCTTTCTGGCATGCGCCGCGTAAACAAATAGGGAACATAGGATACTTTTAATTCCAGTAGTAGGTACGTTTCCATGGGTTATTTTCCGATATCTACGCGGCGAAGCTGTGGGCAAAAGCAAGTCATTTATAATTTTAAATATTTTTATAAAAACATAAAATAAAAAAATTTAAAAATATAAAAAAAGTAGTAGCCCATCGGTATCGGGAACAGGGTCCAAGCTACCGGTGGTTAGGACTCCTGAGAGAGAACCTTCTAACGATACGCGCCGTGTCCAGAAGAATCGCTTTCTGGATCAAGCCCTTGATCCAGCTGCCTAACGAGAGCCTCCTCAGGTGATGGTCGAGGCTCTTGGCTATTATGCCATTGGCTGTCACGACTATCGGCACAATCACTGCTGTATCCTCATCCCACATTTCGACAACTTCGCGAGCCTGGTCAAGATACTTAATCTGCTTATCATTTTCAGATTTCACGAGGTTCTCGTCATGCGGGACTGCTATACCTATCAATAATCATTGTTCGTTCTAATCGATCTATCACCACTATGTCTGGCCTATTGGCAACAATAGTCCTGTCAGTGATGATAGATCGATCCCAAAACAACGTGATATTGCCATTTTCGAGACCTGGGTCGGGCACATACCTATAGTACGGTACTTCCGATTCTACAAGACTGTATTCCAGAGCAAGTTGCTGATGGATAATCCTAGCTACAAGGTTGTGTCTATGCAAGTACTCTTCGTTAGCCAGACGAAAATAGCCAGAAATAATGTGTCGGATTGATTCTCCCGGACGGTGGCATGCCAGTCAGATGTCAACCGTGCCATTCTTCACAATATATTTCCGGTAGTTGTTCGTCATCATAACTTCGTCCACAATCGCAAAGATAAAACCTTCGGTTTCCCCAAAAATACACAGGATACAGACGCTAACAGGTCTACATCGGGTCCATGTAGGACCCGGTATAAGCGCCCATGAAGCTCTTTGCATACCTCCCTGCGGTCATTAGTACCTAATACTATATATAGGTTTGCGCCAGTTCACGTTAGCCAAGGAGAGCGGAGTGAAGCCCTTGTCTACTGAGATCACGTCTCGGTGCATCCCCACGTGGGCTTCTAGGAAGTATTCCCTGAGACTGCATACCTCACGGTTGTGCAGGTTCTTAGCATTTAAAAAGCCTCTACACTTCCGCGGGATATACAGTCTCATCATCGATCACCGTGGGTCATGCATACAATTTGCGGTCAGCAGTGTGCAGACCCTCCTATCCAGGGCATCAAGTTCCGTCTGAATCCATTTGAGTATGCCGAAAGAGTACATCAAAACAGGCATGACCCAACCGTTGAAGGCACGCAACTTGTTTCCGCCTGTTAAAAGACTATTTAATATTTTATTCAGGCGGCCAAAGAAGGTCTCCGTCAGCGATTGTTTCATGTCAGCAGCGTTGATGCCTAACGCTTCTGACATACCCAAATACTTGCAAGTTTCGATTGAGGAGAGGGATCTTAGGTGTATGGAATCCGAGAGTTGAGTTCCCACGGATTTCACAATCCCCCTCGCTTTACATGCATGACCGCATATTTGTCCACACCAAATTCCATCCTGATGGTGCTACTGAAACTTTCGGTTACCTTCAGTAGTTCTATCAGTTGCAAATTGTTGGGGGCAAAAAGTTTCAAGTCATTCATGCAAAGGAGGTGAGATATAACCTGACTACCTTTCCTCAATCGATAGCCTAGACCTGAATCCTCCAGCAGTGTGCTTAGAAGATTCAAGGCTAGGCAGAACCAAAATGGACTCAAACTGTCGCCCTGAAATACACCTCGCTCGAACCTTATCGGCTCGCTATTCCTCTAGATATGTGTCCACCATTAGCGAAGGACCGTCGTCCATTGTCCCATACACGACATCTCGAAGGTGCGCAGAGTTGCATCTACCTTATACAACTCCAGCACCCTCATGAGCCATGTATGTGGTACCGAGTTATAGGCCTTCTTATAATCTATCCAACATGTTGACAAATCCCTTCGGAGACGACGAACCTGTTGGCTAATGGTCATATCAATGAGGAGCAGCTCCTTAGCATCGCGGGACCTGTTCCTACATCCATTTTAAGAGACAGTCATGATGAAGTTGGTCTCTATATGTTTGTTAATTTTAGCTCTCAAAATGGATGTAAGAACTTTATAGACCGTCGGTAGTCACGTAATTGGTCTATAATTTTTGGGGTCCACAGTACTACCTGATTTATGGAGCAGGTGGGTTATTCCTGTCGTTAGGAACTGGGGCAGCGACCCTGACTCTAAGGCTGACTGGTACTGGGATGCCAAGCGGGAGTGCAACCTTTGGAACCACTTTATCCAAAAGTTGTGCAGCCCGTCCGGCCCTGGAGATTTCCAGTTAGGTAACGGACAGACTGCACGAGCTACATCTTGGGGGCTGATGGTCAGTTCCCCCATTTGTAGTATTTGATCGCACGCTCGCTCGATCACCAATCCAAGTTAGTCCAATTATTAGATTAAGTAGTAGATTAGTTATGTTAGTTCAATCACCTTCGGTGTGATTGAGAGGCACCGACCAGATGCTTCTCCAGAATGAACACATGGCGTCATCATCCACAAATTATTATTATTTCCTTTATTAAACTAAATACATATAAATTATATTTTTAAATATTAGAATATAAAGATTATAAAAAAACATTTAAAAATATAAAAAATAGTAGCCCACCGGTATCGGGAACAGGGTCCAAGCTACCGGCGGTCAGGGCTCTAGAGAGAGGAACCTCCTAACAATGCGAGCCGTGTCCAGAAGTACCGCTTTCTGAATCAAGCCCTTAATCCAGCTGCCCAACGAGAGCCTCCTTAGGTGTTGGTCGAGGCTCTTGGCAATTAAGCCATTGGCTGTAACGACTATCGGCACAATGATCGCTGAGTCCACATCCCACATGTCGACAACCTCGCGGGCCAAGTCAAGATACTTGATTTGTTTATCTTTCTCGGCTTTCACGAGGTTCCCGTCATGCGGGACAGTGACGTCAATAATCATTGCGCGCCGCTCTATTCGATCCACCACCACTATATCAGGCTTATTGGCAACAATAGTCCTGTCAGTGATGATGGATCGATCCCAGTACAATGTGATATGTCCATTTTCGAGAACTGGGTCGGGCACATACCTGTAGTACGGCACTTCCGATTCCACGAGACTGTATTTCAGAGCAAGTTGCTGATGGATAATCCTGGCTACAAGGTTGTGTCTATGCAAGTACTCTTCGTTAGCTAGACGAGAACACCCGGAGATGATGTGTCGGATTGATTCTCCCGGACGGTGGCATGCCCGACAGATGTCAACCGTGCCGTCCTTCACAATGAATCTCCGGTAATTGTTCGTCATGATAACTTCGTCCATAATTGCACAGACAAAACCTTCGGTTTCCCCAAAGAGGTCACCAAAACGCAGCCAGGCTACGGACGCTGGGAAATCTACATCGGGTTCATGTAGGGCCCGGAAAAAGCGTCCGTGAAGCTCCTTACTCTGCCATACATCCAGGCGATCGTTAGTGTCAAGCACTACAGGCTTGCGCCAGTTCTCTTTAGCCAAGGAGAGCGGGGTGAGGCCCTTGTCCACTGCGACCACATCTCGATGCATCCCCACGTCGGCTTCAAGGAAATATTCCCTGAGACTGCATATCTCGCGATTGTGGAGGGTCTTGACATTTAAAAAGCCTCGACCTCCACACTTTCGCGGGATATACAGTCTCATTACCGATGATCGCGGGTGATGCATTCGATATGCAGTCAGCAGCGTACGGACCCTCCTATCCAGGGCGTCTAGTTCGGTCTGAGTCCATTTGAGTATGCCGAAAGAGTACATCAAAACCGGCATGACCCAACCGTTGAAGGCGCGCACCTTGTTTCCGCCTGATAGAAGACTATTAAATACTTTCTTCAGGCGGCCAAAGAAGCGCTCCTTCAACGATTGCTTCATGTCAGCAGCATTAATGCCCAACGCTTCCGACATACCCAAATACTTATAGGTTTCGGTTGCGGAGAGGGCTCTAAGGTTTATGGAATCCGAGAGTTGGGTTCCCTCGGATTCCACAATCTCTCCTCGCTTTGCATGCATGACCGCACATTTGTCCACACCAAATTCCATCCTGATGGCGCTACTGAAAGTTTCAGTTACTTTCAGTAGCTCCATCAGTTGCAAATTGTTGGGGGCAAAGAGTTTTAGGTCATCCATGTAGAGGAGGTGAGATATAACCTGACCACCTCTCCTCAGCCGATAGCCTAGACCAGAACCCTCCAGCAGTGTGCTTAGGGGATTCAAGGCTAAGCAGAACCAAAGCGGACTCAAACTATCACCCTGAAATATGCCTCGCTCAATCCTTATCGGCTCGCTATTCTTCTGGATATTTCGACATCCTGGATAGCGAAGGACCGTCCTCCATTGCCCCATACACGATATCAGGAAGGTGCGCAGAGTTGCATCTACTTTATACAACTCTAGCACCCTCATGAGCCATGTATGTGGCACCGAGTCATAGGCCTTCTTATAATCTATCCAACATGTCGACAGATCCTTTCGGGAACGACGAACCTGTTGGCTAATGGCCATATCAATGAGGAGTAGCTCCTTAGTACCGCGGGACCCATTCTTACATCCATTTTGAGAGGCAGACATGATGAAGTTTGTGTCTATATGTTTGTTGATTTTAGCTCTCAAAATGGATGTAAGAACTTTATAGACCGTCGGTAAACACGTGATCGGCCTATAATTTCTGGGTTCCGCGGTGTTACCTGATTTATAGAGCAGGTGGGTAATTCCTGTTGTTAGGAACTGGGGTAGCGAACCAGACTCCAAAGCAGCCTGGTACTGAGCTGCCAAGCGAGCGTGCGATCTTGCAAACCATTTGATCCAGAAGTTGTGCAGCCCGTCCGGCCCTGGAGACTTCCAGTTAGGTAACGGACGGACTGCACGAGCTACGTCTTGGGGGCAGATGGTAATAGCCCCCATTTCTGGTATTGGATCACAGGCCCGCTCGACTTCCCGAGCCCAGTCACCTTCGGTGTGGCTGACAGGCACCGACCAGATACTGCGCCAGAAAGAGCACATGGTATCATCATCCGGCAGGCGCGTATCAGTCACACCTTGGTCCGGTCGCTCCCAAGTCCTATAAACCCACCTTTCATCGCTCTGAAAGGTGCGATTCTGAGTGTATCGCTCTACTCGCCTCTTATTATTATTATTATTATTAAGTCCCATGTGATAGGGGGCGAGCCTATTGCCGTCAACTGGGCACACATTCCGACTCCGGGCTGTTATTCAGAAATTCCAGATGGAAAGATCCAATTACACTTTGCCCCAACCCGGGTATCGAACCTAGAACCTTATGTTCAGCAGTAGTGCTTACGACTACTAGACCAACGAGACAGTTGTGTATGTTAAGTGCATGTAGGAATAAATTGGTCAGAGAAATAAATTAGCTGTTGAACACAATCATAAACTCGTCAATTACCATTCATTTAAACTTTATTGCATTTATTTCTACGGTCCAATATCTTGCTCAACGACAACAGCCACTATTTAACTGAATATACAATTAATGGCGCTGTATTATTATTTTTTATCGTCACTAATTTCGTACAAGTACATGCGCTTGCTCAAGACATTTAATTTGCAAGTGCTCTTAATTTTATTACACGATTACACTAAATTCTAAGTGCGTATTAGCTTTAAATTTATAGTTTTCTGAAATTTAAATGGCAAATGGCTAAAGAGCGGCCAACGGCTTGTAAACAATTATTTAGTAAATTGGATTGTTCAAGATTGCGATCCATTAGTAAGCTTGGATTTACTGAATTAATAAAGTTATTATGTTAATTGCTTTTGTTCAAACTGTGGGTAATTACCAAAACTGTATTGTTGGTAAAGTTATTTTGAACTACATAAAGTGTTGCCATT
Source organism: Fissipunctia ypsillon (assembly GCA_947568875.1). Lineage (NCBI taxonomy): Eukaryota > Metazoa > Arthropoda > Insecta > Lepidoptera > Noctuidae > Fissipunctia > Fissipunctia ypsillon. The sequence goes on along the minus strand of OX387654.1, from coordinate 17,759,663 downwards.
TTCGAAATTGTAGGTTCAGGCTCTATGTTCTATTGCAGCAATGCATATAATTATCGGCGTGTTCCTTCCTGTACACTCAACACTACAACTGTTAAATACAAAACGTTTTGGACCATTTGTAATGCCATAATGATAGCAACATAGATTTAACGACAACTGACTGGGTGCGGTTCCGGGTAAGAGACACTACTACACACACTACACACTACTACACTACGCTACTACACTGTTTCTTATTACCTGGTGTAATTTTTGACATTTATTTCATAATATTTTGTTTGATTAAGGTACCTACTCAGTTCAAAGACGATCTAAACGGATGTTTTATATTAACGAAGTACATTCACCGTTTAACTTTAGGAAGAACAAGAAAAATGTTTAGATACCTTTCAGTGGCGCAGCTACAATAATATCATTAGAGGGAAAGCCGAAGAAAAAATTGTTCAGTCCTCATAAACTCAGACAAAAAACTGTAGGTTTTTAATCTTATGGTGTATTAAACTGGTATGGCGGCGCTGGCGAGGGGCAGCGCACATATTCGCGATGTGGTAAATCGGGCCATTCGGAAGGCAAGTGTCGGTTTAAGCAATATAGTTGTGATGATATAATTATGTAATGTGATGTGATACACAGTTACACACACAGGTGCACCATATTATTTGGCAATAGTAGACGTTAAGAAGAGTGGTCGTTCCAAAGGGAAGCCAATAGGAATCGGGTTGTATGAAGGCTACGCCTCTGATATCTTAGAAAGGTTGCTAAACTAATCCCAGAACTTTGATATTCGTAGACAGAACAACCAATAGCGACCATTTTTAACTCGTCATATGTCCGCCTACTAGAAGCCGTTTGCATGTGAGCGCCCAACGGTTTTCACTATTATATCTATTGTATTTCGAGAGCAGTTTGCTTATGGACATATGGGATCCATATTTTGAGAGGTTAAAGCATACGCATTTATTGTTTTTCATTGTAGCACCAAATGACTACACCATCGCCAATACAATGGCGATATCATTTTTGCATAACGGAACCGGATCTATTGAAACAACGTTGAAATGTGGTCACGATAATACGATATCAAAACGGCTGCACTAAAAAAATTATACGGATTTGCCTGCGGCGACGCTTGCAAAATAATTATAGCTTAATGACAAGATGTGATAAATTGCTGATTATATTCTGATTAAATAAAGATTTGTGGTTATGAGTAAATAAAATAGGCCACCCAGCTCATTCGTTATCGTGGATATTGGAAACGGTGACTAAGAAAGCGCTGAGAGAATGGTCAATAATCAGCCACCTTCATGCTAGAGGAGAGAGTGGTTTTTGTCGAGCTCTTTTTTGGGAGATTTCTTCCGGTGTTTTACTATTATTATACCATATATCTGTTTCTGCCGCTAAGCAGAGCGTTGCGAGTTATAAAGGGATGGGCACCATATGGGTAAGTGTATAGTAGGTATAGGCATGGAATTAGTAAGAACTTTATACAGGCTCTCATGTGACATTTGAGCTTTGCCTCTAGCATGACGACGCACCTGTCTTTGCAGTTGACCACTGTAGTGCCAAGTGCGTGTCGGACCACGCACAATGAAGGGTTCCGTAGTTCCAAGAACAAACTTAACACCCCCCCCCCCCTCCCTCTAACCCTCTGCCTAACCCTTCGGGGAAACAAGGCGTGATGTATGTTACGTTATGTTAACAAACTTAACATTGTAGTTGAAAAACATGTTCTCTCATTATATTCCAACTGCAAATGTAAGTTGGCCGACTATTACTCGTTAACTAATAAAGCCTACTTAGCTGTGATAGTTTTCCTTGTAACTTCGATATACAGGGTGGGCCATGAATTAGTTAACATTTGAAAAAATCGTATAAAAAAAACCATTTAACATATTTTAGAAATCGTTTATTTACGAGAAAGCTAATTAGTTGTAATTTATTTTTTTTAAATTATTTCGTCTAAATGACCACCGTTTCGGTTTTTGCACTCATCTAAGCGAGTCCTAAAGTTTTCGAATACTCTTCTGCAAAGAGGCCGCGAGATCGCCGACATCTCTTCGATGATTTTTTCTTTAAGTTGACGCAGTGTATTCGGTTTATCAATGTAGACACGACTCTTTAAATAACCCCATAAAAAGAAGTCTGCTGGTGATAGATCTGGACTTCTGGGTGGCCATGGGATGTCACCCCGTCTGGATATCAGCTTTTCCGGAAACATGTCTTTGACCACCGGCAAGGACTCGTTCGATGTGTGACACGTGGCTCCATCTTGTTGAAACCATGTGTTACGATTATAGCCAGCAAATTCCAGTAGCATCGGTGCTAAGAACTCCCGTAACATTTTCACATACTCGGCAGAATTAACAGTAACTGAACGGCCTCGAGAATCTTCAAAAAAGTAAGGTCCGATGATTCCTTTTGCTGAAATTGCAGCCCATACAGTTACCTTGGGAGAGTGAAGTGGCCTCTCATGTTTAGCTTTAGGATTTTCGCTGCTCCAATACCTGCAATTCTGTTTGTTTACATGTCCATTTAGGTGGAAATGGGCTTCGTCAGAGAATAAGATGTTGTGAAAATTACTGAATCGAGTTAACATTGTTTCGGCATATGACTTACGCAAATTTAAATCATTAGGGTTTAGTTCTTGCACTAGCTGGATCTTATATGGATGTAATTTCAAATCTAATTTCAAAATATGGCGTAATGATGTGCGGGATAATCCTAATTCAGCCGAACGTTTGCGTGTCGATAAATCTGGATCACGTCGAACAGAAGCGGAAACTTGCTGCACGTTCTCTTCGCTCCGAGAAGTCCGCGGGCCGCCCGGTTTGTTTCACAATTAGTGTAGATCCCGTCTCTTCGAACTTCTTCACCCATTTCTTTATTAAAGGAGCACTTGGACACTGACTTAAGTCGTGTAAACCATATTCAACGCGAAATAAGCGTCTCACAGTAATGAGCGAAAAGTTGTTTAAATAAAACTGTTTCACGCAGTAAGCGCGTTGCGGCCCCGTGAAGCGATCCATTGCGACTAAATTTCCAAGAAGCGAGCTAGTGCCCCCGCCCGCGCCCGCGCCCCGCGCGGCAATAGTTTGCGCGGTAAGTTACATTTAAATGTTAACGAATTCTTGGCCCACCTTGTATATATAGTACTGCCGTGAATGTTTTCACATATCCAAAAACAACCATTTAGCTGGCGGTTTGGGGCACTTGACTCTAACAAAAAATTGCACTTTAAAGCTTAATATAACGGATCCCTGAATCGAAAAATGGTTCCCACAGACTCGCAATATTTTTAAATAGTCTATTCAATGACATCCCACACTATAGGTTAGAAGAGAAAAAAACGTCATCCCCATTTTACGTGTAGGGGAGCCATTCTAAAAAAATATACTTCATGATTTTATTTTACCACTTTGCTAACGTGATTAATATGTACACCTGTGCCAAATTACAGCTTTTTAGCACTAAGAGTCTATGAGCTAAGCCGCGGACAGACAGACAAATGGACATGGCGAAACTATAAGGGACTACGGAACCCTAAAAACTAAAAAAACAACAGAAATCAACAGAAATCAACAACAACAACAGAAATCATTTATTTTGAAACCATCCAGCAAAAACATAAAACAGTACAGTATTAATGAACCGGAAATTGTCGACTCAAATTGCATTATTTTAAAACAACACAAACACTGTATATCGACCACCTAGTCATAAAGACATCGATAACTTTTTTACATCCCTCAACGATTATCTATGCAATCTATCATATTATTTGGCGATATTACTATTGATATTATTGAAAATTCCCAGGTTAATAAATAGATCATACGCATATCTCAACCTTATCGCTTCACATAGTATGCTTCCAGTTCATACGATTCCTATTCATAGTCGTACGCGCTTAGATCATATAATGTTAAAGACCAAATTATCAGCGTATTGTTATTTTGCTCAAATTTTAGTTACAGACCACAAAAACATTATACTATTTGTAGACCGTACACTTAACAAAAACCATGGCCCTAAAACTATTAAACTAATAGACAACGAAGGACTTGAAACGTATGTAAAAAACATAGATTTTGAAAAGATTTACAGTATGACAGATGTTAACGAGGCAACCAATTTTTTTATACACTCGTTAAGTCAAGCTATAAAAGATAACACAAAACTAATCACGACTTCTAGACGTAAAATAATTTTGAAGCCTTCCACCTCCTCCTTTGATACATCTTATTAGGCCACCGGGCCTAATAAGATGCATGCGAAATCGTGATCAATTACATATTAAAACTATTAAGAATCTAAATAATGAGGTAGTACTTTGCACTTACAAAAAATACAGGAATTTTTGCAACGATATTTTAAAGAAAGTTATACAAAGTTACGAACAAGATATCGCTAAAAAAGCAGGGAAAAACAACAAAACACTTTGGGAAGCAATTAAAAATATAACTTATATTAATAAAGCTAAACAGCAATGCACACAGCTCATTTCAATAGACAATCCTACTGAATCAATTAATAGAGTAAATTCATTTTTTGCAAACGTCGGTAAAACATTGTCAGAAAAATTATTCTTCGTTCTGCATTAGGAAAATTCATATTTTGTAAGAATTCAGCATTTATAATTTGTAAGAAAAAAATTCACATTTTGTAAGAATTCATTCATTCCGACAGTCAGCCAAATAATTCTTCTCAAAATTCCTTTGTCCTTCTTCCTACTGATGAAGAAGAAGTACGGTCCTTAATTATTAATTTAAAAAACGAGTATGCATTTGGCGTTGATAAAACTAGTTTACAAAATTTCGCAACAGAGTAACAGCATATACTTTTTGATTAATTAGGCATTACTGATTACTAATATAATGATCACATATCGCCATCACGTCAATTTAATTTTTTTTTAAATATTTATTTATTTTATTTATTTATTAACTCATCATCACTATCATTACAGGAATTTCCTAATTCAATAGTATGGCTGTAATTACAGTTTTAGGTAACATATTCTGTACACTGTGGTTTTTGTGAACTCACTCAGAGAACAAGTAAAAAGATCTATGCTGTCTGCTACGTCATTAAGTACACGCAAGGTACGCGTTATAGGGCTTTATTCAGTAGATTGGTCCTACTACTGGGCACCGCCAATAGACGTGGCTGTCGCCTTCGCTATACATAATTGTCGGGCACACACAGGTTTATTTATTTCTTTTAATATACCTGAGTTTGAAGTCTTGCCACGCAATAATTTAAAAATATAGGTAGCAAGAGCTATGTCCCTCCTTGTTTCCAATTTATTGTATCCCACCATGCCTATAACAAACAAAGTTGGATACATCAATGGATAAAATGGATATACACCATACCACCTTAGGTACAGAAATCTAATAAATTTATTTTGTATACGTTCCAGCATGAGACTGTATTTAGCTTCATGCGGAGCCCATATGATTACATTACATTCGAGCTAACTTCTTACCAATGCATTGTACAAAGAAGTCAACGCGGCGATGCTTGTAAAACCCTCTGCTCTTTTTAGGACGAAACCTAGGCTCCTTTAGGCTTTTTTACAAACATTTCGATGTGATTACGAAGTGCCAGGCCCGAGTCAAGGCGTACTCCTAAATCACGCACCGTTTCCGTTCTTTTCAATAACGTGTTGTCCACTCTATACTCATATTTCTTGGGCATTTTCATTCTACTAAAAGTTATTACCGAACACTTTGACGTATTAAACACCAGCTTATTCTTCTTTCTCCATTCAACAACCCTGTCTATGTCTTCCTGTAAGCGCTCAAAGTCCTTTTGCGCTTTCACAGCTAGTAGTAATTTTAGATCGTTAGCAAACAACAGACATTTGGCATTCCTGACGACATCAGGCAAGTCATTTATAATTACTATGAATTGAAGTGGTCCTAAATTACTGCCCTGACTTACGCCTTACCTCGTAAAAGCTCAGATTTGTACCCAGCATATTCTACATATTGTTTCCTGTTACTCATATGATCAGTAAAGAATTTCAGTAATTTATACATCCAACTGCCGCAAGCTTTGTCAGTAAAACGTCATTATCGACCAATACAAATGCTTTTGTAAAATCAAAGTATGCAGCATCGACCTGCGCTCCCAAATCAACGCCAGGAACCACATACGCCATAAAATTCAGCAGATTTGAAGTCGTGCTATGAGCTGGCCTAAACCCATGCTGTGAGTCGGACAACGTGACTGAAACCTGGTTTAAGACAAAATGATGGATTACTGACTCAAATACCTTCGCTGGAACCGATAGCACCGCCACTGGCCTATACCCACTAACTTCACTCCCTGTTTCACCCTTAGGTACTGGAATTACTCTTGTAATTTTCCAGCGTTCCGGAAAGTATGACTGTTCAAAACATACATTATATGTATACGTATGCTAGCGGTTGTGTTAAATAATCCCTGCAGTCTCTAATAATAAATGCTGGGATGCCATCTGGTCCCGCCGAACGCTTATGTTTAAGTTTAGTTAACGCCTCCCTTGCCTGACTCCTATCAATACTCTCTATATGTAGTCGTGAACTACTTGTGCTACTCTCGGCGACGGTGGCTTGACCGTCTAGTTTTGCTTTCAGGGGACTCTATAAGGACTTGAAAAAATTAGCAAATTCGTAAACACATTCGGCGTCTGATAAATTTGACCATTTTTAGTGATTTTTTTACGGTTCGCGATACCCTTTTTGCTTCTCACATAATCCCAGAAGGATTTAGGATCTTTTGCGAGATTGTATTGCACATTCTCAAGGTGTTTGTCGTGTGCCAATTCTATCATTATTTTTACCCTAGCTCTACACTGAGAAAACATTTCGTAATCACTCGTCAATCCACTAATTTTGCACTTCTTATGAAGCAGTGCTTTTAATTTTATGTCGCGAATAATATCTGCCGTGTACCACTCAGGGTAATAGTACCTAGAATTTACACGGCTGCGTCGCATTTTCCTGGGAACACAATCACTACTTAAGATATGGTATAATTTTTTGGGGCAATTCAACAAATAAAAATGACATTTTTAAAACCCAGAAGAGGTGCCTTAGAACTATGTTTGGACTTCATATCACCGAGAGCTGCAAACCATTTTTCATAAAATATAAGATATTAACCCTTCCATCCATGTACATTTTAGAGACCATTATGTTTGTCAAATCGAACCCACACCTATTCCCCCTATTGTCAGACAAAGTAATGCGAAATAGACGTGACAATAGCAAACTTTGCATTCCTAGATCCAAGACAGCTCTGCTGCGTAAAAGCATATTCTGTATGGCGCCAATTCTCTACAATACGCTACCAAAACATTGGAGGGAATATACAACTGAAAAATTAAGTAGGTTAAAAAATCTTTTTTTAGAGAAAGCTTAAGTAAGCTTTGCACAGCACTGACGAATTTATGAATGATAAATTATTATTCCGAATTATTTTGACAATTAAATTGACTTATTTAATTATTTATGATGAGTTAATGACATTATTCTGTAGTAGGTACTGACATTGTTAATTTTTTAATTATAATTTAGATTGTTTTAATTATTATTTCTTTTTTAATCTAAATTATTTGAATAATGGATACATTAATTATTTGATGTTTAAGTATAATTAATCTAATTTGGTAATTCCTAATTATTTTAACATTTCATTGACTAATTTAATTATTTATGAATAGTTAATGGCATTATTCTGTATTCAAATTATAATTTTAATGAATAATTATTTGCTGTCTATGTAATAACCTACTTACCCATTAATATTTGTACGCCGCCAAGGCAAAACATGACTGATTTATTTTTATAGGAACATCATGCATGCCATGTGTCTGTATACTCATGTTTTGGACAAATAAATGATCTTATCTTATCTTATCAATAATACCATTAATTATACACTGTTTATGGTCAAGATACATACAATGCAGTATTTTATTATTTTGTTTTTGAGGGTACATAGGAATTTTAATGTTTGTAGTCATTTATTACATTTTATTGCTTGATCTAACTACATAATATATTGTTGAATTTCTATTTTTGGCTATTTCATAAATTTTATAAGTACAAAATCAGTAAAATCGCTAAACGTGGTTGTGTTAATTCTGCAGATTTTTTTTTAAATTTATTGTTTATTGTTTCTTTAGAACTAGTTTTTTTAAATAAATATAGTTTTTTGTAAATTTAATCGGAATATCAATTTATTTTTTCCAATAAACAACAAGACGTACGTAGATATTTGAGGAATAAAAAAATAACAATAACCAAAAATCCTGACGTGATGGCGAAATTCTGTTATCAGCTTTAGCTCCAGCATTGGCGTTTTACCCAGGATACAATATTTCCGTTTCTGTTGCGAACCAAAACTGTTTTTTTTTTTGTAGAGTAGTGTAATATATCTGGATATATAGGAGCTCGTGGCTAAGTAATAACAGCCGCATGGGTCGATCCATCAGGTTAAGCTACGCTTGCCGGGGTTGGTCCGTGGATGGGTGACCATCTTTACACACCGAGACTCCTCCGTGCCTCGGAAAGCACGTTAAGCCGTTGGTCCCGGCTGTCCTTCATGGATCTTTGACAGTCGTTACGGGTCGTCAGAAGCCCGAAAGTCTGACAACCAGTCTTACCAAGGGGTATCGTATTACCCAGTAACTGGGTTGTGGAGGTCAGATAGGCAGTCGCTCCATGTAAAATACTGGTATTCAGCTGCATCCGGTTAGACTGGAAGCCGACCCCAATATAGTTGGGAAAAGGCTAGGCAAATGATGAGTGTAATATATCTGGATCATTTTTAAAACGATTTGCTGATATTGTTGTTCTTCCACTTACAATACATAAGCAATATCTCTTTCTTTGCTGGAATATTTCCGTGTGCCTTTAAAAAATCGAAAATCCCATTTTCAAGTCCGGAGATACATACTGTGTTGATAACTATAGACCAATATCTATACCTCCAACGTTGTCAAAAATCTTAGAACGATTAATGAACACCAGACTTACTAAATTCCTTGAAGAAAATTCTCTTGTATCTCCATCACAGTTTGGCTTACGATCTGCAACAGCTGAAGCCATCCAAGAACTAACAGATCACATAAACTAGATAATAAAAAAAAGTCCTTAGCCATTTACCTAGATTTAGCTAAAGCATTTGACACAGTATCTGTTCCTATTTTGACTAAAAAAAAATTAGAGAATATGGGAGTTAGAAGCCTAGCACTTCAACTATTCATAGACTCTTAACAGAACACAAACTACTAAAATAGATAATAGGATTATTGACAAACTTTCTAATCAGTACGGCGTTCCATAGGGTAGCATCCTCGGCTCAACATTATTTTTAGTTTTTAAAAACGATCTATGTAACATCAAGCTGCAAAACGGTAAAATCATCACTTTTGCCGATGATACTGCCTTGATATTTGATGCTAACACGTGGGATGAGGATAAAAATTGTGCTCAACAAGGTCTTGATATAGTCTATAAATGGCTATATTCCAATTTGCTAACCCTCAATTTCGATAAGACAAAATACATGACATATTTATTCCCTTAGACCCCAGGATCAGCCAAACTTCAACTTGAAAGCCCACTCATGTAAATTCATCAACCACTGTTCTTGTCCTGTATTAGTTAAAACAAATTCTATCAAATATCTTGGAATAATCATAGATTACCGTCCCAGCTTCCAACAACACATTGAAACCCTGGTTAAAAAAATCCGAAAACTAATCTACATATTTGAAAATCTAATACATCAGTTATTAAAACTGTTTCCTATGCAGCACCAAACCCCAGGTGCACGTGCAGGTGCAGGTGCTATGTGCACCTGTGTGTTTGGGGCAGTACCTCTTAAACTTATATGATAAATTTAGAGAGAGCCCAAAGAGCCATATTAAAAGTTAGTTGCTTTTTGCCAATCCTCTATCGAACGTTCGACCTTTACCAACACTGCCAAGTGCAAACGGTCCGGCAGTTGTTCATTCTCATGACAGTACTAAAAAAACACACTGAACTTCCCTTAGATAACGATTTACCAACACAAAATAGACGATACACAAATTTAATGTTTGTTCAATCATCTGTTATAACACTAGATTCTCCCAAAAGTTTTTCTGTTTTCTTGGCACTTTTCTTTATAACTCAATTAATAACAAAATACCTATCTAAACTCATACAAAAACTATTTATAAAAGAAAATTACGCATTTGGCTCTTAAATCTGGACTACATTGCCACTGATAACTTATTAAAACCAGTGTCTTAATAACCACACATTTACAATCACACACCTACACTTACGTACATTCATACATACAACATTCTTTATTTCCCCATTTCCATTCTTCATTTTTTGTTATGCTCATTATTATTTTATTTTGTTAATGTCAATAATTATTTATTTTGATATTATAAAAAACTTAAAATATCTTTTTCCACTAACTAACGAACTAACTAACTATACAAATAAATATACAAAACAAAAGGAAACTTAGGCATCGAAGTACTCGTCAAAAGAACGAGCCAGCCCTCTGGTCACGTAAAGTGTTTGTTAATTAGATACCTAAGTACGTATCAATGCATAATAATATACATAATAATTTGTATATTGCTTTGAATTTTATGTTGACTTGCTTTTCTTTGATTTTGTTTTTAATTTGTTTACGTTCTGCACTCGATTGCAATTTCAGACTTTATAATACCTATTATATCTTAACTTTAACTGTTTTGTAAATAAGCATGTCCTTTAAAAGAGAGCCGGGTGATCTGTAACTCAGGACCCTCTTACCTCAGACACCTTTCTCTATTTAAGATGGTGCATTTTACTAACCAGTGCTTGTAATATGATGTTGAGATAAATAAAGATTTTTGATTAAGATTTATGATATATCTACCTTAAATCATCCCAAAGATGATGATTCCTTTCATCAAATCATCATTCATCATTCACATTAAATCATCATTTCACTTCATCATTTTCACTAAAGAACACATGAGAAAACAGCAAAAACTATAAACCTCCTTGAGTTACCGATAACTGAAGAAAATTGGCTTTTTGTTTATCATAAGACGTGAATCATCAAACTTGCATTCACTGAGCGGTTTCCTAAGAGTTCAATAGAAAAACGTCACTATGTCACACACACGCACACATACACCCACACACAAGCCAATGACACCATAATATTATTGTTATTAGCATGTGCATTACTATGATTGAGAGCGGCTTTTGTTCACATGGTTCAAATAATGACTAATTGTGACATAAATAAAATTAATTAGGTTCTAAAAGTTTTGTCGTATTGAAACGATCAATTCCAATTGATCAATTGCAATTGTAGTAATATTGTCAATCGCTTCAATTGCATTTGGTTGGCGATCGATTTGCGCATCAATGTGTATTAATCACGTAAAAATTGGCAATTGTAATTGATCGTTTCGGGATTGAAAAACTAATTGGGCGCCAAACATAATCTGACCAGTAGATTTGATAGACAGCAAAATAAAGGGTCCCCGAAACGATCAATTTGCGCATCAATCACGTAAAAAATGACAACTACAATTGATCGTTTTAAGACACAGTGTACACAGACGACCGCACGTCCGTGGTAACACTGACCATTGACCTTAAGACGACGATAACCTACTTTTAATTATTTTAAACTGAAAATTACGTCTAAACGAGTGGTACGTGATAATGATTTGGAAAAAATATATGTTAAATTAGAGCATTTTCTTAATAATTTAGTATGTCAATATTTTTATATGATAATGTTTGTAAATGTTTATATGACATAGTGTAATTAATTTGTAAAGTTATGCCTAACGCGGATAAAAAACAGAATTACGCAAAAACTATCAAGCGTATTTTTATGAAATCTTCACCATTATAGACATTTTAATTAAGATATTTATCTTTTAATGTAAGTATTTTAATATAATACCTTTTGTTTTATGTATAATAAATTAATAATGCGTCTAATTTGGGACAGCGCTCCTTGACGGGCGAGTCCTATTACTGAGTAGACGTACGACGCCTTGCGTGAGCTCAACACAGCACACGCAAGCTATGCAGTCAAGGCCGTTGGCATGTAACGTAGTACGAAGTGCCAATAGCATGAAAGGCCAGCTTATACTGGTTTTTTTACCACTCGTGCGGCCTACTGTACTTTATTTGGTGTCGCTCAAAATGAATTGAGTGTGGCGCAAACTACTTGCTGCGTGACGCCTGATGCAACTTAATTTCACCGACTGATTTTGAGTGGAAAAAATTACGCCAGATTATGATCTCCAGTCCTTGCCGTGGTAAGTATGTGCTTACTGAATTTGAAATCATCAATCATCATCATTTGTCATTTTTCAGCAGCGCCTTCTGAAATGGCCAGATTAAGTAACTGGCCAGACATATAAGTACATGAAGGTACGTAATTAAAGTTTCTATTATACACCCACATTATTTTGATTATACCCGCGCTATAATTATTCTTAACTAATAGCTAGTATTAATCTAGAACAATAAATGGGCGGCATATTTGCAATGCAATTTGCAAAGCCTAAACTATTACTTATCACAGTAGAATACCTATGTCTTAACAACCAAGGGAGGAAACTGGCATATGAGACACGATTAAATTTCTATGGTTACCGACCTCTAGGAGGCCGCTCCACAGTTATAGGGTGCTGAACTGCCGTCAATTTACTTTTTTATGTTTTTACTTTTTAATCCACCTATTTAAACGCAGTTATTATTGTATTGTAAGAAATACGATTTTATTATTTTATTACGATTTTATTCTTTTATTATTTTATTACGATTTTATTCTGCCCGCAACTCGGTCCGCGTGTTTTTTTTTCTATTTGCTCAGTTCCTTAGGGTCGTAGCGTGATGTTAATCGCTTATAACCTTCCTCAAGAATTGGGCTATTAAATGCAAAAAGAAATTTTCAAATCCGACTGGTACTTCCGGAGATTAACGGGTTAAAAAAAAACTCTTCCGCTTTACACATAACACATAACATCACGCCTTGTTTCCCCGAAGGGTTAGGCAGAGGTGCCGCTTTATTATAAACTAAGTGTGTCCCGCGACTTCGTTCGCGTGGAAGTTGTAAGTACGATAAGATAAGATAAGTAAGATACACAATATACTAAAATAGCAGCCACATTTTAATAAAACTCCCTCGTCCCCCGACCTACCGCGTTGCATCGTCCGCCTGCGCTATTACTTCGATTTCGCTTAGTGTTATTTTTGACTTTTCTTTTTGCTCGGCTCTTAAGGGTCGTAGCATGATGTTTAATAGCTTATAACTATCCTTGAGAATTGGGTTACTAAATGCAAAAACAATTTTTCAAATCTGACTTTTTGTTCACAATTTATGGGTTTTAATATTTTTGCGCGGTTACTTCTCGTAATATCAGCTATCGGCCGATGAAAGTCCCGTCAAAATCAGTCTAGCTGTTTCGCTGATTAGCCGGAACAAACAGACAGACAGACAGTATTTTATTTTTAAACTGCTCTTTTGTTATAAGTACCGTATACACTTTCTTATGCGTTTAGTAAAAAGTTGTTATTTTAACTTTATAAACAGACACTTCAATTTTATTTATTTATATAGATAGTATAGATCGATGCTGTATCCTATCGTTCCACTAAGAAAAAGGCCTGCCTTTCTTTGCCTACACCTAGACATATCTGCACCAAACATCATCCAACATGTCGTGAAAACTTACCAAACTTATTAAAAAGGCAGACAGAGACTTACTAATATTTTATTGTCAACATCAATGTGAATTCATGACAGTTCAGTTTCAACACCAAATCTATTTATTCATCGTGCCTTTATAATGTACATAGATTAACTTCGTCCAATCACCATGCAGATTTGCAAATTCTAAGGGCAGCGACAAATCCGCCATACAACATTGGCTGACAAGCTATGATATAACTCCTTGCAACAATTAAATCATGTTTTATAATTAAGTTGTGTAGGTACTTCTAAATACATATGCTCCAACATCCGGCTGGCCTCCAGATGGCCTTGTCAACACACTTTCTAGGACAACAGACCGGAGCAAAGTAATTAGAAATAACGTGACACCTAATTTCGATATTTTTCGTTACAGTTTGTTCGGTTTTCAATCGAAATCAAAGCATTAATTTCAATGAAACAATTTACAGGTACTGTTTTGAACTATCTAATGGTCGGTCGGTTAGTGAGAATCGTCAGGATGTTGAAATTAGTTGCCTGTACCGAAGCAGAGATTCCTAAGGAGAAAAACGGAAAAAAACAAAACCTATTTTGAGATCTGAACTATTTTGAATCTGTGATACGAGTGAGTGTAAGAAAACTTTAATGAAGCTGAGTTAGGAGTCGGTGTACTTCTATAATTAAACTAGCTGTTGCCCGCGGCTTCGCCCGTGTGGATGTCAATACTTCACTAGTTGAATCGGATTTTGTTCACAATTTCATGGGTTTTAGTTTTTTGCGCTGAACCCTAATTATTTTTTCTAAAATAAAAGTACCACAAGTTACTCCTTATAACAAGTTATAACATGCTATCTGCCAATGTAAGTCCCGTCAAAATCAGTCCAGCCGTTTTGAACTTCATGGGATTTTATTTTTTTTGCGCGGAACCCTAATTATTTTTCTAAAATAAAAGTAACCTTAGTTACCCCTTATAACATCAACTATCTGCCAGTGAAAGTCCCTTCGAAATTGGTCCAGCCGTTTCGGAGATTAGCCGGAACAGACAGACAGACAAAAATTTTATAAATTGCTTTTTCGTTAAAAGTATCATATGCATTTATTAAAAAGCTGTTATTTTAACATTACAAACAGACACTTCAATTTTATTTATTTGTATAGATGTATATTATGTTAGTAGGTACTATGACTTTAACTGCCGTACTCACAGATACTCACAGACGTTATCAAGCATTTACTAATCTAATACTCATGACTAATTTTAGTATAATATCTTGCCTAGTGAAATGAGGAACAAAATTCACCACATTGGATCGTAATTTTGACATTTTCTTGTAATTGAATTACAAGATATAATCTATCGGAAGTTATTTAACTTTTGTGCCTCTAGAGATTATTTCTATTATTAATTCAGTTAATCTTAAAGCGTATCATGACTTTTGTACCTTACATGGAAACTTTTGTACCAAACGCAATGAAGTCACGTTCTGTATTAATAAAGTAATGGTATCGAATATACCGAATTAGACTTTTTAATTTTATTGAATATAACTTTCATCTTATGCTATTATCAAAGATGGTTTGATCCAAAATGTTTATAGGTACATCAAGATGGATCGGCTCAGTTAGTTTTACTGAATGCCTTTCTGATGATAACAATTCTACCTGAAAAAGCCAGTACTTATCAACAACAGAACGTCTCGTTAACGCATCTAACAAATGCACAATTATTTATAAGTATTAAATCATATGAGGGTTAGGAAAATGCCTAAAATTAAACGACTAATTCTAGACTCGGAAGCCATAAACACTTAAGTCAAATTTTATTGCTTGCAAAACTAAAGTGGTTTATATCGCCGCTTGATTTGTTGATACGACTTAGTGATATTGCGACTGAATGAATCGGTCGACTATTGCGACTGGATGAAATGACGGTGACTTTCGTGCTTATTCCAGTCGACGGATAATACAAACACATGGGTGCTGTGACTTTTACAATTTTGAGCAAATATTGACTTAAGTACTTTTGGCCGCCGCGTCTAGAATTATTAAATAAGTTACAGCGAAGCCAAATTCTGTTATAAACACAGAATTAAGTGCGAAATTCACCAATGAAACTGAACGCGATCAGCACAATATACCACGCTTAGGGGCTGTCAGTGTCATTATTCTCTTTGGAATAATGACACTGACAGCTCTTGAACGTAGTTTAGATGTGCTGATCGCGTTCAGTTTCACTGGTGAAATCCGCCCTAAGCCAACTCGTTTCAAAAATAATAATAAAATATTTAAATATCTGAAAACTATCAGGACAGAGATCTAAAAACGGACTGAAGTAGGTAAGTATCTACAATGACCGGCTGATATAGCACAAATGGTGTTTAAGAAAAAGTTTAGCACTGTAGTGTAGAGGTCGTCTCTGTCACTACCTGACCCACTTTTGACGTAACAAATGTAACAATTTAACGTACCGACCTACGCAGGCACATAGAATTTTAGACAGGAGTGTCACACTTGTAATGGTAACTGTCCCACCACCGCCTATTAAAGAGAAGCGAGTAGAGCTAGCAACTAAAAACGAGTTGGCAAGCAGCGAGTGCGCAACGGTGACGAGCGATTACTCGCCGATATACGTATATGTACGAGTACCAAGCGTGATTCTCTCAGCGAGTGTTCTGCCCGCCAAGCAAGCGTCGCTGAGCGAGTACTCTCTTTGCTAGCTCTTGTCACTGCAACAAATGCGTACTCGCCGGCGGCGGTGTGAACAGTCAGTGATCAACTATTAATATACATATACATGTATACGTATATCAGTGAGTAATCGCTCGTCACCGTTGCGCACTCGCTGCTTGCCAACTCGTTTCTAGTTGCTAGCTCTACTCGCTTCTCTTTAATAGGCGGTGGTGGGACAGTTACCATTACAAAAGTGACTCTCCTGTCTAAAATTATATGTGCCTGCGTAGGTCGGTTTGTTACGTCAAAAGCACTACTGAAGTTTTTCATGTAAGGAAATTGTTTCACCTTATTTTACTTATGTAATGTCATTTAAATTTCTACGTATTCGTTACGTTTTCTTCGATTTATGTGTTACTTAATAACTTTAATTTGATTGTAATGGCAACAATTTAGAGCAGTGATATTATAGTTGAATTAAACATTATGTATTATAATACGTTACCGATAGTATTATTAAGCTAAGAGCTCAACCACATACAATAATAATTATATCCAGTGGCCACCATTACTACAAGTTTCTATTACTATGTTTTATTTTCCTTATTGATTCTAACGAATTAATTGTTTGGGAATATGGAGATTTAGGTAGCTATGAAAGAAGACTGAAGAAGATGTGACAACCTCAAATAAATAATAATATGGTCGGAAAAAGACAGAAGCAAGACTCAATCTAATAAATACTTTAGAAGAACTCTAAACAAGTTCAACAGTTTAAGGCTTCAACACCATTTAATCATGAGAAATCTAAGATTTTTTCGCCTCAATAAACGAAATACTTTTTATTTGTGACCAATAAGAAGTTTGGATTTTTTTTTGAAGAATTCTATCCAATGATCTGACGGAACAATTTTCGTTAGAAGATGGCAAACTTAATAACGGCCCACAAATAAAACTAGCAAAATTTGCAAGTTAATAGTACAATAATGAAGTCAAGCTCGGTTTACCTTACAATAAATATCTAGATTCGCAACGCGATAAGAACATAGCTTTAAATGATACTAACTAGTTTAAAACAGGCGCTGTAATATATCACGCTGCGCCAGCGATCAACGGGCTTGTTATAAAATGAGCCCGTTCGAGATTTACACGTTATTTAAGTCAATGAGCTATGAAACCATTTTGAAAGTTGGATAATTCCAAAAATGGTGGTTTTCTCGTTAATTGGTAAGGAATTTCCGCTTTTATGGGACGTAATTTGTTCTTAAGTTAATAATATTAAATCTTATAAATATGACAAAGTTCTTACCCGTAACGAAATTTAATTTAATATGATGATATTTGACCGTGTAATTTGAAACACTCCTTTTGCTTGTAGGTAGGTTCCTACTTCTCAAATTTTTGTAAAAATCTGTTCACAAAACAGGTTTATCCCAGTAGTGAATTGTAATTTTCACCTCATGTCACCTTGCAAAGCGTGATGACCGTACCTAACTCTTAAATGACCTGCCTTGGATACTGACATTCTAGCTGAGCATTAGCCTTGCTCATTGCAGAATGTACTTTATGTAAGTATTAAGGAAAAATGTTTACCTGTTTTAGAACCCAATGGCTTGGCACGCGACGGTGGGAAGAGGCCAGACGGAATGACCATAATGCCTTGGAAGTTGGGCAGGCCTTTGCTCTGGGATGCTACCTGTGTTGACACCCTCGCGCCATCCCATCTTCCTAGCACGGCGGGCTGTGCTGGGACGGCTGCTGCAGGTGCAGAAAAGCTCAAATGCCGCAAATATAACAACCTCATTGGGAGCTATATGTTTGAGCCGTTTGGAGTTGAAACACTAGGGCCGTGGGGTCCGAGTGCTCATCGACATGCGGGACATAGCCAAGCGGTTGGTCGACTCTTTACGGGACCAGAGGGCTGGCCTATTTTTAGCCCAAATTTTCAGCATTGCCATTCAACGTGGCAATGCTGCCAGGCTTTTGGGCACTTTTCCCATTGACAGCGATGCGGACAAATTTTTTGATGCCCAATGAGCTCTTCTCTCTTTTTTATTTTTTATTGTATACTTGTACATAATAAATATATTAGTGTTATCTTGTACCTATGTAGTTAAGAATTATAAATAAAACAATATAACCGTTAAAAAAAAGGAAAAAATCTATTAGGTACATGTTAAATTCACGACTTTTTCCTACGAAAGTAGCCTAAACCTCTATTAATAAAGTCACAGTCACATTTTCCGCTTAATTTCAAACCATATAATCCACCATCAACCACGTTCCGGTGATATTTTGTCAAGCATCATTGGCTTGGTTGATAGAAACCTCACGGCGTATTTTTCCATAAAAGGCCCGGCCCTTTAACCTTGCCAACTAAGTACAAGGCCCGAAAGTAAAAAGTTGTTTCGTAATAAAAAGTTTTTATCTGAAATGGTCCACTTTTTAAAACCGGCACTGTTTGTTAAGGCGCAGATAAGTGCCAGCGGCCTTGAGTGCATAGCTTGCGTGTTCTGTGCTGAGCTCACGCAAGGCGTCGTAGGTCCACCCAGTAATAGGACTCGCCCATCAAGGAGTACTGTTCCAAATTAGACGCAATATTCATTTATTACACCTAAAACAAACGATATTTTAATAAAACACGTATATAAACGTGTAGACGTGTAAATTATCATTATCATAAAAATACGCTGGATAGTTTTTGCGTTATTCTCGGTTTTTTAACCGCGTTAGACATAATTGTACAAATTAATTACACTATGTAATATAAACATAATCTTCACATATTAAACTATTAATAAAATATACTAAATTAACATCAATTTTTTCCAAATCATTAACACAACTTGTTTAGACGTGATTTTCATTTTAAAATCATTAATAGTCGGTTATCGTCGCCTTAAGACTTATGTAAGTCCAGAATTAAGTACTTAGCTTGTTAAAAATATGCGATTGTAAAATTAAGAAAGCAAAGTGATAAGAATTTAAAAAGTCAATTAACGTCTGTATTTACTTAAATCGTCTCGAAATCAAAACCCTTTGTAGCAGTATTAAACACAATATATATTCAACCTAACTAGGTAATTCGTCACCGTATTCAGCTCTTCATGCATGATGAAACTTTCACAGCTCTTCAATATTACTCCCAAGCCTACTACAAATAACATTCAATAAATAATTCCAAACGATACGTCTGCGATGAACGCTGGGGACATTATACGAATATGTCGAACACGACGATGTGTTGTCAATTTCCTCAACAAATGTTCCTTAAATGGGTCGTGCATACAAGCGCGCGCACATGCGTGTAAGCATGTATGTTAAACAACTGTTGGACAACAATATTGATCGCTACATGAAACCAATTAACGGTTTTTTGTCAACAGTTCTGTTCAACACTTATGCTAATGTCGTCGGATGGTCAAGTAAGTTCATACTTCATACGAATTTAATTCCAGAAGTTCGTGCGTGGTTAATGATTACCGAGCTATCCGTTTTATTGGAACGTTGTCACCTATAAATTCTTGGATGGGTGGTCTGGGTAGGCCTCCATATAGTTGATAAATAGGTGGAAACGTCGCAGTTAACAGCAAAAATCCTCCATTTGTTGGATTGCCACGAATGTTAACGTCTGGTTGTAAAAACTGAACAGAAACTACTGAGAGAAAGCTTGGGAATCCGCTGTAGCCTGTCAGAGACCTTGAAATCTCTTCGCCTGAAGGCGGCCACGGGGGTTTCAGGAACAAAAATCTACACAAATCCTGTCTCTAAAAGACGAGGAGAGAGCAGAGGAGGTGAGAGGAGGCCTGTGTCCCAGCAGTACATTAACATAAGCTTAGACTTATGCTTATTCAAATTCAAAATATTTTATTTCACATAAACTACATGGGCACTTATGAAACTTCAGAAGCTAGGTGCACGGTTCCAATTGGTCGTTTCCTATGGAGAAGAAGCGGCAAGAAACTCCACGGTTACTCTTTTAAAAATAATTGGCATTTGCAATGTTTTCAAATTACATTGTTATTAATTATGGGACGATAGTGTAGGCCTGTCAACAAGTACCAGGTACTTCTCAAAATATAAAAGAATCTATTTAAAAGACAAGACTATATAATGTGTGCTAGGAGAGCAGTGCTCACCCACACGTTTGTAGAAATAGTATTTTTTTTGTAAAACTGTATTAAAGTGTTCCACAATCATTTGTTGAATAAATCAATAAATAAATAAAATAAAAATGTTAAATAACGAAAAGATTATATCATGGAATGCTGTCCCTAAACATTGAGGTACCAAATATAATATGAGAGGTTCTCCGCAGACTCGATGTTATAACTATGAACTTGCATTCAAAGTATTATTTTAGAAAACAATACTTTATTAGCACACACGCACAAATATTACATCTACGATTAGTAGCTCCACGTCGCGCGTCGCTGGCAATTTGGCGAATTCAGTCACTATTACGGACCAGAAGAAATTTATCACTACCGCTATGGTTATTTAAATCACATACCATTACCTTCCAGCCACACCGCATTGGGTAACCACTGTTGTGTGTTACATTTTCTTTTTTGGACGACGGTCTACTTTACCTATATGTAGGCTTTTTAGTTGATTTGAGTTATTTGATTTCTGTACCTTTAAACCTTTAAAGTGGATCTACCGCAAGAACGATGAGAAAATTCGGACGACGAAACGATCAAAAGTAGATACCGAAGAGGCAATAATACAACATTCCTATTTTTTTTTCGTAGTAAAAATTCTTTACAGAAAGAAAAAAGAGTTTTTACTACGAAAAAAATAGCGAAAAAAAAATCACAATACAATTTGTTCAATCAATTTCTCACAATTTCTGTATTTTACATTTTTATAAAAATCACAACGGTTAAAACAATAAGATTCAACTTATAAGTGCAGCTGCCCATTCCATTGATTTATTCCTCGTCAAGGAATCCACATCTTCCACACCTTCCACACCTTCCACACCTTTAGAGTGACCGGAAACTGCTCAATATACACACTATTAATAGCTTTATTTATTTATTACTTGCTTGAATACTAAATAAGCAAGTTTTAAATAAGATAAAATAAAACCTGACTGAATTAAAATAAAATTAAATGTTTAGTACATAAATCAACGAGTAGGCTAACAATAAAGTATACAGTGTTAACTATTATTTGATTAGTTTGAATACATTACAATATTGATTATTATCTAATTGAACGTTGGTGAACTTTTTGTCTAGCTTTTGCCCACGGCTTCGCCCGCGTGGATGTTGGAAAATATCCCACAGGAACGTACCTACTACTGGGATTAAAAGTATCCTATGTTCCGTAATACTCTATTTGTTTAAGTGGCGCACGCCAGAAAGCTCCCAGTTGGCATGATTTTTTCGGACATTTTCAACAATCTTCATATCATCATATTTCAGCCAATTTTATACAAAAACTTAATGGATTATACACTTAAACCTTCCTCATGAATCATTCCGTCCATTGGTGAAAACCGGATGAAAATCCGTTCGGTAGTATTTGAGTTTATCGCGTTCAGACAAACAGACGCGGCGGGAGGACTTTGTTTAGTTAAAATTATGCCGGTCACGCTCTATTAACAAATAAAAAAATACTTTTGACCGAGTGGACCGATTTTAATAAAAACTTATTTATAAAAAAAAACAACCGACTTTCAAAAAAAAAATTACTTTAATTTCTGAAGTTGGTGTCTTTAGTTTAGTATTTTCGTTTTTTACCACCGACTTAAAAAAACTAAATAAAAACTTTGCAAAATGGCAAATATACAAGATGTAACATGAATAACGCACAACCTCTTAAGGGATCATTGTACTCATCATTATGAACAACTTTTACTATGGGACCAAACCTGAAATCGTAAAAAAAAAATCTGCTGTTCCCTACATTTTGACGAGCTATGCGAACATAAGTATTCTTTGACATTTCTCGGGACCCTGGGGTCCCGGTCCTTTGGAAGGTGTACGAGGGGCCGAAGCCAACTCGTAGAGGCCCGTTAGACGCTTTCAATGAAAATGAGGCAACAACCGACGATTATCGCTGTACGCACTATGCAAGTGCACCCAAGGACAACCCCGGTTGGTGTAGGACTATTGCAGGATATGGAAACAAAAATAATTATTGAGCTACGGCTTTGGGTGGCTAAAGTAGACTGGTTATCTAAAACTATGGAAGAACTATGGCCCCTGCCTGACCAATGTTTTATAAATACAATACACGGATAAAATGGCAGGGGGTGACTTGCACACTCAATAATGGGCCCCCGGAAACGGTCGCTAGCACACAGTGTCGTAGCGACAAGGCGGCAACATGACCTGAGGTGCTTAAGAGGAGTGGAGAGGTATTCCACGGCTATCAGGACAATCCCGGAAGTACGGTCAAGACCCCGGTCAGCATCTTACTGGAATACTTCCTTCTTCCGAGCACGTTTGCTCTTGCGAATCTCTACTCAAGCCGGCCAATAAAGGCAAGAATGAGGTGGGAGGTCAGTTCCTCGTCAGTGTCCACTCCAGCCGGCCAATAAAGGCAAGCCAGAGATGAGGAACATGACTTCTCCCGGGAGATAGGGTCCGTGGGGTCGCTACTGCCCAACAGCTCGCCACATACTGCCCTGTGGGTTATGTTATCTATTTACTACAAATTAATCGAATGGTATGATTTGTAATGACATACATCATTAAAATATTATATTATTTATTTAAACTGATTAGTTTTGTAATGATAACTGGATTTTATCGTATTTTAAATCATGACGTACGTCCAATTAATTTCTATTTAACTAATTAATGATTTAAAGCATGCTACTTTTCAATTTGTATTAAATTGTTGTGCACGACAGGGTCCATGTGAACTTTGTAACTATTATTAAGATCTTGTACACACATGAGATATGCAACAAAGATTTGAATTGAATTGAATTGAATTGAATTATACGGGATTTCAGCTGGAGTCTTCGCTACATTTTCTGTAACATTTTATCATACACTGCGTACGTAAGTATGGTCAGTTTTTTAAACTTAAACTTAATTTAAATGCTACTGTAATGCAGTCAGTTTGCCATTTGCACTAGTCAATTTAGTCTCCGAGATTAAAAAACAGACATTATGAAAGATTACGGCTGTAATTCAGTTCACAATACTGGCTATAGTAACTCCACCCCCTATTATCAGTTCACCATTACCTAACAGTCATAATTTGTCTATTAGCCACACCCGATAAAAGCAACCTGGCGATAAAGTCTTTACTTCGAGCATCACATAACATCTCTTCGTACCGAGTCGATGGACCATTTAATAATCGATTACGTTTGCTTACAGCTATGTATCAAGTTATTAAGTTAGTGAGGCAGTAATCGAGCATATTATGTATATGTATCTTTATGCTAAGAAACTATTGGTAGAGTATTACATTATTGACTAATAGAATAACGTAACATCACGCCTGTAATCCCAATAGGGTTAGGCAGAGGTGTACCTACCACACATATTACCAGTTATGTTTAAGTCCCATGTAATAGCATAGCATAA
The DNA here is from genome assembly GCA_947568875.1 of Fissipunctia ypsillon. Lineage (NCBI taxonomy): Eukaryota > Metazoa > Arthropoda > Insecta > Lepidoptera > Noctuidae > Fissipunctia > Fissipunctia ypsillon. The sequence continues at coordinate 17,735,703 of OX387654.1, read as the reverse complement.
TCAGCCAATAATGTTCCCACTGCTGGGACCTAGGCCTCCTCTCTTCGAGAAGGACTGGGCTGTAATCCACCACGCGGGCCCAGTGCGGGGTGGTAGATGTCACATGTCTTCGAATTTTTGGTTCTAGGACATGCCGGTTTCCTCACGATGTTTTCCTTCACCGTTTAGAGAGCAGTGGTGATGAAATAATTTACAAAAAGTAAAGGGCCTGTCTGGGTTGGAACCTACAACTCGTAAGTCGCGGCCGTTACCACTGAGCCACCACTGCTCTCATGATATAGGGGGCGAGTCTATTGCCATCAACTGGACACAAATTGATATAGAGCAGTGGTAGCCCAGTGGTATCGGCCCCGACTTACGAGTTGTAGGTTGTGAGTTCGAACCCAAGCAGGCACTTTACTTTGTGCACTTAATTTCATCACCACTCCTCTCAAAAATTCGAAGACATGTGACATCCACCAGTCCGCACTGGGCTCTCGTGGTGGATTATGGCCCACTCCGTCTCACAGAGAGGTGGCCAATGTCCTAGTAGTGGGAACATTATAGACTGATTATATATATAACATAACATCACGCCTTGTTTCCCCGAATGGTTAGGCAGAGGTGTACCTATATAGCTGATGGTGCTGATTATATATGTATGTATGTATTACGCAGTTGGTTGGTGCGTAGTACTCGCAACTGGCGTGCGTGTATGACCAGATGTATGAACGTAAATGAGACAAAAGGAGTATGTAAGGATCGTAGTAGGAGGCGTTCTGTAGTTTCTGCCTACCCCCATGGGAAGAAGGCGTGAGTTTATGTATGTATGTATGTGCATGTATGTATGTGCATGTATTTATGTGTTTGTATGAATGTGTATGTATGTATATGGGCACAAATCCAAATTCCGGGCTGCTACTGAGAAATGCCTGATGGAAAAAACCCAATTCCACTTAGCCCGACTGGGAATCAAACCCAGGACCTCATGCTCAGCAGCAGCGCTTGCGACCACTAGACCAACAGGCATTGACTAATAAATTAGAATCCTATCAATATATTTACGTAAAAGTATTAGGGGGTTTATGTCCCCGGCACAGGTAACTGAAAGAATACGGGTGGGTTTTAGTCAGTAAAAGTCTGACACGCCCTTCCGCTACGCCCAGAGGGGGAGAAGTCATTTGATGATTTCCCATCCAAAAAAAAGGGGATTTATGTCCCAGATACAATCCTAGGCAAATGATAATTAACCGCGTTTAACTTCGTTCTTGTCAATTTCATGCCAGTGTCAGGTAGAGATTTATTGTTCAAGTCAGTATAATATCAAGATTGGTCAAAAGATCAATCTCAATTAGGACAACTGAGAAGTGGTTGATTAATAGAGTCCCTTTGGCTATATAAATACGCCAACAAGGAGTCATTTGTTGGCAGTGGGTAAATTAATACCTAAACTAGTGCTAATAGGTGCTGGAATAACAGAGCTCTACGATCAATATTCTTACCAATGTCTGCCGCCAAGAAATATTGCTCAGATCCAACGCTGGTCTGATTTCAGGCACATGAGGCATTTCAGCCTGTCTCTATATTTCTATTCTGCCAATACTAATGTAAATGTTGTTGT